>JAKLTH010000299.1:10000-2410000 GCA_025175895.1 Wurfbainia villosa | reverse complement strand
CCGAGTCATCGGTAAACAAACTAAAGTAGCAACACTGAATCACGACCTCAAGAAACAGTCGGAGTAATAAGGGTACAAGAGATCCCTTCTAGTGGATCTCGGATCTCACACAGTGGAGCTTGGGGATATTAATTTATTGTCTCAAGTAATAAGGCTCCTACTTTTCCTAGTCAATTTATCACACGCGGTATAAAACATGTGCTACAGTGTTATTCTCCATTTCTCATAAAGGCATATGTCAGATTTCTCTAACACTGTGCAGGTATAGGACTCAGTCTACACATAAGATTCTACCCAGGGATCTCAGAGAGAGCCTCTCAAATATAGTATCACAAACTGTATGTGATATCTGAGATCTCGAACTTGGCTACTTATAGGTCATATGGATGTGACTAAATCCATGTCGGTCATGTCGCACATGACCTCATCCTAAATAGATATCAAGGCTATTTAAGTTCTAGCAGGGTTACTCTCAAAACCTCTTACAGCTAGAAACCATCTAATCTCCACTCTAGGAGTTGATCACTCGTGTGTGTATATATATATATATATATATATATATATATATATATATATAATTGGACCATAAACACACATAAGTCATATATTTTATTAAGCATCATTATCATTGCAGTACAAGTTGAGAAATTTCATAAAACATCCAAACTTAATGACTCTCTATGTCCCACAAAGGAGTCTCTCGTGATAGATTTGGTAAAGGGGTTAGCCACCATATTATGTGTTGAAATGTACTTGACAGTCACCTCATTTTTCTCGATGATGTTTCTTACATAATGGTAGCTAGTATCATGGTGTTTGATTCTACTATGAAACTCAAGGTCTCTTGTGTAAGCAATGGCAACATGACTATCACAATAAATCATTATTGGCCTTCCACTATTCGCTATAACCCCTAAGTCATCCAATAGTCTTCTAAGTCAAACACCCTCTTGAATTGTTACTGAGCATGTCACGAACTCAGACTCCATCGTAGATAGAGAAACACATGTTTGCTTCTTACTGCTCCAAGAGATGGCCTTGCCATTGAGCAAGAAAGCGAAACTTGATGTTGGTTTGTGCTTATCTAGATCACCTCCCCAATCAACATCTGAATATCCCACGAGACGCAAATCGCCTCCTCCATAACACAGAGAGAAGGTTGCAGTTCCTTTAAGATATCTTAGCACCCTTTTCACTGCTCTCCAGTGACCCCTTCTAGGATTTGCTTGATATCTACATACTAGACCGACTGCATAATATATGTTTGGTCTTGTATACAACATTGCGTACATTAGACTTTCCACTGCACTTTAGTAAGGTACTTTACTCATTTCCTTTATCTCTTCATGAGTTTTAGGACACATCATCAAACTCAAGCCCTCCCCTTTAGCGATCGGAGTATCTATGAGATTACAATCACTCATCTCAAAGTGCTCAAGAATTTTCTTAATATAAGCCTCTTGTGAAAGAGCTAGAAATCTTCTCGAGTGATCCCTTTGGATTTGCACTCTAAGGATGAACTCAGCTTCACCCATATCTTCCATGTCGAAAGTGGATGATAACCACGTTTTAATGGTTATCAGATATTCAATGTTGTTCCCAGCCAACATTATGTCATCCTCATATAACGATAGAATCACAAATGAGTTATTAGATCTTATCAAATAGACACAATGATCCTCTTCGACCATTGTAAAATCATAAAATATCACCTCTTCGTAAAATCTTAGATATCACTGCCTGGATGATTGCTTAAGGTCATATATATCTTCTTGACCTACTTGAACAAACCCAGAAGGTTGTTCCATATAAATTTCATCATCCAAACTTCCATTAAAGAAGGCAATCTTCACGTCCATCTAATGTAACTCTAGATCTAAACTCGCGACAATCACTAAAAGTAAATGGATCAAAGTAAACTCGACTAAACTCTAGATCTAGGTCTCCTCGTAGTCAATGCCCTTTGTCTGAGTATAACCCTTGGCTACTAGACGAACTTTATATCTCTCGATCGATTCATCAACCTTTCTCTTGATTTTGAGAATCCACTTGTTCCCAATGACATTTCTATTCTCAAGTAAGCCAACAAGATCTTGTACTTTGTTGACTTTCATTGATTTCATTTCGTCTTCCATGGCCTTAAACCATTTGTCTTTTGTGGAACCCTTGAGGGCCTCTCTCAGAGTCCTCGGATCTTCCTCGTCCTCTGGAGTCATAATAAGTGTCTTATTCTCAATCGAAAAACGACGACGAGGTACATTTTTCCATCCACTCCGACGAGGAGAGAAAGCATCCTCACCTTGGGATGAACCACTCCTAGTAGGATTAAGATCCATCTCAGGGTCTTGTATCCCGCCGCTGGGACCTACTGAGCCAATAAGCTCGTTCATCTCATAGAAGATGAAATCTTGATCGATTTCTCTTCTCTTAGGAAAATCATTCTTGAGAAATATGACATCACGAGACTCAATATCAATGACAGACCCGTCCATATGTTTTCATAGGAACACATATCCTTTGGAGTGTTCAAAGTATCTAATAAAGATACACTTCTTTCCTCGTGGGCCTAACTTGCCATATATGTGCGAAGGATCATTAACATATGCGGCACAATCCCATGACCTCAAATGACTAAGGACAGACTACCTCCCCGTTCAAAGTTCGTATAGGGTACTAACTATAGACTTAATTGGAACGTGATTAAGGACGCAAACTGTAGTCAATAATGCATCCCTCCAATGAGAGATTGGTAAATTGGTTTGGGCTATCATAGACCTTACCATTTTCAAAAGAGTCCTATTCATTCTCTCGGCAACTTCGTTCTGCTGAGGAGTAGCATGAATAGTCAACTGTCGTGTAATGTCTTTCTTGGAACAGAGCCCTTTGAATTGTTCAAATAAATACTCGCGTCCATGATCGATTCTAAGAGTTTTCACTCTCAAGTCTAGCTAATTTTCAACCTCGCTTATAAACCTCCTAAAGTATTCCAATTCCTCAGACTTGTGCGAGATCAGATAGTCATAACCGAAACACGTGTAATCATCTATAAACATAATAAAATACGTGGCTCCATTTCATGCTCTCGCATTCATGGGTCTGCAAATATTGGAATGAACCAACTGCAATGAAGTCCCAACTCTCACTACTTTCCCAAATGGTTTTCTCTTAGATTTGTCTGTCAGGCAAAACTCACATAAGGGCAACTTGACCTTGGTTAGATGGCCTGACACGCCACATGCTGCTAACCGACCCATCCTCTTTTGTTATATGTGACCAAGTCTACTATGTCATACACTCACATCATCCACTACACTGTTAGATGCAAAAGCAATATGAGACATAGGATAAGACTCGTGAAATGAAATCAAATTAAGTGCATATAGTTCCTCATGGACTATACTAGAACATATTAAAGAGTTGTCATACGAGATAAAAACTTTAGAGTTTCCTATAAAAACGTACAAGCAAATACAAAGACGAAATGAATATGTAAAGGAAACTTTATAACAAATGGCTTTGAACACTTTGCTTGTTACTTGCTTTGGTTTGCTCTTGAAGGTCTGGAATGCAGCAGCAATTTCCCTCCAGAATATCCCCAAATATCACTGTGGAAATCCTCCCCAAGCTGCTCCTTTTATGCTTGTCTCGGGCTGATTCCGTGCCTAGCAGTCGACTGTCATAAGTCCCCACTCGACTGCTTCTATAGTCGTTGTGAGATAACGACCTAATCCACATTGGTATTCCACCAGCGGATACAGCGCAATGATCACACCTGTCCGATCGATCGACTATCGGCGTTCGCTTGTGTCCTCGACCGACGATCATTGCGATGGAATGGATGACAATGCTCGTCATCGATCGACTACCATGACATACGATGCAGTCGAAAAATAATCGACTTTTACCAATCGACTGGGACATACCACCAATCGACTATTGTCAAGTAAAACCTCGAACACAAGTTGTTTGAGCATCCGACACTGATCTTAGTCACTTGACCAAGTTCACCTCACCCTCCCATAGAGTTCTCCATCGAAACTCTCTTCCTCCGGCCTATGTTCCTCAGATGCACTAAGCTCACGGCTTCTCCCTATGTCATCCTTCGCGTCTTGCCCTAAAATATGCTTCCTTTGGCTTAACTCCATTGTTCCTTGTCAAGCGGTCCCTCGGATGCACTAAGCTCACGACTTCTCCCCATGCTATCCTTCACCAATTCGAGGACCCGAGCCATGAGACAAGTGACTTTGCCAAGTACTCAAGACTTTCCCATTGTCAAGGCTACACACTTGGACTTTTCCAATGTCAACTCCATGTTGGACTTTCCCTTGCCAACCCATGTTGGACTTTCACCGCCAAGGCTACACACTTGGACTTCCCATTGCCAATGTCAACCCATGTTGGACTTTCACTGCTAAGACTACACACTTGGACTTACGTGGCTAAGACTACAGTACACTTGGTCTTCCCTTGCCAACTCCATGTTGGACTTCCAATGTCAAGCCCCATGCTTGGACTTTCACCGCCAGGCTACACACTTGGACTTACGTGGCCAAGTCTACACTTGGTCTTCCCATGACAATCACATGCCATATGTTTTGTCTAACATCAAAATACTGCTTGAGTCAAACTCGAGTCCGATCAATCATGACCTAGACCGATTGCACCAACACTCTCCCATATTCTTCAAAGAGGTAAATCATACTCGACATATGCATTAAATATTATTTCATAGTATGATCAAACCTCTTTTTATAAAAAATAAACTTATACCTCGGCATCCTCAGCTTAGGAGTTGATGGGGTGCCATATTACTCTCTCAAAGCATTCCAGACCATCAAAACAGTAGGATAATGTTCATAAATAGGGATTAGCTCATTATGCATGCTACTAAGAAGAATTATTCTAGTTTGGTCATCCTTCTTCTTCCATGCATGACACACCTCCTGATCCCGTCTCGCTTGTGACGTGGTACCCTCCCGGGGTCCACAATCTAGTGCTTAAGAACCTCCCTGAGTTCTTGCTCCACGAAGATAAACTGAACCTTCCGGTGTCAAATCTTATAATTGTCACTGTTCAGTTTATCTCCCTCTAGGAGATCCATTACGACACTCTTTGTCGCAACCATGTATCTGTCGCACATATAAAAAGACTTTAGTGACTATTGATGCTTAATGTCTCAACATTTGTGTACCCTACTAATCATCAAAATTCAAAATAACTCAAATACAAATTCTATGATGAGCATATGAATCAACAAACACCATACACCACAACCTAGAATTGTATCTCACCATTTGAATTAAGATGCGGTACACAAATTGTCATATTATACTTTCAAAGTAAACCTACACGCCGTTGTGAAAGTCTATGCATTGTCATATAATGGAGGCATTTATGGTAAGCCTACATGCCCCCCATAATGGTGCACATACCTCGGAGTTAGACCTCTTCGTCATATCTGAGACTCTTGACTTAGGTCGAGTTCCTTTTGAAAATCCTTCTCAACCTTCAGATTAGATTTTGAATAAACTCAAAATCTCACTCGGCTTTAAACACCTGGCTGAACAACTCTATGTGTCAAACAATACAGTGCAACCCAAGTTTCTTTTCTCATGTCAAACTTTCGAGATCCTCAGTGACCTTTTTGAAGCTCCACATAACAAGTCACGAGCTTCACATGTACATGCTCTGGTCGAGCACTTAGTACTCTTGTCGAACACTTAGAGCTCTGCTCGAACACTTAGAGCTCTGGCCGAGCAGCTACAGTGCTTTTCTCGAGCAGCTATAGTATTTTCCCGAGAAACCTTTAGGAATCTTGAGCAACCTATAGGAATCCCGATCACTGTACAAACGAGCACCTTTGTGTGTTGTCGAGCATTTGCACGTTGGCCGAGCAACCTTTAGAAATCCCGAGCCACATAGTTTGAGTTGGCCCGAGCAACCTATGGCATTCCCGAACCACAGAGGGTGAGTCGGCCCAACCAACCTATGACATTCCCGAGCCATATACGGTGAGTCGGCCCGAGCAACCTATGGCATTCCCGAGCCACATAGGTTGAGTCGGCCCGAGCAACCTATGACATTCCCAAGCCACAAAGGGTGAGTCGGGTGGAGCCACATTGTTGGTGCAATCGGCCCAGGTCACGATTGACCAGACTCGAGTTGGACTCGAGTGATGTTTTGATGTTTGACATAGTATATTTGACGTTGATGTTTAGCATTGATGTCGATTAATATGTTGGGGAGATTGTTGGAGCAATCGAACCGGGTCATGATTGACCGGACTCGAGTGTGACTCGAGGGAGACTTTGATGGTTGACTAGGGTTGACCATATGATTATGGGAAAGTCCAAGTCATGGGTACTTGACATGGAAAGTCCAAGTGGGACACTTGGCATTGGGAAAGTCCAAGCATAGGTGTTGGCATAGAAAGTCCAACATGGGTTAGCAAGGAAAAGTCCAAGCATGGGTGTTGGCATGGAAAGTCCAACATGGGTTGGCAAGGGAAAGTCCAAGCTTGAGTCTTGGCATTCGAGAAGTCCAAGGGGTTTGATATTGGCGGCGTAAAGTCCAAGCGGGAGTCTTGGCAGCATAAGTCCAATGGTTGGCGACGTAAAGTTCAAGCGGAGTCTTGGCGGCGTAAGTCCAATGTGCCTTAGTGGTGTATACACCGTTAGCATGACATAGCCGATGGAAGCACCTGAAGGCTAGCGCGATGGATGAATAAGTCATGGATGACTTGGAGGGATCCGAGAGGCGTGAGGCTGATGGAGGTGGCTAGAAGGCTTAGGTCTAAGGGTGGTCTAGCAAGTATAGGGGCACCATACTTGGGTTAAAACCTCATGTTTGAGATTGGCAGTCGACTGACACTATGGCCGGTTCGACTGTCATGAGTCGACTAGAGTTTGATTGTCGGTTTAGAGCTGAAATTGCTCTGGCAGTCGACTGCTCATTGGAGCAGTCCACTGCCAAGGGACGGCAGTCGACTACTAGTTTAGTCACGAGCACAGAATGTTCCATAGCCGACTGGGCAGTCGACTACAGGGCTGACAGTCGACTGCCAAGAGATCCGTTGGAGTTTTTTCAGCGTGGATCGAACCATTGTCTCACGACAACAGTGACATCAGTCGACTGGTGCCTTATGGCAGTCGACTGATAGACGAAAATCCAGGTCACACGGAAGGATAAAAGAGCTCGACGGGAGGGTTTTTGTACAGTGATTTTCTTGGGCAAATTTGAAGGGGAGAGTTGGTGCTTTCCAGTCCTTCAAGGCTAGTCCAAGGCGATCAAAGATCAAGCGACCAAAGTGCTTTTGTAAAGTGTTTTTCTTTACTTGCATTGTAATTCATATTTGTATTATCTTGTATATTTTGTATTACTTAGCGTAATCATTGTACGAGGTTTCTCCGCCTCCGGATTGTTCCGAGAAGGAGTTATTATTGATAGTGATTGCGTGTGCATCACTAGAGCTCGATCCGTTGAGTAGAAACCGTGCGATTCCGAACCACGTTATATTCTCGTGTTTTGTGTGTTTTGTCTATTTCGTTATTGCTTTTATTATTATTCCGCTGCGCATAACGAGTTTTGTAGAGACGAACACGAACGTTTTCAATCGACGCATAACACGAAGTTATTCACCCCCCCCTCTAGCGTTCCAACGATCCCCTACAAGTGGTATCAGAGCGAGGCTGCTCTTCAAAGTCTAACAACTAAGGGAGCACGCTAGAGGGAAGACGATGGATCTTCAAGAAAGATGGGGCGATGACATAGCGACTCCACCCACCTTTGACCGCGAAGATTTCATGAATTGGAAAGGTAGGATGGAATATTTTCTAATGTCGAATATAGAAAATTGGTTTATCGTGATTATAGGTTTTGATGCTCCGAGAGGAGAGAACGGCGAAATCCTCAAAATGAAGCGATGGACCGAGGAACAACGGCAAAAATTCAAGACAACCGTTAAGGTAACAAAAATGTTAGTTAATTTGATACCTAACGACATTTTGTCTAGATTAGGAAGCTATAGGGATGCCAAGGAGTTGTGGAACAAGTTAGTCAAGTTCTACGACAATCCCGAATCGGTCCAAGAAGACTTGGAAGAGGAGGAGATCGAAGAGAAAGCTTCATCATCCTCACAAGAAAGTGAGGAGTCAACTTCCGAATCGGTGGAAGAAGAGGAGACCTCCACCTCTAGGATTGAGGGGGAGGAGATTAGAGCATCCTCAACACTGGAGCAACAAAAGGAACCATCTACATCCGATAGAGAGAAAGAGCAAGCTCAAGAGAACTCCACCACTACCCTAGGTAACTCAAACATATGTGTTAATAATAAAATGCATATAATATGTTTTGAGTGTAGGGAAATTTGGCACTATAAGAGCAAGTGTCCAAAGAAGATTAGGAAAGCTCCTCCAGCACCAATAGTCGAGGATGTCGGTTCCCCAACACCTAAAAGGAAGGAGCAAGTGATTTGCTTCAAATACCGACAACCGGGACATTACCGGAGTCAATGCCCGAAAGGGGAGAAGAAGGGGCAAAAGGGAGCTTCACATGTAGGGGGAGCTAAGGCAAACCCTAAGGTATATTTTAGTAATGCTTCTTCTAAATTTAAAAGTCAAAAGCATGCTTTTAATTCTCTTGCAATTCATCATGAAAAGCATGCTAGGAACAATAAATATTATTGTTTAGGAGCTAAGAGTGTCCATTTTGAAACTAAGGAGAAAATTGGGACTAATGTCTCTAAAAATATCTTACCTAGGGAATCTATCAAGAAAATACAAGAGCACCTAGGCTTTAATCCCAAATGGACTAGGCATATGCCTAGAAAGTCTTATGCCCATGGTTTAAATCAAAATTCAAAAATTGGGCAATTAGAAAAGGAAAATCAAGTCTTGAGGTCAAGACTTGAGAAGATGGAGAAGACCCTTGCAAAAATGCAAAATCAATTTCAAGGGTCAAGTGGTCAACATTTAGTGTCTAGAAGTCAAAGCCTTGGGTCAAATGGTCAAAAATCAAGACCTAGGAAATTAGATTCATCCAAGGGCAAATCTAAGCCCAAGAAAACAGCAATTTACCAAACACAGCTGATAAAGTTTCGAAATGCCCAAAACACGCACTATACTTTCAGAATTACCAAATCGTGCGCATAATTCCCAAAATACCCCTCCCGCCAAACAGATTACAATTTAATGCAAAGAGATTTGCATCCATCCGAGCCACAACTGGAAATCCCGAGCCATCCAAACGTCACTTCCAGCCGCGTGGGAGTGGCAGGCCCATGCTGTTGATGAACACCACACGCAGGTTTCCACCGTAAACCAACTGAGGAACACCATTTTTTATGAAACCCTAATAGTTATCAACGACATCACTGCTCCCACGAATATATCAGCACTTAATCCAGAAGTTGGCGCAGCTCACTCACCAGCCTCTTCACATAGTATTTTCATGTATGTATATGTTTTTATTCTTGAGACTGCTATGAGGTTAATAAATGCATTGTAGGTGGTTGTATAGCCAAGTTTGCCACACACCCATAAATACGATGTAGGCATATCATACCAAAGTAGACCAATGCACCCATAATTGCGATGCAGGAGATTCATAACCGAGTTTTGTCGCCACCTAAACAAATTCCACCTAACTTAAAAGGTGATGCTTCCAATTAAACCCCACGATTACTTAAGTTCCCTGATTGATATTCCCAAAGACTAGGAGATTCAATACATGCGAAGTAGGTGGTCTTGCAATGAAATTCCCAGCACCACCGTATCCCTAAAATTTAAAATCCTAGCACCATGGGAGAGTAGGTGGTGCTGGCAATGAAATTCCCAGCTCGCTGGTCTGGATAAAAAGTGATGCTGGAAATTTAAATCCCAGTAACATCGTGGCGCTGGGCTTCAAATTCTCAGCACCATTAAGGTTCAACAAATTCGGGATAAAATCTGGTGCTGGGAATTTAAATCTCGTCACCACCGTGGTGCTGAGTTTAATACTCCCAGCACCATGGGGAATGAACTTGTCGAGATAAATGGTGGTGCTGGTAATTTATATTCCAGCACCACGATGGTAATGAGATTCAAACTCCCAGCAACACTTTGGTGCTGGGAATCTAATTCACTATACCAGGGAGATATAAGTGGTCGACATTAAGGGTGGTGCTGGGATTTGAAACCTCATCAACACTATGGTCCTGCGAATAAGACTCCCAGCACCATTGGCATTGGACTGGTCGAGATAAATAGTGGCGCTGGGAATTTATATCCCAGCACCACCGTGGTAATGGGATTAAAACCCCCAGCAACACCATGGTGCTGGGAATGTAATTTCCAATACCATGTACATATAAGTTGTCGGAATTATTGGTGGTGCTGGGAACTAAAACCCCAGCAACACAGTGGTTCTGCGTTTAAATATCCCAGCACCAGGGAGATGAAACTAGTCCAGATAAATGGTGGTGCTGGGAATTTATATCCCAGCACCACCGTGGTAATGGGATTAAAACCCCCAGCAACACCATGGTGCTGGGAATGAAATTTCCAACACCATGTACATAAAATTTGCCGGAATTATTGGTGGTGCTGAGAACTAAAACCCCAACAACACAGTGGTTCTGCGTTTAAATATCCCAGCACCAGGGAGATGGAACTGGTCGAGATAAATGGTGGTGTTGGGAATTTATATCCCAGCACCACCGTGGGCCTGGGATATAAATTTCCAGCACCATGGAGAGGAACACGGTGAGAAAAGAGTGGTCTTTGTCGATTTATATTGAAGAGATAAATAAAGTCGTCTAGGCGGGTCGAGTCAGCGTGACCTATACTATCATTCTCCACCTTTCCTTATGCTCCCAAACGGTAGTTATGAAAATTAATGCTCTGTGCCAACATTGAGACAGTGTGCCAATTGGCATCTTTGCGTGCCAATTAGCGCACCCATCGCTTACTGTAGGAGTGTGAGAACTAAGTATCCTCTCTGTGCATAAACCTGTAAATGTCTTCCTCTTCCATTCCATATAAACCATTCATAATTTCAACATTGAAAGGTCCATCAATGGGTTTCGGTAAAAACCGATGGCCTATCAACATCAAATGTTCTAATTAGTTAAGTGCATAATTGGGAAACCTAACCATAAACTCTCATCCTCCACTTGTCTTCAGACTTCTAAAGCCTAGTTAAAAAAATTCAGCCTACTTGCATAGCACACTACATATATGATGTTGATTTTAAAAACATTTGCGAGGGCGACCCCTTCACGATGAAGTGTTAACATTTTTGGAAACAATTGAATCAAATTTGAAGGATAGAGTTAGATGATCAAGATTCCATAAATCATTGCCCAAATAATATTCCATCTTCATCTCGGTTTCTTGATGTGGGCAATAAATTACGATGATCAACACCTTGATATAAATAGAGGCGCTTCTTCCATACTCGAAGAAGAGTTTGTCACATCCCTACCACATATTTTGAACAAACTTGGAGTGAAGAGGAGGTAAGTGATATACATGGGATAGAAGAGTTAGAATATACAAATTCTTGGAAGAATTCTTAGATGATATCCAGCATGAAGAAGGTGAGTTAAACCCGGATCGATCTGATGACTTAGAGGAAGTGTTCCCAATTCGATGATCCCTATGTTTTAAATCCACAAATAAGACTATTGGCGGATGTCGGTTCATCAGATACAAATGAATTTTTCACTGGACAAGTTTTTTCCTCTCGACAAGAGTTTAAAGATGCACTAGTAAGGCATGTGATGCTAAAAAACTTCAAATACAAGCCAGTTGACACAAGACTCAATAGAATTAAAGTTATTTGATTTAGTCAGCCTTGTTCATGGAGTCTAGTTGCAAGTGGCGACGTGGAGTTCACTGTCACAAAATATGTAAGCGGCATGAATGTGGCGGTGTTAGAAACAATGAATCACCATGCTTGCACACATCCACATTTGTAGCAAACAGTTGTAGGATCTCGATGATTACAAACCAAGTTCAATTCAATGCAAGCTAGGTTTGGTGCTCACATTTCATACAAGAAAGCATACGGCAGACGAAAGCATTAAAAAGAGTGGTAGGTGATTTTGATCAGGCCTATATTGATCTTCCAATGTACTTGCGTGAGTTAAGAGTTAGAGATCCTGATACATATGTTGCAGTACTAAGAAATGATGAAAATCAATTCCAGCGATATTTTTGGGCATTTGGTGCTTGTCGAAGAGTATTCAGGTTGTATTTGCGAAAACTAATTGGAATTGATGCTACACATATGGCAAGTATTTCACGGTGTTTTGCTAATGACTCGCCATTGTGATAATGCAAAATTATACCGATTGCATTTGGAATTGCGAAGTTGAATGTGGATCTGCTTGGGAGTGGTTTTTGGATCATGTAAAGACATTCCTTGATGTCCTGCCAGAGTCGTTGAGCATTGTATCGGATAGACATCGGGGGATTATATCAGCAGTTAACAAAGTGTATCCATCTACCCATCATGCTTTTTGTTGCTATCACTTGTCTTGTAACATGGTAACAGATACCCGGGATAGATCCTCATTAGGTTTATTTTGGCGTGACAGAGCCAATACAAGAGTTGACTTTGATCGATTAATGCAGAACATGCATGACAAACACAAGGAAGCATATGCGTGACTACAAAGATCGATCCAAAAGATGGGTGATGCACACTTTCTGGTAGGAGGTACACAATGTTAACCACTAATTGTTCAGGAGTTTAAATGCATTATTCAAGGAAACACGTGAACTCCCCATCACAGTTTAATTGACAACACTAGAAGAAAGCTTGCTCAATGGTTCTATAACCGTAGGGAAGAATCTTCAAAAGGTCAGTTTTCTAACACCTTATGCCATTAAAGAGATTGATGAAAGGAGAGAAAGAACTTCGATTATATTCGGTATTCCCATATTCACAAGCGGAAATGGAAGTACAATAATAGCTTCTTCATATATTGTTGATTTGGATAGCGAAGTTGCATCTGGTGAGTTTTAAATTTCAGAATTCCTTGCTCGCATCTTATTGCGATCATCATATATCGAACATGGATCCATCTACCATTCTATGTGAGCATTATTTTCTAAGAAACACAGGAGGCCACTTACATGGATCGTATTTACCCATGTCGAGTAAGAAATTTTGGCTGTGGTGAGAAATTTTGGGAGTTCTAACCTCCTCGTAGCCTTGTGCGGCAGGCGAAGAAAAAGGCCATAGAGTCCAAACATCTTTGGGAGGGTGAAAAATAAATGCGTGATGCAAGACTTGGGGCATAATAGGAGGTCTTGTAGAATGCCACCGGCTACTAATTCCTAAGTATGTTTATTGTGGTTGTGTAAATATTTTTAAAGGAAACAATGTTAATGTTAATGTTAATGTTAATGTCAATGTCAATGTTAATGTTAATGTTAAGCTATTTTGCAGAATTGTAATGGAAAAATTTGTTACGCTATTTTGCAAAATTGTAATCTAAATCTCTCTGTGTATCGTGTCCAAAATTTCTAATTTTCAAGGCAGGATTAGGTTTACACAGCCAATTTTCAGAAATCAATCTCCATGCCAAGTGGCACGCGGCCGAAACTGGGAGGTAGTAGGATCAGAAGGAAGTTTCCTCGACGCAACAACATGTGAAGCCGTTAGGTCTTTCAGTCGATGTAAAGAATTCGGAATTTGGACTCGTCCATCAATGGGCTTCGGTCAAAACCCATTGATGGCCCTAGTCACCTCAACTTCGGTCCAAACCAACTCCAGTGGCTTTGGGACTTGACCCTCTGTGTATCGTGTCCAAAATTTACATTTTCAAAGGCGGGATTAGGTTTACAGATTTATAGAAATCAGGCCCATGTGAGTGGCGGCCAAACTTGGAGGTAGGAGGATCAGAAGGAAGTTTCCTCGATGCAACAACATGTGAAGTCGTTAGGTCTTTCAGTCGATGTAAAGATTTCGGAATTTAGACTCCTGTAGGTCCATCAATGGGTTTCGACCAAAACTCATTGATGGCCCTACACAGGACTACTGTGTTCCTGGGATTAAAATTGTCAGCACCACCTTATTTCTGGGCTGTTTGAAAGTGTACGTGAATCGGAATGAAATCCCGGGACCAGCGTGTGTTCTCCTACGATTCTAAATTATGCGTGGTCACGGGTGAAATCCCGGACATGTGTTCCGGCCAGTTCTAAATTGTACGTGGTCCTGAGAATTAAAATCTTAGGATCACCTTATTCCTTAGCCATTTCGAAATTGTACGTGGTCCTAGAAAAATTCCCGAGACCACTTTGTTTCGGGATTATAATTACGGCCACCGTATTCTAAATCCGTCCGAACTTTGACAGTTAATATAAAACTCTCCGGTGGAAGTTCAAACATCTCAACACCACATTTCATTTCTCTATTGCTCCTTGCGTTCTGTCTCTGTGGAATTCCGCTTCCATTCTCCGGCGGCCGTTCAAACTCTCCGGTTCCAGTTCAAACTCCCCGGTGCCATTCAAAACCCCTCGGTGTTAGTTCAACCTCCCCGGTGCGAGTTAAAACATCTCAACACCAGCTCAACACCATCTCAACGCGATTTTCGACCTAAGTAAGTTTTGTAGATTTCTTAAATTACGTATGCTATCGTTTCTTCCGATCTATCTAGGGTTTTTGCCTTTTTCCGTTCACGATCTCGTTTAAACTTGGGCCTGATAGGGTTTAGGGTTTTAGGGTTTACCATTTAAGCAGAGGTAACGTTTGTTTGTATCATCACACATGTTTCAATCCATTTCATCTATTAGTTTAAAATCATTTGTATTCTGATGCATTTGGTTGTTAACATAAGGAATTTTTTTCTTAATGATGGCTTATTTGAATCATCAAGCGATATATACGAGAACCCATGCGTTGATGCGAGGAAGAACCAAGAGAATGAACTGGAAAAGCAACGTTTCACAGTTTAAAAAATTTATTGCAAGTGTGCCGCCGAGTGTGGAAGAAGAAACGCTTATTCGGAGCTCCCCCTTTGCGTGGGTTTTGGACATTCCAGATATTACCCATGTCAGACCCTCGTTCGAATATGTTTGATAATTGGGGAATGCGGAGAAATGTTTTGTATTCAAGACAAGAAATTGCATTTCACAAAGCGGATGTCTCCTCATCCTTGGTCTACGGATGATGGACTCGAAGTTCCTATGAATAATGAAGCTCCCTCAGTATATATTTTGATATTTCGTGGAAGCTGATTGCTCTAACAAGCATCTGGAGGATTTATTGAAGACTTCCAGATCTCCAGATAATTTAGGATCTGCAAAACTTTATTGTCAGTTGTTTATTTTATATTTTTTCTCTTGTGTGTTTTTTACTACCACCAGCAGTAAGCCTAGAATAGCTATGCGATCACTTATAGATTGTGTAGAGGATTTTGATAACTTAGGCAGGTACAATTGGTGCGAAGCACTTTATACGTACATGACTCCTCAAATGGAGTTAATTGGTATGGGAGTCACATTGCGACCAAAAGCAGACGTCGTAGGTGGATCCACGAGACCAATGCTTAAGGGTTTCACACACTTATTGGCTATGAGTGAATATATTTTATGTCTTCCGCAAATAGTATAGATAAATCTGTCTATTAACAACTAATCTTGTCATTCCAGGTATGGATGTGTGAGCATTTGTGTATCCTACCTCCACACGTCCCTCATGCTTTGCCAAGAATGCTGAGATGGAGGTGGAGTTCCACAAATGTAAGGGTCGTTAAGAAGATGGTAGATGGTCTCGTACCTGACAAAATCATTGTCGATCTAATTCCAGCACAGTCAGAGCTACACCTGGTACATACCGCTTTCCCACCTAGATTTTCTGCATCAACTCCTCAACCCGAAACTTCAGTCGGCGCAGAGGAATGGCACATCGGTATGCCAGGAGAATGCAGAAATTGTATCTACTCTAAGCACCAAGCTAGTTGAAGCAAGGTGTGATTTTGAAAGCACCTCCCTACTTAAGGAAGCGACCATCGAACAACAAGAAAAGACAATACAGAGCTTCAAGAGTTAGAGGAGGTCAGGAACAGGAAGGACAACGAGATAAGTGAAAGGGATGATATAATTGCTGAAAAAGAAGCATTAATCGTTGAAAAGGACAGTTTAATACTAGAACTTCAACTCAATTTATAATCCCGGGATGTAGAGGGGTTACAATCACAACCTATACAAGTTGTACAAACCCAACAGCCTTCTTCTGCATACACTAGGCGGAAGGTTTGTGTGAGGAAGAAGGCTCTTGACGGTCTATCACCCCCTAGCCTTAGAAGCCTCCCTCCTGCATGGTTTTGAACATCCCTAAAGAAGGAGAGTTGAAACTCAAATTGTCCCCAACAGGCTATTGAGTATCCCTCGGTAGACCCTAATATCTCTCAGAGCCAAACATTGGCGAGTCGAGGCCGAGGATAAAGGGAAATCAATTGTCGAGGAGGTGAACCGAAATATCGAATCTGCACACAAGTCTCTACGGACAAACAACCAACACTCGACGAAGTCAAGCAGAGGATATTGGAGGTGAGCATAAGTTATCCTGTCCAGTCCTATTTTTCAAACAAAATATTTCTGAAACTGAACAGTTTTATTTTGTATACAACAAGCTTATAAAGAATTCACCGGTAAGATGGATCCAAACGTCGGGGAGTCTTTATTGAAACTAAAAAAAATAGAGTAAGACAGTCTTATATTCTTTGTATATACCTTTCATCTTATGTTTTGAGAGTTGCTAATAACCCTTTCCTTGTGTAGTGTGTGATGCTCGGGACCAGTGTGGAAGGCAGATGCTTAACTTATACATGGACTCTTTCCTTACAATATTTGATTGGAATGTTTTGACACATATTGCATAAGCGCGTATTTTTTGATCTTAGCTTAGCGGTGGGTGGTGATAAAGGCGTACTATAACTTCGATTTTACGTGAAATTTGGATTCGGTAAGTTTTGGCCCTTTTACAAGGAATTGTAAACTTTACGGCCGGTGTTTTGTGATTTTTTATACATAGGATATGTTTAATATTATGTACGCCCAAGCATTCGAGCAAACTTTTAAAACCCCAGGCAATCCAATCAGATACATATTTTGTCCAATAATCCGTGATGATCACTGCCACCTACTAGTGGCCGACTTGGAAATTTCAGAGTTCATCCACTACAACTCCTTGTCCATCAGGAAGGCTTACACTACTCAATTTGAAGAAACAGTAAGCATTAGATTATATTTCAGCTAAATAAACCGTTTGTGTATGGAGGATTCATAGCATTTATTTCGGTCCCAGGTTGAATTCTTTAAAAAGATGCACTCTTCGTATTATGATAAGCGGCATCTGGGCAGCAAAAAATTTATAATGCAAACTTTTTCGTGCGTCGAGTCCAGGGTCCCAGACAAAGCTCTTCGTAAGACATCTAATAATCTTTGTAAATACCATATTTTATAAGCTAACATTGGACTAATAATTTTTAATTTTTTACAGCTATGATTGCGCATTTTTTATAATACGATACATTGAGAGCCTACTATTTGGGTACCCTACAAAATTCAGACAGTAGGATATGAGGAGCTTCAGATTCGTGGTGGGGAATAGAATAATGCGCAGCTCATAATTTTATTTGCAATTATGACTGTGTTGTATAGTGGGATATGTTGTAAGACTATACAGAGTTTTAGATATGTAACTACACCAAGGTGCCTGCCTGTAAAAGTCATTAGTCAGCTGCAAAGGTGTTTGCAATCTGTGTAGTATCTGTACAATTATGGAATATATATACTTTGTTAAATATTTCAACCACTTCGACTTTATGATTTTGTGATGGGATTTCTACGTGGTGTTGGGAATTAAATTTCCAGGACCACCGTGTTCCTGGGATTAAGATTTCCAGCACCACTTTATTTCTCGGCCAGTTAACAAATGGACGTGGTCCTGAGAATTATATTTCCAGGACCACTGTGTTCCTGGGAGTTAAATTTCCAGCACCACCGTATTCCTCGGCCAATTCGAATCCTACGCGTAGTCTAATTCACTTTCGACCACCGTGTTCCTGGATTAAGATTCCCAACACCACCTTTTTTCTCGGCCAGTTCGCGAATGGACGTGGTGTTGGGAATTAAATTTTCCAGGACCACTGTGTTCCTGGGATTTAATTCCCAGCACCACATTTTATCTCGTTCAATTCGATACTGTACGTGGTGCTGGAAATTCACTTACCAGCACCACGGTGTTCCTGGGATTGAGATTCCCAACATCACCTTATTTCTCGGCCAGGTCGCAAATGGACGTGGTCCTGGGAATTAAATTTCCAGGACCACTGTATTCCTAGGATTTAATTCCCAGCACCACATTTTCAGAAATCAGGCCCCGTGCCAAGTGGCACGAGGCCGAAACTGGGAGGCAGGAGGATCACAACGAAGTTTGCTCGACGCAACAACATGTGAAGCCGTTAGGTCTTTCAGTCGATGTAAAGAATTCGGAATTTGGACTCCTGTAGGTCCATCAATGGGTTTCGGTCAAAATCCATTGATGGCCCTAGTCACCTCAACTTCGGTCCAAACTAACTCCAGTGGCTTTGGGACTTGCCCCTCTGTGTATCGTGTCCAAAATTTCTGATTTTCAAGGCAGGATTAGGTTTACACCCAATTTTCAGAAATCAGGCCCCGTGCCAAGTGGCACGCGGCCGAAACTGGGAGGTAGGAGGATCAGAAGGAAGTTTCCTCGATGCAACACCATGTGAAGCCGTTAGGTCTTTCAGTCGATGTAAAGATTTCGGAATTTGGACTCCTGTAGGTCCATCAATGGGTTTTGGCCAAAATCCATTGATGGCCCTACACAGGACCACTGTGTTCCTGGAATTTAAATTGCCAAAGACCACCTTATTTCCTACTGTTGAAAGTGTACGCGGTACTAGGAATTAAATTCCCGGAGACCACTTTGTGTTCCGTTCTAAATTATGACGTGGTCCGAATTGAAATCAGGACCACCGCGTGTGTTCCCTCCATTTAAATCAGACGTGGTCCGGAATTGAAATCCAGACCACCTTATTCTCACCATTTTCGAAATCAGCGTGGTCTGGGAAATAAATTCCTAGGACCACCGAGTTTCGGATTATAATTACGACCACCGTATTCCTCGGCGATTCGAAATCAGACGTGGTCACGGGAATTAGAATCCCAGACCATTGTGTTCGGGATTTTAATTCCCAGACCACCTTATTTCGGCGATTCGAATGCGTGGTGGGACTTTTTCCCAGCACCCTTGTGTTCCCGGGAGTTAAATTCCCAGCACCACCGTATTCTTGGACCAGTTCGAAATTGTACGTGGTCCTGGGAATTAAAATCCCAGGATCATTAAGTTCCTGGGATATTAATTCCCAAAGACCACCTTATTTCGCCTCGCTGATTCGTATACGGTAGCCGGGACTTTAATTCCCACCACCACTGTGTTCCTGGGAGTTAAATTCCCAGCACCACCGTATTTCTCGGTGAGTTCAAAATTGTACGTGGTGCTGTGAATTAAAATCCCAGAATCCATCGGTTCTCGAAAAATTTAATCCGGGGCATTGTGTTCGGGATTTCATTGTCACACCAAAGAAAAGTATTGAACAATATATTATATAACATTTATTAAAGCTCAAACACAAACAATAAACATATTTACTGATCCTTTGTTAATCTATGGGAAGCGATCATTTATAAATTAGCAAATTTCATTAATTACAACAATGCATTGTCATATCGCCACCAAGAACACTTCTAAAATTACATCGAAGAACTCATCCCTTAAAATTGAGACAGAGACATCTATTCGAATTTGGTCGTATGTCCGCTTGTTTCAAGTCCATCTTCTCACCATAAAGCGGACATCTCATGTATCATCACAAAGAAGGCACAATCATGTAAACATGCAAAGAAAAATTTTATATTTCAATTCAAAAGTATAATTTTCACGTTCAGTATTTTTCTTTTAGTACCTTGCCACTTGTTGAGGACAATCCGTTGTAATAGAAACCCAGCTGTCGATGGGGTAATAGGCTTGTAAACATGGATGAATTGCTGCAAGCTCCTTAGGTGAATATCCTTTAAATTGGGATACCTATAATTACATGACTAAGTTAACATAACTATTCATTAACAGATAACAAAGTTAAATTGATGGAATATCTATATTTAAAATATTTAACTACTCACCACCGCTTCAAAATCAGCTGATCTTCCACCATATGAAATGGAGTTGTAATGATTGAAACTCATTGCTTTTGTGTCGATACACAACAGGTGAAAGTGAGTTTGGTCAGTATTTAGAGGTATAAAAATATATCTAACCTCTCCATCATTCATGTCCGTGTTTATGATTTGTGTTGTGGCAGTCTTCCACGACAATCTTAATGCTGACTGAAATTGTGTGTAGAGGAAAATATTTAAACAGTTAGTATAACATCAAATATCGTGAAAATACAAGATAATTTAACTCCCTTACAATGAACACGGATGAGCAATACACAGACTTGTTATATGACCTACATGAAGAGGAGGCCCCCCTAAAAGAATTGAGAAAAATGTATCGATAACCTCCCCAATCAGAAAAGCAGATCCATTAACTCAGTATAAAGAATTGAGAGTTAATGAAAAGGACCTTCCTCCCAAACATAACTATCGGCCTACAAAAAATTTAATCGTAAATAAATATTTGCACTTTGTAATATTGTAATAGAATTTTTGAATGTAATGGTGGATGTAACTACCATACTTTATTTTTTCTAAACTTTTTAGCAAGTAGGTCACATCAGCATCTTGTTTCTTGTTCTTTGTCGTCTTACAATTTTTCTTGACATACTATGATACAAAAATATTATTAGTTATTTAAATAAAATAACACAAACTAATTTTGGGAAGTATTCTGACTAACCGCAATGGCTTCCATTCTCATTTGGTTGAGTTTATCAATTATTGCTTCATCCCTGTCAAGATCTTTTTCATCTTCTTCCAAAATACAGATAGTACCCCTCGCTTGCAATTCGTCCATACCAATTTTTTATTTGCCTTTCTTGTCAAATACTTCTGCTTCTTTTACAGCTTTATCAGGTTGCCCTTCTAATAACTCAACATCAGAAATTTCTACCTTTTTTTTTTTGCTTTGAGGTACCAATTTTGCCCACAGTGGACTATCAACGGGAGTATCCCTGTAATCATAGCGGGTTCTATCTCGCCGTCTTGTTCTGCTGGCAATTGGTTCCGATTGAGGTTGAGGGTCAACTTCAGGCTTATTTGGTTCAGCCTCCATACCTTCTCTTCCTATAATTTCCATTAGTTCTTTTACCCTTTCAGTTAGTGTTATATTTTCCATTCTTAACTCTTTGAGTTGTCTCTGATAAACTAAACACTCATGGCATTCACTAGTAGGATATTTTTCTTGTATAGTTTGTGATGATGATGTCTCTATTGGATGAGGAGTATTTTCAATATAATAGTCAACCTTATCAAGCAATATATTTTCACTACGGGTATATACTAGATCAACAATGACCTATCAAAAAATCAACAATTATTTAGATAACGAAAATGAAAAACTGTTAAGTTGTGGTCTTCTATTTACCTGTTCAGGGGAGACTTGCTCCAATAAATTCCTGACCTTGCTAATATGTGAAGGAGTTGCCCTCCACTTATTTATTCGTGGGCCTTCAGTATTGTATGGTCTCTGGATTGGGACATGTTCCAGAAACCAAGCCTGCTCATATCGAAAGTGTTACATACTTACGTAAATATAAAAGAAAAAATTATTTAGTAAGAAAGAACTTATAGCCAAAAGGCCGGCAAACCCCTTTAGATAAGGAATTCGGCTCTTCTGCGCAATTGTATTATTAGATGAACATATATCTCCAATAGTAGGCAATTGTAGAGCCATAAATTGATGGATGGCTTCGACCTAATTGAAACTACCTATGTTGTCAAAATCATCTACAAGACCTATGGGGACCTTATATGTAGTAGTACAGAACAACACACAAGCAAATATATACAATACATATAACTTATAAAATACCAAAACATCTTCATCTACTTCTACTCTAGTAGAAAAGGTTTTAAGCAAAAACTCTAACCTCGATCTAGTTGGTTCTTTTTTGGAGAATTGAGAATTGAAAAGAACACCTGATGCATTAGTTGAATTCATAGGAACATAAGCCCCTCTATCTGCAATACCGAGCAAAAGGGACACATCTCTTCTTGTGAAAGCAACTGGCACAGTTGAAAACTTAAAGCTTTGACTTATCGAATCCCAACTTTGAAATATATTGACCAATATTCTATGGATTTGTGGAATGTCTTGTATATTCAAAAAAACAGCAAATGGGGTTTGTTTAATTATCTTTCTGTGCCTTTCATGTAAACAAACTGACGGACGTTGCTTCCCTTTAGCACTTGGACCTCCAAAAAATTCAATAAAGTGGCCTAAAACGCTGTTCATTCATAGCTTTCTTCAAGACACTCATTATTTCCTAACAATTTGAAAATACATAATTTATTCCTTCATTTTGTAATTGTAAAAACAAATTTGAGATTCGCAATTCTTTGCAATAATCTGTAAAAAAATCGACAAAGACCACTTTTTTCTCGGCCAGGTTCCCTCTCCATGGTGCTGAAAATTTATATCTCAGGCCCACGGTGGTGCTGGGATATAAATTTCCAGCACCACCATTTATCTAGACCAGTTCCATCTCCCTGGTGCTGGGATATTTAAATGCAGAACCACTGTGTTGCTGGGGTTTTAGTTCCCAGCACCACCAACAATTCCGGCAACTTTTATGTACATGGTGCTAGAAATTACATTCCCAGCACCATGGTGTTGCTGGGAGTTTTAATCCCATTACAACGGTGGTGCTGGGATATAAATTCCCAGCACCATAATTTTTCTTGACTAGTTCATCTCTCTGGTGCTGGGATTTTTAAACGCAGAACCACTGTGTTGCTGGGGTTTTAATTCCCAGCACCACCAACAAATCCGGTAACTTATATGTACATGATGCTGGAAATTACATTCTCAGCACCATGGTGTTGCTGGGAGTTTTAATCCCATTACCACGGTGCTGGAAATTTACGGCTCTATTTATCTAATTCATATACAGATTGAAGAGATCGTTCATTTGTATTTGAATGTTTGAAACCATTCCAAAATCATAACAGAGAAATCATTTTAAACATATGGCATACTTCATATTGGACTAAAGCAAGGAATGCGACACATACCTTGGCCGGTGAAGGAGAGGTTGAACCAGGATGCTTGACTCATTCTCAGAATACCTAAATGGTAGAAAAAAACCCAATGAGATGTACGTCTTTCAACGGAAACCCTAAAACTGAGTAAGAAATGGATAAAACTCTAGTTAAATGAGAGGACGACACCATATTACCTCGAAGCGTCTCGACGAAATTCCAAGAACTCAGAAGCTAACGTAATGAAGCAGGAGGAAAAATAGAGTCTAAGCTTTTCCAAGTTTTTATGCGCTCGAAGATTTCCCGGAAGCTGAAGACACGAAGACGCTAATGTGGTGACTTGTTTGGACGGGACGTTTCGATGGCTCGGGATTTGGAAATGTGGCTCGGATGCATGCGGGATCTTTGCATTAAAAACGCTGTTTGGCGGGAGGGGTATTTTGGGAATTATGCGCACGATTTGGTAATTCTGAAAGTATAGTGTGCGTTTTGGGCATTTCAAAACTTTATCAGCTGTGTTTGGTAAATTGCCGCCAAGAAAATCTATCACAATGTTCCATTTGATTATGGAACTAAACCTAGGAAAATCAAGGTCAATAGGGAAGTCATCCCTAGAGTTGACCAAGGTATGTGCCTAGTGGCTAGGGTTTCAAGGAAACCTAGGGAAGTCACTAAGAAGGTTGCAAGGGGAGTTACCCCTAGAGTCAATCTAGGTAAGACCAAAATGACCAAGACTACCAAGCCTAGGAGGGTCATTAGAAAGGTATTTAGGTAGGTCATCCCTAAGGAATACCTAATTAACCCTAGGAGCTCAAATCAATTTTGGGTTCCTAAGAGCGTGATTGATTCACGTTAGATGGGTTTAGGGTGTGCCAATCTTGATTGGATGAGTAGTTAATTCAACCATGATAAAGGTGACACTTTAGGTAATTTTCAAGGTTATGGGTACCTTGAAAATAGATTTGATCTTATGATTCTAAAAGAATTTAGGATGTGCCAATATAAGGGAATCAAGTAGGGTTGTCTTAGAAAAATGCATGAAACCCTAGATTAGGAAGAATAAAACCCACATCTCACATCACATTGACATGTATATGTATTTATACACCCTAGATACATGTGAGATGCTAGGATATGAGTTAAGTTCAAGGTGCATAGTTTTTGCATCTAGATGAACTAAAACTCATCTTTAACCAACAAGTGGATCATTAGGAAAGTTTGTGTACAAGTCATGTACATAGAACCCAAGGAATATAATCCAAAATATAGTTTTAAAAATATTTTAAAATCATTTTGAAAAACCTTGGTGAAGTCTATCTTTTGATAATAATCATCATTGATGAGATTGATACAAAGTGAACTAAAACTTTGAAGTTTTTCTTCACTTTTGAATTTTGTATCAATTTCGATATTTTGTGGGTAAAATAATTTTCAAATATTTTTCACCCATTGTATTGGTCATAGGTATTATACGTATCAAATTTCATGATTTTTTTAATTACGTATAATTATTTATGAATTTTCAAAATCCGTTTCTGATAATTGAAATTCGGATATTTGATTATCGATCGCTTCGCGGTGATCGATATGGGTGGCCGATCGTAATCGCGAGTCGATCATTCAATGCTGATTTCGAGAAAAACAAGGTTGTTTAGCCCGTGTTCAGCTACGGTTAAGGTCTCTAACCACTCCTAACCCTAGGATATGCTTTGGAAAACATTATAAAAGGTGAAAATCCATTGGATATGGATTAGGAGAATGGTTTAGGGTTTGTATCAAATTTAAGGTGTGAAAAGTTCATGTTTGAATTTTGAACCTTATTCTTGATGGTTTAGAGTTCCTATTGGCTTAGGAACTTCCCAAGGATATTGTTGGTGCAATGGTCAAGGGGGAGCAAGCCTTTAGGGGGAGGAATTCATCATAGAATAATGAATGATATTTTTCCTCATGAGAGGGAAAATGAGATTTTAAGAAATCCAATTTGGAAATTGGGAGAGTATATAGGATTGTTGAGTGATATGTGACTTATCACTAGGAAGATGGTAGGCATCCTAGGTATTTTTGGACCAAGGGAGAGATTGTAAGATCTCATTGGGACATGAGACATTGACCTCCTTGGAAATAACCTTTTTGATGTATGTCAAAAAGAGGAAGAGTAAAATTACCAATTTGGAAAATTGGTAAGGGGATTTGAGTTAGGGGTCTAACTTAAGGTTTGTTTTGTCAAACATCAAAAAGGGGAAGATTGTTGGTGCAATCGGCCCAGGTCACGATTGACCAGACTCGAATTTGACTCGAGTGATATTTTGATGTTTGACATTGATGTCGGTTAATATGATGGGGAGATTGTTGGAGCAATCGAATCGGGTCATGATTGACCGGACTCGAGTTTGACTCGAGGGAGACTTTGATGGTTGACTAGGGTTGACCATGTGATTATGGGAAAGTCCAAGTCATGGGTACTTGGCATGGAAAGTCCAAGTGGGACCTTAGATGTCAAAGCTGCTGGAACTGCTCTGATCAGAACTTTGCTACGGACTCGGATCCTCCCAGAACCCTCACAGTCAAGATGGAAATCACGATAGTTAAATTGAACTTCCATCACAGTATCACAACGTCGCAACTTTAACTCAGTGACGACGATTCCTCTTGTTCTACTCAACAAGAAGATGAGTTCTTCGAGAGTTATCTCTTCCTCTGTAGATTGTATCTTCTCGCACTACACATTGCATTAGAAAACTCTCTTCATAAGAAAAACTGCAATACCTCATGTTTCCCTCCACCGCTTGTACAACCTACTCGCCATACAAACCAACCAACGTTCCTTCTTCACGATCAGTCTGATTACTTCTTCACAAGAAGTATATATAGAAGAGGGAGAAGAGAGGACGGGAAAGATGAAGAACATGGAGTAATAGATGATTATTCATTACCCATGGTTCCTATATGTCACACGTGGGCATATTACTTACAAAGGCAAAACAGTTTGCCCCTTTTTTTTCTCGGGTATTTTTCTAATTGTTACGTTGGCCCATTTAGCTATGGATTTGATTGGGCCTAAAGGCCCGTTTAACATGAACTATTAATCTTCAATTAAAACGTTTAAAATCCAGTTTTAAATATGTATTTTAAAATCTCTATAAAAAAATCAACATATTTTTGAACAAAATTTTAAATAAATATATATATATATATGTGTGTGTGATATTCTGAGAGGTGCGATTTGTGTGATCCGTAAGCGACGGTGAGGAATGCACAATAACCACGTTCGATGCCGCTCGCAACCGCTATCCTCCCATCGGATTCCAGCCACGATCCAACCGGATTCCGACCGGCCAGCAGTGAATCGACGTTGAAATCACGCATAGAAGAAACATTGTGCATTCCTCATTCACTGTGCAATCATGACGATAGGACAACTGAGACGCTACCTCACACGATTCACGGATGCTCAGTATATCATATATATAGTGACCAGTTGACTCGCTCCCTAGCTCTTTCACAATCAAAAACTTTGTTGTTAAGTTGCAACCTAATTAATTAATATTCGGTGCACGCCACACAAAATAGGAAATAGCGATGAATTATTTTCGTCGTTAATATTAAATATTCATCGTTAAATAATATTAACAGCGATATTATTTCGTCGCTAGTTTTGTCGTAATAAGCTTGTCGCTGAGGGAAGTTAGCGACAAATTATTAATTTTTCGTTGTTAATATTATCGGCGAAATAAAAAACATCGCAAAAAAAAAAATTTCATCGCAAAATCTATAATATCGAGAAAAAATCACTGATATTGATAACGAAATATACTAAAGTTGTCGCTATATATTAGTCGACTGAAGCAATAAAGCAATCGACTGTCTATTTTTTTATTAGCCACAGAATCGGGAGAGCCTCGACTGACGAGTTAGTGATGAAATGAATTCGTTTCGTTGCTAAATATCAGTCGACTATCTATTTTTTGTCCATCCATAGAATCGGAAGAGCCTCAACTAGCAATTCGACTGACTGGCTAATGACGAAATTAATTCATTTCGTTTCTAATTAGTTGAATCGTTTGCGACGAATTGTTATAAAATTTGTCGCTAACGTCCTACAAAAGTCGAATGTGTCATTTGAAAAGTCGACTGATACGCAAAACTTTAGCGACGATATTAGAAATTTCATTGCTAACCCTCAAAATCTTGATGTCGTGTATCGACGATTAGCGACGAAATTGAAGAAAATAATCGCTAACTATGAAAATACATATTTTCAGAATTTATTTAATTTGTATTCGAAATCCTATAATACAATATTAATCACACAAATTAACTTAACAACATACAACTCAAACAATAAACCAACAATTACATTTAACAACAACTAACATAATATTCAATTTCACAAATAAATCCAATTTAAATTCCAAAACATTCAATTTCACAAATTCATAGTATCCAAATTCAAACACATTTAAGTTCGCAATTTCACTATGTCAAAATACACAAACTAGATGGAGGTGGAGCTGAAGATGACTCATGTATCAATGATTGTAAAACTCCAGGTGCAAACTGATTCAAAATTGCTTCAAACATATCTTGTCTTGATCTCATTGATGCTAACTCATCTTGGGTGCTAGCTAATTGAGCTCGAGTGTTTGCTAGCTCCTCTTGTATCCCTTCTAATTGTTGCTCGGTAGACTCAAGTTGTTTACGCAGTACTGCGTTAGTTAATCTAGAGGAGGAGTTGACATCCGAATAAGTGAATCTAACTAGTTTTGACCCACTTTCAAGTCTTCTAATATATCCAAAATGAACACCGAGGACTTGATTACAAACCTGATCTGCAATCTGAACTGCATCGATGTCATCTTCGGTTTCTTGTGATTGAATGTGCTCATCTCGCAGTCTCATCATATCATCCTAAGAATAACAAACATATTATTAATATGTTTACAAAAAATTATGCAAATTTAAAAATAACTTTACTAAATTATATCGATTATATCTTACGTATGCATCCTCGGTTCTCTTCCCACTCCATCCTTTTGACGAGCTATAGTGGGATGTATTAAAGACAATAATCTGATCTTTTTTCTAAGACTGATCGGTCTAAAAATATTATAATGTGTTAATATTAAAAATACCAAACAATACACTGTAACTATAAAATTTATACTTATACTGTCGTAACTATATTGAATGAACGATTATGAGCCACCTCGATAGGTAAATGATAGTTGTGATCGATTTTGGGTATTTGTTGTCCATCGTGTTTACAATATAAAAATTTGTTAAGATAAAACATAAAACATGAGTTGTAGAATAAATATTTTAATTTATATATAACTCAGATAATTGTTATAGATTGAGTTACCTGAAATTTCTCTGATTCAAATAGATCGCACATATAGTTACAATCTTCTAGTGTCTCACAAAACTCAATCGGCATATGATGTCGACCCTCAGTAGGGGGAAGATGCAGTAGACACTTATAATGAGTGTGCATCTTATTCCGATTATGTCTGTACCTTGCACTAATTAATCTGTCGGTCTTCTTTCTTATCGGCATTGCCTCCTTGGCAAAACTGATATCGAAAGCAGCCTGAAAAAATACAAATATTAAAATTTATTAACGAATGATTGTTGATTATATAAATTTCAAATTACTTGTACTTACTAATAATCGATCATATATCATCTGTTTATTGTTCGTGGAGATATGCTTCTAGCTTTTAACTTGTAAGAGAGTGAACTTATAAATTGACAGATCTAACTCTGTCATAAAAGCAGATGCATTTGTCTCGATAGGATGAACATCGCTCTTACAAAAGATAATGGATAATTTACCCCGTTCCTCGATTTTTCATCGGAGTCGATCGGAGTGTGTGCCTCGTGTCTATCTACGTGTCAGACGAACTGTAAATCAAAAGTATTAACAATTAACAAGTTAAATAAATAGCAAACAAAATAAATATATTTAAAATCACATAACTAACCAGTAGGAGTAGGAGCACTGCATCATCAGGTGTAGGCACAACTGGGAGGTGCTCAATTCTCTTAAGCGGCATAGTTGTGACATAAACATTATATACAGATCGACATATAATGAAAGATTATATTAAATATATGAATTATAAATGAAAAACAATATAAATGCCACGCCCCGAGAGGGGGTACTTGTCCGACGAAAATCGGACAACACCTCCCCTGTACTGCGGACAATTGAAACTTGTATACAAGACTCACACGACCCACTATACATCGGCCAACATGGCCGGAACATAAAACACAATGCAAATAATATATGACCTCAGGCCAACAATCCAAAGTACATACGGAGCCTAAAACTACTAAACTTACCTCTTCTGCCATCTGAGCAAGAATACACAACCACACACACATAACCAAAACAAATCAAACAGAAAGACCATAAAAACATAATCAAGTACCACCGAAACAACCACGAGTATAAAGTTTTACAAGTTTAAAACATAGAGTCCTAGTGATAAAAATGCGGAAAACTAACAAAAAGAAATAATGGAGTCGTCAGATCAGGGGATTGACAATTGGACCCTCTGGAAGGCTTCATCTTGAAATAAAACAGATATCAACAGAGTGAGTAAAACTCAGCGGATATCTACTAGTCATGTATAGTAAACTATAAATAGCAATAATAATCATGTTGGTACAGTTTCTCGATAAAAAATACATACATGAAATTGTACATACTAGAATCACCTAAGCTGACATAAGATATATCCATACAAGCAAATGTAGAATCATCAAACAAACTACATAATATCTCCTGTATGTGCATGACAATCATATGCAACAACCAAAAGTGCAACAAGCAATGCATATAATAAAAACATATGCACATGATGCAATGACCTGTGTCACCCCTGACACCAGTCAAGCCATCGACATGTCATGTGTTCGATCGAGTGGGTAGGGCTGTGACAACTGTACACTCTGCCGTCACTACACCTATGTGACCGATTGGACAGGATGCTGGCGGAGTATCACCCTCCTGCCCTATGTATGTATATGGGGGACATCACCTCGTCTCATCTCCTCGTCTCACGACAAAGGAGGAATCCCTGTCTGCTACCACGTCGCAATACCAATAACCTGAGCGACCACCGTAGAGTCCTGATAGAGCAACTACACACGCACTTGAAATACCACTAACTCATGAGTAGTTGTGTGTATAGATAATATAATTGACGATGACCTCAACTAATAAGTAGCATCACCTCTTACTGAGGAGCCGATGATCGTCAATCATGGAATAATGCAAGATGGTGCATGTCTCTAATGCACGATACACCTATCAATCCATGGCCACCTATAGTATGTACCAATAGGAGCCCATATCAAATAATCTAAGTACATAAGTTTATGTACACATGCAAGGTATATCCATTATTCATTCAATGCCCAGTAAGTAAGGTATGTCACTACTCTAGTGCCAAATAAACAAATGACAAACATCAAAGTGATAGAGCATCAATATAATAAGCATATGAAAAGGCTACAACACGCACTAGGTAGTGACATACTAGGGCAGTTAAAAGTATAGAAAACTATTACTTGTTTACCAGGGCAGTTAAACGATGCACGATAATATGACAATATCTAAAAGAAGATAAGTCAAAGATACCCATCTGCTATGAAGAATACCAACTGTCTTTACGCCCGTGGACTTGTCTCGTGATCGAAACCTACAAACATCATCAGTTATGATTAATTTCAAGCACACGACAACATGCTAACTAAATTCTACATCGACCCTGTATTCACTTAATCTACCGAATACGAGTACAACACCTCGATACACCCTCCAAACACATCCAACCCAAAGACCTTACCATTCTAAATCAACTCCAACTCCTACTAACTCATTCACAACCTTAAACAGTGCATCACAACCGAGATTGAGCTACTCCAGCCCATTCCCAGCCCCCGTATAGAACACAAACAGCCTTGCACAACCTTTACAGCTATTCACAGTCGGCAATTCCATCGACAAAACCCTCCATTCACAACCCCTCTAATTCACACTACCACCACATCAATTTACAGCCCATAAAAGTTTCCTCCTCTCACTCACAGCCATGCAAAATCCATAATAAACCTCACAGCTAAACCCCACAGCCAACTCACCTAAAGGAAATCCATCCCACAACCCAAAACTCATCATCATACCACAGAAATCAACCAATAACTAATGAAGAGAAAGTGATAAATCGAGATCTACCTGTACTTAGGGTCCACCGTCAATCTTCCTTCCTTAATCCGCCCAATTCCTCTTGCTCCGGCAGAAAATCGCAGCCTCCGATCAGGACACGGTGTCGATGCCACCGACCCAACCTTCCAGCCGCGCCTACCCTCCTGGTTCCAGCCTGTCCGTAGAGGTTGTCGAGGACGACGGCCGCCACTTGCAGAGGAGAGGGAGAAGATCGGTGAGCAACAGAAAAGGTTAGCGGTAGAGGAGGGTGACGACGAGCTGGCCCGGTAGCCGTCGAGGTCATCTCCTTGCGCTGAGGCCAACTCGACGGCTGGAGGAGCTCGTTGCCGTCGAGATCGGGAGGGAGAGGTGATAGCGCTGGAGCAAAGGGGAGAAAGAAATCGTGATGGAGAAGGGAAAGTCGATCGGGTGAAGGAATAAGCGGCAGTGAAAAAGTCGCGAGGAGAGAAATCGCGAGAGGGAAAGGGTCGCAAGAAGAAACTGATTGCACGAAGGGGTTAGCTTCGGCGAAGGAATAATAAACCGGATTGCCCCCCTTTTATAAGAAATTAACTTAAGTTAGGTTTTAATTAATCCCTAACCATTCCCATTAATTTAATTATCCCAATACGAGTTCTCTAAGTTAGGAATAATAAAGATATTATTCCAAGCAATTTATTTATGGTATTTTACAATAAATACCAAGTAAATATATCTAATCGCTATCATCATCTGAAAGGATAAATAATCATCCGCCTCACTATCAATTTTACTATCTTCACTCTCATCAATACGATTACTTTGAGTGCCCTTATCTAGATCCACTTGTACATTTTCCATATTTATTTGTTGATGCTCAACATCTAATTGACATAGTTGAGTAATTGTTATGTCTTCACCGACTAATGAAGTTGAATCATTGGATGAAATCTCTTGGTTTGGCTTTATATTTAAGATATTACCAACCTCAAAATCTTCAGATACTTCATCAACTTTAGTTACTTCGTATATTTCTCGATGGTGAACCCTTTGCACGACCTTCCAATGACCTCCACGTTTGATATCATTCAAATAATACACTTGATTTGCTTGGTTTTCCAAAATAAATGGGTCATCATCGTACCATGTTTTAGAAGTGTCAATACACAAGAGATCATACTCTTCCACCAACGATCTTTTTGGGATTACATTGGCACCATTCACCCCAAAATAATTGGACTTTATACCTAAAAGAGTAAAATATTTGAACCGCATCCTTCAACACACCAAAAAAATTCAAATTGTCTCCATCGTCGGAGGATGGTACGTTGACCCCACTATTCTGAGCAGTTCTGCATGAATCACGGGAACTCGTATGATATCGAATCTCATTTACAATGCATGCATCATAAGTTGAACTTCAACATCAGGTCTCATTGCTAAATAACACAACTCATCTGTGATCTCTGAATTTATAAAAAAAATTAGCGCTGCAATTTTATCCGTAAACCACAATGAAAAATCTCGCTCGTGATATTGCATAACTTGATCAACATGAACCTTTGGGACATAAGTTGCAGATGCTCACTGTATAAAAACTTAATCAATTTAAAATCTGTAAATGAAATAGAATTAAAGTAATAACTTAATGTAAACACTTACTTTCGACATCGATCGACTTCTTTACAATTGTTCAAAATGTACCAATGTGCTTTCTTAAACAACGACAATAACAATTTCAGACTTTATTGGTTGCCAAAAACTTTTATTTCCTATGAGAAAACACTTAATTTGCATATTAATGGTTAAATATCTTTATTCCGTTCTAGCCTAGAAAAGTTTATCTCAATCTGACTCATATATAACGAACTGAAAGTCAAGGTCTCATTTACAATATACCCCTCTGCAATAAATCCTTTAGATTGTGTTTTATTACGAACATATTTTTTTAGTTTTCCTAAATATCGCTCAAAGGGATACATCCATCATGACGAAACTGGCCCAGCTAACATGACTTCACAAGGTAAATGAACTGTCAAATGAACCATAATATCAAAAAATGCCGAAGAAAATATCCGTTCCATCTTACACAATATCAGGATTATTTGCTCCTCTATTCTACATATGTCCGTTGTGTGCAAAGATCTTCCAGTGATCTTTTTGAATAAATCACATAACTTAATTAGTGTGTTACATGTCTTTTGGGAAAAAATTACGTACACCAACTGGAAGTATTCTTTGCAACAATATATAACAATCATGTGATTTTAGTCCATATATCTTTACTTCATTTGTATTCACATGTCTAGATATATTAGCAGCATAACCATCTGGAAACTTCACAGATTTCAAAATTTGATAAAATTCACGTCTTTCTTCTAATGTCAACGTATAACTTGCATACGGTTTCATGAATTTGTCTCCTACTGGTTGTAAATGCAACTCACTCTTTATCCCCATATCCTGTAAATATAATCTTGCTTTAAGAGTGCCCTTTAACTTTACATCTATATTTAATAATGTGTCAATTAAAGCATCACAGACATTCTTTTCAATATGCATCACATCTAAATTATGTCTCGACTTTAAATCTGACCAAATAGTAACTCAAAAAATATAGACTTCTTTACCCAATTTGTATCATACAAAGATCGCTACCATTTTTACTGAATGAATGATGCTTACTGAATGTCACTTGGGGTAACGCATCTAACTGTGCTAAAATCTCATATTCATTCATTACTCGTGGTGGTCCTTCTTTTTCAACCTTTTCATTGAAATATTTATCTCTACGCCATGAGTGTTGAACATTCAAGAATCGACGATGACATATGTAGCATATTTTACTCCTTAATCCTTGATATTTGATTTCATTCAGACATACTAGACATGCCTTATAGCCCTTTGTGCTCCATCCAGAAACTGTTCCATATGCTGGAAAGTCATGAATGATCCACATCACATCAACATGTAACTGAAATACTTGTTCAATCAATGCATCATATGCTTCCACCTTGTCATCTCATAGCTCTTTCAGTTCGTTTATCAGAGGTTGTAGGTATACATCTATCTCTTTGTCAGGTCATCCCATAGCTCCTTCAGTTCATTTATCATAGGTCGTAGGTATACATCTATTGTTCAGTTCGCTTTTCTTTATGTCATCTTATCTCTTTGGTTGTATACTTTAAAATAAACAACCGCTTAAGTCTCGGTTTCAGAGGAAAATATCGAAGAATTTTTTGAGGATCCTTTTACTTATTCATCCCTTCGTATTTGTATTTGGGCTCCTTGCACACTGGACATGCATCCTGTTGGAGTATTGAGAATACAATCAAAGTCTCACGTTGGTAAAACATGAAAAAGATCATGTGGTTATAAGATGAAAAGATATCTCTATTGACATGAGGCCTTTTGGATAAAGTCCAAAAAACAAAACCATGAGGGCTTAGGCCTAAAATGGATAATATCATGTCATTGTGGAGATATATGATTCTTATAGACATTAATAATCGATATCATAGTCATTATCTATGTCAAGCCATAAACCTCGAACGAAGGAAGTTGAGCTTCCATGTCCGGATCAAGAGAATCAGACACTAGACAGGAAGTCCAATTAGATCGGGAGGATCGAATAACTGGCAGGAAGTCCAGTTGGGTCAGAAGGGTTGGACAACTGGCAGGAAATCCAGCTGGGTCAGGGGGATCAGACAGTTGACAAGAAGTCCTGGTGGGTTGAGGATCGGACATCAAGCCGAAGATGTCCTTCGAGGACGGATAGGCTTGAGGGGGGGGTCGAAAGGACCGAAAAATTGGCAGAAAGTTCAGTTGGGCCAGAAGGGTTGGACAACTGGCGGGAAGTCCAACTAGGTCAGGGGGACCAGACAGTTGGCAGGAAGTCCTGGTGGGTTGAGGATCGGACATCAAGCAGAGGATGTCCTTCGAGGACGGATAGGCTTGAGGAGGGGTCAATGTAGTCCTTTGTTTGAGGGGGGATTGTTGAAGTATTGAGAATGCAATCAAAGTCCCACATTGGTAAGAAATGGAAAAGATCATGTGCTTATAAGATGAAAAAATATCTCTATTGACATGAGACCTTTTGGGTAAAGCCCAAAAAACAAAATCATAAGGGCTTGGGCCCAAAGTGGACAATATCATACTATTATGGAGATATGTGGATCTTATAGGCACTAACACATCCTTATTCCCATGCTCATCTCAAAATAATATACAATCATTCTTATAGACATGTATCTTCTCATATATCAATCCTAACTCTTTTAATAATTTTTTTGCTTCATAATAAGAGTTTTGAGTCACATTCGGTTTAGGAAATGCCTTTTGCAATAACTGAGGTAACGTATCAAAAGATATATTGCTCCACCCATTTAACACCTTCACATGCATTAGCTTCACCATAAAATTGAAAACCAAAAAATTAGTACAATTGTGATACAATTCTTTTTTTTGCCTCTTCCAACATTAAAGTATAACTACGTTTGTAATCATTTGCATTCGTATTTTCATTGATATCATCTGATTGAGGCTCATTATTGTTTATATTTTTTGCATTTTGTAAATCAGTAAATATGTCTTCAAAATCGTCTTCGAAATCATCTACTTTATCATCAAAATCATTTCTATCTTGATTGACAATATTTATACTACCGAATGATGTATAAGTTTCTTTATGAAAGTTTCAGACTTTATATAGTCTATCGAATCCTCACCTATAAAGATGTCCTCGCACATAATCTAATTCATATTGAAACAAATTATCACACCGTCGACATGGACAACCAATTTTTGATAAATTCAAACTGATCATGTAATTCTTGTTGGTGCAATCGGCCCGGACTCGAGATTAACTCGAACTATATTTTAATGTTATACAAAACGAATGACATGGGATTGTCATGGGAAGTCCAACATGGGTTGGCCACGTAAATCCAAGTGTATAGTCTTGGTGGTGAAAAGTCCAAGCATGGGGCTTGGTGTTGGGAAAGTCTAACATTGGTTAGCCACGTAAGTCTAAGTGTGTAACCTTGGCAGTTTCAAAAAAGTTCAAGCATAGGGCTTGGCATGGAAAATCCAAGCATGAGGTTTGGTGTGAGAAGTCTTGAGGACTTGGCAAGTTCACTAGGCTCGGAGTCCTTGAGTCGGTGAAGGATGACATTGCGAAGTTGTGCGCTTTGTGCATTTGAGGGACCGTCGGACGGAGAGTGAATGGAGTGAAATCCAAGGGAAGCATACTTTGAGGGCAAGAGACACGAAGGATGGCATTGCGAAGTCGTGCGCTTGATGCATTCGATGGACATAGGCCGAGAGAAGAGAGTTTCGGTGGGGTACTCCATGAGAGAAAGAGGTGGACTTGGCCAAGTGACTAAGACTGAGTGTCGGATGCTCAAACGACTTGGTGTTTGAGGTTTTATCCGACATCAGTCGACTGCTCTAGGTCGATTGGACTCGATCGATGTTCGACTGATCAAGTTCTAGCCGAACGATCATGATGCCGAGGAGGGCAATGATCGTTGAGAATCGATCGGCTAGGGATGACAATGATCGATGACACTGCGCGGCACGCGAGAATGGAGTCGAGCTTCGCCCGACTCGATCGATTGATGATCGATCGGTGATCGGTGCCATCAGTCGACTGATGTGTGATCCGTTGGAACTTAACCAACGTGGATCTGGCCGTTGTGAGACAACGTCTACGGGACCAGTCGACTGATGGTCACGATCAGTTGACTGATGGGCGCGAAATCAGCTTGATGCAGGTTATAAAAGGAGCTCAAGAGGGAGGATTTCGCCAAGGCTTTTGAGGTGACTTTGGAGGGGAATTGTTGTTGCATTCCAGACCTTCAAGAACAAGCAAAAGCAAGCAACAAGAAAGCGATCAAAACAATTGTGTAAAAGTTCTCTTTTGTATTGTCTTTGTATTTCTTGTTATATTTCATATTACTTGTTGTAATAGCTTGTAAGAGGTTTCTCCACCTCTGACGTGTAGTCGATAAGGAGTGTTGTTAGTATCGTGCGCATAACACGAGCTCGTTGAGCTCACCCCGTGGAGTATGAACCATTCGGTTCTGAACCACGTATATGCTTGTGTATTGATTGTGCTTGTATTGTTGTTATTTCTATTGTTATTCCGCTACGTATATTAACGACAATTGTAGACAAGCACACGAGAACGAACGAACTACGACATCCAACGAACGAGGGCTATTCACCCCCCTCTAGCCGGCCAATCGATCCCCAACAAGTGGTATCAGAGCCGAGGTCGCTCTTCAAGGACTAACCGTCGCGAGAGCACTACAAAATGGCCGGCTTCATCCATCCACCGAAATTCGATGGAGATTTTGCTTGGTGGAGGAAACGGATGGAGGTATATCTTGAAACCGATTTTGATTCTATGTTAATTGTAGAAAATGGTTTTAAGATGCCTAGGGACAAAGAAAACAAGCCTATGGAAAAATCAAAGTGGACCCAAGACCAAATCAAGAACTTCAAGACAAATCTCGAGGTAATTAAATTGATTAGTGATTTGTTACCTAACACTATTTGGTCTAGATTGGGTGATTATAGGGATGCAAGGGAACTATGAAATAAGATAATAAAGTTCCAAGAAAATTCCCAACCGGCACAAGTAGAAGAAAATGCCGAGGAAGAAGAACCCACAACTTTTGAAGATGTTGATGACTTGGTGGAGACCTCCACCTCTAGCATTGAGGGGGAGGAGAGGCAATCTTCCATTCCGGAGCAAGAACAAGAAGCATCCACATCCGGGAGAAGTGAAGATCAGGAAGAGGCCTCCACCACCTCCCTAGATAACTCAAGTGTTATTATTTTAAATAAAAATCACATAATATGCTTTGAGTGTAGGGAGAAAGGGCATTACAAGAGTAAATGTCCTAAATTGGCTAAGGAAAAGGCATCAACACCAAAAGTCAACCCAAAGTCAAAGGATGCCGGTGTTCCCAAAATCAAGAGCAAAGAGCACATTGTGTGTTTTAAATGCAACCAACGGGGACATTACCGAAGCCAATGCCCTAGGGGGAGGAAGAAAGGGCAAGAAGGTGTGACTCATGTAGGGGGAGCTTCTAAAGCTAACCCTAAGGTACATTTAGTTAATGCACCTTCAATTCCTAAAGTCAAAAAGCATGTCAAAAATTATTTTAGTTCTCTTGTCATTATTAATGAAAAGCATGCTAGGAGAAACAATAAGGGTTATTGCTTAGGTGCCAAGCATGTTCAAATGACTAAAGACAAACCTAGGACTCATAATTCTAGAAATATCTTGCCTAGGGAGTCAATTAGGATAGTAGAAGAAAATTTGGGTATTAATCCCAAAAAGTCTAGGCACATGCCTAAGAAGAAGAGGCTTTCCCAAAAACCTAATGAAAATTCAAAAATGGGAAAATTAGAGCTAGAGAACCAAGTCTTGAGGTCAAGACTTGAGAGAATGGAGAAACCCCTTAGAATCATAGAAAATTCAATTCTAGGGTCAAATGCCCAAAAGTCAAGACCTAAGGTTCAAAAATGGTCTAAGGGCAAGGAAGGTTTGGGTCACAAACCTAAGCCCAAGAAGACTTATTATAATGTTCCATTTAATTATGGAACTATTTCTAGGTCTAGGAAAACCAAGGCTAATAGGGAAGTCTTCCCTAAGACTAGTCATGGTGTGTGCTTAGTGGCTAACACCTCAAAGAAATCAAATGTAGCCACTAAGAAGGTCAATGGAGGAGTCACCTCTAGGTTTGGCCCAAGTAAGACCCATTTGACTAAGGCTTCAAAGCCTAAAAGGGTCATTAGGAAGGTATCTAGGGAAGTTATCCCTAGGGAATACCTTGTTAACCCAAGGAGCTCCAATAGATATTGGATTCCTAAGAGCGTGATTGATTCACGCTAAATGGGTTAGGGTGTGTCAACCCTAAGTGGATGGGTGGTTAACCTAGCCATTGTGAGTTGACACATTAGGGTGTGCCAATATGGTTTGAGAAGTTTAAAATGATTTAAATTGGCACAATTATGTCATAGAAGTCATGGTGTACCATTTTGGGTTTTTGGCACACTAGGGAGATGAATGACATTAAGGCAAAATGTATTTAATCCAAAAAAAAAAATTGGAAAATTGATTTTCACACTTAGGTATTCTATACCTTAGTATATTTTAGTTGTCATGATTTGTTTGTCTTACCATGTCATGACATCATTTTCATTTTTATCTCTAAAAATATCATGATCATGTTTAGACTCATCCTTATATGTCATGTATGCTAAAACATCATTCACATGCCATGACATCATGATATTGACATATGCTTTTACTTATATCATATCTATGCTATAATCATATCATGCATAGTTTAAAATGGAGTTAAGGACTATGGCACAACTTGAAGGGAATCAAATTAATGTTGCCTAGAAATATGCATGAGAACATAAACAAAACAAAACTCACATCTCACAAAAATTTGACTTGTATGTGTTTTACACATCTAGATATCGGTGAGATGTTTAAGAAAAAAAAAATAAAGGTTTGAAAAACATTTTGAAAACATTTTGAAAAATCTTGGTGAAGCCTATCTTTTGATAGCTATCACCATTGAATGGGATGATACAAAGATAGCTCTTTATTGAAGCTTTTCTTAAATTTTGAACTTTGTATCAATCTCCTAATTTAATGGGTAAAATAAATTTCCAATATTTTTCACCCATAGTGTTTAGAATAAGTATTATACGTATGCATTTTCAAGATTTTTAAAATTACGTATATTTACTTATGGATTTCGAAAATCCATTTACGAAAAGCTGCGAGAATCGATTATCGATCGGCTTGTAATGGCGATCGGTGATGGTAAAATCGATCATTGGTATCGTGAGTCGACTGACACATGCTGATTTCGGGTAAACTTGATAGTTACGCCCATGTTTAGCCATGCTTTGGTCCCCTAACCACTCATAACCCTAGGATATGCTTGGGAGAGCATTAGAGAGGGTGGAAATCCATTGGATATGGATTAGGAGTTGGGTTGAGGGTGAGTATCAATTTTAAGGTGGATGAGAGTTCATTGTTGAACTTTGCCTTAATTTTGTTTGGTTTAATGTTCCTATTGGCTTAGGGACTCTCCAAGGACATTGTTGGTGCAATGGTCAAGGGGGAGCAAGCCTCTAGGGGGAGGTATCCATCATGGGAAGATGGATGTGTATTTCCTCATGGGAGGAAAATTGGATTGCCTCTCTTTAAGTGATATGGGATCACTAGACAGATTGTAGGCATGTGTTCCTCCAAGGGAGAGATTGTAAGATCTCATTGGGATATAAGACATTCATACCCTTGGGGAGGACCTTTTTGATGTAATGTCAAAAAGGGGGAGAAGTTACCAAGTTACCAATTAGGTTTCGTTGGAATTCTCATTGGGATATGAGAATTGCCAATATGGGAGAATTGGTAGACTTGAGATGGTAGTTTTGTCAATCATCAAAAAGGGGGAGATTGTTGGTGCAATCGGTCCAGGTTGACTCGAGTTTGACTCGAGCAATACCTTGATAGTATTTTGATGATAGACAAAACTCATGACATGGGATTGTCATGGAAAAGTCCAACATGGGGCTGGCATGGAAAATCCAAGCATGGAGCTTGGTGTGGAAGTCCAAGGGAGAAGCCTTGGCATGGGAAAGTCCAAAGCATTGCGAAGTTGTGCGCTTGGTGCTTGGTGAGAAATGCATTGCGAAGTCGTGCGCTTGGTGCATTTGGGAAGTCTTGAGAACTTGGCAAGTTCACTAGGCTCGGGTCCTTGAGTCGGTGAAGGATGACATTGCGAAGTCGTGCGCTTGGTGCATCCGAGGGACCGCCGGACGGGGAGCGAATGGAGTGAGCCCAAAGGGAAACATACTTCTAGGGCATGAGACGCGAAGGATGGCATTGCGAAGCCGTGCGCTTGGCGCATCCGAGGGACGTAGGCCGAAGGAAGAGAGCTTCGGTGGGGAACTCCATGAGGGATAAGGTGGACTTGGCCAAGTGGCTAAGACTGAATGTCGGATGCTCAAACAACTTTGTGTTTGAGGTTTTAGCCGACATCAGTCGACTGGCATAGGTGTCAGTCGACTGCTCTAGGTCGTATGGGTTCGACCAGTGTTCGACTGAACCGAGTCTTGATCGATCGGTCGAGGGGAGAAGCGATCATTGTTGAGAATCAATCATTGCCGAGGGATGGCAATGATGATGACGCGCGAACAAAATGGAGTCGAGCTCGCCAAAGACTCGTGATGGATGATCGATCGGTGATGGGTGCCATCAGTCGACTGATGTGATCCGTTGGAACTTAACCAACGTGAATCTGGCCGTTGTGAGACAAGCGGACCGGGACCGATCGTGATGGTCACGATCGATCGTGATAGACGAAATCACAGTCACGCAGTTATAAAAGGAGCTCAAGAGGGAGGATTTCGCCAAGGCTTTTGAGGTGACTTTGGAGGGAATTCTTTGTTGCATTCGGACCTTCAAGAACAAGCAAAAGCAAGCAACAAGAAAGCGATCAAAACAATTGTGTAAAAGTTCTCTTTTGTATTGTCTTTGTATTTCTTGTTGTATTTCATATTACTTGTTGTAATAGCTTGTGATAGGTTTCTCCACCTCCGACGTGTAGTCGATAAGGAGTGTTGTTAGTGTCGTGCGCATAACACGAGCTCGTTGAGCTCACCCCGTGGAGTATGAACCATTCGGTTCCGAACCACGTATATGCTTGTGTATTGATTGTGCTTGTATTATTGTTATTTCTATTGTTATTCCGCTGCATATATTAACGACAATTGTAGACAAGCACACGAGAACGAACGAACTACGACATCCAACGAACGAGGGCTATTCACCCCCCTCTAGCCGGCCAATCGATCCCCAACAGTTGTTGCATTCCAGACCTTCAAGAGTCAAACCAAAGCAAGCAACAAGCAAAAGCGATCAAAGTCATTTGTGTAAAGTTTTCTTTTATATTGTCTTCGTATTTGCTTGTACTTTTGTATTAGGTTGTAATTACTTGTACGAGGTTTCTTCACCTCCAACGTGTTATCGAGAAGGAGTTGTTGTTAGTGTCGTGCGCATAACACGAGTTCGTTGAGCTCACCCGTGGAGTAGAAACCCTAAGGTTCTGAACCACGTATATCTTTGTGTATTATGTGTGCTTGTGTATTCATTTTCATTATTATTATTCCGCTGCGTATTAACGAGTATTGTAGCCAAGCATGCGACAAACGAACGACTTCCATCGTATACACGTATTGGGGTTATTCACCCCCTTCTAGCCGGCCACCGACAATCCAACAATTCTCTATCATATTTATAAACTGATTCAACTCATTTATATATTTAGGATTAATCCGATTCTGAATCATTATCCAATTTTTATCCATACTTTTAAACCCTAATTAAACATATATAAAATAATTTTGATGTTAATTTTCAATAAAAGTAGTTTAGCAACTTAAATTTATTTATCACATACAAAATAATTCAAAAAATAATAATTTAAATCTCACACAACATAACCTACAATTTGCATTATAACCTTATGTTTATCATCGAACATTATAATCTAAAAATAAGAAAACCCTTAACTTATCCTCTACTCAATCGAATGCCAAAAGGCTACTTGACTGGGTTAAAATCAAAATATTTCAATCACTCTATATAATTACTCATGATCCTCGTGCATCCAAGAATTCATCTCCTTGAGTCCATGGAACAAAATATTTCTCCAAAAATTGCTCTTTTTTAAGTTCAGAAATTAATTTAAGTTAGAGATACAATAATCATGAATGAAGATTAACAAGGCAATCAGACACTCAAAACTCTCACTCAACCTAAGCTCTCAATCTATCCATACTAACCACCCTTTGGTTAAACTACCTTTTACCTTACAAGTAAGCCAGATTTATGGAAGGTTTAATATTTTTTATATGTTACACATCAAAACATGTTAAACATGTAATAAATAAGGATATACATGCATGATCATAAGAATTAACAATCAATACATGTAAGCATTAAAGCAATTTATACATATGCATATTTTTTATATCAAATTGGCATTTCCCATTTCAAGAAATATAATAATGTTAAGCATATTAATGATTGATGAAAACATGAGAAAACATATATACGAGAATGATGAAAATCCTAGGACCAAAACTTTCTTATTAGTGTGGTCATATAATCAAAATGTAACATAGTGATCAACATTTTTAGTGTTAAGAAACATATTTAGGGTTCATCTATGTGTCATATATCATATTTTACATGCTATCAATGTTCAAATAGGTCTAATTATGTTACCATAAGATTATACAAAACATACATTAATAGTCAAAAGCATGATATAAGGCATAATTAGATTGCACGGCAATTTCAATTGATTGAATAAGAGCATTCAATCGACTATTATAAGTTTAGTCAACTGCTAAGTCGATTGGATTCCTATAAGTGGTAGGTTCTTAATTTAAAAAATACTTAATTAATTCCAAAAAACCTAAAAAATTTTGCATACAAGTATACTATAGTAATTTACACACATAAAAAATATGTTCTCATGCAAACTTATATTCTCTCCGAGTTTGGAACAAAATTAGATTGCTTCAAAAATGTTAATTATGTATCATATGATCACTTCAAAACCTTAAAGAAAGAATTTGGATAAACCTAACTCTTTGCATTGAAGGTTGAGCTTGAGATGGCGTCGAGAAGAAGCCGGAGTTGGAGACCGAAGCTAGAGAAGAAGGCTAACAGGAGGCGGGAGCTGCCGTTGGAGCTAGATAACTGAGAGAAAGTCAGTTTCGTTGCCAGTGAAAAGAAGTCACACACGGAAGCTAGGGCACCGGGCTGACGAGGAGAGAAGCCGAAGCACGAGATAGAGATGGAAGAGTCGCACAGAGCTTGTCGTCGAAGAATCGCCGGAGAGTAGGAGAATCACCGGAAGAGATAGAAGTCGCACAGAGATAATGGGGAATTAGAGCGATTCCGTGAATATTAGCGATAAAATATCTTTATTCGTGCTAATATTTATTATCTTAGCAACAACAATTTAAATTGTCGTCGCTAATATTTGTATATTTGTAACGAACAATACATATCGTCGTCAGAATAAGCACATCAGTCGACTGGTGGTATACACCAGTCGACTGATGATAATTTGGTCGACCACATAATCTAATTTACTCGACTGACCAATTGACTGAATAGTTTACGGTGAAAATAAATAAATATTTATTGCTAAGTATCAGTTGACTGGCAATATACACAAGTCGATTGATAGTATTGTCAACGAATTGATAAATATTGTCACTGAACTTAAATATATTAGCGATGAAATTTATATTTCGTCGCTAATACTCATTTCGAATATAGGCTAACAACGAATATTTTTAATTCGTCTCTAATATATTTTATATTTGCGATGAAATATTACTTTTTCGTCACAAATGTGATATTATTTACGACAATCAAGAAATTAAATTCATCATTAATTTTTCGTTTTAACGACAAATTATTAATCCGTCGTTAATATTTCATCTCAATTTAACCGATTTCTTATAGTGCCGACCCCCTAAACCAGGTGATGAACTTGAAATAGGTTTACTACGTACGATCATCGTCGTCATTATTATTTTTTTGTTTAACTTATCGACGTAATTAAAATATCATCATGTGAGAGTCAACAGAATACTACATCCAAACGTGATGAGGAAAAAAAAAAAAGGAGAACAAATAGAATTAGTTATTAGCAATGACCAATAATATAAGAGCCGTACTGGAACTAGACATGTGTTTTCTTTTTACGTGAGAAAAAGCCAAACGAGAATCTCCAATGCACCTATACCATGCAATACAAGCATACAACGATCGACGTCATATATATATATATAATATCATCACAGCTCATTATGATCAAATTTTATGCAGTGTGATTCATGCCGTCTTATATATATATATATATCCATAATCACCAACTACGGTATCACGTACGTAAGAACAGTGTTAGGTTTACAACTCCATGTATTAAACATATACATACATAATAAAAAATAAATTAAAATGAAGAATTTTTTATGGCATATATATATATAATTCATTCGTGAATATGCCGTTATCAGTCGATAGAATGAGCATTTATAGTTGATCGCGATTTACCAAACAATACTAGAAGTTTGAATTGCCAAAAAAAAAGCGTCTCGTATTTTTATATTTATCAAGCGATCTTAATTTATTTTATTCCTCGTTAAAGCACTGCGTACGGTGAAATTTTCGAATGTGGTCTTTGAAAATTCAAATTTCAACGCCTTGCGATTGTATTGCAATCCCAAGACTACGCGGTTGTATTGCAATCACAGCCTGATTATCTTGGAATTACTGACTTCGGCTGCGTAGTCCGGAATTGTAATTTCACACACGATGGTGGTCTTTGGGATTGCACCTGTTGTTGTCTTTGGGAATTCAAATTCCAGCACCACTGTGGTGCTGGAATTTGCAATTTCAACACCATTGTGGTGCTGAGAATTTAAATTTCAGCACCACTGTGGTGTTGATATTTGTAATTTCAGCACCACATTGGTGCAGGTTTGTTTGGTGGGAGAGATAAAATGGAAATTAAATGCGTTATTTGATAAATATGAAAGTATATGACGTTTTTTGGGCAATTCCAAACTTCAGCTGCGTTGTTTGGTAAATCGCCGTAGTTCAATTGTTGAATTCTAGAAAATCGAATAGTGAATACTGAAGGTACTCATAAATACTCATAGATAAATTATGTAGTATAATATTTCTATATATATATCATGTTATCTTATATCACTCCTCCGTGAATATCTCTATTATTCATACCGTTCGATTTCTTAAAATTCAAAAGATTAAATTATAATCTTCAATGTATATATATATATATATATATTAGAATGCAGCTGTAAGTCGGAATCGTTGAGACAAGCCAACACATTAAATATTGCATCCGTGATGAGAGATTGACAACTTCTTCAGAGTCAATTTGTTTACGATGACATTCTTGTCTTTATTATTTAGCCAAATTAAAGGTTGTACATGTCTCTAATTAATCGTTGATTGTATATTCATCACTCACCGACTCTGATATTCTGATACAATTAAGCATGGCGATTGGAAAGCTAATAGAGAATCTGAATTTTCAAAAGATTGTTCAATAATATAATGCATAAAACTAATTAACTGAGGAGACATGCAACTTCCTCTAAAGAATAACAAATGCAACTTGTACAACTCCTGATCTTAAAGTCTCTTTGGGCAAAAAAAAATAAAAAATAAATAAATAAATAAATAGGATCTCTAACAATTGATCTTTTATCTCGGTTTCATAAATATTAAAAAGAATAAATTATAGATGATCATTGACCTTGATTCGATAATAAATACGGTAAAAAACATGACTTGATACGAGCATTAAATAGTCCGCTAATATAAAGATCGAATCTTGCTCTTATATAAATTCTACACCATATTATCAAATGCATCATTCCCACGGAGATAACTCTTAAAGTCTCTAATACATATGATTATATATATAATTATGATTAAAAATCACCGAATAAAAAATTTTGTCCAATAATTTCTATTTTTAAAAATATATATAAAAAAATTATACGGTTAGTCACAACGTACGTGAGGGTCCTCCACATGAAAATGTTACTGTATGCTACAGTATTTTAAATTTTTTATATTCGTGCAAAAAAAAATTGTTTAAATAAAATATTATTATTAAATAATTGTATATAGATACATATCAAATAAAAAAATATTCATGAGACAAAATATATTAAATCGAAGAATTGAAAAAATAATTAATTTTATTTAAATATAAAATTAGATATAAATTAATAAAATAATAATGGGACTCATGGAATATGAAATTTAAAAGTGAAATATTTACGATGAAATCATAAATAATATGAGATATTTAAAGAATTAAATATTCCATTGATAATGTGGATGTAAAAATGATAAATATTATGGATGTACAAATAGTGAAAGAATAATCTCCTTTAACTCGTCGTCCCTAAGATATGCTATATTTTTTGAGAAAATAAAAAAAATACGGAAAATATTGTTTGGTTTGTAATTTTCATTTTCATTTTTTAAAAAATAAAATTTTACTTTGGTTGGAAAATAGAAAACGTCAAAAAAAAATCATTTTAAGGAGAAATTAAAAAGGAATAAAAATAAAAATAAAAAGTTCTTTAAATTCAAACTCTGGAGCTGGCGGTGTTACAAGCCTCCAAGCAATAGCTAAAGGTCATTTTAGCATCTGCCAAAGTCCAGACGAGGTTGGTGGAGTGGAAGTCTTGTTTGAACATCCAACCTATCGAGAACGAGTTATGAACTTTGATTGAGATTTTAAAATTAAAATTAAAATAAAAAAAAATGTGCGTCATCTATATAAAATTCCAAGAATAATAAATATTAAACTGCAGTCATTTATAAAAAAATAATTTGATTTTCCGTGGAGGTTTCGTACATCAGATTGTCATATTTTAATTGGATATCGAAATCAACAATTATAATCGAACCAACAATTTCAATGTCTCGACGATAATTTAGACCATTAAAATTGTTGTTTTCTTTCGTTGAAAGTGATAATTAAAAAAAATAAATCAAATAGCAGATTCAATAATTTATAAATCATAATTAGTCTATTCAATTTAATAGCTAGAGTATGAATGTATGATCGAATCTTAATGCAGAATTTAAAATTTTCATTCGGGCTCTCAGGGCGACGGATCAAAAAACATATAATTTTTCTATGATTTATTTTTTTTCATCATCACTAAGGGATCGACAATGAAAATACTGAAGGTGAACGTAATCGTCTTTTATTACAAATTTAATAGTTAGGGTCAATAGATAAAAAATTTATCGGTAATTTATCAAAGGGCGCACCTTAAATTTGAAATTGCCCAAACATAGTCTCACAGTTTTATATTTACCAAAGAGCACACCTCATTCCTTTTTTACCCCTCTCGTCAAACGTGGATATCAAGCTAGACGAAAAAAGATGGTGAAGAGAATTTAAATCTCAGGACCACTGTATTTCTGAGAATATAATTTTCAGTACCTTCTTTTTTGTCGGCTAGTTGATATTGTACGTGGTGCTCGAAATTTAAATTCCAGTATCACTGTATTCATGAGAATATAATTTCCAATGCTATATTTTCTCTAGGACAGTTTGATATTGTATGTGGTGTTCGAAATTTAAATCATAGGATCACTGTGTTCCTAGACATTTAAATTTCAATACCACTATATTCTTGAAAATTTAAATCTCAAGATTATTATGTTATTGGAAATATAATTCTTAGCACCACCTTTTTTCTAGATGAATTTAATATTGTACGTGGTACTGAGAATTCAAATTTCATGATCATTATGTTCCTGGGAATATAATTTTCAGTATCATTTTTTTTTTGTCCAACTTAATATCCACGTTTGATGGAATGGGTAAAAAAAATAAATAAGGTGCGTCCTTTGATAAATATGAAACTATGAAACTGTGTTTGGACAATTCTAAACTTGAGATGCGCACTTTGATAAATTATCGTAAATTTATTGACCTAATTACGGGTTTGGACTGGATCCTATTGAGGCTCGGTGCAGAGTCGGGTCTAGTTCAGATTGTTGTGTCAAGTCGGGGGTAGTTGAATCGATAGACCAAAAGAGCAGGTCAACCGTTTGACCTGGTAGGTGAAATTGAAGTGGGGTTGGTATGGATCAACAACCACCCGATCCAAGCAGAAATTGAAATTGCGTCGCAGAACAGAGGGGTAAATTGGTAATACTGTAAGAGGCCGAGCCACATGCAGGCTGCAGCATGTATATAAATAGTAATCCAACCCTCTGCCAGAGTGCAAAGCATCTCATCCCACCACCGCCGAGAATCGACACTAGTGCCGCATCCAATTTCTCTTTCCCCTCCATGGCCTCCAACGACGTCGTCGTTGCATTCCCCAAGCCCCAAAGGGCTCAAGGTCCAGCCACCGTCATGGCCATCGCCACCGCTAACCCTCCCAACCTCTACGAACAGAGCGCTTACCCCGACTTCTATTTCCGGGTCACCAACGGCGCCGACCAGAAGCCGGAGCTCAAGCAGAAGTTTCGGCGTCTCTGTAATACAATTCATCCCGCCGTCGCCGTCGTCGTCTCGTACTGTTTGATAATTCTTTGTCGTTGTGCTAATCGCGTTGCGTTCTATTCGTTCAGGCGAAAGGAGCATGATCAAGAAGCGATATATGCACCTCACGGAGGAGCTGCTGAAGGAGAAACCAGGGATGTGCTCGTACATGGACACTTCCTTCGACGAGCGGCAGGATATCGTGGTGGAGGAGGTGCCTCGGTTGGCCAAGGAGGCCGCCGTCAAGGCCATCAAGGAGTGGGGGCGGCCCAAGTCGGACATCACCCACTTGGTTTTCTGCTCCACCAGCGGCGTCGATATGCCTGGAGCTGATTACCGCCTCGCCAACCTTCTCGGCCTTTCTTTCTCCGTCAACCGCATCATGCTCTACAACCAGGCCTGCCACATCGGCGCGCAGACGTTCCGCATCGCCAAGGACATCGCCGAGAACAACCGGAGCGCCCGCGTGCTCGTCGTCGCCTGCGAGGTCAACACGCTCATCTTCCGCGGTCCCGAAGAGCGCGACTTCCAGAGCCTCGCGGCCCAGGTCGCTTTCGGCGATGGAGCGGCGGCGCTCGTCGTCGGGGCCGACCCCGTCGAGGCCGTCGAGAGGCCGATCTTCGAGATCATGGCGGCGTTTCCGTTCACCGTGCCGGAAACACAGATGGCGGTCGGCGGGCAGCTGAAGCAGATCGGGCTGACCTTCCATTTCGCGCACCAGCTTCCGGGGCTGATAGCCAACAACTTGGAGACGTGCCTCGGCGAGGCATTGAAGCCGCTGGGGATCTCCGACTGGAACGACGTGTTCTGGGTGGCCCACCCGGGGAACTGGGGGATCATGGACGCCATCGAGGCCAAGCTGGGGCTGGAAAAGGGGAAGCTGCAGTCGTCGAGGCACGTCTTCAGCGAGTACGGGAACATGATGAGCGCCACCGTTCTGTTCGTGATGGACGACGTGAGGAAGCGAGCTGTCGCAGAAGGCGCGGCGACCACCGGCGGCGGCCTGCAGTGGGGCGTGCTCTGCGGGTTCGGGCCAGGGCTGTCCATCGAGACGCTGGTGCTTCGCAGCGTCCCTCTGTAGCTTATTAATTCTGCCGTGTTATCGCTGAACAAAAATAATTAAAAGCGGTTTAATGCTAAATTATAATCGATTAAATTAAATACAACTGTTATCCCAAAGTGTACGTCCAAGCTGATGTTATACGTAATGTCACCTTCGTCATTTATCTTTCTCTTTGACGAGGTGAAAATATCCCTCACCGCCTGATAAAATCAAATCAATAGTCAAAAACTAAGATAGAATTCTAAATTAAACACATCCAAAGGAAGCGTGAATCAATTGTCTATCTGCAGTGCACCTAACTCGGTTCCACAAAATAGATCAGTTTGATATCTCAATTCAATTTATCACCTCAGTTCAATTCAACATTTAGATATTTGTCTCTGTCCGAGAGATACATTTCTACGATATTTATTATTAAACCACATCTTCATAATTAATAATGAGATTATGCCTTTTAAAATTCCCTTTGTACAATCATATTTATATCATAATGATATCATATTTCTCAATATCTCTTCCGTACAGTCGCATCTCTATTATAATGAGGTCATGTAAATCTCTTCTATGAAGTCATGTTTCCATCATAAGGGGGTTATGTCTCCACGGCTCTCCTCCTTAATTTTCTCCATATTGTCATGCCCTCCTCTCTTCTCTTCCTATACAAAGCTAAGAGAGGGATGACAATATAAGGAGAGGAGGTAATCTCTAATCTTCAATTTTTCTCCACTCTTCTTCACATTTTGATTTGAACATCAAAGGGGCTTCGTCAAAGTGTCCCTCGATCCCATTTTTCACTTGTTTATGAATCTCCTCAGGTTTAGATCATTGTAACTCCAACAATATCTACAGCGGCGATTTAAATCTAAATCCTTACAACTCCGACATCTAATCCTGAGGAAGAAGACGACATCTATACTTGTGCTTGCCGACCTTTTTTATCTCAACGTGAATACTTTACTAAGTCATCTCAGCTTGCTATCTTAGACCAGAACATTCTTCTTGTTCTTGGCCAACTAAACTAAGATACTTTTTTATTCAAAAGATTAATAACATACAGCTATAAAACTAATTCCCTTGCCACTAATCTCTTCATTAGCCACATCGCTCACTCGTCCCATTGCAATGTAAAATGGTGGTTTGGATCTTATGATAGATCATGTTTAATGCATAGGATTGGAGAATGAGTCAAATGAACTGATTTGGGATCGAGAGGAAGGATATATATACTCACATATCGAACAAATCATTCTCTTTTGAAAATGCTCTCCGAAGGAGTTGAGATAGTCAGGCTATCGATATTGAGATCAGTCGGGATAGTCAGGCTATCGATTACTGAAATGATTACTTAATTAGCTACTAAATTGTCATGATATACGAATAATTAGTTTCATTAAATATCAATCATTCTACTTTCTACCTATAGATATTATAATCAACATTATGAATGTTGGTAAGGGAATATCATTAACATTTGTTATTAATTAACACTTGCAATAAGCCAATAATTATATACTGTGAACTGTGACTTGCTAACGGACTCAGATACCTGCTACGTATATATATAGATATATGCATAGGTCACATTGGATTAATTAATCTAGTTATCCATTGCAAGAATTTAATTTCCTATTGTAGCTTGGACCATTCGATCGTAGGCAATACGTGTCAAATGGATCCAAACCCGCAGCAGCTAATTAGACCCGACTCATAAATGGGATGGAATGATCGACTCCATGTCATGCCTGACCTGATGGATCGGATCCATTTTGACACTTCGCAAAGATTGAAATTCGTCAATTTAATAGTTCTCACCGATTTGTTTTATGGTCATTGTGAAGGATGTAAATCACGGAGGATCTTATATGGATTTTAAACCTTTTCGAAATCGATCATTGTCTTATTTTAACCACCACGTCATCTTTGTGAGAGCACAAACATACAAGTAATTAATTAAATTTCACGTCCACATAGCTCCCACGGTTCTGAAAACTCAAGCGCACACATTTCTCATGCTTAGGAGTATGTCATCGGTCGGTTAAATCGAAAAAATCGATTAAACTTAAAAGTTCGGTTCGGTCCAATTGAAAATTCAGTTTTTTTAATGAAAAATATCGATTTATTCAATGTTTTCAGTTCGATGATCAGATTTGGATTGAAAAAATTCGATTTAACCGAACCGATTGATTTTAATTGAAATAGTCGACTGATCGGATCATCAGTCGATTGATTTGAGAAATCAATCGACTTATATAAAAAACCAGTTTTTTTAATTTTTAATATAAAAAAATCGATTTTTTTTTATCAAATCGGTTCGATTCGGTAAAAAATTTCAGTCAATTCGATTTAGTTAAAAAAAATTGATTTATTCGATTTCGATCTTATTCGATTCGATCAATTCGATTTTAATCGATTGCACGCTTCTACTCACGTCTGAAAATCGGTAAAAGATCAGAGTGCGGCACTGAGAATCTATCGAGTCGGAGTTGAACTGTCGGAAGCCGCACGCAAACCTCGTCTTCCTCCTTGACCCGAATCGAACCACCAACCCCCAGTGGCCCCACAGCGACTAACGAATCAGTGCGTGCATGTCCTTGGTCCAATAAAGGCCGCTCTCGGTGGAATCCGATCGAGCGAGCATTCCCAGTCGGGTCATTGACTTTGACCTCACTTGTCAACTCACTGTTCTCTCTTTTTCTGGCACCAACGACCCATCCGATCAAAACTGGAACACGATGCAGCACTCACAGCTGTTGACCACGCGTGTTTCCTTGTTCCGATCACGTTGTTAATTCGGAGCAACACGCGGCGGCGGTAAAATTGGACATGTGAGTCTCCGTGGAGTGGGTCGGACGAAACTTCTCTTTCGAATACGTATTGCTTTTTTAAAAAAATAAATTTTTTTACATCATCGATCATAAAATATTAGACTTTAAAAATGTTTAGACCCAGGCCGACTCTTCTAATAAATTTAAATTATTTATTAATTTCGTTTATATTATTCAAATTTATTTTGATGATCCAATATTTTTTTTATAATATTGAATTATCTATTTCAAAAATAATCAAATAAAAAAAATTGAAATAGAGTCGAACACTCTGAGTTTTTCGTCGTCGTGTTTAATTTTCTTTGTCGACTGGACTTTAATTTTTTTTTAAAGTTAAAAATATATATAAAGAGATTAAAAATGTATAAAAAGTGTGAGTCCTCGAAGAATATCTTTTCAATACTAAATTCAATACTTTCAAAATGACTTCGGTGATGAGTCTATCATACAAGACAAATTATATATGAAATAGCTAAGTCGTGTACCTTTTGTATCCACTCCTTACCGTGTAACTCACGACCAAACACCCGGAAGAGACGCACTGCAAAAAAAAAAAATCTATGCTTGTGTGCACAACCACTCCTGCATCATGGCCCACACTCACCGCGTGATGCTGCAGTGAAAAAGATGGTTGTTGCTCTCCTCCTCTTGGCGGCACAAGCTGCACAATTTCTGTAGCTCATACGAAATGGTGTCCGTAGGTTGTCCCATGCGAACAGCCAATATGTAGATCTGTGATTGGGAAGAATATCTCGTCTCTAAACTACTGCGCGCTACTACTGCTGTCCAATATGCAGTAGTCCTTTGAGCCTTGAAGAATCTGTATGTCGCGGGGCTTCCTGCTCTGCTTCGCTTCGCGAACCAATTGTCCAGCAATACACTTGCCTCTGTGACACCTCTTTGTCCGTTGTATTAGTTTGTTTCGGATTTGTCCCAACTTCTTTATCAACGACGAGTTGAAGGCTCGCCCTTGCCAATGCTACAAGTTCGCCTGGCTAAGACACCGATGCTGGACCTATTTGATCCAAAGTGAATTCAACTTATTTTATATGTTCCATGAGATTCGACATAACAAGATGGAGTTCCAAGCTCGCAAGTTCTTTAAATTATAGTCGCTTTCTTCCTTGACAAAGTATAGTATAGTCTAAGATATCATCCGATGCTTTAGTATTATTATATATATTTGATATATTTTTCTTTAAATTTTTTTTCTGTATTTAAACTGTTGTAATTTATTTTGATTTAGTTCTACCATCGTCTAAGTTTGTAAGATAATTAGAGGGATAAATATAGTTATTCACTTAAATTAAAATTATAGAATTAGTGCGAGAATAAAGATAATTTAACATTAATTGAGCATTTATTTATGTGGGTTATTATCGAAATGGGAGTATATTTTAACATAATTAAGAGATTTTACTTTTAACCGACCCTTAATAAATTAAAGATAATTAAGTAAATATTAAGGAATTGTAAATCACACAATACATTTTGATAATTAATTTATAAAGTTTATTAAGAAAAAAAAAGTCATTATTGTGATGTTATTCATAAATAAGTATTTTTTTTTGTTTTAATAAATAATGTTTACATTTCTTAGGCAAAGTTGTTTACAATTCGCCCCATGATGTTTGTATTATTTTTAAATTTTACACACACGCAGGAACGAAAAAAAAATTATTTTTAGATTCATTATGTAAAAATTTTTCTATTGAACATCAAAATAAATTTAAATATTATAAACGGGACTAACTGATGAGACTGTATAAGTAATTCGAATTTTTTTGAAAGCTAAAATTAAAAAAAAATATCTTCAACAAAAACCAAACCATTACTGTAAGAGAAATCGTTCTACTATTTTACTATTGCACTATTTCGGTGTACTTTTTTTTTATAATATAAGTATTATATTTGATTCGATTATTTTTAAAATCGATCGTTCGATTTAATTTTTTAAAAATTATTGATTATTAAGATAAATTTAATAAGTAATTCTTTTTTGATTGGCGAAGAAATTTCGTATTTCATTTTTGATTTTTTTTAAGTCGATTTTATTTTATTTTATTGATATCTGAATCTTCGATCCAATTAATTTCTGAGTGTAACTAATCCTGTCCTAACAGAAATTCAGATGCCTCACTAACAACTGTGTCGGATAAGATTAGAGTACAAGTATTCTCCATGGGTCATCAAAAGTAAATCAAGAAAGCGTTCGTAATTTTTTTACGATTCAATTTAGACTCTGTAATCGCGTCATCTCTGAACGACAATCTAATATCTAAGTCGTACTCTGTCTAATAAATAAACTCCTAAATTTTAAAATCGTCCGAATAATTTTTTTTTTTAGTCAAATGATGTGACAATAAAAAATTAAACTGTACTTTATCATGGAATATTTCTTCGCTTGCACCGTGCCTCCGGAGAAAAAACGGTTTTATTCTGCAACCATCGATCAGGACACGAAAAAACCATTTATTCTTAGATTCATTAATGATAAAGTAAATATTCAATGAAACACCTCCTATAATTTTTTGGAACGAGATACATGGTCAGTAGGACCCCATAAAAATTCAAAGGATCGTACATAAATTTGGTTGGTGAAGAAATTTCGTTTTTTTTTAATTTAAAAAAAAATCGGTTTTATTCAGCCACGACGATCAATTACGACAGGACCTCTGTTAAAATTTAATTATGTTTTTTTTTCATAAAACAAACTTTTGTCTTAAATTTTAGTTAAGAAACAGCGCGTATAAAAAGTAACCGGAGAAATATAATTGTTGCAGTTGTAATTTTAATTAATTAATAGCAATAGACTTTTATTGAATAAAATTAATTACGATTGATATCGGCACAAACTGTTTGTACGGTATTTATCGTTATCGACTTATCGTCGAAGAGAAACTAATCGATCGACTTGATGGGGAGGCTCCGGAGCACGACGGTCTCGACGGTGAGTCCGGGGCCGAAGGCGAAGAGAACCCCCCACTGGCATCCCTGGCCGGTGGTGGCGCAGCCCTCCGCCGCCGACCGCTTTCTCATCTCGTCCATGATGAACAGCACCGAGGCGCTCTGCATGTTGCCGTACTCCCTCAGCACGTGCCTGGTCGCCGCCAGCTTCTCGGCCGCCAACGCCGCCCTCTCCTCTACCTGGTCTATGATTGCCCGCCCGCCCGGGTGCACGATCCAGAACAGCTCGTTCCAGTCCGGTACCCCTGCCTGCGGCCCGAACGCAGCCTCCAGGCACCGCTCGATGTTGCCGCCCACCACCGCCGGCAGCTTGCTCGCCAGGTGGAATGTCAGGCCGATCTCACGCAGGTGTCCCCCGACCATCTCCTCGCTCTCCGGCAGCATCACCTGTTAGTTAGAGGCGTTTGGCACGCCGGTCAGTTCGAGTAATTAAGGAAGGTCAATCCTCGTTCGAAGATAACCGAAGAACTACCTGGGTCGCCAAGGCCAGCTCGTAGATAGGTCTCTCCGGCTCCTCCGGGTCGGCTCCGACGATGACCGCGGCGGCGCCGTCGCCAAACAGAGCCTGCCCGATCAGGTTCTCGAAGTGGTGGTCGTCGGGTCCGCGGAAGAACATGACGTTGAGCTCAGAACACACCACCAACACGCGCGCCCCCTTGTTATTCTCCGCCAGGTCTTTGGCCACGCGCAGCGCGGTGCCGCCGGCGTGGCACCCGATGTTGTAGAGCATCACGCGGCGCACGCGCGGAGACAGTCCGAGAAGTTGGAGGAGGCGGTAGTCGACGCCCGGGAGGTCAACGCCGGCGGAGGAGCAGAAGACGAGGTGGGTGACGTCGGAGACGGGGCGGCCCCACTCCTTGATGGCCTTGTCGGCGGCCTCCTTCGCCAGCCGCGGCACCTCCTCGAGCACGATCCTCTGGCGCGCGTCGAAGGAGGGCGCCATGTACGCGCACAGGCTCGGGTTCTCCTTCAGGATCTCCTCCGTCAAGCACAAGTGCCTCTTCCTGATCGTCGACTTCTCACCTAAATCCATCGATCACCCACAAACAATCAGAAATCCGACGAATACATCGGATGCAATGGCCGGCCATTGTTAAAGAGACGAAGTCTGTCGATCGACTTACAAATCCGCTTGAACTTCTGTTTGAGCTCTGTCTTCTCCTCCGCGTTAGTGATGCGGAAGTAGTAGTCAGGGTACTGCAGCTGGTCCACGAAATGGGAGGGATTGGCCGTGGCGACGGCGAGGACGGTGGCAGGGCCGTCGGCCGGAGGCGCTCGCCGGAAGGCTCCCGTGTCCGCCATCGATCGGATGGATGGAAACAACCGGTAGTGACCAAAAATTGGCTAAATCAACAGGGCTGTTGGTGCACGAATTGTCGAAGAAACCTTTGCTGCCTTATTTATAGAGGTGATTGCTTTTCGACGGTGGCTGATCGACGAAATATAGAATTTTATATTCGATGGTGGATCTTTCTTCCTTCCTTCCTTTGCAAACCATCCAAAAGTTTCTCTCTCTCTCTCTCTTTTTTAACTTTCAATTTAATCTATATAATTATGAAAACTGAAATATTCAGACTTCACCTACCTCCACCTTTACCACTTGTTCACCATCTTAATTTTTTTTATTTATTTATTATTATTATTATTAGCATCTGATGTTCGATTAATTCTTAAAAATGATCAATTCGACCTCGTGATTCTACAAGGACGTCTCTTCGACAATTTGACAGTGTCTACCAACCATCTGAATATATTAAAAGCGTTCGCGGTTTGATGCAGGCTCATTTCCTATAATACGATTTACGAAAGATCATCTAACATCGACGTCTTACTGCCGTTAAATCGAGCAAACTCCTACATAAAGAATCATCCCATAGATTTTTTTTGAAATTCGTCGTAAAAAATTATCTCAATAGAGAATCGAATTATATATCTTTTCATTTTTGAGGATGCACCGTTCCCATGGGACCACTTGTTAGAAAATATGAACGAGAGATGATGAAATAAATAAAGAGATTTCATTATTAATGATATTTTAATTTTATATTGATAATTTTAAAATATCATAATTGATTTATATTATTTCAGAAACATATATATATTTCAATAAATAGACATTGCTTTCTAGCTCGATAATTACTCAGTCATTTGGCGCTCGACAATTCAACTACTCAACATTCGATCATTCGACACTTAACCTCAACGGTCTAACTCAACTCTTAAAAATAATTTGAAATTATCAACTCGAATTACTCTACAAAATAAATTTAAATTTAATTTTATAATTTCAAATTCAGATCGCCTCATTTCTCCAATATTAACACTTGTCACGGAACGGGGGAGATGGAGAGCGTCGGACGGATCGATCATCTTGCAACTTGAGCGCCCACCAACCGCCGTAGACTCGTACTGCAATGGACGGCTTCTTTTTAGATTTGAAGTCAACGGTTCGACTTTTGAGATCGATTCTTGCAGAGCATTTTTTTTAGATTTTGTGGAATATGAAAGGCAATATTCATGTCGCCCGTATGTTAAATTTATTTGCTTATAAAAAATTGATCACGTGCTGATTTATTTGTTTAAAATATGATCACGTGGATACATCGTAAAAAAAAATTCTTCGTTCATATGCACCTGCGCACAGTGATTTTACTGTTCATACAGATAAAATAAATAGTAAAATCACTATTTATTTCGCCTGTGGACGCACGAACACATATTGACTCGCGCGGATGAACAAAATATATCTTGAACGGTGCCGTCCGGTGATCGTCGAGCAACCATCAGCGTCGTCATTGCCCGCCGTCAGAGCCACCTCAGTGCCCAACTGGCGCGATCATAGCCCGGTCGTCGGCGGTCCGTGAGGATTAGGCGCCGGATTCGCCGTGATTGGTCGGATACAACGACGGTCGCGGCGGCAATTTGGCGGCGAATCCGACGAGGAAGGATCGCCCGGCGGGCCTTCCGCCGGATTCCGGCCGAATCGCGGCTGGAATCCGACGCCTCCACGAGCCGTCGGACCGCCGGAGACACAGGCGTCGATCGCGCTTCGTCCGGTGCCCGAGAAGAGGCGGACGGCCGAAGCGATGTCGGCGGTGAAGGTGGAGTCGGCGCCTCGCGTTGATCGCGACGGCCAGTTCAATCGTGAGAACAAAACTCTCTCTCTCTCTCTCTATATATATATATATATATATATATATACACACGCGTCAAGTCAATGCGTGATTATGCACGCTTCTTCTATAAACAATGATTTCATTGTGCAATGCACAATGAAATTACTGTGTGCATGCAACACTACCAGGAGGTGATCTGAATGTCTGTTATTATGCATCTGTACGTGACGAATGGGGAATACACAGTAACCACATCGCTCAAACTCATTGATGGGAGGCCAGATTCCGCCCACGATCCGATCGAAATTCGACAGCGGTCCGATCGAAATTCACCCGCGATTTGGCTGTCATCGGAGTCCGACTGGAATTCGATCGCCCGCCGTCGAATTCGAGCTATAGGCGGGTGAAATCGCAGCGGAGGAAATATTGTACATTTCTTATTCACTGTGTAATCACGATCGATCAGACGGTCGAGAAATCATCGCACAAATGGACGACACTCAGGATATCAAACTCGATACTCCTGCGTGACGATTTCTCGATCGTCTGATCGATCGTGATTGCACGATGAATGAAAATTATACCGTATTTTCTCCGTTGCAATTTCACGCTCCCCACAGTTTGGATTCGCCAACGATTGATCGAAATCCGATCGCGATCCGATCGGACCCGGTGTCGGTCGAATCTCGACCAGAATCCAATCGGATTATAGTCGAAAACGGTCACGATTGCGATCACTAGTGATATGTTTTCGACCGCGATTTGACCGGAATCCGATTTCTCACCAGTGAGTTCGAGCAAGCGTCGAGTATGATTACTATATATTTCTCATTCGTCACACACGGACGCACAATAACAAAAGCTCATAATATCAAAACACACACATATTCTCTCTCTATATATCACCGAAAGGATTTTTTTTATATTGAAAGTGATATGAAAAAGATATTTCATTATAATTTTTAATTTTTAAAAAATAATATCTTATTTACAGAAAACTTTGGTTAATCTCAATTAAAATTGTTTTAATATTAATTAAAACTAAAGTAATTTTGATTGATATTAAAATAATTTCGATTGCTTAAACCACTGTAACAATATTAGATTAATTTAGTAGAAAAAGGCAATTTGGAGAAAAATAGAATAAAATCTTTTGTTAATATTTAAAAAAAAAAACAATACTAGTTTAATTTTTGTCCAAAAATTAACATAATTGTTGGAACCAAGAGGAAGAGAGCCCAATGGACAAGTTTATGGGCCAAGTGTAGATAAAGAACTAAAGGTTGTAAGCCCAATATTAGTTCATTTGGATAATTGCAATATGTTAATATTCTCGCTAAAATATTTCTTAGATGAAGTCTGCAAAAGTTGGAATCTATCCAATTAGCAGCTTCTGTCATTCATCTCAAGGCATTGGAGAGAGAGAGAGTAAATTACTGGGGAGACAAAATTCTTTGATACGGTAACAAAATAGAAAAGGATTCATTCCTAGATGAAGTCATATCCTAATATTAACGCGATTGGTCAAACCCAATCAATCTTTAAAAGAGCTTATTCACTTAGATTGTGATTTAATACTTGTATTTTAAAAATCCCTTTGACAAAGAACAAAAAAACTTCTCTATTTTTTTTAACCAAGCCAAAATGACCATCATGTATGTTCCAATAAATGATTAAATCTCTCGCTCATGATCCACATTCACTTATATTTTGTTCGAAGGGGACGAGAAAAGGTTCATTAATAGAAGAGAACGAGAGAAGAAAAATTTACACTCTAAATCTAAATGTAATAAAACCTTCTCCCTTTCTTTCCTCGTTCCTTTCCAAATAAGATTTAAAATTTTTCTTCTTCTTATTTCTTTTTTTCTCCTCTTTCCTCACCTCCTCTCAAACAGACAATTAAAGAAAGGGTACTAGCTCGCCTGGTTTAAAAGAAATTTAGTCAATATAATATACATATCAGTAGGGTTGTAAATGAATCGAGCGTTCATGAACAAATTTAATGTTCGACTTGATAAAAGTTCGTTTACATTCGTTTAATATACATCAAAGTTAATTAATAAATAAACTTGAACAACATGATAAATTAAATAAATAAACTTGAACACATATATATTCGACTTATTAGTGTTCGCGTTTATGAACAAACTCATTTAAAAATTATTTATAAATTTATTTATAGTCATTTTATAAACAAGGATTAAAATATTAAAAATTTAAAATAAATAAATAAATTTAACTTAGGAGTTTGACAACGTTTAAATAAATCGAACTTGAACAAGTTTAAATTAAACTTTAATCGAGCTTGATACCCAATAAAAATGTCAAGCTCAATTGAAGCCGAAGCTAATCTCAATTTCTAAAAAAAGAAACAAAATCAAGTTTGAATATATTTTTCAATCGTTTGATTAATTTTAGACTTAACTTGATTCGATTTAATTATTTTATCAAATAAATTTGAAAACTATAAAATTTTACTTAGCTTAACTCGTTTACGTACAACCCTAAGTATCAGCATGCAAGATCAATTTAACTTTGACCTACAATTACATTGACATATGGAGCTGAACTAAATAAAACAAATGAATAAATCACAATATTAGTGTTAAAGAGTGTTGATTGAGGTGTTTCATCCGACAATTGTAATATTAAAGAAAATTGACGACACAATAACTATTTTATATGCCTTTGTAAAAACCGTACGTCTTTGAAAGAAATGAAAAGAAATTTTTTATGTATTTTTTTTTTTCATTTTTCTTTTACTTTCTTTTTTCTTATATTTGTCTTGAGCATCAGTTGGACTTTAATTCTCAAGCTCTCTCTTAATTCTTTTCTATTTGTATATATATAAAAAAATCTTCTTTTTTATACTAATCAGGCCATCGACTCGAATACTTATCGACTTGCGATACCGTCGATCCGATGATAATTCCATAGCCGACTAACTACCGAAGAACGATTCGATAAAAGGAGTCGAGGAGTCAAACTTAATCAACTTGTCAAAGTGGAATTCCGACCGATCGAAATTCACTCGGAGCTTCATTGAGGCCGAGTTCAATGAGGATCGGATGTAATAATAAAAATATTCAAAAAGAATAAATAAGAGGATGAAATTCAAATTACAATAAAGACGAACCCCAAAATATAATCCGAGACGGAGAGGTGGTCAATTTTATGTTCCATTAGGTCAACTCAGTCCCAAAATCGACATTTTAGACTGGAATATTTAAACGCGATGAACAATAGACCTGAAGCCTGGTCAATATTGGCAGCGACGCCAACAATTAAGACTTTTAAAAAAAGTATTAGCTAAGTCGTCCACTCGATCAATATAAAAAAAAAAAAAAAATATGAAACTCTTATATTAAGGATCCTCTTACAAAATATAGAACCGTTTCTTTGAAGAGTTGAGCTAATCCTAAAATTAACTAAGCTATTGAAAAATTTATTCAAGCTTGACTTAATTTTTTTTTTTAGAGCTAGAGCTTGATTTGAAATTCAATTGAATTCGACTTGTTTATTAAGTATCAAACTTTTAATCAAGTTTGAATCAAATTTGATTCAAACTTTCATGAACATTAATAAGTCGAATACATATGTATTTAAGTTTTTTTATTTAATTTATTAAATTATTAAAATTTATTTATTAATAAATTTTGATACATATTAAATGAATATAAATGAGCTCTTATCGAATCGAATACCAAATTTATTCACAAACACTCGATTCATTTAGGATGTAACTCTTTAGTAATTCATTCCCTCTTGAATTTTAAAAAATGGGAACGAAAAAATCACTATCAAAATAAAAAGATCACTAAATTGACAGGATAATATATAAAGATTCGCCCTGTTATATTGCGATCTAATTAATACAAGTGATACGTTTCGATATCTCAACCAGAAACAATATTTGTTTGGAGTTGACACTTGGACAGCATAATTTGTACGGCATCAAAATAATTAAAATATAATTCTCGGCCTTCCTTTGCCTCCATCCCAAGGCTTATTCGTCTTATTTCCACTTTTTTTTTTCCCAAAAAAAAAAAAACAAAAATCAATTAAATTGAAATTATTCTCCGGTCATGTTTTTTCCTCCTCAGTAGTCAGTGCAGTTCACGCACTGTCGATCGGAACAGGCGTGTGGAACCGCTCCATGGCCTCCGCAATCTTCTGCATGTGCGCCGGCGAGGTGAAGTCGTCGTGCAGGAAGAACTGCGTGATCCGGGCGTGCTCGAACATCAGTCTCCGGCAACTGCGAGGCACCAAGCTCGGCTTCAGGCTCTCGTGCACCAACTCGTCGAACGCCTCCTCCATCTGCGCCTCCACGTCGGCCAACGCTTCCTCCTCCCTCCGCTTGCCCTCCTTCATGCTCAACGCCACCGCGTTCGGCCCATCCTGCGGCACCAGCGAGTTCTGCACCCAGCGACGACGCGAATTAATCGTGATCTATCGGTTTCGACGAGGCAAATAAAGCTGATCCATTCGAAGTCGCACATACCTTGTGCATTTGGAGATCGATGTAGAGTCTCAAGAACACCGAGAGCTTCTCCTGGATCCTGGAGTTCTCGTTCAAGCAAAGCAGATCCAGATCCTTGAGACGCTCTCCCATCAGAAACACGGAAGGTAGCAATCTGACGGCCACGCCCAGTTCGGTTTTGCCATGCTCGATGTAGTCCTTCAATGACTCCGCTTTTCGTCCTCCCAATTGAGCCTCTCTGAGTTTCATGTACATCTCCATTTGCTTCTTCCTCTGTCGTCGTCATTTTATTTCAGTTATTTTACTCGATCAAAAAGGAAGGAATCAAATTAAGTCTGTACATTTCTTCCGATCGACAGTCACTTACGAGTTCATGGAAGTAGGGGAACACATCCTTCCCTTGGATTTTGCTGGCTTCCCCTGCTAATTCATTCAGAGTCTCGTACAGAACGTCGAATGCTGTTTTCAATTGAGCTGGAAGTGAAAGAGCCAGCGAGGGATTCCACCTGCAATCAAATTACGAGCTCGCTCGGTGATTCCATTCCACACATCGTCGAATTGAATAGTCAGAAAGGGCAGCATATATGGTTCCTACGACTTACTCTTCGACTGCTCGGCACAAGTTCTTCAAGTCCTCAGTGGATTCGTGTCTGTAAAACAGATCTACGATGACGTTTTCGATGGAGTTGGATTTGGTGTAGGCAATCCTGCTCGTTGCAAACTCTGGCTCAGGCAGAGTGGAAGCAATGGCAAAGTGAAGCTGCTCCGGCGACAAGGAGGTGGCTTCCAGTCCGCAGCTATTCCACCATCTGTTAAACCATAAACATTAGGATTTTTAACTACTTGAAAACCGCAAAAATCGACATCAGCGAGGAAGTAAGCTCGACATACTCTGCGACGGAGGCGATCTCCTTTTCGTGTATTGCTTGCAGCCTGTTGAACTCCAACTTTGCAAGTTCTAGGTATTTTGGATTCGTCACATTGTATATCCTAAAATCGAAGGCACAATATATAATAATCAGGTTCAGGTAAATAAATTCTCAGAGTAATGAATCGATGAAGATGGAAGAGCAATCACTCACAGGTAAATGGTCTTGGCGAGCCAGACATCCTTGTCTCCGTAGTGGTCGAGGTATTCCCTGGCATCGAGCCTGGGGAAGCTCCTCCTCCATGGGTACTCCAAGCCACGAGCAACCTCCTTGCCCAGTGCCTTCTTGCAGGACCACTTGTCGTCCACTTTGTTGTTCTTCACGCAGTCATTCAAGTAGGCCTCCACAAAGGACTTGGCTTCTTTCAGTATCTTCTCGCCGGGGAAGGCGACTTGGGAGAAGCGGTACAAGTTGAACATGTCCGAGACTCCGCGATGCGTTTGGCCTGGGAAGCATATGAAATTGCCATCGTCGTCTCTGAAGAACTCGATCATATCTGCGACCAAAGTAATTTCTCGTCACTGATATGATTCCGACGAGACGATCAACTTATCCACCGTGTTAGTTGCTCACCTGAGGAAACAGGGTAACCATACAGCCTCATCAAACGGAGGGCCATGCACGTATCGTCGACGTCGGGAACTGTGTTGTCCCTGCCCCAAGATACGCCTTGTTTCCCAGAATATCTGTTCGAACATGAATTTTCAATTTTAGCTCGAGGTTTAGTCTCGTTTTAATCCGAAACGAAATGCTCGTTTACTGGTCATACTTGTAAACGTAATCGAGAGTGTCGATGATCTCCTTTTTGAAGAGATGGTCGATCCCAAGCCTTGCGATCGTATCGACTGCCCAGATGCGCTCGAAGAGGTCGATCGGGTACTGGCAGGGCACTGTTCACCACGTCGAACGAGTCAATCTATAGATACAGCAGTCGAAGAATGGGGTGCGGAAAACTCACAGTTATCTCCGAATCTGTTTAGTACAGATTGCAAGAACTCAAGGCATTTCTTGTCGCCGGTATTCATGTAGACGGCGGCGGTGGAAGAAGCAGAGCTGAGGAAGCTCCCGTCTGCAGACTGAAGGTTGAGAATTTTGTCCCATTGCACGACCTCCTGCAAGGCTTCTAGCGTGTATAGCAGCGTCGTGTGCACCGAATGCATCACTTGCACTGGGATTCTGCCACAGAGTTGTAGCTCGTGAGGATTCAATTTGGCTTTCTTTGCCGGCGGTTAGATATCATTACTACGATCGATTACCTACCTGCTCATCTTCTTTTCCCTAAATTTGATGATTTTTTGAATGGATGGACGATCATAAGGAAGATCAATTCCCAGGCTCTTGGCTTCGTTCAACATGGAAGGGAACGCAATCTCGAACCCGCTAGTTATCAGGCTCTCGCTCGCCGTCTCTATTTCATCCACATGGTTCTTCAGGTAATGCAGACCTGCAGGATGAAATCGCAGATCGACGATCAATTTGAGACGCCAAAGTAATTAATATCAAATCGATCAACAATATCAGTACCTTTCTCGATTTGGTCTTCTGCTAGATTCCATGTTTTCAGTGCAAGAACGCACGCCAGAGTGCAAACCAATCGATCGAAGACGAGGTAGTACGAGGGCTCCCCCCAGGAGCCGTCTTCCATCTGGTTCTTGAGAATCCAATCGATTGTCTGCGGGAAGTGCGGCTTGCTCGAGTCCTCTGTGGACGGAATTCTCGCCACCCACGCGGTGTCGTAAGCCGAGGCGTTCGTCTCTCCGTCGTCCATCGACCGGAAAATCTCTTTGATTTCTTTCACCAGCGTCTCCCACCTCTCGTTCTTCGCCTCGCCCTTCTCCGCCTGAAAAGCTCACAAGCTAACCGTAAGAAGAAAAACGCATGAGAATGTACACGGCGGAGTCCAATTTCAGATCACGGCGCAGTACCGGGACGGCTGGCAGCTGATCGGAACCCTTTTTCAGCTCGATTTGTTGAGATTGCGTGGCTCTGAGAGAAATCCCGGCACGCCTCTGGCTCTGAGATTGAATGGCAAGCATCTGTCTCCCCTGACCGAAGCTTGCGCCGCCATTGCTTATCCTCACAGCAGCCAAGCTCTGGCGGGCGCCGGTCAGGCCCCTCGAGGCGGCGAGGGTGCTCGAAGCAGCAGGGAGCTGGCAAAGGCCTTCCATGATCTCTGATCTCTCTTTAACCCTCTCTCTCTCTCTGCTTGTGCCTTGTAAAGCTCAACCAGAGATCGATCGTCTTTGGCTTTCCCTGCGATTCGAACGAGCAAGCGTCGTTATATACGAAGAGAGCAGCGCGGTGGCGTTGGACTTGGACAACTGGAAGAGGCGATGGCGGAGTACGCGCGACACCTCACTCCCAAACAACCGCGGTGTGCCGGCGTTGAAGAGATTTCCATGCGCCCACGTCGGTCAACGATGCTGGCTGGTGGATTTCTGCGTTGACCAAAAACTCATTCTCTCTCTCTCTTTCTCTCTCTCTTCTAAAACAAAATACACAAATTATTAGACAGAAAAAGTCAAACATTAGTTCTTGTGTTCTCATGCATAAAAAAATCGATTCCTTCGTCCACATTTTTGTTAATCCAAAGAAAATAAATTATGAAAAATACACTATTCAATTCAAAATTAACACGATAAAACGACAGATACCTGCGCTAATTCTTATGATCTATGTTTCTTAGCCTGTTTGTTTGAACGGGTAAAGATTCAATACGGAAACAGATTTATTCTTATTTTTTGTATTTGTTCACAAAAAATAAAGGCACATTTTCTGATTTCTTCGGCGGAATCGGTACGGCGCATTCTCTCGCCGCCCTCCATTATCTCGTTCACCCACAATAATTAACCTAATTTTAGGCCTCTTACACGTGCATTGCATTTTTTTTTTTTTTACTATCATTTAGTATTCAAATCTTGTCCCTTGTTGGTACCAAAAATAAAGCAGTAGCATCGGCTGGAATAAGAGTCCGGTGTCATTATGTTAATAAAAAATGATATGGATCGATTTTGAAAGAAGATCTAAAATTTCTTTCTGAATTTAAATGACTTTTTACTATCTTTGACTAATACGTTAAGATCCAAAGAACCATGATTTATTTAAAGCTCTCATGATGGTCGTAAACAGGCCAGGTGGGCTATTAGATTAATGATTCTACTCAAATCTTAAGTCCGAAGATGACTGATCCTGTCTGATCATTAAAATTTTCTATCGATCATTAAAATATAATAATAAATATTCATGTGAATAATCTCAATAATTGTAATGCCCTTAGATTTATCACTTCATTTTATTTTATTTTTATAATTATAAATATTTAAAAATCGAATTAGATATTTTACCTATTATTAATAATCAATTTGCATCTATTTTATAGCCATTTTAAATGCAGGTTACATTTCAATTAACCATTTCAAAATTATTTTTAAAAAAAACAGAGAGAAAATAAAGATATCCTATTCATTTTAATATATTTAATTTGAGAAATAGAGAATTATGTTTGACTATGATTAGAAGAATTGATGACCACTAATGAATTTAAACACTCGTTTTCAACCTAATTAAATTTTGACTAATTAAGATAGTTCAAACTCAAAAAGGAGATGTTTTAATGTTATTCACCTAATGATCCTGAAAAAAAAAACTCTTAATTATAAGTTGTGTTCTAAATATAAAATAAATTAACTGATTGCTGTTTAATGCCATTGCCTTTCTAAAACTTTAGTTACGTCATCGACGACGCATTTTACGTAATTATTTAACTATTTATTATAGCTTAATATGTCGATAATTTATCAATTAATTGTGCTAATATTTTAAATTTTCCGTATACATTTTTCACAAACTACTTAAATATAAGATTTGGGTAACACCGATAATTAATATAAGTTATATATCCAATCGGCGCATGAGTTCATACCTGAAGTAATGTTTCATGTGGTCGTACATTGGATAATATCGATTTTCAGTTAATTATATTAAACGAAAAATACATCCAATTAACTTTCAAATATCATTTATATGCACCGTTTGATTTTAATATTTTAATAAATTTAAAATATTCATCATTTCAGCCGCTAATCTAACAATTATTCAGTATCTTCGAATCGTAATTGTGACGAACGCATCGAGTCCAGGGCAACAGAAAACATATTTGGTGTGGGCAGAATACTCCTCGCCTTGTGGTGGGTAAAATCAATATTTAGATCAGGACTCGATCAAAACGATATCAATTAATTGGGATCGAATAAAAGAGTTCAATAGAGTAGTCTCGACAAGTATATCTCAATAGAAATCTTCATTTATATCTCGACAGAATTCTCCATTTATGTCCCGGTAGATATGTCTATCGCGATAGACACGTGTGTCTCGATATATTTTCCTTCTAGAACTACTAACTACATGATTAAGGGGAGAGAGGAAGGGGATAAGAGTACCACATGACCGACACATCTGTTGGGATGTATACTGAAAAGTCTATCTTTTATATGAACATCTTTATTTTGAAATAAGAATCACATGATCATTGTTTGTATATTTTTACGGTTATGCATATTGTCTAATACATTACATTGTAGATAACATGGTGTGTGGTGTCACACGGAAGATCATGTTATCGGCTCCTTGTAAAATATAAGTATAGGCTCACAACCGAGATGACTTTGGACAAACCATTGGTATGATTGTAGTGTGATTTGATATTGGTTTGTCTTGACCATAGAATCACACTAGTACACTTTGTGTGTATTGAGCATGACCGACTTAGAGGTGTGATTCGATTTATTGCTGACTACATGATCGAATCAGACCTTAGATATTATATTGTATAAAATATAAGTATATTTCGGCAGGAGTTTTTATTTATATTTCGATAGAAGTCTCAATTTATATCCCAGTAAATATGCCTATCGTGATAGATACGTGTCTCGGTATATTTTCCTTCCATAACTACTCACTACAGGATCGGAGGGAGGGAGGATAAGAGTACCACGTGATCGACACATCACGGGACCCACAGACATATCCACAGATCTTCAACGATTAGAGATGTCCCTACCAGTATTAATGGAGCCTTGTCCCTCATCAACTATGCGGGTGATATTAATTAGGTTCTATGTGTTTGTCATATTTAATGAGGTTGTGTCTCATATCATTTTCTGCCATGTTAGATCCCCATACTGGAGAATTCATACTCTCCGTAAATACCTGTGCGGATTCACGTCGCTATCTCCACTTATATAAAGGTAACCGGAGGAGAGAACGGGGGCTCTCCTCTTTCCTTCTCTTTCTTTTCTCTGGCATATCTCCAATTTCTCTACTTTCTTCTTCCCTTGGGTCTTGACTTGAACATCGGAGGGACATTGTCGAGATACTTTCTGATGCCCTTTCACTCTTGCAGGTTGCTGCCTCAGCTGCTCCTAAAGAACCATCCACCAACACTTCCAGAGCTCGTCCCTCCGTTCAAATCACCGTTCAAATTCCTGACCTACCTTTATAAGTGTACTCGTTTCTCCTCCGATCCGGCCCACTGAATTAGGAGGTGACTTCGTCCACTCACTGAGTCATCGACCGCACTGAATCATCCTCAACCAACTTAGCGGAACTTCCGTTGGGTTCCTTTTTCGCTGCATATTTTTATTTTAATTTCTTTTTGGAACTCAACAGTGGTATTAGAGCCACTTGTGAATTTGATTGAATCGTTTTAATATTTGATTTTATATTTGATATAGACAAATATATTTATTATGATTTTAATTAAATGATTTATATCTATCTTTGATTAATTCGATATGAAATAGAAATCATTTAATTGATTAAATATTATCGATTGTTTAATTTAATTAAATAGTAGTAGCACTACAAGCAAAATAAAAAATAGCGATGAAATTTTTTCGTCGCGAATACCAATAATTCGCCGCTAAATAAATTTTATGATGAAAATATTTCGTCGCTAGAGTCGTCGTAATAAGTCTGTCGCTAAGACACATTAGCGATGAATTAATACGTTTTCGTCGTTAATATTACCAACGAAATAAAAAACATCGCGAAAAATAAATATTTCGTCACAAAATCTAGAATATCGAAAAGAGAAAAATCACTGATATTGACGACGAAATATACAAAATTCGTCACTAAATATTAGTCGAGTGATGCAATAAAGTAATCGACTATCAATTTTTTTACCAGCCATAGAATCAGGAGAGACTCGATTAGCGGCTCGATGAAAAAAACCAATTTCATCGTGAAATATAAGTCGATTGATGCAAGAAATCACTCGACTGTCTATTTTTGGCCAGCCACAGAATCAGTAGACTCTCGACTAGCAACTTGACTAGAGACTCCTTTGCGATGAATATTATAAAATTCGTCGCTAACTTCCTACAGCAGGCGACCGCGTCAACTGACGACTCAATTAATATGCCAAACTCTAGTGATGATATAAGAAATTTCGTCGCTAACCCTCAAAATCCTGATGTCGTATATCAACGGTTAGCGACGAAATTGGAAAAAATCATCGCTCACCATCAAAATACATATTTCCACAATTCATTTAATTTGTATTTGAAATTCTATAATACAATATCAACTATAAAATTTAACTTAACAACATACAACTCAAACCATAAAACCAACATATACATTTAACATAACTAACATAACATCTAATATCACATATACATCAAATTTAAAGTCTAAAACATTCAATTTTACAAATTCATAGTATCCAAATTCACACACATTCAAGTTCACAATTTCACTAGGTTAAAAAGAAATGTTCACAAACTCTAAGATGAAGGAGGAGGTGGAGTTTAAGATGACTCATGGATAAATAATTGTAAAGCTCCAGGTGCAAGCTGATTTAGAATTGCTTCAAATATATCTTGTCTTAATCTCATTGATGTCAACTCATCTTCGGTGCTAGCTAATCGAACTTGAGTGTTTGCTAGCTCTTCTTTCGCCCCCTCTAATTGTTGCTGGGTGGACTGAAGTTGTTCACGTAGTGCGTGGATTTAACTGGTTTTAGCCCACTTCTAAGTCCTCTAATATATCCAGGACGAACACCGAGGACTTGATCACAAACCTAATATGCAATCTAAACTGCATCAATGTCATCTCCGGTTTCTTATGATTGGATGTGCTCATTTCGCTGTCTCACTATATCACCATAATAATAACAAACATATTATTAATATATTTAGAAAGAATTATGCAAATTTAAAAATAACTTTGCTAAATTATATCGATTATATCTTACGTATGCAACCTCGGCTCTCTCCCCACTCCACCCTTTTGACGAGCTACAATGGGTTGTATTAAAGACAGTAATCCGATCTTTTCTTTGAGACTGATCGGTCTGAAAAATATTATAATATATTAATATTAAAAATACCAAACAATATATTGTAACTATAAAGTTTGTACTTACACCGTCGTAACTATATTGGATGAATGATTTTGAGTCACCTCGATGGGTAAATGGTAGTTGCGCTCGGTTTTGGGCATTTATTGTCGATCATGTCTACAATATAAAAATTTGTTAAGATAAAACGTAAAACATGAGTTGTAGAATAAATATTTTAATTTATATATAACTCAACTAATTGGTATATATTAAGTTACTTGAAATTTCTCCGATTCAAATAAATCACACATATAGTTCCAATCTTCCTGTGTCTCACACAACTCGATCGACATATGATGTTGACGCTCGGTAGAGGGAAGATGCAGTAGACTCTTATAATGAGTGTGCATCTTATTTCGATTGTCTCTGCACCTTGCACTCATTAATCTGTCAGTCTTCTTTTTTACCGACATTGCCTCCTCGGGAAAATTGATATCGAAAGCAGTCCGAAAAAATACCAATAGTGAAATTTATTAACGAATGATGACCGATTATATAAATATCAAATTACTTGTACTTACTGATAATATGTCATATATCATCTGTTTATTATCTGCGGGGATATGTTTCTAGCTCTTAGCTTGTAGGGGAGTGAACTTTTTAATTGACAGACCTAACTCTGTCATAAAAGTAGCTGTATTTGTCCCGATAGGGTGTTCATCGCTCTTACAAAAGGTAATGACTGGGTAATCTATCTCATTCCTCGATATGCCGTCGGAGCTCATCGGAGTGTATGCCTCGTGTCTCTCTACGTGTCGGATAAACTGTAAATCAAAGAGTGTTAACAATTAACAAGTTAAATAAATAACAAACAAAATAAGCATATTTAAAACTACAAAACTAACCAGTAGGAGTAGGAGCACTGTCATTGTCAGGTGTAGGCACAACTGGGGGCTCTCAATTCTCTTAGATGGTATAACTGTGACATAATCATTATATATAGATCGATATATAAAGAAAGATTATATTAAATACATGAATTATAAATGAAGAATAATATAAATAGCATATAAATACATCTAATCGCTATCATCATTTAAAAAGGATAAATAATCATCCGTCTCACTGTCAATTTCACTATCTTCGTCCTTAGCAATACGATTACTTTGAGCGCTCATATCCAGATCCACTTGTGCATTTGCCATATTTATTTGTTGATGCTCAACATCTAATCGACATAGTTGAGTTATCGCTAAAGTAATAACTTAATGTAAATACTTACTTTCGATATCGGTCGACTTCTTTACAATTGTTCATAATGTACCAATGTGCTTTCTTAAACAATGACAATGGTAATTTTAGACTTTGTTGGTTGCCAAAGACTCTTGTTTCTTGTGAAAAAAATACTTAATTTGCATATTGATGGTTGAACATCTTTATTCCGTTCTAGCCTAAAAAAGCTTATCTCAATTTGACTTATATATAACGAACTGAAAGTCAATGCCTCATTTATAATATACCCCTCTGTAATATATCCTTCAAGTCCTACTTTATTACGAACATATTTTTTTAGTCTTTCCAAATAATGCTCAAAGGGATACATCCATCGTGACGAAAATGACCCAACTAACATGACTTCACGAGGTAAATGAACTATCAAATGAACCATAATGTCAAAAAATGCTAAAGAAAATATCTGTTCCATCTTACACAATCACTACAAGAAAAAAGAAAATTAGCGACGAAAATTTTTCGTCGCTAATAGAAAAACTTCGCCGTTAAATAACATTTACATAAAAAAACTTTCGTTGCTAGATTCGTCATAATAAGACTGTCGCTAAGACACATTAGCGACGAATTAGAATATATTCGTCATTAATTTTATCGATGGAAATAAAAACGTCGCTAAAAAAATTATTTCGTCGCAAAATCTCGACACTAAAAAATAGAAAAATCATATATATTAGCGACGAAATATACAAAAATCATCGCTAACTGCTTATTTTTACCCAGGCGACTAGTGCATCGACTGGAGACACGTTTGCAACGATATTAAAATTTTCGTCGCTAATGTCTAATCTTGGGCCAGGCACAGAAGCAGGAGCTCCTTGACTGACGCCTTGACTGGATGTACTTTTGCGATGAAAATATATAATTTTCATCGCTAAATCCTACAGCAGTCGAACACCTCAATTGGCGAGTCGACCAATACTCCAAATATAGACAGTTAGTGATGAATTTGTTAAGTTTCGTCGCTAAACCTAAAAATCCTGAAGTCGTATATCGAAAGTTAGTGACGAATTTTTATAATTTCGTCGCTAACCATCAAAATTTTTTTTTCCAGAATTCTTTTTATTTGTATTCGAAATCCGGTAATACAATATCAACCACACAATATAACTTACTAACATACAACTAAAACAATAAAACCTACATATACATTTAAAGGCAACTAACATAACATCAAATTTAAAGTCCATAACACGAAATTTAATAAATTCATAGTATTAATTTGCAAACACACACTCAAATTCACAATTTCACTAACTCTAAGATGGAGGAGGAGATGGAGCTGAAAATGACTCATGCATCAATGAATGTAATGCTCCAGGTGTAAGCCGATTCAGAATTGTTTCGAACATATCTTGTCTCGATCTCATTGATGCCAACTCTTCTTCGTTGCTAGCTAATCGAGCTTTAGTGTTTGCTAGCTCTTCTTTGGTGGACTAAAGTTCTTCACGCAGTGCTGCATTAGTTGTTCTGGATGAGGAGCTGACATCTGAAGAAGTGGATCTAACTGGTTTTGGCCCACTTCCAAGTCCTCTAATATATCCTGAGCGAACACCTAGGACTTGATCATACACCTGATCTGCAATTTGAACTGCATCGATATCTCCGATTTCTCAGACTGGATGTGTTCATCTCGCAGTCTCACCATATCACCCTAAGAATAACAAACACATTATCAATAATTTTACCAAGAATTACTAATATTTTAAAAAAACTTTACTAAATTTTATAGAGTATATCTTACGTATGCAACCTCGGATCTCTCCCCACTCCATTCTTTTGACGAGGTACAGTGGGTTGCATTAAAGATGGTAATTCGATCTTTTCTCTGAGACTGATCGGGTTGAAAAATAATATAATGTGTTAATATTAAAAATACCAACCAATATACTGTAACTATAAAATTTATACTTACATAAGTAAATGCATCTTGGATGAATGATTTTGAGCCACCTCGATGGGTAAAGGGTAGTTGTGCTCGATTTTGGGCATTTATTGTCGATCGTGTCTATAATATCAAAATTTGTTAAGATAAAACTTAAAACATGAGTTGCACATATATTAATTTATATATAACTCAGGTAATTGGTACAGATTAGTTACCTGAAATTTTTCTGATTCAAACAGATCGCACATATAGTCCCAGTCTTCCTGCGTCTCACAAAACTCCCTCGGTATATGATGTCGCCGCTCGGTGGGGGGAAGATGCAATAGACTCTTATAATGAGTGTGCATCTTGTTTCGATTATCTCTGTACCGTGAACTCATTAATCTGTCGGTTTCCTTCCTCAGCGTTCCTCCTCGAAAACTGATATAATATTGAAATTTAATAATGAATGATGGTTGATTCTTTAAATAGCAAAATACTTGTACTTACTGATAATCGATCATATATCATCTGTTTATTCTCCCTAGGGATATGCTTCCAACTCTTAGCTTGCAGGGGGGCGAACTTTTTAATTGACAGGCCTAACTCTGTCATAAAAGCAACTACATTCATCCCTATAGGGTGACCATCGCTCTTACGGAAGGTAATGGGTAATATACCCCGTTCCTCTATTTGTCGTCGGAGCCGATCCGAGTGTGTGCCCCGTGTCTCTCTACGTGCCAGATGACCTGTAAATAAAAAATGTTAATAATTACCAAGTTAAATATATAGGGAACAAAATATATATACATACTTAAAAGCACATAACTAACCCATAGGAGCAGGAGCACTATCATCGTCTGGCGTAGCCACAACTGGAGGGGGCTTAATTCTTTTAGGCGGCATAGCTGTGACAAAAGCATTATATACAGATCGACGTATAAAAGAAAAATTATATTAAATACATGAAATATAAATGAAGAACAATATAAATACTGTGTAAATACATCTAATCACTATCATCATCTGAAAAGGATAAATAATTATCTGCCTCACTGTCACTTTCACTATCTTCACCATCAGCAATACGATTACTTTGAGCGCCCATATTAATTTGGTGATGCTCAACATCTAATCGACAAAGATGAGTTATTGCTAAGTCTTCACCGATTACTAAGTTGAATTATTGGATGAAATTTCTTGGTTTGGCTCCATGATCAAGATATTACCACCCTTAAAATCTTCAGATACCTCCTCAACTTCAGTTTATTCGTATATATCGCGGCGGTGAACCCTTTGCACAACCTTCCAATGACCTCCATGTTTGATATTATTCAAATAATACACTTGATTTGCTTGGCTAGCGAAAATGAATGGATCATCATCATACCATTTTTTAGAAGTGTCAATACACAAGAGACCATACTCTTCCACCATAGATTTTTTTTTTTGGATTACATTGGAACCATTCACACCAAAATAATTGAACTTTATATGTGAAAGAGTAAAATATTTGGATCACATTCTTCAACACACCAAAAAAATTCAAATTGTCCCCATCATCAGAGGATGGTACACTGACCCCACTATTCTGAGTAGTTCTGTGTGAATCACGGGACATAGTATGATATCGAATCTCATTTACTATGCATGCATCATATAGTTGAACTTCAACATCGGGTCCCATTGCTAAATAATACAACTCATCTGTGATCTCTGAATGTGTAATATTTTTTAGCGAGACAATTTTATCCCTAAACAACAGTGGGAAATCTCGCTCGTGATATTGCATCATTTGATCAGCATGAACCTTTTGGGACACAAGTTGTAGATGCTCACTGTACAAAACTTAATTAATTTAAACTCAGTGAATGGAATAGAATTAAAGTAATAACTTAATGTAAACACTTACTTTCAATCGGTCGACTTCTTTACAATTATTCAGAATGTACCAATGTGTTTTCTTAAACAATGACAATGGCAATTTCAAACTTTGTTGGTTGCTAAAGACTCTTGTTTCCTGTGAGAAAATACTTAATTTGCATTTTGATGGTTGGACATCTTTATTCCATTCCGACCTAGAAAAACTTATCTCAATCTGACTCATATATAAAGAACTGAAAGTCAATGTCTCATTTACAATATACCCCTCTGCAATAGATCCTTCAGGTCGTACTTTATTACGAACATATTTTTTTAGCCTTCCCAAATATCGCTCAAAGGGATACATCCATCGTGACGAAACTGGCCCATCCAACATAGCTTCACGAGGTAAATGAATTGTCAAATGGACCATAATGTCAAAAAATGTCGGAGGAAATATTCGTTCTATCTTACACAGTATTATGACTATTTGCTCCTCCATTTTACATATGTCCGCTGTGTGTAAAGACCTTGCTGTCACGCCCCGATGGAGACCCCGCCAGACGAAAATCCGACAGCATCTCCCCTGTACAGGTGACAATACCAAACTTATATACAAGACCTACACGACCACTATACATTGGTCAACACGACCGAAGTCCAAAACAACACACGCAGATAATATTTAGGCCTCAGGCCATCAATCCAAGTAAATAAATAAATAGTCTATCACATCTAAACCTACCCCTTCTGCCATCTGGGCAGGAATACTCAACCGAAATCCAATCCAGAACAAAACTCTGAACAGAGGTCCATAAGGACACCAAAAATCCACGAATACATAAATCCAATTCCAGTCCTAAGTATATCTTCTAAACAAGATATCCAAAACCAAAAACAAATAACCAAATAAACTTCCACGACGAGAGGGTTTGACAGCTGCACTCTCCTGACAGCTTCATCCTGAAATAGATATAATCAACGTGGTAAATTCAAAGAACTTAGCGGATATAGTCGATATGCAAAGTAAGATATAGCTAAGAATAAGAATCATGCCAGTATAGTCTCACATAAATAGGGTATGCAAGAAATAAATGCAAAAGGATTGTACTCACCTGAATCTCCTACCCTGATATAGGAGCATGTGCCCTACTATAAGAGTCATCACCATATACAAATATGTATCATGTATGCATGACAATCATATGCACATCAGCGTGATAAAAATCGGCAAACCTGATACAAATGCTATCCATGCAAAATGCATATGCGTGCGATAACATGGTCACCCATCGCCGATCGACTACTCGCCTCTAGCGATGATGGTGAGCCAGAGTGGGTAGGGACTATGACATTATGTGCACTCTGCCATCAGCTGTACAGTGGCCAGAGTGGGCCAGCGAGGATCTTTGTCAGTACACACTATCCTCCTGCCCGAAAAGCAAGTGGGGAGCTAAGCTCGTCTCCCGGTGTATGCGGACCGGAGGAGGGATCCTACCGCTACCGCATTTGCCTCATGCCGCTACCCATGAGCGGACCGGTGACTGACAGCGAAGCGCACACCCTCTTGATGTACCACTAGCAGAGTGGTGGCGGGTGTGCGAGGCCGTATAGCAGGCTGTGGGCTCAACAATAATGGAACCGAATCCGGCCCTGTACGATCATGTAAGATGGCGCATGATACTAAAGCATGTAAATCCAACTAAAAATACCTATCCGAATAATATGCACAATCAATAAGTGCATATCCATGATCCAAGTAACTATGATCCAAATAAAAACATGGAAGATATAATCATAACCTATCCCATGCATATATCAAGTAGGCACTAAAAACATACTAGGCATATAAACATGAAAATTATTGCAAGCTATCCTAACTAGCATATCAACTTGACTATATCTAAAAGATAAGTCAAAATACCCGTCTGCCAAAATGTCCGCAAAAGAACCAGATCGTCACGACCGTGAACCTGCCTCGTGACCGAAACCTGCATAATGCATAACTATTGTTAAGCACAAAATACCATTCACCGACAAATCGAATACATAATCGATTCCTTCCATAACCAATTAATCCAAAGTAAATCCATCAAATCCAAGTACACGACAACGTGCTAAATTACTACTATGTATCTCCAAGTAGACCCTCAATCCGTAGGTCACAAATTGTGATTAACTCCTCAATCCAAGAACATATCCTTGCAATTAATCTCACCATGATCAATACTCATCATATGAAAATAGTATCCATCTCACAACAAATGATCGAATCAAATCCTACATCGACCTCATATCCGATCCACTAGATTGATTTAAATTATTCTATTCAACCTAATCAATCCTCTGTACATAATTACAGAACTGATCATAAATATGAATCCAACTTAACCCTAGGTGACATACACACGACTCAACCAATCCTTACCTCAAACACGATCCAACACTTGGATCCCACAACTTGACACCCACAATCCATATACAACCATTAACAGCCCATAATTACACCGATTTAGGGCTCTAACCAACCTTAATGAAACACTCACTCCATTAGTCCTTCCTCACTCACACACAGTCGAGCAACACTCATTCACACCCGAACAAAACCCTCACAGCCGGCACAATCGGCCAACCTAAATTTCAAAAATCTAAATTTTTCAATAGTAACCACAGAATCTTTTAATTACTGCCAAAATACAGAGGATCATTCAAACTTACCATTTGTTGCCATCTTCCTGCCATCCCCTGTTCATCCAAGAATCAGACTCACGATCACCGGCCCTAAAACACTGATCGAGTTCAACAAAGGAAAATGCACAACTATAACCTAGATCCCGCCCAAAGAAAAAGGAAACCGCTTTACCTAGCTACCGCGGCAATCAGCGTAGGTGACTCCAAATCGTCGAGCCGACGCCATCGATTCCTCGCCGAATTGAGCACTCGCCAACCATGCTCGGCGGTGCTTACTCGATAACCTACTCTCCTACGGGATCTCCCACCAAGAGAGCATCGCAAACGCCGGATCGCGGAGAAGCAGGCATCGAGAGGGTCGGGCACCAGAGGTATTGTCGGTCGCGCGGCGTGGGCGTACGCAACCGCGAGGGCTCGGGCGTCTAATACGAGGGTCGTCGGGCAGCGGTCGATGAGAGAGGGCGGCACGTGAAGGGGAGCACATACGACCTTGGCGCGCGCATGAAGGAAGAAGAAACCGCCACGTGAGGAAGAGGCGCCAAGGGGCGGGAGAAAAAGTAACTAGAAAAATAGAAAACTTAGGTTTTCTATTTAAAACTATAGGTTAATAAAATTTATTAACCCCTCAATACTGATAAACCAAACATGCCTTTTAAAAGCCTATTTTTCTTATCCCCGTAATTATCTCGTACAGACTCCGTTTAAATCCAGAAAAATTCCCTAAAAATCTCGAAAATAATCCCTAGGATTATTTCCCCGAAATTTTGGCCATTTAATTTCATATTTAAATTTCAGTATTTAACATTCACCCCCACTAATAAAAATTTGGTCCCCAAATTTTCTACTCGTATATTAGTACGAGATGTCACAACAACCATCTCAAGCACCTAGAGACATGTCACACCTCAAGTGACCAAGGGGGAGGGGTACTGATATCCCTTAAAATCAAGTCACAATTGCTTCTAGCAGCCCTTCCAAAGTATGAATAGTATCTCCATATCAACCACCTATCATAAAGTACACAATTGTACCAGAGCGGAGCTCGATATCCGTGACCTGTTAAAGACTTTACCATAATCCTAAGGTAAATCCTGAATCGCTATTGCATACGATACTCAAAGATCCTCCATGAACTGGAAATCTCCACAACATAACCTATCCAGCGATCCAACAAACTCATCGTATGGATCGGACGAAAATGAACGGACTTAGCTAATCATACTAAGTCCTTTCCGAATTCTAAATAATCTCCAACACTATCCATCATACTAGGCTTTCACGTCCATCTCGGTACAGAACCTGACTGATTATTTATATACCACCTTTTCTAGTTGACACACTCAACACCAGACTACCAAATCAACTATGTTCCACATGTCGTTCCACCATGGAGAACGTTTCAATACTTACTATTTTCCGAATACAATCCTATACATCTGCAAAATATATAACCTATTGCAATCTTCAAGCAATACTTATCAAGATGTCGTGACCAATTTCCCTAGTTGCAACTTTCCTTGTTCTAACAACTCCATGCAACTACACAGTAGCTAGCTAAAACCACATAAGCATTCCTGCTCCTCATCTCTACAAAACAACCAAGTAACTACTAAGTCCACGCCATATATATGACGGCTTACCTCGAAGTTCCTTAACTGCCGTAGGCCTAGGATACGTCTTATTCAACAGTATCAGAATCGCTCCTTTCTCAGTAACATCGCATCCGCATATAAATTAACCTTCCTTTCACCCGAGAATGATCAAACAACCCTGGTGTAAAAGTCAACCATCGTTTGAGCCCTGAAACTAGTTTCACAAGCTTCAGACCAAGTAAATTCCAACACCTTCCTGATCCAATCAGTCAGCGATGTAACACCGCTAGAGCATCCTATCCATATCTATGGTAATAATCAAATCAATACCAGAAAACCATCATCTACGGTGGTCGAGTGCTCAACTCCAACTGCCACCATCACAAATGATCCAATCGTGTCTAGAATACACGATTTCCCAAATCCCTGGACGACAAAGTCATCAATAAGTCAAATAAGATAATCCAAAAGTTCATACAATTCATACCAAGTATGAAATTGTCATCGCTACACACCTGCATCCTCTTTACTCTAGGCTGATGATATATCAATCATCCCTACGACTTTGATAATTGTATGACACCCTATCACTACAATATCAACACACCAATCATAAATCAATCCTAGAGTATACACAGGTGTCCTATAGCTGATCTAAATAGATCCTCAATCAACCATGAAGGATATTCATTTCCTTCTACCACTACTGCATTCCATCATCGATAATCGATGTATAACCTCAAAGGTCCATCTCTCTTTGAACAATGAGTTTCAGAGCTTCTCAAGAAATAAAATACTGGGACAAATAAATATCTCATCCAACACCTCCTATAATTGGAACTTAGATTCTTCCAATTCCCATAGTGTTAAGCGACACTAATACCAACTAAATTATTCCCTGAAAAATCATCATTCCAACAAATACCTCTCGGCATCATCAACCTTGCCAACCTTGAAAGACCGATCGATGACGGTATCTAAGCAACTCGATTGGGCTCATAGTCAATTGAATGACATTGCCTTGAGTACATCACGAGCTTTAACAACCTTGTACGCTTTACACTAGCCCTCAGCTAATGCACCATAAGTACAAACATTTGGCTCGTAAAATATCATTACCTCAATACCAAATAAATTATCACCTAGTAGGCGATCTTCGATATTGAAACTATTTTCGAAATCATTTCGATCGCCTACCCTACTTGTCTATACAGCGGCAAGCCTAGAAGTTCATCCGACACTACATCTGATTACTCTCGAATTATACAGACATCCGAGAGACATTCTTATACCATCATGTCACAATCATAACCTCCAAGTTAATATCCAGATATCCATATCATATCAACCAAGTTAACTATAAAATAACTAAGTCAACTCTCTCACCAAAATATAACATTTCCATTAATCAACCTCTAAACATCCAAAATCAATATCATACCCCTCTGATAATCATCACAGTAATCATCTCAACATCTCACCTGTCGGTGGAAACACTATTAATCCACATGATCCAAATATAGAAATCCTTTTAATCCTATCTATACATGTTTTAACCACAGATATCTGTAAACACCTGTATCTCTCAATATATCATCAAGTAAGGTAAACTATAGTAATACCTCAATGATCAATCCTTCAACCATCTATAATTCCTTTCGAGTAAAGATGCAAACTCATCCAAGTTCTGCTCTTAACGGATTCCCTATTTCACAGTGACCTAAAATAAGAATTCGGTAACTGTATGAATCTAGGTGTATACACCTCTTCCTATCATTTTCTTCAAGAACCATACAACCAGCCTCATATCTCCACAAGTACACAAACCACTTCTGATAGTCACATAAATCTGAGGAGAAAGCTTTAATCTCTATTCTTGCTTTCCGCTGGGAATTGAAGTGTTTCATAAATCCTTCATTCTCAAGACAGAGTCTTGATCACCACAAAAAATAAACTAAAATTCCAACTAATCCCTTAATCACTCAAGAGATTGTAAACTTTCATCATCAACATCAAATTACCACCTCTAGCAACAGACCTGATCAATATCGAGCAAAAACTGTCACGCCCGCCCTTTTTCTAAGGGTCCGAAGGGGCGGCGTGTGACGCGATCCTACATACATACATTACATTACAGCGGAAGACTACACATATTGTACTTCTTACAGCGGAAGACTTTAGACATATTTTTTTTTCTTTTAAACATAAACATGCATCGTCATTTCATAGATACTTCTTCTTAACATAGAACATGCATCATTATTTCATAGACACTTCTTCTTAAACATAGGGCATGCATCATCAGTTCATAAGTACTTAGTTCAATTCATAAGCTAAATCATCTTAGGGAAAACATGCATAAAGAACATAACAGATCTCCTCCACCATGCCACTACCACACACACTTTGCCCCTCCTGCTGCTCCCTTTAGTTTATCCACCCTTTACCCTTATCTGCAGTACAAGGGAACATAAACTATAAGTACATAGGCTTAGTAAGATCCTGTCATACTCACAAAAACCTTACGTAAGCATAACGTGACATAATATCATAACATAATCAAACATAACATAAATGTATCAGCATAGACATAAGCAGGCAATAACATGTATACATACAACATCGTAAGCAGGCATATAACATGTAAACACATATATAACATAACAATCATAACATGTAAACATATATAACATAACAAACATAGCATGTAAACATATATAACATAACCATCATAACATGTAAACATATATAACATAACAAACATAGCATGTAAACATATATAACATAACCATCATAACATGTAAACATATATAACATAACAAACATAGTATGTAAACATATATAACGTAACCATCATAACATGTAAACATATGTGCAGGATGCTCTTTGAAAATATATATCATAGGTATTTGAACATAACTCTCAACATATTGGGCCCGACATTGTACCACATCATCATCATCATAGCGCGCATCCCTAAATAGACCCGAGGCAGCTAATCTCGAACCTACTAGGTTACTAGGCTCGATCTTAGTCCGTCGACCTAGGGGCCATCATCATAACATAGAAGCTCATCCTAGGCCCGATCTTAGTCTGTCGGCCTAGGGCATCTGGGAGCCCATCCCGTACTAGGTCCGTACTAGGACCGTCGACCTAGGGGCAATCATAACATAGAAGCCCATCCTAGGCCCGATCTAAGTCCGTCGACCTAGGGCAACTTAGGAGCCCATCCCTTTGGACCTTGTTAGGGTCCTGGTACAAGCCATGCAGAAAGTAAAATACATACATGCTTCTTATCATAACATATCATATTTCATTTCATAAACATATCATATTCCTTATCATGGCATATCAGGTTTTTCTTCTTCATATCATAACATACTTCTTCTTCATAATATATCATATGACTTTCATAACATATTTCTTCTTCATAGCATATCATATTCACCATAACATATTTCTTCTTCATAACATATCATATTCTTTTCATGCATATCATGTTCCTTCTTTATAAAACATCATACATTCATACAATTACGAGGTAATAAGCATAACATGATCACAACATCACACACATATAAGCATAGCATAAGGTATAAACATCATGAACAAGTATACATGGAATGACCTAAACTTCATGGAGTTCTATCAAAGTTTTAAACATCAAACAACTTATATATGGTCTAACTAACCACATGTTAGTTCTTTAACACATAAAGCATGGCATGGGAGGGCACTTAGGGTTTTAATAAAACCTTGGTCGAATGGGTTTAAAGGACATGAGGCTCAACCACTTAACTCTAGGTTAACAAACAACATGTTACCTTCATCTAACATCAAAAGTCATCATGAACTCAATCAAACATGGCATAGAAACATATTAGGGGTCTTGGCCGAATGGTTCAAAGGCTTAAGGTTCATCCACTTAAATCTAGGTTAACCAAACAACATGTTATCTTCATTTACCATCAAAACATAGCAAGAACTTATCTATAGCATGACATAGAACATGTTATCTTCTTTTAACATCAAACATGACATAAACTCATTTAAAACCTAGCATAGAGCATGTTATCTTCATCTAACACCAAAAGTCATTATGAACTCATGCAAAACATAGCATAGAAGACACCTTAGGGGTCTAGATGGACTTGGCCGAATGGTTCAAAGGGCCTAAAGGTTCATTCACTTAAACCTAGGTTAAACAAACAACATGTTATCTTCATTTACCATCAAAACAAAGCATGAACTTATCTATAACATAGCATAGAACATATTATCTTCTTCTAACATCAAACATGGCATGAACTCATTTAAAACCTAGCATAGAACATGTTATCTTCATCTAGCATCAAAACTTAGCCTAAGCTCATCTAAACATGGCATAAAATAACACACATAGGGGTCTAAAGTGGCTTGGCCGAATGGTCCAAGGCTTAGAAGTTCATCCACTTAAATCTAGGTTAACCAAACATCATGTTATCTTCTTTTACTATCAAAACATAGCATGAACTTGGCTATAGCATGGCATAAAAGAACATATAGGGGTTTAGAGTGGCTTGACCGAATGGTTTTAAAGGTCATAAAAGTTCAAACACTTAACCTAATTCATCTAGCATCCTATCTTCATCATGTTCATACAAGATATGACATGGATCTTCATGGAAAGCTCAAACAAGGTCTTGGCCGAATGGTCCCATGGGTTTTTAAGGTCAAATACTTAACCTAATCCATCTAGCATCCTATCTTCATCATGTTCATACAAGATATGACATGGATCTTCATGGAAAAACTCAAACAAGGTCTTGGCCGAATGGTTTCAAGAGGATTAACACAAATACATCAATCGAAAACTACTTGTACGTAGGTGAGGGGGATACTTACCTATAAATCTAAACACACCTATATAATCTGATCAAAACATATTCTTTATAATTTATCAAACATTTAACATGATCATACTCCCAAAACTCATATAGGAAGACTTTCAAGACATGCAATCATGCTCTTTGTCCCCAAAACTTATAGGGGAAGCATCTTTGCGATCTTATGTCTTGCTTCAACATGAAATATACTTAAAATACCTAAAAATATAAACAAACATAATCTGGACAGAACATATAAATTCGAATAAAACATGGTGATATAAGTTAAATGGGCATATCAAAGAGTTACTTATGCTATAGGTGAAAGATAACATCTTTGTGATCTTAGATCTTGCTTAAAAAGACATATACCTTAACTGTAAATCTGATCACACACATATATCATCTGATCCAAATATATAATCTTCAAAACATAGAAAAATAAGATATATAAAACAATCGAAGAGCTACTTGTACTGCAGGTGAGAGATTCTTACATCCTCTCGCTATCGTACTAGTATACTGCTAGGGTTTTTAGGAGATGAAGACCTTCCCTTGTTCCTTAGCCTTAGGAGTGATCCTCTAGCATATACTAAGCCTTTGTATCCCCTTGAAACCCTCTCAAAAACACCAAACAAGGGCATTAGGGTCTCGGTGAAGGAGGAAGGAGGAGGGAACATTTCGGTGGAGTTGGATCTTCTAGCAATACTAAGACTTGTGGGAACTCCTCTTGGAAAACCCCTCTTGAGAATCCCTACACAAGAAGCCCTAGAGCTTGGGATGAAAAGGGGAGGAAGGAGAATGAGAAATTCGGCCAAGGATGAGGAAGAAGGAGAATGAAGAAGGAAGGTGGAGTTTTACTTCTTCTCTTCTCTTAATTCTCCTCTTTAATACCTAGGGAATGAACACCCATCATCCTTTCATGGGGGGATGAACCAACTCCTCATCTTCCCATCTATATTCTTTGTATATCTTATCCATGAATCATCCTATGGTCTTGTACATTCTTTATATATCTAATCCATGAATCATCCTATGGTCTAGTGGTGTCAAGGCTACCTCCCTATTAGGAGGTTCATGGTTCAAATCCTACCTATAACCATCTTTTATTTTATTTTATTTTAAACCTTTTATGGCATTAAAACCCATATAATTACTTTGAATAATTTAGAATTTTACGAGCGTTACAACAACATGGGAACGAAATAATGTCATGTGAATCCCGCTAGAAGAGCACGTTCACGACTTCTACCGTTGCCTTATCCGAAGTGTAGGTTATTAACACTAGATCGACTACACTATTATTTGAAGACACTTGCTGCAGTGTCATTTTCATAAATATGACTCACCCTAATGCCTCCCGATAGGAACTAATGGAAGATCCAACTATCCTAATCCAAATGTAAACCAATAAATCGTGGGTGATCGAAGACAACTCAATCACTATCTTGAGCCCTTAAATGGGGTAAACTCCATAGTGAACTCCATTATCAATTGCTCACTCAACTTAAGGCTCAAGCCGCTCAAGGATCAAAATCCCTATGGAACTTCGAAACTTAACCTCCATTGTCTGCATCAACAATAGTATACAGTCCTTGTCCAATACCCCACAGGGTAATAATCTGACTAGCATAATCAGTGAAAATCTCTAACACTGTAGTCCTTGATTTCCATAACAAATATGACGACTTGACCCCCTGTTTTCTGACTCGGTATCAGTCAGCTCTCAAAGGAAATTCACCTTTTCGACACAGGTTTAAGACTCACAACCTGAACAGGTTGTTCACGTGGTCAACCCCATCTACGATTACGAATGGTGACTAACACATTGAATGTTATTTCATGTTATCCACTAAACACATAGCCAAATCTAACTTGGCGTATAAACACTAAGGCAACTCCGGCTGGTCGCCTTGGTGGGCGACCCCTACTACGAGTCTGCACATGAATCAAAACTCCATAGACCCTTCTGGCAACTCTATAGCCAGAGATCTCACTGTCCTCTTGCGTGGTTACCCTCACCACGTCTCGGTGCAGGAGCACGCCCACCTCGTCTCATATCTGTTTAATTTATTACTAGATGTTACTACAATTAATAACATATCAAATTAATCATCATACCTATTTTGCCGTAGGAGAGGTCCCGTCGCCGCCAAAACCCCATATTAACCTCGTCAATAATACCTCAAATTTCCGAAACATAAAAATCGTCGGAAATTCATACCAATCCAAAATTTTCCAAATTGCCTCGTAAAACCTGCCAAACGTGGCGAACTCCGAAAAATCCAAAAACCCCTAGGAACTTGAAAACCTAGTGCTCTGATACCAAATAAATTGTCATGCCCCGATGGAGACCCCGCCAGATGAAAATCCTGCAGCATCTCCCCTGTACGGGTGACAATACCAAACTTATATACAAGGTCTACACGGCCACTATACATCGGTCAACACGACCAGAATCCAAAATAACACACGCAGATAATATTTAGGCCTCAGGCCATCAATCCAAGTAAATAAATAAACAGTCTATCACATCTAAACCTACCCCTTCTGCCATCTGGGCAGGAATACTCAACCGAAATCCAATCCAGAACAAAACTTTGAACAGAGGTCCATAAGGACACCAAAAATCCACGAATACATAAATCCAATTCCAGTCCTAAGTATATCTTCTAAACAAGATATCCAAAACCAAAAACAAATAACCAAATAAACTTCCACGACGAGGGGGTTTGGCAGCTGCACTCTCATGAAAGCTTCATCCTGAAATAGATATAATCAATGGGGTAAGTTCAAAGAACTTAGCGGATATAGTCGATATGCAAAGTAAGATATAGCTAACAATAAGAATCATGCCAGTACAGTCTCACATAAATAGGGTATGCAAGAAATAAATACAAAAGGACTGTACTCACCTGAATCTCCTACCTTGATATAGGAGCATGTGCCCTACTATAAGAGTCATCACCATATACAAATATGTATCATGTATGCATGACAATCATATGCACATCCAAGACAGCAATAAAAATACATCAAACACAATACAAATGCTATCCATGAAAAATGCATGCCGTGCCAATGACATGGTCACTCCTGACGCCAGTCAGCCGCCTCACACGCGATGGTGAAGCCGAGTGGGTAGGGCTATGACAACTGTGCACTCTGCCATCACTGCTCCTGAGTGACCGAGTGGACAGGATACTGTCGGAGTACACTTATCCTCCTGCCCCAAACAGAGTGGGGGAGCTAAGCTCTCATCTCCCGGTGTCATAGACCAGAGGAGGGATCCCTGCCCGCTACCACGCTGCCTCATCGCTACCCATGAGCGGACCAGCGGAGCCTGACAGAGCAACTACACACACCCTCCTGATGTACCACTAACCCATGAGTAGCAGTGTGTGCAGGCCATGTAACTGGCTGCGGGCTCAACAATAATGGAACCCCGTCCAGCCAACATGCAATCATGCAAGATGGTGCATGATACTAAAGCATATAAATCCAACTAAAAATACTTATCCGAATAATATGCACAATCAATAAGTGCATATCCATGATCCAAGTAACTATGATCCAAATAAAAACAGGGAAGATATAATCATAACCTATCCCATGCATGTATCAAGTAGGCACCAAAAACATACTAGGCATATAAACATGAAAATTATTGCAAGCTATCCTAACTAGCATATCAACTTGTTATATCTAAAAGATAAGATAAGTCAAAATACCCGCCTGCCAAAATGTCCGCAAAAGAACCAGATCGTCACGACCATGAACCTGCCTCGTGACCGAAACCTGCATAATGCATAACTATTGTTAAGCACAAAATACCATTCACCGACAAATCGAATACATAATCGATTCCTTCCATAACCAATTAATCCAAAGTAAATCCATCAAATCCAAGTACACGACAACGTGCTAAATTACTACTATGTATCTCCAAGTAGACCCTCAATCCGTAGGTCACAAATTGTGATTAACTCCTCAATCCAAGAACATATCCTTGCAATTAATCTCACCATGATCAATACTCATCATATGAAAATAGTATCCATCTCACAACAAATGATCGAATCGAATCCTACATCGACCTCATATCCGATCCACTAGATTGATTTAAATTATTCTATTCAACCTAATCAATCCTTCATACATAATTACAGAACCGATCATAAATATGAATCCAACCTAACCCTAGGTGACATACACACGACTCAACCAATCCTTACCTCAAACACGATCCAACACTTGGATCCCACAACTTGACACCCACAATCCATATACAACCATTAACAGCCCATAATTACACCGATTTAGGGCTCTAACCAACCCTAATGAAACACTCACTCCATTAGTCCTTCCTCACTCACACACAGTCGAGCAACACTCATTCACACCCGAACAAAACCCTCACAGCCGGCACAATCGGCCAACCTAAATTTCAAAAATCCAAATTTTTCAATAGTAACCACAAAATCTTTTAATTACTGCCAAAATACAGAGGATCATTCAAACTTACCATTCGTTGCCATCTTCCTGCCATCCCCTGTTATAACCTAGATCCCGTCCTAAAACACTGATCGAGCTCAACAAAGGAAAAATGCACAGTTATAACCTAGATCCCGTCCAAAGTAAAAGGAAACCGGCTCTTACCTAGCTACCGCGACAATTGGGGCAAAGGTGACTCCAAATCAAGTCGAGTTGACACTGCTACCGATTCCCTGCTCGAATTGAGCACTCGCCCGAACCATGCTCCAGCGGCGCTACTCGATAACCTGCTCTCCGGCCGGATCTCCCACCAAGAGAGCATCGGCAAACGCTGGATCGCGGAGAAGCAGGGCGTCGAGAGGGTCGGCAGTCAGAGGTATTGCCGGAGTCGCGTGCGTATGGGGCAGGGCTGGCAACCGTGAGGGCTCGGGCGAAGGGCGTCGGCTAATACACAGAGGGTCGTTGGGGTGGCGGTCAGATGCGAGAGGGGCGGCGCCGACGAAGGAGAGCATAGCGCGACCTTGGCGTCGGGCAGCGAAGGGAAGAAGAAATCGTCGCGTGAGGAAGAGGCGTCGATGGGGCGGGGGGGAAAAAGAAAAAAAAAAGTAAATAGAAAAAAAGAAAACTTAGGTTTTCTATTTAAAACTATAGGTTAATAAAATTTATTAACCCCTCAATACTGATAAACCAAACAGGCCTTTTAAAAGCCTGTTTTTCTTATCCCCGTAATTATCTCGTACATACTCCGTTTAAATCTAGAAAAATTCCGGAAAAATTCCTAAAATTCCCTAAAAATTTCGAAAATAATCCCTAGGATTATTTCCCCAAAATTTTGGCCATTTAATTTCGTATTTAAATTTCAGTATTTAACACTTGCAGTGATCTTTTTGAAGAAATCACATAGCTCAATCAGTGGGTTACATATGTCTTTTGAGAAAAATTTATGTACAACAACTGGAAGTATTATTTGCAACAATACATGACAATCATGTGATTTTAGTCCATATATCTTTCCTTCATTTGAATTGACATGTCTAGATATATTAGCAGCATACCCATTTGGAAACTTAACTAATTTCAAAAATTGACAAAATTCATGCCTTTCTTCCAATGTCAATGTGTAACTTGCATACGGCTTCCTGAATTTGTCTCCTATCGCCTGTAAATGCAACTCACTCCTTATCCCCATATCTTGTAAGTCTAATCTAGCTTTGAGAGTGTCTTTTGACTTTCTGTCTATATTTAATAATATGTCAATTAAAGCATCACAGATATTCTTTTCAATATGCATCACATCTAAATTGTGTCTCAACTTTAAATCTGACCAATATGGTAACTCAAAAAATATTGACTTCTTTACCCAATTTGTATCGTCCGAAGATCGCTGTCGTTTTTTACTGAATAATGGATGCTTACTGAATGTCACTTGGGGCAACGCTTCTAACTGCGCTAAAATCTCATATCCATTCATTACGTGTGGGGGTTCTTTTTCAATCTTTCCATTGAAATCTTTATTTCTATGCCATGGGTGGTGCACATCCAAGAATTGATGGTGACATGTGTAGTATATTTTACTCTTTAATCCTTGAGATTTGGATTCATTCAAACATACTGGACATGCCTTATAACCCTTTGTGCTCCATCCAGAAATTGTTTCGTATGCTGGAAAGTCGTGAATAGTCCACATCACAACAGCATATAATTGAAATATTTGTTCAGTTGATGCATCATCCCAGAGCTCCTTCAGTTCCTTAATCAGAGGTCGTAAGTATACATCTATCTCTTTGCCAGGTGATTTATGCCAGGAATTAAAAGAGACATAATCATATATGGTGGCTTCATCATTTTCCATGGTGGCAAATTATAACTCACAAGTATAACAAGCCACATACTATAAATATTTGACATGCTTCCAAATGGATTAAACCCATCAGTAGCCAATCCTAAGTGAATATTTCGTGGATCACATGTAAATATTTCATTTGCATTGGCAAATTCTTTCCAAGCTTCACTATCAGCTAGGTGTCTTAATACACCATTTGTTTCAACTCGCTTTTATTTATGTTATCTCATCTCTTTGGTCGTATGCTTCGAAATAAACAACTTCTTAAGTCTCGGTTTCAGAGGAAAATATCGAAGAATTTTATGGGGATTCTTTTTCTTATTCATCCCTTCGTACTTGTATCTGGACTCCTTGCACAATGGATATGCATCCTTATTCTCATGCTCTTCCCAAAATAATATACAATCATTCTTACAAACATGTATCTTCTCATATGTCAATCTTAACTCTTTTAATAATTTTTTGGCTTCATAATAAGAGTTTGGAATCGCATTCGGTTTAGGAAATGCATCTTGCAATAACTGAAGTAACATATCAAAAGATTTATTGCTCCAGCCATTTAACACCTTCACATGCATTAGCTTCACCACAAAATTGAAAATCGAAAAACCAGAACAATTGGGATAGATTTCTTTTTGTGCTTCTTCCAACATTGAAATATAACTTCGTTTACAATCATTTGTATTTGGGTTTACATTTATATCATCTGCTCGAGGCTCGTTGTTGGTTATATTTTTTTCATTTTGTAAATCAGTAAACATGTCTTCAAAATCGTCTTCGAACTCATCTACTTCAACATCAAAATCATTCTCATCCTGATTGACAATATTTATGCTATCGGATGATGTAGAAGCTTCTCCATGAAAGTTCCAGACTTTATATAGTCTATCGAATCCCCACCTATACAGATGTCCTCGCACATAATCCAATTCAAACTGAAAGAAATTACCACACCATCGACATGGACAACGAATTTTTGATAAATTCAGACTGATCATGTAATTTTCTGCCATACTCATAAATTGATTCAACCCATTTATATATTCAGGACTAATCCGATTCTGATTCGTTATCCAACTTTTATCCATATTTTTGAACCCTGGTTAAACATATATTAATTATCAAATTATTTAATCTGAGAATCAAAATACTGTACCATTATCCAATAAACTTGATATATCTTAGTATACCGACAAATGAAATATAAAGAGTATGTGCATATATACAAAAAAAAATTGCACCCATGGAGAATTGCTAGCATCCTAATGCCCTTTTGCTTCTAGCTAAAACTATAGAGATGAAAAGGTAGATAGATATAACTATATAAAGTAATCATCAACATATCTATAATGGATTTGTGTATACGAAGGAATGTATAGCAAATTCTAAAATTATTGCATACATCTATTCACTTTTGAACAAATATATCACTAACTAGCTATCAACTTAGGCACAATTCATAAACTTAAGCTTATATAGTTGTTTAAGAAAATTACCTAGTCGAGCAGAAAACCTAAGTAGAATGCTGGAGCTGAGATGAAGGCCAATCGAGCTAGAGACGAGCTGCAGGACGTCGGAGTTGGAGACGAGCCGCAGGATTTGGCGTCGGAGCTGGAGACGAGCCGAAGGTTGGAGCGGAGAAACTGACAGGACGTCGGAGCGGTCGGAAGCGGAGGAATTGTCGGAGTAGGGGAGTCAGAGCGGAAGAAACTCCGAGAGCGGGAATCGCCGGAGAGGAGGAAGAGAGGAGTCGCGTGCAGAGTTTTGGGGGAAATCGACGACGGAGAGGGTTTTTTTACGTATCTTAGCGACGAAATATATTATTTCGTCGTTAATATTTATGATCTTAGCGACCAAAGATATAATTTTCGTCGCTAATATATGGCATATTGCCGATGAACAATACTTTTCGTTGCTAAACCCTAAAAAATCGGACTACAGAATCGAGTTAACTCGACTGGCACCTCGACTGATATGTTAGCGACGAAATTTAAACATATTGTCGCTGATATTCAATCGACTAGCATGATTGAGGACTCAACTGTCTGATTAATTGGCGACGCAAACTCAATAATTCGTCGCTAATATTGATTTATGACTCGTCCGATAGTAATTTGGCTCCACATACAGAATCGAGTTAACTCGACTGGCGCCTCACCTGAACTATTTGCGATGAAATTTAAATCTTTCGTCGCTAATCTTCAGTCGGCTAGCGGGATTGACGACTCGACTGCATGACATTTGGCCGACCACAAAATTAACTATTTACTCGACTGGCGGCTCAACTGAAAAATTTACGACGAAATAAGATTTATTCATCGCTAATATTTATTTTATTAGCGATGCAAATTCAATAATTCGTCGCTAATATTGATTTACGACTCGACTGGCGCCTCGACTGAATTGTTTGTGATGAAATATTTCATTATCGTCGCTAAAGTTCAGTCGACTAGCGGGATTGACGACTCGACTGTCAGACATTTGGCCGACCACAGAATTCATTTTACTCGACTGGCGGCTCGACTGAAATATTTGCGACGAAATTTAATATTTCATCGCAAATAATTTATGACGAATAAATATATATTCGTCGTTAATATATACTATATTGGCGACGAAATTTTATTGTTTTATCGCAAATATAAAATTATTTATGACGATTGATAAATTCGGGGTAAATATCTAGTTTTAGTGACGAATAACTAATTCGTTGCTAATATTTCGTCGCTATTTTCCATTTTTCTTATAGTGAATATCAAGACTATTTGCCCCTCCATTCTACATATGTCCGCTGTGTGTAAAAATCTTGCAGTAATCTTTTTGAAGAAATCACATAACTCAATTAGTGTGCTACATATGTTTTTTGGAAAAAATTTACATACAACAACTGGAAGTAAATTAAAATTTCCACGCCATGGGTGTTGCACATTCAAGAATCGATGGTGACATATGTAGCATATTTTACTCCTTAATCCTTAAGATTTAGTTTCATTCAGACATATTGGACATGCCTTATAGCTCTTTGTGCTCCATCCAGAAACCTTTCCATATGCTGGAAAGTCATGAATGGTCCACATCACAACAGTATGTAATTGAAATACTTGTTTAGTTGATGCATCATATGCTTCTACTCCATCATCTCATAGCTCCTTCAGTTCGTTTATCAAAGGTCGTAGGTAAACATCTATCTCTTTTCCATGTAATTTAGGCCTAGAAATTAAAAGAGACATAATCATATATGGTGACTTCATCATTTTCCATGGTGGCAAATTATAATTCACAAGTATAATATGTCACGCCCCGAGAGTATGCCGTGCCGAAAAGCAAACGGATGGCATCTCCCCTATACGTGGCAACATATCGGGTTAATACAAGGTCCGTAGGCCCATAACAACAATATGATATACACAGATATCAACATATCAAACGCACTAAACACAGCGGAAACAATACAAACAGATCAACAAGATACAAAGACCAACTGTGCACTCCGGAGTGACTTGACACGACAAGAATCATAACAGAAATCGAATCAAAGACCAAATACATACAATATATCCGTATATCACAAATACGGAAACAATACAGGGAAAAACCCAAACCAACAATCCGTAAGGATACAACAACACGGAAAATATATCCATTCGTCCGGTGTGAGATGGAATCAGCTGACGGAGCTCCGAACGTCCAAGGAATCTTCTACATTATGCAGGCGACAGAAGCCCCGGGTGGTGAGTATAAACTCAGGGGTAATATATAGAAAGTGCATGAACAACATATAAGGATAGATCTACAAGTATACATGTGAAGATCTACAGGTATACAACATGAGTCCAATAGACATACAGTTCTATCCAACTCTAATAATAAGTAACTACAGTAAAGTCATACTCAGTGTATATACTAAACTAATCAACTGAACATAAAGTAATGTACCAACGTACGGCGATGCGCAACACCATAAGCTATATCATCCTCGGATATACAATAACATAACCCATATAATGTACCAGTCAATCCATACGACCATAATACTCCAACATATGAACAGTATATGATCACCTGTACTAACAACCAGGTCCGTACCACACAATGACATGATGCTAATCAAATGTATATAACTGTCTGAATCAACGCATGTATCATGCTCAACACATATCAGTAAATAAAATGCAAATGACATGTATCATGATGAACAAACATGTGCAACAATCATAGCTCAATCAACTGCAGCATCTCACAGGCATAAGTAAAACATCTATCAAATACATGCATACAAATCTATATCAGCAATGCATATGCATGGTCATGTACTGCGCACCCCACTCGCTACGACGGTGTGGCCTAGGTGGCGGGACATGACAACTATCCCGACTCGATCCGCCACCACTCTCGAGTGGCCGGAGTTGGGTAGTATAAAGCGATAGCTAGCCCTCCATAGAGCTATATGCTACCCACACGGGTCCATGCGCTAGTCAGCCGTCCCTACCCATGAGTAGACGACAGCACCGGGACAATCGCGACATCACGACTCACGTCTATAGTGGGTGAGTGCGCTAACTACCACTCCGGGTTGCCAAGTCGCATCTCCATCTACCACCATCCATAGTGGCGAACCAGACGCACAATGCTCTGCCCTCAACCCTGCAACCACTACCCCGAGTGGCCGAGGAGGCAGGATGACTGACGACTCGTCTCAACCACAAGGCAAACCCAGTCGTCAGCATGCATGAAATGTAATGATGCATAGCTCACACACAAATCCTCGCAACACTCCCTAACTCACGGGGCGACCTAGTCAACCAAAAGTCAACCATACAAGGACTACAATCATAAGACTCTCTCTATCGCACAAAGAGTCATACTCATCTGACAGTCAATCACGCTAAGACCTCTAGTCCGTAGCGATACACTATCGACAGTCCATATAACCATACACAGGAACATAATCCATAATGGATATACCATCACGCTAGGACTTCTAGTCCATGGTCACATACTGACAACCACACACTTATCTATGCACAGACAACTAGATCCACCATAGACGCAACACTAATATGAGTATGATATAACAATCGACTCCATAATACAATTCATCACCTAACCCTAGTGATGTAACACAGTAACCCAATCTGAGATCACAAAGATAACCCTAACCACCTGTACTTACTGAACATCCATCAGCTAATACATAATAGGGTTTATAGTTCCTATCCGAGCTAGATAATCAATGAAGTACCAGAGTTTATATCTCAAAGGTTAAGGCAGTACAAGCATATGATTAAATAAGAGTGGATTTAAGGTAAACAGGTATAAACATAAATCCAATATCATGCACTAGAATTTGATCAAAACTACCGGACCAGGTAGATATTACCCACATGATACGAAGCTCGAATAATCCTCACGATCGTGGACCTGCTTCGTATCCCAAACCTGCACATAATAGCCAATTATGATTAAGTACAAGTCTCTAATAAGTATACGAACAAAACACTACTTCGTTTATATGTTTGCATCCCTTCCTCGTCTACGAGTTAGAAATCCCGATTATCCAATATGCAACACCATAACCACACTCACAATAAATCACCAACATCCAAAGATCTATTAATGTAAATAGATCTAAACACACTCCAATCAAACTACATACTCACATATCTATCAATCTAATCAACACACTTTACTTACTAGCTCCAAAGCTTACAACCCTACACACCTAATTAGAACTGAAATTGGGTGATCAACATCCTCTTCGACAATAACCATCAAATGTCGGCTGCACTACCCAAACAATCACCCAGATCATTACATTCACATCTTCACATAAAATGTAGAGCATCACCACTCCACAACAATCAGAAACTCTAAGATTACTGAACAACAACTGAACCACTGAATAGCACCTACATCAATCGGATCCCACTCCAAACAGCCACACACGATGCTCCATACACAGCACCCATCGGATCTCAATAACATTGACACACCACAGAATTTACAATAACAGATGAAACAATAGAAATAAACAAACTTACCGATCTCAACCCTCCACCGGCAGCCGTTTCCCTAGCTGCCCTGTTCACCGGAACAAAAACCAATTTACAGAACTCCCGATCGCATCTGGTCGCTGCAACGATCACAAACAGAAAAGCAGTGATCCAAATTTGTGATTGTTGCAAGCATACTGAACAAGATAGATCAAAAGAACAACGTCGACTCACGATCAGGAGACGGTGAAAACAACAATTGTCCAAACTCTGGGCGACGACGAACTCACTGCAATCAGCCTCGATGAAATTGTGATCTTGACCGAAAATCGCCCTAGAGCAAAGGATCTATCAGCATAGTGTGGATCGAGCTCCCCTTGGCCTTGGCGACGACAACCCGACCAAATCGAGGCCGGCTGAGCACTAGCTGGCGCATCCAGCTGCGGCGGGGAGATCGGCTTGCTGAGGGCCGACCTTCGGTGATATTCTGCTTGAGGAAACCTCCGACGACCTCTGACGACCAGGCGGCGGCAACGAGATCGTTGCTTGCGACGGAGAAGGCGGCGATCGGGAAAAGCATCGCGGCGGAGAAAGAATCGGCGACAAAGAAGGGAAGAAATCGCGCGATATGAGGGAAGTCGGGATCGGATTCTTATAAGCCATTCTGCCTAAACTTGAACCGGACCTAAGTCAAACCTAGCCTAAGTTGAGCCCAAGCTAACCTAGGTTTAACCCAAATATCCATTTAGGCTTAAATTCTCATATGAACTCCTTTTTAATTCGGAAAAATTTCTAAAAATTCCTATAAATTCCATGAGTTAATTCTCGATTAGTAAGGGCTATTATTTTATTTTATTTTATTTTAATTTAATAATTTTTTTTTTGTATTTTATATTCTCCCCCACTTATAAAAATTTGGTCCCTAAATTCCGACTCATGTATGAGAACAAGATGTCACAACAACCATCTCAAGTATCCAGAGAACAGTCACACACCTCCAGTGACTAAGTGGGGTACTGAGCTCGAATATTATTTTCTAGCTCATATATACACTCTCAACCGACCTATTAAAAGGTAATAATTATACCAAAGTGGAGCTCTATACTCGTAACCGATGGGAGACTTTGCCAGAATCGTAAGGTGAATCATGAATCACTATCAGAAATGATACCCAAGGATACTCCATGGATATAATTCCATCAAACGATCCAACGGAGTCCATCTTACGGCTCAGAAGAAAATGAGCGAACCTAGCTAATCGATCATCGATTACCCAAATCCTATCAAGTTCTTTCCAAATTCTAGATAATCTCCCAACACAGTCTAACATACTAGGCTCCCACTTCATCACGGTACGTAACCCTACAGGTCACTAATATTCCACCTTTGCTTGTTGGCACACCCATCGACAAATTACGAGATCAATCATATCCCATATATAGTTCCACCAACGTGAACGTCTCAAACTCGCTATTTCCGGATACACTCCGAATAAATCATCATTCTCGAATAAAGAGTCTCCTGAAACAACTCTTCCTAAATCGAAATACAATTCTGGGAACTACTATCCTTCCCAGAGACGGAGATTTATTCTCACAAGAGAAATTAATCTAATGTCCAAAATTCACTCTGTCCCCTAGAATTGAAAGTAACTGGAAGACTACAATGACTAATCTCGCTAGTTTCTCAACTAGCATACACATAATATATGTCTCATTTAACTGCATCGGGATCGCTCCTATTCCCTGAAATATTGCATCTATGTACAATACCCTTCCATCCATATCGTACGGATTAACTCACACTGACACAAAAGTCAGCCACCTTCTAGGCCCTGAAACTTAGCTTCACAAACTTTCGACCAGGTGATTTCCATCACCTTCTTGGTCCAACAAGTCGACGGTATAGTATCGCTAGAACATCCTATCCTTATCTCTGGTAAACACCAAATCAATCTAGGGAAACCACAACTTCCCTCAAGATTGGGAATATATTCATAAATATATCATCCACAGATATGATGACAATCGATCTCAAATACTCCAAGAGTACTTGATTCCTCAAATCCATAAACGACTAAATCGTCGATAAGTCTAACAACATTATCAATCAGCTCTATACACCTGCATTCTTTTACTCTATGCTAATGATAGCTCAATCATCACACCGAAAATAATAATTGTATGACACTAAGTCACTACAATATCAAACCTCCAGTCGTAGACCAACCCTATGTTAGTAATATATGAGAGATATCCTAAGGCAATCGCCTTATGTATGAACCATTTATATGATAAATGAAGATTCACTATTTGAGTATACATGTTTAATGTATTTGATTGGATCTTAAACTCATTTACTGAATGTCCACGATACGATTACAAAGATGAGAGAATTTGTGATTGGATCACAACTAGTGAGTATCTCTACATGTGTAATTGTGATGTATCGGAATTATCCCTAGTCGATGAATTGATGGATTTGGACACCATCAATTCTGTCGAGACTAGCACGAGGTATACTCCTTGATGTATCCAAGCAGCTGATTCTCACTGGCTGGAGACATTGTGATGTCCGGAGTTAATCGTGGATGCTAGTTATGGTAACTAGTTCATTGGAGTGACCAGCCGTAAGACTTCATATGGTTCTCTGCATATATAGATATGTCAATGAAGTTCTTCTTGTGGCTTAAGTGCGATGTTCCTTTGACTTGCGGTATTCAAGTCATCTTGATCATGGAGACTTATGCTTTGACATCTTAAGCAAACATCTACGAGGAGATGTGGACCCGAGATGATTGGGTATAAGTCGAAGTGATCGAAGGTGTTTGAATAGCCTATAAAGGATTCACCACTCCTTGCGAGGAGATGTATACCCATGGCCTCTCGTCGGATTGTTACTAAAGTCTTTGGCCAAAGCATTACATGTTTAGAGTAAAGTACTCTTCGATACATGTGGAGTAACTAGAATCGTGAGGACGAGGAAATGATACTTGGGCTAGGTGTGGCGTAGTCGACCTAGTGGGCTGACACAATAGACCATGTCTGAACCAAGTGGGTATAAGATGAGTGAAGGGAATGGGGCACGATTCATTCGAGCTCAAGGGTTTGAGAAATAGTTCGGATCAACCGCTGATCTTTTGGTTAATTGGGGATCATGATGTACTACTAGGTGCCACTCATGATCGTTCTATAATTAATGGTTAATTATAGGCGGCCAACATAAACCGAGAACCTATTTGGTCACACGCACAACGAGTGTAATCCAAAGGATTTAAAACGAGCTTGAGAATGGGATTCTCAGACCGAGAGAAACTATGTTTGGTTGGACCAAACATAAAGCGAGCATGAAATTGTTTCAGTCGCAATGGAAGCGTTGATGGGTCGTGTCTTATGAAGACATAATGGATGGACCAAAATGGTTTGGTTCTAATCCAATGGATGAGAATAAACCAAAGGGTTTGGTTTATATTAAACGAATGAACCAAAGGTTGGTTCGGTTCGTTTTAACTTAAAATAAACCATCATGGTTTGGTTTATTTTAACTTATCTTAATGGAGCGGGTTAACGGGATTTATGGATATGATCCATTAACCATTAAGAGAATTAGTTCTCTATAAAAGAGGGCTAGTAACCCGTACGAAGACGAAGCTCGTGACTTAGCGAAGTCATCCCGAGGAGCTCGGCGTGGATACGGATAGAGACGATTCTTACGAGGATCGTTCCGGTTGATGCCGTTCCCGCTACACGTCATACGAAAGGTATAACGTAGATAATTTTCTTTATTGCAAATTTTAATTTACGGTTATGTCTACACTTGTTGTAATAGCATGCGTGTGTTGTGTGTGTTGTAATAAATATAGATTTATTATTTTTAATTGCTTCCGCTGTGCTCATGTTTACGAAACATGATCGAACACACACACGCCGCGGTGCCGGAAACCCAACAGTGGTATCAGAGCCCAGGTTGTGTTTCGACATAATCGTAAAAATGGTTTTGCGATAGTCATAATGTATTTCTGGAAATTTTCTAAATTTTGGAAATTTAGAAGTATTTATGGAAATTTTTCAATTTTGGAAAGTCTAGAAGTATTTATGGAAATCTTCCACTTTTGGAAAGTTGGAAGTATTTATGGAAATTGATATTTTCCATAAATAAAATATTTGATTAGATTCTGGAAATTTGTTTCCTAATTTAATCATGATTTGATTTGGGAAATCAAATCTTAAAAAATATTTTATTTCCATAAGTAGTTTTAATGATTTAGGAAATTGGTTTCCTAAATAGATTTTCTTTAATCAAATAATTCCATGAATAAAATATATGATTAGATTTGGAAATTTGTTTCCTAATTTAATTATGATTTGATTTGGAGAATCAAATCTTAAACATATTTTATTTCCATAAATATTTATGACATATAAGGAAATTATATACATGACATAATTGTATGCCATGTAATTGCATTAGATGCATAACATTATGCCATGCGTGTCGTGACATGTAGATGTATGCCATGTATGCCATGCCATGTAGATAATAGTTATTTGCATGCAAAGAGGATGAGACATAAAACCCTAACTCAATATTAAAGCCTACACCTTCCATTAATATGGTTAGAACCAGAGTTCTGTTTCTTGTTTGGGTTGTTGGACTCACTCCAAGCCCGGCTCGAACCTGAACATGTTCAAATCATTAGAATAGTTTAACTCTAATATGGTAAGAGTCAGAGGTCAATCGTTAGTTTGGGTTGTTGGACTCACTCCAAGCCTGGCTAATTGGTTGAATGCGCTCTAACCATATTAAAACTATTTCGCGATTAATGGGTCGGCTTTAACTTCGAGCATCGATTTGTTGGACTCACTCCAAGGTCGATGTAAAGGGAGGTGAAGTTGGGTGCTATGCATATGATGCATACTTGTTAATGTGTTAAAAACACGATGTATGTGTGAACATTCAATTAGTTGATAGCACATTGTGATAGATGCATATACGGGATATGCAATCGGTATAGATGATACCCACCATCATAGCTAAGAATGGCTTGTTGGACTCACTCCAAGGTTGTTCTTATCTATGATGGATATCAGCCCATTCGGAGATGGACCTACGATCTCCCGAAGTGATTTTGGGGTTTTTGAAATTCGAAAAATAAATGGGATTTATAAATGTATATTGATGCATTTTAAAATCATCTTTCTCATATATGCTCATTTTGTATTTCTAAGTTAATATATTGATCATGATGTGTTTGAATTTGCGTTCCATTTTGGATTCAAATAAATTGACTGGGCCAAACTTCTTGGACTGGCTTAGAAACTTGAGAATTGTTCTCAAGGTGAAAAGCTTGTGTATGTCCTCGAAGCGCCTCTTCCCGCCCGTCCTAGTGACGATGTAACTTTGGACCAATTGTTGGCCTATCAGAAACATGTGAGTGATTCTGAACAAATGAGTTGCATCATGCTAGCCGCGATGGAACCCAAGCTACGAAAGCAGCATGAGCATATGGATGCTCATATCGTAGTTCTTCATCTTTATGAGTTATTTGATAAGCAAGTGAGATTCGAAAGGTTCGAAGTCTCCAAGCTCCTCTTCACCTCTGAGATGCAAGAAGGTTCATCTGTGGTACTGCTCAACATGCTGAAGACTGTGGAGCCTTCTGAGAAGCATGAGCAATGGACGGTGTTGTTAGTTGATTCCTCGAAGAAAGGTTCTAAGAGGGAGTCAAAGGAACAACAGAAGGGGAAGAAGAAAAAGGCTAAAAAGGCAGAACCAGCTCAAAAGGGCACTTGCCATCATTATGGCAAGTAGGGCCATTTGCGAAGAAAGTGCAAGATTTATCTTGAGTCCGTGAAGAAGGATAAGGCATCGGATGCCCCATCTTCTTCAGAAATCTTCGTTATTGATTGTCATTCTATTTCCTCAAACACTTGGGTATTGGATATTGGGTGTGGCTCACATATATGTAATGACATACATGGGCTAAGGAATAGAAGAAGACTCGTCAAGGGAGAGTCAAATTTACGTGTTGGGAATGGAGCAAAGGTTGCTGCACTCGCCATCGGAACGTATTTGTTGAAACTCCCTGCAGGACTTGTCTTAAAATTGGACAATTGCTTTTATGTTCCTTCGTTGATAAAGAACATCATTTCTATTTCTTGTTTAAATAGAAATGGTTACTATTTGACTTTTAGTAACAATTGTTGTTACATAACTTTGAATGGAGTTCTTTATGGGACTGGAACTTTAAGCAATGGTATTTATACGCTGACGATCAAAGGACATTTTTAATATCGCGAGCAACAAGCATGCTCGAAAGGATAATCAAATAGACTCCTATATGTGGCATTGTCATCTTGGCCATATAAGCAAGAAACGCATGTCCGAATTACACCGATGTGGAATTCTGGAATCGTTTGAATTGGATTCATACGATACATGCGAATCATGCTTAAAAGGCAAGATGACTAAGTTACCTTTTACAGGAAAAGGTGAACGAGTGGGAGAGTTACTAGGTCTAATACATACTGATGTATGTGGACCTATGTCAACTCAAGCATTAGGAGGCTATAGCTACTTCATTACCTTCACCGATGATCACTCACGGGGTGGGTATGTGTTCTTGATGAAACACAAGTCTGAAGCCTTTGAAAGGTTCAAAGAATTCAGAAATGAAGTAGAGAAACAACATGACAAGAGTATTAAAATACTTCGATCGGATCGAGGTGGTGAATACTTAAGTCAAGAGTTTCTTGATTATCTAAGAGACAATGGCATATTGTCTCAATGGATTCGCCTATACACCACAAAGATAATGGTGTATCCGAGAGGCGAATCGACCTTGTTGGACATGGTCGTCAATGATGAATCATGCAACTCTTCCCAAGTCCTTTGGGGCTATGCACTTCGCATACCGCTTACTTGTTAAATGTAAATGCCAACCAAGGTAGTCTCAACTACTCCATATGAGATATGGAATAGTAAGAAACCTCATGTATCTTACTTGAAGATATGGGGTTGTCCGCTTATGTGAAGCGGATCAGACGTATAAACTAGATGCTAAGTCCGATAAATGTCTATTTATTGGATACCCTAAGGAAACAAGGGTTACCAATTCTATCATCTGGGAACAAAAGGTGTTTGTTTCAAGGCATCTGTGTTTCTAGAGAAAGAGTTTCTCTTGCAAGAAAACAGTGGGAGTGTCGCGAGCTTGAGGAGGCTCGAGAGACTCAAATAGACATTGACAGACAACTCATAGTGATGAGCAATCGGCTGGACCTATTGTAACACCACATCTTCGTAGATCTGGTAGAACACGCAACATTCCTGAGAGATATGGATTTCTCGTAAGTGAATCGAACGACGTGTTACTCATTGATGATGAGGAGGCTACCAGTTATGAAGAAGTGCTGACAAGTTCAGAAAGGGATAAGTGGCTTGGTGTCATGAAGTCGGAAATGGATTCCATGTATGAAAACCAAGTTTGGAACTTGGTTGACCCACCTGAAGGGATAAAGCCTATTGGGTGCAAGTGGGTTTTCAAGAAGAAAACCGACATGGATGGTAATGTGATTACCTATAAGGCTAGATTGGTGGCGAAAGGATATCGTCAAAAACAAGGTGTTGATTATGACGAAACCTATTCGCCTGTAGCTATGCTTAAATCCATTCGGATGCTCCTGGCCATAGCGGCTCATTATGATTATGTGATATGGCAGATGGATGTGAAAACAGCTTTCCTTAATGGAAACCTGCTCGAGGACGTGTATATGATACAGCATGAGGGTTTCACATCGGTTGATAAAACCAAGGTATGCAAATTGCGACGGTCCATTTATGGATTGAAGCAAGCATCCAGGAGCTGGAATATCCGTTTTGATGAGACAATCAAAAAGTTTGATTTCTCACAAAATCCAGACGAACCTTGTGTGTACAAGAAGGTTAGTGGGAGTGCAGTCGTATTCCTAGTATTGTATGTCGATGACATACTACTTATAGGAAACGATGTTTCAATCTTCTGATCGGTGAAGGTTTGGTTATCCAAGACATTCTCCATGAAAGACTGGGAGAAGCAACCTACATCCTCGGGATTAAGATCTATAGAGATAGATCAAACGGGTTGCTTGGTCTTTCGCAGCCTACATATATAGACCGAAAGCAAAGAGGTTTAGCATGTCGAATCCAAGAAAGGTTTCCTACCCATCAGGCATGGGGTACACCTTTCGAAGTCTATGTGTCCGCGCACAGAAGACGAGAGGATTTGCATGAGTAAGATTCCCTATGCATCCGCAATAGGATCTATCATGTATGCTATATTATGTACGAGGCCCGATGTATCGTATGCTCTGAGTGTCACGAGCAGATACCAGTCTGATCCAGGAATGGATCATTGGGTGACTGTTAAGACGATCCTTAAGTACTTAAGAAGAACTAAGGATACGTTCCTAACATATGGAGAAGGGTACATGGTGATACGTGGGTATACGGATGCCAGCTCCAGACAGACAAGGATGATTCCATGTCTCAGTCTGGGTATGTATTCACCTAGAATGGAGGCGCAATAAGTTGGAAAGGTTCCAAGCTTGACACTATAGCGGATTCTGCCACTAAGGCAGAATACATTGCAGCTTTGGAAGCAGCAAAGGAAGCGGTTTGGATCAAGAAGTTCATCTCTGAACTTGATGCGGTCTCATCAATGATCCAAACATGTGCTTCGCCGCTATCATCTTATCAGAGAGATCATCAGTAGGAACGAAATACAAATCGAGAAAATTCCCACTGAAAGGAACTTAGCGGATCCTTTGACTAAAGCATTACCTCAAAGTAAGTTTGAGGGTCATGTTAGTGCTTATGGTATTGGATACCGTAGCGATTGGCATTAGGCCAAGTGGGAGTCTGTTAGTAATATATGAGAGATGTCCTAAGGCAATCGCCTTATGTATGAACCATTTATATGATAAATGAAGATTCACTATTTGAGTATACATGTTTAATGTATTTGATTGGATCTTAAACTCATTTATCAATGTCCACGATACGATTCACAAAGATGAGAGAATTTGTGATTGGATCACAACTAGTGAGTATCTCTACATGTGTAATTGTGATGTATCGAATTATCCCTAGTCGATGAATTGATGGATTTGGACACCATCAATTCCGCGAGACTAGCACGAGGTATACTCCTTGGTGTATCCAAGCGGTGATTCTCACCGGCCGGAGACATTGTGATGTCCGAGTTAATCGTGGATGCTAGTTATGGTAACTAGTTCATCGAGTGACCAGTAAGACTTCATATGGTTCTCCGCATATATAGATATGTCAATGAAGTTCTTACTGTGGCTTAAGTGCGATGTTCCTTTGACTTGCGGTATTCAAGTCATCTTGATCATGGAGACTTATGCTTTGACATCTTAAGCAAACATCTCCGAGGAGATGTGGACCCGGATGATTGGGTATAAGTCAGTGATCGAAGGTGTTTGAATAGCCTATAAAGGATTCACCACTCCTTGCGAGGAGATGTATACCCATGGCCTCTCGTCGGATTGTTACTAAAGTCTTTGGCCAAAGCATTACATGTTTAGAGTAAAGTACTCTTCGATACATGTGGAGTAACTAGAATCCGTAGGACGAGGAAATGATACTTGGGCTAGGTGTGACGTAGTCAGCCTAGTGGGGACTGACACAATAGACCATGTCCTGAACCAAGTGGGTATAAGATGAGTGAAGGGAATGGGGCACGATTCATTCGAGCTACTGAAGGGTTTCAGAAATAGTTCTGGATCAACCGTTGATCTTTTCGGTTAATTGGGGATCATGATGTACTACTAGGTGCCACTCATGATCGTTCTATAATTAATGGTTAATTATAGACGGCCAACATAAACCGAGAACCTATTTGGTCACACGCACAACGAGTGTAATCCAAAGGATTTAAAACGAGCTTGAGAATGGGATTCTCAGACCGAGAGAAACTATGTTTGGTTGGACCAAACATAAAGCGAGCATGAAATTGTTTCAGTCGCAATGGAAGCGTTGATGGGCCGTGTCTTATGAAGACATAATGGATGGACCAAAATGGTTTGGTTCTAATCCAATGGATGAGAATAAACCAAAGGGTTTGGTTTATATTAAACGAATGAACCAAAGGTTGGTTCGGTTCGTTTTAACTTAAAATAAACCATCATGGTTTGGTTTATTTTAACTTATCTTAATGGAGCGGGTTAACGGGATTTATGGATATGATCCATTAACCATTAAGAGAATTAGTTCTCTATAAAAGAGGGCTTAAGGGATTGTTAAGCCCTAATCATCCAAAACCCTAAACCTAGTTGCCGCCCAACAAAAAGCTGCCGCCCACCCCTTGTTGGAAAATTCGGCGCCCAACATCTTGTTGCCGCCCAGCTTGTGGTGCAGCCTTCCAACTTGTTGCCGGCGACCAACCTTCAGCCGGTGAACCTCCGGCGACCCTCCGGTGATCTCCTATAGGTTTGGCATCAAGGTGAGGCTTTTCTTTCCTTGGTTGGCCGGCGCCTATATCCTCCACCAAGCTGTCCAGTTTTCTGGACAGCTTCTCCTCCTCTCGTCGGAGCGTCGTTTGGACGACGGTTAGTGCTCCGACAGCGGCTAACTTACCGGGGATTTGATCTCCGGTAATCCTCTGAGGTGGAGGACGAAGGATTCGTCAATTGGTTGACGAATGCCTCTCCGGAGAAGCGAGTTTTGAGAACTCGTTTTAGGATCCGAATTTGGATTCGGATCGTGATCATCTCTCGATCACGTCGTCTTCAACACGAGGCTAGTAACCCGTACGAAGACGAAGCTCGTGACTTAGCGAAGTCATCCCGAGGAGCTCGGCGTGGATACGGATAGAGACGATTCTTACGAGGATCATTCCGGTTGATGCCGTTCCCGCTACACGTCATACGAAAGGTATAACGTAGATAATTTTCTTTATTGTAAATTTTAATTTACGGTTATGTCTACACTTGTTGTAATAGTATGCGTGTGTTGTGTGTGTTGTAATAAATATAGATTTATTATTTTTAATTGCTTCCGCTGTGCTCATGTTTACGAAACATGATCGAACACACACACGCCGCGGTGCCGGAAACCCAACACCCTAGGATATACACAAGTGTCATTTAGCTGATCTAAACAAATCCTCTATCCACGATGAAGGATATTCATTCACAGCAACTACTGCATTCCATCATCGATAATCGATGCATAACCTCAAAGTCTGACTCTCTTCTAACAAAGAGTTACAAGTCTTCTCAAGAAGAAACACTGAGGCAGATAAATCTCCTATAGTGTTTAGCAACACTGATACCCATAAAATCATCTCCCGGTATGAGGTCCCCAATATCAGGACTATTCTCGAAATCACCTCAATCGCATATTCCACTTGCCCATGCAGTGGCAAGCTCGAGAGTCTATCCAAAACTATATCCAAATACTCTCGGATTATACGTACATCCGAGAGTCCTAGTATATCAATGCTCCAACAATCCAACTATCCGTAAGGATATGTCTATAGTGGAGGTATGTCTAACAAAGGCTAAGAGTATCCTTTGACTTCTTGATTGTTGATCAACATCTCACCTGACGGTAGAGAAAATTACCAATGCACAAGTCAATATGAACCCTTCAAACCCTATCCAAGAATGTTCTAGACAAAGATACCTGTAAACTACCAGTATCACTCGATATATCCGTAAATAGGATAACCTAAAGTAATACCCCGAAGGACCGATCCTTCGGTCTTCTATACTTCTTCTCGAGTAATCATGTAAACTCGCCCAACATCTGCTCGACGCGAGCTCAAGTAGCTGCAAAGACTACGCCATGGAGGAAATGAAATCAATCAAAACGGAGGTACAAATCAAACAATCATCGGAGATGATAACCTTGTACTATCGCAAGGGTATACATCCTATGTAATATCAAGAACTATCAACAACATAGCACGTTCCGTCTCTATAAAAGGTATAGCTGCAACTGGAGAATACTGTGTAGATACGACCATCATCGTAAAATCCCTCCTCTGTATAAAGCATAATCATGTCTGGAAAAGTAATGTTGTCTTCGAAAGGTAAAGGTAGCTTGTTGTTGTCAAGTCTGGTCTTCGAGATGTCTTCTACCGACATCACGAGTAACTTGCTTCTCTCGGTTGAAAGTATCAAAGAGCTCCAACTATATCTGAGGTAGTAGATCGCTGCTGATGTGATAATCCATTCTTCTGTCATGATCTCGGCTTCCGAGGTTGTGGATCATCCGCTCGAAAGCATCATCCATAGTCTTCAACTGAGTCTTCAAAGTACATACTCTCCTCGTAGATACCGGCTGCTTATAATAGAAACAGATACAATGGTCCATCGGATAATCCGACTGTCTCGTCAGAACCCGCATCGCACACACATAATCTCCTTCTGAGTCTTTCCTCCGAAGTTCACTGATAAACATGAGAAGTCACGATAACTGCAATCGGTCATCTATGATCGAAAAACTCTCCAATAGTAGCTCATGACTCATGACTCAAATCTTGCTCCTTTGTCCAACATTCGAGACTTCTAATTCCAATAATTTGACTTGCAATAAATGCTTATCAAATCTCCAAATTCTCTTAAAACACTTACTACGGAGTCATTTCTATACACTGACTCGTCTATGCACTTCCTAGAGGATCTAGTAGAGATCCAAACATCCGATCAAGATGTCAACCAATAAACGCGTGGTGGCCAAACCAACCCAATCACATTCTTGGGCTATTAGGTGGTTGTAACCTCGCAAGTCTAGCGACTCGCATGGTACCTTTCATTACCAACCGATCACCCTACTCGATGCCCAAGAATTCCCTGACAATGAGTCAAAGAAGATGACGTGGGGAAATACTATCTCACAACATCACTGAACTGTGACCAAGTGATATATTATTTTCCGTAGGTTATTTCCTATATCTTACACAATCTGGCTAAATCCGGATAATGGTATGCAGCTAACTTAGCTTCCTCTGTATAACACGAGTTAAGTACTCAAAAGTACCCTCAACGTTATACAACCTAGAATGACCAATTCAGGGATCAAAATTCCTATGAATATCACCCAAAATAATCCTCTACTATCTGCATCAACAATAGTATACTCGCTTGTCCATTACCCCATGGGTAATGATCTGACTAACATAATTAGTGAAAATCTTAAGACTATAAGAGATGTGACTACCTAATCCTTGCTTTCCGACTCGGTATCAGTCGGCTCTCAAAGGTAATTACCTTTTCGATAGCAGGCACATATCTAATAACCTCAACATATCGTTCCCGTGGTCAAACTCAAACCACGGTTACGAATACTAACCAATATCCTACAAGTCATCCATGTTATAAGCAACTTAATGCATAACCAATAGAAGGATATGTAATAACAATTAACATACCTTAAACCTTGTAGCTCGGAGATGTCCGCAACAGCCAGATCCCAAAACTCACAAAACCAAAACCGAGTAAAGCAAAACTCGATGTCCGAACGAAATAAAATCCGAAAATGGACTTCGCAAAACCTAGGGCTCTGATACCAATAAAATTGTCACGCCCCGAGAGTATGCCGTGCCGAAAAGCAAACGGACGGCATCTCCCCTGTACGTGGCAACATATCGGATTAATACAAGGCTCGTAGGCCCACAACAACAATATGATATACACAGATATCAACATATCAAACGCACTAAACACAGCGGAAACAATACAAACAAATCAACAAGATACAAAGACCAACTGTGCACTCTGGAGTGACTTGACACGACAAGAATCATAACAGAAATTGAATCAAAGACCAAATACATACAATATGTCCGTATATCACAAATACGGAAACAATACAGGGAAAAACCCAAACCAACAATCCGTAAGGATACAACAACACGGAAAACATATCCATTCGTCCGGTGTGAGATGGGATCAGCTGGCGGAGCTCCGAACGTCCAAGGAATCTTCTACCTGTTATCTGGGCGACAGGAAGCCCAGGGTCCCGGGGTGGTGAGTATAAACTCAGGGGTAATATATAGAAAGTGCATGAACAACATATAAGGATAGATCTACAAGTATACATGTGAAGATCTACAGGTATACAGCATGAGTCCAATAGACATACAGTTCTATCCAACTCTAATAACAAGTAACTACAGTAAAGTCATACTCAGTGTATATACTAAACTAATCAACTGAACATAAAGTAATGTACCAACGTACCTGACGGTCTGCAACACCATAAGCTATATCATCCTGACAGATATACAATAACATAACCCATATAATGTACCAGGTCAATCCCATACCTGACCAATACTCCAACATATGCGATATATGATCACATTGCATTTAACAACGTGTTCGTACACAATGACATGATGCTAATCAAATGCATATAATCATGCGAATCAGCGCATGTATCATGCTCTCAACACATGCGATAAATAAAATGCAAATGACATGTATCATGATGAACAAGCATGTGCAACAATCATAGCTCAATCAAATGCAGCATCTCACAGGCATATGTAAAACATATATCAAATACATGCATACATATATATCAGCAATGCATATGCATGGTCATGCCTGCGCACCCCACTCGCTACCACGACCCCAGTGTGGCCTAGGTGGCAGGACATGACAACTATCCCGACTCCAGCCGCCACCACTCTCGAGTGACCGAGTTGGGTAGTATGAACAAAGAGCTAGCCCGCCATAGAGCTATATGCTACCCACACGGGGGTCCTTGCTGCTAGCTGCTCCGTCCCTACCCATGAGTAGACGAGCACCGCACCCAGGACAACTGCACATCACACGACCGCTGTCTATAGTGGGTGAGTGCGCTAACTACCACTCCGCACAGTGGCCAAGTGCGCATCTCCAGCTACCACCATCCATAGTGGCCGAGAACGACACGCACAACAATGCTCTGCCCTCAACCCTGCAACCACTACCCCGAGTGGCCGGGGAGGCAGGATGACTGACGACTTGTCTCAACCACAAGGCAGACCCAGTCGTCAGCATGCATGAAATGTAATGATGCATAGCTCACACACAAATCCTCGCAACACTCCCTAACTCACGGGGCGACCTAGTCAACCAAAAGTCAACCATGCAAGGACTACAATCACAAGACTCTCTCTATCGCACAAAGAGTCATACTCATCTGACAGTCAATCACGCTAAGACCTCTAGTCCGTAGCGATACACTATCGACCGTCCATATAACCATACACAGGAACATAATCCATAATGGATATACCATCACGCTAGGACCTCTAGTCCATGGTCACATACTGACAACCACACACTTATCTATGCACAGACAACTAGATCCACCATAGACGCAACACTAATATGAGTATGATATAACAATCGACTCCATAATACAATTCATCACCTAACCCTAGTGATGTAACACAGTAACCCAATCTGAGGTCACAAAGATAACCCTAACCACCTGTACTTACTGACCATCCATCAGCTAATACATAATAGGGTTTATAGTTCCTATCCGAGCTAGATAATCAATGAAGTACCAGAGTTTATATCTCAAAGGTCAAGGCAGTACAAGCATATGATTAAATAAGAGTGGATTTAAGGTAAACAGGTATAAACATAAATCCAAGATCATGCACTAGAATTTGATCAAAACTACCGGACCAGGTAGATATTACCCACATGATACGAAGCTCGAATAATCCTCACGATCGTGGACTTGCTTCGTATCCCAAACCTGCACATAATAGCCAATTATGATTAAGTACAAGTCTCTAATAAGTATACGAACAAAACACTACTTCGTTTATATGTTTGCATCCCTTCCTCGTCTACGAGTTAGAAATCCCGATTATCCAATATGCAACACCATAACCACACTCACAATAAATCACCAACATCCAAAGATCTATTAATGTAAATAGATCTAAACACACTCCAATCAAACTACATACTCACATATCTATCAATCTAATCAACACACTTTACTTACCAGCTCCAAGCTCCAAAGCTTACAACCCACCACACATAATTAGAACCTGAAATTGGACTGATCAACATCCTCTTCGACAATAACCATCAAATGTCGGCTGCACTACCCAAACAATCACCCAGATCATTACATTCACATCTTCACATAAAATGTAGAGCATCACCACTCCACAACAATCAGAAACTCTAAGATTACTGAACAACAACTGAACCACTGAATAGCACCTACATCAATCGGATCCCACTCCAAACAGCCACACACGATGCTCCATACACAGCACCCATCGGATCTCAATAACATTGACACACCACAGAATTTACAATAACAGATGAAACAATAGAAATAAACAAACTTACCGATCTCAACCCTCCACCGGCAGCCGTTTCCCCTAGCTGCCCTGTTCACCGGAACAAAAACCAATTTACAGAACTCCCGATCGCATCTGGTCGCTGCAACGATCACAAACAGAAAAGCAGTGATCCAAATTTGTGATTGTTGCAAGCATACTGAACAAGATAGATCAAAAGAACAACGTCGACTCACGATCAGGAGACGGTGAAAACAACAATTGTCCAAACTCTGGGCGACGACGAACTCACTGCAATCAGCCTCGATGAAATTGTGATCTTGACCGAAAATCACCCTAGAGCAAAGGATCTATCAGCATAGTGTGGATCGAGCTCCCCTTGGCCTTGGCGATGACAACCCGACCAAATCGAGGTCGGCTGAGCACTAGCTGGCCCATCCAGCTGCGGCGGGGAGATCGGCTTGCTGAGGGCCGACCTTCGGCGATATTCTGCTTGAGGAAACCTCCGACGACCTCTGACGACCAGGCGGCGGCAACGAGATCGTTGCTTGCGACGGAGAAGGCGACGATCGGGAAAAGCATCGCGGCGGAGAAAGAATCGGCGACAAAGAAGGGAAGAAATCGCGCGATCTGAGGGAAGTCGGGATCGGGTTCTTATAAGCCATTCTGCCTAAACTTGAACCGGACCTAAGTCAAACCTAGCCTAAGTTGAGCCCAAGCTAACCTAGGTTTAACCCAAATATCCATTTAGGCTTAAATTCTCGTATGAACTCCTTTTTAATTCGGAAAAATTTCTAAAAATTTCTATAAATTCCATGAGCTAATTCTCGATTAGCAAGGGCTATTATTTTATTTTATTTAATTTTAATTTAATAATTTTTTTTTCGTATTTTACATAATAGGCCACGTATTATAAGCATTTGACATGTTTCCAAATGGATTAAACCCGTCAGTAGCCAACCCTAAGCGAATATTTCGTGAATCACCTGCAAATATTTCATGTGCATTGACAAATTCTTTCCATAATTCACTATCAGTTGGGTGTCTTAATACACCATCTGTTTCAACTCGCTTTTCTTTATGTCATCTCATCTCTTTAGCCGTATGCTTCGAAATAAACAACCGCTTAAGTCTCAGTTTCAGAGAAAAATATCGAAGAATTTTTTGAGGATTTTTTTTATTCATCCATTCGTACTTATATTTGAGCTCCTTGTACATTGGACATGCATCCTTATTCTCGCGCTCATCCTAAAATAATATACAATCATTCTTACAAACATTTATCTTCTCATATGTCAATCCTAACTCTTTTAATAATTTTTTAGCTTCATAATAAGAGTTTGAAATCAAATTCAATTTAGGAAATGTCTTTTGCAATAACTAAAGTAACATATCAAAAGATTTATTACTCCAGTCATTTAACACCTTCACATGCATTAGCTTCACCACAAAATTGAAAACCGAAAAATTTGTATAATTGTGATATAGTTCTTTTTGTAAATCTTCCAACATTGAAGTATAACTTCGTCTACAATTATTTGCATTCATGTTTACATTGATATCATTTGATTGAGGCTCATTGTTGTTTAGATTTTCTATATTTTGTAAATCATTAAACATGTCTTCAAAATCATCTTCGAACTCATCTACTTCAACATCAAAATTATTATCATCTTGATTAACAAATTTATACTACTAGATGATGTAGAAGCATCTCCATGAAAGTTTTAGACTTTATATAGTCTATCAAATCCCCACCTATAAAGATGACCTCGCACATAATCTAATTTATATTGAAACAAATTGTCACATCGTCGACATGGACAATAAATTTTTGATAAATTCAGACTGATCATGTAATTTTCTTCCATATTCATAAACTGATTCAACCCATTTATATATTCATGACTAATCCAATTTTGAATCGTTATATAACTTTTATCCATATTTTTAAACCCTGATTAAACATATATAAAATAATTTTTATGTTAATTTTCAATAAAAGAAATTCAACAACTTAAATTTAGTTATCACATACAAAATAATTAAAAAAATCCTCATAGAACACAGAGTCGTACCTGTGTTTAATAGGGCCCGAAGCGAATAAAAAAATGGGCCTTTTATCACAGTAATTGATTATAAAATTCAATTTACAAATAACGAATACACTAAATAGATAAATAACTCAGAAATAATATATTGCATCAATAAATTAAAAAGTTAACAAATATTTGAAATAATTACATAAACATTACTCGTCTAGCTGTTTTAGAGGCAAAAATATTTATCAAATCTGCATAATCCAATTGTTGAACTATTTCTTTCTCAATCGATAACATTGCTAGCCCATTTAGTCTATCCTGTGACATTGTTGATCGAAGATAATTCTTGATTAACTTCAACTTCGAGAAACTTCTTTCTGCCGATGCAACTGTTATTGGTATGGTTAACAAAATCTTATATGCAATGTAAGTATTTGGAAATAAACCATCCAATTTTGTCAGACATCGTAGCATATCAATTGCTCTTTTTTCATTTGTTAAATAGCATCTCACAACCATCAACTCTGAATATAACTCATCACCATTAATGTCTGAATGCCCATTGTGACTCAAAAATCCAAGCTCCATACAAGACTTCATCAAGCTAGTTAAAGGCTCACTCTTTAACTTCTCCAAATTCCATAAAAATCCAAAAATCCCTTGATATTGTTTAAGTTGTTCAAACCGAACTTGAAGAGAAGATCGAGCTTGATCAATTATAAATAGAAAATATTCAACTCTAAAAGATTCTTCACCTGATTGTGTCACATTGTCATTGTCATTGTCATTTTCATCAAATTGTTTCTTTCTTCGAATGATACGTTTTTCTCGAAATTTAGGTTCAATCCCCATTTCACTTGCCATTTGTATAGCTTCATTCATAGCAATAGCAAATCCCTCTTCTCTAAACTCATTAAGAAATTGATCAAGTCCCTGTAAGAGGTTAATCGCAATATCAATATCCATGTCTTCAAATTGAATAAACTTACTCACGGTATTTATTGCTCGTAACAAGTTATACCAAATTACTATTCCAAGCAAAAACTCAAAACTCTCAAGATCATACAGTGCTAAGGTCTCAGCATCACTCTTTGTTTTAGAATCTTCAGTAACTTCTGCCAAGTCAAGTAAAGCATCTCTTATATGTACAATTTGCTCTTTTATAGCTTTTACACTTTCAATATGACTTTCCCAACGAGTATGTGACAATGGCTTAACAAATAAACCTTTAAAAATTTTTCATCTTTTTGTAGAGGAAGAAAACAATGTGTAGATGCGTTGCACTACTCCAAAGAAGGATTTGGCTTTAGGACAACATTCCACCATATCAACCAAGGCCAAATTAAGACTATGGCAACTACATGGTGTGTAAAAAGCTCTAGGATTTATTTCAAGCAATCTTTTTTGTACACCTTTGTGTCTTCCACTCATGTTAGATCCGCTTGTCGCATTCTGTCCTCTTATGTCATCAATGTTAAGGCCAATTCTAGTTATTGCATTCAGAAGTTCATTTGATAACCCAAGACCTGATGTGTCATCCACCTTCAAAAATTCAATCCAATATTCTTCTACTTTTGGCATATCTATTGAATCATCCAAGCATCGTAGCACTAGAGACATTTGTTCTTGATGACTTGCATCTGGAGTACAGTCAAGTATTACTGAAAAATATTTTGCATGCTTAACTTTTGCAATAATTGTCCTTTTCACTTCGTTTGCCAAAGTCTCTATTAATTCATTTTGAATTTTGGGACTCAAATATGTATACTGAGATTCTCTTGCTTCACAACGTCGAACATGCTCCTCCATCACTGGATCAAACTCAGCAACCATTTCTATCATTTGCAAAAATAGTCCATTGTTCTCAACATAAAGTTTCTCATCATCTCCTCGAAAAGCCAAAGTATTTTTGGCAAGTGTTTTCACAATAGAGATTATTCTTGTTAACACTTGCCTCCAATGTTGTCTTTCTTTGTTGATTTGAAGTTGCATACTTGAATCAATTGTTTGATTTTTTTTCAGCCTCTTTTCTAATTCAACCCAAGCAATCATGCAATCCATATGGTCTCTACTAGCTTCATGATGTTTAAGACTCCTATGCATGTTACGCCAATCTTTGTATCCATCATTACTCAAATTCCCCATTCTACTCATCATTGATTCAGTCTTGAACAACTTGCAACAAAAGCAAAATATTCTATCCAATGAAATAGAATAAACAAGCCATCTTCTATCTACTGTTTGTCCATTTGCCATAATCCGTGTATAATGCGATGAATCAAAATGTCTGTTGTTACTATCCTTAGGAAATAAAAAACCATCAATTCTTTTTGGACCCATTTCTACTAAGTAATCTCTTAATTTTTGACAGATGCTATTCCAATTTCAGATCCTCCAAATTGAGTCGAATTTAATTTTTCATGTTGGGAGTCTTCTTCTAAGTTCTCATTCGATTCAACCAAATTGACAAATTTCAAGAATTCTTCATTTTCATAGTGACTTTGTTCTTCAATCATTTATCCTCTAATTCTCCTTTTTCTATTCTGCTACTTTTTCTAAAATATTTGTCAATATCACCGGCTTGACTTTGAATTAATGTCTCCTCCCTTTGTTTCATTTTTCTCTTTTGAGCTCCAGATAAATGTTTAGGAGGCATTTCAATGTTCTTTGATTATACCTATAAATTATAAAAAGTAATATATAAGTTATAACTCAATAATTTATAATGAAATTAATTCAAAATTTCTCATTTAATCATATATTATTGCTCTAAGATTTATGTAAACAATATCAATAAACTATTCCAAATATTGCATCAGCTGATATTGAATCAAAATTTACATTCAAATCAAAATAAATATGATTTATGAATCAAACATGGAAACACTTGTAAATTAAAATGAAACAAGTATCACAATACCTCAATGATCAATTTTTTTTTGCAATGGTGATGGTAGCAAGTAGTAATCAGAGCGATGTGGTGAGCGATGAGGCGATAGCAATTGTGAGATCTTGTGATGAGCGACGATAAAAGATTAGAAAAAATAGAAAAAACAGAGATGGTAAAAATGAAAAAGGCGATGAAAGTGAAAGAGGAGAAGAAAAGATCGACGGTAGAAGTAAAAGAGGTGGAAGAATAGAGAAAAAATAAAAAAAAATGAAAAAGTTGAGCGGCCAAAGAGAAGAAAAAATTTTTTGAGAAGAGAGCGATGAAATAAAAAAAACGAAAGAGAGATTAGGGCATGCATGCGGAGAGAGAAGAAACGTATCCTTTATTTTTTTTACAACATTATAAAAAAGCCCATAATAATTTTGAAATTATGATTAGGCCCTTTAAATAAATTTTTCTAGTAATAAATTTTAAAAAAATTAGGACCCATTTGTGGGTGGGCCCTGAGGCAATTGCCTCACTTGCCTCGTGAAAGGTACGGGCCTGATAGAACATAGGCAACAATTTACATTATAACTCTATGTTTATCATCGAACATTATAATCTAAGAATAAAAAATCCTAAACTTATCCTCTAATCGTAAAATAATCCTAGAATCATCATCTAATTGAAAATGTATCTTCAAATTTATCATCTAAGTAAAAAGTTACTGCTTAATTATCATTAATAGGTCCAAATCTAAATGATAAAAAACCCCTAAATTCATCATCTAATCCCTAACATAATCCTAATTATATATAATCTACAATAACGTTAAACCCTAATAAAATCCTAAATTCATCATCTGAGCATAACAAAACTCTAAATTTATCATCTAATCATAACAATAATATAAAAAAAATCCCTAAATGTTTTTTAAAATCTCGAAGAAAGAATTCGACCTAAGTCTTTGCATCGAAGGATGAGATTGAGACGACGCCGAGAAGGAGGTCGGAGCTAGAGAAGGAGGCCGGAGACTGAAGGTCGGAGCTGGAGAAGGAGACTAGAGGTTGAAGCTCTTGCCGAAGCTGGACAACCGAGAGAGAAGCGTCGAGAAGAAGTCGTGCGCGAGCGGAAGCTAGGGCACCGGGCTTGTCGACGGAGCTCGTCGGAGCTTGTCGTCGAAGAGTCGCGCAGAGCTTGTCGCTGGAGAATCGCCGGAGAGCAGAGAATCGTCAGAAGAGAGAAAGTTATCGCAGAGAAAATGGGAGAATCAACGCGGGGGAGAGTTTTTTCATAGATACTAGCGACAAAATATTTTTATTTATCGCGAATATTTATTATCTTACCGACTAATTTATAAATTTTCATCGCTAAAGAAAAAATATCAGGCCATAGAATCGAGTTCACTCGACTGGCCAATCGATTGAATATTTAGCGACAAATATTTATTTATTTCGTCGCTAAGTACCAATCAAGTGGCCGATTCGACTGCTACTATTGACGCGAATTTATAGATTTTCGTCGCTAAAGTAAAAAATGTTAGGTCACATAATCGAGTTCACTCGACTAGCCAATCGACTGAATAGTTTGCGACGAATATTTATTTATTTTGTTGCTAAGTACCAGTCGAGTGACTAATTCGATTTCTATTATTAGCGACGAATTTATAAATATCATCGCTAAACATCATATATTAGCGACGAAATTTAATTTTCATCCCTAATTCTCATTTAGAATATAGTCTAGCGACGAATATTTTTATTTCGTCGCTAATATATTTTATATTTGCGATGAAAAAGTAATATTTCGTCGTAAATGTAATATTGTTTACGACGATCAAGTTATTCGTCGTTAACTCCTAATATTAGCGACGAATTAATAATTCGTTGCTAATATTTCGTCGTTATTTTCTATTTTTCTTGTAGTGTAGTGATCATAGCATGCTAATAATTATATGAACACTATAGTTATATTTCATTTGACTAATCAAATATGGTGGTTCTCAATACAATCAATATAATATTATACTGGTTATGAATAGATCATGAGATATTAATCATCTTGTTTAATTAATAATAAAAATTATAAAATAATATGTTGTGAACAGTTGATAAAATAATCTTGTGATAATCTGTTGTGCCCCTTAGATTTCGCCAGCCAATGGAGAATCTGGAATGAAATTTGAATGAGTGCTCAATGAAATTCGACGACGACTGACAGAGACATGAGGCTAATGGTCGACGGCCAACAGGAGAGGACTATTTTTACCTCCTGAAGGAAAGGGGATGACAATCGAAGTATCACATCGGATTTAAGTTAAGATTAATGAATTAATTTTATTGGATCCGAAACTCATTAGATTAATGAGTTAATCTAATTATTGGATTATTGGATCCGAACTTATTATATTAATGGATTAATTTAATATGCGTTTGAGTATTTAAAATGACCATGGATAAATTAAATGTCACATTTAATAAAAATAAAGAAAATGTCATTGACTTGGAGGTTAAGTAATAAACACAATCTTATCTAATAAGATTGTGTTCATTGAAAAAGTTAAGTCTTTTCGATCTCTCCTTAAATAGTAGCTGGCACTATAGCATGGTGTAATGAAAACCATAATTTCTCCAATTGGATTTGTGAGACGTATGATGACGATTGTGCTCGTATGGATACCAAAGAGGTGCGAATGTATTGATCGCGGTCATATCGACTTGACCCTCCAACTTTGAAAAGTTCACACATCAAGGATAACATTCTAAACCAACATTCAATTAGAATCCATATGGATTTTCGTTGGGTTCCTTTTTCGCTGCATATTTTTATTTTAATTTCGCTTTGGAACCCAACAGTAGTATTAGTCACTTGCGAATTCGATTGAATCGTTTTAATATTTGATTTTATGTTTGATATAGACAACCATATTTATTATGATTTTAATTAAATGATTTATATCTATCTTTAATTAATTCGGTATGAAACAGAAATCGTTTAATTGATTAAATATTATCGGTTGTTTAATTTAATTAAATAGTAGTAGTCATTGTAGCATGCTAATAATTATATGAACACTATAGTCTTGTTTCGTTTGACTAATCAAATATGGTGGTTCTCAATACGACTGATATAATATTATACTCTGTTATGAATAAATCATGAGATATTAATCATCTTGTTTAATTAATAATCAAAATTGTAAAATAATATATTGTGAACCGTTGGTAAAATAATATGTTGTGCCCCTTGGATCTTGCCAGCCAGTGGCGAATCTAGAATGAAATTTGAATGAGTGCTCAATAAAATTCGACAACGACTAACAAAGATATGAGGTTAATGGTCGACGGACAACAGAGAAGGACTACCTTTACATCTTGAAGGATGGGGTGGCCGACGGTTTCTGTTCCTTACGATTCGATTTCAGTTCGAACCATTTAGAACGAAAATTTAAATTATTTAATTTTAAGTCTCTTATTTCTTTAATAAGCGATTTAAGTATATTATTTTTCAATTCATTAATTCAGTTGATGTATTTTAATTTAAATTATATTTAAATTTAAGATTTATGTGTGGAGATTTAACTTATGAATTTATTTATTTTATATAACTCTTTAAATCAAATATTTATCATAAAAAATTATCATCGAAACATATTTAATTAACAAATTCACATCAATAAATAAAAAAAAAAAAGAAAGGAAAGAATTTGAATTTAATTTATATAAATTAAATTGCCTATGTATCCTTTTGGGATCTAAAGGAATCAAAGCTCTTTTAGTTCACTTACCATTTAAATATGACCCCCTTATCTTAATTTAATCTGAAATATTGTTAGAGGCAACGGTTGATGTACTTTCGATTGTAAGATCATATAAATCTTTATTATTCTTCTTCATTATCTCTTTTGCCTAAAATTTATTTTACTCCAATCGTTCAGATATGTTTGTGTTTCAAGTGATTCTTGTAATATATCAGAAATATATATATATATATATAGATAACAAATTAAATAAAAATTAAAATAATATAATATAATTTAAAAACGTGATAAATAAAGTAGATTTATTTACCTATTTTATTAAATTGAAATTAGTTATTTATCAGAATTTTAGTTGATAATTTCGGGATAAAATTTTATTCAGATTGGAGTAAGTCAAATTGGCTTTATCCAATAATAAAGTTATTGTTTCAAAAAAACGGAGATTTAGTTATTGATATTTAAGTAAGAAAAGCTTCGGATAATTTTATTAGACTTTGAGACAGTCTATTTATTTTATCCGAAAGATAGGTATTTTGGTATAAAATTTTTTTAAAGGACTTGGTTAATTGAATTAATCAAGGTTGATTAATTCAATACTACCCTAAGTTATAAATAAGCCCTAGATTAATATTCCAGAGAAGTTACGTTTTCTTTTTCCTGTTTTTCCCTCTCCCGACTCGCGTCTTCCTCGCGTCCCAGTCGCCGCATACCACCGTCCGCCGCCGACGTCTGCTGCCCGCCTAGTTGCCTGCTCACGCCGTGGCCGAAACCCGCCACCTCGGCGAACTCGCTCGCGCGATCGAGATTAGTCGCCGTCGCTTTCTTCCTGTCGCGCGTCCGCAGCTCTGCCGCGCCACCGCGATCGGCCGACGGCAGCTGTCGCCGTCACCGCCGTCGTCTTGCCCAGCGGCTCTTTTCTGCGGCCTCTTCTCCAACCGACCACAGCGCGCATCCGTCGCATCGCCGCCATCGAACACACACGCACCGCCCACGACCCGACTGTCGCCGCCTTCTCCTCGTCGTCGCCTTCGTTGTGTCGGATCGCCGCCGACTCGGTGCCCGCCCGCTCGAGCCGACCGTCGCCGCCGCGTACGATTGCGCCAAAACGTGATCGCCACCTGTTCCGTCGGTGAGTTAACTCGATTTAACTGCAACTAAGATTAGGATTAATTAAGAGCTTAATTAAGAGTTGATTAATCAAGTTAATTGAATCAATTAGATTTCTGATTTAATTAACTAGGGTTATTAGTCTGGTTCATTAATCTAGATTAATTAGGTGATTAATTTGGATTTAATTGAATAATTGGTCGAATTAATTAACCTATTTAATAGATTAGATTAGTTAAATTAGCTTTAGGCTAATTAATCAAGAGTTAATGTAACCCAAATTGATTAGATAATCAACTTAGAGATTAATAATTGTTACTTGAGTTAGTAATGAATTAATTATAACAGAGTCGGAGGCTGAAGCAAATCTTCGGACGGTGAGATAGCTAGGACGTTCAACAGTCAGAGGTGGGTGGATCTTTTACATCTTTAGAATTTAGTGCATGATTTTATTGGTTATTTGATTTACTGATGTTATTGCTAGAATTACTTTGATACTATGTTCGCTGAACCCTTGGATTCTAGGTTGCTTGCTCATCATTAACATGTAGTTATTGATTGATATTACTGTTGTAGGTGTCTATTTAGTGCTGAGATATAAATAGGTAGATAGTGCTGGAAGATGCTTACCTATTATTTTGTTGGATTGGTATTATGAAAGAACTAGTGAAATAGTATAATTAAGATAAGATTAATTGTTAGAGGATATATAACTTTTCCCCTGTCTCGACTGCCAGCTATGTCTCCCATTCGTGGTTGAGAGGGTCTGCAGAAGAGGATATATATAACTTTTCTCCTGTCTCGACTGCCAGCTATGTCTCCCATTCGTGGTTGAGAGGGTCTGCAGTAGAGGATTTATAACTTTTCTTCTATCTCTACGCTAGCTATGTCTCCCATTCGTGGTTGAGAGGGTGCATAGAGGTTCTCTACTGAACTATGTTTGCTTTGTATACCTGTGGTCGCTTATGTCTCCCATTCGTGGTTGAGAGGATCTGCCGCGGAGTTATACCCTTGGACTACTCGTTCGAAGTTAGTGATAGTTGGATTCGTGTATCGTATGTAGCTAGATAGCTACCTTACATCTTGACTGCCCACGAGACCAGGTCGTGGTAGCATGTGGTTGCGTCGACCATAGCTAGATAGCTATACTCTGTCGCCCACGAGACCGGTCGTGGTAGCATGTCGTTGCCCTTGAACATGGAGTCTTTTATTGCTTATCGCCCACGAGTCCGATCGTGGTAGCATGTGGTTCTTGTAGATAGTGTCTTTGTATTACCTCGAGAGCCACGAGGCTTTGTCATGATATCTTGGTATTGCTTATAGATTGCGTTGGTTGTATATGTTGCATGTGTATACATTATATTGTTGATCAGGTTAGTTCGGTGATATTGGTACTCTTGAGGTTTGGGTTACTCTAGTTGTTTCCTTTGACTTCCATTATGTCCATTATATCCATTATGATTATGCACTATTTTCTATCCACCCCTTTGGTGGTTGTACTCACCCCTCTTCTTTTATCCTTGAGTTAGCTAGTAGAGGACATGTCTAGTTAGCTTACCTTGGCGTCGCTCGAGAGTCCCTTGCCGTCTTTGGTCCCCCTTTGCATCATCGAGATGTCGTTTATTTACTTTTTGTTATTGCATTTTGTTTATGTACTTTAGATTTTGGTGATTTGATTTGGTGGCATAAAACTAATTTACTTTTAATTGATTTATATTTTAGTCGTGCATGCATGCGGTTAATAAAATACTTATATTTCTATATTATTTCAAAGTTTTATCTGATTTGGTTCCAGCGATGTATATCGGAATAATTGTCGCTCAGGGGCTCCTCCGTCATTTGGATGGCGAATGGGCCCCGGGGCGTGATGATTTTATTGGTATCAGAGCTTAGGTTTGCGATTTCGATTTGTGGGTTTTGTGTTTCGAGATTTTCTTATTCTTCATTTTTTTTGGACTTTTGTGTTTTGGGACCAAGCAAGCGAGAAGGACATCTACAGCTATAGGAAAAGTTGTTGTCTTTAGTAGTTCTTGTACTTTCCTCAGGAAGTTATTATAATGTTCTTATTAGATACCTAATTACTCTAGTAGGAAATGCCACCTAATGAGACCGCCCCTACTCAAGGTCGTGGGCCAGGTCGACCTCGGAAGCGACCTGGCGATCTTCTGGAACCTTCCGCCGAGGCGAAAATGTAGACTCTTGAGCCGGGAGTGCGATCGGAGGCGAGGATCAGATCCGTCATCACCCATTGGAGGTCAAGAGTAACCCCTCGAGAGCCCAAGGCCCTACCACCACCGCTTGGGTCATGGATAAAGGCGTATACCGCATTGGTTAAAATGATGAAGGATCGGTTTACCTTATTTGAGGATCGATCCATGGATTGCTCGTGCGTGGATAGATAATCTAGAAGACTCGTTTGGATATATCACCTGCATGGATGCAGAAAAAGTGGAGCTTGCGGTGTATCACTTACGAGGTCAGGCTCTCACCTGGTGGAAAATGCAACGGACGATTTTCGAGGGTCAGAGCATCACTTGGAGACAGTTCCGAGAGGCCTTTAAGAGACAGTATTTCCCCGCCTCTTTCTGTATGGCTTGTCGTCAGGAATTCCTAAACCTTAAACAAGGCAATCGAGCGTCATGGATTATAATCACGGAGTTTAGTCGACTTGCGGAATTTTGCCCCACACGGTAGTATGCGGACTACTGAGCGGATGCTCCGAGTTCATCCAAGGTCTTACGACCTACATACGGATTAGGATGTCGGATCCTCCATTGATACCTACCACAGAAGCATTAGATCGGGCCCTGTTGATTGAGATGACCCAACAACAAATATCCCGGAGAAAAGGCGGAGAAACAAATATCACGGACAAAATCTCAACCACGAGAACCAGCGGGATGGCGGCCAAAAGCCGGAGCGAACCAAGGTCACGATCTAGCCGCGGGGCCTCTCGACCGAGGAAGTCAAAGACGAACATCCTCCGAGCCTACCCAATGTAAACGATCATATAACCTCGGTTCTAAGGTGTTATCAATGTGGATCGCAAAGTCATATGAAGTCGAGTGCCCATTAGAGCAATCGATATGTTTTATTGCAAACTACGACATATGAGTAAGGAATGCCCTTTGAAAGCCCAGCTTGAATCCACTGACGATTAGCTCGTAAGGGTCGTCGGCAACATCGACAACAAAGAGAATCCCAGGTATCACAAGCATCACGTCAGCAGCGAACGGTACCCCCACAAGCACAGTTGTACCACATGCAGTCCCTGGAGCACTCATCGACACCATATTTCATGCAACACCCATTGTGGTCCTCCCAATACTATCCAGCGTGCCCTACGATACCTACCCCTCCACAACAACCCTACATTACCTCCATCACAGTCTCACCAATTGGCCGAACTCTTTGCAACCCTGACGAGTCAAATTCGATAATCCTCCCTTCAAAAGCAACTGGACTGAAAGCGGACGGGTGCATGGTATGACTTCGAGGGGCCCAACAAACTCGTGGATTTGGTATATAAGGTATCGATTCAGTTTATTCTATCTTTGCTGATATATTGACAGTTCGCATTCTTTTATCTTGATAGTTCTTAGGAAGAATTAGTAGAATTACGATACCTTACCTTTATAGATTAGTTATAATAAAGGAAGACTTTTAACGTCTCATTACGAAGTAAAGGAGTAACCCTTGGAATTTTAATAGGCATACCTTGATTTGAAATTAGACTACCCGTAATTTAGAGTATGAGACTTGACATACAACTTCGGTACAAATGCCTTTGGATCTCACACTTGCTGAAGATGGGAAGACTAGCAACCAATTTGGGATATGGATCAGAGTTGCGCAATGGAAGCATAGTGGGCTCATAACCCACCGAGAAGTTTACAATCTGACAATAGGAATGTGAATGTTTAGAATGTGCTAGAAGAGTAACATAAGAATTAGGGATTAACTAACCATGGAAGTACATAAGGACTATCATATTTTGTTAATATGAGAGTATGTACTTAACTTATTTATGTTGTGAAGGATATAGTTGAAGTTCCAGAATGTATCCCAAGCGCGAAGAATGAAACAAGGTCATCTGCTGGATTGAAGTTGGATGGTAACGAGATTCTGATGAAGCAACTGTTTAGAGTAAAAGAAGGAAATGTAGATAGGATATCTTCATTAGGGTATATCGAGTAGGAAATTTGGGGACCAAATTTTTATTAGTGGGGGAGAATGTAATATATCAGAAATATATATATATATATATATAGATAACAAATTAAATAAAAATTAAAATAATATAATATAATTTAAAAACGTGATAAATAAAGTAGATTTATTTACCTATTTTATTAAATTGAAATTAGTTATTTATCAGAATTTTAGTTGATAATTTCGGGATAAAATTTTATTCAGATTGGAGTAAGTCAAATTGGCTTTATCCAATAATAAAGTTATTGTTTCAAAAAAAACGGAGATTTAGTTATTGATATTTAAGTAAGAAAAGCTTCGGATAATTTTATTAGACTTTGAGACAGTCTATTTATTTTATCCGAAAGATAGGTATTTTGGTATAAAATTTTTTAAAGGACTTGGTTAATTGAATTAATCAAGGTTGATTAATTCAATACTACCCTAAGTTATAAATAAGCCCTAGATTAATATTCCAGAGAAGTTACGTTTTCTTTTTCCTGTTTTTCCCTCTCCCGACTCGCGTCTTCCTCAACCCACGCCGCCGCCATCCGCGCCACCGTCACGCTCGCATGGCACACACGCATCCGCGCCGGCCCGCCACCTCGGCGAACTTCGCTGCGATCGAGATTAGTCGCCGTCGCTTTCTTCCCTGCGCCGTCGCGGTCCGCGCCTCGCCATACGCCACCGCGATCGGCCCGACGCGCGTCGCGCGCCCACCGCCGCGGCGTCTTCTTGCAGGCACGCTCTACGGCCTCTTCTCCAATCGCCAAGCCGCATCCGTCGCATCGCCGCCATCGAACACACACGCACCGCCCACGACCAGCTTGTCGTCGCCGCCTTCTCGTCGTCGCCGCCTTCGCCGGTTCCAGATCGCCGCTCGAGCTCAGCCGCCTCGACTCCACCGCCGGCCGCTTCTTACGATTGCGCGCAAAACCGGGCCGCCACCTGTTACGCGGTCAACCTGCGTCGGTGAGTTAACTCGATTTAACTGCAACTAAGATTAGGATTAATTAAGAGCTTAATTAAGAGTTGATTAATCAAGTTAATTGAATCAATTAGATTTCTGATTTAATTAACTAGGGTTATTAGTCTGGTTCATTAATCTAGATTAATTAGGCTGATTAATTTGGATTTAATTGAATAATTGGTCGAATTAATTAACCTATTTAATAGATTAGATTAGTTAAATTAGCTTTAGGCTAATTAATCAAGAGTTAATGTAACCCAAATTGATTAGATAATCAACTTAGAGATTAATAATTGTTACTTGAGTTAGTAATGAATTAATTATAACAGAGTCGGAGGCTGAAGCAAATCTTCGGACGGTGAGATAGCTAGGACGTTCAACAGTCAGAGGTGGGTGGATCTTTTACATCTTTAGAATTTAGTGCATGATTTTATTGGTTATTTGATTTACTGATGTTATTGCTAGAATTACTTTGATACTATGTTCGCTGAACCCTTGGATTCTAGGTTGCTTGCTCATCATTAACATGTAGTTATTGATTGATATTACTGTTGTAGGTGTCTATTTAGTGCTGAGATATAAATAGGTAGATAGTGCTGGAAGATGCTTACCGATTATTTTGTTGATTGGTATTATGAAAGAACTAGTGAAATAGTATAATTAAGATAAGATTAATTGTTAGAGGATATATAACTTTTCCCTCTCGATCGCCACCTATGTCTCCCATTCGTGGTTGAGAGAGGGTCTGCAAGAGAGGATATATATAACTTTTCTCTGCCTCATTGCGCACTATGTCTCCCATTCGTGGTTGAGAGGGTCTGCAGTAGAGGATTTATAACTTTTCTTCTATCTCGGCTGCTAGCTATGTCTCCCATTCGTGGTTGAGAGGGTCTGCAGTAGAGGTTCTCTACTTTTGAACTATGTTTGCTTTGTATACCTGTGGTCGCTATGTCTCCCATTCGTGGTTGAGAGGATCTGCGCCATGAGTTATACTTGGACTACTCGTTCGGAAGTTAGTGATAGTTGGATTCGTGTATCGTATGTAGCTAGATAGCTACCTACGAGACCAGTCGTGGTAGCATGTGGTTGCGTGCGATCCATAGCTAGATAGCTATATACTCGTGCCGCCATGAGACCAGGTCGTGGTAGCATGTCGTTGCCCACAGACATGGAGTCTTTTATTGCTTATCTACCCACGAGTCCCAGTCGTGGTAGCATGTGGTTGCGCGCAGATAGTGTCTTTGCATTACCTCGAGAGCCACGAGGCTTTGTCGCGGTATCTTGGTATGTATTGCTTTGGTTGTATATGTTGCATGTGTATCATTATATTGTTGATCGTTAGAGTTGCATCGATATTGGTACTCTTGAGGTTTGGGTTACTCTAGTTTGTTTCCTTTGACTTCCATTATGTCCATTATATCCATTATGATTATGCACTATTTTCTATCCACCCACTGAGTGGTTGTACTCACCCCCTCTTCTTTTATCCTTCAGGTTAGCTAGTAGAGGACATGTCTAGTTGGCTTACCTTCGCGTCGCTCAGAGAGTCCCTTGCCGTGCTGGTCCCACTGCATCATCGAGATGTCGTTTTATTTACTTTTTGTTATTGCATTTTGTTTATGTACTTTAGATTTTGGTCGCAGTTTGATTTGGTGGCATAAAACTAATTTACTTTTAATTGATTTATATTTTAGTCGTGCATGCATGCGGTTAATAAAATACTTATATTTCTATATTATTTCAAAGTTTTATCTGATTTGGTTCCAGCGATGTATATCGGAATAATTGTCGCTCAGGGGCTCCTCCGTCATTTGGATGGCGAATGGGCCCCGGGGCGTGACAATTCTGGAGTCCTAAATGATCTTGTATCATCTAAAATATTTCCTCCCGCATTAAATGATTGTTCAACTGCCATAGTTGAGACAGGAATTGCTAAAATTTATTTAGTAATTTGTGATAATATAAGAAAAATATTTGCATGTTCTTTCCACCATTCAAGAATTGGAAAATCTTTCAAAGATGAATAGATACTAAACTTAAAAAAAGTTGTTAGATATAAATTAATTTCAGATGCAACCTCTTGGTTTCTTTTGTCTTCGAAATAATAATTATTCTATTTTACTCATTTTAGAAAATTCTCCAATATTTATAGATTGAGAAGATTATTGAGTAGAATGTTGGGACCTCGGTGGCCACTAGAGGGGGGGGGGGGGTGAATAGCATCGTTGTCATCGTGCGATGGATTTCAGTTGCGATCGCGTGCTTGCTAAAAAAAATGTTATACGCAGCAGAAATAGAAATAATAAAACAAATACAATACAAACACAAGCACAACAATACGATGTAACGTGGTTCGGAACCGAATGGTTCTTACTCCACGGATTGGGCTCTAAAAGCCCTAGTGATGCCAACACACACCACTATAACAATAATATTCCTTCTCGACAACAAGTTGGAGGCAGAGAAATCTCGTACAAAGATTATAATAGTAATACAATAAGAATACAAGCAAATATAATAGAATACAAGTAAAAAAAATTTTACAAAGAGCTTTTAGATGCTTACTTGTTGATTGCTTGAATCGTAGTTGAAGACCTTGATTTGCACTAGCAAATCGCCTCAAAAACGTCCAAGAAACCGATGGCGAAAACCTCCTCCTCGAGCTCCCTTTAAAGCTTCTCTTTGGGTTGAATTCCGCTTAACAGTCGATTGATCGGGACTAGCAATCGACTGCCCCTATAGCCGTTGTGAGACAACGACATGAGCCATGTCGGATTATTTCCAACAGATAGACCATCAGTCAACTGTTCATGCCCATCAGTCGACTGATCGAGTCATCACTCGACTATCAAACCCTAATAGTTGACTCGAAAACATTCTGTTCTCGAATTTCCGACCATCAGTCGACTGATCTCCATATCAGTCGACTGCTCAGGCCATCAATCGACTGCCCAATGATGGCAGCCGACTGCTAGGTCAATTCCAGCAGTCGAACTCTAGTCGACTCCAATCAATCGACTGACCATAGTCCCTAATCGACTGATACACCTCAAATATGAGGTTTTAACCCAAGTATGGTGCCCCATACTTGTTAGACCACCCTTAATCTAGACCTAAGCCTTCTAGCCACCTCCGTTAACCTTACACCTATTGGATCCCTCCAAGTCATCCATGACTTGTTCATCCATATGTTAGCCTTCATGTGCTTCCATCAGCTATTGTCATGCTAGTGTGACCTACACCGCCAAGGCACATTGGACTTACACTGTCAAGACTCTCACTTGAACTTTACGTCGCCAACCATTGGACTTATGCTGTCAAGATTTCACCCTTGAACTTTACGCCGCCAATATTCCCCTTGGACTTTCCAATTGCCAAGACTCATGCTTTGACTTTCCTTGCCAACCTATGTTCGACTTTCCATGCCAAGACTCAAGCTTGGATTTTTCATGTCAAGTACACAAGACTTGGACTTCTCCCATGACGATGGTCAAACCATCGTCAAACATCAAATATGACCAGGGTTGATTGCTCCAACAATCTTTTCAGCACTTGTTAGACATCAATGTCAAACATCAAAACACTACTTGAGTCTGACTCGAGTCTGGTCAATCGTGATATGGGTCGATTGCACCAATATAGAATTATCAATTGTCACACTAAATTTAACATATATATCAAAAATTGATTTTCTAATGTAATTTATTTTTTTGTGCACTATCATAATCATTTATTCCTAAAATTTTAATATAAAATATTATATAATCAAATAAACCATCTAATTTACATCTAGGATCAAAAACAATAGCAACAAAATAAATGTCAGGAATTTCACAAAAATAATTGCATTTTTTTTTCATTACATAAATTGTATCTTTTAAATCTTCATCATTTTCATACTCTTACATAACATTTATAATATTAATACTTTCTAATAAAAATAATAAAGATTTAGGATAATAAACACAGGATAATATATATGTAGTATCATTAAACACTTTTAATAAATTTAATTTTTTTTTCACAAATAATCCATTGTTGTGGATATAAAATAATAGAATTAACATTATTTGTAAAAAAAGCACATAACAAATATTTATAAAAAAATAATTTATCTAATAATTCATAAGTTGAATTCCAACTTGTTGGAACATCTTTAGAAAATCTTTTAGGTCTTTTCTCATTTTCTATACAAAATCTAGCCCAATCTTTCATTATTTGTGGATAATTCCATAAATAAGAAATTGCTTTTTTAATAGGGGTAAAATAAATTTCAAGAGATCTTAATATATGTTGAATACATAAATACATGACATGAACATCTTATAAAATTTACCACAAAAACTAGGTTTACAAATATTTTTTAAAACTTTAATAGAAGCAGTATTAGCAGAAACATTATCAAAGCCAATAGAAAAAAAAATCTTATTTACTAAATAATATTCTTGTAAAATTGAACTAATAATCTTCTAAATATTTTCAATCGTATGTCTTTCATCAAAAACTCTAATGCAATGATACGTTTTTGAATATTCTAAATGCAATGACAAGTAATAGCCATATATAAATGTTTTTGTGAATGATAACTCCAAATATCACTACATATAGAAACTTGACTATTAAAATTTTTGAAAAGCTTTTGTAAATTATTTTTCTCTCTTTTATAAAGTTTATGAATTGTACATGTAGTAGTAGTTCTAGGGACACGTTTTACAGAAGGATTTAAAGTATTTTGACAATAATTAGTAAATCCTATTTTTTCACCAAAACTAAAAAATAAATGTTAAATAACAATTATTTTAGCTAATTCTTCTATATTTCTTTCATCAGAATAAATAAAATGAAAAAAAAAAGATTAGAAGATGCAAATCCGGATATTTGAGTTTGTGTTTTATTAATACCAGCTTTAATTGGATGTTTATTATTCAAATGCTTTCTAAATGTTCCATATCCTCCACCTTCTTTGAATTTGAATTGTTGTCCACAATAATTGCAAATAACTTGTATTGAATCATTTGATAAACGATTTTTTTTTAAATGTACCTTAAAAATATTGGATCTCAATATTTTTTCTTTTTCTGTACACATCTCTTCTTAATCATCATTTTCAGCTTCAAGATTGACATATTGATGAGATTCTTATATTGGAAAATTCTTGAGATAAAATTGTTCATTTTCAGAAGATTCTTTAACCTTACTCTTATCTCTATCACTCGACATAATTGATAAATAAAATCAAATAAAATTAAAAATTTATAGAAAAATAAATAATTGAATATAAGAGAAATTAAGAGAGTGTTGCAAATAAGAAGTAAGAAGTAAAAAGTAAGAATTGATTTATAAAGGAAAATGAATTTGAAGTGGTATTTATAAAGATCATTTCATGAAAGGTATAAAAGTAATTATAAATAATTTGAAATTTGAAATTTATGATATAATGTACTATTCATTATTTTGATTATGACATAATAATAAAAATTTTGAAATTTTAAATAATTTTTATCATTGTGCATATTGAATGATATGATACTACAATGAAAATTTTAAATTTATTTTGATTATGATATAATAATGAAAATTTTGAAATTTTAAATAACTTTTATCATTATACATATTGAATGATATGACACTACAATAAAAATTTTAAATTTTAAAAGACTTTGATTTTTGTGCATATTTAGTTTATTGTTGTGATTATGACAAAATGGAAAATTTAAAATTTGAATAACTTTAATCATTATGCATATTGATTGTTGTACATATTTTTTATTTGATTATAACACATCAATGAAAAATTTAAATTTTGAATAATTTTGATAATTATGCATATTGATTATTGTACATAATTTTGATTTAAATTTTGAATGATTTTGATTTTTGTATATATATTTTTATTATAATTGTGACAAACTGATGGAAATTTTAAATTTTAAATAACTTTAATCATTGTGCATGATTTTGATTTGAATTTTAAATGATTTTAATTTTTGTGAATCTTTTTTATTATAATTGTTATGTAACAATGAAAATTTTGAATTTTTTAATTTTTGTAGATTGTTATGATCAATAATACAAAATATGAATTTTAAATTATTTCATTTTGATTTTTATGCATATTTATTATTATAAGTGTGAAACACTAATAAAAATTTTGAATTTTGAATGAGTTTAGTTGTTATTCAAAAGTAAATATCAAATTATTTTTAAAAATTCAATTCAAATTTTAACAAAATAATACTCAATTCCGATTCCGATATGATTCCGGTTCGGTTCCAATTTCGATTTGATTTCAATTCTAAAAATTTAAGAATCAGAATCAAACTATATGTCTCTAGTTCCAGTTTCGATTTCGAAATCAACAGAATCGAAAAAGTAATTTCGATTCTATTTTTGAACTATCGATTCCGATTTAATTCACAGTTCAAACCGAATCGTGATCATCTCTATGTCCAATAAATTTTTACTTGTGTAAAAGAAGAGTATACTTACTCTTTGAAGCATTTTATTATTAGTTATATACTTGTATAGTAAAGAATTATTTTTTAATTCAATTTATACCTTTTTTTTTTTAATATTTCTCCTCTCTGAGACTGAGATCTAAAGATTTATATGTTTTGACATTAGATTCATTGATTTATCCAGCAACAATGAAGTTTTAAATTTCTTTTCCTGCAAAAAACTTTGAGTTGTTTAACCTGATTACTCTCTGATGTGCGAATAACAAAATGGACTAATTGCACATGAGCTATTTTCCTCTATTTATTTATTAAAAAATAATAAATAATATAATGATATATTCGTCTGTGAATCAATTTATTTATTTATTTTTTAATTTTCTTTTTGCCGCTAAAAAAATATCTTAGCACCACGATAGTAACTTCGATGATGATGACAGTGACGATGATGGAAAATGATGACAAATAACCAATAATCATGTAAATAAATTTTATTAATTGAAAAAAATTTAAAAGAAAAAAAGATTCTGTTTATTTAAACTGAAAAAATATGACGTAAAAAATAATTCATCAATATATAACATTTTAAATTAATCTGTCCATTAAATAAGTAAAAAAAATATTTTCTCTTTTTTCAAAGTAAATAAAAAAAATTTTGCACGCAAATTTTTTTTAACGATTTTTATTTGCTTCCTTCTGAGTAAACAGATCATTAAAGATATATTTCCGTATTATATTTCTTTCCCTCCTTGGTCCCTCCCCACTTCCTCCCCACTTCCTCGTCCTAATAAACAGTGTTTTTCTACGGTAAATCCCTTTTTCTCATCCGCGCTTCCTAATAAACAGAGCATTAAAGTATATTTAATTTGAACAGTTCAAAATCGATTAATCTATTGATGTATCTGGACATTTTACATATGGGATACTAGTGATAAAAATTAATGTTCTTACACGGTTTATCATAATATTTTTTGAGGTCATGTATATATTATGGAGTGTGAAAGGAGTGCATGAGTCTTTGAATTACGTAATTTCGAACTGCCTAGATTTATATGTCGATTTCGGACGAAATTGACTGAAAGCTATTTTATTAAAAAAATTCGAGGTTTAAAAAATGACTGTTCTAACATAATGTGTCGTAATATTTTTCAAAATTGCATACGTATTATGGAATGTGAAAGGAATATACGAGTCTTCGAATTACACGATTTCGAACTATTTAAGTCCATCAATCGATTTCGAACGAAACTAATTGATAAAGTTATTCTATTAAAAAAAATGAAATTTTTATTAAATGAATCATTTAGATTTATCAATTAATTTTTTTCTATTTCATTAATAAAAAATAAAATATTAAATAGAAAGATAAATTCGGAAAGTGATATACGATTTCGATATTTTTTTTTAATTTGAGAACGGGAAATGAGGATTAAAGTATATTTAATCTGAACCGTCTAAACGAGGATTCCAGAGTCGACGCGCTTTCAGAGTTTGCTCACAGAAAACGTGTCTGTTTCGCCTTGTACCGCCGACTCGATAGAAAAGATTATCAAAGGAGAAAAAGTGAGGAAAAAGGGCGATAGACTCCGAACAGGAATTGACTTGGCGTACGAACGCACGCTCTCGAGGGTTCCTCTCATCCCTGTTCTTCCGATCGGCCGCCTCATGGAGACGTTGGGCGAGGAGGTGCAGGAGTACAACTGGAGGGAGGTGGTGCTGCCGGCGTTGATCCCCATCGTGCAGGACCCCGTGGAGCTGGACCGCGAGACCGGCGAGCGGCGGCGCGGCCGGGACATCCTCGTCGCCGTCGACCACGGCCCCAACAGCCGCCACGCCCTCCACTGGGCCCTCGCCCACTTCTGCCGCCTCGCCGACACCCTCCACTTCATCCATGCCGTCCCCAGTGCGCTATCTGTTTCGCCATCAATTACTTCGCTCCTCCTCGTCTTCGTTCCTCGCGTGCTCTTTATTCTCACCCAAACCTGTCTAAACCTGCGCAGGCACGAAGGACGAGCTGCTGTACGAGACCACTCAACAGCTAATGGAGACGCTCGCCGTCGAGGCGTTCAGAGTCGCTCTGGTAAGTAACTGAGCTGGTTCCCATCGCGATTACGTTATTTGTATCTCGGCGTCGGCGATAAATGACAGTGACGGCGATTGCAGGTGAGATCGAAAGCTCGTATAGTGGAAGGCGACGCTGGGAAGGTGATATGCCGGGAAGCAGAGAGAATTAAGCCGGCGGCCGTCGTCATGGGAACCCGTGGCCGGGGTGTTGTCCAACGGTATTTCAAAGTGCCTACCTCATGTTTGGTTTAATGCGACTGTTGTCTTCGTAGCTCAACATATTTGACATCAAACCCTCAAAACAGACTAAATTATGGCTAATTTTTGGTCTAACACAGTGTTCTTGATCATCAAAAAACTTCCCGTCCCTCCTTTTCTGATCCCAATTAATATACTTGAATTTGGTTCATACTGTCGATCATCAATTCGAGGATCGGTGCTCAAAGCTCTCATTTTTCTGTGGCAGCGTGCTACGTGGGAGCGTCAGTGAATACTGTTCCCACCACTGTAAAGCAGCTCCCGTCATCATCGTTCCGGGGAAAGGTTGGCTAGTTCAATTCTCCTCTCTGTGTATCTTGTCTCTGTTCGTTTTCACTCTTGTAATATAAATAACATATTTTGCAGAGGCTGGCGATCAATCTGTGATCTAATGGCGAGAACTACCGTAGCAAATTCGCCTACATTTCCCGATAAACTCTGATTTGTGTATAAAAAATCTTTAGTCGATTAACTTAGGGACTTTTGGATTGGTTTCTGGACTAGTTATTGCTTTGTATTGCTGTATTTCTTACGAACATTCAGTATTGCTTCATTAACTCGCCCCATATCAACTGCAAGGTGATCAAACTTCACTGTCTAATTGTATTACAAGTGATAAATGGATGATGATATGCAAGGAGAAACTTCGTTAAGATAGGGACTAGAACACAAAGGAAGCAATTACTAGCTAGTTTAAATAATCCTAACACTCTTCAGAAACAATATAGATGGAGAGATTCATCAATCAGTTTCTTCAGAAACAATGTATGATATGCATGACAAAGGCACCAAACAAAGTCCTCTGGTCCTCAAACCTCCCTTTGGCTTGAAACTCTCTTCCATCTTCAGTGCCTTGTAATTTAAACAAATTAGGATCAGTCGATCAGTGCGCTGAAGTTATTTTATTATATAGTTTGACTGTTACCTCTTGCAATACTGTCCTTGATCTTTTATTTCCAGATAATCTCATGTATTCTTCAGTCAACATCTGGAAGAAAACATGTATTATTATTATTATTATTATTATTTTTGTAATGGTTCGAGTGTATTTTCGCATGTTGGGATTACTGATTACCTCAATTTGGTCTAGAAGAAACTTGATGTAACCAATCGCCTCCATTAACACTGAAGCTGTGTCCGTCTGCATGTATATTGCTTCCTCTAATCAAGATTAGAAAAAAATTGAAATATAATGATTATCGATTTAAATAAACGATAGATTATATACCTTGCCAAATGGTGCCACCAGTTGCTGTAATGCTGCGATTCTGTCTCCCAGTTTCTCCTTTCTAATCTTTTTTGTTTTGTTTTTGAAAAAAAAAAGAGAAGTGATTAAGAATCAATCAGGTTCGACAAATACTATGTTAATTATACATTTAGTTTGGTTATATTAATTACCTTTAAAGGAGAGATAGAAGAGCGGTGCTCAAACCAAGGTTTTCTGATCAGTGCTGGTGTTTGAGAAGAATTGCATCGTCTATTTTCTGCTGTTACTCCACTGATCACAGACTGTAGCTCCGAAGCATGCGACAGTGAGCATCAAGACAGGGCGTTAGCTAGCAAACTAAAGAAACAACGAGCAGTAACTTTCCTTTACTAAAAGATCGTTCAGGCATTCAGTAAAGCGGAAAAGAGAGATGTACTATATGCCATGGCACCGTCGGGCCCTGAAACTAGTGGTGGTGATGAAGAAGAAGAAGAAAAATAGAGTTCGTAAGAAAATGAAAAATCTCCTGCGTATCAGATAATTATATGTTTTTTTTTTGTTTTCCTTTCTTTCTCAGTTAGCTGAAGGTCAATAACTTACATAATTATGGTCCTGGAGAGTACGGAAGCTGACCGTGATCTAATATTTTTTGAAAATAGAGTTTGAGATGTTCGAAAATTTTGTTTCGTGCATGGTTTATGCAAATGTTCGAACGGGGAGCATGCACACACCTTTTGGTGCAGGAAAAATGAGCCCGGAATTGACTCCTGCAGATGGCGATCAAAGCCAGAAGCCAACAGTTCAAGCGCCGGAAGATCCATGTGCAAGGTCGTCGACGACGGTGGTTCCAGCAACGCCGGAGTTGCCAATGCCGCCATGCAGCCGTATACGCCGTCGAAGCTTGAGCTTTCTGACAAGTTCCTCGGCGGCAGCGGCCGAAGGCCCAGCAACTCCTCCTTCTCCTTCTCCAGGATGATCAGCTGGTGTTCTTCTTGCAGCAGCAGCTGGTTCGTGAATGCTTGTTGCTTGTTGGCAGGCCACTGAAACCCTATCTCTTGAATAAGCTGTGAGCTTATAGGCGATGATGCCTCACGGTTTAAGCTCCAGTCTTCGGGGCTGGATAGCAGCAATCCTCTGCCATAGGCATTTGATAGGGTATCGCCACAGTTCCTGCAGAAAATTAATTCCATCCACGAATCATGCATGATCAGTAGGAGAATTAAAGATGAACGCGGAAGAACACAAGAATTGAAGCGGAAGGAACTTACAGTATCTTGTTGTTTGCTAGATCGTAGAAAGCAGCTGGAGCTGTGGCTAAATAAGGGAGACCACGAAGCTCTTCGTGGCAATGGCGATCGAGATGTGGAAACCCCATCGCGGTACTCCTTCGAGAGCTTGGTAAGAAAACTTAATATACTATCAAACACAAATCTACTCCACTTTCCTCTTCAGAAACCGAACCTCCAGGATGTTCTTGAATCATCAAAAGCCTGATGAAGCAGCAAAAAGAAGGAGAAATCATTAATTATATCGTTCATGTAACATCAGGCTTACTCCATGGCCTGACTTTTATCTTTACAGTGAACCTTTTGCAGCTCCGAATTCAAAGGGTAGAGATGATGTTTTTACAGAGGGTTGTATCATTGCGCTCGTCTCTGCCACATTACAACTCTGCCTTCTATAAGGCAAGCCTTCAAGGTGTCCAGGTAATGGCGGTGGCACCTCTCTCTCTCTCTCTCTCTCTCTCTGAAAATATATGTCAGGCAGGCCTTCTTATGGCGACAATGCAAGAGCAGATTAACTGGAAGATATATGAATCCAATACAGACATTAAATTAAAACTTTTCTCCTTAATTGATTATAAAATCTATTAGTCGATCGCTCATATCTTTTTCAGACAAGAATACAGACAATCCCAGACAAGCATTGCAATCCGCAAGGTGCCGTAAATTTGCCTCCAACATCAAGTATAAATCAAACTGCAAGTAACAGACGAGAAAGCAAGCAGTCATGTTGCCGCCAGCTTTGGATGCGAGGGAAAAGAAAAAAAAGCTGCATGCATTTCAAAGATACTGCAATGGAGGATTCAAAGGAGACTTTTCTATAGCTTCGATCGCTTTATGCAGATCAGTTGCAGAGGCAGGAGGAGGAGGAGGAGGAGGAGGAAAAGGGACCAAGCACCGTCCATATGCTTACGGTCATGCTTTCCGCGACCTGACCAACACTAGAGCGATTGATTTCTGCAGCTTTTGTTGCAAAAAGGGAGAAAAGATGAGTCTAGTTCTGTAGCAGTATCTTTGAAACGGAATTGAGCAAGACTAATTAGATCTCAATCATGGAACGATGATGCTGATGCCCCCACCCACATGCCTTTCTGTTAATTGTTGGCTAAAGCCGAAAGCAGCCTTTCGAATTATGCTCGAGGGAGAAGAACATGCCACTCTAAATAGGTAATTGCATTTCATTTCGAGAAATTTACAGATGAATCTATAGAGTTAATTAGTATATATATATATATATATATATATATATATATATATATCTTTGGCTTCTATGTTAACTAAAAGACCCTTAAATACCAATTAATTAATGTTCCTTTAGTAGCTAATTTGTTTGAGTTTGAGTCGGTGATTACTCCACATACCAACAAACAAGTCCGATCCCACTTCGTGAAAGAATATCTATATATATCAAGTTTAGAACATATATCAAATATCTTCAATTTCCAAAAGATTTCTGAATAAGGTTGGATCATCACTAGATTCATGCGTTCATGGTTCGGTTCCAGTAGATTCAACAGAAGCACCCATAGATTCACAATTTTCCATGTTAAAAGATCTTTCCGTCACTTCCATGCATGCAGGCATGTAGGATGTAGTATATAAATTATCTGTTAAAGTCGGTGTTGAATATGGATATTGCCGGGGAGCAATATCGTTTTACGATTGTTAAAGTCGGTGTTGAATATGGATATTGTCGGGGAGAATGTAAACTGATATAAGTTCGTCGAGATTAGTGTTCAATACTATTTCCGTAAAACGATATTGCTCCGCTCAGGTGCTTACAGATAGCAGCAATTCGTTTCCAAGATACAACGACGATGTTTCAGAATAATAACACTACAAATTCCGAGATCGACAAACCTACTCGTAGACTTTTTGAACTCTGGATGTAGAAGATGAGATGGATGAGATGAGAACTTGAGTGAATGTGTGAATTCCATTATCTAAGAATTTCTATTTATATTTGTAAAGGGATAGAGACACCTCTTGGTTCAATCAAATCTCATTCATTCAATTAAAAATGGATGATCTAGATTGCATCCCTTCCCAAAAGACATAATGTCTCTTTATTTGGATGCATCTAAGTTTTTCATTTTGATTTCAATGATCAAGATTAAATCATCCAAAAAGATACTTATACCTTTCCTTTTGAATGAATCAGATTTATTCATCTTAATCCAACGATCGAGATTAAACCAAATTAATTTCTCATTTATATAATTGAAAAATTAATCAATTTTTCCAACATTATCAACTTATAAACGAACAAAATCCACGTAAATAAAAGCAATGAGCATTCGAACATGGGAAGTTTATGAATTATGATACTGCATGCGCGCAGGTGGAAATTAAGGCAATGAACATGATGACTAACTATAGCATCATCTGCCATATTCACCTTGTATCGGTAACAGTATTGTCGACGATGAGAAAAAGATCGTACAAGTTGAATTTATTGTACCTAATTTTATCCTATTTTATAAAAGATTAGTTTTAGAATTCTATCTTAGATAATAATTTTTTTTATTATCTTATGACCATAAGAATAATAAATATTTGATTTTGATAGACGTGAAAAATTAAAAAAATGATCAAATCTAAAGAAAAACAAGTTTAATATTAGAGGTTATCCATTGTGCAAAGGTTGAAATAGTCAATCTCATGGCCTCCGTCAATCAAGATCATCATGAGAGAGATAGATACAGTGGAGAATATTGTCCAGAGCAAATATTTCCACTTTATTAGTTGCATGATTTGATCCATGTTCATTGTGCAAGTGTCATACTGTGTTTATCATTACGCCATTTCAAGTTAAGGTTGAGCTTGAAGCTAAGCCTCCCTAGCTAGGTTAGAAGTTTAGGAAGACCTTGAACCCTTCTCGAGTAAATTTGATATTCATGAACAAAATTTAATTTATAATTCTCTCAGAAAGTTTCGCACAGTAATCTCACATCGATCAGATAAAAAAAAAACACTAGCTTCAAAAAAAGATCGATCAAGAAAACTTGCAAGAACAAAATATATAATCTCCGAGGTTTAATTCCCTTTGCATTTACAGAACGGAGCCATCCAAGAACACTCTTGTATATAAGCAAAAGAAGAAAACAAAAAAGAAAAGAAGATTTTCTCTCTAAAAACACCGAATATGTTTGTTTTTCTCCGCTTTTTCTTGGAAAACAAACAAAAATACATGTCGATATAGAACCCTTAATTCCTAAGGGCACCTCACGTTCCTTCCCGGCCCTCCGTAGTAGAAATAGTTCCCCCAGACTCTGTTGACCCCTCCTTGTATGCTGTAGCAATTGGGGTGGTCAGCCAAGAGCTTGAGGTTGGCCATGGGGATCAAGCTGTTGTCCCAGTCCACCAGTTGCAGGTTGCGGAAGTAAGCAGCTCTGCGGAAGCCTTCTTCCGCGAAGCGCCCGCTGCCCATCTGCGTCGACGTGTGGAAACCGGACGACTGCGTGTTCACAATCTCTCCTCCGAACTGCACCATGTTCGCGTGCTCCGCCAGGTGACTGAACAGGATCGCCGGCCAGTAGCCCACCAGCAATCCCGAGCCCAATTCTAGCCACCAGTGCCCGTGCTTTGGGTCCTGTAATTTTATTATCCACATTCAATGCTTGCAGATTGCGAGTTTATGATCTGGAAGAGAATCGTTAATTACCTTCCACACCAGAAGATCGATGTCGAATTGGCCGCCGTTTGAGGCTGAGATCGGTGAAATAGCTGCTCCGATGGCTATCCTATTGTCTGTCTGCACGAAGCCTGAGCACAAGAGATTGTAGCAACCGGTCTCTTGATATGCATCGGTCTGCACAACGAAGCATATATCTCATCGTTGTAATTATATCCAAAAGCATATTCTTGGTAGTAATTACTTACAGTCCAATATGTGAAAAATCTGGGCCTGCTGTCTCCATATAGCTGAGGGCTCACCTGAGAGTTCATCGTAAATGTCAAGCACAGGCAATGGTAGCAGGTTTTTCTTTATTTTTTCTAAATATCCCAAATGATTTCTTTTCTGATGTTATATACCAGAGCAATCAGTTTGCATCCTGAGCTATCAAATCTCACACTGTGCTGCGTGTGTGTCAGTGCATGGATTTCTTTTTTCTTTCTTTCTTTCTCTTCCAAACAAAGACTAGAGACAAATGATCTAATCTACATTAGTTAAGCCACTGAAAGAATGATGAGGAACTGAAAGTTCGCATTTTGATGTGTTCTTGCTTTTCTTTTCTTTTCTGAAAAATGGCTGAAGGAGAGGGTGTCAGTTTTACCTGCCATCCGGCTTCAATGGTGTTGAGATCATTGCCAAAGGCGCCGGAGATGACCCAGATCTGTGACAAGCTGAACTCTGATCCAATCGTCACTCTCGGTTCCCAGACACTGAGACTAGCTTTCGCACCATAATACTGATCTCCCATGGCGTAGCCAACAGCATGCTGCAAATCAGTTAAGGCGAGGCAGTAATGGACAAGACACCATCAACTACGAGGTGGATGGAGGTATATATGCCATGGAAGCATACGAAAATGCATTAATTAACTCGAGACAAAATAGATGACTTCGGCTAAATGAATCCTATGATCTGAATTTGCGCTAATGGCTGCTCGCGGAATCGATTTTTACAGGCATAGCTCGGTGAGCGAGTGTAAGATTATAGTGACTCGAACGGAACGGAGAAGGATGAAGGAGAGGAACCTCATGGCCGTTGTTGGTCGAGTCCCGGCGGAGCCGCACACCCGCCGGCTTCCTTCCGAATCGCCGGAGGGAACTGGCTCGTAGAATGTCTTCCGCGGTCGTCCTCCTTATCGGCACCGTGCCTCGAGGACATGACTCCCCGGAGATTGTCCATGCTTGCAGGCTCACGCCGTTTGCTGCACTGATGTTCCAGTCGTGGCCTCTCGGTCTCTCAGGAGGATCCTGGAATTAACTATCAATATTACCAAAAGAACAATTTTTCCTTCTTTTTTTTTGCTGAAACAAACAAATTAATCTCTTGAGCGCTACCACGGGCTTCTGTCCTCTGAGCTCGGGATGATCGAACGACGGCTGGAGATGAGAAGGAACGCAGTCTATAACATCACCGTCAGGGCTCTGCAGGCACAACAAGAAACAAAGTCATCTCCAGCTCAGGAACGCCCCAAACATGCACAGAGAAGAAGGCAACGGGGGCTGCCTCGATCGTCTTCACCGCAGGTCTGTTGACCCTCTTCAAATGGGCCGTGATCCAGTGATGCCGCGTGCGGTTGACGTCCGGCAGCGCCGCCGCGGCCGCCGCCGAGGAAACAGAACAAACAAGCGCCAGGAGAAACCACCAAATGAGTAGGTTGTAGCTAGAAGCCATGGCCGAGGATTTTTGGAGCTGCGATCCCCTCCCTCTTCTAGAGCTGTCTGTTTCTGTGGCCATCGGTGTGCTTGTCTTCTTCTTGTATCTTTCATTTGGTCCCTTCAACAACAACAACAACAACAACAAAAAAAAAATTCCCCATTCCCTGGCTCCTTTCTCGTCGCTCCCAGCTCCCAGTTCCAAGCAATGGATGGATTAATCTTGGAATTTCCAATCCAATGGCAACGCTGCACAGAAGCAGCACTAGCTCCAAAACTAACAGTATCTCCATGTTTGATGTTTCCTCGCTTTATACCGCAAGGTGCCCCGCCCATTCTGCATCGCCTGCATCAATTGTGTATCGAGTTCTGACAAGACAACTTTTTGAGCACGAGCTTTTACAAAACCAAATAATGCATATTTAGATGAAAGAGAGATTTCAGGCTCCGGTAACAATTCTGCAGCTTTTACTCCCTTTTTTTTCTCTCCTTTTGATCGGTAATTTTTGCAGTATGCGATTGGAGTACTGGACCACTGAGTAGATGGGCACTGCGGGCTGCTCTATCATTCCTCGTTTCTTCTTGGTAATGGAGTCGAAAGTGGATTCGCAATTCATCCACACTTTCTTTCTCAGTTCCCTAGATGTTCTTCGGCGTCTTAAACAAATCAAACCTGCATCGTCTTTTCGTTTTGTAACTACAGTTATCATTCGGTCTCCTGCTCAACTCCATGCGCTCGTATTCGATCAGGGCAACGCCTGCGCTTGAAATTTCCGCCATGTTTCTTCAATCTCTAGTTAAATTATTTGCATAATTACCTTGAAAGTCGACAGTTTCGCCTAGTTCGGTGCCTGCAGCGAAGCATGGGGGTCCCTTCCCTCACCTCCATGTCCAGTCCTTCATGTCGATGCCTCTGCCAGCCAATTATATGTCTCCCAGCTTGCTTCTACCTATTCCTCCACAACGCACATCTCTTCTCGCTGCAAATTATACAGCTTCTTGGCCCACTGCCCCACTCACTTGAACTTTGAAAGGATTAAGATATCTCACTGAAAGCAGTGCTGTCCATATTGATATTGGCTCGAGCTATTTGATTCTGATCGATGTAAAGCAGCAAAAGAGGCATGGGCAACTAGATATGATATTTCAGGCTCGAACACATATTTTATACAGATTCATGAATGAGGTAGAATACCGATGCATGCATTTATTGTAGAGAAAAGATTCTGATTATATTATTGCTGCATAACTTCAACCGAATGTTTACTGATCGATCATAGATAGAAGGATGCATTGATGAACATAATGATTATTCCCTGGAAATAAACATAAAGTAGGGCGGGAGCATTGATGAACAATTTGCATGCCAGTCTTGACGATTCGTTTGCCTTTGGAAATGGAGGTGGAGCAGCACTGCCACTGCAGGAAACTCCAGGCTTCGCAGCCCGGCACACGTCTAAAAAGAAGAGAAGTGAATTGTAGGAGAAGGCAGCAAGAAATAGTGGCGAGCACACAGCTATGATTCGATTAGATACAGCCACTATCTTCCTTTTGTGGCACTCAGTCACTATAGGCTGTTTGGTACGCCTATAATCTGCTTTATAAGATTAGAGTTACATTATATATTGATTATTTTATTTATTATAATTTTAAAATTATAATATAATATAATTTGAATTACAAAAGATATTAAAATTTTATAATTTAGATTGCAAATTAAAATATATGTAATTCGATTACATTCTAAATCGTAATTTGAAAAGTGATAGATGCTCAATAATCGAAGTCGATTGTCGTCGTTCATTGTCGTCATTGGTCGATCGGTCGTCGATTAGCTTTCGTCGCCACCGGCCAGCCGATCCCCATCACCGCCATTGGCAGGTCAATCGGCCTGTCGCCGATTGAACGATCAACCGATCGATCGTTTGTCATCGTCGCTGTTGATTGGTCCCTATCTTTCTTATAATGGATGACAAACAAAAGAATGTAATTATACGATTATATTATTTTATGTTACGAATTTGAATACATTATAATTATACATTAAACGAATTGGTGCGGGAGTGGATGATGGACTACATGCAACGACGAAGATGCTCATCATACAAGTTACTGTTAACGATCAAGAACAATCGAATTTCTTCTAGAATTTATTTGCTTTCGGCAATACCAGAAGTCGAAAAGAAAACCAGTTAACAACGAAGAATCAGACCAAATATTTTTTAGAAACTAACCATGTACACAACTCAAAGTAAAAAAAGAGTTAATTAGCTAGAATACTAGAGAAAACTGTCCTTTTAAACAAAAAATAAACCAATGAATTAACTGCTAAATATGACCTCGAGTTTAAGGTTTGCGATAAATACTGGGTTTTTCTTTAAATATAAATTATAAGTGTTGGATCGAAAAGCGTCGCTAGAGGGGGGGTGAATAGCAATCGAAAATCTTTCGTTCGTAATCGTTCGTTAAGGCACGAGTAAGCGAGTAAGCAGCGGAAAATAAAATAACACGTTTATTTTACTTGGTTCACAATCCGACGGTTGCTACTCCAAGGCTCTATCGGTCCTAGACCGCGTACGGAGGGCAAAGCACTATAACGTCTCCTCCTCGTTGGAGGTAGGAGACAACGATCACAAAACCGAATATACGAGGATGAGGCAACAAGCCTACCTCACCTCGTTATGAAGAAAAACAAAGAATACAATATCAAAAATATTACTTGAATCTGCTGCCGACGAAGAAGATTGGAACTTGGCATCGCGTCGGCGTTATGACGGTGTTGGAGCGTTGGCGTTGTAGGAGCACTTGATGAATAAAATTGATGATCTTTGGAGATGAATCCTCCCCTCCTTTTATAGACTTTAGCCTCTGAATTTGTCTCCTATTTCTTTGGAACGGATCATGAATTTTTCCAAATTTTTATCGCGAAGTGGCCGTGTCAAACGTTATCCGTTTTGACCTAAGCAAAGTCGAATCGTCGCCATCACGATCGATGCCTCCCATCGATCGACCGATGGGCATCACGATCGCTCCATGTCCAAGAATGATCGACACTTGGCCACTTCCCTGCAGCAAGAGGTTAGCTCGAAAAATGATAAATACGACGGTTTCTAACCGTCCGATCTCGACCTAGACCTTCCACAGGAAGTCTTAGTCGGATCGTCGCCTACGGTCATCCCCGTAAAGAGGACACGACCTTACAATCTCTCACTCACACGAGCTTACCTCGATAGTAGCTCTTGCTTCCGGCCTTCCACTCGATTCCTTCGGCTCCCTCCGAAGTCACTCGAGTGTCGCCCGACCACCACAGCTTCCTCCGGGTGTCGCTAGCCTTCAGCTCCAGCTTTAATACTTTTCTGTACACTCGATAGCTCGTGAGATAACGATATAAACTTAACTTTGTGTCTTTGCCATAATCAAAACACAGGTTCGATTATCTAGTGCCCCTGCACCAACAATAAGTCCATATAGAAGAAGAAGAAGGAGGAGGAGGAGGAAAAAGTCACAGTGTTACTAAAAAAATTTATATGCAAGAAGACAGCTCTAATAAATTTTGGCAATGCCATGAATGGGCTATACATCAACTAAAGAGATTCAAGAGAAGAATTGAAGCAGATGTTAGTTCATGAATAAATAGAAAATCTATTAAAGCTATACAACTGTACAAATGAATCCAAAACCTTTATGCATGTGTTTGTGTGTGAGAAAATTGATAATATATAGGATAGGAAAGGGTTGCATAGGAAACCTTTCACCTCATGAACAAGAATTGTAACCATATTCGTCGTTATCATATCTATTTTGAGGTTTCATTAATTTCTAAAGAACCACCAAAACAAATTCTCATTACTTCAGAAAAGCACACAATTACTGAAATTCTAGCAATGCAATGCAAGGTGGTGAAGCACCACTACACTCTATGATATCTTCTTAAGGTTATTCCTTTTAGCCTCTACCTTCCTTTTAGTTCCTAGTCATTGCTTTAACATTCTTATTGCAAGAATTTCAGAGATCACCACTAAAATTTTTTGATAATGATTGAGCTGATACAATATCAAACCCTCTTTAACATGAGCAAGATCGATCACGATGAACACACTAAAAATTATGATGAGTCCAATAAAATTTGAAAGTGATCAGACATATTAAGCCTTTTGAACAATGAGAAAGATCATGGTGAACTCATGCTAACAATTAGAAGGATCAGAACTATCAACAAAACATACATGCAACAAAAGCTTAAGCTTTCAAATGTCGTTCACCTGAAAATCGATATCGATGCCTAGACTTAAACATTAGCAGTCACCTTCTCCATTCACAAAGACCTCGGCGGCTTTTCTAACAAGGCAGAGAGATAGACCTCATCTTTCGACTTGAAAGAAATCACCCACTTGTGCTTCTTATACCTAAACTGGAGGAACATGTACATGTAGTCATCAAGATCATTTCTGTTGCAGAAGAACTTGTCCAACCACAATAAGCCCCCCGGCCTTAGTACCCTGTCCCAGTCGAACAAGATGAAGTCCAAGAGTTGTAGATCAATCCAACCATCAAGGAATACACTAGAGTGTATCAAATCCATAGTGTTGTCAAAGAACGGCAGCCTTTGATTAAGTGTTACATACAGAGGGATTAAACCCCTAAGTGCAATTATCTCACTGAAGGGAGCTCCCAAATTCAACGAAGTCGACACAATTGTCACATTCCGTTCCCTCATTCGAGCTGCGAAGCTTCCTGTTCCAACACTAATATCGAGCCCAATCCTGATTTCCCCTGGTTTAACTGCAAGAACATCAGCTATGAGGAAGTCAGCCAGTGAGGCATTGGTAACCCATCTCAGCTTCTCTTTCTCAAATTCAAAGCATCCGATGCATTTGGAGAAGCCCCTCCTTGGATTCCTACTTGACAGGCACTTGAAGTTCCTGCATTTGTAGTCACTCCACCTCACATTGCGATCGTCTGGCATCGTCCACAAGGACATGTTAATTGGAAGTGGCTTCTGATATAGCTTGGATGCCGGAGCCAAGCACCTTCTCCGGGGAAGAGGGTCACAACCTCCCAGCATCAGCTTCTGTGCTAGATTCCAATCATCATTGCAGTAGGAACCCATGTCGTAATCCATATATTGCTCCAGTTCCTTCCTCATGAGGACACAAGCATGACCAATGGTGTTGTAGGTCCTGTTAGTACCATACACGCTCAACTTCCCCTCCTTGTTGCCCTTTCCAGCGATATACTTCCGTGTCTCCTCCACCGTGAAGAAGTCGATCAAGGGCTCCTCCACTGAAGCAGCATCCGATTTAGCAACGCGAACATGGCTGAGTGCAACGCGAGCACTGTAAAGAGGTTGTATCACTTGCTCTTCGAGGAAGATCCTGAACTCGGTCTGAGTGATGTTTTTGGCAGCGATGCTCCTTTTGTTGTCGTCTTTGTTCATGTTCTTCAAGGCGGACTGAAGCTTGTTCTGGATCTCAGAGATCCGAGCCAGGACCTCTTCGACACGGTCATTGAGAGCCTTAAGCTCATAGTCAGCATAGCCTTGCTTCATTGTCTGGAACTTTTGGCAATTATCTTCATCGGCATCAAGAACGTACCCGACATGATAGAAATGGTGAAGGCTTGCAACACTTAGTATGACGAAGACGACCAAGATGATCTGCAGAATAGCAATGGCTCTAGTGAACGAGGACCTGGGAATGTGCCGGGTCTCCATCCTCCACCAAATGCGCGAATGAAGAAAATGATACACTTCCTGGCGTACTATAGTCTACGAACAAGATCTCATTTTCTCATGGATTCAAGCATGTACATCCACAAGGGAAGAGTTCTCAATGGGGAAGGTGAAGGAAGAACTCTCTCTCTCTCTCTCTCTTTCTTTCTTTCTTCAGACTCTCAGACTTCATTATCCGAATTCTAATTTATCTCCTCCAATCGATAAGCGGCAAAGCGAAGGCATTAATATGACATTCGCGATTCTTTCTTTCTTTCCTAACAGACAATTCATCGAGCAACTTGCAGGCACGAAATAACTTCACAGCCATGTCGATCCTACCCAAATTTTGACTCTTCAAACTCTTCAAAAAGAAACCTTGCCCGAGGAAGAAACGCCAAATGGAGATCTAGCCCACAAAACGAGGTCTTCGACTCCTCGAAGTCTACGCTAGCATCGAGTGTGCAAAGAACACCAAAACTACGGCGAAAGGCTTTGCCTTTTTAATCTTTTTGAGCAATTCCAAAATCATACGCCGGTAACAAAGTGACGGAAGAAAATTAAGATTGTCCAATCAAACGAACAGATCGACAGAAACTAAGGTAGTTGCAGAGTAGAACAGAGTGAGGTTGCATTTATTGCAGAACATTTATCGAAGAGAAAGCTTCTGATTTGAGGAAGAAGAATGATCCGAAGAATTAATATATGGTCGATCCATTAATATATCGCCGACTTGAATTTCATAGTGTAGTCAAACAATATCTAACATTGTCCGCTCGTACGATACCAATGCTGTGCACATGGGATCATTGAATTTTAGCGAGAGTTGGGTCAATTTTATGTATATATTTGTTGGAACTGATGTTAATTAATGGCTTGTCCATTTGTGATAATCCATGATACATCGTCAGCTTTGTTAGGGTTCTTCCATCCACTCTGGCCAATAGTTTGCAATTGTGATTTGAACATTTTTCTAGATTAACATTCGATTCTGGGACATTTTTTTTTAGTTAACATCGACTATTTAGATCGAATCCATCTACTAATTTGAAAGATTCTATCTCATAAAATTTTTTCATCAATCAATCATTAAAATAAATTAAAAAGTGACATTCAACAAGCCAGTATTATAACAAAATGTCTATGAACCTTGGGGTAAGAGATATCATCAAATGTCCTTATGTCCCTCAAAATAGATCCTACGACTTGTACAAAGAGATGATAAATCACAAAAGAAAAATATTTTTATTCAATTTTACCACGTTAAAAGTTTATGTTAGCATTGTCTCATTTACTTTTATTTTAGCCTTCATTTTATTTGTGCTTTAGCTAACAACTCTAAGTAGACAAACAAAGAAAAACTATTCATCCCCCTTCTAACCGATCATCGATCCTAACATATAGCCTACTGTATGATATTTCAAGTTTGAATTATAAGAGAAGCGGCAAATAGTCGAATGGCGAGCACTCTGGCTCTGAGGGCTGTCATCATGCAGCCTGATGAACTCAAAGAACATCCAAAACCAATGTAAATAAATAGACTCGCACTGGGATGTGCTAGTTCTTGTTTCGCTGATAAGTTGGTTTATGTACATCATCAGTCCAGTGTTCATGTTCATTTGTTAATTACAAGTCAAAACATCAGCCACAACGCCGTTCAATAGCCAATGAACTCCGGTGAACTGGCCGATTGCATCGATTCTCATTTGAAGCTTAAGCAACAGTGACGATCTCACCTCTTGAACCTGTAACATCAAATGAACAATTCAGAATTTAGTACAAAGAGAAACCTGAGAGAAATACAGTCAGTGAAATAACAATAACAATTATGCGAAGTTACATCTCTCGAAAATCTCTTTTGCCAGTAGCAAAAGGGAATCAGTTTCTTCAGCCATCTGTGCGATCTTCTCGGCCTCCTTGACCGCTTCGGAGGCTAAAAATGATTTGGCTTCGGAATCTGCTATTTTGTAAGCAGCAGTTATCGCAGCCTCTTCGATCGGGTCCATGGCTTTTGCTGAACTGGAATTCAGAGGTGCCCGAGTTCGATTTACCGGGTCTTTTGGTTTGGGAACATGGGTTTTTGTTGCAAATGATGAATCTTTCAGCCTGTATCCCTTTTGGACCTACAACATGATGAACCAACAAAGAACAAACATCATTTGTACTTGCACAGAAATAGTATGTTTGTTTTATCAGATAAATCTCATTCTTAAAGATCTGACTAGTAAATACTATATATTGTGTGCCACTTGAGCATTTGTTTCATGATACTGATACTGTTCTTGCTGGCGTTCAGCAAAAAAATTAGGCTGCGCCAACCCTTTTGAGCGTTTTGAAACTGCCACATAAAACTCTGAATCATGTTGCCCAAATTGAATATTTTTTGTGGAAAGAAATAAAGAACCCAAAATAGATGTGTTGCATTTTAATGGCCCAAAAGCATTCATGCTTGGCCATTAACATATTCCAAACTAACAAATGTATGTAAGAATCAATATCCGATCATTGATTAAAACATATTCATTTGACATTAAAAAAGCATGATATTCCTTCAACAATAGTCAACATATGTCGAAAACTAAATACAGGTCATAAATAATATTAAGCTCTAAAAACATCGGCCATTCAAGGGTGAGACTAAAGAGTTGTTTACCCTCTCTATTTTATTCTGTGCAACAAGTCGTCTTAACTTGGAACTAAGCACCCTGCGGAAGTTTTGTGGCACATCTTGTCTTTGCTGCATAAAATAGTAGGGATCAACAATCACTGACTGATGCAAAAATATGTGGATTTTAAGACATTTTCCGTGGCAAAATGCCAAAATGTACATACTAGAAGCCTACATGGGTATAATTTTCATAAGATACAGGCATCAAAAGATTCCCCATAATACACAACTTTGGGAAGTAGCTTTTAACAAACAATACCTGATATTCCTAACTGTGATTTTAGACATATACAAGGCATGATTGAAAGATATCTCAAAATGTCAGCAGAACTATTGGATAATCTTATTTAACAACAAAAAAGTAGTGTTCTGGGTCTTGAACAATACCAGAAGCCAAAAAGAGAACGAAGACCAGTCAACGAAACCAGCCAAATGGTTATGGGATCAACTAGATAATATAAAAGGAAAGATAAACATAGAAAACATTGCAATGCCCCACATTTAAACACAGGTGCAAAATTACACAAGATGTCCCATCATTTAGACTCTCTTTCAAAAAATTCCATATTTAGGTAGAATGAAACATTCTCTACACAGAATTAGAGCTTGGACATCTAGAATATTCAGCATAAAATTTATGAATTGGAAAAGAATACTACTCGTGTAGACAAACTCAAAGTAAAATTGTTAAATAGTACAATAGATAAATCTATTAGAAAAGTAAAGCAACAAATAACTATCATAAGCTAGAAATATGATTAATTGCTAAATGCAGCCATCAAAAAATGCTTGCTTTTATGTATAAACTTTTGAAAATGTAAATTATTAAAATCACATGTCATCTTGTTGTCCAAAGTAATTGATAATTTGTTGAGGCAGTCTCATGCTGCACTATTTCATAATCAGATGCTACATAAAGACATATTAACTTAGTACAATGGTTTGAAGTTTGGCGATAAGTGGTTCTTTTAAAAAAAATTCTTTGATTCTGAAATAGGCACATGGTCATGTCTTGTTTGCTGATTAACGATAATTTTAGACAATAAATTAGCATATTAATTTAATTTATATTTTTAAAAGCTGATATACATAAAAATATAATATATAATTGAAACAATTCTTAATTTTAATTATAGTTGGTGAAATCCCAAATTTTATTCCATGTTAGCAAATAGCATTTGACCCCTAAACATAACAGAACTGATTAAGGACATAACAATCTTTTACTTCCAAAGTGTTCTAGTCCAGGCTATCTTCCGTAGCACAAGATGCAATTCATAATAAAGAATTAATATTGGTCATACATGACAAAAAACCCATGAAGAAACAAACTGAGGGATGGCATATGACAAGATATTAGTTTGAAGAAGTTCAAGGTCACTAATTACTTTTTTCGTGAATGCATCGGTCAGCACCTCCACAAAGTGCAATAAGCTCAAATTTAAACCGTTACCACAAAAGAGGTGCTACATTATTCAATTGACAATAGTATATAAAGAAAACTTTTGGATACTCAATATAACTGCACAAAATATGAAGCTCTCAGCATACTTGGAATGCCAATAAACATATGTCTAAACATGTGGATCTGCCAGTCTAAGGAAGCCAAAAAGATAAAATGGACATTGTGTTTTTCAGTTAAAAACGAAACTCATCCAAGATAGCCAGGTTCTAATCACAAACCTCTATAAAACTGAAGATGGCACCAATTTCAACTCCATTTGGTTCTTGCATTGAAGTAATTGCCTCAATTATTAAAGCAGTGTATCTGACAAGCAACAAACAAATGATTCATATAAGAAAATACTCCTACAACAAGACAAAGTACGGAGAGTCCATAGTTAATAACACATAAGAAGAATGAGAAAGGAAGATATTTAACATTTATGAACCATCATTGGCTCACAAAAGTTATCCAAATTTAGATTCATCCATTACAATCTGGAAAATCAGGACAAGAAGGAAGAATATCGAGTGTATTCATCATAAAATATCAACAGAAACAATTATATATGGACTATCTTAATCAAATTTAGGTATGAGTATACGACGTCAGTTGTTCCACAGCATACGACTGTTTTTAACAGTTCACATATGACCAAAGGATGTTGGGTTGAGTGGATAGCCAGAGGGTAGTTGAGGAATCCAAAAATCAGAAGGGTATGGGACATATTACACCCCACAGAAATAATCAAAGAAGAAGAACAACAGGATCTAATTACATCCATATTTGTAAATTTGATTCAGCGGCACCTAGGTAGATCTAAGAAACCTCTATCTCAGAAATAAGTTATCAAAACTGAAGCATCATGATGTTACAGATTGTTATTTCATATCATTTCAAGGACAAGTTAAGAACACATGAACCCACTTTATAAAATACTATTTCAAGCATGCCTAGCAAAACTTCTTCTCAATTGAGATAAATCATCGAATTCCTATATAGAATCTTTTAATTTGTTACAATGTGTGACCCTCATACTCTAAAGAATGTAAATTATTTAGATTGAAGAAATAGTCCACGAAGGGATACTAGATCATGATGCGAAAAAACAAATTTAGATCCAAGAGAATACTCAATTGTAATGGAAAATTGAAACAGATAACATCATGCACCGGGGAGGATTTTTTGCATCTTGTGCGCTTTTTGCAGCATCTGCAGTTGTAGGTGCTGCATCTTTATGTGGGAGGGGAGTGGAAGCAACGCTTGGGGAGTTGGATACTGGAATGGATGAAAGAGGTTTTGGCTTTGGTGTTCTCATCTTTTCCCGAGAACCTTGGCCACTGGCACTAATGCTCATATTCCTCCATTTGTCCTAATCACCAAAACTAGTGGGTCAATATGATTACAATGATAAATGAAAAAAAACTAAAATCATATCATACTTTCAAAAAAAAAAATAGTAACGACTTTACTGAGATAGTTGACTATCTTTCTTCAAAAAAAAAAACATGCAAAAATGAAAGTATGACAACTTATCCTAGATCACAGTTTATTAGGGTAAACTAAATATACTCATGGAAGGAAAATCTGTCAGTACAAATGCTATGACTGTAGCAAAGACAAGAGAAGAGGAAAACACCCCAAATATTATGGTTTCATTACATGAATGAAAGGATTGGAAAACTTATCCTCGATCACAAATTTACTAGGGTAAACCAGATTCGCTTGTACGATGGAAAATCAGTCAGTACAAATTTTTACAACTGCAGCAAGTATGAGAGGAGAGGAAAAGGACTTCAACTATTATGAAGAAATATGGATCATAACATACATCTAAAAATAACAGTAATCTTAAAGATCACAACTACCTCAGTAATGTTCAAACACTTCCCCAGCAATTCAAAGTTCCTGTTTAAATTGTTATTCAAGCATTATCTCCAATTACACATTGAAAACCTAGGACCTCCTAAAACCAACCTATGATTTATAGAGAAACGGGCAACCAAGGAAAAAACATAGTTCAAAGTTTGCGTTTTATATCCTAAGTTCGTTTGATTAATTTTATTATAAAATATATAACTAAAGATTTATCGCCAAGAGATAGTAAATGTAAAAGGTTAAGCCATCAAATTATTTAACCCTTGGTAGTTCGCACAGTAGAGCGAGTTGGACACCAAATCTAAGAATGATCGTACAGACAACAGAACAACACTTGGGTTAGATAACACAATAATGCACCGAAAAAACAACAAAAGTGGAGAAGTATCCAAATAGCGAATGCTAAATATCACTAGAACACAGCCTGATTTTCTTTAGCTAAATAAACCTGCAGAAAAGACAAATGTACGAATAGATTGATCAAAAACACATGTAGACCCGAACATAAAACAACGTTGTTCGTTAGCTCTAACGATGTTTCCGCTCCATTATCGATTTCAACTCGAGAACCATAAAAGGGATAACGAGGACTTTACCAAAAAACTAAACCAGGGAAACTACATACAATGTAGTAAAGAAATCGACACAAACCAGTAAAGTTGAACCCAAACTCGAAGCAGACCTTGAGGTCGATGTTTGATCGGGTGGCCAGGCAGCGGCTGAACTCGGGATCCTTTTGTATGGTCCTCCATTTCCCGGCGCCATGCTTGTCCACGCCAGCACGCAGGGCCTCTTCCTCCTCCGCGGTCCATTTCTGCTTCGGGGCTCCCATGGCTGTTCCTACTCTTCCGCTACCTCACGCCGTACTCCGGTCACTCCTCGCTTCTTCGCTCTGGGACGAACCTAATGCTCCTCTCACTCTTCTTCCTCCCCGATTAGGGCAGAACTGAATCGCACCCCGATGAAGACGAACCCCCCTACGAGACAGGATCCACCTTTACTAGTTCTCTCCTAGTGGGGGCCACTCTTATCATCCAATGGGAAAAGGAGATTTGAGTGATTGGTGTCTCGGACGAGGCAGGTTGGTTCGACAAGTCACGGATCGAGGCATGTACGATCGCCTTGATTCATCCACTCCGATCCCAGCCTGGATTCATCGGGTGCAGCGATTTCTGAAAATTGGCAGAGACTCGTGACCGCGAACGACCAGGATCATACAGCTTACTGAAAAGAACGGTTCAGATGCAGTTTATCAAGAGTTTCTAATTTGGAAAGCATTGTTCGGCCGTAGAGGATCCCATCGTTATGGAATAGAAGAGTAATTCGGGAAAGGACAGTGGCTTGGTCCTTCAACGGGCGGCGAGTACGCCGAGGAGAGTTCGATGCTTTGAACGGAAGGTATTTTTGAGAAGTTGTCTATGCGCGAGACTGTGCAAAGAGCAGGAGGAAGCGAACTAAACCCTACTTTTTGTTTTTATCCCTCTCGAATGATTTTGATCGGCATTGCTGCTCGCAGTCGACACGAAACAGCAAATTTGGTAAGCTCTCTCTGGTGTTTATTGTTCAGTTCAACTTCTGCTAGTATTTCCTTCTTAAAATTTCCTCCAAGCTTTCGTCGTACTTTCTCTATTTAAAAAAAAAATGGATCTTTTTTTGGTTTGATCGTGTTGTACTGTTTGGCTCAGGATTTGTAGATAGCTATGGCTTGGTATCGAGCTGAACCCGGATCAACTTGTTTTTGCACGTTCTATTGATCTGCTTCACTTGACAACCTCGAGAAGAACATGATATTTCTTTGCTTTTATTCGAAGATGAACCGCGTTTTGTTGTATCTGTTTAACCAACATAAGCAAGAAGTGCTTGTTCTCTTAAACCAGGGCCGTCCTTTCATCAACTTCCCGTCTTTTTCTGTGTCTTTGCTTCCCTTTTAAAAATAAAAGTATTATGTTTGCCACTGTGCTTGGAACAACATTTACTCTTGTTTATGGAATCGTCTATTAAAATGTAATTTATCCCTGAGAAATCATAATTTGGGAAGCTTAAACCAGGGCCGTCCTTTCATCAACTTCCCGTCTTTTTCTGTGTCTTTGCTTCCCTTTTAAAAATAAAAGTAATATGTTTGCCACTGTGCTTGGAACAACATTTACTCTTGTTTATGGAATCGTTTATTAAAATGTAATTTATCCCTGAGAAATCATAATTTGGGAAGCTTATTAGCAGTAATAATCTTTGTTTCTGTTCATGTTTAGTCCTCAAAACGATACAAACAGCATTTTCTTTCATTATATTGAAGATGAATGGCTCTAGAGAAGCCTATAATTCTGCAATTGACGTATAATTCAGCAATTGATTCATGTTATTCAAGAAAGTTAAAAGAAGTGATACTTATCTACAAATTCAATTTTGACAATCATCAGCTATAGCTGTCTTATTTTTCCCTCAAAAATTTCCTTAGAACTGATAATTCATTAGTAGATTTTCAAGAGATAGTTATAACTCCCTTAAAAATTATAGAGTAGCTTTCTTACTGAATCATTAACATGAAGATTGTCGTTCTCCTTGTCTTCTTTTTTTGCCAAATAGATGCAAATCCATTCTTTTCCCAAGAAGGAGATGCCTTTATGATCAAAGTTTTTATAATATGCAGGGTGTTTGCTAGAAAGCTATGAGCACAGACAAGTTGATAAACACGAACGAGTTTGATCAATACTTAGAGAGGTCAGTTCATTAATTTAAGGCTTCTAGTTGTTAGGTTTAACATCATGAATGCATCTAATCGCTAACTTTGATATGCTTTGTAGTGTCATATGGCAGAACATTCCTCAAGATAGGAAAAAGTTGTTCAATCATGTTAATTCATATGTATTTTCAAGTTATGTGATGAATGAAAAAAGAAGGAAGAACTTGGTTCGATGGTTTGCAAAACAAAACCCATTCTCCACCAATTACTTTGTGATCCCTGTATGTATATGGTAAGTAGTCTTGTGTTCTTTATTTTTGTGTATGTGTAAGTCTTGTGCGTGTATACTAAGTTTGTGTTAGAGGATTGTTCTATATCTAAGTAGGGGTGAGCAAAAAAATTGATATATTCAATCCAAACCAAAAATCATACCGAACCAACCCAAAAGAATTTGGATTTTCTAGGTTTCAGATGGTTTGGGTATTCTGTATTTTGTGTTTCAGGGTTAGATTTCTAGGTTTTTATATAAAATCGAAAAAAAAAACTTCTATAATGAATGCATATTATATATGATATATCAACTGAATCATAAATAATTTTTACATTTTATGTTATTAAATATCAATTGTATATCTGATTTTTTGTAACTAGTCAATTTTGAGTAGTTGAAAAGCCATGACTTGCTTTCCTTGTCCTTTGCCTTCGTAATTACTATACTTGCCTTCCACCTTGCGTGATGTCACGAAATTGATCAATTCGTTTCCATCACCTGCTCCTATCTTCGTCGTCTCGTCTTTTTGTTCCAAGTTGACAATTTTGTTTTGATGTCCTCAAGATGAGGTCTCTACTTGTATCTTCTCTCCCTTGTTGCATCTATCCTAACATCCCTTCTACCTTCTATGATCACATAAGAATGTTGCTTGCTTATGCCACCACCTTTGTTGTATGTTGACAACATGAATCTATTGAGCATCCATTTCATTTTCAATGTTCCTTTCAACATTCTTCTTAACACCTTTGTTTAGGATAGTTAGGATATATTGCTCATTGGCTCAGAATGGTTATTGCTCATTGTTGACACTTTTGTTTAGCAACGTTTGATATTTGATATTTCGTGAGAAGAATTGTTGATCAATTTATTTTCCATTGATACCAGTAGCTTGCAATCGAAACATGACAATAAGTGTTGTGATATTTGGCTTTTTTATTTACAATTCTTAGTTTTGATATAGTTCTTATATAGAAATTATAAATTGCAAGGTTTGCTTCAATTGTAGAGTCCTTTTATAGTGTATATGAATTATAAGTTTCTTTTATACTTTCTATAATTATATTACTAGTCATTCTGTCATTGCATAGTTTGATTTTTGATTTCCTACAAATCACACTTTATATTTTGCTTTTCTGAATGTGTAGTCGACGCTAGTTTAAAAAATCTAACATTCTCAAAATCTGAACTGAATTGAAAATTTTGGGTTTCATTTTTTCTATTTTTTGGGTATGGGTCCTGAGTTTTTCTTTTTATTCTTTGGAAAACTGAACCACCCTATGCCCACTCCTAATCTAAGCATGTAAATCACTTAGGATATGTAAAACTCTATATCTGAGCATGTAGATATCTAAAATTATCCATAAGCATCTAAATCATGATTGGCCTCTTGGTGAATTTGAAGTTAAATATGACTTGGGTCACAATAAGTTTTTCTACCTTTTGAAAAGTTTTACATCATTAAACAGCATGATCGAAATTTAAAGGTTCTTTATTTGCAAGAGAGAAGCATGAGGAGACAACCAAGGAGAGGATTAAAAAACTGAAGAGAGGATATTAGCAAAAAAAAAAAAATGTCAGAAGAGGTGGGGAAGGAAACAATGAAGACAATAGACACAACTACATCCTGTTTGGATTCATCTAGATTTCAATTGTATTAATCCAGTCGTGATTCAACACAATCCTAGCTATGAATCTTTTATCTTTAGTTGAGTCGAATAGTTGAGAATGTGTTGGCATTTGCAGGAGCCATTGGAATGTAGTGATTTTATGCAATCTTGGGACTGAGGATGGTTGCATAGTTATCCTTGACTCGCTCATTGATATTGGGCTGCCTAGCCAGCAAGAACCTTGGATCAGACGGTCATTCATTTTAATTAGTAATTTCAGCTCTCTCTTATTCTGTTTTAATTGATTTCAGTTGGCACTGAAGATGGGTAATTACCATGCAGAATTTTACTTGACGTTTATAAAGAAGCAGAAAGACCTGAGGATGAAGAGTTTGTTTACAACATTCCCCTACACGTTCCCCATGTATATATCTTCAGCAATTTTTCTTTTTGCCAGCATTTTCCATTACCCTTAAAATGTTAATATTCTTATTAGTACAGATGCCACAGCAAAAAGATGCCCATGAATGTGGAGTTTATGCACTATACTTCATATGCCTGCTAGTAGGGAGAGGGCTTGGAAGTTTTCTCCCAGAAAAACAAAATAATAATGTAAGTTTGTTCTATAAGTCATGCAATTTTTGAGTATGAATAAAAATGAATTCTCTTTATCTGACATGCAGGAATGCCATGATTGGTTTTGGATAGAAGAATACTATGGGTTCAAACAAAAAGTGTACTCATATCGTAGGTAATTTGTTGGATTTTAATGTTGTTTTATTATTATGATTGCATAGCTAACTTTCTGTACCTATAGTAGTTGTTAGTATAGCACTGAATTTTTTTTTCAAGAGAATATACAAACATTTGGAATCACCATCAAGCTTGCATCAAGGATTGTCATAATTGGGTTGATTTGTGGTTCAAATCATCCAATTCGATTCGGCAGCAATTCAAATCAGAATCAATCAAGAATCAGTCTCATACAGTTCAAATCAGACCAATTTGGTGTGAAATTTGAGATTCCTTGAATTGAGTTAATTCAACTTACTCCTATTAAAAATATTACGTGAAATTTGGGTTAAAAACTCCCTTTGTGTTTTGCCTTCATTGGATGATCATTCATGTCTCCTGTCCCCTAGCATCCTTCCTCATGGTTGTAAGCGTCTTCTTTGCCAGCATTTTCTTCGTTGACATCCCTTCCTTTGTTCATATCTTCTTTGTTAGTGCCTTCATCGTGTCCTGGCATTGTTCTCAGTAGGCATCATGGATCAGCATACCACTTCAACAGAGGGTGTCGACCACGGGAGACTACTGTTTCATTGGCTTCTTCCTGGAGCATCTTCAACCATAAGAGATCTCTGCTCCTCATCCTTCAATAATTGAGTTTGACCAATAGACATCTTTGACAATGGACTACTTTGTCAAAGGTTTCTTCTTCAGTGACTTCTTTTTGTCTTTGATAGAAGACCTTCTTCCAAGTTCCAACCTTCATCCTTAACCAACAACAGGATCATTTCGTCTCAGAGAATGTCAAACTGAGGCAACTTCTCTACATAATTATGTTTTCTTCCTTTTACTACTTCATCTGTGTGAGTTATTAATCATAAATGTATTACTGTGTTAAATAGAATGTTCTTGCAAATTATAGTGAGTAGAATTTTTTGACTTATTTATATGATTAGCATGGACCTTACGATGATTCTAAGGCATCAAAACAATTTTAGATTGGAACCTTGATGTGCAATATGGGCCCATATGAATGAATACATGCCAGAATAATACAATCAACTGGGAGAATAACAAATAGTGCTAAATCAATTTATGAGTTTGTCAGCCAAGGCAATGATATTATTTAAAGAAAGATATTGATTTGTTTGCAAACCATGAATTGGAGTTTAATTCCATTAGAAACTAGAACTCTTGATTTTAATTGGAATATGAATAATCAATGTTTGGGGATCATGTTGGCTGTAGAGAAATGGCTTCATCGTTTATTTAATTTCACATTGATCCAAAATTTTCAAGTTCACTTCATATCTTCTATTATTGGTAATGGCATGATTTATTTCGACATCCCTGTGTAAAGTACCTTTGTTGCACTTAGTCTGTTTTCCGAACAAAAACAATATCAAAAAACTGGGCAGAGAAAAAGGAGACAAAAGAGAAAACAAGAGGAAGTTAAAGATGATGAGGGGGTGAAAGAACAAATATTTCTTGATGAACAAGAGGAAGAGAGAGAGAATGAAAGAGGAGATGTGCAAGAACAAGAACAAAAGAAAATAAAGAGAGAGGCACAAGTGAGATCTGATCGGCCAAGGACTCGCTCCCAATTAAAGGAGGCAATGAAAAAGGGGAACCAGCAATCATTCACATCCAAAAATGGAGATGATATTGCTTTAGAAGGAATGGGTGAACATCACTATGTCGTGGTTGCTTCTGCAAGCGGTGCTCTAGACATAGAGACTAAACGCAAGATTCACATCCAATTCAACGGCAAAGGCAAACCTGACGATAAAAAATCTACCGGACTGTTATCTGACTTTTTACAAGTGATTGCAGCCAACAGTGTGGATTGTCCACTTGATGTGAATTGGGCAAGGATGCCAATTCAAAAGAAGCAAGATATGTGGGCAAAGGTTCAAGTAAGTTTCTAAGTTAGAACTATAAAACTCCCAATGTGTATCTCCAATCAGAATACTTTATGTCGTCAAATATGTTACAGGAGAAGTTTCTTGTGCCAAAATCAGCTGAAGATTATATTATGAGGTTAATGGCCGACGAGTTGAAGAACCACCGGCAAGTAATTAAAGCCTTGTATTACAAGGAAGGTGCAACTAGAGAGGAGAACATCAAGAATCAACCAAATTGTGTGTTGCCTGAACAATGGGCAAACCTAGTCGACCATTGGAGTTCAGACCTCGCAAAGGTGAGCTAAACATCTAATATTTCTTTTCTTAAAATACTACATGCCGCTCGTAACGATGAACTGTTTCTAAAGGAACCACCGTCGCGAAAAAGAAAGCTAGCTGGTCGAAATAACCAGTCAAAGAACCATAATATAAGGAAGAAAATTTTTGCACTCGGAAACAAGAAGGTAAACAATACTCTTTTGCATGCAAGTACGTTCCTACTTAGATTTGCCGTCCACTTGATCTTGCAAGATAAATGCTAAAGCACTAAGAATTCATGGATCTTGTATTTGGATACAATTATCTCTCAGGTCTAATTCACAGTTGGCAAGTACAAAGGAATTAATCTGTAGTGAGTAGGGATCAATTTTTGAAGAAATCATAATCTTTGACTATCGAAGATCTCTCTCCTTTGTACTTGTCAACTGGGATCCTGATTTACCTCTCTTCACGGTAAAAGTAGCGATGGAGGTTATTAATTAGCGGTTCTATATACTGAAATCAAATTATACTTTGTTTCCAGAAAACTCAGGTGAGGAAACGGTCAAAACTCGAAAAAAAGTAGGAGGCATGCTTAACGACCCGAGGCAAGAACAAAAATGGAGTAGAAACAAGCAACAACCGTAGATTGTCGTCAGTTGCCAAATTGTCAGAGGATCATATTACTGTGTCATACCGATACTCTCTTAATTCAAAGTCGAAATCAAGGTTGCCAAATTGCTCTTCTTGTTATATTTGTTTTAGTTAATATGGTGAATCTTGTAAAAGCATACGAAATTACATAATGTTCCATTTGATAGAAAAAATGGTAGATTTATTTCTTGTCAAATTGTTTGTGGCATAGAAAACCACTGTAAGGAATCTATTCTGTTCTTATGGGTGTTCTATATGCTAATATTACAAGGAATCTATTCTGTTCTTATTTTTTCCTTTGAAAAAATAATGGTGTGCTTTGCAAAAAAGAACGCTGATAATTGAACCGACTGGTTTACTGGTCGGTCGGCGTTGCAAAATAACTCGAAATTAAAATAAACGACAACGTGCGGACGGCGATGCGATCTGGTCCATCAAAAAAATTGCGCACTTCTCTGAATATTATTCGATATCGATCGCGATCACCACATGCCATCGTCAAGTATTTCGTTGTCAATTTTTTTATTTTGCCCCCCACCTTTTTCATATATTGCTCTAGCCATAAATTGACTAGGGGGAAAATGTAAGTAATGGAAAGGGAAGATACGAGGGAGGAAGAGAAGGAAAGAGGATTGAGGTATAAGGAAATCTTTATTTTTATAAAATGTGGAACCGTCATATTAGTGGCTCCTCATCGCTACCCCTACGTGTGGAGAGGGTAAATCATGTCCTGTAGCTTAGTATAAATACAGTCATCGATAGTGCCACCTCAGTGACCGACTTTTTTTCTGGTTTAATACGCGGCTTTGAAATGCAGAGTCATTGGTAGTCGAGTCATCGGAAATCTTTATTTTTATATTTTCATAGGCAAGAGAGGTTGAGGATAGGGGTGTGCATTCGGTTAAAACCGAACCGACCGAACCGATTAAGTTCGAAATCGAATAAACCGAATTTTTTTTAACTAACCGGTACAAATTTTCCAATGAACCGAACCGATTTTGTAAAAAAATCGGTTTTTCGATAAAAACCGAAAACCCGATTTTTGATTCTCGATGCGCCGCTGGCTCGAGAAACTGAACCTGGGCGTGTCGCCGAGAATGTCACAGCGCTGTCACGCTCTGGCACGTCGCACAATGAAATCGCGTCGGCGATGTGACACGCGACACGCGTGTACTGAACGGCGTGTCGCAATGGCACTGTATTGGCTGCAGATGCGCGCTATTGCGACACGCGTGTGAGAAAATCGATCGATTGGTTAGCGAATTTTTCAGATTAAAACGAAAACAAACCAAGAATAAACCGAATAAACCGATATTTTGAATAAAAAAGGAATTCATTAAAACCGAACTTGAAAGTTGATTCGTTTTTTCGGTTCTTGCAGGTGCACCCTAGTTGAGGAAGCATTTGATCCGTGGAAGATTTTTTATTTTTTATTTTTTATTTTTTATTTTTTATTTTTTTTTCAGAAAATAGAAAATGATTTTTTTTATGTTTTTCAGTTTTACAAAAAACACTCTTTTATTTTTTGAAAAACAAAAATGGAAATGCAAAATAATTTTGTTGTGTTTTTTAATTTTTCAAAAAATGCTCTTTTATTTTCTGAAAACAGAGATAGAAAATGCCAACCAAATACGTTTTTTCGTTTCTCCAGACAATGAAAACGAAAAAATGAAAAAAAAAAATTCGCCTACCAAATACCCCCCTAAAATTTACCTTTTTTTTTTTTTCCCTCTTTTCTCACTCCTTCTCAAATGAAATTTAAAATTTCCCTCCCTTTCTCAAACAAGATTAAAAATTTTCTTCTTTTATTTTCCCTTCTTTTCTCTCCTCTCACTAACTCCCAAACAAACTGTAGAGGTAGAAGAGGAGTTTCAGGGTTTCCCAGTTGATAAGTATAAAAAAATAACTCTTAAATAGATAGAGATAAATTCTCAAAGAGTTCATCATCTTGAATTATCGATCAATTTCTTTCTTTGCATTTGCTATTTGGGATCCTGATTTACTTTCTCTATTGATAGAAGTAATCGGAGAAGACCATTAACATGACGATTATATATTTTTCTTTTATAAGGACACAAAGGGCTCTAGAGGCATAGTGATGATAGAATAGCAGAATGGTTTTTCATGTAACAAAATTTATCATATGTGCTATTTAAATTTATCACGCTGGTGAATGACAAAATTTTGTGGAGCCATACCATTCGAAAAAAAATAAAATTAGGGTCCTTTTTATATATTATGGTAATAAATGCTCGTGGAACGTCAATGTTGTGTCCTCTTATTGCTTTTCTCCACGTGCGTAATTGTTTCAATGATTAGGAAAAAAATCAACAAGAAATCCTTCGAATTAAATACGAAAAACACGGGAATTGGTTTGTGGGGAAAAAAAAAAATAGTATTCAAGCTGCAAAATAATTATATAATAAAGTTTAGTAATTTTAATTGAGTTAGAAAAATATTTTAATATAGAAATGGGAATTTTTAGCTAAATTTCTTTAAAAAAATATTTTATATCGCAGTCGATTTTGTTACCATATAGTAGCATGTCCCGAGTTGCTATTCTTTTGTATAATCGGGTTGTGTTTGGCTGAGAAAATTCGTTCTCGTGGACGGAGAAGTGGGTCCATCGTTTTGCGTGGAGAGTGGGCGTTTGGGTATGTTTGACGCGTCCCGCGGCACAGAAATTAATCTCTTCCCTCGTGTCTCCCCTCGTTTCCTTTAAAACCCCTAAAAGCTGCTCGGCGCATTGATTGGAAGAGCTCGAAGAGAAGGGAGTCGCTCGGCGATGTGTTTTGCCAAATTGATTGTTTTGGTGGCGCTTTTCGATCTGTTGAGGTCGGCGAGCGTAGCGTGGTCGGAGGTTGACGATGCGGCGGGGTTCCTGGAGAGGGCCAAGGAGCCAGAGTTCTTCGATTGGATGGTGAGTGTCAGGAGGCGGATCCACGAGAACCCCGAGCTCGGGTACGAGGAGTTCGCCACCAGCGAGCTCATCCGGAGCGAGCTTGATGCTTTGGGGGTGCCTTATCGGTATCCAATCGCGGTCACCGGGGTCGTGGGATACATCGGCACCGGGAAGTCTCCTTTTGTTGCTCTCCGAGCCGATATGGACGCCCTGTCGATGCAGGTTTTGACTACTTGAATTTTCGTTTCATTTCTAACGCAAACATGGAATGAATCGAAAAAAAGACATCCTGTCTATATAATCGGAAGTTTTTGCTTTCGGCGAATTGAAAGACATGAGAAAGTATAAGTTGAGTTAAAAGTTAATCACTGACTGGCCGATCTAGGAATTACATATTCCTGGAGCTACAGTTTCTTAGTGACTTTGTTACAGTGATGTTATTTGTTTGGTAGCCTTTTTTTTCTTTTGAAGTAACAAAGATCTTTTTTGACGCGTTGGTCGTGGTGAATAGGAGTTGGTGGAGTGGGAACACAAGAGTAAGGTTCCTGGTAAGATGCATGCTTGTGGCCATGACGCACATGTTGCCATGTTGCTTGGTGCTGCTAAGATCCTTCAAGAGCATCGTGAAAATTTGCAGGTTTGTCATTCGCCAGAACTATTTTGTATAAAGACGACGTAGAAAAAGTTTAGGAAGATAATTTATTGAGCAAATAGAACTTCTCCAATTAACTTGTAACCTAGTGTGATTATTCAATGAAGTTTCATTAAAAATTTACTATAGAAAGAATTTGCCAGATGTCTCATGCGTTGGAAAGTATATTTTTCAGTTTGCATAAATTCTATTTTCATGTGAATATTTAGTAAGAGATATCTGCTTATGTATTCAGATTCCACTTACATTTGAAAGTGGAGCGATCATTCAGATTCTGTTTATGTATTTTAACAGATAGTCAGTAAACAAATCCTTTTTTCCTATAGTCCTCTTTGAACCAATCATAATCTATTGGAGCTGATATTTTCATATATATTGCAATTTGATGTTTCAAGGTAGCCAAATACTTTTCCACAAGCTTAGTTGACAAAAATATCACTTAACACCAAGCGGAGGATTGCCCTACCTGGGACTTGATTTAATTATAAACTGATTCTTTGCTTAATATTGTCATCATTACTTTTCCAGGCCTAATATGGAAGATGGGTATATGCATATCCACATTTGATAACTGATTTGTCCTACATTGGCATGGAATGGTAAGCTTTAAAAACTCAAAGAGATCCTCACCCTTCAAGGCATCATTTGACAAAGGGCATAACTGTTAGCGTCTCACTTCTAAAATGGACAATAACTCATGACTCTATGGCAACATGACCTGGGCCAATTATAACAGAATGACCTCGTTATAATGGAATCATCTGTGGGAACAACAAATAATTTCAATGGAATGGAAGGTTCTCATGGGGAGGCTTTTATCCCACATTAGCAAGGAATGGAGAGCCTCAATGCCTTAAAAGCATCCCAAAAAAAAAAAAAATCTTCATCCCTCAATATGCTTTTTGAAAGGGCAAAGTCATCATTCTCTCACTTCTATAGCAGAAAAGACCTCAAATTATCTGTGACTCATGGTTCAAGCCAATTATCACAAAATAACCTCCTCAACAACCATTACTTATTTGACATTCTAAATTTCAACTAGATCTGGAGCCTTATTTTTTTTATTATGCTTGAGAACTGAGATTGACGACTATTTTAGGTTGCATCTGAGCATGCATCTGTGTGCATGTATTGGAAATAAGTTATATATTCTCAGGTTGGCAAGACAAAATGTGGCATCTATTGTATTCCACCAACATCATACTTGAGTTGTATTGATTAATAATTGCTTGGGTCCATTCTAGTATCTTCACTGTGATCAACTTATGTTCCTCACTCTGCAAAATTTCCTATCGTCTTCCATTTCATCACAAAGCTAGTTTGCTGTTTTATTGGAAGAGCAAAGCCTGTCAGTGTGGTCTCTTAATTACTACAGATTTAGGACCTTCTAATTCTTCTATGAGTCTATTAATATTATGCCAGTATGGATAAGTTTTTTGTTCTAGTTTTCAAGATTTAATTTGATTACTTTCAGCTAGTTGATTTTAATGCTTAAACCGTGGTTGTCCTGGCAATAGGGAACTGTTGTGCTCATTTTCCAACCTGCTGAAGAAGGAGGTGGTGGGGCAAAGAAAATGATAGAAGCTGGAGTTGTTAAAGATGTTGATGCTATTTTTGGGTTTCATGTAGCTCCCGACATACCTTCTGGTGTTGTAGAAGCAAGGTCAGGTCCGGTAATGGCAGGGAGTGGATTCTTTGAGGCAGTTATAAGTGGAAAGGGAGGTCATGCTGCCATCCCTCAACATACAATTGATCCAATTTTGGCAGCATCAAATGTAATTGTGAGTTTGCAACATCTTGTTTCTCGTGAAGCTGATCCGTTGGATTCACAGGTAAATTTTCATTTCATTTATTCTTTCAAACTCCTTATATCTGTCTTGGCAACATTTTGATCCAGGCAAGGACAATTCCACCCCCCCCCCCCCCCCCCCCTGCCCTGTTTTTTCTCTCTCCTCTGTGCATGGGTAGGGTGTTGATGGCAAAATGATTACAAGAAAGGCGACAAGATAAACTTAGATGAGCATAATATATACAGGCCTAACAAAACAAAAATGTGCTAGTTTAGAGCCTCTACGAAGATAAATTTTCCACTACCTCTCCATGAATTGGTTATGTTATTGCATTATAAGACTGTTATTAATAGCAAAAAAGACTTTGCAATATGCTGTCTCCTCCAGCAGCAAGCATATTCAACACATTGGCCTTTTGATGAGTTAATTGCTATAATTAAATCTCCTCATCATTTGCCTTTTACATGGCATTTGACAAACCTTCTATGGATATGTTATCCTCTACTATGAACTAAAGAATGCTTGAGGTACCCTAATGAATGGCGTTAGAATAAGCCTTTTTCCCAAATAACCCAAAGTAAACTGAAATGTTTGAATTAAATAAATTTAATAGAATACAGCATTAAAAATATTAAAATTTGGAAATTGACCTTGCATCTCATGGGACAAACATGTATATAGAATCCCCTTTATTCTCAAAATTATTGAAACTACAAGTCTTCCTCTTTCGTTAAGAAGTGTCACCGTGCTTGTATTGTATCACCATCTCCTTCATTGATTGGATGGTTAGAAAGGAGATTAGTTAAAGTCTTCTTCTCTACTCTAGTACTCTTTATCTCAAAACGTGTGATAGTTTTACTGTCTCTCTCTGTATATAATATATATTTTTGAAGTAATAGCTAGGATTTTACTCACTTGTCACTTATTCTTTTTATTTCTTTTTATAATAGTTGGACACCTAATGGCCTTTGCAAGTTAATCTAAATTTTTTCCTCCATCTTTATAAGCTTCATATTATCACAGCATTTTTAGGTCTTTATAAGCTTCATATTATCACAGCATTTTTAGGTTGAGATGTTAGATATTTAATAATGGTCCAATGAATAGTTTCTGATACCAAATGGCTTAATGGAACGCATTTATCTATTGTATAACAAACTGGGCATCAATACTTATCTTTCCTCCCGTTCAAGTATTAATTTAGTTCTTTATCAATTCAATTTCCTACATGTTTAATAGCTCTATTATGTTGTTTGTAGCATCTTCTCTCACGATAGAGATCTATTGAATAATAGAGTATGTGAAAATGATTATTTCATCTTCAAATATAATTCATAAAAACAACAAAAAGAGTTAACTAGTTTATTTCAAATCATTTATTGTGGTACTATGTTGAGTAGCATGTTGACCGTTCCATGGATCATGGCATCACTTTTTGATTTTGGATCTCTGATACAAATTGATATCTGGCGTATCGGTGTAACCTGTTCGACATAAAACTTATTGTGAACTTTACTTACCCTATATATTTTCAGATATTCAATCAATAGATATCTAGCCAACATGGGATGCCCGTGAAATGTTGTATATGTTGAAGTTGTCATATTACACTTGCATGATACTATCGCCCATTAATGTAATCCATCGTAATTCTCCTAAGAAATCTGCCTTTCCCTTAACTGTGATTACTTCTGGAACAGTATGACAATCACAATCGATAGCCTTGAAAAGGAAATAACCAGTCTGACAACAATCTGAGATCATTTGGTTATTTTTGTAGGAAAAAACACGGTCATTTAGCTACTGTCATATGGAAATGCAGGATTCACCTGTATTCTTGCCCTAAGAGGCCGAAATCTGCAAATGCGTTATAAGTTGTTGCATCATCCGAGAATAAATTTCTCTGGACCTTTTAATTGCAGGTAGTAACAGTTGCAAAATTTCAAGGAGGCGGTGCATTCAATGTCATTCCTGATTCAGTTACCATCGGTGGCACCTTCCGTGCTTTTTCCAAAGAAAGCTTTTATCAACTCAAACAACGAATCAAAGAGGTTTGAGATTCAATTAACACTTCTCGAGTTCCTTAATTTACAGCAGTCACATTCGACTAAACTAAAGATTTGACAATGAACACAGACACCGTTTCATGTTTAATAGATTCACTGGATGCCAATTCGCTTAAATGTTTTTTTTTTTCCAATTATTTTCCTTAGGTTATCGTTGCGCAAGCATCAGTTCAGAGGTGCATCGCAACTGTTGATTTTCTCGGCAAAGCTTTATTCCCCGTTACAGTTAACAGCGAGGCTCTTCATGGCCATTTTCAGAGGGTGGCTGAACGTATGCTTGGGGTCAACAACGTCAGAGACAAGAAGCCTGTGATGGGATCAGAAGACTTTTCATTTTTTAGCGAGGTTGTCCCCGCCGCTTACTATTACTTCGTTGGGATGATGCATGAATCGTCGAAGGGACCGGTTTACCCTCCTCATTCCCCATTCTTCACGATCAATGAAGAGGGACTCCCATATGGTGCGGCGCTTCATGCCTCACTGGCAATAAGCTATCTCTCTAAGAGTCATACCACTTCACCATTGACGGGAGAGGTTCATGACGAGCTCTAAGTACTTTTGTGACTGTGCCTGCTTGTCTCGCACTTTAAATGCCATGTCTTGTTAAGAGATTTATGTTCTATGCTCAAGCTTCATGCCAGGCAAATTCTTGCTTGTACAACTAAATATTCTGGCTTTATATATATATCAAATGTTGGAACCTCCATTTAATATACGACTCTACAGAAAAATAAACCTGATTTTAAAGAATGAGAAATGATAAAGCTGAATTCCTGTTCCCCATGTGCGACGCAATTTTAGTCGTTTATTCAATGTATATTTTTTTCATAATTTTAATTAAATTTTTCATTGTCGATCGTCGTCATCCGTACTATGATTGAATCTTTGAATCCGTCGAAATCAAATTACAGTTGAATTTTGAATTTCAATCGTAATTCAATTGACTCAGCTGAAATCTAATTATAATTTTGTCGAAATCTGATCGTATATCAAGTCTGATTTATGATCGGATTTCAATCAAATTGCACTTGAAATCTGACAGATTGACGATGGTTCAGAGATATTGAGGCAAAGTATGAGTCTACAGAAAACCTGATTTGGAATGAATGATTTGTATCTATTTTTTTCCCATGCTTAATCTTCTTGACCCCGTAACACTTTTTAATAGATAAATAATCTGAATGGCTCGAAACTCCATCGATACAAATAATCCTATTTAGGCATTCTAAAATGGATGAGTTTTGGATGCACGTCTAAAAACAAATTGAGACGATCAAGAAATAATAGCCAAGTGTGCTTCTTTCACATGATACTTCTCGAATATAAAATTTTGTAGTGAAAATTTATACAGAGAGCGTTTTTTTTTTTTAATGTTTCAGCTCTATTAAAACATAACCTAAATTGACTTTTATATATATTAGACACCGAGTAGCGACTAACAAATGGTTCTGGTGATCATTAGAAAGAAACAAGCAACTTATCCTTTGTCTTTATTCCTGAACCTTTATTACCAATCAAATGAATTATCTTCTCATGTAAATCACAAGTGAACAAGAAAAAAACTACTCATGAAGCCATCTATCAAGAATCGTATAGAGTCAGCCAGAGAGATAGAAACCAGGAATGAACAAAACAAACGACCGCGATATGGGAACAGATCGTCGACAGTAGGATACTCTAGCAATCTACACGGAGAACAAACAGCCGATAGTCCAGCCAAAGAGCAACCCAACGCCGACCAAACCCAACCCGACGACAAAGGCGACTGTGCATCTCACTGTGTTGCCTTTGCACCCTTTCCTCCTCACTTGATTGTCCTTGTCCGACCGCAAACCCCGCAAAGGCATCCAAGGAAGTATGAGGAACAGAGTCGATATCTGGTGCTTCGATATCTTGAGCTGCAAAGATAAATTCTCAAGCTGCAACATCTGTAGCCATTGCTTGTATGCAAACAGCTCCGATGCTCGTCTGAATAACAGTTTAACTACATGTTCTTTCTCCTTGTAAGCTTCTTGGGCTGACATTTCAGCTTTCCTAGCTCGTGTTTGGGAATGGTGAAGTGCCTCCAGCAGTTGAGCTCTCGTGGGGTCATTTTTCTCAGTTGTCTGGTCGCTTTCAGGTCGTCTATTCTCTGCACAACCTCCGTCGAAACTGCACGACATCACAAAATCTTACTGCTAATGTAAATCAGTTCAAAGCGTGTAACTCTGATTAACAAGTGATCAGTAAAATAAGGTCGACCTTAATCATTCCAGACAAGTATCCGATACAGTGCGATAATAACAAACCAGTTGTGATCCCTGTGTAGTTTCCTTGAGCAAACAAGTGGAGTCTGACTCTGATGAGGTTTCAAAAGCCCCTCGTGGTACAAAAAATTCTAATGAATCTCAAGATTGATACAAACTGTAAAAGAAGGATCCGAGATGTTGAGCTAAAAATGAACTAATCCACAAAATCGCACAAGAAAATTGTGCGCTCAGGAATGGAAAAAAAAAAGTCAGAAAGAGATCTATTGGATTTATTTAACCACTTGATGTACAAAGGGCAATAGCAGCTTACCTAAATCAAAGAATTGACTGATTAACCAACCAAATAGGCCAAGTGATCCACAATTTAAAAATTTAAAACCGTCACATTAGCAGTCCCCTCCGGCTGCCCCTATCGGTGGAAGAGGTAAATCAGACACCTAGATGACAAGTGCAGGAGAAAGTCGGTCGATAATTCAGAGTGGTGAACTGATCCACAATCTAAGCACAAGTTAATGGTGGTCCAACCATCACCATCATCTAAACCTCCTCATTAACCTATATAGCTCCCCATGTGAGACTAAACAGAGTGCTGATCTCACCCATACATTTATCCACATAGAAGCTTGAGATCCTGTCAAGGCCTAACATCTCAATTATGTCCATAGTTATCCCTAATTGTCAACATTGGGATCTAATTCAATGGCAAATTCAACACCACCTACAATCCACTCTAGTTAGAACATCTCACAATACCTGAGACTAAGTCTATTTTGATGTCCAATCTTACACACCCAAATAAAAGATCTGAGCCATTAATATGTAGACTCAACCACAACAAAAATAACAACAAAGCTTTATCCCACTAGGTGAGATCGGCTATATGGATATTTCTACGTTATTGGGCTCTATCCCCTACTATATCATCATTTATATTTAAATAAATTTTATCTTATTTTATTATTGTTAACCGTCTTTTTTTGTCTTTCTCTTCCTCGTTTAATGTGTATATTTGTCATCATTTCACATCGCCTAACTGGAATATTTATTGATCGTCTAAGTATATATCCGTACCACCTTAAACGTACCTCTCAGAGCTTTCCTTCAATAGATACAACACCGACTTTTTCTATAAGACTCTCATTTCTTATTCTGTCCATTCTCATATGTCCGCACATCCACCTTAACATCCTCATATTTACAACTCTCATCTTTTGCTCATATGCTTGAGTCATAGTCCAACATTCAACGTCATATAACATAGCAGGTCTAATCGCCGTTTTGTAGAACTTCCCTTTAAGTTTTAGAGACACTTTATGATCACATAAAACACCCGACGTTTTCCTCCATTTCAACCATCCTGCTTATATTCTATGTAAGACATCTCTCTCAATCCTTCCATCATCTTGCAAAAATGATCCTAAATATTTAAAGCTCTCAGTTACAGACAACTCGTCATCTCCTATTTTAACACTTGTCTCATTACGTCTAATATTGCTAAACTTAAATTACATATATTCTGTCTTTACTCTATTAAGCCTAAAATCTTTCACTTCTAGTGTTTTCCGCCAAGATTCTAATTTAGCATTTACTTCTTTACGTGTCTCATCTACCAAAACAATATCAGCTGCAAACAATATGCACCACAGTACTGTGTCTTGAATGTGTCCAGTGAGTTCGTTTATGATTAATATAAAAAGATAAGGACTTAGTTGATCCTTGATGCAACCCTATCTTTATTGAAAATACTTCAGTTAATCCGTCTGAAGTCTTCACTTTAGTCGTTACTTCCTCATACATATCCTTAATTAGTTCAATATATGTTACACTAACACCTCTTTTTTCTAAAATTCTCCATATAATTTCTTTTAGAACTCTATTATAAGTTTTTTCTAAGTAAATGAAAACCATGTGTAGATCCTGTTTTTGCTCTCGATACTTTTCAATTAGTTGTCTAAGAAGATATATAGTGCTTCTATTGTTGATCTTTCTGGCATAAATCCAAATCGATTTTCGAGAACTGTGGTCTCCTTCCTTAATCTTTTTTCTATTACTCTTTCCCAAAGTTTCATGGTATGACTTATTAGTTTAATACCCTTATAGTTTTCACAAGTTTGTATGTCTCCCTTATTCTTATATAAGAGAATTAGGATACTTACCCTTCATTGATCAGACATCCTTTTTGTTTTCAATATCATGTTAAATAATTTTGTAGGTCGTTCACTACCTTGTTTCCCTAGGTACTTCTATACCTCTATCGGAATATCATCTGGTCTAACGATTTTTTCATTTTGCATTTCATTTAAAGCTTGTTCTACTTCTAAAATTTGAATTCTACGATAAAAATTTAAATTTCTATATTTATTTGACCTACTTAAATTACCTAAATTAAGTTGGTCTCCTAAATTTTCATTAAAAAGTCGATGAAAATATCTCTTCCATTGCTCTTTTATTTCTTCATCATTTACTAGTACCTTATTGCATTCATCTTTAATACATCTTATTTGATTAAGATCTTTTGCCTTCCTTTCTCACTTTAGCTATTCTATAAATGTCTTTTTCCTCTTATTTTGTATCTAATTTTCGATATAATCGTTCAAAAGTTTCAGTCTTAACTTCATTCACTGTTTTCTTAGCTTCTTTCTTGGATATTGTATATTTTTTAAAATTTTCCTCATTTTTATAAATATATAATTTCTTATAGGCAGTTTGTTTTTCGTTGACTTTCTCTTGCACTTTCTCATTCCACCACCAAGATTCTTTACTTGGTGGTGCATATCCCTTTGACTTACCGAGTATACTCTTGACTACTATTTTCAACTTTGATATCATCTTATCCCATGTTGTATTAGGATTACTATATATTTCATCTAATACTTGTACTCCTACCTTCTCTTTAAATATATTTAGTTTCTCATCCTTTAACTTCCACCACTTATTTTTATGAGTCGTGTATATTTTCCTTATATTAATATTATGATTGAGACATATATCCAATACTACTAACCTATGTTGAGTAGTTAAATTCTCTCCAGAGATGACCTTACAATCTTTACAAATCTTTCTATCACTCTTCCTAACTATAAGAAAGTCAATTTGTGATTTATTATTTTCACTTTTGAACGTGACCAAGTGTCCTCTTCTCTTAAAAAATATATTAGCTATAAGATCATATGCTATTGTAAAATCTAATATAGTTTTACCTTCTTCATTTCTTGTTTCAAACTCATAACCCCCATATACCCTCTCATATTCGTAATTTTTCACTTCGACATGCCCATTTAAATCGCCTCCTATCAAAATCATCTCATTTGATGGAATATTTTATAATACTTTATCCAAGTTATCCCAAAATCTTAATTTGGTATTTTCATCTAATCCTATTTAAGGTGCATATACACTAATTACATTCATAATTTCTTTCTCCACTACTATTTTGAGAGCTATAATTTTATCCTCCTTTCTAATTACTCCTACAACTTCATCCTTTAATGAACTATCTACAATAATATTCACTCCATTTCTTATTTTACTCTTTCCTATATACCATAACTTAAACTCCGAATTCTCTATCATCTTTGCCTTCTCACTTATCTATTTTGTCTCTTGTACACACACAATATTAATTTTTCTCCTAATCATTGTATCTACTATCTTCATTGTTTTACCAGTGAGGGTTCCTATGTTAAATGTACCAAATCTTAGACTATTAGTTTGTCTATAATATTTATTCTTACCCAACCTATGGTGTGAGAACTCTTGCTTATTTAACACTACATCCAAGTTCTCATGGAGATGTAGCAGTCCTTTAATGTAGACTCAACAGAAAAAAAAAAAAAAATGAAAGTCCAAGTTAATGATAGTTCGCTCACTGGCATCATGTAAGATTTCTCCTATCCCAAAATTCCTCATCTAGACTAAACCAGGGCATCACTGGCCATGACATATGCATGCACCACCAAATCACAATAGATGAATATTGTGGTCCATCAGAACTTATAGACATGATGACTAAAATTATTCAACTCCGTTGTTTGACACTAGATTATGAGCTTTTCCCTGCTATTGGAAACCATTCAGTACAGAAAAGAAAAAGAATTGTAAACGTACACCTAATTGAAGATTCTCAATAATTATTTCACTACTGTGGAACTATTTTCGTGTGTACTTTTTTTGCTTTGAGTGGGACTAAGGAATCAGCTTTAATGCATTTGGTAGAGTCAAAGCAGAGACGTCATTTATATAATCCAATTATTTCATAGAACTGTGATAGTACTCATGCTCACAGTGAAAATAGCTGTGGTGATAACTTACTACAACTTCTCATTTCTTATGTCTATTATTACATATGAATTCAACTAATTTGACTGTGTAAATAATATCAGCACCAATTTTTTATAGTGTTCTTCTAATAAGCTGAATAAAAAGAGTTACTGAAGATTTAAATTTAAATAAGCATTTAAAACCAAGTATGTTAAATGACTAAGCATGGTATGAGTAAAATGTGGCAGAGAGTAAAATTATTTAGTTTATCTGAAAGAGCCTATTGATAGCAAAGTTAGTTGTCAATGCCCCAATGGCTTCTAATATTTGTCTATCTGACACAATTTTGGTGAAAATGATGTTGAATCAATTTAAAAAGGTTAAACTGAAGCAATAGAAGTGACACAATCTCAGATGTCAAGAGAAAAATAAAAATCATCCATCGACAAATTTTATTATATTCTCAAGTAAATCCTAAGGAGAGAAGTAGCTTAAACTATGGTTTTCATAGAATGTTTGAAAAGTTTAGTGTAAAAGTGGGTCTTAATGGAACCAAATGTAGTTTCTCAAATGTTTCAGTTGCATATTAGCATCAATGTCAAAATCTTATCAATAAAATCATTTTCCTATAGTTGGTCACAAGTCTATTAAACTGAAAGATTGTCTTTTTGATCTTGACTTCATCCAGAATTGATCATGAATCATCATGTGACTTAAGGTTATTAGCAAATAATATCATCCCACTAAATTCAAGGTTAGTTCAAGTAGAAATATGCTAAGCAATCTGATAAAACAGTGTCATAGAGTTTCGCTAATTAAAATAGGAGTTGCTCATAAATCCAAGGTTAGTTCAAGTAGAAATACACAAAACAATCTGATAAAACAACCAGAGTTTCACTGATTAAAAAGTTGTGAAAGGCCTTGCCTGTGCAATTTCCTTGAGCCGTTGCTGCTCATAGCATCTTTGACGAGGTGAAATACACTTATTGTCTAATCTCCAAAGACTAGAAGGATCATGTGAATCCTCATTGGCATCACACATTCCTGTGCTAGCCTTTCTACCAAGTGATGGTTGAAATACTCCATTTCCATCCACATTGTCATTATTAACAAGAACTACCTGTGCAGGTTTAGGCAGATCACAATTCTCAATATGATGCAATGATTTTTGGGCAATCAACAAAGCCAGATCATCTTTATCTGTAATACGCCACCATGGCTCAGACTTATTAATAGCAGCCCACCAAGGCTTTGTCTATTTTTCTAGATGGTAATTGCTCATCTGGCTTCAAACCTAACAGTTCTCCCTCGTAAACAAATTCCATATCTGGCTTCTTAAAGGCCGGTGAGGACAGTTAGTTATCATCTTTATCTCTTTCACTAAAGTTCTAGAACTGTTGTTCTTGCGATCTGTTGATACCATACAAGGAATTTCCAGAAGACACTCTTCCTTTTTAAGAACATTATCAACGGTGTCAATTGGCAAAGGTTTCCCATCTAACACCGATCTTGGTGCAGCTGTTCCCAAACTCTTCTCATCAGTTTCATATACTAATGAGCATAGTTGGTCAAAGTTAATGTCTTTCAGGCACTCAAAGTTGGGTTGCAGCTGAAGCCACCATTTTATCTCAAAGGGATTGTTAAAATGGATGACATCAGAGACAGGAGTTGTTGTATTGCCATCACTTGAACCATTGCTTTGGGTAGATGATGGAGAAGAAGCTAAGTTTGCATCTTCATGGACTTGACCATGGTTTGTAGACCAGTGCCAAACATCCCTTGCTTCTACAGCAGCCATTAGTGGCTCATGTTCTCAAAGTAGTTGTTTGTTGGCTGACTACCATATCAGAACAAGAAATAAAACTACTAAAAAACTTTTCTAATCTGAAAACTCTAATTGATTTTGTCAATTTTGAAGAAATCCAAATAAGTTGATGATTGTTCAATCCAATCTTGTAGTTGAAACATAAGTTAGGGAAGAACATAAGCCATAGAGATGAAGAGGAAATTGTTAGAGAAAACATGAGTGATACTGATCATTATGAAAATGAAGTATTAAATAAATACAAGGAACATTTTCCCATAAGTTAACCATCAATGACAATGAAGAAGGAATTTGAAGAACCAATCTGAGATCTTGTTAAAAACAAACTAGTAAATTGGCTTTGAGAAATATCTGAAGAAAAAAAAGGGAATCAAGCTAAAAATATAACTACGATAGTTGGGCTTTACTGCCAATTTGATTTCATAAATGACTGGAATAGGAACAATGATAACTTTTACTAACAAAATTACCAGATAATAACATAGTTTGATGGCTACCCATTGATTACAGAAAATTGGAATGGATCAGTTAGAAAGCTGCAGAATCTGTCTGACAACTCTTGATGAATAAAATTATCTACTTCCATGGAAACAACAACAGAGACATAAAAATGAGATCAGAAATAGTCAAATGAATGTAGAGGACTCATGAGGCATTCATGTAATGAGAAGAATAATAAATTCTCTCCATATGTAGATGAATTCATATTCTCTAAACTTTAGTAAAAAGGAAAGAGATATTGAATGCCTTCATGGAAGTTTTCACAGTAAGTTACCAGATATTACTAAATGTTAAGCTTCAAAAAACTGTTGGATGGAGGCAGAACTGTCATTTGTTAAACAGACAAGGATCTGTAGAAGATTTACCTGTGACTCTTTTACTTTAGATAATTATGTCGACGATCGCAAAGGTTAAACAATGATGATTATAACAGCTATAAGTATAAAATAACTCATAGCTAAAAACATAACCTTTAACCAACAAACAAATTCACGCTGCGAACCAATCAAGCCACTTATATTTAAAACAACCACCTAGAAGTTAGGTTTAAAGAGGAAGCGAGCAAAAGAATATCCTAAATCCTCAACCGAAGAAAGGAGAAACAAATAAGCAGTCACTTTGCAACAACTTCCATTCAACCGACATCATCTGTCTCATGAAATCGCCCAATCGGAGAACGAAAAAAGAACCCAAAAAACAAAAACAAAAAAAAAAAAAAAAATTGCAACTCAAACCGATGCCCTAACATTCCAACAAGCCAAGGAAGCCAGCAGAGAGGAAGAGAAAGGCATTCAAGTATAAAGTCCCAGATAGAGAATTGCACCGAACAACCACCGCTTTTGCCCTAAAACAGGATCTCGAGTCCAGTGACTGCTTCCCCTCCATCATCACTGGCGTTTCCCAGGGATAAACCGCTATTCCAGTGGGTGCCGATGAAACACCACCGCACCCGCGTAACAAAAACGTATCAAATCACGCGCTGCCACGGGACACGTCGGCAGGCGATGCCGCGGGTTGCTCTGAGAGAGACCATGATTCGGTTTGGACCGTGAACCGATTGAAATTGTTTTTTCGATTTCAATTTGAAAATCGGAATAGGAATCGAAATCGGAAATATATAATTTAATTTTAAATTTTCAAAATCGAATTAAAATAGGAATCGAATTAGAGTCAGAATTGAAACGAAATTAGAATCCAAATCAAAACTGATTATTTTTTTATTGAAATTATAATTAAATTTTTAAAAATAGATTTTAGACAATAATAGGTAATGAAAAAAAAATAAATTTTATCAATCATTATCTCCGACAATAATTCATATTAAATTAAAGTAAAAAGATTATATTTAAATAGTAAATTAATTATGAGGATCTTTTTTATATCTTAAAAAGATATAAATAATTTAATTTGAATATGTATAAATTAAGTTTAAATTCTCATTTTAAATTGTTAAATAGAGAGGTAATATATTGTAATTATGAGAATAATATATATATATATATATAATTTATTGATATAAATTTATTAATTAAATATGTTTATTTAATAATTTTTTAGATAAATATATAATTTAAAAAGTTATATATAATAAATAAATCGTCCTAGTTAAATTAAAACTTATATTTAAAAATAATTTAAATTAAAATAAATCAATCGAATTAATAAATTAAAAAATAATATATTTAAATTGAGAGATTTAAAATTAAATAATTTAAATTTTGATTTTAAACCATTCGAGAAATCGAATTATAAGAATATAAAATTATCGATTAACAATTTGATTTCGATTTCGATGGATGATAAATCGGAATCGATGAGAAATTGAAATGGACGGTTTTCAAAATCAATGACAAGCAATTCGATTTCAATTTGATCACTCCTTGTATTGCTCAGCCGTCGATGTCTCGAGCCACAAGTTGTCACCCTCCGAAGTCCGAAGGCGGAAGGCAACCTGTGGAGGGCGCCTCGGCATCCACATTGGTATGGGCCTTATTTGGGCCATCGAATAGGCCTGCATAAGTGAAAACAAATCGGAAAAGCACGGCTACACGACAAAAATGGACGCTTCGCTTTCGTCTTTGAATTCGCCGCCAACAACTATCCTAATCCTCCTCCATCTCTCCTCACTAATCATTCTCCTTATCGATCTCACTCTCCGCTCGCCGCTTAGGGTCGAGGATTCAAAGATCGGGGAAGAAAGAAGAATGATGTGCTGGGAGTGGGAGTGGGAGTGGGAGAGCGACAGCGAGTGCCGGCCACTCGCCTGGCTGCTCGGCCTCCCCTTCGCCTTCATCGCCCTCCTCCTCTCCGTCGTCGGGGTTATCATCTGGATCGTCGGGTACGTATCGCGGTCCAAAACATAATTACATTTTTGGGAATTCTTTCTAAAATAGTCGATTGAATGATGAAAAAGAGTTCTCCATCGAAACTGATTGCAGGTTGCTGCTCTCTTGCATCTGCCCCTGCTACCTCTGCGTCACCATCCTGGTGGAGTTCGGAATCGAGCTCATCAAGGCGCCGCTGCTGGTGATGCGGTGGTTCGCCAAACAGATCCCTTGTTAGTCTTCCGAGATCCACAGATGTAATGTTAGGAAGATTATGATCGTCGATTCCTGTCGAGACAACGTTTTCCAGGTCCGTGCGATGATTTTTATCTTCCCTTCGTCTGTGATCGAATTTCTACGTTCTTGCGAGCAATTCGAAGGAATAATTCGTCCAGGTTGGTTATCCTTCGAGGATGATTTACTCCATTATTGAAAGCAGAAGTCTGTTTTAGTTGGTCAATCCAGTGCTACATTGTTAGTTTCGTTTCAGTAGGGAATCTTTTGTTATTTGTTTTCTTGTTGGAATGGAGTACCAGTGGGGTTCACAAACTCGCTGTTCAATAATTTCCTTAAGTAGATTAATGGGCATTGTTTTTTTTTTCTTCTTTTTTTTTTTTTCTTTTTGGCCGAATCGTTCATTTTTTTTTTCCTTGACAGATGCGACTAGGAAATGTCATGGGTCTGGACCAGAATGCATATAATGACACTATTTTTTATTATTGGTGTCTGACACATCTTTTACTCCTAAACAGTAACCTCAGATATTATTAAAAAAAAAAATGAAATAGCCGTATTAATTCCCTCCGACTGTCTCCGTAAGAAAATAAATTAAAAATTCAATTCACAAATATGAAATCACCTAATATCTTCGATTAAAAATAACTTCTGTATACTTATTAATTGGGTTTTTAAAATTGTAATCTCAGATATTATTCACAAAAATATAAAATCATCGTATTAACACACTCCTCCCGATTATTAATTTAAAGATGAAAATTCATGCTAACATATCTACAAGATTATTTTGCGATAGAATAAAAGTAGAATCGCTGACACGTCAGATGAATTTGGAAGCTCAAGTTTGAAGAAGATGGTTCGAAACCATTTCGAAATCGATTTGGAATTGTTTCGGAATCGATTTGGAATCAATTCGGAATCGGTCCGAATTGAATTGATTCCAAAGTTGAAATTTTGAAATTGAAACCGGTTCGAAATCGATTTTGAATTGGAATCGAAACTGAGGAACCGATAAATATGTTTAGATGGATGAGATAAATCAAAAATTTAGATAATTCAGAATCATAATTTCCCTCAAAATTAATCATTGTCCATTTAAAAAGATTTTTTTATATATTTATCAACGGGGCTAGGCTGGTCATGAAACTTTCCATATTATTCACAAAAACGTGGAACCGTCACATTAGCGATCCCTCACCGTTGCCCCTATGTGTGGAGGGAAATAAATCAGATGTCAGATGACTAGCACAGAAATACAAAGTCATCGATAGTCTAATAGTTACCTCCAAAAATCGATTTCTTACCCTTTCAAATTTTAATACGACTACAATCTGAATTTACCCTGGGACTAACTCTTCATATTATTCATAAAAAAAATATGAAACCGTCACATTAGCGGCTCTCGACCGCTGCTCCTACGTGTGGAGGGAGATAAATTAGGTTCCAGATAGCTAGTGTAGAAATACAGAATCATCGATAATCTAATCGTCACCTCCAGAAATCGACTCTTTACCCTTTTAAATCTTAACACGACTGTATTAGCCATGTAGATTTATCCTAAGAGCTAACTCTCCATATTATTCACTTCCTTTCCAAAAAAGGTTGGAACCGCCAACCTAGCAGCCTCCCGCCCCCCGTCCCAAGGAGGATTCGCGAAGGGGTAAACTACGGGGCAGCCATGGGGGATATTATCCTATGGGCCGAGCCTATGACCTTTGACGGGTATGGTACCAACAGAAGGGAGTTCTTTCACCTGAGAAAGGAGGATAAATCCACCCGTCGTCGGAAATCGATCCCCAACCCTCATTTCCAAGCAACCTCTGTCTTAACCAATCCGCCATCTCCGTGGGGACAACTCTCCATATTATTCACTTCCAGAAGATTGGGACCGCCAACCTAGCGGCCTTCGGCCCCCCGTCCCAAGAAGGATTCGCGAAGGAGTAAATCGCGGGACAATCCTGGGGGATATTACCCTATGGGCCGAGCCTATGACCTTTGACGGATATGGTACTAACAGAAGGGGATTCTTTCACCTAAAAAAGAAGGATAAATCCACCCGTCACCAAGAATCAATTCCCAACTCTAATTTTCCAAACAATTTCTGCCTTAACCAATCCGCCATCCCGTCGGGACAACTCTCCGTATTATTCACGCTCCGTTGTCCCGTGGTCCGTGGATGAGTCCTTTGAATTTAAAGTATTTGTCTTTCACCGTGATAAAATAAATTTAGCTGCGAAGTGGATGGGCCTCTGCCTTTCAAATGTTTTTTAAACCCGCTTTGACTTTCTTCCCGAGAAAACAACGGCTGGTATTCTTTCCTCCAGCAGGCGGCACGCCGACGGTCCATAAACCCCTGGTTTCCTACGACAGTTTTTGGGCGTATTTTTTTATTAAAAAATTAAAATTAAAATTAAAAATAAAAAAATCTCCATCACGGTGATTGTGACTTGGCCACTTTACGATTAGGTGACCACCTTGACCGACTGAGTAGACCGCGCATCACTTAATCGTGCTCATCTTGACCGAGAGGTCAGGCCGCGCGATCCTATCGCTCGGTCAGGCAGACTCTGCCCGCACGAGGTTAGGTAGCGCTCGTCGCGATCGATGAGAAATCGCTTGATGGATTGGTCAGGCGATCGTGCGACTTAAATCTCTCGATCAGAGTGACCGTGGCTAAGCGATGCGGGGCTTGACCGTTAAGTCAGCGCCGCTGTCGACCTGCACGACAATCGTCTAGCCATGCGGTGTCGAAGTTATGGTTGTTTAGTCCCACATCGCGACAATATATTTTTTAATGGGGTAGATATTTTGTCGTGTAAGAAGTAAAATAATTTATCTACGTTATTATCTACGCCAGCGTCTTTGTCTGTAGCAGTGGAAGCCCATACACTAATATGAATCTTGACTCTCACGCACTTCAAGGTAGCCGATGAAGCAGTCGCCCATGGTTTCCAGTTTCCACTGCCCTCCTCCGCTTGGCATGTCGCCGATAAAAGAAGGCCCTCGCTTCGTTTGCTTTTGCGTATTAACCGGCGAGCGATTCGAGCGATTCAGACTTGCGTTCGAACGGGTTCAGAATGCAGGACGGCAGCGCGCGTCGGGGCCCGGGGACGCTGGGGCGGCATCTGGCCCGGCGGCTAGTGCAGGTGGGCGTCCGCGACGTCTTCTCCGTGCCCGGCGACTTCAACCTCACCCTACTCGACCACCTCATCGCGGAGCCGGAGCTCAACCTTGTGGGCTGCTGCAACGAGCTCAACGCCGGGTACGCCGCCGACGGCTACGCCCGCTCCCGAGGCGTCGGCGCCTGCGTCGTCACTTTCACCGTCGGCGGCCTCAGCGTCATCAACGCTATAGCTGGCTCATTCAGCGAGAACCTCCCCATCATCTGCGTTGTCGGCGGCCCCAACTCCAACGACTACGGTACCAATCGCATCCTCCACCACACTATCGGCCTCCCCGATTTCTCCCAGGAGCTCCGCTGCTTCCAGACTGTCACTTGTCACCAGGTTCCCCAATCTTCTCCGATCTATAACTCACGCCAATACGCCCCCAATTTCGTAGCGAAATATAGGTTTATCAGATCTTAAACATGGCTCCCTTGATCTGCCCCAATCTATAGGCGGTGATCAATAATTTGGATGATGCACATGAGATGATCGATACTGCAATATCCACAGCTTTGAAAGAGAGCAAGCCGGTGTACATCAGCATCAGCTGCAACTTGCCGGGGATACCTCATCCCACCTTCGCAAACGAGCCTGTTCCCTACTTCCTCTCGCCCAAGTAGGTGTTCGATCGGTGCTCTCTCTCCCTCTCTCTGTCTGTCTTCGATTCTCGTTGAAATGAGAGACGATTGTCCGTCCTTTGTAGGGTGAGCAACCAACTAGGACTGGAGGCTGCCGTGGACGCAACAGCAGCATTTTTGAACATGGCCGTGAAGCCAGTACTGGTCGCAGGACCCAATCTGAGGGTGGCTAAAGCGCAGCAAGCCTTCACGAACCTCGCCGACGCGTGCGGCTATCCAATAGCCATCATGCCATCAGCCAAAGGACTGGTGCCAGAGCACCATCCTCACTTCATCGGGACTTACTGGGGCGCCGTGAGCACCAACTTCTGTGGGGAGATTGTGGAATCAGCTGATGCTTACATGTTCCTCGGTCCGATCTTTAATGACTACAGCTCTGTAGGGTATTCTCTCCTGATCAAGAAGGAAAAAGCTGTGGTGGCAAAGACTAACCGTGTCACCGTCGGCAATGGCCCCTCTTTTGGTTGGGTTTTCATGGCAGAATTCTTGACTGCACTGTCTCATAAGCTGAAGAGGAACACTACTGCTATGGAGAATTACCGTCGTATCTACGTCCCTCCGAGCATGCCGATAAGACGAGAGAATAACGAACCTTTGAGGGTTAATATCCTCTTTAAGCACATTCAGGTATGCCTTTGAAAAAAAAATAAAAAATCAAACTTTAACTTCATTTCGATTCAAGTTTGTGCTTGTTGTTTTTATTGAGTTCGTCGTATGTTTTCTTTCGAGCAGAGGATGCTGAGTGGAGAGACCACTGTCATTGCAGAGACTGGTGATTCATGGTTCAATTGCCAAAAGCTTCATTTGCCAGAGAACTGCGGGTGAGTTCGTTGTCGTTTTACTTTCGTGAATGGTTGGGAATTGGGATCATGAGGGCCATCAAACGGTTGACCTACTGATGCGATTTTCTCAGGTATGAATTCCAAATGCAGTACGGATCAATTGGATGGTCAGTAGGTGCCACTCTTGGATATGCTCAAGCTGCCAAGGAAAAGCGTGTTATTGCTTGCATTGGAGATGGGAGTTTCCAGGTAAAAGGAAATAATTTTTATAAAATAAATTTTCAAACTATATTAACTTCTAGGATTTGTTTACAGTTTTGTCATCTATTGAATACTAAACAAATCTAAAGAGAAAAACATTGTTTCTTTGGAAAAAAATTTTCCCTTCTAAGTCTTTCATTCTCAAATATCCTTCTTTTTGTGTGGCTTAAATGGAGGTGAATTGTTTTCGTTGTCATTATTTTTCTTTTCATGATTACTGATCATCACTGGTGCTCTTGGATAATTCTTTAGGTTACTGCTCAAGATGTATCTACAATGATCCAGCAAGGGCAACGCAGCATAATTTTTCTCATTAATAATGGCGGATATACTATCGAAGTAGAGATCCATGATGGGCCTTACAATGTGATCAAGAACTGGAACTACACTGGAGTTGTTGACGCAATAAACAATCAAGCAGGCAAATGTTGGACTTGCAAGGTGAGTTCGTTGCAACTCACAAGTCACAACCATCGAATGACAGATGTAAGTTTTGAAACCGGTGATTCATTGCAGGTGAACACCGAGGAGCAATTAGAAGAGTCGATAGCCACAGCCACAGGGGAGAAGAAGGATTGCCTGTGTTTTATCGAGGTAATTGTGCACAAAGATGACACGAGCAAAGAGCTTTTGGAATGGGGATCAAGAGTCTCGTCCGCTAACAGTCGTGCGCCGAACCCACAATAGAAAACACTGCACGATTTGAGTAAAACTAAGACCTTTTTCATTCATGAAGAACTTTCAAGCGTTTTGTTCCGACTACGTGTTGTATCTGGGTATGTAAATGAATATATTGCCTAAAGTTTGATGATCCAGAGGTTTGCTAAATCTTTTTGGATAATGAATTCCAGTTTTAATGAGTTCTAGACGCATAGCAGCAACATGGTGTTCTGACTACTGAAACCGGGCAGTTGCTTTCGCCCTTTTGATATTGAAATTGGAGTTCAGAATCAGTAGTTCCGCTGTCAACTGCAATACGTGCAGTATCAGTGTAGCCTTTAAATAAAAGCTAGCCAATTGAGCTCCGTCTCTGCATCAGAATTCCCACAAGTTTTTAAAGCAGATTCCTTTTTCCTTCGAGCTTCCACTTTAACAATTATTGTTGGAATTGTAGGGCCATTCATTTTCTTATCGACTTACATCCTCTGTTTTTTTTTTTCTTTCCCATTCTCGATCTCTGTCAGAGAATAAGAGATGAAATTAGAGTGGTCATCTAAATTTTATTAATTCGTCATTTTAATTAAATAATTTAAATATATTGAATTTAAATTTTATTAATTCGTCATTTTGACAGATTTAAACGGATCAATTTGCATGGATTATGGATCTAAACGGATCAACTCGTGGTGGGCTTGAATTGATCCGTGGGTTAAGAAATATCAAAAAGGAAATTGAACGTATGAAAATAAAATTGTATAAACTTTTTTTTTTTGTCAATATTCTAATACTAACAAGTTTTTCACAATCACTTTCTTATGATATACACCTCAAAAGAAGTTAGAGGAAAGAACAAAATTTTTTTTAAGGTAGATACTTTAATATTTTTTTCTTATATATCTAATTATTTTATATTATCTCGTTACTACCCTTCTAATTAAGACAGAAAATGATAACATATCAAAGTCATATAATTACAAGAGTTGAAAAATCACAATTAAATCTCTGTTTGGATAAGTCAAAATTTGAATTTGCATTTTGATATTTTAGAGCATTAGAAGAATAAAAAAATTCATACCCAACTTTACTTGATTTCTTATCATAATATCATATCCACCTTGTCAATCGTCATCTCAAGTCTTCAACGTCTCAGTAATTTTAGAAATAAATTTTATTTCTTATGACCCACGGATTGGATCATCTAATCCGCAATTCGTTTTGAATTGGATTGGAAATTTCATAATCTGATAAGATGGCGGATTGACCCGCTCCTTCTCACAAATTATTGGTTTATAATGGATTAGCTTATTCCGTTTAACAATTCTGGATGAAATTTTGGATATAATTTCAGAATAAAGAAAATATTGAATTATTTGTTTGATTATATTTTATTTATTGACATGACAAATATATTTTATTTTTTAAAAATTATTCAATATTTAAGTTATTAAATCATATAGCCAAGTAAATTATAACACACTGCAAAAAGTAGCAGTAGTTTGGAATATTCTATAATTTTATTATTAAATTGCAGCTGTTTTAGAAATTAAAATTTTCCCTAAATTTTGTAAAACAAACTCAATTTTGCCAATAAAATTAAAAACTTTACTTATTTATTTATTTATTTATAAATTCCCCTAAAATTATCGCCTTCTGCTGTGGTTAAATGGTCCAGAACGAGAAGAGTGGATTTCTCCGCTTGGGCCGCCCTCGCTTGCTTAAACGAACAACAGATCTGTCATCGTTGCATTGGCGTTCAGCAGCAGCGAGTAGATTTCTCGCCTTACCTCCCTCCCTATTTAAGAGGCCCAAACCCTAACTCTATCTCTACGGTCATCGCTCTTTTACTGCATCAGAGACGATGAGGAGCTTCCTGGTTAGATCTGTCGACTCAGCGCTCAGACGTGGCGGAGCCTCCTCCGGCCGCCGCCTCTTCTCCTCCGACGCTGCCCCGGAGCGCAAGGTCGCGGTCCTCGGAGCTGCTGGTGGTATCGGCCAGCCCCTCGCCCTCCTCTTGAAGCTAAACCCCCTCGTATCCAGCCTCGCCCTCTACGATATCGCCGGCACCCCGGGCGTCGCCGCCGATGTTAGTCACATCAACACCCGTGCCCAGGTTTGGAGATCTTCTTTCCTCTCTCTCTCTCTCTCGCTCTGCGATCCTCGTGGGGAATCTGATCGGATCTAGGGTTTCGGGTCTGTCATTTGATGGATCTCAAGGTGGCGGGCTATATGGGCGAGGAGCAGATTGGCAAGGCCCTTGAAGGTTCCGATGTCGTGGTCATCCCCGCTGGTGTGCCGCGGAAACCTGGCATGACTCGCGACGATCTCTTCAACATCAACGCTGGCATCGTGAAGGGTCTCTGCTCCGCCATCGCCAAGTACTGTCCTAACGTAAGTGTTTTTCTCTCCTTCACCAACAAGCTGTTGCACTTCCTCTTTGCCTTCGTTCCCTCCAAGCGTTTGAGGAATCATGATCTATAAGGAGAATTAATTTTTGTTTGTTTTTTCAATCAGGCTATTGTTAATATGATAAGCAACCCAGTGAACTCAACTGTACCTATTGCGTCTGAGGTGTTCAAGAAGGCAGGAACATACGATGAGAAAAAACTGTTCGGTGTTACCACTCTGGATGTAGTCAGGGCTAAAACCTTCTATGCTGGGAAAGCTAAGGTTCCGGTGGCTGGTAATGCCTTCTTCTTGTTGTATCTGATATTTCATTGAACAAATCATCAAGTTAAACGATGTCGTTTTTTATACAGATGTTAATGTTCCTGTTGTCGGTGGGCATGCTGGCATAACAATCTTGCCTCTGTTCTCTCAGGTGGTTGTGTGGATTTGATATAACAATGATGTTTTTGTGCTATGATTAATCTTTAATAGGTTAAAATTTCGTTTCCACAGGCAACTCCTGCTAGTAATGATTTGTCTCACGAAGACATCAAGGCTCTTACCAAAAGGACTCAGGATGGTGGGACGGAGGTTGTGGAGGCAAAAGCTGGAAAAGGCTCTGCAACTTTGTCAATGGCGTAAGTTACACATAATATTGATTCATGTCTATCTTGGAAATTGTTATTTCCTAGTTTTTGTCTTGATTTGTCACTATTTTGTTCAGAAGAAATTTGTGTTTGGTGCCTTTAAGAGTTCCTCATTTCTCTTTCAGATCCATGTTCCTCTTTTTCTATTGATACAGACAAGAAGCTATATCTTACTAGAGTAGTTTTTTTTAAAATTTTTTTTATTAATTTAGTGACTCAAATCTCTTCAAATTACAGACATACCGTTTAGCCTTTATATAACATGAAATAACATTTAACCAAGGTAATATTCTCCTTAGAACCATGATGTTGTCTTTCACATTCTGCCTAGAACCAAGGTAATATTATCCTTAGAACCATGATGTTTTTTCTCGCATTCTGCTGAGATTTCTCAAATCCTATCTGCTTTGTCTGATTAAACATATTAATGCATATAAACTTTTATTGTTGATGTTGCAACACCTTAGTTTAGAATTTTGGGCTTATAAAGAGGGTTTGTAAGTTCACAAGTGGAGCTATTATTTACTTGTGTTTAAGCATTTTGAGCTAGTATTTGGGCATAATAAGTTAATGGGTTAGTTTTCTCATTTATGTTGGTCGAAGGTCAAAGCAAAGCATCCATAGGTACCAATTTCTACTACATTTTAAGTTTCTTAAGTAAATAAATTCCAGATGCCTAATTTTTACACATGAATGTGTAGTGTTCAAATCAGATGGAGGAATGATGATATTTAGTTAATTCAATAAAATTTCAGCAAGATAGTGTGCTATTTTATATAGTTTTTATTCCAATCATTTTATCTCCTATTATGTTATTCCTGTTTCTTGTTTTTAAGACTCAAGCCAGGTTTTACACTCATAATGACCTGTTGGTCTAGAGGTATTTAACAAATAACCAACCCTAAACCTAACCCAGCCAAGATTTGGCAATTTTGGGTCTTGCTTTGGGTCCAACGGTTTGATGTTTTGGTTTTTAGTTGGGTTTTTCTGGGATATGATTTTTTTTTCTTTATGGCTTATAAATACATTTTATAACCACAATCCAACCCAGTGCAATCATTTGTATTGAAATTTATATTCTTGACCTCGATGTCAGGCAGTGATGTAATATTTCCCCAGAGCTAACCTGACATGTCACAATTTTGAGTTTCATATATGAATTACTTTGAACCTAAACTGTATCACCATGTTATCATGGTTTGACTGAATTGCTTTGGTTCAAAAGTTCACAACAAATGAGTTTTGCGACCTGAACTATTTGGACAGCATGGATTTGGTTTAATACCATGTGCAACCTCGAGCACCTTCAGCTATTCTCAGTATTCCATCTTGATTTGCTGTTGCTTGTACCGTAAATGGTTATATTATTTATGTTTCAGTCGTCGCCTATTCGATTCTTTATTGCCTTTTCAATTTGGATCAATCAATGCTAGGTCCTTCGCGTTCTGATCAGTAATGTCTCTCAAGGACCGCTACATTTTCTTCGTAACTTCGGTGTAGTGAAAAATATGCTAGAGTTCACGTTGCAGGGTCCGACTACAACGTATCGGCAAGGACCGTTACATCTCCATGAGAACTTGGGTGTAATGTTAAATAAGCAAGAGTTTTCACATCATAGGTTGGGTAAGAACAAATATTATAAAAAAACTAGTAGTCTAAGATTTGGTACATGGAACATAGGAACCCTCACTGGTAAAACAATGGAGATAGTAGATACGATGATTAAAAGAAAAATTAATATTGTATGTGTACAAGAGACAAAATGGGTTGGTAAGAAGGCAAAGATGATAGAGAACTCGGGTTTTAAGTTATGGTATACAGGCAAGAGTAAAACAAGAAATGGAGTGGGTATTATTATTGATAGTTCGTTAAAGGATGAAGTTGTAGGAGTAATTAGAAAGGGGATAGAATTATAGCTCTCAAAATAATAGTGGAGAAAGAAACTATAAACGTAATTAGTGTATATGCACCTCAAATAGGATTAGATGAAAATACCAAATTAAAGTTTTGGGAGGACTTGGATGAAGTATTACAAAATATTCCGTCAAATGAGATGATTTTAATAGGAGGTGATTTAAATGGGCGGAGTGAAAAATAGCGAATATGAGAGGTGCGTGGGGTTATGGGTTTGGAACAAGAAATGAAGAAGGTAAAACTATATTGGATTTTAACGATAGATATGATCTTATACTAGCTAATACATTTTTAAGAAAAGAGAAGAATATTTAGTCACGCTCAAAAGTGGAAATAATAAATCACAAATTGACTTTCTTATGGTTAGAAGAGAGAGAAAGATTTGTAAAGATTGTAAGGTTATTCTTGAAAAGTTTAACTACTCAACATAGGTTAAGAGTATTCGATATACGCCTCAAACATAGTATTAATAGAAGGAAAATATACACACCCTAAAATTAAGTGGTGGAAGTTAAAGGATGAGAAACTAAATATATTCAAAGAGAAGGTAGAGTACAAAGTAGATGACATATATACAAGGACCCTAATACGACGTGGGATAAGATGATATCAAAATTGAAAATAGTAGCTAAGAGTGTACTATGAGTCAGGATACGCACTACCAAGTAAAGAATCTTGGTGGTGGAATGAAAAAGTGCAAGAGAAAATCGAGGAAAACGAATAAGATATAAGAAATTAAATATTTGTAAAAATGAGGAAAATTTGAAAAAATATACAATAGCCAAAGAAAGAAGCTAAGAAAGCAGTAATGAACGGTTAAGATCAAACTTTGAAGCGATTATATCGAAAATTAGATACAAAAGGGAAAGAGACATTTATAGAATAAATTAAAGTGAGAGAGAGGAAGACAAAAGATCTTAATCAAATAAGATGTATTAAAGATGAATCTGATAGGGTATTAGTAAATGATGAAGAAATAAAAGAGCGATTGAAGAGATATTTTTATCAACTTTTTAATGAATGTTTAGGAGACCAACTTAATTTAAGTATGTAGGTCGAATGAGTATAGAAATTTAAATTTTTATCGTAGAATTCAAATTTGTAGAACAAGCTTTAAATGAAATGCAAAATGGAAAAGCCGTTGGACTGATGATATTCCGATAGAGGTATGGAAGTGTCTAAAACAATGTATTGAATGACTTTACAAAATTATTTAACATGATATTGAAAACAAAAGGATGCCTCGATCAACGGAGGGTAAGTATCCTAATTCTCTTATATAAAAATAAGGAGACATGCAAACTCAGAAAACTATAGTGTATTAAACTAACGAGTCACAATGAAACTGGGAAAAAATAATAAAAAAGATTAAGGAAGGAGACCATGGTTTCTAAAATCAATTTGGATTCACGGAAAGATCGACAATGTGTTTATACATCTTCTCGCAACTAATTGAAAAGTATAGAGCAAAAGCAGATCTACACATGATATTCATTGATTTAGAAAAGCATGATAGAGTTCCAAGAGAAATAATATGGAGAATTTTAGAAAAAAGAGTGTATATAGTGTAAACATATATAATAAGGATATGTATAAGAAGTAACGACCAGAGTGAAGACTTGGTGGATTAATCAAGCATTTCCAATAAAGATAGGGTTACATCAAGGGATCACTTTAAGTCCTTATCTTTTACACTAATCATGGACGAACTCACTTGGACACATTCAAGACACATTAATGCTGTACGTGTTGTTTGCATGATATTGTTTTAGTAGATGAGACACGGTGAAGGAGTAAATGCTAAACTAGAATTTCAAGTGAAACACTAGAAGTGAAAGTTTTTAAGCTTAGTAGAGTAAAGACAGAATATATGGAATTTAAATTTAGCAATATTAGACGTAATGAGACAAATGTTAAGATAGGAGATGATGAGTTGTCAGGAATTGAGAGCTTTAAATATTTAGGATCATTTTTGCAAAATGATGGAGGGATTGAGAGAGATGTCTTACATAGAATACAAGCAGGATGGTTGAAATGGAGGAAAACATCGGGTATTTTATGTGATCGTAAAGTGCCTCTAAAATTTAAAGGGAAGTTCTACAAAACGGCAATTAGACCTGCTATGTTATATGGAGCTGAATGTTGGGCTACGACTCGAGCATATGAGCAAAAGATGAGAGTTGCAGAGATGAGGATGTGTGGACATACGAGGATGGACAGAATAAGAAATGAGAGCATTAGAGAAAAAGTTGGTGTTGCATCTATTAAAGGAAAGCTCCGAGAGACACGTTTAAGGTGGTACGGACATGTACTTAGACGGCCAATAAATGCTCCAGTTAGGCGATGTGAAACTATACCAAATATACACATCAAACGAGGAAGAGAAAGACCAAAAAAGACTTGGCTAGCAACAATAAAACAAGATAAAATTTATTTAAATATAGATGATGATATAGTAGGGGATAGAGTCCAATGACGTAGAAGGATCCATATAGCCGACCTCATCTAGTGGGATAAGGCTTTGTTGTTGTTGTTGCCTTTTCAATTTGGAATTTGATGATTTTTTTGAAATTTGGTAATTTCTATGTAGTGTAGCTGCTGAGAAAGAATAAATCTATCCATTGAAATTAACTGATAGTATGATGCAGATATGCGGGAGCCATTTTTGCAGATGCGTGCTTGAAGGGTCTTAACGGAGCTCCTGACATTATTGAGTGTTCATTTGTGCAATCAAGTGTTACCGAGCTGCCATTTTTTGCATCTAAGGTCAGTTGCGTTCTTTTTGGCTTGCTGATTATAGATGTTGCGGTTGGTATAATATACCTTCAAATCCCTGCTTACTAACTACGTACTATTCCTGCTTTGTGTTCTCGTCAGGTGAAGCTGGGGAAGAATGGAGCGGAGGAAGTTTTTGGACTTGGCTCTCTGTCTGATTATGAGAAAGAGGGCTTGGAAAATCTTAAATCCGAACTAAAAGCCTCAATCGAAAAGGGTATTCAGTTCGCACATGAAAATTAAGCATTAAGTTTCCAGGTTCACAATAATTCTGCTGCTGCAAGTTGAGGGGTCAGCATCTCAATGCCATGCATTTTTGTCATCTTTTCTGAGCAACCAATTCAAGCTTTGGGACTTGTATTAATAAATTATTTCCAGAGGCACTGTCCAATGTATCGTTCAAAAAATTGTTCTATTTTGACCTCACGTTTATTTTACAGACATTCTATGATTGGTTAAGGATAATATTCTATTGTTTTGGACGCCATAAGAAAATCTAATTGATTGTTTAATAAAAATAATTACTATGCTCTGATTTGGGCGTGTAAAATATAATGTCCTTAAAATTATTAATTGAAGTTTACTCAAATCGACAACTTCCTACTATTCAGCGCTTTTGACGTTTTCTTTTCTGGTATCTAGTCTTTCCCATGGTGGTAAAAAAAAAATAAACAAATTTTTTGTGTATGTTTTTGTATATTTGGATTGTAACTGGAGATTCATTTTTATCCCTTTGAGAGATGTCATTTTTAATCATTTTTTTGAAGGGCAAAAATGATTCTTTTAAAAAATAAATGTTTATTTTATACATGTTAAAAATAGGATAAGATTCAATTATTTTAAATAACTATCAATTGAAAATACATAAGTATTTAGATAAATTAAAAAAAAAAAAGTAAGTTCGTATTTTTTTTTTTAAAAAAATCCAACAATAATTTTTCCATGGCTAATGACGGAGTTCGTGCAGACGGAGTTCGATAACTGCTTCCACAGACTCGGCCGAAACAAAAACCCTAACCTCTCCTCTGGCGACGACCCTCTCCTCTCTTCAGCTCTTCGGCAACTGAGAAGAACGCCATGTCTTCGACTCTCCTTGAGGTGACGCGCTCCGCCCATGAGGACGTGGAGCGCCTCGAGCGACTCATCGTGCGAGAGCTCCAGCGCGAGCCCGACAACAACCGAGACCGTCTCTTCCAGAGCCACCGCGTCCGCCACATGATCGATCTCATCACCAACACCACAGATAAGCTTGTAATACCCTGTCATCAGATCCTTCGATTATGTAATTTCGTCACATTATCTTGTTGTCTCGCTTAAGCGTTTGCTGTGCAATTTATTTATGTTGATTTTTCTTCTGCTCTCTGCAAGATTGATATATACGAGGACAAAGACAGTGCGAGGAAAGATGAGATTGCGGCGCTTGGTGGGCAGACTGCAACTGGCTCGACTACGCTCTTTGGTGCGTTTTATGATAGGCTTAAAGAGGTGGGTGTTCGTTCAAGCTTTAGATATTGAAAAAATACTACCTTTTATCTGGTGGGCATTTGCTTCTGCTTCGGATTTGGCCGATTTTACGTGGTTTGGTGCATAATTCTCCTCCTGGTATTTAATACGATTTATGGAAATCTACACAATGGTTCATGTTGATGTTTAGGAAGCTTGACTTCGTAATTTTGTTAAAATTTTGAATGACCCTGAGCTTTGCCTTGTGCAGATCCGTGACTACCATAGGAGACATCCATCAGCTCGTGTGGTCGATACAACTGAAGAGTACGAAGAGCTTCTGAAGGAAGAACCACATATTGAATTTAGTGGCGAGGTATCTTAGGAGCCTGTCATAGTTTTGTGCTTGTTTTTTCCTTATGGTGGACACTTGATTCCATTTCTCACATGAATTCAATTTGAAATATTGAGATTCAAAGCGTGACACCAACTTGAAATTTATCCCACAAAACACAGAATTCCTGCTTCATGATCTAAACTATCTAGTTAGTTTCCTGCAAACTTGCTTATTTTTCTTTGGGTTTTGATCTAATTCTTCCATATTGGTTATGTATGTGTCTTCAATATTTGATCATTTAGTGAAATCCAAACAGTTCAATTGGTTTAGTGCAAGAATTTTATAGATTAACGTGAGTATGGAAGTATTGTTGCTTATGTCCAGCTCTGACCATATTTTTGACAAACTTTTGAGATTGAGTTATACTTTTCTTATGGTTAATCAGTTGATCTAGTTATATGAGTTTACTCAGTAACTCAAAACATTCTATTCCAACAAACAGATATGATGTTCTAACCAAGCCCAGTAATATGAGTGGAAAATGGCAAATGTATGAGTCCAGTGGAGATGACATACTCATGGAAAAATGAATATTTTCTTCTCTTGATGTTTGTTCACTGTGGTGTGGAATCTTCTGAATAATAATTCTCTTGTTTCTTCCAATCACAAAGAGGAATGGAATAGATGCCTTTGTGATTTTTGTATTTAATTTCTGCAGGATTTTGTCATTGTGCATGCAGGATCATGCTGGCACGCAGGGTAAGCTTTAGGTGTTTATACATCTTCAAGATCATATATCTGATGCCTTTCTGATATTGGTTGTCCTGCAATTTTTGATAATTTGGCAAAGCTTATCTTTTCATGGTGTTATGGTGGGGGTGGATGGTTATTCTAAATAAAAATGATCTATGCACTTAATATTTTTCAGAGCACATTATGTTCCTGTGTTTATTTCTGAGAGTACCTTTTTAGATTTCAACTCGCTATTGTGTTTTTTGGCACTACATAATTTTCTATTTATGTATTTTTGGTTGTTTTCACAGGAAGCCTTTGGCCGATACCTTGATATGCATGAGTTATACAATGAGTATATCAATTCAAAGTTCGGGGATTCTTCTACAGAGTACCTGACTTTCTTGGATTCATTTTCTCAAACTCAAAGCATTCCGTTCCATCTGAAGTTGAGTAGGTAAACCCTGGCTTTATATTTTGGCGTCTCTAATTTGTATTATTGCAAATGCCAATGCATCATAGCCGTCACAATTAAGTAGTTTTTGTTTCATTTATGATTTATTTTCATCCATTTTCTGTGGAAAAGGATGTTTGAGAGGTTCTTTCTATTGTTTTTCTTTTTATCGTCATTATGTCCTCTCTAGCTTTGTTAATTTCTTCACTACTTAACATTTTTTTTTATTTTTCTTTAGTAGTGATGCTATGCCATAATGTGTATGAAAAACAAAGACTCGAACGGCTCTGAGTTTACTTTTTGTTAATTCTGACAGACAATATAAGGAATATTTGGAGCATGTTTTGCAGTATTTTGTATCATTTGTGGAACGGACACAGCCACTACAAGATCTTGATAGGTTATTTCAGAAGGTAAAGTTGCTGATTTTTTTTTCTGCTTATGAATTCTTTAAGTCAACAACTTCGACATACAGCTCCTGTATTTTATTCTATGAAAACTTTAGTTAGCAATACTAATTTCTTGACCCTCTTGGATGAGAGATTGATTCATCGACTTGTTAGATACAACTATTAACCTAAAATTCCTAACATCAAAGATAATAATAGCTTACTGTATAAGCGTATAAACCCCTAAAATTCAAACATACCACATGACACCTTGCTGGACCAAAGTGTGGTGTTAAACTTGTGACAATATTTGTTAAGGTCTAAATTCCAATTCATGGCCCATAATATTCTTGAATTGGTGACACATGATGTCCAATGGTGGCTCAACCATCACATAGGCAACCCCTTTCCAATAACTCAGCATGCCTTTTAACTTGTGTCGTTGAAAAACTGACACCTTAACTCAGGCTTAAGGATTTTGACAAGTGGTTCAGCCTAACAAATTAATGTGATGGTTGGGCCTAACAAACTAGTTGGTCAATCCTTTAATCTAATGGGTCTTGAGAAAATATAATTTAAGACTTTGATTATTTTAGAAAAACTTATTATCTTCTAATCTTGCATTTGATTATAATTGGGAGGTCTTATTTTCATCTTTCCCTCATCTTAACTAAGTATTCCTAATTTCAACATAAAACATTTACTAATTGGTCTTAGTTGGAAAACAGTTATATTGATCTTGGCATTGCCTTGTTTAATTTTATTTGAGTTGCCCATCAATTTGTAGTTTGACTGATATGAGTTCATTAAATACATGGCCATTAGTTAGATATTACCATTGGGAATTAGGATTAACATAGGAAACTTCAACTTTCATTTTAATTGAAACCTATGTTAACTTGGAATTGGTGTACGAGTGTTCAACACAGTTATGGATCCAAGTATTCACGTGATTTGTTTATAATGGGGTTATGTGGAAACAACAAATCTTAAAACTAAAAATATTATGGCAATCTAATATATTATTGGTCTCCTAATGACATACCTTGAGTTATATACCAATTAATCTAATACTATTAGTAATGTATATAACTTAATAGTAATTTAATATATAATAAATCATCTCTTAATGATATAACTATTAATCTAATCCTATACTATGGTCATACTATCAACCAACCTTAATAATTGAAGTTATACAACTAGTAACTTAAATGATACAAGTTGCATACCTTATAATATATTAACAAATAATTTAACCTTCAACTTAATAATTTTTATAAATAATATTTATATTATGTGTTAATGCCGAAAGGGCGACAACAAAAGCTATACATTTTCTCAGACAACTAATTGAAAAGTATCGGGAGCAAAAGCAAAATCTACCCATGATATTCATTGACATAGAAAAAGCTTATGATAGAATCCAAAGAGAAATTATATGGAGAATTCTAGAAAAGAGAAGTGTTAGCATAACATATATTGAAATAATTAAGGATATATATAAAGAAATAATGACCAAATGAAGATTTCAGGTGGATTAACTGAAGCATTTTCAATAAAGATAAAGTTACCTCAAAGATAAGCTTTAAGTCCTTAATTTTTTTACACTAATCATGGACGAACTCACTGGACACATTCAAGATAATATCATGGTGCATATTGTTTGTAGATGATATTATTTTAGTAGATGACACGGAAACTCAGAAAGGAGTAAATGCTAAATTAGAATCTTGACAGAAAATACTAGAAGTGAAAGGTTTTAGGCTAATAATGGGCTTCAAGTGTTGGCAATGTCTATATTGCCATTTGATGGCGCATGATAGTATATTTGATCCTATGTAGATCCTGAAAACTTTATAAACATGTTCTGAAGAAAACATTTTGAAAAGGTGAAAAAGATTGGTAGTGGCAATTTTATTCCTAAACGGAAAAAGGTAAAGAATATTCAAAGATATATTGTAAGTGCAGTAAATAGTATAGTAAACTATTTATGTAAATTGGCTATGATTAATTATGGGCAATGCGATACTCACTTAACCTAGCCAATAGTATTTTTGGATATAACATGCACGAAGAGGTCTCATTTACATTTTTCAATCATAGTTCATGACCAATGCTAAAAATCAAATCAACGAGATCAAGCGATCTTCAAAGATTTGATAAAAATTATCTAGTTTATTCACATGTTTTCATATTTTTTAATATTTTGTCGTTTCCCATCACTTCTAGTCATTTCTCAATTAATCAAAATTTGAACGTGATCTCATCATTTATATGCTTTTTTTCTTTTATGGAATTGCGTTCATAATTCTAAAAAATTGAATTAATGATATCTAGTATTCTTAAAAAATATGATAAAATAAATCTGTTAAAGTTTGTTTTTAAATATGTTTTCTTTCTTTCCATATTTTTCTTTATTTCTTTTGATGTTTTCCTCAATTTAAATTTATATTGTTCTGTGAACCCTTAATCTGGTAGATAATGACTTAATTATCACTTGTTGAAGCTGAATTGGCCACATTTGCTTATTGGAAGCTATTCCAAATCCATAGAGTAATATTAATAGATGGGATTGTTACTCAAATCGATGTAATGTGCTACATTTTTGAATAATCTGCAAACATGTTGGTTGTGTCTATTATGGTCTAGGGGATTGTTATTAACATGTCTGGATGAGAATCTAGTTTCTTCATAATTTAAATCGATCAATATAGCATAAAAAAAGGTTTATTTTTCTCGTAACAGCTTGAAGTTGAGTTTGAACAACAATGGGCTGATGGGAAGATTTTGGGATGGGAAAACAAGGGTTTAGATAGGGATCCTTTTCCATTACAAATGGATGAGCTTGATCTTGAGTATTACAGTACAGTTGAAGAACTTATGGAAGTTGGACCTGAAAAATTGAAAGAGGTTAGTTCTTTGCCCTTCACTGTTTTTCTATGTTGGCAGTCTATACAATTCATTATCCTGGATGGGCCTATATTTTTCATTTTTGTCCTAGTGAACACTGATTTCAGTTTATTTCAATCAAACATATGGTCTTACATTATCTACTGATGTTGTCAATGATCAGGCTCTGTTTTTTTTTTTTTTGCGTGCTTGTTGTGATGTTGATTCCTTACTATTTTTAGGAATAAATGAAAAAAAAAAGTATAATTTGAACCTTTCTTGGCCTGGTAGCTTATTTCATATTGTATTTTACAAAAAAAAATAAAAATTCCCAACTACAAGATTGTTTTGAAACTGGGATTGATGCTTTAAAAGTTCCATAATGAACCTTTATTGAGAAAAAGTTAATTTAACTGGTTCCACGGCAGATTTACTATCATGAAAATAGGATATAATTGTTCACATTAGGAATAGGGGTGGGCTTGGGTTGGGTTGGTTCATTTTTTTAGAAAAGTTCGATGCTTGGTTTTATTCAATTTATTAAAACATCCCCATTCACGGATTCATACCTAGAAAAAACTGAACTAAATTTTCTTAGCTTGGTTTGGGTTTCAAGAATCTCAAATTTGTGTATTTGGGGATTTTAAGTTTGTTATACTATATTGCACATTTCATAGAAAATAAAAAAGGTGGCCCTTATAATCATTATCATCAAAAGAGCAACTCACTTTGAAAAAAAAAATATCAAAACAAAATCTCACTTATAATTTTCTACCCAAAATATCCCTTTGTTCTCAGCAAGAATAGGAACCGTCGATCTGACCCACCGCCTTGGAGTTGCTTTGTCAAAGGCAACTTCAAGGTTGACCTGTAGCTTCAAAATGGTGTAGTTTTGGTGCAACTCGATCGTGGAGCACACAAGCTATTTTGGATAGAAAATTATAGGTGCGACATTGTTTTGATAATTTTTGAAAGAGGGGTGTTCTTTTGATGATATGGATAAAACGGGTGCTTTTTAATTTTCTGTCAAAAAATTGAATTATACTAGGGCTCTAGCACTAGAATTAGACCTATAATTTGCAAAAATTGTGTAATCGAGTGCATGTTCTTCGATTCACAAGAACTATATAATTTAGATTAAAAAAGAAACATAAGACCTATTATCATGTTTCAATTGTAAGTCACCGGTAACAATAGAATAAAAATTAATCAACATTTCTTCTCACTAAATATATAGGATTCAATACCCACAAAACTGAGAAATTATCAACAATGAGAAATGAACATGATGAGCTATTTACCATAAATTCTAATCAGCTAAAATGTAACTGCATGTTCCAAAGAACGTTATAAGGAATACTGGACTTAGAAGAGATGCTGATTAGATTTATGTTGCAATGTGGAAGAAGAAATAGTGGAGGTGAGGGTGGACATAAGCAACATATTTTCTTGGAAAAACTCAATTTTTTTAGCCGGTTCACTTTTCAGTCAAGTAGGATCTATTGGTGATCTATCGCTCTAACTCTAAGCCATATATCAGAACACATCAAAACTTCCAAACAAGACTACTATTTGAAAACTTCCCGTGACAAGTTGACAGTAGGGGTGTAAACGAACCGAATCGAATCGAATCGAATTTTTTAAAAAAATTAGTATTCGAGTTCGAGTTCGAATTCGAATTGGCATATTCGAATTCGATTCGAAGTTCGAAAGTTTAATAATTTTGGGCTCGAATTCGATTCGAATCAAAGCTCGAGTTCGGATTCGTTTCGAAATTTTCGAATATTAATTCAAACGGTTCGATTACTATTCGAAATTTAGGCTCGATTTAATATTCGAATGATGCTCGGTTTGATATTCGAAAATTGATACTCGATTTAATATTCAAAATTTTTTAATAAATAAAAAATTAAGGTTCGCGAATAGTTCGTGAGCAATCGAACAATATGATTCGGCTCGAGCTCGATTCGTAAAATATTTGCACATATTCGAGTTCGGCTCGAATTCAATAATTTCGAATTCGAACCGAATATTATTCGAGCCGGCTCGAAAAGTTCGCAAACCGTCTCGATTCGTTTACACCCCTAGTTGACAGTAAGCTTGTTGTGGAAAAAATGAATAAACTATGCCTAATTAATGTGTTTATAAGGTAGAATAAACACTTTCAAAGCATAAATTCCAGTGCAAAAACATTCTTGGAATTGCAGAAAAAGGACGCAACATGGTATGGTTCTTGTAAAACACAATATGAAATATGATATGCAGCCAAAAAAAAATAAAAAAGGAACTTCAGCTTATACTACTTTTACGGGTTCTCTAATGGCTAATGATCAACTTGAAAGAAATTGAATTGACAACTTTTTATCAATCAACTTTCACTGTGAATAGATTATTTGAGTAATTAATTAATGAAAGTTATATCCTCTCCTTCTTCCAGGATTTGCAAGTCATCTGTTGACAATGCACTCACCTTCATAATCTTAGTTATATATCCAATAACAAATGTACATGCATCTCTTTCAAGGAACCATCATATAAGTATTAAAGTATGTTGATCTCTAAATGAAATAAAATGAATGTGACATTCTCAAATCTAAGGATCACCTAGGCAGACACACCAACCTTGCATGAAACAGCGAGTCACATGTGACAAGTTCTCTGGGATTTTGTTTCAATTATAAAGTACTTAAATTTTTTTATTAAAATTGTAATTTTATTAAACAATGCAATTACAATATATAATGAAGTGTCTATACAATCTGATTGCTTCTAAGACTAAGGCACCATCATTAACACTACAACCTTGCATGATTGGTATGTTCTCTCTGGCTGTGCTTACAGAAAGGCCAAGGCTAAGGTTCATACAGTGTCCATATGGTAGCTAGTTTTAGGTACCACCCGCTAGGTAATTCAGACTAATGTTTGTGGACATAGTTGGCAAACTTTTTGAATGCTTCTTTAAAATGCAATAATATAGAATAACTTAGCATTCAAATTTTCTGGGGTTTAACTGGTTGGTCTTTCTTTCCAGTGATTTTTGTTATGCTTATGATTATTTTCCATTATGCTGAGTAATGACTCAACACTTTAGGCCTTAGCAGCTCTTGGATTGAAAACTGGGGGTACCCTTAAACAGCGTGCAGAGAGGTTGTTTCTTACGAAGGTAAGTAATGTCTTGTTTGACTATTATCACTACTTTGTGTGTACACCTTGGTTTCAGTTTCCATCTAAAACTAGACATATTTCATCCTTAATCTGTGTAAGCTTCTTTGGTTCTAGTTTTTTCTTTCTATTTCATATTTGAATAATCATCAAAGAAGGTTGTTTTGCCAAAATTCTATGGCTTATCTTGATAAAATTCTTTATTCTTTCCTTATTTTTGCACACTAATTATTGACCATTCGTTTTCATGATTGCTAAAAGTAAAATTCATTGTGTTCCTAGATAGACAAACTATGTTTCATCAGATGAACCATGTTTCAGCTGGTGGAATCTTTTTACATGGGATTTCTTGTTTTACAACCAGTGATAGATGAATATTTAGGGTGGATCTTGATTTTCATCCCCTTACACAGTGATCACAATTGCTGCCTGGATTTTGAGATTTTATTATCCTACAGCCCAAATTGGCCATGGCATTTGTATCCGAAGTAGGATTTTAATCGAGATGGTATCTTATAGATCCTGATCCTAAGTTTCAAGACCGTTATTAGGTACGATCTCAATTGTTAGAACTTGACTTAATGGAATATATTGACATTCATATAGGTGTTTTTAAGCTTAACATTAGCCAAAAACAGAGCACGTGTTTGTATCATAACTTTTAAGAAAATTTTCGATTATATAAGACCGTTATAAATGGAAAGTTGAACATTTTCATATCTTATCAATTTCATTCATGGTCTTATAAAGATGTTAATTGTCACACAAAATGCAACAGATTAGTAGTTAGATTACATTGTCGATATATTTAATTCTATTACTTTTAATTACTTCAGTTGTTTGTATTATGCAACAGATTAGGTTCTTTTAATTACTTTTTTATATTAGAGTGCAAAGTTTAAAAAATTCATAACAATAATAAATATTTCTATAAAGTACTAGTACATATGATAAACTATAAATGACAACTTTCAAAAGGTATGCTTAAGTTGTTAGATCTTATGATACTACTCTTTTATCCCACAATGGGATGCTATGAACCCTTCATCGTTTTAGGTAGGATATTGATTCTCTTGAGAATCATGGGTAATTGAGTTATTGCGAAGAATCTCAAGATACTCTAGACTTGAAATGTGTTTTCCTCAACTGATGGCTCATTAATTTCTTGGACATCTATTTGATAACTTTAAATAAAGTTGTCCATAAGATAGGGACTAATGATTTTCTGTAATTAAATTCTAAGGTTATTCAGTGACTCAATAATAAAGAAACAAGAATTTAGCAATGGAAGTTTGTGCTCTATGATATTTTGTGAAAGTTTCTTTTGTCTATCTCCAGTCTTGTTGGGTTAAAATTCGTTTTTCAATTTTGCCCTTATTGCTGCCTTGTAACTTTATTACAAGTGGTTATACACAAGATGAGATACTTAGGATGTAAATCAAAGGACGAAATATGATGGTTTCCTTTCTATGCTGCACAACAATGGTTAGGCTCTTTAAATAAATATTGTAAGGATGAAATTTAGTGATACCTGGTAGTTTTTATCAAAGCTTTTCGTTTGTCACCCCTGCTCCCTTCTTCCTTTGTATGGATTGATCATTTCTCTATATCTTTATCCGTCGTATCTATCTCAATCTCATACCGGAGGTTATGCACATGAAATATAATTAAGAAATGATGGCAAAGCAGAAGCCATGGATGGGTTGTCTCTGTTTGCTTTTCTACTTGAAATGATGGTTACGTTTTGATAATGTAATAAAAAAGATTTCTTGTATGATGTTTAGACGATCTGTACTTGAAGCTGGCAATATCCTTTGCATTTTCTTGCATGTTGTCTTTCTTCTTTCACATTATCTTCTTTTATGCCATGTCTACTTGGAAGGAGGGAGGTTAGAGAGAATAGAGAGAAAGAAAAGGAGGAATAGGGGGAGGAGATAGGAATGATAAAAAACTGTTGATCATCTTATGGCAAAAAGTTGGATGGTTGGCAGTGGTTTCATGGTCAAATCTGGGGGATGGCTGATGATGGTTACTTAGTTTCCTTCTCTCTAAGTTCCATTCTAATAGTAGATAAGTGTTCCTCATACTTTCCCTACTGCCATATAGTATTATGCCACATCATTATTATTTTTAAAAAATTATATTGCATATATTAATCAAATTCTATTTTAGCAATAAAGTTCTAGAAATTACTTAATAAATGATATTCTGGAAGGACATGTTCACAAGTTAAAAGTTAGAGTTTCTGTAGTCAAGTAATCTAACCAAATGGAAAATTGATCTTAGAAGTTTGTTGGATTCATAAAGAATATCCATCTGAATTTTTACTACTAAGCTCTTAGACCATATCTGTTCTTATAGTTTCTGCAATCATTATTGTTGTAAGTTGGTTCCCCAAATTTATTTACGTGTTAATTTCAGTAAATTGGTTCCCTAAATTTATCCACACATGTCAATTTCACGGGTTTGAGTTGTGAAAACGGTAAAGTTGTTGTCGTATGATCTAGTAGTCATGGGTTTGAGGCGAGAAAACAACCTCTTGCAATATAAGATAAGGCTGCGCATAATAGACCCATATTCGACCTTTCCTATGGATCCCGAATTGGCAGGAGCTTGGTGTACCAGGATGCCCTTTATGTCAATTTCACATTGTGCACAAAGAATATGCTTGCACCAGCACTCACTTAACTTTGTTACCGCTTGCAGATTCATTTTTGTGAACAAAGAGTATTGTGAAGTTTAAATAATACATCCATCCTGACTAGATAATTTCAAGTCCTTGAGAATGTTTCCAAATTTCCTAAACTGTATTTTGAATTATGTATAATCAATAATCACTGCTTATACTGGAGATTGCTCTATCTTAAGGAACTGGTACCACTAATCCTGCTCATACCAAGTGGTATGACGTGGTACACCACTTGCTATAGTGTTATTTTACCAATTTGCTTAGATTGTTGTCAATTTTGGACCATGTTTAATCCTATAACCCTGTCATTAATATTCATAATTATCTTTGTTCATTAGCAATTTAGTTTTTCTAGAATTTTGCCTGCTAAAGATCATGCACAGATTTCTTTGATTGAATTTAATTTAATCTGGAAATTTAAGCATGGTTGATTGTTTGCTTATGGATAACTTGAGCATCTTGGTTCCTTTGTAGAACACTCCTCTAGAGCAACTTGATAGGAAACATTTTGTGAAAAGCTCACGTAACTCAGAGAAAAATGGTGCCACTGATCAGATTAGTTCTAAGAAAGAAATTGCTTTAATGGAGGCAAAGTTGCATCATTTATGTGACCTTCTAACAGAGGTTAGTCTATAACAGAGGTTTTTCTTGATGGTTTGCTTGATATGCTCATTCAAGCATTTTGTATATACATCTTATTTTAAATTTTTTATGAGAAAATAGTCTTGATAATGTTCAGTTTAATTCCAAACACTGTGAACTTTGTCCTTTCATGATTTTATATCATATGATGGATATTTTATTGAAGTAGAAATTGCGGGTTATGTATTATGAGAGTACATTATGCATTCTGTAGATTAAACCATCATTAAAATCGAGGATGTATTTACTTTGAGTGTAGGAAAAAGGGGAAAGAAAGTAACAGTGGTGGGGAAAAGAGGAGGGGAAGGCAGGGAGAGCCGAATTTCCTTTGAATTGTATACTTTCTAAGAGAGGAATGTAAGAGAAACAAATAAAATGACAAAGTTGCCCCTTTCATTGTCATTCCCAAGACATGCTGGTTAAACTAGTTTCTTTTTGACATTTTCATCTTTCTCTCTTCTGTCAACTTTGAACTAAGAGTGGGGAAAGGCAGCCTAATAAATATGGGAATTGATTGTTTTCCCCTTTCTTTTTCTTCTGTCTCGGCTTCCTTCCCCTCAAGTAGACAAGTCTGGAATGTGTAATATGCATGTGCCCTACCACTTAAAGCCAGAAGGAGCACTACCACTTAAAGCCAGAAGTATACTATACTTCTTACTTTGTAATTTCTTGTAATAACAAATGGCCCCATTTTTTATTGGCAGGTTGTTGATCAAACAAAAGAAAATATTGAAAAGAAGCAAGCTTTAACATATGAGGAAATGGAAGCAGAACGTGAAGAGGTATCCTTCCATTCATTGTTGAACTCTAGGATTGTAACTTATAGATAATAACTGTTGTACTTTGTGGATAGTTGCTGATGAATTGAATTTTGATCAATACACCTGTAGACTTTGCAGTTTATGTTCTTTTCAGTTAAATGTAATTGCCTGTTTGAATGGTTGAAACTTATCTCGTTTGCAAGCCTCTTACATGGTAGAGGATATTAAGGGGTTGGAGCTGGGTGCGTAGCTAAATGGTGTGATGTGGTTAGAAGTAGGAACGTGGAAGCTCATGCTGTGGCTAAGCTAGAGATGGTGGGGCTGTGATATCAAGGTGGACCTGGTAGAGGATATTAAGGAGTTAAGGGCTTGGTCTTTAGCTAAATGGCGAAGTCTATTTAGAATTAGGAATATTTGGGTCCTTGCTGTGACCAAGGGGAGGATGATGGCGGCTGTGATATTCAGGTGGAGGTTAGATTGTACTATTTGTAATTTTCTGAAGAATTTAATGTAATAGTTGCTAGCTGTTTTTTAAAAAAAATCATAATTATCTTTGCTTTAGCAATATTCAGCTTATCCAATGTTAGACCATCTTGCAGAGAAACGAGAGGAAAGGAAATATTGTTGATTAAAAAGTTTATCTCATCCTATTTCTTTCCAAGTAAACAAGAAGTAGGTTCTGTGTATTTATTCTGATTGACTATTTTGTGCACTTGAGGTGTATCAAGGTTTAGTCGACCTAATATCCTAATCAAAACTGAAATAATTGAGACACATTGGTTCTTTTTTTGTATGTTAGAGAGAAATTTGTCATATTGTTGTTTGAATAGCCTACAACGTTTTTAATTGGCCGTCATTTGTAGAACACTGCAAGCTGCATGCAATATGGTTGTGCAATTTTATTTTCTTGAATCTTGATGCCAATTTTTTTTGCGTAGCTTTGTTATGTTATGGTTGTAAAAAAAACTTTTAAGAAGTACATGCAGGCAAGAGGTAGTGTGGCTATTATGTGACACATATGAGGTGCTAATAGGATTGCATATGCGCCTCATGTTAAAAAGTTATTTTATGTTATTTATATTCAAATGATGTGATTTACATAGTTATTAATATCTTAAATCAGTACTTAATTTAGTGAACTATTTTCAAGTCAGGGAAATCTAGGTTTGGAGAGTCTTGCTTCTGATTCGAAAAGAGGAAGCTATTTTCACTAGCCAAACTTTATACATTGATATTTTTCGAATTAAATATTTGATCTCATTTCAACTAAATTAAACCAAGTTGATCAATATGTGTGTCATGAAATAAAACTGTCATTTAAAAAAAAAATAAAACAATACTTTAAAATGTTTTAAATTGAAAGTAACAGTCCCAATAAATATAACATAATTTAGTTCTTATAAGGATGTTTTTATATTACAAAACATATGAAAATAAAAGTAAAATTATTATATTAAATAAGAAAAAATAAATAAATTGTGATAGTTTAACCTGTCTTAAGCAGTACAGCCAATGAGCTAAAACGTAATATGTTAAAATAAAAATAATCAAAGATGCAAAATAGAAACATTTGAAATCAAATATTAAGGGCAATACATTAAATGTAAACTATTATATAAAAAATATATTTATATGCAAAGAAAAACACACTTTTTATGCATCTAATTTTTAGGGTAAATATAATCATCTCCATGTAGTTTACTGGTATTTTATGTGCCTTCCCCCCTCATTCTTCTATAAATCTTGACTTTAATCCATAATATTACTTATTATATTAAATTTAATAAAAGTTTATTCTAATTTTTTTTGTTATATAAATGATTTTTTTACTAGATATGATCATTGAAAATGAAGGTCAAAGAATAAAATTAACATACTACAACTTTTGGAAACATGTCAATATATGGAATACCAGTAAAATTCATGAATGCATAATTTGTTGGGTATGTATAGTTGGTGCCTCTTTACAATTTTATATCAGCAACTGAGCACTCAAAATAATTTTCATCTGTGCCTAACAACAACGATGCTGACTTGCAAGTCTCAACCCTTTGGTGTCTGCCACATGAATATTATATCATATATCCCATAGCTGAAGCCATTGAATTCTATGTAAGACTATATACTACTAATATCAATCTTTTAAGTTACTTTTAACTTTGTAAGAAGAGTATTTTGGTCTCCCTTTACTTGTACTTTCAAACTAAATTGATTCAATATTTCAATTATTGATTTTGATCTCTTATCACATGTCTTGGTCATATTGTTTCATTTTTTCACATTTTAATATTTGTTGGAGCTACACCTAACTCTCTCAATCTTTTTTATAAGTTCTTATATCTTAGAGTTCTCATCTTTGCTACAATAACTTTTGTATGCCTTCTTAACTTATCTACACTTCAATCCTTAATGCTTCATTTGTCACACCATAAATTTATAAACTTTTTTTTTTTTAATTTAAGGGGCACATAATGGTCACAAAAGACTCCAAAAGCTCCTCTTATTTTTAACTACCCGATCATCTTCCATATCAACTTGTTGAATGCTAGATAAGATACCATTAACTAAATAGTTAGACTTCTTATCTACGCACAAATGAAAGACTGGAACCAAGTAACCTTTGGAAAGTATTTTCTTGAAACAGATGGAACGTTAGTCTGTTGATTATTTATATTTTATGCTGTGTTACAAATAAACCATTTTTTCTTGGCAAACTCTTTGGTGTAGGTATAGTTATACCAACTCGGCTTGAATCTGATGAATTGGCTTGGTTCTGTGTGTTAAATGGATATAGAAGCATTAGGCATATGTGACCCACATATATACTACATGTTCAATTACAATCTTTAATTAGATCTATATAGTTTCGCTACGGCATAGAATCCAACTTCATATGCACTGGGCCAGCCTCCAGATGAACATGTAGCCACAAAGGAATCTGTGAGCAATGGTTAAGGATACATAGCTTGCAAATGCAGACAATTAATTCTACGGTTAAAATCTTTTGGGTACTTGTTTACTCATGGTTTTCTCAAATCCTCTTCCAGAATTTGGTTGCATTGTATCAAATAGATTTTGTTAATCGAATGATATCTTCCTTCCATCTTTAGTTTGCTTCTGTATCTTCATTGTCTTAAATTTTTTATTCGAGCATGACTCACTTTTTTGTTGCTTCAATCAGGAGGTGATACAAGCTGACAGTGAAAGCGATGATGAGGAGCAGCAAATCTACAATCCTCTTAAATTGCCAATGGGCTGGGATGGGAAGCCTATTCCTTACTGGCTTTACAAGCTTCATGGACTTGGACAGGTATGCTTACGCCAGTTCCTTTGTTCATGCGGGTTGCAAATTTCCCTACTCTTTCTGTAGGCTTATCTGATTCCTTTAATTCACCGTCTTATTCTTTTATGTGGTCCAATGTAAGCAAGCCTTTCAACCATATGTGATTGTAAAGCTATTGTAATATATTCCATAATTTCACCTTGTCACTACATGGTTCATGCAAAACCATTCATCCAAACATACATGCTATCAAATTATTGTCATCATTTTATTGTGCATGAGCTTTTGCTTTTTTTTAATACTCCCATATTAATACTTAATAATTCGATGCCTAATTTCATAACTTATGAGTATAATGCGTTTAGTGCTTTTGTTTCCTCTCATTGTGTTATTTTTTGTTTCAAGGATTTCCATACTAATTGTTTTGTCTACATAGCTTGTGCATGAACTATTATTTATCTACCTTGCTTGACTGCGAATTTTCTGTAGGATTTTAAATGTTGTATAATGCAAATAGTTCAGAGTTGCTAATTAAACATGAGGGACCATTTTCTTCCTTTGTTGTAGGAATTCAAATGTGAGATATGTGGAAACCAAAGTTACTGGGGGCGAAGGGCATTTGAGCGCCATTTTAAGGAGTGGCGTCACCAGCATGGCATGCGCTGTCTTAACATTCCTAACACTAAAAACTTCAATGAGATCACGTCCATCCAGGTAAGTTAACATTTCCATTTGTTTTTGACAAAATGTTTTGCAACCAGTATCCATACAGACATTTATTTCATAGTCATGCTTTTGAATTCAGTTTAGTATATGGCTCCACAAATTTCAAAGTCCTGCAAATATGTCACTAGCTATTAAAGATTGCTTAACCATTAGCATAAATTTGGATTTACACATTATAAATTAATAGAAATAGCAGTATTCATAATAATTTAAGTTTATTTTATTTTTATAGAACCTTATACCTGAAAGTGGATGTCATAATATTTTTTTCCCCTGTTGAGAGATGGCAAATAAACTTTCCACTGACACATTTATCATTAGCATTTTCTATCTTTGCTATACCAACTGACCAACTCTGGGACAATATGGCTAATCTAATAGTATTTATTACAATCTTTGTAGCCTACAACAACAACAACAAAATTTTAGATGGGTCGGCTATATGGATTCTTTACAATCTTTGTAGCCTAATAGGCATAAATTGTTTGCCCGTTTCTCTAAAAGACTACTTTTCAGTCTAGTAACTTTTTTTTTTTTCAAATTATTTATATCTTCATTTCAGTATTAAAAAAATTGGTTTAGGTATTTTAACTCTTCGAGAAATTTTAAAATCGATGACTTCGATGCAAGTGTAGGCAAGTTACCTTTCGTTTAGTATGGTAAAAAAGATATCTCACCGTGACATGCTAGTTCTTGAATGTTACTCATCATGACCCACGGGAGGGTCGAATGGCTAGTGCGGCGGTAGACTTACTACAATGAGCAAGGGTTGACCCATGAGGATTGTAAAGTCTTTCGGAGATGTTTATCCTCCTGCCGAACTAGCGCTCGATTGGGTCATAAAAGGCTTTCCATGATTTATCTCCCTTATAATGGTCATGGGTTCGACTGATAGGGGCGTTTAGGGTGAGCGTATCACCCTTTACTACAATTGAATGTTACTCGTCATTCATTAAAGTAAAAATCATGCGATTGAATTTCACCATATGCCTTTGACGGACCTATTAACTCCATCAGGAGGCAAAAGAGCTTTGGGAGAAAATACAAGAGCGTCAAGGAGTCAACAAATGGAGGCCGGATCTCGAAGAAGAGTACGAAGACAGAGAGGGTAACATCTATAACAAGAAGACATACACTGATCTGCAGCGCCAGGGGCTGATTTGAAGAGGTGATCAGTTTCAATTTTTTTTTTTTTTTTTTTTTTTTTTGCGTCGTACATTTAGTGTGGTTATTATGAAAAGTGCAAAAAATTTTTTTTGTTAATTTTACAAATGCATCATTTTTCCTTAATCAGGATCTGAAGAAGATTTCAGCAGCCACTGGAGCTTGTTAAAGCCATTTCAGCTACTAGACGTATTTGAGCTTTTTCTACAAGCACGTATTCACATTTCGGGACTAAGTTTGACACTATATGAGTGTGTTAGGTTTAAGTTGTTGTTTTGCATCAGTAAAGTATCATTTTTCTCCAACGACTGCTCGTTGCCAAGTAATTTATGGCGAGTTTTAGCCATCTGCTAGTCGTTACGCAGTTATATTGGAAATATAATCCGTTTCCCTCTTGTCATTTCCTTTTCTTTTCCTTCTGCCCTTTATATGGAACCCTAGCAGGCCTTTAGTCAAAGAGAGCATGTAGAGGAGACGACCATGACTTTTCTTGTTTCCTCTTCCATCCCTTTGTTTTTTTTCTTCTCAAATAGACGTTTAAAATATTCGTTCTCACAGTCGAATTTAGGTTTTGATTTTTTTTTTTAATCATCCTTTAGAGTGTTTTGCCAGTGCACCGCATCTGCACTTCATTCTGCTACAATGTTTTCTCAGAAGATAGATCTACTTTTGTTTTGCACTCTTAGATGCAATGAAATTATAGTTTCGATGGAGTGATCATTTCATTCATTTGAATTTTCAAACGAAATAAAAATAATGCTTCAAGGGATATGGTTCAATTTTTTATTGGGATAAATTTGATTTTAAATTTTTGAAAAATTAAAGTATGTGATCCTAAATTAGATATGGATCGAAAGTTTTTTTTTTTTTTTTGTGATAGAATATATTTTTGATGTCAAATTTGTTTTATAAGGTCAATGTGATTGCGTTGTTGGATTTAGCTTCCAATTCGTGTATACTTTCTCGATTTATTCTAATGGTCAGTGGAATATATTTTATTTAAAAATTATTTAACGTTCGGTTAAAGAAATGTAGGATTGGAAAATGAAAATAAAAATAATGATATATTTTCATTTCATGGTATTCCCCTATCAAATGCAGCAGTGGCTTAGCCTGCTACTGTAAGTTGGACGGTTAGTAGTAGTTAATGACAGTGAAAAATGCAGTCTCGATCAGTTTCTGGAGTAGGACGATTGAATTATAGAATATGATCTCGAAGAAGAATCAAGAAGGCAAAAATGACCAAGAATAGCTCACCAAAATCATCTACCATTCGAGGGGTTTAAAAAAAAAAAAAAATTCTCCCCTGGCTTTGGGATTCGGAACCTCCGATTGCTTTCACATCCAAATATTCATTAACAATTAGGACGGTAAACGAATCGTGTTCAAATTTATTTGTTAAGATAATTAAATCGAGCTTAAAATTAATCAAGTTATTGAAAAAATTGTTCAAGTTTAACTTAAATTTTTTTTAAGCTTGAGCTTGGTTTATTTAATAGGTATTAAGTTTCTAATCAAACTTAATTCAAACTTGAATCAAGTTTGATTAAAACTTATTTAAATTTAATTTATTTAAACGTTATCAAACTGTTAAATCAAATTTATTTATTTATTTAAATTTTTAATACTTTAATTCTATTTATAAATAAGTTTATAAATAATTTTTAAATGAATTTAATTATAAATAATGTTCATAAATACTATTCACGAACACTAACAAACCGAACACATTTGTTTTCAAATTTATTTATTTAATTTATCAAGCTATTCAAGTCTATTTATTTATTGACTTTGATGTTTATTATACGAACATAAACAAATTTTTATCTAGTCGAATATAAAATTTATTCATAAAAACTTGATTCATTTACCGCCCTATTTACAATTCATTGCAAGGGGCATTGGATCTTCCACGCGCTCATCAATATTCTATTGTGACTTCTCATCCAATTCACAATAAATTAGTCGACAATTTTGAACAAAAACTTAAATGTATTGTTTATTATTATTATTGTTTTTTGCTTTGTTTTGGGGTCTTTTGGTACTCTCCGCTTTTCTTCCACATGGTAGGAATCACGATCCAGTGACTTGCTCTTGGCGGTGGCAGCAGGCCTCACCACCGCCTTCCCACGGCTCCACCAACATGCTCGTGTTCAGTGGCCTTCGTCTCGTGTCTCTCTCGTCTATTTAAGGCCATGTTCTCACCTAACATTCTACGATCCATCCCAGTGGATCAATTAATTAGAAAACCTGAGCTGGACCTAGACGCCGTAGGCCTAATAAACAAGTATCCAAGAATTACGTTGCAAACACAGAAGCAGTTCAACTGCTGTACATTAAAACACCCTTTAAAGCTTAGTCCGTTCTAGATTTATCCACAAAACCCTCTTCAAAACCAGACGGATTACCAAACTTGGAACAATCAGATGGAAACATAATTAACATCGATTCAAATCTACTTTGACATCAGCCAATGGATGGGAGGAAAACCTGCTACGAAATAGTGGGTTCAGAGTCCTCTAATAGTAAGATGCCATTGCTTTACGAGGAAGAAGGCATCTCCACAACAAAATTGTGGACCAAATTCAAGACTCCACGCACTGGCTTTTGCTGCTCTTGTTATCTATCAGAACATTTCCTAGTTGTAATAGCCAAACGCAAGTAGAAACTTAAAGGCAAAAAATGGTGATGGGGGCTATCCAGCACAATGAATGCATCCAACAACTAAAAGGGTATGATGTTCACCACTTAGCAGCAGTGTGCATTTATGTGAAACCTAAATCATCAAGCTTTGGGGACCATTAACACAGGCTTTATGCTGAGATATGTGAGGCACAAGGAAAGCCGTATGCCATGTGATGATATTTACACAAAAAAAAAAAAAAAAAAAAAAGGAATTCACGAGGCAGGACACAACGCATCGGTATATCATTGTATTGTAGAACCAATTTCAGATGAATTTTGCATGTTAGTAAACAGAAGAAAAAAAAAAGAGTTTAAAAGAGCAAGTAAACATGTAATGGACATGCATTGTGGAAGGAGAAAGAATTCATAAAGTTCTTTTATTTGGTAGAAGTGGTAGCATATCAATTCGACAAGGATAAAATTAAAAAAAAAAAAAAAATCAATGAGCATCTCTTTTTCCCTCTTCCTGTAGCTCCTATTGACTAACATCTTCAGCTTCCAATAATCTGTTTGTGCGCTGTATATACATGCACTGATCGACCAATAACTTCACTCAATCAAACTGCTCGACGAGCAGGTTCAGGCATATATGGAAGATAAAAGGTGGACTGACAGGGAAAAGGGATGAGATCGGATATAGTAATGATGGAGCAGAAAATGGTAGGAAAGAATGAGCAAAATGGACAAGGTTGAAGCAAAGTAAAGTAACCGTGGATTCGAGTTCACTCTTCGACACAAATTATCTTGTAGCTCAGTTTCTAGACTAAATGAGAAAGCTGTGAATTTTCCAGGATCTATCAAAATTGCTCAATTGCTTGTGTCACCTTAAAGACTGTAGTGGCTCACTGATGACTCCAACACTCGATGGCTGGGGCAGATCATCTCTTTGACTTTTCTTCCATTTTTGTAGATCTTGAATGTAGGGACTATCCTAACATTCTCAGCCTTTGCAATAGCAGGACTGCGATTGATATCAACCTTTTGGTACAACATGTCAAAGCAATCAGAAACCATAACAGAAGAAAGACAGCAGAAGATTGTGATGCAGATATCACCTTGAGAAAGTTTGAAGATGGATGTCGCTTGCATAGTGCATCGACCAAAGAGGATAATTGAGTGCATTGTGGGTTCAAAGTTGTCATGAAGTAGACCACCGAAGCTCCTGAAATAATAAAACCAGCTTAACAAAGGTCACAAAGCAAAGTAAACAATAGAACTAGGAATCAATATAAGTGAAAAATCAAAACTGACCAGGTAAAGATACTGCTGCATGGAATTGTTCCACACTAGTAACTTCCTCAACATCTCCACCGAACTTCAAGTTAGAGACATCCTCACCACGAGAAGTCTTTAGTGCAACCTGGGCATGGAATAAGGCTTCAGCAACATCATTGTCCCCAGGAAGATCTTTCCTCAACACTTCATAATCTCGTACAGCTTCAGCCCAGCGCTCAAGCTAATTATGATGTAAGACCGATGAACAGAGAAAATTCACATCCTTCTATAGAACATATAATGTCAAAGAAGCAAGATTATATGAGACAACCTTGGCATAAGAATCAGCTCGTCTGAGGAGAGCCTTAGTGTAGTTAGGCTGGAGTCTCAGAGCTTCATTGCAATCCTCCACAGATTTACCCCCCTGTCCAAGCTTAGAACGGCATGCAGCTCTATTGCATAGCAGTACTGGGTTCGAAGGACTGGACCTTAGTCCTTCCCCATAAGCTGTACAGGCCTCTGCAAAATTTCCAGACTTAAAGAGCTCATTTCCTTGAGCTCGAGCTCTTGCCGCTGATCTTATGCTGTTCAACACTGATGTCACTTCTACGCTCCTAGCATCCATCTGCTTGGCCTTCTCAGCAGCTGTTACTGCATTCTCAAACCTACAATATTCATTTTTATCTCATGACCTAAGAAATGATTTATGGTATGATATAGAACTTTGAAATAGTCACTTACCTTCCCAATGCCATATCAACTTGTGCTTTAACAATGTAGAAATAGGAATAGAAGAGCATACCAAAGATTTTGGTAGCGGTGAATACATGGATTGAATCTTCAACTTTAGATCTGGTAAAAGTTGAGTCAGCCTCATCAAGCTTTAGGAGGTTGAGGAGAGCTTCTGCTCTCAATGCAACAAACTGCAGCAACAATTAAAAATTTGATGACATTAAATTTGCATTCAGAATGCAGAATAAATAAATAATATGCAGAATTTACCAGCATAGAAGTATCTGCTCCTGCAGCAATTGCAGCATCAGCTTCCCTTAATGCGCCCTTCCAATCTCCTATCCTCCTTGCAACTTCACAGTTCCGCAAGTGCCTCTCTACTTCTTGTAGCTTCTGCAACTCAACAGGGTCGGGTGGTTGTCCAGCCAAGAAAAGGTGTTTCCTTCCGTCTTCAACAAGCCCCAACCTGTAACAAGAAATGGTTTAGACTAGGGAGTAAAATATCTAAAACCAATAGAAATTTGAAGATAAGAATCCAACTCCAAGGCCGTAGTAACAGAAAATGTGAAAGGAGAGTTTGGGGAAAATGTCATGTGAAGATGGCAAAAGATGCATCTACTATAATCCAAATTCAAATCTCAATCAGTTGATCACCATCCTAACGAGGATAGATATCTAGGATTTTTTTTTAATGTTCTGTTCAGCATCTGTAAGGTTGTTGCCTTGGCACAACGGTAAGGTTGTTGCCTTGGCACAACGGTAAGGTTGTTGCCTTGTGACCAAGAGGTCACAGGTTCAAATCCTGGAAACAACCTCTTGTAAAAAAACAAGGTATGAAAAAAAGTTGTAGTAGTTTTTTTATGTTCTGTTCAGCATCTGAACTAACAATTCACATGATGAATTGCAAAAGGCCACTCCATAGTAAAACAGTGTATACACTAGTAAGAGAACATTGAACATCTCGGGAACGAACCAGAGAGAAAGATCGTGGCATATACCATAAGAACTTCAACCAGCCGTCTATTCAGATCAGTTAAATCAAGCTCTACGATGTTAAGAAAAACGACTAAACATAACACTAATTCATCGACACAAGATGACAGGTATGAAAAAAAAAAACATACTTGCATTATCAGTGTCATCACTTGAAAACCAACAAAAGCATAAACTACCAAAGGGATCAACTGAAAACCGACACCTTTAGGATGAAAAGCACGCAAAACAGCGTAGATCTTCCAAACATATGAATCATAATTGTGTGAAAACGATCCCCAGAACTTCAAAATTGACCACCAAAAGTTGTATGCTAAGTCACTAGACGACTCAAACAAAAATACCATTGATTAATTACTAATATCTGACCTTCTAAAGCGCATTCTATAGTGTAGGAGAGAAAGGAGCACCACCGAAACCAAGAACAAGCAAGTTAACTACAACACTTGAATGACACTTCTACTCACCGTATGTATATACATGCTAGGCGATGCTGCGCCCGCCCGTTGGTCGGATCCAATCGGACTGCCTCCTCGCATTCTCTTGCTGCTTCTCCCACCCTGCCGAGACCCACAAGAGCTGCCGCACGATTGCTGCGGCATGTACTATTTTGAGGGAACATGGCAATCGCTTTATCATAGAGGGTCAGAGCATCTGCATACTGCCCCTTCATGTATAGCTCGTTCCCAGCCCTTGTTACTTCCTCGGGATCGATTCTGCTGAAGTCTCTCCTTGCGCTCGAATCCTCCATTTTCTCTCTGCCAGCAACCCCGCCCCGGATTACGCTGCCATGACCATAGTTCCCAGTACCAGAACCGAGCACATCAGTCCTCGGCGCCATCCTCTGCATCATTCCGGTCTTCCCGATCTTCCCAGAGGGGCATATATTCCCCGCAGGAAGCACATTGGCGACGGGAGAGCTGGCCGTACTATTACCAACGACGCCCCCGCTACTGCTACTGCTACTGCCATTGCCACCGGAGTAGATCTGCGGCCCAGAACCCGATCGACGGTGGAGGGGACTTCGCACATTCTTTATTTCCATGGATATCGGGCTGTTCTCACCGGACAGTTCGCCGGAATGGCTCCGCCGCGCAGGGTCGGCCACGCCAGCGCCAGGAATCCCGGCCCAAGCGGCAGCGGAGGCATTCACGACGGTCTTCGCCGAAGCGGATCCAGAGGAACTGGAGCAACTGCTGCTCTGGGATGGGTTGCGGGGCCGTAGAGGGGAGACGGGGGACCCGATGTCAGGGTAGTCGGGCTTGTTCTCCTCCACGTTGAGCGCCGCCTTTAACCTCTCAACCACGGGCTGGATCCGGTCGGGTGACGCCGAAACTGAACCGCTTCCCTGCTCCGGCGGGCCTGCCTCGCCGGCGCGCGACATCTCGGCCGCCTCGTTATCTCCGCTTCAGATATCCCGTCCACCTCCCGCTTCACCGCTTACCCGTAAACTCTCACAGTAGCAATGCCTACAGGGGAGCAGAAACCGCCACCAAACAGTACGAGAACCTCTCAGGGAGCAAGAAATGCGAGATCTCGAAGTCGAAAAACCAGAATAAAGAAACCAATGGAGTATCCGGAGATCTCAACGAGAGATCAAAGAATGTTAGCAGAGTGTCAGATTGGAGAACGCAAGTGGAAGAAGAAGAAGAAGAAGAGAGAGAGAGAGAGAAAGAGAGAAACGAAGAAGTAGAAGGGAAAGAAAAGAAGAGCAAGGGAGCAAGAAACAGATAAATAGAAGCCATTTTCTTTTTTTCTTTTCTTTTCTTTTCTTTTTTTCTTTTTTTTTTTTTTTTATTGAGGAACGAGATCTTCCTCCTTCCCAGGGTCGTGACGTCTCGAAAACAAAAATAATATTTCTTGCGACGTATTTATTAATTTAATTAGTATTTTTAGTCGGGGCCAAAAATTGATCTCCCACTTTAGCTTCGATCGCTGATTCAAATGACCAAACTGCCCATCGGTATAAATTCGTTCGTGTGAAATTTTCTGTGGTCATGGGCAGCGTTCCAATTGCCAGCTGGCCTATTGAGGGAGCCCGAATTGCCCCCATCCCCTGCCAGCTAAGCACTGACTGTGATTTGGCCGACCAATACTTTAACAGCTGATGATCCGACCGCGGCCCATGGGCTCTGACGGAGTGATCCAATAATAATTACCACAGCGACGAAGCCTGTCCATTCTTCTCTGCTGTGATTTTGCTTCCAGTTCATCAAAATGGACAGGATCCCTGATGCATACCGTCTCACAGACTCGCTTGTGCAAAGAGTTGAAAACAAGACAGAGAGATAAATCGTAAGTGATCTTTTTAAACTTTAGCGTGAACACAAACTTGTTAAAAATAACCATATATTGCTCCCACAAAGGTCTTTCATATATAAGCAACTGTATCACGACAAACATTTATTCAGATTCATATTTCATTCCGAGGAGAGCTTTTACGCGTGTGTGGCGTCCTCCGTGGCGTATCCTCAGCCTTAATTAAACTGCATTTGCCAACACAGCAAGCAGCATGAGGCAATTCATTCGTGGAATAATAATAATAATTGGCTGCCTAAAAACTAAAGAAGATTTAAGGATGAAGGAGCGAGATGAGGGGGGAACACATCAATAGCTAAAATAAATAAGGATGCTTTTGCAATATTATTAAAAAATGAAAGCCTTAAAAAATAATTCAGCAGACAATAATTATAAGATTTTTTACCGGTGATTGTGTGCTCAGAAAGGCGCTCAACTCCCTTTTTGCAAATGAAGGCAAAGCAAATGCAGCCTTGTGTATCTGCAAATGCCAAGATAACAAGAGCAAAAATTAACTGATTTCATAATTATTAAAAAAAAAAAAAAGAAGAAGAAACATTAGCAAACAAGGAACCCAAGCTCATTTAGAAATTATGCAAAGATAACCCTGTCTCTAAAACTACAGACTTGTTAATCCAAGAAATAATTACTGTCAGCTTCCATCTCAGTCTTCAAGAAAAAAATTGAAAATAAAAAAAAAATCATAAATTGATTTTTTTTTATAAGAGAAGGTGTTCACATTTCTTAGTTGTAATCAAAGAAAATCAGTAACAATCATTCATATGTTGTCTCAAGGCTCCAGTTAAAATTTCCATGTCAGTCATTATAACTGACGCGAAATATTTTAAGTACGAAAAAAATCTCTGGTCAAATCCTTCCAATCCAAAATTCTTTTTTTATATAAAAGGCAGTCAATAATGACTATTTATTACTCAATCCAGTAACAGGCAATACAGGAAATCTCCATACAATATCAAGCTCACTATCGGTTCCGTTCCATCTGGAGGAAAACCCGGAGGAGCTGCCAATTATCTACGACGACAGAATAATTTTGCAAACTGAGTAGAAATAGGCTGTTAATCCAAAGCCATCTTAGAACAAATATCACAACTTAAGTATGAGTCAATTAAAAACTAAAAACAAAGGGAATTCTGAAAAAACGACAATGGTACCTCTGAGTTGTAGAATTTAAGTTCCCTCTTACATCCAAGAGATTCCTGTTTTTCAATTGGGTTGATCGGGTTCAAGAAATTCACAGGTGAGCCATTTGTTGAACACAACAAAAATCCAATTACGCCACTGCATTTTGATTCTGAACATTGTAAGTATCCTCAGACAAAAAATTCAAGCATCTAAAATAAAATAAAATTAAAAGTAAGAATATCTAAAGCCATTCAAACAACATAAGCCTGATATGATACAAGGTAAAGCATAGCACACATTCAAGGAAGAATATGCTTATCAATCCGAGAAACCAGCAGAAGCCAACCACATTGGAGGAACAAAGTTACGACCTGTGAGGATTTACCTATTTACAGTATCCTAGTACGTCCAATTCCACAAGGTGTAAATAAAAATTTGCCCTATTTGAAGAGGCTACTGGTCAGTGATCAGAACGTAAATTTGCAAAAGACAGCAAGTACGTGAATGGAAGTTGAATGTTAAAACTCCAGGCAGTTCTAAGGTTACAAAGTTTTTAGAAAAAAAAAATTATGTAGGCATATGTGAAGGGGAAAAAATTACAACTTTTGTTGTAATATTCAAATAAATATTAAATGCAATTTTTTGCTTAAAATATATACATAAAATATCAAGATTAAAAACAATATAGACAACGAAAAGCTTACACTAACCACGAAGCAATTCTTAAATGCAAAATTACCATGTTTCTGGTGTTTACCAATATGTAAAATAAGTAATGTATATGCAAACAGGTCCTTTTCTTCTAGATCATAAAACAAATATTCATTCACATTTATGGATCTTTTTTACTTGAAAGTCTCAACTCTGCACATTTTGTTAATTGACAATATTCAAAATAATAAAACATAAAATTAGATGGATCATCTGTGTCTTGCCTTGTTCTAGAAATACCAATTAGACTGAACTAACAATCTCTATATAGCCAGATAAAATGTTTCTTAAAAGTTAAAATAATGCTTTTGACAACCAAAGATTGTCACAGAATCAAGGGAACACTTCTCAAAATGCATAATGGATGAAATGGAAAATGTTTGTTTGCAGATTAAATAACATAACCTTGGGTATGTTGGAACACTTGTCCAAGCATAATGGACAGAATTGAAAGTTTCACGGCAAATTGAGAGCATTTCCTGAATGAGATGAGTGTGCAGCCACATACTTTCTGCTTGGTTACAAAGAACGCCACCAGGCTTCAAGGCTCTTGCAATAGTCTCGAAGAATGGTTTTTCAACTAGTTCTCGAGCAGGTCCTGTGAACACCAAATATTTAGGTCTAGGCAAATAGGTAGAATAAAGATTAGAAGCAATCTACCTAATAGTCTTATTTGATCATCAGAGGTATGATGTAATCTATTGGAAGGAGAGCTAATACTTCAAGTTTTGGTCACACACTAAACAAATACATTCACTAGGGAAAATTTAAAGGAAAATCAAGATAAAGTGCACAGCTCAGTATCATGAGGGCATTATGCAACTACAAGTCTCGTCAAATCATCACTGGGATCAAGTTTTCAGAGCCATATAAAGGATGCCACTAGTGGGTTCTATTTTACTAAGAGTATAACATGGCAAAACAATATGCATAACATCAAAATCAGTAAGTTATTACACCAATCATCTTGGTAAAGTGAGCTTTTAACTTATATATAAATTACAGTCTTCAGTAACTTTACATTATTAAAACAAAATGTCCAATTTTAGGTGGGAAAAACTGATAAAGTAATCAGATAAAACTAAACATCCTACAGTGCTTCAATCCTGACAGAACGAATACTTATAAAAGCTTTAGAAACCACCTCAAGTAGATAGCCTAATTCATTCCAATGTGAGACTAAATCAGTTGTGTCACAAGTGATTGCTTGTAAGAACAGGTTTCTATGGACTGTCTTCAAGACATGCTTTTGATATAGCAAGAATGCCAAAGGTTATTATGATATACAGCACGTTACTAAACCAAAACATGTCTAAGTCGAATGAAATTAATCTAACAGATCATCAATTTGATTACTCCAGGAAGCAACCCAATTTTTAGGAAACCCAAAGACACAACTATCCCTTAGCTAAAGATCGCCTTCACAAACTCACAAAGTAACTAAGATTTTCAAGAAGACAACTTGCCAATCAATAAAATGGACAAAATTTAGAGAACACTGTGCACATGTTAATGTTTTGACATCTAAATATTCCCATCCAGCTATAGTGATTCAGATTTGTTAGGAAAGAGAAAAAGACAATCTCTAAATGACGCATTCTAATGAGAGCATAACATGCTATGATACATCGCCACAAAATGTCATTTTCTCTACAACTATACTTCTTGACAATTTGTCAAACATGTCTAAATTAGTCAATGCCAAGTAAATGCAGAATTTTCAGGTCTTGAGAATAGTCTACTTCTTCTTTGCATAATTTTCAGCAAAAATATACTTTCAGCCAAGGATATTCTTAATATGATAAAATGGTCTAGTTTTAAAGATTACTTGTGCCCTAACAAACCCGATAAAAACACAAAATACATTGTTGCATAAGTAATCTAAAGATGCAACCCCATGCATAATTCACAAGAATACCAATCCATGAGTCCCAACTATTTGGACCAGCTACATACATCCCTTCACTGAACTTTGACAAGAATCAGGGGCATTACGTACCTATTGGATCAGAAGAATCAACAATGATAGCATCATACATCCCTTCAGGAGCATCTCGCAAAAATTTAACAGCTGTAGGAAAAAAGTAATAATTTTCTTTTAAAAGAATAATAATGAAACCTGGAAAATAATGCCCACAGAACACAATTTTCATAGAGTTGAATCTTAAATGTAGTAGTAGAACAAAAAAAGGAGAAACTAATTCTTTTAGTAAGTGGTTGGCCATTTAAAACATCAGAAATAGCTGACTCTTTTGCCCACCATCATCAACATGCAATTGAACTCGAGGATCCTCAAAGCCCACAGATAGTTCAGGAAAGAACTGTTTGCAGACCTGAAGTGATAAAAGACATCAATCAAGAGACAGAATAAAGACATGTTATTCGCCCACATAGTATAATTTACATACATCTATCACCAACTTGTCAATCTCACATATATCAATGTGCTCAACAGAATTATGCCGAGCAATTTCCCGCAAAACGCCACCATCGCCACCTCCAATGACCAAGACCTGAAATAATATTAGTTTAGGCCTCATATATTAGTAAAATAGCATCCCTAGAAGGGCTAAGCTCTGGAATAAATTACATGATAGAAAATATTTTATGTAGATTACATGAAAAAAACCAGCTTGACAGATTTTTCAAATGTAAATATCCATTATGTGTGCATAAAAAGGTTCCAATAATGATTCTCAGTGGGAGAAATAGATATCAAAAGTAAAAGCGAAGAATTTTGGGAAATTCATCAATTGAAATCTTAGGCATATATCAAAACTAAACATTGTCAAAGAAAAAAATAGTTTATCCTTTATATATACAACAGGTCTTTTGTGTGCAGGAAATGGACCACTAGGTCTAACATATCATGACTTAGTGAATTTCACGAGCACACAGCTAGCAGATGACTTTCATTTCTGAGAAAATGCGGGGACTGGGGGACCAACGAGGCTATGTGCAAGTAACAAAGCGCTTGAAAACAAATCCAGTGAACTAAAAGAATTACAGTTTTAGGTGAAGGAATTGAACAGAGAGGAAGGTGGGCAATCATCTCTTGGTAGGCGCATTCATCCCTATCAGTTAATTGGACTATGCCATCAAGGGCGAGTACTCTTCCGTACAGTGAAGACTGAAAAATAGGTAACAAGTTGTTAGCTAAGAAACACAATAAGCAAACAATTTGAGCAAAAAAAGAATAGTACTTATATTTGCAGCAAATGATAACCAGAACCTCAAAAACAAGAATTTCCTGGAACTCTGATTTTCCCTGATAAAGAATCTTTTCCACCTTCAATGAATGAGCCTCTCCTGCAAAAAAAAATTTAGAATGCATTAGCCAACTACTTCCATTAGGAGTGTCTGTATGCCTCCATCAAATTTAAATAACAGTCCAAAACAAAGTTCAAGAAAAAGGGAAAAAAAATCTCAAAAGAAAGGATATTATTCTAAGTGAAAGAATCATATAGAAAAAATGAAACCGAGAAGGTAAATACTGGAGGAAAATAAACAGGCATGCAAAGGAAAAAAAAGAAAGTAATCTTTCGGTGAATAAATTGATCACGCTATCAGATAATGCGGTCACCCATAAAGAGGCTATCTAAAGCATGAGAACATACGTCATACAGATTGTCGGCTTGCATTAGTGCAAATAACATAAGCATATCCACACTCGCATGTTTGATTCAAAGCTAAGGTAATTCAATTACCAGGCCACATTGGATTGTTGAAGTACATAAAGTTGCTATCTTTATCTGCAGAAGACACCAAAGAAGCGGTTAACAAAATAAATCCATACAACCAGAGCTTGTAAACAAAAACATAAGGAAAAAACAAACACCAAGGGACACATGAAGAAGCACCCACTAAAAAGAGGGATTTGCCTAATGATAATACCACACGCGTAAGCACATTCACAAAGAAAGTAGCAACCAAACTATATATATATATATGTGTATGTATATATATATTATCGTGTCAAGAAAGAAGTCGGTAGACACCGACCAGAGGTCTGTGGGTTGGAGAACCACCCCGACACGACGGTGTCATGGCACTTCGCCTCGGACTCGGGAGCTGAAGCCCTGGCCTTCCTGCAGCAAGGAGGGAGATCCTCCTTCGCCGTCCTGCCAGCATCCAAGCCATTTCCTGCGCCACCTCCCTCCATGGACTCTGTTCCTCCTCAAGGTTTCCAGCCTCTAATCCAAGCAAAAAAGAATTAAAAAAATCAAGCAAGGACAAAAGAATTCAAAACCCACCAAAAACAACAAACTCCCAAAGCAAACGAATATGAAACCGTCGGTTAGGGTAGGCACCTCGCTAGGGTTTCCGATTTCGCACGCTGGGCGACTGAGAAGGAGGAGCTTTAAAGGCAGAGAGCACTCGCCCACCCCTCGAGGTCTGGGGCACGCTATAAAGGCTTCTTCGAGACGACGACAAGCACGAAACGATTCGCCAACGAGCTGCTACGCCCTTTGCGTAAATACACCACCACCAGCACTCGAACCTGCTACAGTGGCCGGGGAACGATCCCACATATCGGAATCGCGGCGCTATCTCCGTATCGGATTCGTCTCTCTTTTTTCGCCTTTCGCGCTGAGTATAAAAATGAAGTTATAATATTATATCGGCGTGGCCCGTATCGGATTCGTATAGGGCCCCACTCTTCTCGTGGCCGCCCATTCCCAATCTACTCACGGCCACTGTAACAATTATGGACCCCTTTAATTTGGTAGAGCATTTAATTTGGGGGGGGGGGGTGGGGGAATAATATGTACGGCCATTTTCAATTTTCAGCATGCAATTCATTAAGACAACTTTTTTTTTCTCCTTTTTTTTTTTGTTTTTTTAAGGCGCCGCAGTCGACGAATCACACCCCTTTGGGTTGGATTTTGATGTTGTGTCCCATGTTGTCCATTATTTGATGGAAGATTGAAAACGTGCGGAATCGATGCGTCGTGATAATGACGGTTTGCCGAGGTCACTGTCCGTTGACGGGCTTGACTGGGCGCCACAGAAACGACGAATCGTGGCCGGAGGAGGAGCCACGCGTCGCCTTCTGATGGGGGAACATGGCGCGTGAGCACCGACATAAAAAACGGCAAGTGTGGGGTTTCACCGAAAGTTATCCAAGAGTTTTTTCTTTTTATATATATAAAAAAATGGATTTATTGATCATTTGCCTCTAATGGATCGAAGAAATGCCGCTTTAAGTCGTCGGTTGGAAGGTCAGTTATGGTAACCCACTTTATTGCTAGTGTCCTTTTAAGTTAATTGCAAAGCAATGCATAGTTGACTTTGTGACTGAATCACTAAGGCGAGAGATTTGGCTGAGACTCTGATGACTCAGAGGAAAGATTCCACTGACTCAGTTGGGACGAGAATGATTTGGCGAAGTCGTTGACTCGATGACCTGTATTCAGCAGGCTAGATCGAAAGAGAAACGAATACATTTGTAGATATTAAAAATTTAAACGGTGATTGCGGCGAAGAGACGGGCTCTAGAAGCATTGGTGGATGGTGCTTTAGGAGCAACTGAGACAGAAACCTATAGGAGAACAAAGAGTGAAAGAGGACGTTGGAATATATTCCGGTAACGTCCCTCCGACACTAAGTTAAGAAAGACGAGGGAGGAAGAAAATAGAGAGAAAAATGGAGAGATGCAGGAGAAAAGAAAAAAAAAGAAGAAAAAAACTTCTCCTGTCTCACCTCCGATTACCTTTATATTAGTGGAGATAGCGACGCAAAATCCCCCACAAGTCTGTATGGAGGATATGGATTCTCCCGTATAGAGACCTGATATGACAGGGAATGATAGAAGATACTATTTTATTAAATATGACAGACGCATAGAGGCTAATTAATGTTGTCATCGTCGTTGATGAGAAACAAGACTTCATTAATGTTAGTATGGACACCTCTAATCGTCGGAGATATGTTGATATGCCTGTGGGTCCTACGATGTGTCGCCCATGTGATATCCTTGCCTACACGATCCTGTAGCAAGTATACTTGGATGGAAAATATGCCGAGACACATGTGTCTGTCGCGATAGACATATCTATCGAGATAAGCATGTTTGTCGAGATATATATGAAGGCTTTTGTCGATATATGAATGACAATTTATGCCAAGAGACTCTTATCGAGATATAAATAGAGACTCCCATCGAAATATAAATAGACACTCCCATCGAGATACAAACAGAGACTCCCGTCGAGATATGCTTATTAAGACATCCCTATTAGGCTCATCTGTTCGATCTCAATTGGTTGGTGTCGCTTTGGTCCGATCTAATCCGATTCCTCTTGACTCAAATATTGACTCGACCCTGTCGCGTGGCGAGGATTACTCAGTCCACATCAATTATAAAAAATAATGGATAAATAAATAAAAAAAATATTGACGATTTATTTTTTTGATTCTGTTTCGTACATTCTAAGCGGGTAGAATAAAATTTTCTTCTCTTTCTTATGGACTATAATCTCGTACATATAGTTTTATCGGAGTTTTAGTCCGGATAATTTTTTTTAGCGATTATTTTGATTAAATCTTACTGTTAGTCCGGATTAAAAAAAATTAATCCGAATTAATTGTTAATTAAAAGTTTTGGCTCCGCTAACCTCCCTCAACTCTCTCGTGACGGCATCACGGAGTCATTCGCGACCACAAAGTTGCGGTGCCATGAACGGTCTCGCTCGTGAGTATATTCCACAAATCACAATATGCCACGAACGCTCGTGACTAGATTAAAGGGATGAATTGCAGACTCTCTTTCAGCTCAGCCTCTTTCCTCCCCACGGTCCACGCTCCCAGGCCCAGGGATAAAAGAGTGGCGTCGCATGAGAATCTTTATCGTTAAGCAAGACGTCCGTTATAATCCGTTAATAACGGGCGCGTTGTTGGTTTCGGATATCCACTGGTATTTTGCTACAGACATACGGCTTTCTGCCACCGTCACCGTGCCACGTTCTATTCCACCCAACTGCCAGCGCATCGCTCCCCATCTCTCTCGCCCTTTCCTTATTTAATACGAACTATTGTCAAAAATAAAAATAAACGCTGCACTGCTAGTCAGCGCCTTCGCTCTCACCGCTCTCTCTCTCTCTCTAGCTTGCACGCGCGCCCTCTCGCTTACTAGGGTTTCCGACGATCAACGGCGTCGTATTCGGAATCCCAGTTTGAATACCTGATCCCCAGTCCCGGTCTATCTCCACTGCACCTGCCTCATGCGATCTCGCCCTGAACTCGGCGGCGGTGTCTTCGGTCGGATGTAGATCGACGATTTTTAGTAACCGGAAGGCTCGGTCGATGATTCTCTGTGCTTATTATTTCTCTGTCTCAACGCTATCAGGATTTTTGAGATTTGGATCACGGTTGAAGATTCTCTGGGTGATCCAAGCATTTTTTTTTTTCAGATCAGAATCCATGCAGAATCTTTGCCGCTTTATATTTTCGATGGTTGGAAGTTGTCGAATGTCGTTTCCTTTTCCATTTTCTATGTTTTTTTTCCTCTGCAGACCATCAAATAACAGCTTAAATGGTATGCTATTATCTCAGTATAAGCTACATTGGTAGAGGGGAACTAGATTGCTCGGGTGTTGAGAGATAAACAGCTTTGATTTGTGGCGTCTAAGAGGCCGGACTGGACATCTGAGTATTTTTTTAAAGATGATGGTGGATTCTGCTACAGCTGCGGGTCCTGGAGCTACATCCAATGTTTCACCTGAAAAGGATGCTTCAGGAACTGGCGATTATGCCACTGGAGGATGGAAAAGGTAAATTATTTGCATGGTTGTACGTCACGCGCTTGTAATTGAACTCTGTAACTGCTGATGTCCTCGTTTTATTTTTTCCCCCCCGTTAGTTGATAATAAATGCCGAGTGTTGTGCATTTCTTGAACATTACTACGAAAATTTTCATACAGTTGTTACACGCAAGTTGTTTCGAATATAGTTTTTTTTATTAATTATTCTGCCATATTTTGGTGATCTAAGAAGTTATGTTTTATTTGTTGCACTATATATATTTGGCTGGGCGTCCTTCCTCATGTACGGTTCAAGTTTGGTTTCATGGGGATCATGATAATTGTGGTCTACAAAATAGTTATAAAGGAAGATTTGGCAGGTTTGTGAATTTACACTCGGGTAGCTTTTAACTTGCTCTTACTGTTATATTAACATGAGAAACGTGGACATACCCCTATGAGATGCATGGGCAACAATGGGAAGGTATTATGTTCAGGACATTTTATTTTAGGGGTCTTTTTTAGTTTTGCTTTCAGAATTTCCAATGTGTTTAGGGGTAGGATTGCACTCCTTCTTGTGCTTTAGCAACACATAGCACCATCCTGACAATTTATTTTGACCTTGTTTTGCATTGATTGATGAATAAATAGGGGCATTTGATGGATGAATAAAGATGGTCAGGTTGTTAGTACTAATAATTCACAAGAATGTTAGGGCAATCTCTTGCCGTGATATGGTTTTGATGGTGTGGCAAAGGGTTTAAGTTAGTGTGTTATGTTTATTTGATATGTGCGTTGAAGTCGTGCAGGACTTAGTAATTCGCACATGGAACCATGGCGAGTTTCACATCTCATGACTCGTGCCTTGAGTCGGTGAAGGATAGCTTTGCGGAAGCCGTGCGCTTGGAGCATCCGAGGGACCGCCGGACGAGAAGCTTGGAGTGAAGCCGGAGGAAGTAGACTTCGAGGCAAGAGACGCGAAGGAGCATTGCAGAGCCGCGGCGCGATCTCTTAGGGGCGTGGCCGAACGAAGAGAACTTCGAGGCGGGACTCAGAAATGAGTGAGCGATTGTAACCCGGGAGGGGTAGCTCTTAGGTGAAACTTGGCCATTTGGCCAAGTGTCGGATGGGTTTCGACACGGTCATTGCCGTGGAATGGCGATCGCTCCTGTCGAGTGTAGCTCGGCCGGTATCTATTGGCGATCGCGGCAGACCGTCGCTGGCGGTCGATCAGATAATAGGTCATTCGAATAACGATCGGCTCGGTAGTAATGCCGCGGTGGTGATCGGGTTTGCCCGAGCAGCTCGTAAGCCTCTATAAAAGAGAGGTGTGAGCCTTTGAGAGGCTAATGCTTAAGTTCCAAACAATCTTCCTAGTGCCCCAAGCTCTAAACTCTTCTTACTCGCTTTTAATCCATTCTATTTGTAAGAAGAGTGATCTTGATTGTAAAGGTTACCTCCACCTAGCTTAGTGCAAAGGAGAGACCATTTAGTGGATTGGTTGGCGGGTGATTCACCGAGGGCGAATCGGGACCGTGGATTAGCGGCGTGGCCCGTGAACGCGTTACATCTTGTGTTAGCATTGTCTATTTCCTTTGCTTTGTTTTTATTTGTTTAATTTGCTTGTATTGTTGTTTCGCTTGCGCTAATCTAATTGTGTAGGCGAGCAAATTCCGATAACTAACGAACGAGGGCTATTCACCCCCTCTGGCCGGCCATCAGATCCCTTACAAGTGGTATCGAGCCGAGGTTGCTTGTCACCGGACTAACCGCCCGCAACAAGCCCTACATCAAAATGGCCGGCCTCAACATCCACCCACGAGTTCGACAATTCTCTTGGTGGAAAAGGAGAATGGAGGTATTCTTGAAACCGATTTGATATTATGCTTATAATGGAAAATGGTTTGAGTTGCCTAGGGATGAAAGGGTGAGCCAATAGAAAAGTCAAGGTGGAATAAGAAGCAGAGAGGAGCACCTTGCAAACTCAAAGGCAAAACATCATCTTCTCAATGTGCTCCCTCAACAAGAGATCAGCAGGATCGGAGAATGCACTAGCGCCAAAGAGATGTGGGAGAAGCTTGTAGAGCTTCATGAAGGCACCTCGGAGGCCAAGCTTGCAGAAGAGACCTCCTCCGCTCCCAACTATCAATATAAAACTAGAAAAGGGAGAAAAGGTAACCTACACTCTAGGTTTAAAGAAATTTTAATTGGGCTAACAAGTGTAGGTGAGAAGCTATCGAGGGACATGCTCATGAAGGCTATAGATGCCTTTCCCGGTCCTCAAGTGGAGTTCATGGTGGACTCCTCTATATGTCCAAAAACTTGGAAGTAAGTACCTTGGAGGAGTTCTTCTCGACAATGGAGCTCCAGAAACGAGGCTCAAGGAATTCAAGAAGAGCCAAGAATTCAACCTCAAGAGGAGTAGCATTGTTGGCAAACAAGGGGAAGAAGAAGATGGAAGTCCCTCCTCCTCCGATGATGAAGCTTCCTCCTCCTCCATGGATAGCACCGAGGAAGCCTACATGGTAAGGAAGGTGAGGCGTGTATTTAAGAATTTTAGATTTGATAAATCAAATGATAGGAATAGAAGACCAAGGGGAAGGATTGCGGAAGGAGAGGGACATAAGGGACAATTGTCCTCTCTAAACAAAAGCAAGGAAGAGAGGAAAAGAAAGAAGAAAAGAAGAAGAAAAAGGGGAGCAAGAAAAAGAAGGAAGAGGAGAAGAAGGCAAAAGAAAAAGGGAAGGCCAAAGCATTCAAGGCCAAGACATGGGATGATCCTTCCTCATCCTCCTCCTCATCATCGGATGAGGAGAATGCCTTTGTCGCCAATTTGGCCTTGATGGCCTTTGATGATTTGGATTGCTCCTCCTCCGAAAATGAAGGATCAAGCACAAGAGGAGAGAGCTCAAGTGAAGGGGGAGCCTCCTCCACATCATCATCCTCCTCATCATCCGAAGAAGAAGAAGAGGACATGAAAACTATGGTAACGAAAGCCTCTCCTAGTAAAATAGTTTCTATGATTTCTAGTTTAACTAGGGATTTGTTTAGAGCAAAGAAGAAAAATAAATGCATGCTAGATCAAATTAAGACATTAGAAAATAAGCTAGAAAATGCATGCTTAAATAATAATGATACTTCTTCTTGCCATGATGATGCATGCTCACATGATAATTATGTGCCTTTAGATGTTAGTGATGCATGCATAGAGGAAAATAGGGCATTAAGGGAAAAGGTAGATTATTTAACCAAAGCCCTAGGAAAATTCACAATTGGCTCCAACACATTGAACATGATCTTAGGGAGCCAAAGAGCAAGTTTTAACAAGAAAGGCCTAGGATATAAAGAGAAGAAAAATGAGAAGGCCTATAGATGCCTAATAGCTAGGGGACAAGACAAAAACAAAGTAATAGCTAAGAAATGGATCCCCAAGGAATTTCTAGTGAACCCCATAGGTAAAAATCTATTTTGGGTTCCAAAATCCATCCTTAAGGGTTAGAAAACCCCTAGGGTAGTCAACCATATGAACTTGACCTATATCATATTTTGGTTGACTTAGGATGACGGGACAACATTTTTAGATAGTGTTGGGTGATGATAACGTGCCCGTAAATAGGTAATAATGCTTAAATCATGATGATTGATGTAATTTCTATGCATATGTGTAATCATGGTTTATGATTTTGATATTGGGCACATCATCATGAGAAATAGGTTTAAATCATGCTTTAGGTGATACTTTATTATCATCATATAATGCCTAATGCATGGTTATAATTTGATGAAAACATGTATTTCATGATCATAATGTGAAATTAATTGATATATGTCATTATGATCATGTAGGTTGTTAGGTTGATACTTAACCATGATAGAATTGCATGAATATATGGGTTAAGTATATACAAATACCCCCTAGGATACATCTCACACTCACTATAGGCTAACTTGATTGCAAACTTAGCATGGGTGAGATATTAGGATGATACAAATGTTCACTAATGCCTATGGCATTTAGATGGTCATTTAAAGTATCAAAATATCAATAATAGACCAATCATGGGGAAGGCTTATGTTTAATTCATAGACATATTGCCCAAAGATCATGGTTGGATATTTCTAATGTTTTCAAAACAATTTCTTACCTTAAAATACATGTATTCATGTTTTGAAACAATTGGATGCAAAACTAGGTGTTAAAATGGATACTAACATGCTCAAAAACTAGTGGTTTTTCAAGTGTTTGGATTTTTGGCAAATCTTGTAAAATATAATGAGTTTTCATGAAAAACTATTTTTCATCGATAGATATACTTAAAAGAAATAAGTTCCCAAATTTCGATTTTTCAAATTTTAATTTATAATGCATTTCAATTTCGAAAATCAAATTTGGATTCTTGTGTCGATCATTGCCATGCGATAGATCGCATTGGTAGCTAAATCGAATATTGAAGGCCAATTCAGTTTATAAAACCTCCAACAAGTAGTGGTAGAAATATACTGATGCCACGAGCTTATAACTTAGTGTTAATCTTTTTGATGGTGTCGAAGGGGAGAAATAAGTATGTTTAAGTTAATCACATTAGGTGGAGAAATATATTGTAGGGGAGAAATATATGATAGGGGAGAAAATTTACGTGGAGAGTTTCATGGATTAAGGGGAGTTGCGTATGTTGCTATATCATGTTTATCTTTACATGCTTTCTTACCCTTAGAATTTATATCAAATGTTTTTACCTAACTTAACGGATTGCCACACATCAAAAAGGGGAGATTGTTAGGCATCTCTTGCCGTGATATGGTTTTGATGGTGTGGCAAAGGGTTTAAGTTAGTGTGTTATGTTTATTTGATATGTGCGTTGAAGTCACGCAGGACTTAGTAATTCGCACATGGAGCTACGGCGAGTTTCACATCTCATGACTCGTGCCTTGAGTCGGTGAAGGATAGCTGCGAAGCCGTGCGCTGGAGCATCCGAGGGACCGGACGAGAAGCTTGGAGTGAAGCCGAGGAAGTAGACTTCGAGGCAAGAGGCGAAGGAGCATTGCAGAGCCGCTACCGATCCGCCGAGGGGACGTGCAGAACGAAGAGAACCGGCGGCGGACTCAGAAATGAGAGTGAGCGATTGTAACCCGGGAGGGGTAGCTCTTAGGTGAAACTTGGCCATTCGCCAAGTGTCGGATGGGTTTTTCGACACACCGATCGCCGTGGAATGGCGATCGCTTCCGAGTCGAGTGTAGCTCGACCGGTATACAATCGATCGGTTTGTAAGCGCGGATCATTGCCCATACGTTAGCGGCCGATCAAGACCGATCAATAAGCCAATGATCGTCGTCAATAGGGTTTCGCAGCCGCTCGTAGCCGGCCAGGCGGTCGACTACGAGTCAGCGATCGGGTGAGGTCGTGATCGCTAAGAGTTCCGCTGGACAACAACGGCGGCAGATCCGACGTGTTGAGGCGTTGGTAACAGCTGATCGCCATGGGCGGCGATCGGTGATGGCGGCTAGGAAGAAGTTAGCCCTCTCTATAAAAAGAGAGGGTGTGAGCCTTTGAGAGGCTAATGCTTAAGTTCCAAACAATCTTCCTAGTGCCCCACAAGCTCTAAACTCTTCTTACTCGCTTTTAATCCATTCTATTTGTAAGAAGAGTGATCTTGATTGTAAAGGTTACCTCCACCTAGCTTGGTGCAAAGGAGAGACCATTTAGTGGATTGGTTGAGCGGAGTGATTCACCGAGGACGAATCGGGGACCGTGGATTAGCGGCGTAGCCGTGAACCACGTTACATCTTGTGTTAGCATTGTCTATTTCCTTTGCTTTGTTTTTATTTGTTTAATTTGCTTGTATTGTTGTTTCCGCTTGCGCTAATCTAATTGTAGACGAGCAAATTCCGATAACCAACGAACGAGGGCTATTCACCCCCCTCTAGCCGGCCATCCGATCCCTTACAAAGAACACAGTCAACTGCATCACACATTTTTAGTTGTAAAATTACTTGTGGGTTAATTATTAGGTAGTCATAGTTTTTCATAGAGTTTAATGAAGGGACAATATCCATTAGCCAATCCCAAATAGGTTGGCCAAACATGGTTTGATGAGGAGGGTGATTAATTATTCGCCAGTGCTTAGACTGTATCCTTGATGCACATTGAATTTTAAACTTATTTTTTTGGTTTCAAATGCATACTCAGGCTATCAATTTGTTACATTTGTGTCTTAATGATTGGGCCAATTTCTATTCAAAACTGTTACTTAGAAGATAGAAGTTCACTTGATTTGCTGAGTGGGATAATTTGGTATGATTTAACTTAGTTATAACTTGCTCACTATCCTAGATACACCACTGTTATTAGCAAAATATTAATCTGAAACTGAAAAAAATGGGGGAAGACAATAATCTTTTGAAACAATTTAAGTTTTCCTTTCTTAATTTCACTTCAAGGATGGTTTACTAGTCAGAGTATGTTGGCCATGTTGAAACATATTGGCATTTCATGTGAAAATTTTGTAGTTATTTTCATTGTCATTAATAAATCTGTTTAAATAACTACTGTTTGGTGTCGGCCATGTTGATCTTGTCCATCCCTCAATCAAATTCTATGCATAACTGTATCTGATGGTATTCACACCAGTTGATAGTTCACAGATGATTTTACAAGTTTTTCTGGCCTAATTTTAATGTACCAATTAAGTAATTGTGTCCGTCTTTATAAATTATAAATTATAGTTTTTTGAACAACAATGACTCAATCAGCCATATTTTCCCACTATTTGGAATCAACTTAATGAATCTTGTCCACTTGCTAAGTAAATTTGTAATCTCAAGATTTATGTCTGTAGTCGTCATGTGTTGCATAGCAGTTGGACCTGTAAATGTAGGATTGCAGGATATATGACCATATAAACCAGTGTTACTTGGTACTGGAGGAGGGAATATGGGAGGACAAGTACATCCAATGATGGATCCTTAACCAGCTACCCAACTTCTATCTCAGTTGCTATTTTCTGTATTTTTCTTATACTCTTTGTTTCTCAAATTTTGTCAGTCTATTCCATCCACGCCCCTAAGCTATTTCACTGCTTGGTTTACCAAACATTCTCCTTGAAAATGGTCTCATGGTTTGCCATGTGGATTCCATTATTTTCATGGTGTGTCAACTTGTGCTATGTCTGAGCCATGCCAAACTGTAAGCGATAAAATTGCCTGTCCCAATGACAATTCCTACTGGGATAAACTCTTGTGAGTTCCAATATGATCAAAATTTGAACTATTATGATCTGTTGTGAAAGTATCATTATTAATGGTCTCTATAGGGTCAATAAAATTAGAAAAGGCAGATCAATATGATATGGCCTAGAAGGCCTGGTTGCAGGGATGATGTGGAAAATGCTCAGGTTACCTAGAATTCAGATACCAATTATATCTTCTGGGCCTTATTAAAGAGAGAAATTATTTTCCAGCCACATGGTAGGGGGCCTAGCTCATAATAATGACATAGATCATAATGTAATCCAATCTAATATTATATTTGTTAATACTACCACATGTTGTTTATTTAAAACTTGTGATTTCACTAATAATATCGGTAGTGCAATATCTAAGTTGTGCCAAGTCAGCAAGACACAGAGAGCTATGGCCTATGCAATCTCCAGATTTATAACCTCTTTTTTAAGCATATTTAACTTGCAAGTATCTTTGTTCATCTAAAGGTTGTGCCAACTTCTCTATGCTTGTAGTGCGGATGGAAGTTTCAGTTGTGGATACTCTAGCTTCAGGGGAAAAAGAGCAAGCATGGAGGACTATTATGATTTGAAATCATCAACGATTGATGGGCAAACAATTGGCCTTTTTGGAATATTTGATGGTCTGTTGTGCTTTCAGTAAATACACATTTCTGTTTGTCATGTGTCAAATCTATGTTTTTTAGTTAATTTGGTATTGCAGGACATGGTGGTTCACGAGCTGCTGAATACTTGAAGGAACACTTGTTTGACAACCTAATGGAGCACTCAAAATTCATGACTGACACGAAGCTTGCAATAAGTATTAACAAGCTTTGTTAATTTACTGGTTTTGTAATTTTGTCAGTTTCTTCTCCTTGGACACATCTGGAATTTCATGAGAATTGCAGGTGAAACATACAAGAAAACGGATACAGATTTCTTAGATGCGGAAAGAAACTCTTCCAGGGATGATGGTTCTACAGCTTCAGCAGCTATATTGATTGGCAAGCACTTATATGTAGCGAATGTTGGTGATTCACGTACTGTGATATCGAAGGCAGGAAAAGGTGAATATTGATCTTATTCTCCTTTCTCTTTTATGGAAATTTTGCATGGGTGTCTTTGGTGGTTATATGACACAGGAGGGTAGTTGTCCATGTAATTCACAAGTATGGTAAGGATAGAATTTGCTTATACTTAGCATTTTCAGTTTTTTCTTCTTGTATTTTATTTTTTTATCATACACTAAAAAAAAAAAAATACAAGAAGAAAAAAACTGAAAATGTTAAGTATAAGCAAATTCTATCCTTATCATACTTGTGAATTACATGAACAACTCCCTCCTGTGTCATATAAGGCTTGGTTGTTGTTGTACTCTAAAATTTGCCTAATGTACAAACATGTGAACAACAAAAATTCCAAATTATTTTTTATATCCATTTCGGATATGAGAACTTTTTTTTTACTTGTCAAAATTATCCAGTATTAAATGTAGTCTGCATAATGTGTCAAAACCGACAAACCTTTTCTAGAAATTATATTGCCTCCTAAGCTGTTTAAAGTTTTTGAGTTATTCTGAAGCATCATTTCTTGGTTTATTTGGTAGCAATCCCCCTTTCTGAGGATCACAAGCCAAACAGAAGTGATGAGCGCAAGAGAATTGAGGATGCTGGAGGAGTTGTCATTTGGGCTGGTAAGTCTACTGGCATTCTGAAAGATTTCCTTCTCATGGTTCCTAGTTTGACAATCATCGAATATACTTCACTAGTATATAATTTAGGACAACATTTAATATACTTTTTCTAGTACAAGATGTAGAACTTCAGATATCAGCACAAACATTCTCTTATCTTCATGATGCAATATATTTTTTTCTCATTCATATTTTGTTTAGGATAATAGCAGACGGGTGTGAAATATGATGCATATTTGGGATAGGATGACCGGTTGTAACAAATAAATTTCATATGGGTAGTTAGATGAGTTTGATGTTTGAAATATATAGGTCCTTTATTCCTGATAAACTATCATATTGGTGAAAGAGTTTTCACTGAGCAAACAAATTTTTGAGTCAATGCAAGTGGCATATGTATTGAACTGTTTTTGATGTTTGAAATATTGGCCCTGCATTCTTGATAAGGGTTAATAGTGGCTGAGAGTTTTCACTCGCAAATAATATTTCTTTTAAGAGAGAAAGCAAGTATGTGAATTTTAACCGAGTTGCCACTCGTTGATTGCTAACACTTCTGTTATGTAGGCACTTGGAGGGTTGGAGGTGTGTTGGCAATGTCAAGAGCATTTGGCAACCGCCTTCTAAAACAGTTTGTTGTTGCAGAACCTGAGATTCAGGTAGTTCACTACTGCATAGACACTGACCTCAAGCTTTTTCCTGTCGTTTGTACTCGTAGTTTTAGATCAATACTTTCCAGCTCTGCTAATGTTTGTATAATTAGTAGTACTGTATCTTTTTTTTATGCCTGTTCAGAGGCCTTCTGCATGGCTTTTTATGCCTCTTCAGAGGCTAATTCTGTGAGTTTTTTTTTTTGTTGTTGCGTGTGCCAGTGCTGCTTATACGTTTGGCCCTGCATAGAGAAGTCATATTTGCATTAACATATTGTCAGGAACAAGTGGTAGATGAAGAATTGGAATATCTAGTTTTGGCCAGTGATGGTCTTTGGGATGTGGTGACAAATGAGGTTAGATATATAATTTCACACCGTCTTCTCCAATGAGTATTATATCTGATATAACAGACTGAATTGGAGAAAATATTCACATTTTGTTGCCCCAGTGCATGTTTTGTCTAAATTTTACAGTGACGCGCATTGCTCCTACTTGCCTACATGTCTTCAGGATGCTGTTGCAATTACGAAAGTTGAAGAAGAAGCGGACACTGCAGCAAGGAAGTTAACAGAGACTGCCTTCTCCCGTGGCAGTGCGGACAACATAACATGCATCGTAGTTAGATTCAATCGCCATAAACAGGGTCTAGATTCTCCTTTTGCTTCTGCAGCTGCTTAAGCTTGATAGATGTCTGAATTCCAAGCAGAAGCTACAATTTCCCCCCTACTTCACTCGTCAAGTGTTCATGAAAATCTTCTAACCCCATCATGTCAGCGAACTAAGCCTGCAGGCGACTCCATTGGATTGGGTTGTAGCAACTAGTCACATTTGCCGATTTATTACTCCGAGAGCCTGTAAAGGAACACTCATTGTTATGTTCTGAGTTTCTGTTGCACGTCCTCTATCCTCCCTTATCATCTGCTCGTTGCGGATTTACCAGGACATTTATATTTGTTGCTACAAATACAAGCTGACCGACCAAATGTTTTAATGTAGGTACTTCCACATTTATATTCAACAGATAAACAGTAAAAAAAAAAGGTTCGAAATTTAGGCAACCAAGTAAGAGCACCACGAGTCCCGGTCAAATTTTACACTTCCTACATCTCAATATTTTGGCACGATATGATGGTACTTGTTTGGATCGGCTTGCAGGAAAGTGAAGGAAGAGCAAACAATAGCCAATATTTCTACGATTGGCTAATGCATGGAAGGGTATCATCTGGGACTTGTCTGAGTACATGAGCTGAGGAATTCTTCAGTCACATCAAGAGGTTTTGAACCATTGTCTCTTAGCACTTGATTTACTATGGAAGCAAACAAGACTTCGTCTTAATTTGTTCACTGAGCAACCATTTACTTAGCTAATTGGCAATGCTTGTAATTCTTTTCAACATATCAAGTTCTTAGTTCCATTGCATTGGAGTGGGGAAGCTCATCCAGTTTGTAGTTGAAGCTGCACAAGGTACGGCATTAAAAAAAAAAACACATCGCCGCGTCGCCTCTTTGTTTAAGCGTATTTGTCTTCTTCAAAAGACTTCCGCAGCTCCACTGCCTCTCCGTATATATCTGTGTCTTCTCCATGTGACAAGAACGTGATAACGTTCACGTCAAACATTTCTTATGGTCCGTCTCTCGACTCATGAAAAATGGTAAATCATGAGAGCTTTTGTTATGGCGCAGTGATCTCTTTGCAGGGTGGAAGTTAAGAATTCAGCGAAACATTTCATATTCGTTAGAAATTGACTCTAAAATTTCGTGCCACAAGTATCCATAAAATTATCAACTGCATCAACTTACAGGGGTGTATTCTCTAGCTTAGGCTATCCAATTTAACTCAATAGCGTAGCATTTGACTGATTCAGACACGCTGCAGCTCGGTACTTAGCCAGATTGAACAGTTAATTCATTCGGGCACGCAATAGGTCCACTCGACTGGCTTGGGCAATAGACTGACTTGGGCACCCAATAACTCGGCATCCGGCCTCGACACTCAGACCGATCAGGCACGCAGTTCTTATAGATCACTCGGACTACTGTGACAAATAAATTTTATTTAATTTCAGTAAATTTTAATCAATTCCGATTATTCCGATAACTCAGACGACAATGTCTAATTTCCTTTGTTGTCTAGCAGAGGATGCGTTCCGTCTACGTTTTCCAGGGTTCAGGAGCATCGACCGACAAACAAATGAAAGCTTCCGTCGGTGTTGTGGCTACCTGTCATTTAGTCCCACCTCTTAATTTTCTATAAAAATTAAGATATGAGTCCCGACATTAAAATAGTCCATAGGACTAAGAGATGGGATCAAATGAAGAACTCACATCGTGGAGAGGGAGCCTACCCTGCTCGACTTGCATTCCTTTCCTTGCTCAAGCACTTGCAGCGAGCAGCAGGAGCTGCTGGATATTTTTTGCCCGACCATCGGAACCGAAGAAATCGAGAAATTTGTCACCGTTGCAGGTCAGTTGAATTAATTGATCGTCCGTTCCGGATCTTGAAATAGAAGAGATCCGGAACAAAGAAGCTTTTGAGAAGCCAGTTAAATGTTTATTCGTACGATCGAGAGTTGGTTGGGATTCTTACTCGAGTCTGATTATCAGTTTAGATGTGGCACAGATTGCAGATTTTTTTTTGTCTCTTTGGAACGAAAGTGTTGAAAAGATTTGGAGTTCTTTTGGACCGGAACGGTAAATAAGAAAATGATGATAACAAAAATTAATGTGGTTCAGAATTCAAATTTCTACTCTATGGATAAATTTTAGAATGAGCTCTGAAATTATATATTTTTATTATAATCTCTTTTCCTCGAAAATACTTTCGGAGGTAGAGAAACTCTTTACGTACGAGAGCTCTTACAAGGTGAAGGAAAAAATAAAACTTGTATGGTTTTTCTCTTTTTTGCTCCATTGAGGATCATCCTTTTTTTCCGGTCGAGAGTCTTGATTGAGAAAGCTAATCGGAGAGCGTGAGAGAGTGAGCCTCTTTTTCTTTCGTCCTCCCTTTCTTTTATCCTTGTCCCTAAAGCTAGCTAGCTGTCGTGTAACAAACTGTCTAGATCATCATCCACTTGGAGAGTCATCAAAGTTCAAAGAATCATCTTATTATGTTACCGGCGAGAATGCACTATTAGGAACTTTTTATGGAACTTCATTAGGTGTACTTTGTTATACGATCCTCTCTTTATTTTATTTATATATCATTCCTTCAATCAATCTTTCTCACTATTTTCCCCAACTCTCTACTTCTCTCCGAGTCATCCACTTTTTCTAATTCAATTCATTTTACCGATTTATTATTCTACATTATTTTGATTATTAAACCGATATGTTTATAACTCAGCTCAGCTTCTCAAATTACTATTCAACTTTATTCTGACTATCAAACTCACGTACTTGTAATCCAACTCGATTTTTCAAATTACTATTCGACTTTGTTTTTGCCATCAAACTCACATGCAATCTTATTCATATAATCCTACCTTCCGATTTTAATCCCTCGTGCATTTATTCCCCAAATTGAGTTATAACAGCATCAAGTTTTTTTTTTCTTTCTAAATCAGCAAGACTGATTTAAACAGACACCAAATTTTTAAAGAGTGAACATCTTTTTATTTGCCTTTTTTCTGGTTCCCACTTACATAATGAACATCTTTCAGTGGAGGAAAAAAAAAATGCTACAATTATATATGAATGAAGTGGTAACGAGCATTGGACTGACCAACAAAACTGTCCTAGTATTTGCAGGCTCTGACAGTGTGACTATCAGACAGAATTAGTAGATAGCAGCAGAATCCAGTGTCAAAAACAGCAACCTCCACATTTTCATCGTTCTGCCGCTTTCTCAATGATTTAGAAACTTGTTGAGAAGGCACATGCTCATCTAGATGGAGCTAAAGAATACAAAGGATTAACTCCCACACTGATGCGGTCGATGAACATCTACAAACATCAATAGGAAGAAAGTTACAAGAAACAAAGGATTAACTCCCAGTCTCTCAATCGTTTTCGTCTATCTTTCGAATCTCCCAATTCTTGCGCAAGGATAAACAGAGACCAAATTTAATTGGAAAGGATTAGCATTGGCACTAGGATTCTACATTCAAATCTTGACAGGTACTGAAGATCATGCACTGAGTGGGACTACTCCTATGCTCAAAGGATACATGAGAAACTACATCAGATGAGGTTTACAAGCATGTTCTTTTCACTTTTCATAGGCAGTGCTGAAATAGTTGCTTGTAACATTCATGCACAAGATCTGCAAAACCTTGTTGTTCGATTGGCTGATACAGCGCGGAGCCTTGAACTGGCTCAAGACGGTCCCGAGTCCAACATAATGGTCTAAGACCATATGGAATGTTCCTTTATGCACAATGCGAAGTTCTAGAGGTCCAATAGCACTGACTTTTCTAGAGCTAACATAACCAGCATCAGCAAATGATAAGTCTAAGCAATTGCAGCAGCTTTGGAGAATCTCATCGTTCGTGTCGGAGCTTAGCTCCCAAAAGATCACATAGTGCCCCGGGTCTGTCGAAGTGTCAGCATGGCTAGTGAAATCTACAACCTCGAGTTTTTCCTCAGCCAAAAGCTTGGCTGCTGCTTCAACTGACAACTGCAGGTCTTTCTCAGTGTTCTTATCTATGTTGATGCTCAGCATTAGGCTTCTCCTGCATATGAACTGAAGCTCGGGCGTAGAGTTGTGAAAGCCAGTTACTCTTACCACATCTCCCAATCTATACCGATACAAACCTGCGGTAGAATGCTCATCGATCAGTTGTGTGTATAAAAAACTTGGGCATATGACAAGAAACATCGAAGTGGGAAGGCGAATTATAGTGACACAACAATATCAATTTTGAGATGAGAAACATCCAAGTTACATGATTAACACATGTGTAAACTTACTGAATGGAAAATGCAAGTTAGCAGCTAGCGGACAGACTACTTGAGTTGAGAAAGTCACAGCCAAGAGGAAATGTTAATCTAACTGGAAAAGTTAGTTAACAGAAATGAGGTTCCAGTTGCAAAATTCAAGGATTGGTGATAAATAAATTTAGGTCAGAATAATACAAAGAAGCAAAGAAGTCTTTTTGATCGCGATGTTATTGGCCAACTTCAAGAGAAAAATCAGTGGTCATATGTTTTTATACACATCCCCCCCAACATGCCTGGCCCTCCACGAGAATTTTTGAAACTAATTTTTCCATCACTGACAGATGATCGAAGATGTCGTTGAATCCTACTACAGATCACCAAGCCTAAAGCCATCAGATTTGCCACCAATTTTGACTCTGCTTTCCTATCAATAGTCCGAAGAGACACTGTGTTAGAACATCTTCGATCAAACTTGATTGAGAGTGCCATTGAATCCTTTTACAGATTGCCTAGTCTACAACCATCACATTTGACTCTGCTTTTTAATGAATTGTCTGAGGACATACCTAAAGGCTTATGTATTTGTATCTAAAGAAAAGGTCAGAAAGTGACAAAATTTGCAGGAAGTTGACTAGTAGGTGCAAACACTACCACAGACAAGTACATGGCTGGATTTATTTGAATTCCTTTGACAAATTCATCCCAATTCTGCACTGGTAGTTCCTAGGTCAAGGTTATGAGCTGAAAATTCCTTATCTTGGCATAGTCCGAATCGATATATCATAACTAAAAAGATGGAGAAAGAAGAAATGAAAAAGGAAACAAATTGGAAATAGCAAACAAGATGTTCAGATGAAAGTTGATACCTGCAAAATTGCTAATAACAACTTCATATTCTTTGCCAATCTCAACGTCGGTGAGGCCTATCGGCTCGGCTTCTAGGTAATGAACGGAGGTGGGACTAACCTCCAGCTCCTGCATTTCAGGCTTCCCCAAGGGAATGAACTCGAAGTAACCAATATTTGGAAGCACTGCAAAGGTAGCCAACTCTGGAGGCATGCTAGGATTCACATTGGCCCCAATCCATCCTTCTGAAGATCCATAATCAGCACTCATAAGCGGCAGGCCCCCTGCATAGTGCCTTAGTTTCTTCAAATATGGCTCCATAGACCCTGTCATGATGCCATAGACATATTTGGCATTAGGCCAAAGCGCCGGGATCACACCGTGCCAGTTGCTCAATCCAACACACTTATGGTATATGGAATCTGCCAGACTAGGATTGGGGACTAAGATCTTAGAAACAGCTTCGCGAATCGATGGAACAGTAATTCTGCTCGAGAGAACTCCTACTCTAATATCTGTGCAGATTTCTTCCCACACCTTCTCAAAAGTTCGAAAAGAATGAACCAGGCTGTGAGCAAAGGTGGAGAATATGAACTGCACTTCATCCGAGTAAATCAGCCCACACAGGAGGTGGCAATACAAGGATTGTTGGTAATCTGGACCGAATATAACTTCATCAGGACTCGTACACTGAGATTGGATATCCTTCATGGTGCACTTGAATTGTTCGCTCATGTACACATTGGTTGTTGCTGTTGTGGCCGTAAGACCTCCTTTAGTTTTCGACTGCTTGCTGCCATAGATGAATTGTAAAGCTTTTCCATCGCATATCGGATACTCCCTAAAAGCGACGTTAAGTAATTAGCAGAAACAGAGCACATAGAACATCTTTGACAATGTAACCTTAGTGTGTTGAAGCTCCATACCTGTTTCTGAATGCAAATGAGGTCCGATAGATCTGCATTGTGGACTGAACTAACTCATCATTGAAGGGTAAATACTTGCGTTTCCCTTGTGTGGTGCCAGAACTGAGCCATCAGAGGAACTATATGAGTTAGGAAGTCAAGAACACCAAGGTAATAATCTAAAAGGGCACTAGTCTGTGAGCACCACCTGAGTGAAATTGCAGTTATAGGTTTGCCTGTCAGAATAGGAGAAGAATCGCCATCCGCGATCCTCTGGATGTACGGCTCCAAGTCACTATGAGTGATCAAAGGAACGCATGCTTTGTAGCTCTCTGGGTCAGTTCTTCCGCCGAGGCCGTAGTTCTGCAAGTACTCTGCTTCGCCATTTTGCTCAAGAATCTGCCGGAGGATCTCTCTCTGGTGGTGACCGGTATTCTTGGTCGTCGTTTCGAATTCAGCTATCACGCTTTCGATGCTGAAAACTGTCATCTTCCCGGATAAATTAATGTCAGTTAAGTCTCAGGAAGAAATCTCCAAGATCACTGCTTTGCCTGGAGCGGATAACAAATGCAACCTTGCATGAGCAAGTTTGGTGATATTATAAACACAGAAAATTCAGCGGGAATCAAGAGTCGTAATGTAGGAAATATTCAGCCAAAAAAATTCCAAGCGACTATTCAATGCAGACCAGCTAACATACGTTGGAAACGGCGACGCAATAACAAAAAATGTACAATGCCAAGGACAAGAAACCAAGAAAGTTTTTCAACCTCTCTCTCTCTGTCTTTTGCTTTTTCTTTTTTTCTTTTCCCCAGAAAAAAGAGAAAAAATAGTAGGGGAGGGAGAACTGATAGCGAATAAGAACAGTGCAAAGTAGGAGAACCAGGACAAAATAGGAAGAGGGAGAGAGAAAAAATCAGAGAAAAGTCGAGCGGCAAATTGCTCTCTCTTTCCTGCTGAAAGAACAGAGCAGAATCCCGAAGGAACAAAAAAAAAGAAGAAGAAGAAGAAGAAAAGAAATCCAAACTTTCGTCCGTTTGCTCAAAGATTCCTCAAGGAATAGGCGTCAAATCCGCAAAAGTTCACGCCTTCGCAGACCTACCATCGACCTCCATTAGAAGTTTAGAACCGTGCCGGCGAGGAACAGCCATCCCCGAGTTCGCCAGCCCTATTTACGCCCCCCTCTGATCGAGGCAACAATACATAAAAAACTCACAGGGCTCCTCGCCGCCGAATGGCGATCGAGGCGACGACGATTCCCCTCCAAAGAAAGACCAACGGGAACAAACAAACCCAAAGAATATTATACGCGCACACGCATCAATCTCTCACCTTTCTCTCCCCGGCGGGCAAGCCGAGATCAAAGACTAGCGGAAAACGATCGCGATCGGCTTCTTCCTCTATTCCTTTGAATCCTTTCCTTCCCAAACTTGCTCGGCTGCTACTGCAATCTCTGCCGCCGAGTGAGGAGGGACAGTCATTTATAGTAGAACCCCCCGGAAAACGAACCGAAGATCCTCTCCCCTTAGGTAAACGAACCCAGGTTTGTTTAAATTTATTTAATTGATAAAATTTTTAATTTGTATTTGATTGATCAATATAAACCATTATAAATAAATTCGACTAAAAACTTGATTTATAAGTTTTGTGCATAGAATCTTTGACTTATCTTCCTCACAATGATCGTGAGATAAATCAGTAGGGGTCATTAGATTGACCGTTCTAATCTTTTTCAAAAGTGTACTAATATTATGAGACGATCTGTTGGTTAAAGCAGCACAGATATTATTACAGATAAACAGAAGTCGATTCTCGAATTAGAATTTTAAATTTTCATTCGAATTTAGAAATCCATTATTCTAAAGAATGAGCCAAGTTTACCTTTTTTTTTCATTATCACTGACAGATCAATGCTGAAGAGTATTATGAGAGAACATAATCGTCTTTTGCTATTGCTACTATAGATGTACGAATATTATTGTTCATAAATATTAACAAATTAAATATATATATATTCAAATTTTTTTATTGAATTATTTAAATTTATTTATTTATTTAACTTTGATACATAAATATAAATAATTTTTTTTTTCAAATTAAATTTTAAATTTATTCACAACCAATTATTCTTTTATCGACTCCCCCTCACAAATGGGATTTGGTCCTTACGGATGAAATAAATAATAATAAAAAAAACAAAAAACAAAAATCAAAGCAAAATCTATGGCAGAAAATAATTCAAACGTAAACAAGCAAATAATTAAATCCTGATTATTACTGGTTTTGCTACAGGACAAAGTGCCACGTCACCATCTCAACCACTTGAACAAAAATTAGCAAGTCGGAATATTTCTTGCCAGGTGGTGGAAAAGTGAGGATCTGGCGGTTGGACAACGAAAATTTTGAATTTTTTATTTTTTATTTTCTAGAAAAAAATAATTAAAATTTATTTTATAAATATGAAATCCTCATTTTTACCAATAAAAAAAATAAATTAAAATCGATCATAGTTCAAAAGTAATAATTTTTTTTAATTAATTCAGAGTTAATTAAACTCCGTTCTATATAGTCCTCATAAGTAACTAGTCTGAACACGTGTATCAAAAAGATACCGTAGAATATATACATATATTAATTTGTTTTAGAATATTTTCTTCTCCTTGCGTACATATTTAATATATATTTTTTATTATTTACGTAACATATTCAATAAGATCGAACATTTCCAATTTAATGTACATAATCAGTACATAGCTAGAATTAAAAATGTTAATGTTCAACCAATGTTTATAGTCAGCACATTTTCCACCTTTTTCTAATAGTAAACTTGTTGACCATATGTAATTTTCATGATGTTTGACTTGACTTAACATTGGATGTATCATGTATCTATGATTAAATCAATTCATTAATTCTGGATTAATTCGTTGTGATATTTTGCATTTAAAAAATTTAACTCCAGCCTATTTCCTCTCGTCCAAATTGATCTCGACTTGATTAATTGATTGAAGGTGCAACAATTAATTAGTCAACTTGCTTAATTAAAGGTAATTCACTGCAAGTTCGATGAACCACTAATCTTTAATGGACTTTGTCCATGGCTATATAAATATACATAGAGTTCTGATACCCTGGGCAACGCGTGCATGACTTTTCACTCGGTCGTCTGATTTGTTTCCATTACATAATAATTGAGAATGTATAATTTTTTTCGAGCGTATTATAGTCAATCTCTAAATCCATCGGACCGTCGATGTCATCATCCTCGCCATCGACAGTAGGCCCACAATCGGATCGCGACCACTTTGAGATCGGACTGAATTGTGATCGAAATTTAGCCCAATCATGGTCGCGACATTGCGCCTGATCGTGGTCGCAACATTGTGCCTAATCGTGGTCACGACGTCGCACCTGATCGCGGTCGCAACATCGTGCCCGATTGCGACCGTGATTGGGTAGGATTCTGACCAAGATTGTGCCGGAATTCGACCACGATCCATCAGAGTTAGAGTTCAATCGGATTGCGACCGATAGTTGAAATTCAACGAATCGGCGACGATGTCGATCGACTGCATACTCGGGCTGGAGATGATACTTGAGTGGAGTTATTGTGCATTCTTCATTACCATGCTCGCTCGCACATAGGCGTGCAGATATATATATATATATATATATATATCTTAGGATTCAAAGATTAAGCTATAGTACTCACCAGATCTGACGGTAGATAATGGAAGTACTCACTGATGAATTATATAGAAAATGGTTTCTCTATATATATACGAGTTTGATATGTTGCGTACCATACGGTGCAGAACTCATGAGTACCCGAGCATGTATAGTAACGGAGAATGTATATTATTTCGCTCGTCGAAGCTTCTTGTCGCTCGACATCGCGGTCGAACAGTCAAATTTCGACCGCAGTCAAACTAGCATCGGAGTCCCCCGCAATCGTGGTCGTGGTGTTGGTTGCTCCAATTCAATCAGATTTTTTACCATGATTCGGTCGAAATTCAATCGTAGTCTTATCAGAGTCGAAGTCCGGTTGGAATCCGATCGTATTGTGATTGTCAGCACCGCGATTAGCCGTGATCCGACTGAACTCCAATGATAACTTGATTACAGTCGGAATCGATGGCAATCCGACTCGAATCCAATCACGATTCGATCAGAGAGATGTTGATGGCGATCCCAATAGATTTAGAAGTTGGGTTATAGTATGGATAACGGAGGACGATGAAGAATTTGGTCAGAAAAAAATACTATCCATTTCTCATTTACTATATACAATCTCATAAAATCGAACGATTCACGGTGTATCATGTACATAAGCACGCTGATCAATTAATCGTGCATTGTACATTTCTCTATATAGTTTGGATTGCTTTAGGCTTAGTGAATGTATTAGTTAAAAACAAAACCTATTTGGTTAAACACCACCATCAACTCTAGAAGATAACCTAATCAAATAGAAGATTTCTTTCTTTATTAATTAGCCATCACTGGCTAAGATTGTTCCTTCCTTAGACCAATATTTCGAACCATTATTTTTCCGGCCACATAGTCGTCCTTATTTTTAAATTTGAAATTAGGGCTTCCGACGAAATTTAAAAATTAAACTCTATTTTTTATTGAAATTTTTGAAAATTAAATGCTCTTTATAAAAAAAAAAATTGACATTAGGCGAGAGCTCAACAACAACCCTCCCCAGAGTTGACTCTGGTCACATGACAATATTTTTACGAGTAAAACATTTAGGTGACATTTAGTTGAAGGGTTTGAAATGAAAAAAATGAGAATGATATATAGTATTTGATAAATGAATTTGACATTAAGATTTTGGAATGATTTCTAGATATTTAGGAATCAACGAAACTCGACCTAAACGGTGAGTTTGGGAATGGAATGGAAATGATAAAACGATCTCAATCGTCGGTGGTCGTCAATCGTCGCCCCGTCCGACAGTCGTCGATCGTCGGTGGTTGACGGTCGACGATCAATGGTCGACGACTGGCACCGGTGGGCGATGGGAGGCGAGCGACGAGCGACGACCAACGACCGACGATGGTCAGCGGCCGACGAGCGCTCGTCGATGACCGACGAAGGTCGATGGGCGACAGGCGACCATCGACGACCAACGATCGGTGATCGCCGGAGATCGCCGACGACCAGTGATTGCCGACGCCACTGACGCCGTTGACGGTGGTCGACGGTCAACGATCGTCGCCCGTCGATGTCAACAGTCGTCGGCATCGGTGTCGATCGAGAGTGGGCAATCGATGACCGTCGATAACGATATCGACATTGTTTCCATCTTTATTCTAAACTTATAAATCAAATAATATTATTAAAATAACTAAATACATTTCTATTCCTTTCTACTATCAAACTTATTTCATTTTTATTCTCGCGTTCACAAATCAAAGTATCAAACGCCACTTGTTTAGCTGGGGAAAAAAAAAATCGGCGGTAAACCAAAAATTTCTTATGCAGCGATCGATTTAAGTAATTAATATTGAACAACGTGGAGAGACGAAGGAAAGTAAGAAGAGGTAAGCAGGGTACATGCTGCATGAACCTTTCTTTTTTTTTGTTTAAAGTCCATATCGTGGGTGCCATCTGCCATGCCAATGCCTGTCGCCACACGTGTATCATACATGCACGCACGTGTTTGTCACTGCTCCGAATCCATTGGAGAACATAAATAGGGTGTTTAATTTGCCGGAGGCAAGAGACATGCAGTCGAGAAATCGCCATGCACGAGAAGTGACCAATTGAGGCAGCGTGCATGTCTACTGTCTCAAAAAGTGCTTTAGTCGTCTCCGCATCTGCAATCACACATCTTTTAATTAAGATCGATCCATCCATCTTTGATTAAATATTTTGATTGATTTTTAATTATGATATATTTATGATTTTTTTTCTTCAAATGACGATTCTTTAGAATATCGACGGAGCTTTATTATAATTAGTTTTTGGATTCCTCTGTGCGTCGCTTTCCCGATGTGTGTTTTTTTCTTTTTTTTTTAATATCTGAGTATTTGAATTTTCAATCCGACTAATTTATAAGAGTGATTAATGTTGTTATTCATGAATTTTCGAGACATCTCACCAATAATTAAACCAAATAGAATCAAAACTCAAATAATCTTCACCGGTTATCATGATCGTACCTGATGTAATACCAAAGAGATGATCAAATTTATTTTTAAAATAGTTCAAATTCTCTTTGAAAAGAGTCAAAAAAAAAAAATGTGAATGACCTCAAAATTAATTCATCAATATATTTTTTTAAAATTCGATTAGGCCCTTTTAAATTTTAGATACAACTCTGTCGACTACCAAAAGTAAATCAAAAAATCACTCACAGTTTTTTTATAATTCAATTTGAACTATGCAGTCGCACCATCCTTGAACTACGATTCAACATCGAAGTCGTACTTTATCCACCGAATAAATTTCTGAATTTCAGGACCACTCAAATATTTGTTTTTAAATTTATTATCGAATAATATCGTGATAAAAAATTGAATTATATTTTTCTATGAAATATCTCGTTCACTTTTACCGTTGCATCGTGCCCTAGCGTGTGTTGCTTTGCTCTTGTTTGGTTGTGTGGAGCTCGAATCATTCATAATTTCGCCATCGTGCCCTAAGTTCCAGATGACTCGAATAAATAAAGTTAATGAGAGAATATAATATTGGATTTTTTATTTAATTAACAAAGTAATTTAACTACTAGCAACAGTAGTAGTGTATATATAATCCTCCCGTCTCCGTGCGAATGATACAGTGGCTAAGACACAACGATATTTATAGAAGTTATATGAATCAATTTCAGAGAAGGTTTAAAAATTTTTTCTTGATTTAGAAGACCTTCACATATCTTGGCTCTTATGTTAAGGCTTACAGAATCCTCCGTAGAAGACCGTTAGATTAACGATTCTAATCATTTATATATCAAAGTTATTTAAAAGAATTCATAAATAAATTAATTTAGTGAACGGAGGATGAGAACAAAAAAAAAACAAAAAAAAAAACTTAATTTGTTTGTATGAGATAAGACAAACTTGAAATAAGATTTCCACCTCGTGTAAAACTTAGTAACCTACCTCACGTGAAAATGAAGGTAGGGCGAAGACGAGAAGGAAGAATTCCTTCCATGACTTTCACTCGTTGTCTCGTATAAAACATAGTAATTGTCTCTGCAAAGATGACGCATTAGTTAGTGCGATGTAGTTTGCCCCTGATGAATCACAGGTCGATTCCTCATGGTTACTTGATAAAAGATTTGCCAGTGGCTCTCGTTCCTCCGCAGCACTAGTCAACGCGTCAAGATCAAATGACTATCCGCGATTTACCATCCTCTCTTCTCCGTGGGGCCGGTGAGAGTTTTGCCCCCAATAAAAAATAAAAAACATAGTAACTAACCTACCTCACATGAAAATCAAGCTAGGTAGGGCGAGGATGGGAAGGAAGAATTCAATACCTTCCCATTTCATTGTCGCCCCTAAAATGAGCAAGGGATGAGAGGGTGGCTTGTCAAAATAATTAGGGTGTGTGCGGATTTAATTGTCACGTTCTACCCACTTGTCTAAATAATTAGGGTGTTAATTGCTTCAAATTTTGTCTTAATCTGCTTCAAACCTAATCCACATATGAGACTATGAGCAAAGCACGGAGGGGATGAGGAAGAAGGGGGTCTTCTTCTAATCCACTCTGTCATTGTGATCATCTTTAATAGTGAGAAAGATGAGAGAAGGGAAAAAAAAATCCCATCTAAAAAGTGTTGATTAATTTTTATTTTATAAATTTGATTTCATATTTACAGTAAAATGGGGATGATAAAAAAATAATAATTGATGTTGTAGGCATCTCATTTCCACTCCTAAATAATGACAGAAAAAATCCCTCCAAATAGAACCTGCTTTGGTGTCATCCCTAACAATGAGTCCGAGTAGACATGCTTATCGGTTTCTCAATTTCGATTCTGATTCGATTTCGATCGATTTCAAATTCGTCAACGTTGAAATCGATCCGAACCGGTTCAAAACCGATTCCGATTCCAAAGTTTTATCTTCGAAACCAATTCAATCCGAATCGATTCCGAAATGATTCCGGATCGATTCCGAAATGGTTCCGGATCATCTTCCTCGAATTGGAACTTCCAAATTCATCTAACGTATTGGTGATCCTATTTTTTTTTTCTATCGCAAAATAATCTTGTAAACATGTTAACATACTAATAATTTTCAACTTTAAATTAACAATCGAAACCCGATCCAAATTGAAACTAGAAATGGTTCCGAATCGATTCCGAAATCGATTGGAACCGAACCAAATCAGAATCGGAACGATTCCGATTCGATTCCAGAATTGATTCATTTGAATCGATTTCGATTTTGAATTTATCGAATTGACTCCGACTCAATTCCGGATGAACCAATCTTTTAAACATGCCTAAGCATGAGCAACGTCCTATTTAAATATTTGAAGCATATCTTCAGGGACACAATACCTTTTTTTTTAAATAAAAAAATTTGAGTTTAGCCACGTAGTGTTAATGCGTTTAGAATATCATTTAAGTAAACAACTCCTGTGTTTTGACATAGGCAGGAATTGTGTGCAAGACTCGTTCACTACACGTGGAGCACGTGGATTATTTATTTATTTATTTATTTTTTTGTTTAAGCTCTATGGACATGTAGAGTGGTGATATGCAAGATGGCTTGACAGCTTTGAACGACAAGTGATAGAGCTTAAGAGCTCAATAGACTCAATGGATTCAATATGATTTATGCCTTAACTACGTAGATTTAAGAGTGGGCACAAGAATTAAGAGTGACAGTATAGTAAATACAACCTTCAATCTCGAAATTGATCATCTTTTTATTTTTTTACTTGGTCAATCTCATACCATTCCAATTGAGAATGAGATAGAGTTTTCAGAGTCATGAACTCTTCAGGGTGCAATGAGTCTTTTGCAACATAGAGCGAGAAGAGCATTCAAGTCAGAACTGAGATTAAGATTAAAAAAAAACAAACAAAAAAAGAATTTTGATGCTTCCCACTTGTCTTTTGCACACAATGGAATCAAACTTATATACACGAGGAAAGATAATAGAGTCATGCATCAATAAGGAAGAAAGTGCGTGGAGTTTAGAAGATTATTAAGGGTGACATGGAACCTCATAGCCTCCTGTGAAGTGGACATCTAATATTATGTTGTTGTTTTAATTATTATAGATCGTTATAATAGATCTCCTTCGTGAACTTTAATCGATTGTTAATAGGTTGTATGAGTAAATGATTAAGTCTAAGGGCAGCATTATCCCGACGAGCCTATTGGATTGAATTTGGCTTAGAGTTCTCTATCGCCAAATCTTTTGAGACTGAGTCCTTCATGATCCTTGCCGAGTACTTTAAAATTCTCATCTAGTCCTTTAAGACTCTTAATGCATGATCCTTGCTGAATCCTTTAGAGCTCTTGCCAAGTCTTTTAGGATTCTTGTGAGCCCTTCCTGACTCTTATTAGGCTATTCAAGATCTCTGTCAGTTGTCCGATCTACCTGTGACTTGTGTGGCCTGCTCGTCGTCGACTCTAGCCCTTCCTCTCTTCTCACCGCCACTGCTCCAGTCGGTCATGGCAGTGCCACTTGGACCATATCATTTGCCTCCACCTTTGTTTAGACTTACAAATGATTGCAAGTCAAGTGAAGGGGAACGAGCCAAAAGTTTAGTAAACTAGAGACTAAACACGATCAAGTGGGCATTATAATCAACTAGAATCATTTGTATATCGTTTATAGGATCGCCAAATAGTTCCACAACACAAACAACTATTCTATTAAGACCTCTAGCTGTTAGACCACCATTTATGAGCTCTTCGAGAGCTTTTTGACAACCCAAGACTCATTGTTTATACTCTTTCATTTGTTGTGGCTAGCAACCTCTTTCCACCACTGCGTCAACACCCTACCGATTAGAAATTTTATTTACGGATCAAAATGGATGTCAAAAACCTAAATAGGAGCACTTGTTCGAGCAATTGCCAAACCAAACGATGATCCTTCTTCCTACTTAATTTCAAGCTAGCCAAATCGATATGTTCTTGCAACACAACTTTGTCATTGTTTGAGACACCGAGATACTGAGATACAGAGTTTTCCTACCAAATCGGATGGTCGGCTAATTCAGCTAAATCAATGACTTGTCTCAATGAGAACGATTGACGTATCTCGGATGAGTGAGAGAGGAAAATCAGAAAGAAAAAAAATATCATTAAGGACACCGAAAAGAATTTCAAAGGAGTGCGAGGAACACAAGAAAAGGAGTAAAATAAAGAGTTCAAATCTTCAAAGATCTCTTCATATTATCTTTATATAAGAGCATCAATCTCTACGGAATTGGACGAAAGACATTCATATTATCTTTATATAATCTCTACGGAATTGAATGAAAAATGAAAGACATGGGAGAGTGGACTTTTTAAGTAACAATCTAACATATATAAAAATAATAAAGATTATTATCGTAATAAATGTGAAAGACACATGGAATTTAATCAATGTCTTATCGCATAGTACCCTTAGCAAGTGACTTTAATGACCATAAGACTAGAACCGACATGTCAGCCAAATAGTACCCTTAGCAAGTGACTTTAATGACCATAAGACTAGAACCGACATGTCAGCCAAAGACCTATCTATCGAGATATAAATCTGTCTAAATATAAATTTGTTTAGATATAAATCTACCGAAATATAAATCTTGACGGTCTATCATATACAAAAAAACTAATAGACGTTAGTCGTGACAGACGCATGGAATTTAATCAATGTCTTATTTTTGTTTAAGATTTTGACTTTGATGACTTTCACGACGAGAACCAACATGTCAGCCAAGACCTATCAACCGAGATATAAGTCTGCCTAGCTATAAATTTGCTTAGATATAAATCTGCCGACGTATAAACATTACGGATCGCCGCCGTCACCATAGGTATTTGGTCGGTACCAATCGGTATCAATCGTGTTTCTTTTAGGCCTTGGAATTTATTTGTCAGCAAACTTAATCGATCACATTGTCATAAAACTTCATCGATCACAAGAATTTAACTGCAAAAATATTTTCCTTTAATCGTTCTACAAACAGGTCGTGCAAAGCTTCCAACTCCTGAAAAGATTATGGATTTTCTGGCCAAAAAAACACGATGAATTCGATGAGCAATAGCATGGAGAGCGATCTGGGAGTACACAATTTCTAACCCCTTTTGAGGGAATGAGTTCGCACACTTTGCATCACTGCTGAAACGCAAAGATGTGGCTCGCCGACGTCCAAATGCAGCACGGATTTGACTGCATCGGATAGCGAGGGGAGCACTGCGATTTACGCTTCGTATCTTCCTATGGACCGTGGAACAAGAAGCAGACCCAAGTCCATTATCGGAGATGAAGCAGTGGCTTGCTATTTTCAATAAACGAATCGAACTTCCAGAAAACGCTGCGATCGGAATCAATCTTTAAGGGGGAAAAAAACAAGGAAAATTGAGTGCGAAGAAGACCGGATCGACGAACAGGTCGTCGGTTTGGGTTGCCAGAACTCGCAGGGAATCGAGTGTCCGGCTGCCCGTATCTCGCTTCTCCTTCTGCGAAGGCAAACTCGGAAAACGACCGATCCATTCGAGAGAAAGCGGATCGAAAATTAAGAACAGAAACGGGAAGGAATCAGGAGGAAGCTCAGAGAATATGAACCCGATAAGGCTTCATGTCGCCGAGTTTGAAACGGAATCGAACTTGCGATCTGCGTTGAGATCGATTTCTCATCATCGCACCCTCCGTCGAGAAGAACAGAGATATTAGGAGGCGGCGGCGAGTAGGGCGATGATTCCGCTCCTGAAGAGGCTGCCAGGGGAGAGGAGAAGGGACGGAGGAGGGAAGTTAGGGTTTCGGACACTAGACACTTTATAGACTAATTAATTTCTGGGCCTCAAGGCCTCATTGTTCCCCTTTTTCCGGGCCTTATCAGCCCATTTATTTTTTACCAAAATCTCATCTCCTGGAAGTCCAAATTGGTGACCTACTCGAGCTGATCTCCACCTACTGATTCAACTCCCGTATCCAACGACGAACAACAAATCGTTCGATTGCATTCTCCACGTCAAAATCTCCATTTCGTGTGGCCAATCTCGATCCGATATGCAACCTTAATTAATTACAGTCAAGAAGCTGGAGCAGATATCCAATCGAGATGGGCTGCTAATGGAAGTAATTCTTTTAACTGACATTTGCAGTGCATTGGTTGGTGGTGAGCGAGGGCTGGGGGAAGGGGTACAGCGTCAAGCTGCAGTTCACGCCGATCTCAATCGCCCGCTTGTACACGCCGAGCACGTTCACCTTCCCGGCCACGTCCGTGGAGCTGGTGAACTCCACGGCAACCGTCCCCCGGGCCACCATCTCCGGCGTCACGTTCATCTGCCGCGCCACCCGGTCGGTCAGCACGTCCACCGTTGCGGTCAGCCGAGCAGTCCGCCGCGCCCCGACCTCCCCCGCCGGCACGTGCGCGACCCCCACCGTCTCCCCGCCGTAGTAGAAGTTGGTGGCGCTGCGGCGGAACCCGAACGCCGCCACGTTGGGGTTCTCGAGGGACAGGTCGGCCAGCAGCGTGGCGTTGACCGACACCAGGCTGCCGGCTGCGACGTCGCCTGGCGCGGCGTTGAAGCGGAGGAGGGCGATGTCGTTGACCGTCAGCGTGGGGTCCTTGACCCTGAGCACGGTGAGGGAGAGGACGAGGACGGTGAGGCCGAGGAGGACGGCGGTGGCGCCGCAGCACCCGCAGCACCACAGCGCGCACCGCCTCAGCCGGAGGCACCGGATCGAGCGCCACTGGCTACTGCTAGCCTCGTCATAGTTGCCGGCGGGTAGGACCGTGACTGCCATGGGTGCTTCCGCGAGCGGGAGCACCGGCTCCTCATTGTCCCGCTTCCGAGCAGCAGCCATGTTGCTCGTTAACGGAGGCGAGCGACGGTTGATGCTTAAGATGTTGCCGTCTGCCATTAAATTAATCGCACGGATTACTTATAATTCTTTCATTAAAACTCCTTTTAAACCGCGTGTTTATGTTTTTTTTTTAAATTACTCCGGACATAACGATGTAAGAGAAGAGAAGAATACGACGTAAGAACGACGTGACTTGTTCATCGCCCCAACTAACTTCTCTTCCTTCTCCAAACGTGGCACAATTTTGGAGATTTAACGTATTAACCGCCCAAGGAAGTTACACGCATGAGGATCCCGTCGATTCCTTCATCAGAAGACCACGACGATATGTCTCTGTCTCTGCGATTGATTGTTCTGTTCTTGTTTGTTCTCATTCTTCCATCGTGTCGGCGAAATTCGCTGTCTCTGAAACAAGTCGACGACGAGCGAGGGTCAGCCTCCCCCATCGAGTTCCCGATCGTGACCAGAGACGCCGGCGAGTTTTCCCCCAGAGATTTTCTGGTGCCGGTTTCGATCGGTGACCCGCCGCAGACTCTGCTTCTGATACCCGACACCGGCAGCGACGCCACGTGGTTCCTCTGCGACCGCCGCCTCCCGTTCCTTGGTCCTTTCGACGACGAGGACCGCCGCGTTTTCGATTCCACGCGGTCGGTCAGCTTCACGCCGATGTACTGCTGGTCGCCCGCTTGCGCGGGCAGCCCCTGCTCCGCCGCCCGTGAGCTCTGTAGTTACCACCACTATTACGTCGACTCCACCTCGACGAGTGGTTACTGGGCGACGGACACGGTGACGCTCATGGCAGAGGACGGCTCGTCGGTGCGCGTTTACGACGTGATGATCGGGTGTAGCTCGAGGGAATCGACGACGAACCTGGACGAAGGCGACGGGATTCTCGGACTGGCGCCGAACCACCCTTCCTTCGCCAGCCAAATGGCCGCGAAATTTGGGCGTGTATTTTCCTACTTCCTCTGGAACGACGCCGGCGAAGCAACTCATGGGAATTTGCTGGTGTTCGGAAGGACCAACAGAGCCGACTTCGACCGGGGAAAGCTGCAGCACGTGGAATTGGTGAACGCGGATCCATCGCTGTTCTTCTACGTGGAGGTGGCGAGCATTCTGGTGGACGGCGTGGCGTTAGACGTACCGGAATCGGCGTGGGAGTTCGACGGAGCGACGAGATCCGGCGGCGTGATCTTGGACACGGGGACCACGTTCACGTTCGTGCCGGGGGAGGCTTTCGAAGCCATCCACGCGTCGTATGCGGAGTGGTTGGGTTTGAATGGAACCGCGACGATCACGGAGACGGACATATGCGTGGGCGATCGACGGCGGCTTCGGGTGCCGGAGCTGGTGGTCGAGTTCAGGGGAGGAGCGAGGTTGGTGGCGGGACCGGAGAATTTGCTGTACGAGGAAGGAGAGGGCGTGTGGTGCATGGCGATCCGGAGGACGAACCACAGCGATGCGTCGATCATCGGAAGTAGAATGCAGAGAGGCTACTTCTGGGAATATGATTTACATACACAAACCGTTGCCTTTGCCCCTTTGTCAACCTGAAACTAAGCGCTGTTATTAACACTTTGGATTTTTTTTTTCCTTTCATTTTTTTTTTTTTTGTTGGTGGGAAATCTATGCAAACTCATGATCTGATTCAATATTCGATTTACCAGTTCTTGTTTATGGATAGAAATACCATTTTCCTTCTTTTTTTTCTGCAAACGCACGATTTGCTGTTATTATTACACTAACACATTTTGCGTGGAACAAACGAAGACAGAACAATAGAGTCGAAGAGGCTCCATCAGCATGGCATTACAAGGGGTTTTCAAACTTGCATTAACACATCTATACCATACCAAAAAAGAAGCAAGAAGCGATAAATTACACCCAACTCTCCGACCTTACCGACACTTGAGACTATCAAATAAACAGTGTTTGAGCTTACACCAATCTACAAGCCAGCTGATGTGGGAACCATAAGCTCGATTATCGTATTTGCCCTATCAACTACTATTCTGCAGACTATGAAGAATGAAAAGCAAGGTGAGATATCAGAATCCTTCGTACGCCTGAGCAGCAGCTCGAGTCTTGCGGTTGACACTGCGAGTATTCTATCGGACTTCACCATGGCATGAATACTGCAGTGTCAATTACTTGCTTTTCATAATAACATCTTGAGCAGAAGATTTTACAATCTTGCAGGACCAGGTTACCGTCTCATATGTTCTGGAATCAACTTGTGGATGAGCTCTGGGGATGTACCTGCTAACTGCAAAAAAAAAAAAATGGCATCGACAATGATCGATCAATCTTATCAAGAAAACCCTGTTGTTTAACACAGGCGCATATTTAAATTTTCAATATCCAACTCTTAATCGAAGAAGCATGAAGATGAATTGGCCAACATGATGGCAAACTTTTCCTCTTGTTTCCATTTTTCAGTGTCTTTTCTAGCAGCCCAAATCCAGGAAAATATACTAAATTTTCAATAAACGGATAATTGTCCTTTTTCTAAAAAGTGGAAGGTGGGCAGGCTTTGCCTATCAACAAAACTGTATCGATCTGACAAGTATAGATCTTAACTGCATGTTATAAGTGAAACTTGTCATCCATAGATGGCATCAGGAGCTTTCACCGTTCTAACGACTTGATATGCAAAGGGGCGAACAATATGTGCTTCCAAATAGCAAGAGATCACACTTTTATCAGATGAGAAGCAAGATTTTGGATATTAGAGTTCATATACTTGCATAAAGTTCATGGCAGTAAAAAATTCATGTAGCCTATCCAAGATAACTGAACTCACAATTTGTATTGTTTTCTCTTAAAAGTAAGACAATCTAATGTTCGTTTTTAGATGTGAACAAATCAGGTAGGAGGAATTGCTCAATCAGAGTAGACAAATCACAAATTATCTTAATCAGCAAAGCATTCATCCTAGGTCCATAAAATTCATTTTGTTATATTACAGGCAGACGGTTTTAAGATGTTAAGCTTACTTCCTGCTTGAAGTCAAAAAGAGGAGGCAGAGGACGACCATTTGGCAACCTTGCATTTGGTTCTCTTAGTTCATCAAAAAATGGATGTGCGCATGCTTCCAGCTGTAAAAGAAGAATTCAACTAAATAAACCCACTGAACTACATTAGACTGAATTTAAATACTAATTGACCACCACTAAGGAAACCAAGCCTTCACAAGTGAATAGCATTTTCCCATCTCGTTTTTATGTTTCAGCGCAGGGTAGTATATGTTACACAAATTTATGAATACATGAGGTAGCTGTATGCTGTCACTGTATCATTTTAAGTTACACTTGATGGAAAAACTTACAGCGGTACAGCGAAAATTTGGAGAGTATTGGAGAAGGCGAGATGTAAGGTCTATTGCCTCTGGAGGCATTCTTTTATGAAATATCTGTAAAATCAAAAGAAACTATTAGATTCCTGAAAGAAAGCAAATAATATATTTTATATAAATAGCAAGAAAAATTTTGTAAGAAAACAGACAGAAGGCCCAGTATAGCATCTTTCATTTTCAAGCCTAATGAGTGATGTGATTACTACGCCAGAAGGGCTGGCTGAAGCAAAGGTACCCAGGGATAGCTTTCCCAGGTGTTGTTTTCTACCATTTCCTTGGGCAGAAACAGCAAGACAGAAGGAACGTGCTGAGGAAATGTTTCCCCTGCACAAGCACTATTGCGCTGTACACGATTTTGACTGGAACTTCAGGTCAAATTTTACAATGATTTAAAACTAAAAAATTAATAATTTTTTTTCTTTCCATATTTCTATATAAGTTATTTTAGAATGGGAGTTTTGGCGCAATGGTAAAATTGTTGTCTTGTGACTTAGCGATCACGGATTCGAATCCTAGAAACAGTCTCTTGCAAAGCAAGATAAGACTGCGTACAATGGATCCTTCTCCGGGACCCCGCATGGCCGGAGCTTCGTGCACCGGACTGTCCTTTTTTATAAGTTAATTTAGAAAATGGACTGGGACCTGCATGTTGGAAACTCTGCAGTAGAGAACTAGAGATGTTAATTCTCATCACAAATTTCATAATACGAAAAAGAAAACAAAGGTATTAAATTTAGCAGCCTCCCCATATCAAGATCTTGAAAGGTTAACCAAATTGGATATTCTCAATTTACAATAAGCAGCATCTTAAAATAATTATAACAATGATAAATAAGTGCACTCCTTACTGACTAGTAAGTGCACACCTTAAGGAAGTCAATCAGAATATATGGACTGGTAAGAGAATCAAACTGTCAGGATCAAAGGTCCTAGCCCTCTTTCACGTATTATGAAGTTCCATAACTAGTTCAAGGTTCAAAACTGACATGAAAAAAGTGGAATTAACTAACCTTATGCCATGGATGAGCTTTTATCTGTGGAAACTTAAACTCTGTATAGCTAGGATTCATGCACCGGATTTCCTCCCTAGTTGGAGTCCCAAGGACCTAAAAAAAGGAAAGTTATAATCATGATATGTGACCTTATTCTTTAAAACCACATGAACCAATATCATAAATACAGCAAAGCTATACCTTAATTATCTCGACAAGCTGATCTACTGCACTTTCTCCAGGAAACAATGGCTGAAAATATATAAAAGAAATTTGTGATACATTGTTACCCATGACAACAATCAATCATAGAGGGTCCTCGTTGAAGGATTACCAAAGAAGTCATAAGAGAGAAGAAAAAAAACAAAATAAGTACCTGAGCAAGGAGCAACTCAGCAAGGACACATCCTGCTGACCAAATATCAATAGATGTTGTATATTCTACTGCACCAAAAATAAGCTCTGGAGCACGATAATAGCGAGAGCATATGTATGAAATGTTGTGTTCACCCTTGACCTGATAGGGCAAAATGAATTATAAAAAGCCAATGACAATAATGAAAACAAATCAACATCATTTTAAGAAAATCAGTATCCTTTTGTTGGAGAAAGAGAAAAATAAGTATTACGGATAGATTGTTCACATGTAATATGCAGGTCAAAGAATCTAAAAAAACAAAAAAAGTCTAAACTTACTTAATAAGCACCTAGTGTAATTATCTTCCTTGTTTATTTTTTATCGCAACGGTAAAGTTGCTGCCTTGTGTCTTAGAGGTCACAGGTTCGAATCCTGGAAACAACCTATTGCAAAAAGCAAGGTAAGGCTACGTACAATGGAACCTTTCCTGGGACCCCGCATGGCGATAGCTTCATGCACCGACCTACCCTTCAAGTTTATTTTTTATGATTTATTTAAAATATTTATATCTAATCTTTCCCTGGCTTCATTAGTCATTTCCCAGTGAATTTTTTAGTCCTTTATTACTTCCAGGAGAGATTTACTATCGAACACTAGCCTGTATAACTGATAGAATAGTTCTTGCCAATCATGGAACACACACCTCACAGTCACAGTGTATTTTACTATGGCACAGCTCTAAAAAAGACAAATTTATGGAAGCTTAACCTAAATATTTGACGCGTCCTTTGAATGAATCAAGTGCCCAGCTAAATAACAAATTGGAACATGTAATTCTTTTTTACATTTTACATTGTTCAGCATTACCATGTGTTAAGAACTAAACTTATTGTCAAAAGACTAATCATTATAGAATTCAGGCTTTATGGCAACAAACCAGCATTCTGTTACAAGGGCAATGGCATTGACTAAACCATAAATCATTAAGATGTTGGGATTTGGAAAGAATTGCCTACTATTGTAAGATTTTCTCTATTTGTTTGGTATATCTGTAGTCAAGCCTTCAGCCATCTCTCAGGAGAGTAGCAAAACCTTCATGTCCCTTGGAAGGAAGCATTATCTAGCCATAATGATCCTTCACATCTGCTAAAAGTTTAAAAATGAAATTAACTCTTCTTAGTTCTTCATGTCCTAGAAATTGGCAAAATAGACTATGTAGCTGACATTCTAGGTATAAATGCTCAAAGCTTTCAGGCAAAGATCAGATAAAATCAACAAAATCACAATGGAGACACTGCAAGAAACCCAAATTGCAAAAGTAAGATTCCAACTTACTGAGGAATCTTTCAGCTAAATACAGATAATTATTGTTCCCAAATAGTTCTTTAAAACAAGCAGGATTTTTATGAAAAAAAATAGGCCAGAACTAAAACAGACATCTATTGCTTCATTCCAAAACAACACATAACAAAACCTTACTGAGGAATCATTTCAGCTAAATACTTTCCCAATTAATTCTTTGAAAAAGACAAACAAGCCCTTTTATAGAAACAAAGGTAGGCCATAAATAAAATTGGCATCCATGGTTTTATTCGAAATAACACATACCAAAATTTTAGCACTTCCAAAATCACATAGCTTGACTTGGTGCGTGTGAGGATTTACCTGCAGAAAGCTTAACTAATTACTAAAGTTTGAACCAATCAAGATTGATTAAACATTGCACTTTTACAAGAACAGGGACCTACCAAAACATTTTGTGGCTTTACATCTCTATGACAGACACCAGGAACTGTATGAATATAAGCCAAACCTCTAAATAACTGAAAGAAAAAAATATCCAGGTTGATACATATCAGCATGCTTGTGTAACAGGAATTACAGAAGAAAGGAGATTTACCTGATATGTATATAGCTTCACATAGAAAAGTGGCATCCTTTGATTCATGCTAGTGTAATGTCTTAGAACCCGATATAAAGTCTCTGGTACATATTCCATTACCAGATTAAGAAAAAGTTCATCTTTGCTTGTGGCGGAGAAAAAACAATGCTTCAAAGATATCACATTTGAATGATCCATTGAGCGCATCAGCTGCAACTCGCGATTTTTATATTTACTATCCTGCAAAACCTTCTTTATAGCAACAGTTTCTCCTGTTTCCAAACATTTTCCCTGTCACAATATCAACATATTACAAGCAGCACCAGCTAGACTCATATTATTGGAAATGAAAAACAAAATACCTGGAATACAATACCAAATGAGCCAGTTCCTACAACACGTTCTGCCATGTAGCTAATGGTCTGCATATCAAATAAAAGGACCAAAAATATGAGGATAGAATGGCTTAGATTTCAATACCATACACAATTATTTAGCAGCTGCTTACCTGCTTAGGTTCACCGTTCTTGCCTCCGATGGTGGTGGAGATGATATGACCAGTGACTGCATCATTTCCCTCAGGAACAACAGAAGCTGGCTGAGATTCATTATGAACACGAAGTTTGATTCACGCAATTGGCAGTAACATGTAGGCAAAAACAAAACAACTGAAAATTGTAAAACAATAAATATCAAGGTTAACACTTGGAATTACTCGAGGAACATGAATACTTGCAATCAGGCATGAGTTAGCAACTGATATAGAAGTTCAGTGAACCGAGAGAAAACAGATCCCTGGTGAATGGCACAACCAAATCCAAGTTATGAACCTAATCTGAACGACAAAACCAAGACCTTGGGAAGGGCATCAGATGGTTCAAGGCTCCATATCAGGCAAAAAGGACCATAAGACTGTATAAAATCTCGTAATTCAAATTGAAGAATCTTGGAAAAGAAGTTTGAAAAACAAGTATACAACGTTTAAAACATAAATCCTACAAAAAAAAACGTCTTGCAAAAAAAGGGGATTTCTCCTTGATAAAGATCCGAGCTGAAATCTGCAACCTAGAATGCGTCAAACTGTGAGGTCTTAACAAAGGAAAAGCTAATGAAAAGCTGAGAATCATGAAAAATGAAAAAGGGTAAACTATGAGTATAACTACATATAAGAGATGAACAGATCGAGCATGACAAGTAAAGTTACGCTCTCTAAAAATTTACCAGAAAAAAAAACTGGGGTCGTTTGAGAAAACAAATAATACAGAAAGAACGCCACTATCTACCTGAGATCCACCCTCCAGCCTTACAAAATAACGAACCAAGGAGGATCGGAAAAATAAAATCAAGGAGCACAAAATTATTCACATCGGAATAAGACAGGAACACACATCTGACAAATTGCTCCGAGGCATCATATCAAGGAAGCAGTTCGAATCGGCTATAGCAGCAGCAAATGGAAGCAGGAAAACCAACGGAAGACAAGGTGAAGAATTACGAAGGGAGGGGGCCGAAGAATACCTTGCCCTCGCCCATCTGAGAGCTCCGGGGAGGAGCGGCAGCAAGGAAGGCATCATCCTCCGGCGCATGATGGGGCCCCAGCGGCAGCGAGGCCATGTGAGATGGTCGGGAAGGAGAAAGGAGAAGGAAGGGCAGTGGAAGGGAAGAAAGAGACTCCGGTATAGACAACTCTCCAACTCAACCGCAAACTTAAATGCTTTCTATTTCTTGTAGCAGAGTGATTAAACTTTCGTCTTCAACTTGGACCAATAGAATCATTTCAAAAAGTAAGAGTCCATTTTTTTTTAATTATATAATTTATCTATCTTATATAATAAAAATAATAATTATATTCGCCCTCGACGATTTATTAAGATCGTAAATGAATTAAATATTCGTGAACAAATTTAGTGTTCGATTGGATAAGAATTCGTTTATGTTCGTTTAATATGTATTAAAGTCAATTAATAAATAAATTTGAATAAATTGATAAATTAAATAAATAAGTTTGAACATGTATATATTCGATTTATGAACAATATTCATAAATAGTATTCATGAAAAACTCATTTAAAAATTATTTATAAATTTATTTATATTCATTTATAAATAAAGATTAAAAATATTAAAAATTTAAAATAAATAAATAAGTTTAATTTAAGAGTTCGATAACATTTAAATAAATCGAACTTTGAATCAAACTTGATTAGAAGCTTATACCCAATAAACAAGTCAAACTCAAACCAAACTCAATCTCTAAAAAAAACAAAATCAAGTTTGACAGATTTTTTAATAGCTTAGTTAATTTTAGATTTACTTAGCTTGACTTGATTATCTTATCAAACAAGTCTAACACTGTAAAGCTTGACTTGACTTAATTCGTTTACAATTCTACTATCAATCTCTCGATGATGATGAAAAAAATAAATCACATGAGATTTATGTCCTTTAATCCGTTGATAAAACAGTAGAAGATTTTTGAGTTCGAATGAGAATTTTAATTTTCACATTGAGAATTATCCTATGCTCATATATATATATATATATATAAATATATGTACTCCTCTGGTCAATAAATTATTCCGTGAAATTAATTTTTCTCCGTGTGAATGCATCATTTTTTTGTTACCAAAGAGCGATTATACTTTCGATTAAAATAATTAATTACCATCTACTTTTTGTTACAATTTATTTATTTATCTATTTTTTAAAACTAAACAGTTTCCTAGTCGATTTGGAAAGGATTTATAGGGCAGAGCTGTAATTCAACTAATGCAACTCGCTCTAACTTTTTATCATTTTCGACAGACACACGTACAAAAACAAAAGAAAAAAAAAAGAAAAGAAAAGAAAAAACTCGATCATTTTCCTGAGAATGCCGCAGGAAAGCTCGAGCAGAGACGAAAGCTGGCGACAACAGCCATATCTAGTGCACACTGGGCCAGGAGGGTATCTGCGCCATGGTGGCCTTCGAGGCTCATTAAACAGACTTTGACTCCTCAGCCTGAAAAAATGGCTTCTCTCTTTCTTCGCTTGGAAAAATAATGCGGCGCCGAGCTGTGAACACACAACAGATTGGACTTTTGAGCAGGGACACAAACAAGCGGAAAAAAACGCTCTTGCTTTTGGATACTGCAGCCAAAGCCGGACCCAATGCAGAAGAGACGAAACGAATTAAGATTGTGTTTGATAGTACTTAATATAATTTAAATTGTAATGAAATGTAATATAATTTTGATTATATTATTATATTTAAATAAAAATTATATATAATTTTAAATTATAAAGGTTATTATATTCTTTTATTTAATGTTGATTACAAAAACGATAAAAATGGATCGACGACGATGACAGAAACAACAATGACCGACGGTGACCGGCTGTAGGTGACCGACGGTGACCGGCTGTAGGTGACCGACGGTCGATTGCTAGTGACCGACCGACGATCGACGATCGCCCACTAGTCGGTCACCGTCGGTCGCCGATCGGCCGACGACCGACGACGGCGGCGAGCGACGACTGACTGATCAGTGACGACAACGGACGATAACGATCGACTTCGATTGTTGAGCATTCAACACTTTTCAGATTATGACTTGTAATGTAATTTGGATTACATAAGTTTTGCTTTGTAATTCAGATTACAAAACTTTAGTGTCTTTTGTAATCCAGATTACATTACATTATAATTTTAAGACATTAAGGCTACATTTGGTATGAGATAATGTAATCAACCTTGTAATATAATCAAATTTGTAATGTAATGTAATGTATATTACATTACTATGTTTGGTTAGCGATTGATGTGTAATCTTTGATTACAAAAGTAATTACATTCGTTTGTTTGGTGTTCATATTTGTTATAAGGAATGTAATTCATATTATTATAAAATGACAAAAATACCCTTATAAGGTTGTCGTCGATCACCGGTGGGCATCGCCCGATCGCCGCCACCGGCTCGGTCGTCGATCCGTCGGCCGTCACGGCCACGGCCGGCTAGCGCCGGCCGGCGTCGGTACGACAACCGTCGGCGTGGTCGCGTCGACGAGCATCGGAAAGCAATGAGAAAAATAAAAGAAGAATATATTTGTCATAATAAATATTGAGTCCGTAATGTAATCGGATCACATAGTTTTCCTTTCGTAATCGAGATTACGGATTTTGGTTTTTATTTTGTAATGTGATTACATTACATTACATCTTTGAAATGTTACCAAACAAAGTAAATCCTGATTACTCCGTACCAAATATAGCCTAATAAATAAAAAAATCTACCTTGTAATGTAATTTGCATTACATTACAAGGCAGATTACATCATACCAAACGCAATCTAAATGATCAAATGCAGGTCTGAAATCTTCACGTTAGTAATTTCCTCCACTTATTCTTATCAATAGAGAAGATAAATCAGAATTCCAATTGATAAATATAAAATAAGAAAATCTATCGATAGTCTAATATAATGAATTTTTCCGAAATTAAGTCCTCATTCAAAGTCGGTGTGAATCTGGAGACAAAAGATTAGGTATAAGAGTGGACTATTAAAGAAGATTAAATTAGAGAAGCCAGCGGTTTAGTGCCGTGTTTGCTTGGGTCGGCAGTACTGGGCCGGCAAGCTCGTGCCCTCCCTGTCAAGGCAATCCAGTGCACGGTCCAATCTCAAGTAAATCTACCCTCTCTCTTTTTCTTTTTTTTTTCTTTTTAAAAAAAGGGAAATTAAAATATTTAATTATTTTTGTAAAATAAGGTCTCAGTTTGGATCAAATTTGTTAAACGGATTTAGATTAGTCACAATTTTAAAAGACCATCTAGTGTTTTTTTTATTATTCAAAATTGTTAGGTAAAACTAATCCAATTGAAAGTCGTAAACAAAATATAAAATATTAATCGTTTCATTTGGTTCTTTATTTTGAAATAGGGAATTCAGCAATGGTCAACCAGGATTATTAAAGGTAAAATTGTAAGGATATTGGGCTCATTTACAAATTGGTGAGATGACCAATGAGAAACATTATAGCGATGCCTTTAATAACGTGTGTGGTTTAAATTTTCATATATAATTTTTATTACATGGTTTATTAGATTATCATGTATAATTTTAAAATTAAAAAAAAAATCTTAGATATAATATGATTTCAAATTATATATTTCATTTCTTGACGTCACAAACATGTTCAATTACTTAAAAATTACTCAATATTTAATCAAATAAAATTAAATTAAATAACCAAATAAATTATTAATAATTATCTTAAACCTTCTTTAAAAGCTAAATTTTTCATGGATAATCCTGAGCATTTCTCCTTTGTCCGTTTCAAAGTCGGTGAAAGAATAATAAAGTATGATATCAAATGACTTTTTTTAACATGAAAAGCTTAGTAAAAAATGGAACCGTTAATCTAGTAGTTCTTACTGATTTATCCCACGATTATTATGAAATAAATAAATCATAGAGAATCTTATTGACTTTGATATGGTAATCAAATTACGCGAAATCATCTAAATCAAAAAAGAACTTTAAACTTCTTTTAAAATTGATGCATATCACTTTTACAAATATTATCATATTTTAATCACCACATCATTCCCGTGAAAATATGATAAATTTGATTACTCAATTGTCTTCGAGGAATGAATCCAAGAATAATCAATTTTTTTTTCTCATGATAAATTTACCATTAGCATGAAAGTAAAATTAAAAAAAAAAACTAATTAACATCAACCAGCTTAGCAATAATATTTCTCACGAGAGAAAAAAAAAATCATTGGACACTATAGGGTATTAAAATTATTTGAAAACTATATAAATATTTTTTATTTTTTTTATCTAGTTATAAAATAGTGATGAAAGACATATTCATCTTTTACACTACGTATCCCTTAGGGCATTAAAAAATAAAAAAAAAAAAATTAAAGTTCCAAAAGACGATTAAGTTCGCCTTTAATATCTCTCCCCATTAGTTCCACAGTGATGATGAAGATAAGTAAATCACGAAGGAACTATACCCTTTGATCCGATGGTCAGAAACAACGGAAAATTTATGAGTCTGAATGAAGATTCTAAATTTCACATCGAGATTTGATCCCTACTATAAAATCTATAGCAACATTTATACTGTTTTACTTCTGAGTTCAAATGAAGATTTTAAATTTCACATCGAGATTCAATCTCTATTATAAAATCTATAGCAACATTTGTACTATTTTAATCATCCGATAGTTTCGAAGGAAAAAAAAAAATGTCGTTAGTTCATGGGTTTGAAAGGAGGAAATGAGAATGAAAATAATATAGAGATTAATGAATTTAGGAATGAGATGACTAGAACCATTTCTAATTATATGGAAATGAGCAAAACCCATCTCAAGGGTGAATTTTGGATTTCATTCCTATCGTCTCGTCGCTGTCATTGTTCGTTGTCATCCATCGTCAACCGTCAATCACACCGGACATCACTTGTCGACCATTGCCCCGTCGAGCGCTCGCCGTCGATGCTCATCGCTAGTCGATCGTCGTCCATCGATCATCATCCGTCGATTGCAGATGATCGTTATCCATCGCCTGTCGTCCCTCGTCTAATGTCTATCGTCCATCACCTTTTGATGTCATTGGCCGTCGATGCCGCTTGCTGATGGCGACGTCAGCACCACTTACATTTCTAATTTATAAATTAAACAATAATATTGAAAAGGTTAAATTCATTTTCATTCTAATCTATTATCAAATTTATTTCCATTTCAATTTCACTCTCAAAACAAATGCCGTTTTAATGATTTAATAAAAAAAAGTATTTAAAATTTTAATGCAGAGTGAGTTGTCATTTAGTCTAAATACAAAACGTGGAAGTCTGGAAACGCTCCCTTGCTTGCACCACCACACGGCTGCTGATGACGCCAGCCGTAGCCGACGTATACGGCCACGTGGTGTCGTGGGCCCTACTCTTTCCTCGACCCAAAAGGCAGGTAACGGATCGTTACTCTGCGGGCCTAGCTGGAAGAGCCTACCGCTGCTTCGTTCCTGCGAAACAGGCAACTCAATTAAGACGGACGGTGGTTCGCCGCCGGCTGTCGAAGGGAACAGCGGACGCCTCTGTCTGTCCACGTGTCTCGACAAACCGGAGTGTCCGCTGGAGCACGTCGCGATTGGAACCGTGCAAGCAATCCTGGGCTTTCTATTGGTTGTTGCCGTAACGGTGTCGCCATGATCCGTTATCCACAATGGACGTCGGGACGAGTTCGGCCTAATTTTCCGTTACTTCGCCGTCGCTTAATTTTGTCCACTTCCGACGCCCGCCCGATACCCTTATATAGCTCTCGACATGAGCGCTGCGCTTCTCTTTCCTCAGTTCGTAGGCGCAAATATTGACGAGGGAAGCGATCGATCGATCGAGTTTAGCCATTTGAGGTTCTGAGATCGATCGGAATCGGGATTAGGAATCCGAGCGTGCCCGATGGCAGAAACAGCCGCGCCGGAGGCGAGCTTGGCCGAGAAGAGGAGGAAGAAGGATACCGGAGGAGGTGGTCTCCTCCTTGGGCGGTTTGATGTCGGCAGGCTCCTCGGTGCTGGTTCCTTCGCCAAGGTCTACGTCGCTCGCGACGTCCGCACCGATGAGCTCGTGGCCATCAAGGCGCTCGACAAGGAGAAGATCGTCAAGGGAGGGTTCGCCGCGCACATCGAGCGCGAGATCGCCATCCTCCGCCGTGTACGTCATCCCTACGTCGTGCAGCTCTTCGAGGTCATGGCGACCAAGACGAAGATCTATTTCGTAATGGAGTACGTCCGCGGCGGCGAGCTATTCGGTCGTGTCGCTAAGGGGCGCCTCCTCGAGGACACCGCCCGCCGTTACTTCCAGCAGCTGATCTCCGCGGTGTCCTTCTGCCATGCCAGAGGCGTCTTCCACCGGGACCTCAAGCCGGAGAACCTCCTCCTCGACGATAACGGTGATCTCAAGGTCTCTGATTTCGGCCTCTCGGCCGTGGCTGAGCAGATGCACGTCGACGGGCTCTTGCATACCTTCTGTGGCACGCCAGCGTACGTCGCGCCGGAGGTTCTCGCCTGCAGGGGCTACGATGGCGCTAAGGTTGACGTCTGGTCCTGTGGCGTCATCCTCTTCGTGCTCATGGCTGGTTACCTCCCCTTCCACGACCGCAGCATTGTGGCCATGTACCGCAAGATCTACAAAGGATCCTTCCGGTGCCCACGGTGGTTCTCGCAAGACCTCACCCATCTCCTCCATCGCCTTCTCGATATCAATCCCCAATCCCGAGCCACCATTCCGGAGATAATGGAGAATCCCTGGTTCAGAAAAGGGTTCCGGCACATCCGATTTTATATCGAAGACAACCAATTGCATAGCTTTAACGATTCAGATTCAGAAGAAGATCCATTGAAGAGTAATGAACCTATATCGGATGAGACGTACGAGTCAGGGTCGGAATCGGATAGCTCCGTGGCTTCCTGTCCGGCATCATTCTACGACGAGTTCTACCAACACCATCCATTGTTGAGGCCACCAAGCCTTACCGCATTTGATATCATATCTTTCTCCTGTGGCTTTGACCTCTCAGGTTTGTTTGAAGAAAAAGGGGAGATGACCAGGTTCCTGTCCAAGGAGCCCGTCCCAGTAATAGTATCTAAATTGGAGGACATTGCAAAGGTAGTAAGCTTTAAGGTCAGGAAGAAGGGATGCCAGATCAGCTTAGAAGGAACTAGAGAGAGTGAGAAGGGCCCCTTGACAATCGGCGTGGATGTATATGAGCTTACGCCATCCATGGTTGTAGTCGAAGTGAAGAAGAAGGCAGGCGATGGAGAGGAGTACGAAGAGTTCTGCAATAAGGAGCTCAAGCCAGGGTTACAAAACCTCGTCTATGAGTCCTCCCACATTGCACGTAATACTGAATAGGAAAAAGGTAACTTTCTTCAACTTTTGTTTTTTTTTTCATTATGAATCTTCACTTCATTCATCGAAAGAGTTAGAAAAATCAGAATGGCCTATTATATGCATGTTCTATTATATAACATGTTCACAATTGCCTTTTCTAACCAGTACATTTAGTTAGATATACAAGATCTGATCAAGTATGACAATTTTATTCAGGTTGTCATGAATTATTTGAATTATCGAGCTCTATCACATAGTTTTCCATTTATTCTTTTTTGTTAGCTCTATCACATAATTTCTTCATAAATTAGGAAATTTTTGAACAAGTTATAAGTGACTATTTTTTAATCTTCGAGATAACTACAGAAGGCTGGAAAAGGCAATTAAGAACCTGACGCAATTAGTAAAAGTCCCGACACCTCACTCCTCACTCATCCAGAACTTCTGTAGTCTTCTTTGACTTGGAACAGAGAAATTATATTTTTACAAATTAAGATGTTGAATCACTCTGTCCATGTTCTTTCATGGTCGGGATGCTGTCCACTGACAGTCAAAAGCTAATCCTCTGCATTATTAGGAATTTTACTAAAGTTTGCTGCCACTTTCATTTGCTCTTAACCAAGCTTTCTTTCTCTTTGAATTGAGAGTCTTTGCATTTGCTTGTTTTATTTATAAAAGTGAAAAATGGATCATGCTGTCTTTCCACTCCTTTTCATAATTCTATCAGTAGAACCTACGAATCATTTATTTGAGGATATTAATTGATGAAGAAGACATTTTCATGCATATCTGGTAGGTAAGACGGAAAAATGTTCTAAAATTTCCAAATGACACAAAGGGTAAATCTATTGAAGAAATAAGATATATTCAACCGTGATAAGGGCTTAACCTGAAATCAGAGAATAAACAGCAAGTTCAATATACACAAAAGCCTCCCATGCAAACCATGTTGTTTATTCTTTGATGAGGCTGTTCTTTGTCTCAAGTGTTAAAAGGAAAAAAAAAAAAAAGTAGCTAGTGAGATAACGGCTATACCTCAGAACTATGAAAACCTGAAAGATAAGTTCAATTTTTAATTTAAAATGAATTATAAAATGTTCTTAACACTTAGTAAATGTATGTTAAAATTATATGGAAAAGAAACACGGGAAAATTTTTAGAATTACATTCAAGTTCAGTTTTCTGTATCTTAATAGCCATGAATATGCAACCTAGTGACTAGTATTGTATAATGGTTAGACTCCTAGCCAGGGTAGATTGTTTGTTAAAGATTTTCAATGAAAAATGACACTTGAAATTTGATAACCTTTATTTTCTTTTTGAAGCTGAGAGGGGAGCTAATAGGCTCAAATGGTCGACAACTAAAAATAATTATGCTGACTTGGTTGGGACTTGGCTAACTAAATTCCTTGGCTTAAATGATCCTTATCGTTGTAAGGCCAAACTAGGCTTTTGTTTTCTTCATTTAATATGCACTCGAATCACCTGAATTGGATGGTCTGGAAGTGAAAAATTGAATTAATTTTTCTCATGTCATAGAAATTTTTCATACTGGACAAAGTGAATGGATACAACAATAACGTAGACATACTCAAACTTAATTTCATAGGCATTATTTTGTCCTCCATGGTGCTATCGCCACCCTTGTCTGCATTAGTTGATCAAAATTAATTCCTTGGACATGTTCTGGAACTACCATTGATCATTCCACTTTACTGTTTTTGCCACTTCTCCATAGTTCTTTTAAAAAAACTTTATAAATATTGATTCTTATTCTTAATTACAAATTTTCTTGTGATTAGGTTTACATGCGTCGAGCATTTCCACTGAAGCCTTGGCTTGGCTGGTTGGTTGTCTATTTGAGACACTGGAGGAGAGGGATTTTTCTTCAGATGCTCACTGGTTATTTGGTGGACAAACTATTTCTTCTCATTGATACTTCATACGCAGATAACTTTAGCTGGACTTTATTTTGATGTGGTTTTCCCTTCTTCTTCCTCCCCCCCCCCTAGTGTTTATACATTCTTACAGTGCTAGCTAATGAGCCTGTTGGGTAGCATGGCTATGTGCATTAGAATAAGTTTGACTTGTCTGATTGATTCTCTGTGTGTGTTCGTAAAGCAAATAGCCGCCAAACAAATATGATCTTGTTGGCTGCTCGAGATGTATACAGATATACTCGTCTTCATTCATTGTCAACTCACTCGACTATTTGATTCCACAATTATGCAGGTTGGCGGATCGATGTGTAAATAGATCATGAACTAGTTTCTACCCGGCGGACCTTGATTTGAAAATTGAAAATTCTCTGGCTCTATATTTATTCTGTCGCGGTCTTGTTGCCAAACTCGATCCGCGTTTTGAGCAGGGGAATATGGCAAGTGGACCTCGAGCTGGTCTTCTCCGATGTCGGGATCGAGGTAGTGCCAGAGTTCAAACTCTCGATTTCATTTTGGTTTCAGAATCCATTTGCTGATCTTCTTCTCGGAAACAGAGCGTCGGAATTCCCAAGTCCGGAGGCCGTCGTTCCCCTCGCGTCCGCTTACATGAGGTAAACTTCTCTAAGCCCAAACATAAAGCTGTGACTATTGGAACTCCTTCGAGGCTGCTGTTTCTGTAGGACGAGAAGAAGCGCGGCACTAGAGATGCTGAACTGGAATTGAAGCTTGGCGAAGCAGAGGAGGGGGAGCACAAGGAACTGAGAGCTCAATTGGCTTCGGTTGAGGAAGGATGGCGGAAGGATATGGACATGCCGAAGGCTTTTCTTCTCGAGACGGAGAAAGAGGCGGGGATTCATCGAGAAGTAGCCGTGCTTCTCCCGCGAGAGCAGCGGTAGAGATGGCCGTCACCCTCTCTGCCGCGCGGGCAAGGGACGAAGAAGCGATGATGACGAAGGTAATATCGGTGGAGGAGGAGCTGAAACAAAGCGCGGCCAAGGAAGAGCTGTTGGCCTAGCCGCTGCGCTCGGCCGTAACAGAGAAGACGGCGGCTGAGGACGCAAAATGAGAAATGGAGGAAGGCCACCGAGGCACTGGAGGATTCCGGCGAGTGGGACCCGACATCGATGGCTAGAGAGGAAGAGGCGAAGAGGAACGCGGTTGGTGTTTGGGTTTTCGGCGATCTCTGGAAGAAGAAAGCTCAGTGCAAATAACAACTGCCTTGGAACTCCTGCGCTCCTGCATTCCTGTTATTTTGAGAAAATTTCACTCGCCCCGTACATTTTTTATTTTCCGCCTCTAGATCGAAATATTATATTTATTTTGCGCCTTATTTTCCTATAAATATTATATTTATAGAAAGAAACTAGTTGTAATGTCAAAATATTATTACGACCGTGGCATATATCGATTTTAAGAAGATTGATATTCAAGACCACTCACGTATTAGTCCCAGCTATAATGACAAAGACATTACATCTCGATAAATTACCGAATGATAAGGGTATTATATTTTAGCAATTTATCGAATGATGAAGACATTACCCCGCCGAAGAACCAAGCTATTGCATTTTAGCTTCGCCGAAAGAAAAATATCATTTCAGACGCAAAAAGATTTATATCTCAGCTATTATATTTTGTCTCGGCTGTAAGACATTTAAAGTATCTAGCGTCATACCTGTATCATATTTTTCCCTTGGCTAAGTGACATTTCCAGTATATATTATATCTCAACTCAAAATAAGTGATGTGACGCTTGTTCACTATAAAATGGCTAACATGACAGTCTCTGTTAGGCATCTCACCCGACAGAATGATATATGATCATATCTGCATTAGAAGAATATATTAGATCTATTAAATGAAGACACATCTTCTATCTATCATGCAAGGATATTAATTACGGTCCATGTGCGGACAGAATTTATAAGGATAATGATCTCAATTATCTTTAATAGATGATGTCATCACGTCATAAGATCATACCGTCCACGCCCCTCCGTACTGCTCTGTCGAAATGTCTTCGCTTATATAAGGATCACTTGAAGAGAAAAAAAGAAGGTTCGAGATCTTAAAAACTACTCTTGTGCTTTTGCATCCTCTCCTCTATCTACTGATTTCCATTTTAAGCATCGGAGAGATCTTGCCGAGATCTCTCTCGGTGCCCGCAACTGCTTCTTATTGTTGCAGGACTTGTCTCGACCACAAAACGTCATTCGACGAATTTCCGATACACTCCATTCTTCATTCTGACCCTTCTATCGTGTCTGAGTCATCGATCTCTTACCGCGATCACTGCTAGACATCTCAATATTTCGGTGTTAACCGAAATAATGACTATGAAATAAATCGGTCATAGTCGCTAGATTCTGTGTAGTTATCCATTAAAGCGAAGCTAACGTTGAAAAAAAAAAACGAACAAGTTCTCTCTTCGTGTTAAATGTCTATTCGTCATTCTTTACCTTATCCGATACCATGAGAACAAATCCACCCCAAATCTTCGCTTCTTCCGTCACGCTTTCGCCCTCTGTCATTGTCATTGGCGGAATTTAACGTACAAAAACGCGTCGCCCCCCCTTCGCCGCCCGATGGTCTGCGCTTGCGGTCTACGCCTCGTCGCCATCGCGCGCTCATAAACCCAGTGGTCGCCGAAGGCGAGCAACCGCATCTCTCCCCCTTTGGTCTCTTCTCCCATGGCGTCGGGTGAGTCCTCCGGACGAGCAGCCGCCTCAGGCTCCAGATCGTTCGATTTCGGCTCCGATGACATCCTGTGCTCCTACGACGATTTCTCCTCCCAGGACACTTCGATTGGGAAGCGATCGGATTCCCGCGGAAAGGTTGTCGTCGTTCGTTTTTTTTTTAATACGTAGATATATTTTGCTTCTCGATGTGCCATTTCAATTGCGCGTGTCGTGATGTTGGTTGGTTAGGTTAATCCTGAATTTGTCATGGCTGTGAAGAGAGTTAAACGTTTCGAGTCTGGGAATGGGTAGAAAGTTTTGTGTTTACCTGTAATTTGGATCTTGCTGCAGATTAATGCGATTGTTTGTTGGGGGAAAGGGGAAATTACGGTTTCGTTTTCCTTCCATCCTGTTCTCCATTTTCCCTCAATTTGATTAGTCCTCGTTTCATGGTGTTCTGTTGGATTGCCTTTGTTTGGATGTACATTGTCATCGTGGAATAATTTTGCCGCTTAGATTGTACTTCTGTGTCTGTTGAAGCAATCTAAGTCTCCCATTCGAGACGGTCATCCTACTGTTTAACTCTGGCATGGATGATAGCTATCTTCAAGATGGTCTATTTTGATATGGATAAAATGCATATACGTTGGCCCTCTGCAAGCGCTTCATGAAATAGTAACTCTCCAAGATGAAGTCCTTATATGATTCTCACTTCTTGTAATTTTAGATGGTAACATCTTTTAACGATTTATCTTGCCTTGTTAACTATTTGGAAAGTTCTTACGGGGATAATAGAAGTTATCGTGTTTCATTCTGTTTCAGTCCTTGATTTTCCAAAAAACCTCATTTTTTTAAACTACATGATCATCACTGAACAGGATCTCCATGAGAATAGCATGGGAAGACCATTAGTCAGTATCTATGAACAAGAAGATTATTCCAGGGAGGGTGTATTACCATCTGTTGAGAAATGCATGAAGAAATATGCTGATAATTTACTCCGATCTCTTGATGGTATTTGTGGCCGTTTGTCACAGTTGGAGATAGTTTGCTACAAACTTGAACGATCTATTGGTGAACTTCGAGCTGATTTTACTCATGATCAGAGTGAAAAAGATGCGAAATTCAAGTCTCTTGAGAAGCATCTTCAAGAAGTAAGTTCTGATATAAAATATGATCCACTGATATTACTTGATTAATATGTACCCCTCTGTGGGTTTATTTTTTTTTTCTTTTTCAATTCCAAAGAGTGGTACTTGGTAATCAAATTAACAAAATTGTTTTTTTATAAACATAAATCACACAATATTTGTTCTTTAAAAAAGAATCATGCATGAAAACAAGGATATTTTTTACTATTGCTTTACTCCAATGGTACTTGCAATTTGGTGTTATTAGGATCCTTTACTATTTTCCATAAATTTGACTGAATGATGATTTTGCTTTTTGAAAGTATTCTCTATCAGAAATATATATCAAGCTTCTCATTATAATACAGTAGCTACATGTTATTTATATGAACCACCAAAGTATAGTTTGAAAGCCTCAAATATGCATTTATTACATTCTATTAGCTCTACTTGGTGGGAAATCTACCTTCAGCAATAGTTCAATCGTGTTTCTTCTTAGTGCACAACCTATCTATTTGGCTGCATTCTTATTTTTCTGTTCTCATCGAAGGCATTTCATCAATGTTCACTGTCAGTTTGAATAATATGATCAATTCTTAATTCGATTTGGCTATATATAATTAATTCAAAATATCCTTCCAGTTTCTAATTTTTCATGCCAAAATCTCATTCTAGATATATTCATTACTTGGGGCTCTTCATTACTTATATTTCTATCATTACTTTTAGATTAAGGTATATTAAACTAGCCCTCTGCAGTTTTTTGCTTGATGTTTTCCATGGTTCTCTTTTGATTCTGGCATAGTTATTTTGTCACTAGGGACTCATGTGAGTAACTGGCGACTGCCATGACCACAAACAAATGGTTAAAAAATTTATTCATACCAATCAATAGTACAGGGACAAGATTGAATGCAAAATAATAGATTTATGACCAGTTGGACTCTGTGACATCTCGAGTTAATTGATGACCAAACTATTATTTTGTTGTTGTTGCCATCATAATCAACACTGAGTTTTTCCAAATTATGGAGCTGCGATACAAATTTTATTCCTTTATTGAGCTCTATGTAAGGCTGCATTATTACTATTCAAATTATTTATAATATTTTAGCACATTTACTTGTGTTGTTTATTTATTTATTTTTAATCACTCTATTTCTTCTATTTTAATTGATTCAATTGGTTAAACTATAGAATCTAATTGTCACTTTTCAACATGTACACCACCTCACTGTATTTTCTCTCATTATCATAGATTGGAGCTACATGTGGTTGCTCCAAGATGTACTATTTTTTTATTTATCCTTTTTAGTAAAACTTCAAATATCCTTTTTAACATTGTTATATCTATTTCATTATTTTTTTTGTAGAAAAACAATACTCTAATCAATAGAGTATGGAGGATTACAACAGTCTTATAAAATTTGCTTTTTAAGATTAAGTGTTACTTTACAATCACACAAGATTCCAAAAGCTTTCCATTACAGCCACATACTCTTTATTCCTATTAACCATATATTTTGTCGAATAATAGATCCAAGATATTTTCTTACTAGTAACATATCATTTCATACATTTAATTTTAATTCTGTTTTACTAAAACCTTTAGTTTCTAAGTACACACTTACAAGAAATATAAATTTAGAGCTAACCCACCCTTGATGTTAAATCAACAGTTATAGAAAGCTCATTTGCAATGTTACTAATAGTTGTAAAACTAATGATCCTATTATAATACAAATCTTTTTTCATGTTAATATAATTATAGTTGTATTTTTTTTTTTGTTGTAAAACCCACAACAATAGTTGTCAAGTGGCCAATGTATTATTTTTCTAGATGAACATTAATCATATGTTTTATTTTCTTTTTCCTATATTATTCATTAGTTGTCTTATTAAATAGGCAGCATTTGATCTCAATAATCTCAGCATAAAATTGAATGGATTTTCAGAAATGTTTGTCTCCTCTCCTCTTCTTCTATCAGTAACTCTTTTCTAAAATTTTCATGATACAGCAACTTCATCCCTTTATAATCACAACAATATCATAGATGATCTTTTTCTTAAAAGTGGTACTAAATAACTTGCCCTCCAGTCTTTGGTCGTTTCTTCATTCTTAAAATTTCGTTGAATGACGTAGTTAATCAATATTTTTTGATAACCATTTATCCTTGTATGATATTCACACGGTTATATATATAACAATGAGATTTGAATAAAGGTTAGATCACATACGGATCTCCGCAAGCAGTAGAGTTAATTGCTCTTTGATGATGCTCAATACATTAAAAGTTATCAGTCTCATGTTATTAGGTATTGCCCATTTAAACTGAAAACTTTGTTTATATGGTCTTTGGTGAACTTCACTACTATAGATAGAATAAAAGAGAAAAACATGAAACCCATATTATTCGGGGTGACTACGTGGATTGCGTAAGCCATTGAGCCATTAACTGTCTCGTTACATGTGTCAAGGTAATGCATACTCTTTTCCCTATCTCTGAACATCTTTGTACTTGACTATAACTCCTTGCACAATTAAACTTGGTTGTTTAAATTGGGGGAAATAAAGCATCAGCGTCGTGAACATCTCTACACTTGACATGTATTCTCTCACTTCATTCTCTAGTGAAGATAACCTAATTGACTTTGTATTTAATTATTATAAATTTTGGTTCTTTCGCGTCGCTGTTTGGTATCCTCAAAAGATGATGGACTTTTTGACTCTGTTAGAATTAAGTATTGTTTAACTCAATGGTTATAGATAACTGGTTTCTCCTGCAAATGGGAGTAGGGGATTTTTAACTCAATGGGTTCAAATTTATCTATACAAATAAAGAATTCTGTTACACTTGTTGGTGTTCCCAAGCACAGAAATGATAAACAATGCTTTTCAGTGGATGTGCTCCAATGAATGCCCTTGAAATTACAGTTGCCTCAATCCATGCAGTGAGGCACAACAGTGAAATTTGATTCCTCACCTGTTTCATCCTTTTTTTTTCAATGCTTTCTGTCATAATCACTGAGAAATATGAAGTCTTTAATTCCGAGAGTGCTCTTTAGTTCTTTTTATTCTTCCATCTGTTTCATTTTTCTGGGAGTTATCAGTTTTGTTTTTGTTTTTAATGTTTTGCTGTTCAGGTGCATAGATCTGTTCAAATTCTGAGAGATAAGCAAGAACTTGTTGAAACTCAAAAGGAACTAGTCAAACTTCAAATTGTGCAGAAAGCTCCTGCGAATACTAATGTACGAGAAGCATCAGAGCCAAAAAGCCAGAATGAAAAACCTGACACTGGGAACCAGCAGTTGGCGCTCGCTTTACCTCGACAAACTGATCAAACAGTGCTTCCCGCTGGAACTTCTCCCCAAGGTCAGCCGTACAAAGAACTATCTACACACCAGCAAGCACCTGTCCCTGCTAACATTCATCAGGACCAAGTTATGCCAAACCAAGTTGGCAATTATTATGGTCAGCATCAAACAGCGCTGCCAAACCAACCTGTCCAACCTGAGCCACAGTACATACAACAATCCCAGCTTCATGAGAGACCACATCCGGCACTGCCACAGCCGTCAGTGTCAGTAAACCAGAACCAGCCTCCGTCTTTTCCTCAATACCTCCAGCAACTACCTCCGCAGCCAGATCAGCACCTGCACCAACAAACTGCTTCACAGGCTCAAATCAGATCTCCACCTCCGCCATCATATGGCCCTTACCCGTCTCAGCCTGTGAATCCTGTTCCTGAAACATTTCCTAGCAGCATGCCTATGCAGGTTCCTAATCCAGTAATTGCACATCTTGGACGTATCCGCCCTGGAGCTTTTCCATTTGGTTATGGAGGAAGTGGCAGCACAGTGTTGCAGCCGCCTCTGCCCCTGCATCATGGCATGCAGCAGCCTATGCAGCCTCCAGTCAGCCAGAGTTCCTTCGGACCCCAGCTGGGCAAGGGTGGCAGTTACATGGGCACTCCGCCTTATCCACCGCCATCGCACAACAACGTACAAGGTTATAATGCTGCCTACAGCTACACACCGAGCAACCTTCCAGCTGCAAGGAACCAGCAAGTACCTCCAACTCACCAGTACGACTACGGGGAGATGATTGAGAGAGCAATTAGCATGGGATTCGATAAGAATCAGGTTATAAATGTTGTCCAGAGGATGAGCGACAGTGGTCGACCGATGGATTTTAATTCTCTGCTCGATAGATTGAATGGACAAGCTGGTGGGATATCTTCAAGAGCATGGTGAGAAAAGCTGGCAGGTGCATACTTACGTGGGTTTTCAATTTGTCTCTTGCATTTTAATAACCTCTCTCAGTGCTTGGCCGTTGCAGATATAATTTTCTTTCATTCTTAATGTCTTGACGTTTATCAAATTTGTTGCACGAATTGTCGAGAGTTTATCATATCGAGTAATTCACTCGAGCTCGAGTCAATTTGTCAAGGCGCATCCGGAACTCGTGTTAAGCTGGGATAGTTTTGTTCTTGGCGGAAGATTCAAAGTCTGCATCAGCACGAAAGTAGCAAGAAGTTGTATTTAAAATAAAAAAAATATGGAATCATCACATTAACGGTCCCTCACCGCTGAGCAAGAAGTTGTACTTAGCTTGCATGTTTTGATGTTTTTTGTGTCATGTAAAAAGTTTTCTTTGTTCATCCAGATCAGTCATGGGGGTGGATATCATCAAATTCAGCTCGCCTCATAAATGAAGGATGATGTTTCAACGTAGATGTGGAGGTTTTCAATAGCGAGGACAATTTAGTATTTGATGATTCGAATTGTTCGTTGACTCCGTTGGATTTGTTGAAGTGGTTGATTCATTGACTCGGCTAGAGCAACGAGTCTTCTTAGATGGGCAACATCGGATGACGCGTCTCGGACAAGCGAGTGAAGGAGGCTTAAAAAGTAAACACTGTAAGAGTGTCGAGAGAGATCTCAAATAAATTCCTCTGACGCTCAAGTTAGAGATCGACAGGAAAGAGGAGCAATGAATGCAGAGAACAGTGGATTAGAAAATTTTCGAATTTTGAATCCTCTCTGATCTCCTCACGTTACTTCTATATAAGCGGATTTATTCCTATGGAGCGATATGGAAGGTTTGGGCAATATGACCTTTTAAGGTGATAGTCTTTCGTTTTTAGAAGTGATATAGAACGTTATCTTCATAAATATTATAGACATATGAGACGTAATTAATGTCGCTCACATGGTTGATGGGAGACAGAGCTTTATTAATGTGCGATCCATGTGATTTTGGGGTCTCGATCGAAACCTTAATAAATGAGTCCTAATTCATGGTTAATTTTATCTTTTTAGATTCTATATAATAATATTAATGGTGTTATAGGATTATGGGCCCTAGGTGGCCGTCCCACTTACCTTGGCCCAGGGCCGGCTTTGCCGATGGACATGTTCCCTTAAGATAGACATGTAAATATGTTCTCTTGTCGTATAGGACTTTCAACAAATGATATTTTGTTAGACATTTTGACTTTAATGACTGTCACATTATTTGACTTACCGAAATATAAATTGACTAAATTGTATATCGAAATATAATATTGTAATGTCATATGATCGAGTCGAGATAGATACGATGCTTTTAGAATCTCGGTCAAACTTAGATATGATGCTTTTAGCAGTCCTTGATCAGTTTCAATAGATATCAGATGACATCTCGTTGCTCTTCCCGAAAAGCTATATCACAGTTTACGCAACACAAGAAAGCATCTCACTGGCCATCCCAATGGCTTTCGTTACTGCAGAAGACCGACGCTTCGGTCGAAAGCGACGACTTATTTTGTTTTGAAAGCCTCCCTATCTAATCGGACACTGTCAATACTCTTTAATAAAAATGGTATTTTCCGATACCTTCGAATCTAATATTGGGATCCTATATACGTACCACAAAGAAGAAGATGAACCAGCCGAGTCAAAAGCATTTATTGCAGGAATGGAACGGATGAGTCACCAGCCACCGCATGCATTATTTACATGCTCTAAAATGATCTTTGACTCGCATCGCGCAAGTTTGTGAAACCATGGAACCTTCAAACGATCAAAGCATAAGAAATCGACCCCACGAAGTTAATTTAATTATGAAACACACACGTAAATCAATGTCCAACTCGAGCAACAGCTAGCTGAAATAAAATCGTGTATCATAACCACATGTCAAGAAAAGAAAAGAAAAGAAATTAAAAAAAAAAAAAAGAAGAGGAGAAAGACTTCATGCCATTTTCTAGGCAAAATCAAAATCAAAACGCGACAATAAGTCGAGATACACATCGATATAGATCCTTTAAGACTTTAAAATGCATGCTTTTTTATCTTTGTGACGTCGATGTACAGTGCAACCTTATTCCATCAGAAACCAGAGCGAGCAGTCAACAATATCAGGCCGTCGGACAGACAAGGACGAAGGTCTCGGCCAAACCCCACCATACACTGTATTTGTGTGTACGTATTCGTAGAATTTATGCACCGGATCATACTAATATAAGCTGCCGTCGCATAATTAAGCCATCATTTTATTATTTGGATCTGAAACTGCTTCTCATTTAAAACGAGGTTAGCATTTGATTCGCGCAGAATTTTTTATTTTTTATTTTTTATTTTTTTTTAAAGAAAATAAAAAATGATTTTTTTATATTTTTTAATTTTTTTAAAAAATACTCTTTTATTTTTTAAAAAATGAAAATAAAAAAAAAAATAAGGGGACGTTTGGTAGACATTTTCTTCTCCGTTTTCTATTTTCATTTTCTACGAAAATGAGAAAACACGTTTGGTTCGTATTTTTCATTTCTATTTTTCAGAAAATAAATGAGCGTTTTCTAGAAAATTGGAAAATGAAAAATAATCGTTTTCTGTTTTCATTTTTGTTTTTCAAAAAATAAAAGAGCGTTTTTTGAAAAATTGAAAAAAAAAAAACTCGTTTTTTATTTTCTGAAAAAAAAAAAGAATGAAAATAGAAAATAGAAAATTCTCTACGAACCAAATACCTTTTTTTTTTGTATTTTCTAATTTTTCAAAAAATACTTCTTTATTTTCTAGAAAACGGAGATGAAAAATATAAATCAAATATATTTTTTCATTTTCCAAAATATAAAAATAAAAAATGAAAAAAATTTCTATCTGCCAAACGTCCTCTAAACTTCTTCCTTGATTATCCTCGCTAGTTTACACCCGAAAAACAAATGAAAACTGAAAGGCCGCGGCGCAGTCGATGTTAGATCTCCATGAGCTGGTCAACTTCCAAGATGGGATTAGGTGCGCACGTCATCATCCACTGAAAGGGTAGTCTCTCCGCGCATCGTATTTAAATGATAGATGTGTGACCCGTAACGACCTTGCAGAAAAGTCAATCCTCACTACAGTAATTTGTATATATTTTTTTTCTGCATTATTCTGATCTCATGAGGTGCAAAAAAACCCTTCGCCCCTGAGGTGTCAATTAAATTATGCACGAGTTGATTAATGTGGTTTCGGTCAACGAAAAGGGCTGTCGGGTGTTGCCATCCCGAGGGACGTCCCCCCCGTTGACTAGCCGCGCGGCTCGCCTGTTTCACACTTCTCCGATTCGACGCCCTTCGGCGGATCTCGCGGGCGCGCAGCGGTCAACCTTCGCTCGTCGGCCGCACGATCCACGTGTCGAGTGTCGGTGGGGCCGGTCCAACGCTGTGCCGACGCATCTTTGTCCGGTTGCCTTTGTTTTTCTTTTTTTTAATGTCTCCTGGTTATTTATTTTTTTTACTGAATTACACCCCTAATTTTATAAATTTATCAAATCACCTCTATTCTTATCACGTCAAAGATTGAAATCATCGATTTAACGGTCTCTATCAATTTATTCCACGATCATTATAAAAGAGATAAATCACGGAGGATCTTATGAATCTTGACGTAATGGGCAAGACACGTGAATGTCATCTGAATTCATAAAAGAATTTTAAATCTATTTCGAAATTGACCCGTACCACATCTGCTCTTACCCTGCATAAATAAAATGATAATTTATCAAAGGGCGCACTTCAAATTTAGAATTGTCCAAACACAGCCTCATAATTTCATATTTACCAAAGAACACACCTCATTCCCTTTTTATCGCTTCCGTCAAACATGAATATCAAGTTGATCGAAAAAAAATATAACGCTGGAATTATACTCACAGAAACACAGTGGTTCTGAGATTTAAATTTTCAGCACCACGTATAATATCAAGCTCGTCTAAAAAAATGGTATTGAAAATTATATTTCCAGGAACACAGTAGTCTTGGAATTTAAATTATCATCACTCCATACAATATCAAATTGCCCCAGGAAAAAGATGGTGCTGGAAATTATATTCTCAAGAACACAGTGATACTGAGAATTATATTCTCAGGAATACAGTGATGTTGATATTCAAATTTTCAACACCACGTACAATATCAATATCAACGGATCGGAAAAAAAAATAGTGTTAGAAATTATATTTTCAGAAGTACAGTGAATTTAGAATTTAAATTTTCAATATAATCTTTTTTTTGATCAATTTAATATCCATATTTGATGGGAGATATAAAAAAAGAACGAGGTGATAAATATAAAATTATAAGACTGGGAAATAATTTGTCGAGTTATTTATGCTCGAAATCTTGCATCTGGCTTCATCTGATGTGCTTTAATTTGGCGTTTTATCTTGTCCGATATAGTTCAAAAACCAAAATAGGTCAATAAGTTAATTTCGTTTCGTAGTTAATATAATAATTTTTGACCCACTGAATTAAAAAACTTTTTATTGACTAGCTAGAAATCTTATATCATCCTAAAGTCAATGAATCGAGTTGACTTGTTTGGTACAAATACAATTTACAAATCATTTTAGGTAGATTAGAATCTTTCATAAGAAAGGGATGAATTTCAAAACTTATTTTATGATATAAGATTTCAACACAGAATAAGTTGCCATTTAAATTAAAACTTAAGGAGGTAGTTTGATGAATGTGAATTTCTGGGAGTCATTTGGAAAAAGTCCGAAAACTTTATTTATTAATTACGCGAGAATAAAAAAAATCTAAAAAATAAAAATAAAAATAACCACATATAAATTAGGCCACAGCCTCAGCCCTCTTTGCAGTGCACCAGGAGAAGACTCTCTCGGCGGATCTATCCAGGAGCTCAGATCGCCATGTCTGGCGGTCAAGATCACTGGCCGGAGCCCTGCAACTTCATTTTCCACGATGAACCCTCGCCGTTCTTCACCCACAAGCCGTCATCCGGAGCTCCCGCTGGAAGTATTTGTTATGACCACGATGCGCCGCTGGCAGCAGCACCGTCGACGACGTTCTTGAGCATCGCCGACTTGTTACGGAGCTCGATGGTCAACTACGCGGCGGCACCGGCGGTCGATGGTTCTTTTGGCTTATCGTCGTCCTCTTCGGAAATCCCGGTGGCAGCGGGGACGGTTGGTTCTGAGCTGATGTTGGATGTCGACGGCACCTTGAGTGCTGGTAAGATTCCTCCTACGAGGACTCTGATCGATTGCCGTGGCGGAGCTGCGACTGATCCGCTAACGCCTAACTCATCGACTTCTTCTTCGACTACTGAGGCCGGCGCCGGCGAAGAGGATGAGTTCGGACGGCGTAAGGAGGAGCGGTTGTTGAAGCAGCAGGATCTAAAGGAGGTGAAGCGACAGCCTGAGGAGGATGATACAGAGGGCGATATGTCTAAGAAATTGTGAGTTAATTTCCCTCTAATTATCCTTTAATTTGCTTCAGATTTTATCTTCAAATTCCAATTCCTTTATGGATTTTGATCCCTACAGATTTACACGACGATTGACTGGAATTAATTAATTGTCAGCACACAATTCTCTCTAGCGTTTCATACCTCGTCTACTTATAAATTAAACGACAAAACAAGAATTAATTATTCTTGTTCTTTTCCCATGTTTGGATCTGATGATCAAGAGGTGACCAAAATCCAAAAGTCTCCTTCTCTCCCTCTCCCTCTCCCTCTCTTCTTCATTCAAAACTGAATAGTTTGCTAGCTCTTGAGTCATCGCAAAATTAAACCGATATTTACAGTACAATGTTAATTAATCACGTCGTCTAACTCTGGAAAAGCTTCCTAATATGCATTATTTGATATGTGGAATTAGGGATAAGCCGAAGAAGAAAGGAGAGAAGCGAGCAAGAGATCCTAGTTTTGCCTTTATTACCCAGAGCGAAGTGGATCATCTCGAAGACGGCTATCGTTGGAGGAAGTATGGCCAGAAAGCTGTCAAGAACAGCCCTTACCCGAGGTCAGTACGTAGTTGCGTAATAATTAAACATCTTCTTTCTAATTCACCCTTTATATATATATACGATCGATTGCCTTGGCAAATTTCAGGAGCTACTACCGTTGCACGACGCAGAAGTGCCCAGTAAAGAAAAGGGTGGAGAGGTGCTTCCAGAACCCATTAATCGTGATCACAACCTACGAAGGCAGACACACTCATCACTGCCCCACAACGCTGAGGGGGAACGGGCACCTATCGCCGCCGCCGCTGCCGCCTCAGGCGATATTGCCGGCGAGCTTTTGCCATGACCTGATGATGCGACAAGTACTGCAACGCTTGGACGACGACGACGAATTTAGCCTGCAGGGAGGGAGCTTAAACCCTAGCGTGCTTCTGCAAAGTTTGCCACCTACTCTCCAGCACCTGCCATTTCAAGGCTATGGTCTATTGCAAGACATGGTTTCTTCCATGGTTGACGGTAGCCATCTACCATAACGCTTGCTATATTTGAATTCCAACCGTACGTAATTTCGTTCATCACTGTATACGCGTGAATCATATATATATTTATGAACAAATTTAATATTGACTTGATAAGAATTCATTTGTATTCATTTAATTAATAAATATCAAAATCAATTAATAAATAAATTTAAATAACTTAATAAATTAAATAAATAAGTTTAAATACATATATATTCGGTCTATTAATATTCGTGAACAATATTCATGAACATTGAAAAACCGATTTATAATTAGACCCATTTAAAAATTATTTTTGAATTTATTTATACTTATCATTTTATAAACTAGTATTAAAGTAGTAAAATTTTAAATAAACAAATAAATTTAATTGAAGAGCTTGATAATATTTAAATAAGTCAAATTTAAGCTTTATTAGAAGTTCGATACCTATTAAATAAGTCAAGCTCAAGTCAAACTCAAACTAAAAAAAATATCAAGTTAAATTTGAATAGATTTTTCAATAACTTAATTAATTTTAGACTTAACTCAATTCGACTTAATTATTTTATTAAATAAATTTGAATACTATAAATTTTAATTTGACTCGACTCGTTTATTTGCTGATAAACATCAACTGAAATAATCAAATTTTACTCCAACCATGAACTATTTGTATCTTGTCCCCTTTATTGTCTTCTTCTCCAACATACTCTAACTAGAATTTTATTGGACCTCTAAATGGGCCCAATAGGCCTGAGACCCTCGGCCCGAGAGGCCACAGGCTAAAAGTTAAATGTCATATTAATTTAACTAACATAATAAATCGAATAAAACATATAATTTTAGCAGTTTGATTGAAGATAGAGGTGTAGCTCTACCTCCCAAACACTACAAAAAAAACTATTTTTTGGCGACGAATTTTGGCAACGAATTATTTTCGTTGCAAATCTGCAACAAATTTAACAACGAATTTTCTGTTTCGTCGCAAATTAGCGACGAAAAACGAATCGTTGCAAAATTTGCAACGAATCCTGGATTCGTTGCAAAAATTTCCAACGAATCCTGGATTCGTTGGAAATTTAATATTATAAAAATAAATTAACATTTTAAAAAGTTTATTTTTTTTTAATTTCCAACGAATCTTGGATTCGTTGCAAAAAAATTGCAACGAATCCAAGATTTCGTTGGAAATTAAAAAAAAATAAATAAATTTTTTAAAACGTTAATTTATTTTTGTAATATTAAATTTGCAACGAATCCAGGATTCGTTGCAAATTTTTTAAGTTACCGATCGTGCCTAATTTATTTTCCTTCCCCTCGCCGCGGCCCGACTTATCCGCCGTCGCTGCCGCCAGACGCTCCGGCCACGACCCGGCCCGGCCAGACCCGAGTCCCACAGACCCGAGCCCGGCCACGACTCGAGCCGCCAATGGCCGCTAGGTCGACCGAGGCCGCCACAGACCGAGTCCGCCGCCCGAGCCCGGCGTGGCCGCCAGAAGTCCGCCGCCGCCCGTCGCGGCCACAGACCCACCGACCAGCGGCTGGCGCCTACCACAGGAGCCGGCCGTGAGCTCGCCGGCCTGTCCGGCCACAGTCGGCTGGGCCCGCCATGAGCCCGGCTCGGCCGGCCGCCGGCGCTGCCTCTTGGCCACGGCGGCGCCAGATCATCGCTGGCTCGGGTGCATATTGGTTGGATATTCATGTTTAATGCTCTTCTCTGATAATACTACTACAAACAGGAGGAAGCCTCAAATGAGAATATCCATTTCCTGTCAAAGTAATTGTTGACGAAACTTTCCATATTACTGTAGGATAGTATGATTTTCTGCCACAAACATTTCCTTCTCAATGAAGAATTCCAGCTTGAGTTCTTTCTCAACTTCCTTTCAAAGTTGGGAATTTGATGCTGGTAGGCAATTTTGGATCTACACAATCACAATTCTTAATGAAATATCTCTTTATCATGTTTAATTTTGAATCATATTACCGTTTCTTACATCTTGGACTTTAGCTGACATATTCCTGTTGTAGTTTACTGAATTTGTGCAGGCCTAGTTTGGAGGGTTACAGGTCTGGATCAGAGTTTTCCAGGCTTAGTATTGGAATAAAATTTGGCTACTATAATATTATCTCGATAGGATGTAGCTGCTTACATAAGATCATGATTTTTGTTCTCTCTCCCTTTTGTTACTCTAGTTATTGTTTCCTACTGTTCCTTTTTTGTCTTTGTTTAGTGATAATTGTCGAATTTCATGATAAAATTTTTTGCTGTAGGTCTCTGATTACTTACTTCATGACTCCAGCAGTAATATTGAAACATTGGTATTTTGTTCTCAGACTCTTAGAAGCAAGGTATGGTTGTTAACTTCATTATATCTTTTGTTTGTAATTATGGCTGTTTGTAAGCTTATTTTTCTTTCCCATTGTTGCTAGTATTTTTGTGTTTTTTCTGAGTTCAGGTACAAAGAGATTTTGAAGAGCTACCATCTGAAGCCTTTTGTCCTCTACGTGATTCCTTAATTATATGTGAATTTTTATTAATTGCTATAGATTAAGTTCACTGTTGTTTTATTTTTGCAGTTGAAGTTTTTGTGTTAGCTATAACATCTTGTTTCCTTTTCTGGGTGTTATGTTCATTGACTCATGGATGCCTTGCCATTCATGCAAAAATTGGTGCACCTTGTTTATTAGGATTGTCCATTTGATTATATTTATTCTCATCAACTTACACCTGAATTATGGTACTTATCATATGATGTATTTCTTATCTACATTAGTGGGGTGATGTAACACAAGAATGCTTTGACCACTACAATTGGACCTTAAATTGTATAGAAGATTATTGTATAAAAAATTTGGATGAAATTGTTAAAGCAAATGATATGCATCTCACATAGAGAAAAAGAACCTAAATTGATGAAGCAAAGAATAACTATCTATAGAGATTTTACACTAACATGACAGCTCTCTTTTAAAGATTTGACTCTTACCGAACCAAGAAAAAATACCACTAATTGAGAAACACAATAATTCCTATATACTCTTAACAGATCATATACTTTTACCAAATTAGAAAACTTTTACGAAACTAATAATCCTAATATGCCATTTCTCAGCCAAAAGACTTTCTACCAAGCTAAACAATGTTATTAAACTTTTACCAAGTTAAAGATAGGACATTTACTAAAAAAATTTTTATTTTGCGACAAATTTAGCGACAAATATTCCAATTCGTTGCTAAATCCCGATAAATCTGCGACGACCTTTGCGACGAATTTAATCTGCGACAAAGTTTGCAACGAATTTTGCGACGTATTTTGCAACGAAAAATATTTCGTCGCAAATATTTGCAACGAAAAACAAATTCGTCGCAAATTTCAAATGAAAATTTATGAATTTACAATTTGGAAACATCGCAAATTTACCAACGAATTCCTTTTTTCGTCGTGAAAATTACCAACGAAAAAATTTATTCGTCGCAAAAAATTGTTTTTTGCGACGAATTTTGCGACGAATTTTGTGACGAATTTGTATCAGTCGCAAATTTACCAACGAATTCTTTATTTCGTTGCGAAAATTTCCGACAAAAAAATTAATTCGTCGCAAAATTTTGCAACGAATTAAAAATTCGTCGCAAATTTGCGACGAATTTGTAATTCGTTGCAAAATTTTGCGACGAATTTTGGAAATCGGGGTAACTTTTGCAACAAAATTAGCGACGAAATTTTAAATTCGTCCTTAATTTTCGTCGCTAAAATTCGTCGTAAAAATTCATCGCTAAATTCGTCCCAAATTTCTATTTTTTTTTGTAGTGAAAGCCGAACACTCAAGCACCTAAGCTACGTTTAGTAAGGATAGAAAGGGATAATATACTCAAGCTGTGTAATGTAATATAATTTATATTATATTAATGTGCTAGGTATAATCTTTGATTATATATATATATATATATATTAATTATTTTTTATCAGAATATAATTCATATATTATTATAAAATAATAAAAAAATCCTTATAATTAAATTTAAGTAATTTTATTAAATCTTAATTTCGTTCAAAAAAATAATTAAAATCTTAGTCGGTCGTCCATGACCATCATTGCTATCGTTGGTCATTGACTGTCGATGTCATAGGCCGCTGGTCGTTAGTTGTCAACTGAATCGTTATCTGTCGGTCATCGATCGTTAATTATCGATGTCGTCAGCTTAATTAGGTCGACGATGGGCGATCGACGATTGTCAATTGTCTACAATCAGTTGTTTGTCATTGTTCATTAGCGATCGATCGACGACTGTAAATTGTCGATCGTCGATTATCGGCTGCGGCTATCGATCGTCGATCGTAGATCACCGATCGTCAATCATCGATTGTCGACCGCTTATCATTGATCGTCGATCGTAGATCACCGACTATCGATTGTCGACCACTTATCATTGATCGTCGATCGTAAATCACCGACTATCGATTGTCGATTATTTATCGTCGATTGTCAGTCACTGATTTGATTAAAAAAATAAGAACTAAGTTATGAATATATTTTGCAATCAAATTTTAACTTTGTAATATAATCGGATTATACAATTTTGATTTTGTAATATAGATTATAAATTGTTATTCTTTTTTATAATATAGATTATATTATATTATAATTTTAAAATGATACCAAATAAATTAATTCATCTGGTAAAGTAAACTTAATTATATTACAAAATTAATTACTCCTCCACTTTACAAAGTTTACTTTGCTTTCTCTGTTACGATAAACTAAAACGGAGACTTTATCACGCAGACCTAATCGATATGGTACATTACGCAGTAGAGTATTAAATAAAGTATTGATACAATTAAAAATAGCATAGGATTGCGCGTCCTGAGCGCGATCTGACTTGACTTCCTCAGCAATATTGAATTGTCGAAAGAATCCTGATAATTTCAACTGCGGTACTATGTTTTAGACATATTTAACTTCGATTCAAATTGAATCGGAATTAATTCGTTAAATTCGAAATCGAAATAAATTCAGATGAATTAATTCTAAAATTTAATCATAACCGTTTCAATTTTGATTAAATTCAATTCCAATCGATTCGAAATTATTTCGGAATCGATTCTCGTTTTAATTTAAATCCAATTTCGGTTACTATTTCAAAGATGAAATTTTTTAGCATGCTAATATGTATATAAGAAAATTTTACGATAAAAAAAAAAGAATATGATCATCGATGCAATAGATGAATTTGAAAACTAAAGTTTGAAGAATATGATCCGAAATTGTTTTTAAATCAGTTCAAAACTCTTTCAAAATTGATTCAGAACCGATCCAAATTGAATTGATTTCAAAGTTAAAATTTTAAAATCGAAATCAATTTAGAACCGATTCAAATCTGTTCCGACGTCAATGAATCCAAAATCGATTAGAATCGAATTTGAATCCGAAAAAAAAAAAACTAAAAAATATGCCTACTCTGTTTCAGCAGCAATTAAACTCGTTCAGGAATTGGAAGCATGCACTGCGGATGCATTCGGGTAGGGCGAGACGAGTTGCGAATGCGCGCGCCATTCCGGTGATCCCCTCTCGATCCTGCGAGCCACGAAGCCAACCGTGACAGCGACCGGCAGCATCAGCTATTTAATGCGCTTCGCCGCCCACCGATCGATGCAGCACGAGCGCGCGACAGCGACTGGATTGCTCGAGCGGCGCTCGCTCGATCGCGCGCGGCCCGTGGGCGGGCCCTGCATGCGTCGGCTGCATGGGGCCGGGGAGGCGATGGGGCGCCGACTCCGAGTGCGCGCACATGGGCAGTGGGTTCGCATCGCATGTGAAACCCCATGTGGCCGGCCGCCACCACCCCGTTCGGCCTGCGCGGGAGCCGGCGCCGGTGCCGGCGCGGAGGGATGGACCAGCGGCACGAGCCGTGCACTGATGGCCGTTCCGCGGTTGGACGAGCAAAAGAAAGAGAGGCGGGCCAGGGCGAGACATGAGGTGTTACATTACACGACCGGGTTGCTTTCGGGGTCTCACATGGGCATGTCCCGATCATGGCGTTGCAGGCACATGGAAAGGGAGAGTGGGTGATGGGGGCGATTGAGATCGAGACTCGAGAGAGCGCGCATGTGAATTATTAAAGCAGGCAAGCGAAGGGGGCGCAGAGCAGTCAGCACGAGTGGTGTGTGCACGGCTGGTTCGGTGGCACTGTGACAGAGACGGTTGAGGATTCGGTGTCAGTCACGGGAGACTCATGCTGCATGGGCATGAATAGGAGGGCATCGTGGGCATTGGCTCCTCCGCTGCCGTAACTGTTGCTCCGATCCGCTTTCTCTGTGTTTTCTGTCCCTACCCTGTCGTCGGTCTTGTCACATGCATCGTGCTCTGTCGACTGTCGACTCCACTGTCCCTCTGTGAGAAACGACCGGGAAATGATTTACTCACCTCGGATGCATTCCGATTTTATTAAAATATTAAGATTGTGTATCATAGGTGCGGTCGTAATTCACTTTATAATATAATTAATATTATATTATAATATTAATTATTTTATTTATTATCATTTTAAAATTATAATTTAATATAATTTGAATTACATAATAATTAAAATTTTATAATATGAATTACAAGATAAAATCTATATAATCCGATTACATTATAAATCGTAAAATGAAAAGTCATCGTTCACCGTCATTTGATGCCATAGTTTATCGTCGTCGTCATTGCCTATCGATGTTAATCGCCCATGTTTAAATATTAATGAACACTTCATTCGTTCTAATCTTCTATCGCAGTACTTAAATATTGGCACGTGCATGGCGTTTTCGGATGACTTTGGGGTCATTCACATGCCTTGTTTAGCTACATTTCAAAGAGAAACATATTATTCCCTCCTTATTATCTTCTAAAGTATCATGCCACAGGCAATCTTTCTCTAATTAAATACATTTGAAGTATAATTTTTTTTTAATTTTATTATTTATTTCTCTAAATATTTTATCACTGAGTGGCGCACAATACTATATCCGCGCGACAACATTATTCATTCGTATTCGATCACGTGGCTGATGTGTCACACCAATTTGAAAGATTCGTCTCCTCTGTAGATCTCTATGATCTCGCAGTAATTTAGATCTTAATTAGCCGCCATTTTAAACTTAACAGGAAAAAAAAATCCCATTTGTTAATGAATATCGATACATATTAAATGTTTCAGCCTCCTCTCAAATTAGAAAGAGAATAAATTATGAAAAAACTATCAGTGAAATATGAACACTGACAATAAATAATTGATACAAACAAAATTAATATATGATTAAACATATAATAACTAGTATCGTAATTCATTGTATCGCTATTCCATGGAAGGAAGGAAATCTAACAGTCAAGTACATTCGAGTCGTATTATCGATTAAATTTTATTTCAGACACCTCGTATCTTGGTCAATACTCTTCAGCTCGATCATATTGTATTCCAGACATCCCGTGTCTCGGTCAGCACTTTTCAGTTAAACCACATTATATTCCAGACGCCCCGCGTCTCAGCCAACACTCTTCAATTCGGCCATATTATATTCCAAACGCTCCGCGTCTTGCCCAACACTATTCAGATCGACCATATTATATTCCAGACGCTCTGCGTCTCAACCGTATCATATTTCCTGATGCCCTGCATCTTTGCAGCTGCACGCTATCTTGTTGTATAGCTTTTCAAAGTATGCTCTATCTTACTTAGTCAAGTGACGTGACAGGTATTCCTATTTATAGGACCTATAAGGCAGTCCTCATCGGCGTTTCTCTCCGACCGGGGAACAGATGCCTATACTGACTTCGAGAAGTATGTTCGCCACATTAATGAGGAGTTATCTCCCATCAATCATACGATAAGTATTAATTATAGCCCACACACCTACGACATTTATGAGACTAATGATCCCTATTATTTCTTAGAGCATGTATATATACATCATAAAAGCTATACCCGCCATACCGACAGTATTGATTGACAGGAGGATTCTTTCCTATATATAACCCTCGAGAAGGAGACCAGAGGTTAATTTGCACGTTCTCAATTAATTTTCTCCATTGCTTTCACCACTTTTCTTACTAATTCCTGTCTTGAATGTCGGAAGGGTCTTACCGTGATCTCTCTCGGCGCCCTTAATTGCTTATGTCTTGCAGGACACGCTAATCGACCACTTCATGTCATTCAGCTCGGCTCCCAGCCAAAATACCGCTCCTGTCACCTCGCTTTCCCTCCGTATCATCTTCCCTTCTGTCTGAGTCATTGACTTTTGCTATCTTTGTCATTGGACACTTTATTATCTCTGTCTCAGCGGACAATAATAACTAAGTGAATTTAAAATAAAATTTTAGATAATCTTCAAAATTTATTTTTATCAATTATATAAATTTATCCGTTAACTTAACGGTACGCCGTACAATCGGCAGTGGCTTCCCCCCGGCAAAAGCAGAGACAAGCATTTTAATTGCCGCAACATGCCCCCTGCAGAAAGTGTTCTCTCACGGCCCCGGCCCCCGCCCCGGCCCCAGAACAATGGCGATCTGTCCGGTCCCTCCCATTCGCCGTAGCTTCTAGTGGCTGTGGCCCCCCGCTCCTCTCCCTCTGCATGCCATCGCCACCATCTTCGTGGACATCTCTGCATCCATAATTGTGCCGCCCGCCCCCCCATTGCTTCGTCTGCAATTGCCTCTGAGTCCCAGCAGATTCTCAGCTATATGTAGAATTGGCCTCTCCTCGCCCTCGTCTCCCTTCTCTTTACTCTATTACCGACGCCTATATCCATGGACAGCGATGGGAAAACCGACGCCGGTCTCCTCGAGCGGAGCCGGCGGATCAAGATGGCGGCCGAGGTCGGACTCGCATGCTCCTCTCGCGGCCGCCACTGGAGCCGCGCTCTCCTCCGCCGCCGCCTTCCGGTCAGCAAAGAGGAGTCGACGTCGACGACGACGACGACGACGACGACGACGACGACGACGACGACGACGACGTGCGAGGCGGCCGCATTGTCATTGGAGGAGTTGGGGGTGGAAGAGCCAGAGGAAGAGCTGGTGGAGGCCCGAGTTAGAACCCTGCAGCGGCTTGTCCCCGGCGGCGAGGACCTCGGCGGGGAGAGGCTGTTCGAGGAGACGGCCGACTACATCGAGGCGCTGCAGGAGCAGGTGAGCGCAATGCGGGCGTTGGCGTGCTTGCTCCATGGATTTCATGATAGGACAAGAGGCGGAGCCGCGGAGGGCGTTGATGCAAGAACAGAGTTCACAGAGACTAAATGACAGTAATAATTCTTAGCTCGGCCAATTTCCAGAAATGAAAATTTTTCAGAAGATGGTGCGATCCATTGTTTAATTTACGTTTAACAAGCAGAATTGTATGAATTTAGATCTTTCACAAAATGCATACTTTTTTTTTTTTTATAGTTGCTGTTTGTTAAGAAGACTACTACATTACTGATTATGCATTATGATGATAACCTCTAACAATCTACATTACTGATACACAAGTCTCACTGAGCAAGCTTTGTTCATAAAAGGAGGACTAGGTCGTTCAGAGCCTGTGAAACTTCAACGGAGCGCCATGTTGAGGTTGAAGGGTGAAACGGGTTGTGGGAGCATGGGCATAGGACGCTGAAAGTTCAAAAGAAAACCTTTGTAGAATCACGCTAAGGGCCATCTTAGCTTCCAGCATCGCGAAATTCTGACCGATACAGACGCGAGGACCCCCGCCGAAGGGGAAGAATGCATACTGATCTTTCAATGCCTTGGATACCCCTTGTGAGAATCGCATCGGATTGAACTCCCCCGCGTCATTGCCCCAGTTACTTGGATCGCGGTGGATCAACACTGTTGGCAGCACGAGCACTGCTCCTGAAGGAATCACTAAGCTTCCTATCTGTATCGGCTTAAAAGTTGTTCTTTCAAGCACAGGAACCGGTGGGTATAGTCTGAGAACCTCATACAGTACCATTGTCATCTGTCGCAGACATTTAGTGTTAACTGTTGCATCTGTTTGATATGTATATATCCTGAAGAAATGTAATTAGATACTTACGATCTTCAAACGGCTCAGTTCGTTATATTCAGGTTTGTCTTTGCCAAAGAGTTGCAGAACTTCTTCTCTGGCTTTTACTTGCCAATCGGGATGCATGCTCAAGACGATCATGGTGGTGGTTATTAAGATGGATGTTGTTTCTTGTCCGGCGAAGTAAAAGAGCTTGCATTCCTCGATCACGGCTTCGGGAGTCATCGCTGCATCCTTTTCGCCAGTTTCTTGGGCGTGTTTCAAGCTGGACTCCAGCATCAAGCCCAAGAGATCCTGTTTTGTTGGTTCACCCTTCTTCATGGCCTCCTCCCTCTTCCTTATGATACCTATCAGAATTGATCGGGCTTCCCTATAAATTGCTTTTCTTCTGTTATTCTTCGGGGTAGGCAAGAATCTGCATGGCAGAATTGATATAAAATGGTCTTTCTTCGGCATAGATATCCATGGAGAAGGAATACAATTCACCTGAAACCTGGGATATATACAGACTGCAAAGCTTGAAGTATCAGCTCAGCTTGCTCAGTTTGCAGTTGGAAAAGCTTTCTCCCTTCTTTGTAGCTGCTACCGAATGCTGATCGAGAAATAACATCCGCAGTGAAGCCTTGCATCTCTGGCCAAACATCTACCTCGAAGGACCCCTCTGGGCCAACCATCCTCTCCCATTTCTCAGCCACTTCCGTGCAACAGCTACAGAATAGCGGCAACATTTGCTACTAGACAACAAGAGCATGTTTGAGACTTTGGATCGGAGCATCGGTTCGAAGACAGAGGAGAAGGGTAAATTACCTTCAACTTCTCCAAGTGGAAAGCAGGGTTTAGAATCTTCCTGTGCTTGGACCATTCCTCGCCTTCATAGCTGAAAATGCCTGAGACGAAATATCGTTGATAGGCGCTCAAGGCTGGCCGTCCTACTTGATCAAACTTCTTTACAAAAACTTCCTTCACTAGCTCTGGCTCCAACAGAGCCACTCGGGGAACGACCCCTGACCAAGTAAAGGATGTTCCACCTGCACAAAAGAAAATTACCTCTGCTCGAACTACACGACGTAAAAGCAGCAATGGAGATGAAGGTTTTCTAACTCGGGAGGAGGGCGCTCACCGAACTCCCTGATTTTATGGGCGATGAAAGGAGCGACGCGATGGGCAATGTCGTGAGAGAGAGGCATGGGCTTCGACGCCGCTTCCCTTAGGAAGCGTCTCATCTCCTTGAGGTCGCCGTACAGGAAGCGATAGGCGGTGCCGGTGAGCCCCTGCGCCCGGAGCGCCCGCTCCATTCGCCAGGGCTGCCACCACAGGACGTTGAGCGCCTTCGCCACCGCCGATACCGTAAACAACAGCAGCACCCACAACGAGAATGCAGCCCAATTCTCGATCGTCACGAGTAACGTCGTCATGAGAAACGATAGGAATGAGAAATATTGAACAGAGGGAAGATCGATGATCTCGGAATTGATAAAGAAAAGCCCGAACTAAATCTGTCCGTTGTGCTTCCTTCCACAATTCTTTATTAGTAAGGAATTCCTCCTCGATTCTATAATTGGCTTGGGAATTTCTCAACTACAGGAATTTTTTTACCGACCAAACAAATTAAGGTCCACAAAGATCGATCCCTGAGGTATGTATCTAATTAAGAAGGGAAAATCTGTGTTCGTAGAACATAACTGACTCCGGCGATTGGCAAGTGGGACTTCAGGCCGAGGGTGAGGGTGACCTACTAACCATGAGAGGACTGTGTTAGACTTCCTTTCTAGATTTGGATAGAGAGCTATCCTAAGCTTCATTGAATATTATACACATCTTAATTTTTAATAAAAATCTTAAAACGTTCAATTTCCCTTCTCTTCTGCTTCTAACTTTTTCCGCATCTGAGCATTGCGATCCCGAGTATCCACTATCGTTTGGCATCAAACGGTCACTGAGATCAACATTGAAGTCCCATCGAACTGCGATCGAATTCTTATCGAAATCTGATTGGAATTCATCGCCATTGTAGCCGCTAGCGGTCCGGTCAAAATCCAACCATGGTTCGACCGACGTCGGAGTTCGATCAAACTGTGGTTGGATTCCGACCGCCGATCGCAATTCGATCGCAGTTCGATTAGTGTCAGATTGTGGTCGGAATCCGACTACAATCTAATCAAACTCTAATGTCGATCGGATCACGATTGGATTCCATCGAATTGTGATTGGATTTCAACTGGATTGCGATTAGATTCCGATCGGATCGCAGTCAGATTTCGATTGGATCGCGATCAGATTTCGATGAGATTGCGATCGAATTCCGACTGGATCATAGCTGGATCGCAGTCGAAATTGGCCAGAGTGTTAGCGACGAATTCCAACCTCAATTCGATCGCAATCTGGTCGAACTTCGACATCGATCGAATTGCGATTAGATTTCGATCGAATCGTGGTGGGAATCGACTGTGTTGGTGGCCACAATAGTGGTGGATACCAACCTCGGTTGGATTCCAATTAGACTCTGATGTTGATCGGATTACGATCGAATTCCAATTGAATCGTGATTAAAATTTAATTACTCAACGACGATGCCAAACAACAGCAGATGCTCAGGATTCCTAAGCACATAGAAAGTGGAAAGTGGAAAAGAGAAAGGATATTTTAAATTTTTTATAAAAATTAGGATGTATATAATATTTGATGGGCGCATCGATAGACCCACCTTACAAATTACAATTGTTATAATATTATAATACCTACAATTTATATCTATTAAAATATATTGTTAATTACCATGGACTCAAATTTAATAAGATCGTATATTGCATTATTATAATCATAGTTGTTATATATTATAATAATAATTATTTATAATTGCTATAATATATATAAATGTTTTTTTTCCTACAGACATAATCTAATTTGTATTTAGATGATAAATTTATCATAAGTAAATAAGGATCGATTGCCTTGGGAGAAGACTAAAATTTTGCCTTTTGTCCTAAGTATATATCTTAGCAATTATAAATTATAGTATTTAACAATTATGATTTATAGCTCATTATAAGGGAAGGGAAGGATCAATGGCTAAATATAATATTAAAAAAAAAAAGAGGATGATATCCATTATAAATTCCAATAAAATTATAAAAATGGCCTATTTTGATTTTTTTAATGAATTATAAATTATTTTTCTCAAACTATTCCAATCATTAGATTGGAACACGCTTAGCTAAATCGCTAAGCAATCCCAATGGACCCAACCCTAGGGTTTTAAGATGGTACTAAATGGAAGAAAGCCGACCCAATTCATTCTACACGCTCATCTACGAGACCCTGCCGAAACCGTCGTCTGCAAACCTCGAAGCGAAGATGAAAATTGTAGCGGCTTATCTCCTTGCCCTCCTCGGCGGCAACCCCAATCCCTCCGCCGATGATATCGGATCCATCCTTGGATCTGGTCGGACTCTCTTCCCTTCTCATATTTCTCGTGGTTTCATTTCGGTGATCCTTGTTTCTTGCTTGTAGTGGGAGCGGAGGCAGAGGATAAGAGGATCAACCTCTTCCTGGCGGAAGTCAAGGGCAAGGACATAACGGAGCTCATCGCTGCCGGCCGGGAGAAGTTCGCTTCCGTGCCCTCCGGTGGCGCTGTGGCTGCCGTCGCAGTCGCGGCCGCCGGTAGCGGCGGCGCGGGCGGCGCCCCAGCTGCAGAGGAGCCTAAGAAGGAGGAGAAGGTGGAAGAGAAAGAGGAATCAGACGAGGTGAAATTCCCTGTCCTCCCTCCTGCAACTTTGCATTTCCGTCGTAAATTTGCCTTTTTTTTTTCTCTCGATTCTCTTCGCCAAACAAACCCTCTGAATAATTTAGATTAGCCAAAACAAGAAAAAAAAAATCTGATTTTGTCGTCGTTTTTTTTAATTGTCCGTTTCTCATTTTATGTTTTTCTTGTTGCAGGATATGGGCTTTAGTTTGTTCGATTGATGGAGCTGTTCGTAGCGTTAGATCCATGTTAGTTAATTTAAGGTTCTGCTATCGTTTTGATTTCAAAGTCAGACAAAGTAGAATTACAAGTCGTTCTGCCTTCCATTTGTGTTGTCATTCTCGAATCGACTGCTTGTGGAGTTTCCATTATACGGATTGCTTATTCGAACTCAACTCTGTGTTATTTTTTTTTTTAATTTCCACTTCCTGAAGATTATATTACTTGTTATATGTTGGGCGTGTGATTGCGTTTGGTTGCTTTGATTATTAGGACATTATATGAGGTAACATATTTGCTTATAAATTCTATGCATAACTCTAGCAATTGACATTTAGGGTTCGTCATGTTAAACCAACAGGATCGAATAAAAACATCTTTTTTTTCACCTTACAACAAAACTGAAGAAGAAAGAGATTGGGGAAAAAGAGGATCTTGTCAGCATCTAGTGTTTGTTTAGTGTATGATGGAAGGGAATAAGAACTGATCAATTTCCTTTATGGTTCAATTATGATATCTAGATGGATCATTCACTAAACTTGCTGATTGCAAAGTTCAAATAGTGTTGGATATAATAAGATCATTCAACTAGGCTAGCTACTGGAGTTGGTCGATCAAGTTTAGTGAATTGACTTGGCAAGGAAAGAGAGATGGGATAAGGAAATCCAATGCATCTATAGATAGATTGGGTAAGTTGGATAGTTCAAACAAACTAAGTAGATCGAATGAATCAATCAAGCGACTGACTAAACTCAACTGTAGGAGTGAATGGGCCAAACAAATGAAAGAAATTTGATGAGCTGATGGCTCAAATAGATTGACTTGAATTAGATGATCATTATGGTGGATGGATTGTGTTACTGGCCCAGCGGGTTGGATTAGATGCAAAAGTTGAGCATGTTGGTTTTTACATGTTTCTTTAAGCTACCTGAAGAATTTTTAGCATTTGCTTCTCAAGGAAGAGATGAGACAGAGTAGCATTGTCATTTCGAAAATAGTGGGTTAAACTCGAATATAGTGGGAGGGAAAATGAGCAAATTTGGTATTTAATTTAGTTAAAGTTTATTTATATTAGTTCAATATTCACAAAATCGATTAAATGAGTAAGTTTAAATGACTCACTGAATGAGTAAGAAATCTTAAACACATTAATATTTTGTTGTTTTTAAATAATAAAGTTCTTATACAACAATCAGGCCTCATTTCATTAAGTATGATTGACTGAATAGATTCTCCTATATTATTAGTCTTTATCTCTTATTATATCATTTATATAAATAAATTTTATTTTATCATTGCTAATTAAGTTTTTGTTTGTTCTTTTTTTTTCCCCATTTGATTTGTATATTTACAATAATTTTACATCGTTTGACTAAAATATTTATCGATCGTCTAACTATATGTCGTCTAACTATATGTCCATATCATTTTAATGATCTTATTTTTTATGTTATATATCCTTATATGTCTTTGCAATTTTTATCTTTTATTCATATGCTCGAGTCATAATTCAATCAACATTCAATTGTATATAATATAGCAAATCTAATTATCGTTTTATAAATTTGTAAAATTTTTGTCAAATTTATAAATAAGTTTTTAAATAAATAAAGATTTTTCACAATGAAACTTGTAATAGTAAAGTTGTCAATCAATTAAATAAATTTTAAACAATTAAATAGTTTAAATTAAGAGCTTGGCAAATTAAAATTAAGTTCAAGTTAAATTCGAACTAAACTCAAATTATTAACAATAGAAAAAAAAAAAAAAAGTCATGCTTGGCGTATAACTATTTTAGCACTTTGGTTAATTTTAAGCTTGAGCTAAATAGTTTTTTTTCCCCTGGATGGTTTGGTTTTGGGGAAGAATGTCGTTGATACCATGGCTGCTTTTTGGCACATTTCGTAATTAACACGAAGCCATTAGAGGTTGGCAGTTAACTTAAGCTGGCTTTACAAGATGATAAAATTTTTAAAAGTTTTTAAATTTGAAGTTTCATATAAATGTGTGTTCTAGAGTTCTTACATCCTTAAAAAAGGGGGTAAAAATTAAACAATTTCCTCAACTTCAATCATATGATTAGTGTTTACGTCCCACTTTCTAATATATACATGTAATGCTCGAGATGTATATTGATTAATTATCATTTGATGATATTATTATATATTGGAAAGTAGTTTGGTAGTGATATTGTGTATAATTTACCATTGAATTTTAAATAACGAAAATCTCTTATGATACTAACATTTGTTTTATTAATACATCTTCCTAACACATAAGTACAGAAGAAATAAAAAATAAAATTATTGAAAGTCAATTTGTCATTCGAATTAATTAATATAAAAAATTTAAATTTTATGAAAAAAAATACCAAGCCTTGAGATGGAACTAAACTTTTTATCAAAGAGCGCTTCTAGTCCATCCCATTGTGAATTTTTGATTTATTTCCCTCTTAAAAATTTATTTCCCTCTTAAAAATATGGGACAGTCGTGGAAGAGCCATTAATGTAACGATATTATATATATATATATATATTTAAAAAAAGTAAAATACTTGACTTAGTTAGTAAGTATATGGAAATGGACTATAAAAAAAAGCTAAAATTCAATTAGTTAGTAAGTATATGGAAATGGACTATAAAAAAAAGCTAAAATTCAATTTCCTATAAGAACATCCCTTGCCCATGTACTTTTCAACGTAGAATTCTGATTTATTTCCTTTTTTTAAAAATACAGGATAGTCATAACTCATAGGAGAGTCATTAATGTAATGGTACTATATATTTTTTTAAAGTCTTAGGCAAATCTCCATAAGGCGATATATATTTGGATCTTTTTATTTCAATTATGCTAGTCCATCAGAGAAACAAATATCAACCATCAAAGAAAATGTTTGTTGTTATATACTCTTCATCTACATCAACTCTTAAAACAAAATGTATTAAAAGGATCTTTATGTGATTGTAGCCATAGATCCAATCATGGTAGTTTGAACTCCAACTATACCTCTCGAGCCAAGACAAGTGGAATCGCCAACACGATTATGCCTAGTAGCAGGATATTGGGAGTAAATCTACCTGTTCATAAGGTAATTTCAATAAACCAACGAAATTAAGACGAAAAGAGCTCGTTGTATCTTCATGTTCAAGGAGGGAGTGTTTGGACTCACCTAAACTAGATGCATCTCGATTATTGGATGAACTAGGTGGTGAATAAGGAGAAAATGGATAAACTAAAGAAGAATTTGTCAATGTGATCCCCAAGTTTGTACAATCAGCTCCAAGAGAACCTACAAATTCAGTAATCATGTTGGCATTCACTCTGTGATAGATAGCGAGGATAATGATTTATTAAGATCATAAAATTATCTTACAGTCCCTGTAGCAAGGGTAGTTGCTCTGGTTGAGGAGATTGTGGAAACCATCGTTGCAATTACAACGATAATTGAAACTCGATGTTTGCACGCAGGTACCTCCCCCACAGTAAGAGTACGAGCAAGCTTTAGGAAGCATGTATCAAAGAACAGAGTTATACGATATGATATCGCTGTGAGCGAGAGTATTACATTTGTATAATACTTACGATTATACAAAGAGAGATTTGTTAGAGTTGGCATGGTAGATGCCATTTGACTCTCAGAAGTATTGGCACATGAGTAGTTGATGGTACCTAAAAAAACATAGAAGATTAGCATGTGCAAAGGCTAATAGAAGATTGTCAAAAGATAGTTTTAATCTCTTCACAACCTACCCTTCAATGGAGCATGAGTGGAGCTTAGATATGCACAGGCTACATTTGCTATGAGTTAGATAATAAGATTCATCAACTTACAAAACATGTGCGAGCAAACTGAACTATAAAACTATGGTTCAAAATCTTTTTTCAAGCTTCAGAAAATTTCTTTTACTATTCATTAAAGAAAAGACTCGATTTGAGCTTTTAGGTGACTGATAAAACAGAAAATTTGGGAATTTTGATGGACAAATGCAGAGAGAAACAGACAGATAGAGCATACAGTTGGGGATGACACAGGGGAAGATGCTGAAGTTCCTGATCTGCGACCATCCTGAGTCGCACTCGCACACAAATCCAAAGCGATTTTCCTGTGATACTTGACAGCTTCCCCTTCCGCAATCCACACTCCGATTGCATGGCCCGCCTATTCACCATCGCAAACCAACCATACAAGACAATGTGTTGTATTTGTAAATGTTCAAGAAATTTAATAGAGAAAGAGGTCAATATTATTGCTGAACAAGATGATAAAAAAGATGAGCTAAAAGTAAACCAACAAGTAAACAAGATCTCCTTGATACTTATCATCTACATTTTCCTTTTACTAATGATCGAGGATATTATTGATTGCTTGTAGATGGAGAAGAGAAATCTTACTGAAAACAGGCGGAAGAAAAGGGAGGAGCGGAATTTGAGCAGCTGCCATGTCAGGCATCAGAGTAGCGATCGAATTGAGAACCACCAAAACTAGCACTAGATCACCCCAATCCATGTCCTCTTCGGAGATAGCTGCAGAGAAGGAGAGTAGCCTTTAGTTTGGGACTTCAGAGGCAAGTATGACAATCTGACGCTGAGAGAATCTGCAGGGTGCCAATGTGATAATATTCAATATAGTCAGTGCACAGAAATAAGAGAAATATAGAACATACGGGAAAAGAAAACAATATTGCAAATCACTTTCCCTTGTTGCCATCAAAGTCTTTCTAAACTAGCTAGGATCAACCGGGTCAACCGATTAAACTGAGAACTAAAAGTCAAGCCGATCCAGGTTGATTCGGAATTTTAACTAGGCCACCTGGAAAACGATGACCCAGAGCGCAGACCAATTCCGCCCTGGCTTCTTGTTTCTGAACTTTGATTGCATTGACACTCAATTTGCCAGAACTAAATCGATATTTTGTGAGTTGGAAGGTACATAAACGAAGCACACGTTCTGAGTTGAACATCCAGAAGCACTCTCCTCGATCGTATACACTTATTTTATAAGTTGTCTTGACGATGGCAGAGCCAGTGCAATGCCGTGTTTGAAACATGCATGCAATTTTTTAATCCTCTCCATATCACTACGCTGCACTAGTTAATTAAGGTCAAAAGCTTCATAAAACTCTAAGCCCATCTCTGTGTTTCCATCCACGACCAGCATTAATATTTTGCAGATGGAAGATGATAAATCTCTGTGTCTCTTCAAAAAGAAGATAATACTTCAGAAATTAGTAAAACCCACCAAATTATAACTCAACGGCCAAGAAATTCATCCCCCAAGTGTTTACTTTCACAAGTTACAATAAGCTTTTCTCGCAAAGAAAAGAAAACGATTACTGTTATCTTGCCTTTGTTTATTTTCATTCTTTAGTTAATCACAACTTCTGATGGATGCAAATAACCAACGGCGATTTTGCACAAGATTCATATTTTGAGAATGCAAGTGATATTATTAATTTTTCAATAATACGGTCATAGGCAAACAACATTGGTGGATGAATCATGCAATGATCTGGTCGCATAAATCTTTATTATGCTAGCGTAAAGGGGATGCTTTATGAATTCATATTGCTCTCAAAAAGTCTATTGTTCCAGTAAAAACTGCATTTACTTCGAATCTAAAAATTCATATATGAGAATTAGTTGATAAAATACAAAGACGATGGCAGTTATCCAGAAGTACCTTGAAGCTGATGGTTGGCTGGTCCAGCAACTTAATTTAACGAATTGAATGTATGCCCACTTGTGAATCACGCTGGCGGGAGTCATATACATCAACGAGAAAGGTTGAAGGACTTCACACTGATGGTAAGGAGAAGAAAGGCTGCACAAACTGATAAGATTAAACAAGCACCTTGCTCAGCAATACTTTCAAGGACCTTTTCAGAGCAACTTTGATAGCTCAAGCACAGATGCATGCAGGAGTTGTAGGTTCCATGGCAGCCAACTAACTGCATTATGCTTGCACCAGATCATTTGGTTGACATCACTGAAACTATGCCTTCCAAAAATTGATGATGCTTGCATCACAACATCCGACTAATATCTCACTGAAACTACTACGCCTTCAAAAAAAATCCAATCCTGCTTGCATCAATAGCACCTAATTTCCAACCAATTCCTGTCCGATGTTATCTGCATCAAATGCTCATTGGATGATGCCCAACACGGGATCAACATCCTAAATATCAATCCAAAACATATTAGTAGGCAAGTGCATCAAAAAGGGAAACCCATTTTTCAGAATCCTTCTTCCATTACCGTAGATACCAAGTGTATTATTAAAGAATGTTTTTCATCTTCAAGGTCCCAACAACATAGCTCCTCTTATGACACATGAAACACTATAACTGAAGTCTGAGGAAAATTCCTAGACATTAAAAAAAAAAGATTGTTTTTAGTCACAAAATGTTACTATCTTGTTGACTGAGTACCGCTGCTGCTATAGTATTGCTTGGTAGTCTCACGGGAAAAATCTGCGAAGGTCATTTCTTTCTTATATCTAATAGATAGAGGTGGTATCTTCTCTAGAATCTCTCGCATTAATTCTTGTGCATCCTCAGAATCGCTGATGGTAGGTCTTGTAGGAGCATTTTCTTCCTTAGGTACAGAGCTGACATTTCTGGCAAGTCTCTGCCCCTGATTACTTGCTTCGTCTAGGCAAGGATATTCAGAATAAGACAAAACTTTGTTCCAAGCTGGCTGCAGGAACACAACAAAAGTCTCCCTGCTCATGTTCTCAATGTCAAAAGGCCTACTGACAGAGTGAAGCGTGGAACAAAGTTTTCCCCTAGTCAATATATCGGCTGCTTCCCCTACCTGAACGATGAAACTCTCAGGTGGGGATTTCACAAAATAGATTATATTCTTCTTTACATCAAACAACTGGAGATATGCATGTGCATCTGGTGAAGAAGACCGCTGACAACACGAAATATGACTGCAATCTTCTGCTTGACAAGAAACCATAAACAATGGTGATGTTAGAACCGTGAAAATTCCATAATCATAGTGCCATTGCTGCCAGAGATTCGATATAGACTTGCTAATCCTTTCTTTGGGATATCTTTTCATCGTACATCTGTTTGAAGGAAAAAGATCATTCTCAGCTTGTTGAGCTTTGCTTTTAAACTCTTTTTTCCTTCTGTTTGTTTCTTTGAGAATAATGTTATCTATGGCAGAATGATAATGAATGAGACGCCCTTTAGCACTGCCATCGATGATGCTTTGTTTTAACTCTCTGTAACCAATAGCTCTATCACAAACTTCTGCTAGTTGAATACCAAGTTCCATCATGCAAAGACCAAGTTCTTTAAAAGTGGTTCCAAGGTTCTTAAATTCCATATGATCAAGCTTATCAAAACAATCATCAACAGGATATCCTTCTCCACTGTAATGGTTTTCTACTGCCCTTTTCAGAGTAGTTGATGATAATTGAGAATTTAGATTTTGTGAATACGTCAACTGCAAAGCGAAGGATGAAACATTCCTATCAGGATTCTTTAAGGGAACATCACTGCCCAAGCCATGCTCCTGTACATATTCAGTAACAACGGTCACAAGAGATTAGCATCACTCGAGCATCATGAGGTGAATGAATAAACTAGCAATGAAACATTGTTGAAACAACATTGAAGCATGGCCACAGCATTGTTGGAGTTAAAATTTATTTTATTTTCTTTTTTTTTTTACGAAACTGAAACCTTATCAAGCTAAATTCTAAAACTAACGCAGTCTATTAAGTGGAGCATTTAAAGATGTAGGAGCATTGAAACTAGGAAAGGAGTCTGCATACACTCAGGCCTTATTCAGGGTTATCTGTGGAATTTAATCTAAACCGAATTCAGAGAGGTAAGGGGATACATTCGCCCTTGCTCAGAACTTAATCTTATCAATGGATCAGGTTTGCTATTCAGACAAACGACAACGGCACAAACGTTGACGTGTTCTACACCTCAGATGTGATAGAAAATGATAGAAGAAAGAAACCAAAACTTCAGCACAATTGTATTTTTAATGATACAGCGGAAGTCGAGCAAGAAAGTACTACAGTTGTTTTCCCCATTAGGAACAGCTTAAAACCACCCAGATCTTCCAAGACAAATATAAGCATCTCAAACATGGCCAATAAATTCTTGGCTGAAACTTTGTTTAAAAATTTAAGGACTCTAAAACGACCAGCTATGGAGAACAAAGCAATGTGTAGAAACAGGGCTGCTGACAAAGCGATGTACCTTGAGGACACGAGCGCGGTCGTTGCGGCCGAGGAGGGCAATCTTTCGGGCGAGGGGAAGAAGGTCTCTGCGGAGACCAGGAGCTCTGGGCACGCCGGTGATAACGAGAAGGCCGTGCCCAGAGGGCCCTAGGGCTTGCATGACTGCAGCAGCGAGGGATTCGATCCGCGATAGCTCCGCCGCAGAGACTCGAGGAGAATGCGAAGACATGAGTTGAAGATCGGAGAAGCAGATCTCCAATGGTTCAAGAATACTCGCCGCCATCTTCGCCGGCGAAACGTCCCCAACGGTTCAGTGAATTGTCAATGACTCCCCGCGAGCGACAATAATAACCTACGGAACTCGAATTGAGCTCAGCAACGACACGAACTTGGCCCATGTCGAGCCCGGCCCAACCAACGAAGATGATTTTTTTCAGCAAAAGAAGGAAAAGAAATGTTGGAAAATCCAACGTGTCTTCTCCGTTTTGGGTAATAGATCGTGGAGATCTTATTGTGAAAAAAAATGCAGATCTACTAAAGATTATTATAGAATTAGCCGTGCACGTGGGAATCGTGCAGAAAGTGCCGTCACGCCGGCCACTCACTCCGCCCTCTATAACGGCTATATTTCTGACCGTCGTCGTTGACGCCAGCCACTCACACGACGACGGCCGTCGGATCTACAGCCGGCACCAGATGCCAAAGAATCCCGCCCGCAGCGCCGATTCAAAAGTCCCTCGAGGCCCACGTCCCCACTTCCTCCAAATCTCGAAGCCTCTTGATCAAACAGATCTCCCCATTTTTAACGTTCTAATCTCGCCTTTCTCGCTCCTATTTATACACCGCTTCGCTTCCGCTGCCGGAGGAGAGAAGACGATTCCAGCACGAGCCTCCGTTCCTCTGCTCCACTGTGAGTTTTTTTCCCCCTACCTTCCCTGGCTCAACGATTGGGTCATTCCTACGGTCTTTATCGAGTAGGGAGTTCGGTCGATCCGACCTTTGTTTCTCTTTCGTGCTCTCTGCTCTAGGGTTTTTGGGGCAGTCTGTGCTTGTCGAAGTTGATTCTTTTGCAAAACGAAAGAGTAGATTTTTGTTTTTTTAATGTTTTCTTAAACCTTCGAACAACAATGTATCATAACTTGTGCGTTTTGTGATAGATCTTCAAGTTGAATGTAGAACAAAATGATCGTTTTCCCCCCTTCCACTCGAGGCAATAGTAAATCGAGAATGTCCTTTTGCCAGGAAAGAATTTGGAATGTGTGCTTTCTCAACCAATCGAGAATTTTGTACCAAGATTAAATCTCTCTGAATAATGTATTATTCTTGTTGCCTATTTTTCCTTTTTCCTGGTTAGGTTATCTGCCTATCGCGACTCATTGCGAAGTAGTGCATATCTGCTCTTCGACCTTTCTTTGGAAGCTTTCATAGATTGTATCACCATTACAATCTCTGCAATGGATTGTCTGATTTTAATCAATTGATCTCCAGGCTATCCTCTCATTCGGAAAGATTACTGCAAGTTATATTTTTTTTGACTATTCCCCTTAATCATAATATAAGATCAGGTTGATTGTTCACAGGTTCTCAGAAGAAGGTCCATCTATAATCTATTGGTCTGGCGATGGAAACTCGACGAACATCAATGCTCTCAATCTTGTTCCTGTTGTGCTGGTTATCAACTGCCCAAGCAGAGTATATGAAATATAAAGACCCCAACCAGCCCGTGGAAGTTCGAGTCAAGGATCTACTAAGGCGCATGACTCTTGCAGAAAAGATTGGCCAAATGACACAGATCGAGCGAAATACTGCAACAGAACAAATCTTGAAGGACTACTTTATAGGTGATTTTCAACAGTTTTTTCCCCCTCTTTTTTTGCTTAAGATATACTACTTAATCGAATAAACAGGACTCTGAGTCAATTGCACGTCTTATAGGGAGCATTCTTAGCGGTGGGGGTAGTGTTCCTGCTCCTCAAGCGTCTGCTAGGGACTGGGTGAACATGATAAATCAATTTCAGAGCGCTTGCCTGTCAACACGGTTGGGAATTCCCATGATTTATGGGATCGATGCCGTTCATGGCCACAACAATGTCTATAATGCAACTATATTCCCTCACAATGTTGGTCTCGGAGCTACAAGGCAAGTATAGTTCCATTACACTCACACAGAGAGAGCTAGGGAAAGAGAGTGTTAACAATTATATTTGTTTCATGGATTAATTCGTGCTTGTGATTTGCTGTAAGTACATGGAAAGTATGCACTTGATCCTGAGCTCGACATCAACTCAATTACCCTTTTCTACAGAGATCCTGATCTTGTTAAAAGAATTGGAGCGGCAACTGCTCTCGAAGTCAGGGCAACAGGCATTCCCTACGCTTTTGCACCTTGCATTGCGGTAAGCAAACCAGTAGAGGCCATACGAGTGCAACAATCTGCTGTTCTTATTTTTTTTTTCATGGGCATTCCTAATTCAGGTATGTAGAGATCCAAGATGGGGCAGGTGCTATGAGAGCTACAGCGAGGACCACAGTGTTGTGCAAACGATGACAGGAATTATCCCTGGTTTACAGGGTGATCTCCCCGCAAACTACACCAAAGACTATCCTTACGTTTCTGGAAAGTAAGGATTCAAAGTTTTAACCATGTTTCAGATTTGTTATATTCCTCTCGGCTTTTTTAAAACCTATAAAACAAGAGTCTTCTAATAGGAGCGTACTTGTTTCAGGAGAAATGTAGCAGCTTGTGCCAAGCACTTCGTCGGCGACGGTGGGACGCAAAAGGGGATTAATGAGAATAATACCGTCATCGATCTTGGTGGACTCCTCGGCATCCACATGCCTGCTTATTATGATGCAGTCGCGAAGGGTGTGTCCACTGTCATGGTTTCTTATTCAAGCTGGAATGGAGTCAAAATGCACGCCAACAGGCACCTAGTTACAAACTTCCTCAAAAGAAAACTAGGTTTTCAGGTATAATACAATTGCTAATATTCTGCAAAACAGTTTTGTTTTTCTTCTGTTTACTTACGATGCCGAAATTATCGTCAGGGATTCGTAATCTCAGACTGGCAAGGCATTGATCGAATCACCAGTCCTCCAGGCGCAAATTACACCTATTCTGTTCAAATGTCAATCAATGCCGGAATCGACATGGTGAGAAGATGATTTTTTTTTTTTTTGTTTGTAGTTTGCCATTGCGATGAAAAACTGAGTATTCCCTCTTTGAATACTTGTAATACAGTTTACTCGATTCCAATTTTGCAGGTCATGGTACCTTACGATTATTCTGGGTTCACAAGTGCCCTGACAGCTCTAGTTAATGACAAGGTCATCCCCATTAGCCGGATTAATGATGCTGTAAGGAGGATCTTGAGGGTAAAATTTGTTATGGGTCTCTTTGAAAGCCCTCTGCCTGATTTAAGCTTAGTCGATCAGGTCGGCAAAAAGGTATGAAATCTTATCGATCTGCTTCAAAGTCTGAAGGTAGAATTCTCCTAATAACACTGACTGATACAGGAGCACAGGGAGCTGGCGAGGGAGGCTGTTAGGAAATCGCTCGTGCTCTTAAAGAATGGAAAATCTGCTAAGGAACAGATACTTCCCCTGCCGAAGAAAGCTGACAAAATCCTTGTTGCTGGAAGTCATGCCGATAACTTGGGTTACCAGTGCGGTGGCTGGACAATCGAGTGGCAAGGAGGCAGCGGAAGAATCACTGGCGGTGAGTCTAAACGTCCATGCCTGATCCTCGTTCCATCTCCAAAGCTAAAGTGAATTCGAGTCATTCCGTTCTTTGCAGGCAGGACAATCCTGGAATCCATTAGATCCACAGTGGACCCAGCAACCAACGTCGTCTTCTCCGAGGACCCCGACGTTGGATTCGTGCAGAGCAACAACTTCTCCTACGCCATTGTAGTCGTCGGGGAGCCGCCCTACGCTGAGACCGCCGGCGACAGCCTCAACCTCACCATCGCGGAGCCGGGACCGAGCATAATCCAGAACGTGTGCGGCGTGGCGAAGTGCGTGGTGGTCATCATCTCCGGCAGGCCCGTCGTCATCCAACCCTACGTTCCGGTGATGGACGCACTCGTGGCTGCCTGGTTGCCGGGATCAGAAGGCCAAGGCGTCGCCGATGTTCTCTTCGGCGACTTTGGCTTCACCGGAAAACTTCCTCGGACTTGGTTCAGGACCGTGGACCAACTGCCCTTGAACGTAGGCGACAAGAACTACGATCCTCTGTTCCCGTTTGGCTTTGGCTTGACCACGAAACCAAGATCAGCGTCGTAGAGATCATTAGAGATTAATAGAATAGTTCTATCATTTCTTGCTGCTCGATCATTTCTTAAATGCATACTTCTATCCGGACCCATGCGTGCATTTTTTGTCCTCGTCCTTGTTTCTCCCAATTTGAATACATATTATAATGCATCCAATTCCGGCGACGTCACGCAGCTCGTCGCCGGAAGTAAAATGATTTAAATGGGTTTGAAGAGTCAACTATATGTCCTACTCTGCCGAAGAACGTGTTCCAGGGCGATGAGAAATTCTCTCGAACACGTAATCCGCGTTGCAGTTATTAAATGACGCATTTTGCCGTCTTTGCTTGGACTTCTCTTTATCGTTCTCGGGCATCCATCGAGAGTTCGCTGCCGCATTCGATGCGCGCATTGGAATCAAGCTCCTTGAAGTTTTGATCTTTTGCTGATCTTTCATCGGGAATTGACTTGCGAGAGAGGCGCGATGGTGGGGAAGCGGGTTCGCCGGAGAAGGGAGGCCTCTTCCCCTTCCGCATCCCCAGCGAAACGAGGCTTACCTTCCGACGATCGCCGCCGGCGCCCGCGTGTCGCCCAGGTTCCAGCGACGCGGCGCGCCGCGCTAGCGGAAGTCTCCGGCGCCACGGCGGCGGGCTGCATCGCGCTCTGCTGCTGCTGCCCCTGCGGCCTGCTGAACCTCCTCTTCGTCGTCGCGCTGAAGCTTCCGGCGGAGCTACTGCGGCGGGCGATGCGGCAGCGGAGACGGCGGAGGAAGCAGCCCAGGGCCAAACCCATGGGTTGGAAGCCCAAAGACGCCGTCTTTTGCGAAGACGACGACGATCTAAGACTGCGTGGTAGAAGCCTCACCAGCGAGGGGACGACTTGGCCGGTGATATCCCAGAGCCAGGATATGGCAGAGCTGGAGAAGGAGATGCTGAGCAAGTTCCGTAGCGCCGGATTCTGGCGGAGCCTGTCGAGGAGCCAAAAGGAGTGCTGAGACGCCAAAGCATTCCGCCCTTCCTAGATCATCAAACCATGCTCGGAAAAAATCTGTTCCTGGCCAAAAAGCCACCGGAGATGTGCCTGATCAGCTGACGCTGCGATACCAATTGTGCCGCGGGCAAAGTGTCTTTTTCTCCGACTGCAAACTCAAAATGAGATCAAATCGAGGTCAAAATAACATCTTTTCAATCGTTAAATTCTAGAAAATCAGAACAATTTGTGTTCATATTTTCTTCTTCCATCTGTACATACTGTTAGTGGAAAATGACGAACGAACCTGCAACCTAAACTAGTAATGTCTAGAAAGAGCATACTCAAATTATCTTTGTATTTTGCTGTAATAATTGAACTAATAAGTTTGATCATAGTTTTTAAAGTCAAAATCGCTTTCAGGTGTTAAAAAAATATATTCTCTCCCTCTTCTCCTCCTCTTTCTTCTCTTCCAACTAGACATATTTATATTTAGATTTCGGTTATGTTTCGATCGATTTCGAATTCGTCAATATTAAAATTGATCCGAATTGATTCAAAATCGATTCTGAATTGATTCCGATTAATTCAATCCGAACCGATTCCGAATCAGTTCTAAAACGGTTCGGAACCGATTTCAAAATGATTTCGACCCATCTTCTTTGAATTTGAACTTCCAAATTCATATAATATACTAGCGATCATATTCTTTTTTTCTATTGCAAAATAGTCTTATAGACATATTAACATGCTAAGAATTTTCATTTTTAAATTAACAATCGGAACTCCAAATCAGAACTACAATCGGTTCTGAATCAGTTCCGAACCGATTCCGAAATTGATTGGAATCGAATCGAACCAGAATCGAAACGGTTCCAATTCGATACTAAAACCGATTCATTTGAATCGGTTCCGATTCTAAATTTAACGGATTAATTTTAACTCGATTCCGAATAGAATCAATCCGTTAAACATACCAAATCTTCCTTTTTTTTTTTTTTTTTTCCCTTCCCAACCTCCAATCGATAAATTAGCAGCAGTTTTTTTTTATATATTATTTGACCTTCCGTAATGTTAGTACTTTATGCTATTAATATTTGTAGTTTTTTTTTGTTGTAGAATTTTTACTTGTAAAATTATAATGATATTTAAATGACTTAATATTATTCATATTAATCAATAAAATATGAACTTAGAATTGGACAATTATGGTATAAAAAAATTAAAGTAACTAAAACGTGATAACTTTGAGATTAGTCTTATATAGTATTTGATTGCCCATAGAACTGATGTGATAGTGAGCGATTGTTCGTGGTTAGGATTTATTTGAGCGTTGATACTATATTATTATATTTAATTGATAAAATATGATGTATAATTTTGTTATACTCGGAGGATATTGGTTACATTAATTTACTTTTTAAAGGATTGATTGATAAATAACTTACTATACTGGTATCTTAGTGATATTTATACACGTTGATACTTTTTATTTATACATGTTATTAATTATATCGCCATTTAGATACAATTGTTAAACCATAATAATTAGAAATTATCTTAAGATGATGATAGTTACGAAATAGTAACAATAACTTTAAATACTGATAAACATCAAAATAAAAAAAATGATTATAGATATATTTATATATCTAGGTATGTATATACTAAAAAACTTAAAATTACAAGAACTATGCATGACTTCTTTTAATTTTTTATCTCTCTAATTAAATTTATGGACATGTTTTCTGATTATTCACTTAATAATTTATTTTTTTTCACCTTCAATTTTACATGCACAAATATCGTTTTTAATATTATAATTAATTTCAATTTTTATTCAGAGATTTTTACATTCCTAATTTGATTTTTATTTTGATGTATTTTCATTATATTCATTGGATTTTTTTTAATTTATATGCGATATTTATAGTAAAATATGTATAAATAAATATAATACGAACAATTCCCATAATAAATAAACTCTCACGATTTTATTCTCATACGATTCACATATAACTTGAAATTTTTTTTAAACAATTCCAACTATTGTATATAAGATGAGAAATTAAATTAAATAATTTAAATTTCATTTGTAAAATGGTTCGAATTGGAATTGAATCGTAAAGAATCGAAACCGTCGATAAACGATTCTATTGGATGATGAACTAGAATTGAAATGTAAAGAATCGAAATTGAAATTGTCGATGATCGATTTGATTCCGATTTCATAATTGGATGATGAATCAAAATCAACGATTTTGAAAATCATGGTCATCCAATGCATGCTCAAAGGATCCTTTCTTTGAATTGTATATGCAACCAATCTTAATACATATAGGTCACTCAATTGGAGCAACCCAAGTCCATACCAAAGGTTGATGATTTGGCACGAGCAGAGTCGACCTTGGGTCAAGCGTTTTGGGACAATCGCTCAGGGCTCAAAATTTTTGTTAACACTGTTAAAAAAATTTTTAGGGCTCAAATGAATTTTTATATCAAATTTCACTGTGGATCAGAGTACAACTTAATAGATTTTGTCCGGGCTCATGAGGATCAAAGTACAACTTAATAGATTTTGTCAGGGCTCATGAGGATGCATGCCTAACTCAATTCTTTTGCGTTAGTCACTTAATTATCTTAATTAATTGTATATCCATTTGTCTTTCCTTATTTACTCGGAGTGACAAACTATCTAGCCTAATTGATTCCTCCTCGACTCTTTTTGAGTATCCGACCGATGAAAATCTAACAACATGCATGCTAATCTAATACCTGAAATTCTCACCTACAAAAACAGACGACAGGATCCATCGGGTAGATGACACATAACATGCACGTTTCCTAATTAACTCAAATGAACTTGTCAGACAGGTTCCAACGAGAAAGTACATAAGCTTGGGCAGAATTTACAATTGCCTACTGTTTTGGTCCCGCATTGAATTCCGATCCCATAAAGGAACCTACCACATTCCTTCTTGAATCAGTTCACCAAACTAAGCAAACTGTACCGATGCAAAATAGTTTGTCCATGAAGACACATGCAAACTCCAGGACAAATATATATAAATTGTTTCAAGTTGCGATCGACATGTGGACGTACAGTACTTGTAATCGAGATGACTGAAAATGATAAAATGTACCTAATTCTCTTCTTTTTCTTTCACTTTTCGTCCCCCATCTTCACTTGTCGATCTCTTGGAGGAATTGATAACGATGAGTCGATGACAGCTGATCCTCGTATGCTGCTAGATCCGACGAGACTGGATATCTTGCTAGCTCTGAATACTGTTGGATTAAACCAAAATTCAAGAATTAAATGTCTCTTCTATTTCTACAAGATGCAAAATGCAATTTTATCTCAAAGTGATTTTTCATGAATTCATTGATTGATGCAACTCTTTCATGAATCTATTAGTTATTGAATTTAATGTCCTGTTGATTTGCATGTCATCCAAAAATATATAAATAGGGATGAAATGTTAAGTGTTTTGTAACCTGAGGTACCAAAAGAAATTCAATACAAAGAAATCCATCTTGTTTCATAATTATCTTCTCCTTCTTCCCTCAGTTCCTTGTTCTCTCTTTTTATATTCTCTGCCTACAAATACAATTACGTACGCCAATGTATAAAAGGACATAAACGCCTGAAATCAGTTAAAAGTAGCAGCTTAATTAATTGCAGAAGTATAGGAGATATCTTAGCGATCTGGAACAACAAAGCCACAAAAAAAAAAAAAAAAAAAAAGAAAAATTGTTGGCCAAGAACATATATATTCGTCTTAATCAGTCAGTTAAAAAGGGCCCTCGATTTGAGGTTTACTTGCTCAGAAAGCTGGAAGAAAACCTTGAAAGGCCTTGTGTGGAAAACTTTAATTTGAGCTCCATTTTTCTTCCAGCACTCGTAAAGTTTGGAAAGTAGTGTTGAACTTGACATGCTTTTCCATGAAAAAATTAAAGAGGTCAACTAAAAGCCCTTCGCGTGGTCCCTCGGATTTGCTCGACATCTATTAGATGATTGATAATGAGTTCCAGTTAGCAAAACCATAAAAAAAATTGAAAAAAAAAAAAAAATTCTCGATCGATGTCATTCACTATTACAGAAATGCGTCTCCTGAGAAGTTGCCGGCTCCCACTGAAAACACCTAATCAACAAACATCGAGCTGTAGCCATCAACGTATGTTCCCTGCTTAAGAAGGGATAAGCTCCCACTCACTGTCAGTTACCATTGCTGAAGTATTTTCTTGATATTCACGGTATATTTTAACAGTGTCCTACGAAACTAGTAATTATATTTCAGTATGTCGAGGTCGTTGGCGGCGCCGGTGTGGACGGCGGAGCTAGCGAAGCTGCTGGAGAAGTGCGGCGCGGGCCTCTCAGGGACGGCGACGGCGGAGGTGGATGCGCTTTAATCCCTGCTGCCCGCAGAACCGGAGGAGTTCTCTCTGGATTTCCGCCGCCGCGCCCACGCGCTATCGATCGATCGCCCGTGCCGTGCTCCTCCACTCCTTCAGGCATTGAGAGGTGATCAATTCTCGTACGTTTATTGATTGTGTATGCGAAGTGGAAGCTGTCCAATTCCGTGCACGTCATTTTATTCAACATTCTGGCAAAAGAATGATTCCCGTACTAGTTTCAGCATCTGTCGATGTCAAATCCTTGAAATATTAACACACAGAATTCAGAGAGACTCACATTGATATGATTAAATTTATTGTATATAATAATTAGTTTTATATAAAATAACTATAAAATAGTACGTAGGGTTTAGATTATTTAAATCGCTTTTGGTTTTATCATTATCATCGAGAAAATAATAACTTTTTGAGTTTGAGGAATTAAAGTTTGACCTCGGTTTTTAATATAGAATATTTTGGTTTTGATGGATGGATCAAAATCACTCATTCTGATTTAAAAAAATAAAAAATAAAATCAGATATTTTGTGGGCTATTCCGAAGAAGTTGCCTTTTGCATGATAAAGATGCGGAGTGATAAAGCTAAAATAAAGTTTTACCTTTTTCACTGTACTTTTACTTTTTTTTTTTAAAAAAAAACAAAAAGGATAAAAATTGACCGGTGGCATTGTATTGCTGGACTCCACGCAGAGAGGAAGAAACCAGAAATTCCTTTCTTATCTCTTCTCCCTGTATATAATTCATCTTCCGATCGAGCAATGAGCATGCACGCGGCCACGCCCATTATATTGCCACCTGCTTCTTCTCGATTCTCCCTTTTTTTTTTTTTTTTGTTTTGTTTTTTTTTTCTTTTCTGTGTGCCCTACAGATTACAGAACTGGACGCGAAGGACGACGAACCCGAACTCCCCAAACCCATTGCACCAACACTCGCAGAGTCGCAGGCATGGCCAGCTAATTAATGCAGGAAGAAGGAACAGCGTCGCGCAATTGATTAATTTGCAGGGTCAAATATTTCAAAGAATTAATTAAGGATGATTATTAGATCGATGCCGAACCTGGTGGATACTTGGCCTGACTGAGATCGATCACAATTCTTCAACAGCAGCAGCAACAGCAGCAGCTAGCAGGGACGAGGGGAGGTTGGCGAGAGGGCGAAGGTTGTCGCGCGCGTCGGCTAGCTCCGGCAAGGGACTGAGGGAGAAGGACGACGAGTCGACGTCGTCCCCGTCGAAGCACGGCGGCGCCGCTGCCTTCCTGCTCGTTGTCGAACCAATTGAAATTTTTTAAACAAATCAATTTTTTCGATTAAAAATTAAAAAAATTGATTTTTTACATCCAATCAATTAATGATAGTCGACTGAATCTAATGGACAAAAGTACAGAATATTTTTTAATCGACTGATAGTTCAAATTAGTCGACTGATGATCCAATCAATCGACTGTTTCAGTTAAATTGATCGGTTCGATTAAATCAATTTTTTTCAGTTCAATCTCGAAACCGAATCGAATAAATCTAATAAATTGATATTTTTTTAATAAAAAAATTAAATTTTTGATTGGACCGAACCGAATTTTTAAATTCGATTGATTCAATTAATTTTTTCGATTTAATCGATCGATTATACTGATAGCAGCTAGCTAACTTTTTGTTTACTGATTTGTTATGATCGGACTCTCATATAATATGCAATATCAAATTTATTATACAAATATACTTAAAATAAAAAATAATAATATTATGTGAATTAGAAAAATGCAAGAGAATTTTACTTTGCATAATTAGTAATCATAAACTGATATTACCAGAGACACTGTTAAATCTAATTGAGTTAAATTTAAGTAATCATACAAATAAACGAAGCATGTGAGTTGGTACAGGGTGGGAAATGAAGAAAACGCCATTTGTTTTAATCGCGATTAGGACTGAGCACAGGAGAGGGAGACGAGAAGAGTGGGGGGGTGTTCCCTCTCATCATCAGTGCTTTCCAAGTTGGGTCCGAACCGTGGATTCCCACGCCGGTTGGGAGCCAAATCGGTCCCCAAAAATCTTTGACCCGGCCGGATCCCGAACCGGTCACGTTGACAAAGTGAGCCACTAGTTACATAACGAAGCCTACGGAGGAGGAGATAACGCTGATCAGCTGCGACCGCGCGCATTTGCCGGGAGCCAGAGCTTCACGCTCCGCCACCACCTCTCGTCCGATAACTTCCTCCTCGATTTACCTCGTATCGGTCACCTGCAATCGCCAGAACATCGATCGATGAGGGAGGACGGAGGCAGCAGCCGCAGCAGAAACAGCAACATGCAGTACTCCGATCCCCTGACGCGGCCGTCGGCCGACGACGAGGAGTTCCTGCGCCACAGTAGCTCCTCCACCACGGCTAGCTCTTCTGGTGACTACCCTATGGCCATGAGCGGAGAGAGCTCTCCTTTCGTCATGTCCCCCTGGCACCAGTCGGCCTTGGACAACAACCCCCTCGACCTCGCCGGAGTTACCCCCCGCAATGGCCTCATCACCTCCCTTGTCCGCGAGGAGGGACACATTTACTCCCTCGCCGCAGTGGGCGACGTCCTCTACACCGGCTCCGACAGCAAGAACATCCGCGTGTGGAAGAACCAGAAGGACTTCGCCGGGTTCAAGTCCAGCAGTGGCCTCGTCAAGTCCATCGTCGTCGCCGCCGACCGCATCTTTACCGGACACCAGGACGGAAAGATCCGGGTTTGGCGGGTGTCCCCTAAGAATCCGACCGTTCATAAGCGGATCGGGAATCTACCACGCCTCAAGGACGTCCTCCGTAGCTCGCTGAAGCCTTCTAATTACATAGAAGTCCGGCGCCACCGCAGCGCCCTCTGGATCCGCCACTCCGATGCCATCTCCTGCCTCAGCCTCGACGAGGACCAGGGCCTGCTCTACTCCGGCTCCTGGGACAAGACCTTCAAGGTCTGGCGCATCGCCGACTCCCGGTGCCTCGAGTCCGTCATCGCCCACGACGACGCCGTCAACTCCGTGGTGGCTGCCTTCGGCGGGCTCGTCTTCACCGGCTCCGCCGACGGCACCGTCAAGGTGTGGCGACGGGAACTGCTGGCGAAGACCACCAAGCACTCGCCAGTGCGCACGCTCCTGAAGCAGGAGTGCGCCGTGACGGCGCTCGCCGTCAGCCCCGCAGCTCCCGTAGTCTACTGTGGCTCCTCCGACGGGCTCATCAACTTCTGGGAAGGGGAAGCGCAGCTGGCGCACGGCGGAGTGCTCGGCGGCCACAAGATGGCGGTGCTCTGCCTCGTAGCGGCCGGGAGCCTCCTGCTGAGCGGCTCCGCCGACAAGAACATCTCCGTCTGGCGTCGGGACGGCGGGGTGCACAGCTGCCTCTCGGTGCTCAGCGGCCACACCGGTCCGGTGAAGTGCCTGGCGATCGTGTCCGACGGGGAGGAAGAGGAGCTCGTAGGCGGAGGAAGGGCCGGGAGCTGGATCGTCTACAGCGGCAGTCTCGACAAGTCAGTGAAGGTGTGGCGGGTGTCGGAGCAACCCCCGGATGCGTTGCTGAGGGCGCCGATGAACTTGCCGGCGGACCCATAGGCTGCACAGCGGGGGCGTCAATAGGAGGCCGTAACCGTGGCGCGTCCCGCACCAACAGTCGGCGGCTCAATTAAGATCATTAATTCTCGGCGTCAATTCCATCGAGAGACTTTTCAGCAAGAGCATAAGCTAATTTAACATTACAGCGATGGATCGATGGTGGAGCGATGAGGAAGAAAGAAACGACGAGGCTACGACAGGTCCTGCAACTCGAACAGCTTCTTTTCGATTCCTTTCGGACTTTTGTATAGACATGCTGGAGGCATGTACAAGACTAGTGCAAATTATGGACTTGTTCGTACACCTCAGATTTGGCATATTAGGCTCGATGTTCGGCAACAGTTACATGTTTCTCATCAATCTAATCACACACTGTTTGTTTATTATTCTCTTTACCGCTATAAAACACGTTCGTTTATGAACATTTTTAAGGATTAACATCCCCCTGCAAACCATTAAGAGAGTATTTAATCATCCAAGGATGTCTTGTAGTAGCTACAGAAGACGATACATACCAAAGATTACGGAGATTATGCTTCTCTTTCCTGTTCTTTAGAAGCCGCTTCCTCAATTTCGTAGTCATATCTAAAGATTAAAATGGGCGATATTGTTTTGCACACTGATTATCTTAAATATAATAAAGCACTGGATGTTTTTATGTGTTTGATTTAGCCTTATCCTTTCCTCTCTTTAGCTTCTTGGTAAAGTACATCAATGCGTTCCTAAAATGGTTATTTGGATTCAGTTAGGTGCAACAACAACAAAAAAAAACAAATACACAGGAAAATAAGATGAATGAATTGGACTCTTATTACCTTGAAATGTTTGAGCAGCTGGGGTCGTTTTAGCTTGAACGTTGGAGTGATCAGATCTCTCTCCATGTCAAATGGTCTGGGCTCGAGGTGAACTGCCTTCAACATCTCAAATCCATTAAGCTGAGTGAAGAAATTTGAATGCTAGTCAGATTTAAACTTCAATTGGGGGCGGGGGAAAAAAAATTCAATAGATTACTGGCATACTTGATATTTTTGACCAGTTTTATTGAGCTCCTCCATGATGTGTTTCCTTGCTTTTGGATGTTTGCACAATTGATCAAAGTCACCACTCACATCATTGGCTGTCCCCCACTCCTCCAATGAGCTCTTATCAGGAACAACAACACCCACAAGAAAGGATTCAAAGCTGTTTCCATAAACCCAAATCTATAACACAAAGAAGATTGTTAGCGTGCAATGGGTTCAAATTTTGTATCAGTGAAAAGGTACTCGAGATCATCTCTAATAGACAGAAGTAGTGACATTGGAGTACCGATGTGATGAGAGGGCATTGCATATATGTATTTTCAAGGACCTCCACAGCGACATATTCTCCTTGAGACAGTTTAAAAATGTTCTTTTTTCTGTCTATGATCTTCATTGCACCGTTGGGTTGCCATTCTCCAATATCACCTACGAAATTTAAATTTATAATTAGAGTTTGTTTGGAGCATTACATCTCGCCAAAGCAAATGTACTAATCGGGGACTTCTCAATGATTATTAGCTAAAACCATACCTGTATGAAACCATCCATCGACAAGAACATTGGCGAGGTCTGGCCGCTTGTAGTAGCCAGAGAACAATGTGTTACCCCTCAAGCAAATTTCACCTCGGGGTGTGCTTGAGTTAGCATCATACCCCATTTCTGGCACAGATTCCAGCTTTGCCTCTATTGTTTTAATAGGAACCCCAATTGTTCCCGTCATGGATAATACATTTGCTATGCAAGTAAAGCATCCTGAACAACTTTCTGTAAGACCTGAATATGAACCGCGATTTTATATTAGCACCATTTTGTTGCCATTTCAATTGCTAAACATGAAGCTTGCTGTTCAAGAGTACCATAATTATCAATTCCTAGTGCTCATTTATAACGACATTATCTATGTGATATTTTGTCAGAAACTTAGTCTTATTATGCAAAGTGTGAAAATATGCAAATACAAAGAACTTTAATTTTTTAACTTTTGTCATTTACATAGTTCAAATGACTTGATTGTCTATTTCTTACCATATCCTTGTATAAATACACTGCAAGTAGCAACTCTAAGAAACTCTTCCACATGCCTTGGTATTGGTGCAGCTCCAGAAATCATAATGCGGACACGACCTCCAATAGCTTGTCTTATCTACAACAAGTGGAACTCAGAAAATTGAAGAATGATCACATATAAGTTTTATCAGATTGAGATATTTTGTTGAAGCTAACGTTATTAAAAATTAGCCTGTCAAAGAACGGTGATGCTTCGTCTTGTTTCAATCCCTTCTTCATGTTTCTCAATTTACTGATGAAAGCACAATTATATCATACAAAACAATTTAATAAGAATCTCAATGCTTAAACAACTGCACTGTCCACCTACTTACTGATCATAAGCATACTGGAACAACTTCTTCGATATGAATCCTCCAGATGAAATCCTCTGATTGATACCTTACATCCAAAATATCACAATATCAATAAAGTTAGCATGATGGGGAAAATAGAGGTATCTGATTAAGAAGCAACATCATACCCATATATATGCGGTCATAAACTCGAGGAACACCACAAAATATTGTAGGTTTTAGAACCTGGATGTCTTCCATTAAGTACCTAACATCCTTGAAGTTTCATATGACAAATATTAATATTTTCATAATAACAATGAAGCTGGTCATTATCATGAACAGAGGATGTGGTGAGTCCTACCCCTTGCCAAAATCCAATGGAGGCACCCTTATAGATGCAATAAATTTCAAAGATCTGATCAAAGACATGTGCTAGTGGAAGGAATGAGAAGTATGAATCTTCTGTAGTCACCTATGAAAGAAAATACACACTTTAACAACATATATACAATGATCCAGAGAATTATCTATAAGATTTTCTCACAAAAGCCAAGAAAAAGTGGATTATGAAAAAGATATATTCATGAATCAATCCCTTATTTGATTCATCGGAAGGATAGAAACTCAAAATGAGTTTAAAAAAATACTCAACCTTACTCCACCAGAACTAGACAAATATATAAGAACTGAAAATATAAAACATGAAAATCACGAAGACATTCAATCATATTCGATAGATGGCAACTGCATTCATCTACAAGTTCAATAGTGCATGTCATCTCACTATTGAGATGACATGCACTATTTGCCACTGAATAGTGCGTGTCATCTCAAATTCAGCAAAATGAAGCAATATATTTTCCAATTTAATTGTTGATATGCGTGTACAAAGAACTTCCTGACCAATCATAATACTCATGGAACTAAGTCATTTTAATGAATTATGCAGCAAGATCCATTCCATATGTAAGAGGCTAAGTTAAGATTTTGCAGTGGTAGATTATTATCTTACTGCTTCCACTGAATGCAGGTTATTGAGATATTTAATCTTGTGACAGAACCATTACAGCTTTAATTATGATGGACAGCATTAACTGCACATTCCAGAAATGAATTCCTCAGAAATCGGTCCTTTGGATGTTTCTGGGTGTTGTTTGTTATAGCATGTACCAATTAGAAGTTAAATGGGAAAGAAAATATTGTTTATCTTACTCAAAATTAGTTCTTTAGATGTTTTTTGGGTGTTGTTCGTTATAGCATGCACCAATTAGGAGTTATAAATGGGAAAGAAAATATTGTTTATCTTTTGTTATTATAAGCCTATTACATGGTGTATACACAAGACTCAACATATAATCCTAAACTTAAAATACTTCACGTTGAGCAGAACCCTTAACACCTAGAATTAACAACACTCCCCATTCAGCAAGAACATATATTATCTATGTCCATCTTGTTTTTGCAATATGTATATATATAGAGAGAGAGGGAGAAGCTAAGATAGGATCACACAAAAATGTAATAGAATATTAGTAGATATTGATTCCTTTGACCTCAGATCAACATGCTGATAGAGAGGATGAAGCATAGTTCTATATAATAGCAAATAGTGAAGAGAAGGCGGTGGATTGCTGAGCAGCATACATGGGAAAATGCTCAATTTAAGACATGGTAGAAGCTGCTTATCTTAAGATGCAGTAAAAGTTGCTCAAAGGAAGATGCGACCAGGAAGTTGCTCAAAGGAAGACAATAGGTGGGAAACCTAAAGAAGTTGATGTTAGGGGCTTCATAAAAGGGAATTAAATGCTGAATATTTCCTCAAGTAGGTAACTTGACAACGAAGTCTTTTGTGAGCAAAGAGAGGAAACCCACCAGATTTGTTAAGAACATCAAGAAGATTGCTATGTATAGCAACAGATGCAGATCAAGGGATAAATGTAGACTTGGTCAAGGGATAACAGAGAAAAGTAGGTACTGACAACATGAGGAGCTCGAGAATTTTGATGCGCAAGTAACAACCCTGATTACCTCTAAGTAGTAAGTATGTTTGTAAATATCAATTTGGCCTATGAAAAAAAATTATTGTGACACATTTAATCACTAAAAAGATCCCTTAGAAGGTGTTTTAATGATTAAAAAAGAAAAAAAAATTGAATGTTTGGACCTTCCAGTTCAGGGAAGAAAAATCAAGCATACAAATAAAAAAGAATTAATGCCTACATAAATCATAATGCTGAATGAGATCCTTAGTATGACCCTTGAAGAACGTCCTTTTAGCAAAGTTGGATATTAAACTTGGAAGTCATATTGGCAAGAATGCAAATTCTATCATGAATCAGAGCAGACAAAGAAAAACATATAATAATTAAACCAAGGTCTCACCACTTTATCTGTCTCCTGCAGCAGATGTTCGTTGTTGATGACCTCAGCGAGTATTGCCCTGTTTGTCAATATGACACCTTTTGGTTCTCCAGTTGTTCCACTTGTGTACATTATTGTGCAAATATCATCCTTACTCTTTTTCGGCACTTCACATGTTACATTTACCTAAAAGGTCAAAACTCGAGATAATACTTCAGCATTTCTATTAACTACGTTTCTACTTGGTTATCAATGATGAAAACAGAGCTGATTAGTAAAATAGGATGGACATATTATTCTGTAATTTAGGACTATATACCTCTTCATCACTTGAAGTAGAGGCAGATCAAGAACATTTTTATTATTTTTACATGGATAACATAGCTCTGGAACTATTGATATGTTGTAGAACAATATCATCATCTGTGCTTTGAGATTATGCAGTAACTAACTCAAAAAAAATTAGCATGCTGTCGAGCAATGAGCATTGAGAAAGCCTAGAGTATAAGTTCTTAATTATACCGAGGAAACAAATTCCTCCCAGGAAAAGCAAGATACTCCAGCTGCTTCAGCTTCTCTTTTCTGTTCATCGGTTACCCTTCTGAAGCTGACAATTGCTGCATGCAGTATTTAGCGTCACCTAGTGATTCCAAACTGATTGTATGGACAGATTGGGTTAAAATATTCAACATACTCTTTAGATATGCAGCACACTTTGAAAGACACTTCAATATCTGAGAATAGAAGAATCATGGTAAGCAAACGATATTGATAGTGTCATATACCATTATTTCAACATTCTAAAGACTACATGCCATATAACATAAAATATTGACTCCAAAGTTTGAATAGGAACCTTTCATTGGTTGCTTATAATTATGAAGATTCTTTCCTACCAAAGTGCAGATAGAGAGAGTGGATGAAATTCTCAGCATTCTTTTCTGAGTAGAAGATATAGAACTCTCTTCAAATAGATAAAAGCAAGGAGATTTACTATCCTAATTGCCTTCTGACAACCATGTCCAAGGTGATTGCAATCATGTTACTAATGTTAATTTAGACCTATTGTTGAACAAGTTTACCAAACACTTTCCCATTTGGCCATCACAAATCTGGCTCAGTTACAATTTGTCAATGAAGCTCAAGCTATTAGGGTCCAATCTAGACCTTTTACTATTAATACAACATATGGGAGAAAACTAAACGGTTCTGGCCCAATCCAAACATAATATCTGACTCAACTCAACAAAGGATGTATGTCTATCAAATACTAGCATTGGCATTGAAACACAGGACCTCTTTGCTACCATTTAAGTTTGACTAGCTGAACACTTATGTATTAAAAGATAAATTATTAGGAAAAGGCCCTATCTAGAGAAGGCAAATTTTTATGGAGTCTGAAATGAAGTTAACTTTTTATTGTTGGATCATGCCCAAAGTTTAGCACAAATATTGATTGAGAAAAAGATGACTGCACGTGGTACAGAGAACTTCTGCTTGATATGAAAATGGTTGCAAATGAAGATTAGCCACGAATGCATATGACATGAAGAATGGCTGGATTAGATATCAAAAGCAATTGAACTTTTATGAAGAATGGTTGCACACCGAGACCCTTCATAGAGATATCAATGAAGCATGTCTTCATATATTCAATCTAGTTTTTTGTACTTTGAAGAAACCAGTCTAGTAAGCCAGATGTAGTCTAGTACTTTGCCATCATGTCGTTTAAAATACTAACATTTTTTTAGAATCCTTGCTCTTCTTCTCCAACCAAGCTAAGACATGCAACCCTTTGTTGATTACAGCAGATTTCTTCACAAACGAAGCTACCAATGTATTTGATGTAAATGGCAATATTTCCAAAATTAATACTTCCAAGAATTTACCATCTGCCTTGTTCTCCTTTTTTATTGTCATCTTTATTGAATTCATACAACCTTAAAAGATTCGTGTTGGGTTGGCCTATGTATCGTATATACAAGATCCATTAAGGTGGAATTTAAGTCATTTTCAGTGTTGTTCTCTCAAGGACAATCAACAAATCCTTACATATTGGTTTTAAAAGTGTATTAAGATTATTGGGATCATAGACTTAATGATGAAGAGGGCAAGGACAGTAGAAACATAGTCTGAGAGGAATAAGAAGTATATTTTATGTTGGATGAAGAGGACAAAAAAACAAATTTAAACCATTCAAACCTCAAAACCAGTCTATCCTCCACATGTTTAGATGCTTAAGAATCTATATTGACTTTATTATCTATCAAAGAATGAAGGATAGAGTAAAGAAAAGAAAACTAATTTTTCCAATGTGTACAATATTAGCAGATGGAGACACCCAACATAAGAATTCAAAGACTATAGATAGAGCTTCCACATGCATCTCATATAAAATCATGATAAATCACATTGTCCTGCTTTTATTTAAACAGGTGTCACATACAGCAAGCTGAAATGGTAATACAAAAGCTGTTTGTTGAGCAATATGAGTTGAACTGGTAAAACTAGTCAAATGGAAAATCTACAACTAGATTGGTTCATTGCAGAACAGCATTCACTGCAAAGCTTTAGTTCAAACTAGTTAAATCAACCCTGTTTTCTTCATATCTTCAAAAACTTATATAACTATTACTTCCGTTCTATTTCTTGATGGATACATTGTATATCTATTCTTTATGCCCTGATCTTCCAGTCCATTTCTTTTGCCACCATATTAAAATTTCTATCTTGAAAAAAACCTTCATCAACAGAAAATTTAGAAGATATAAATTATACCTATATTTTTCTTGAAAAAAAAAACAAATCTAGGTTCCCTGCTTGGCTCAGTTTTAGACAAATTTTACCATGTCTGATTGATGAACTGGTTCTATGTCATTTTTTTCATGTTATGTTGCTCTGTTCAACATCCTAAGAACCTTTTCAATATGTTCCTTTTACAGTTCTTTTCTCTTACTATTTCTCAATTTTATTTAAGAATTAATTAAATCAAATTTTATAAGAATCGAGGAAGAAAGAGACCAAATAGTACTTGGTTAGCAACAATAAAATAGGATAAAAGTTATTTAAATATAAATGAACATATAGTAGGGGATCGAGTCTAATGACATTGAAAAATCTATATAGCTGTAAGAATCCTTTCACATCCTACATAAAAAACCTAAATTTGGCGTGTGCTTCTTTTTGCACTGACACTGAACTTCCTGACTCTGTTTCTTTTTTCCTCGTTTTAAAGAGGTATGCATATTAAGTTTTGGATCAGGGCTTATATTTATATAACTTGAGGATTGAAACAATTAGAATTTCGTAGTATGTAATCTATACAATTTTACTTTGAAAGGATGTTATTAAGTTGATATGTATATAATATATATATCATGAAATTCATAAAAATTAAAAAGTAAACAGCTTACAGAGTTTATATTGTTTTCATGGACGAAAACTATTGATACTTCTGCATGGTTGATGATAAACTCTACTGCATTTGGTCCTGCATTACAATGGAAACTAAATAACTTGCCATCTCATTCTAAGGGGAATGATGATAATTTAAGTTTTGTTATGTCAGCAGAATAATACCAAAATAACTTATTTTAATACCCAATAATAACTTCATCCCATACAAAGTACAAGCCTTACTAAATGAAGTATCACTTTCTAAATCTAATCAAATATACAGGATAGTTTCTTTATTTCAAACTAGAAGAATGATAACATAAATGCTCATAATGTGCGCCATTTTGTGGTAGTAAAATAAAATACTAACCAAGACTATCATATAACGGCACATAACAGATTCCTTGGCTATTGCAGGCCTGCAAGAAGTTGACATTATCAAGTAAATATAATTTACTCTAAATGCTAACAAATTCATTTAAAAAATCAAAGCTGAAGTTTAGAAAAATAAGTTTGTTCGACTGATTTGATAAGTAACTAGCAACTCAGAGAAAAACCCAGCATATTCCTTTGATGAATTTGTCCAAGCTATTAAAACCCAAGACTGTTATGGAGTTTTTGATCCCAGACAAGACCAATTTCTCAACTAGCATCTGAAAATGATCTACTCATATGTAGGGGAAGAAAAAGATATACCTCCATGGTAATAACCCATTCAGGGCAGTTGGACCCATATATTCCACAGCGATCACCCTAAAAATATGATAAAAGAAAATTCAAATGCATCACTTTTTTGTTTTTTCAAGTAGGGGCCATATGAAGAGCATATATGTTATGAATGCAAGAGTCCCTAATTTAATAACTCACCAGATTGACACCACATTGCCGAATGGCAGATCCAATCTTCAAAGTTAGTTCATAGACCTCCTCATATGTTTGCCAGACATAATCCCGTGCCTGCAAATTGAACATTTAGTTTCACCAGATAAACTCTTAATCCTTCTTAATCATAAAATTGTCCTAAATGATAGGTAATTCAAAGATAGACATAATTATATACCAATGACTGATATTGTTTTTACACATGCTAATAAGAAAAGAGAACCCAGAAAAAGAAGCTAGAGATATGTTTCTTCTTAGCCAACCAAACAACAGTACAATTGGAGCTGCTTAGGCATACAATACCTTACCTTCCCATCAATGAGCTCACGACGACCAAGCATTTGATTCTGAGGATGCTTTTTGACTGAACCACTGCAAACAAAAAAAAAAAATCCAAAAATTACAAAAATATATTTCAAAGTTGAGTTTGCAGTATGTCACTTGTCACGATTTAAACTCATAGCATATCACATAATGAGTCTAAGCATGTATATTTGGACTTTTCATTTTCTTCCCCAGATTGTTGTTCTTGGATTATGTCTTCGAGCATTCTTCTTCAATTGGTAGAGAACAAGTATAGAGCCTTGAAACCCCCTCATTTTTTCATTTGTAAAACATTTTTAGGAAAAGATCCATCATTGCTGACATTTTATGTGGAATAAACAGGCAAATAGTTCAGAAACATCTAATTTCTCATTAGTAGCAGACACGAAAACACTAGCTATTTTTTAATAGAAATTAAAATTCATTATTTTTTTTGAGAAGTCAAATTTCACTGGCTAAACCACTTGAAATTTCAAAGTCAATACTGTCGAAGCATTTTAAGCCAAATTTCAAATTTAGAAAACACAAGGGAAACAAACATAAAAAAAAAAGCATAATTAAACCTGAAAATCTCCCACGGGGATTCAATCCCCAGAGGTGCTTCCAGGAGACCATCTTTTGCATAGATACAGCGATAAACAGGACCACAAGAAGGCTTCTTCCCTATAGCTGGGTTCCCCTCCTCAACCTTGACAGCATAAACCTCCATGCTCCTCGTCTTTGTTTGATTGTTATATTTACTGGTTGCGAAAGCGTTACTCAGTAGCTGCAGGCTGAATTCAAGAAAGAGAGCATCGCCAATAAAAAAGATGAGAGTGAATGAGTTGGCGGGCTAGCTAAGTTTATCCTTGATTCACTCAACAAACTTTTGGTGCCATTTATGAACTTAAATGACATTTACCTGTCATAGCCTAAAAGTAGTTGCTCATTTAACACAGCAGGAATGTATTAATCTCTAGGAAAGATGCATTATCTACTCCGAGGATTCCTTTGTTACAGCTCAATGTGCCAAAATTCTTATATACTTACACCCCTGGGACATATCCCAGATAAGGCACATTTACTGAAATCATAAATGACGATTCATAACCTCCATAAACAGCCTTACTGTTATTATCTATCTTTGCACTGAATGGTAAGGCTATCTAATGCTCCATTGCTCCTTAATGAACATTTGAAATCAAGGTCTCAAAAAAAAATCATGAATGCTCAAGTACATAATTTGCTCAATTTCCAGCAGGATGAGTTCAATTGTTATCGGCTAAATGGACCTTTTTTAATATCCTTAAATAGGCTTGCTATTTTTATCACATAATAACACAAGCTCACAGAGCCACAATGTCATATTTTAGGCAGATTGAGACAATAAACCATCTAAAGCTGATCTGCTATGCCATATCCAACACCTATGCATTCTGTTACTCGTTATCTCGGGAAAAAAGAACCCAGAATAGGAGTCCAACTGACAAAGTCATGCCTTGCAATTGGAAAGGAGCATAGCATTGAATGTTAGCATTTAAGTGTGGCAACAAAAATGTCGGCGCATCAATGAAAACCACGAGCGATGGGATCCATCATCCAGTAACACATCTATAAATCGGCTGTACAAAGTTGGTGAGCTATAAATCTGAAATTAAAAACTTCCACGTGATCTCGAAGCCGAAACAGCAACAGCAGGAGAAGAAAGTAAACAGCTTGTTAATTCCCGGAGTTCCACTGAGTTCATTTCTCTCTCTCTTTTTCTTCTTTACTTTGTTCACTTCGATGATTGCAATGGTAAACCTTAGGAACTGCACGGAGATACCATGCCAGATTGCCAGTATGGGGTCTGGACCAGAGGCTCAATCATCGACCAAAATAGCCATTTGTTTCACCTGATAACACTTCTTTTAACGATTTTTTTTTTTTTTCAATTTCTAGCGCAATCCCGTTATCCCTAGATAGACATAAATTATGCGAAGTCGAGACGAACGAAAAGGATAAAAAGCAGCTGTAGTACCTATAAGGCAGTGATCAAAACAGAGGGGCTAAAGATTTAAGGACTACCGCGGAAGGACTGGTCATGGACATCAGAAGATGTTCGCGGCCGCCTTGCCTCTAACGGCATTGGTGGACGGCGCGTGACATTGCGCTCCATTGACAAGGCTCCACCGCACTCACGCAACGCCAATTCCATCACTGCGCTACGCGTGACCGCGTCCATCCTCGCCATTCTCAATCCAGAGACGAGAAGGGACAGAAATCGATCGGAGAAGAAGCTTGAGCTGCAATTGTTCCTGCGTTGGTTCCCGTACCGCGGCACTCCTTTTCGTCGAGTTCCCAATAATCTTGGGTTAAATGAAAAAGGAAGAGTTAATTTCAAAGGCTATTTCTTAATATTAGGACCTTAAAAGAATCAGATTTTCATGAATAAATTTAACGTTGGATCATCAAAATCAATTAATGAATAAATTTGAATAGTTTAATAAATTAAATAAATAAATTTGAATAAATATATATTAAATTTGTTAATGTTTATGAATAATTCACAAATAATATTCGAGAATAATATTTTTTATTAAATTTATTTAAAAATTATTTATATATTTATTCATACTCATAATTAAAATATTAAAATTTTAAATAAATAAATAAATTTCACTTAAGAACTTAATAACATTTAAATGAATGAAACTTCAATCAAACTTAATTAAAAATTCGATACTGATTAAATAAATCAAATTTAATTTTAAAAAAATCAAACTTGAACAGATTTTTTAATAACTCAGTTAATTTTAAATTTGATTTTACTCGATTATTTTATCAAATAAATCTAAAATATTATAAAGTTTAACTCAACTGTTACTTAATATTATCTTTCTTTTTATTCTTCTTCAACTAATGCGAGAAGATCTTCAGCCCTACAGTAGGCTCCAAGTGCAGCAAAAGTGAATACTTTGTTCCATTAGTTGAAACACAAATATGCTGCATTCTGTAGCATGAGATTATACTGAAAATGTCTCAAAAAAAAACAAAACAAAACAAATGACGCTAAATTTGACTAACTCAACAGTAATTTCATGCAACAGATAATGTTGCAGTCTGTAGCAGGAGATTATTCCCATTCAGCCATTCTGTATATAAATACAAAATAAATATTAAAAAAAAAAATGCAGTGTGTTGTATGGTTTATATTTTAGGCCGTGCTTGACAAGAGCTCCACACCCCCATCGCCAAACTGGTATTGCTCGTAAATCTGCAGCAGCAACTCCCTACAAGGAACCACGGCACCAAGCTTGATACAAGCCAAAAATGCACCTGAGAGCTTTCTGTGAAGGCTGTAGGCCTCCTCTGGTGGTGGTGTCAGCCTGTGCTTCAGCATGGTTGCACCGAGGTTCGAAATACTTCTCGTTATGTTGTTGGCGCGGAAATCATATCCGCCAGGATTCGCGAAGGGCATCCCGACGATAAAAGCGGCCTGGACATGAGCCTCTATCATGATATCAGACTCCTCGCCTGTAAGAAAGCCAAGTCTCTGAGACATTACAACCACTGCGTCTCTGTCATTATTTGCACATGCGATAACCTGGAACAAAGAGTTTCAGAGGGAAATTTCAGTTATTTTTCAATGCTTCAAATTCAAAAGGGCATCATCGTTGCATATTAACATAAATCGAAAATTGGATGGCACGGTAGATGATAGGTCGTACCATCCGTAGGTAGTTATCCACGAAATTCTTTGAATACTCCCGAGCTGCACCAAAGTCGATTAGATTAATGATTTTAGTGGATTCATCAAAAAGAAAATTGCTCCAGTTGGGATCTGTCTGGAAAAACCATGAGACACAACGTAAGTAGGGAACAAAGTGAAAAATAAGTAGAATATGCAATTATCACAGGAACACATTGGAATGACATCTAATCTGCGACAAAATTGAGCACAAAGCATAAACAAAAATTAACGTATGCAATTTGTTGCAACTACTGAATCTATCCTGTTGGAAAGACACTAATGAGAACATAAAAGTTTTAGAAATCAGGTATAAGAAGATAAAATTGCACTTGCCTGCATGAACTGGAAAACAAACAACTCCTTGAGGGTCAATTCCAGCAATTTCTCCCCAACATAATCCCGAACTCCTTGACTTAGTAATGCCACTTTATCAATAGGAATTCCTGAACATGTTAAGACAATGTCAAAGAAACAGAAGCTTGCAAAAAATTTTGGCAGTCTCTTGTGCAAAGAAAATAAAAATCAGAACATTTTGAGCATAAACAAATCATAATGAGAACAACACAAAAGAAAGAGCCCAAAATCTATCATGATAAAAGAGGTAGAATATGAAAAAATAATGAACATGACCAAACAATATTACATCATTGTCAAAAAATTCTCATCGCATGAAACATTTCTGCATCCGTAAAAACATATCTATTCAGCTGAGCAGGTGAGAATTAAGCTGCCTCATTTAGATGATAATAAAGTGATTTGATTAAAAGTAGGACTAAGAGTTAGATAGAACAATCAAAGTATCAGCTTTTTACATGGTTTAGATTCAAGAATTCAAGTCACAGACCTGCCACTCAAACTTGGTGTTTCATTGTCAAATCAATAAACATTTTTCATTGCAATGATTCAAGCAGCTTCTTACCATGCCATTATCAAGGACTAACGAGTGTTCCAATTATTTTGAATCAAAAGGGAGCAGTTAGGTAAACAAGAGAAACATGTTTAAAATAAATTTTTGAAAACATTATTCTAATGTTATATAGTCTTCCAGTTCGCCGGTAAAGTTGCTGCCGTGAGACATTAAGATCATGAATTCGAGTCGCGGAAACAACCTCTAAGCTACGTACAATAGGCTCAATGTGGTTTGACCTTTCTCCGGGATCTCACGTTGGTAGGAGCTTCGTGCACCGGGCTGGCCTTTTATATAGTCTTCTAGTTCCATGAAGCACAATGGTGAATGAAATCTGCCCGTCCTAATACAGTCTAGTACAGCGACAGGCTAGTTGATTTGCCCATCAAATAGTATCATATCTAAGAAACAATCCTAACACTTTTGCCTGTTCGACAAATTTCATTCTAGACACCTTCTCAAGGTTAGAGAACAATGTTATCATATCTATAGATGACTGAAATAAGAATTAAATAAGTTCTCCTAATTGTTTATATCATCTTCATCAGAAATCTCCTAATTGTTTCAACATCTAAAACTTCATGCAACTTAGCTCGAAATCCCACATTTTGAATTATCTAAAACATTGTCTTTGTCTTAGCTCTTGATGTTCAAGTTTTGCAGCATTCTATGGTATCATTCTACATTAAATGATTAAGTTAAAACTATTCTTTAAAGTACTAAATTATACAGGACAAGAGGGGCCTATAGCCCACAGCCACACCGAGGAATAGTAAATAAATGAGAATATGAGATACAGCTGATTTAAAGAGTTAAGAGCTACACAATATATTGACACCAAGGCATATTAAATAAAAAAGGAAGTTGAAAAACAATAATATAACCAAAAGTCATCTCAGTTCTCAATCAAGTGTAGTAGTTAACAGCTATATGATCAGAACATGTAACTGAAATTCATCTCTAGCCAATATATAATTTAGAAAACACTCAAGCAAATTCATGATTATAGTGTCATATTAGCATCTAGGATTCACCTGTAATTAACTCTGTTGTTAAGACCTTTTTACTTGAAATTTCATCAATTACCCGAGGAACATAGAACCCTTTTGAATCAGATAATAATTCCCGGAATCTCTTTTGATTAGCAGCTTCCAACTCATAATCACATTCCCGAGACAGTTCATCCTTTGCCACCTTCATTACATCAAAGAAATTCAAATGATCTGGCAATCTTTCTGATACAGCAAACTAAGTTTTCAAAATACAGTTTACACCTTGAGTGTGACATAGCATCTAGTGGAAATAAATAGTAAACTTGAAAAAACAAATTGATATCCAATTCCCAGCTGAAAAGTAAAGTACCTAAATGATGCTTACATTAGAATAATGCACCATGAGAATTCCACCTTTTGCATTTTTTTCTTGCAAAAGTTTTGCAATTACAGATAGGTAGCCTATGTAGAAGATAACTATAAATCAATTAGCTGAACTTTTATTTTGAAGCAACCAGGTATAAGTCTGCTATAGCAACAAAACTATTTTGTCAAAGACATCCTAATTCATAATAAAAATTTTGCAAAAGAATTTCCTGTCGTGATTAAAAATTGGAAAAACATGGAAGAAAAAGGAGATGATTTGTCCTCAATAGAGAATGAGATAACCACATACAACATTCCCTATAATAATGCAAGAGTGTTCACTGAACATCAACTTAAAACAGAGCAACCTGAATTCAATGAAGAAGAGTGACAAGAAATTGAAAACTGAAGGTGAAGAAAAAAAATATCTGAGGTTCAGAATTAAGAGCATCTCCACATTTTTCTAGTTGATTTAGTAAAAATATTTGAGAATCAATGCAACGGAGCTCCTAAAAATTTCAACCAAAGGTATCATGGCTCTGGTACTAGTCAGAGATCGCTTCTGAAAATTCCAAAGAATCCAGTATGGTGTTGTCTAATAAAATAACCAGACACAGGTAAGATTTTATGACTAGGTTAATGCATATCCATTCTGCTCTTGAAATTTTGCTTCTTAAAACTTATTTTCCAAATATGTACAGAAAATGCATCATGTATTTATAAAGAATAGGACAGGGATATTCCGAGTCTCCCACTTGGATATGCAGCAACATAATGCAACATGCAATTATGTGCATGCCCAGGATCAGTCTTGAACCTCCAACATAACTTAATCAAAAAGGTTTTAATATCCAAAATAATTTTCAGTTTGTAGTATGGTAACTAATTATATTATCAGCAGAATCAGTACTGTGATCATAATACCTCCGAGATAATATCCAATAAACACAAAAAAAATATCAAGCATCTATAGCTTTACCTTAATGGCATTATCAAGAAAAAGTCCTTTAGGAATGAGATTTGTGTAATCTAGTATCAGCCTGACATTTTCTATGTCGCTGTCAATACTGTCTGCAACCCCAGGGTACTGTATTTTCATTGCAACCTCCATACCATTCTTTAAAACAGCTTTGTGAACCTAAAAAGGATAGGCAGTGGTTAGTAAGGTAAGTCAATGTGAAGACAATATGTAAAAATCATAAGAAGTGAATGAATTCTCTTCATGGAAGGAAATAGAATCAGTAAAGGTAATGTATGAAAGGACATAGACCAATCTAACCTGCCCTATACTTGCTGCAGCCAATGGTTCACAATCAAAGCTCCTCAATTTGGATTTCCAGTTAGGACCTAGTTCAGCATTCAAAACGTCATTCAACTGTTTGCTTGGCATCACATCAGCTCCTTGGCGAACAATATCTAACGCTGCCAATATCTGCATCAAAGAATGATGCAACAGAAGCATTAAGAATATTGCTTCATCATGGTCACACTTGCTTGTGTGAATACGCAGGATTACAACAACAAAGATTATGAAGTACATTTTAAAAATACCAGAAATATCAATTTCAGAAAAAAAAAAATAAAGCAATAAAAATACAATACGTTGATTTATTGAAGAAGAGCTAGTACCGGTGCTGGCACAAGGGACTCATCCTGGATGCTCAACATCTGGCCCAACTTAAGAGCGGCCCCCCGCATTCTACATAGCGCAAGCGCCAAACGTTCAGCATTTTTCTCAGATAAAAATGGTGAAAGGACAGACTGCTTCCCATTTGTGTTGGGCATACCAAAGACAATTCTCTTTGCAGATTCTTGAATCGTACCCCATGCAAGCCCAGCTCCCAGACCAGCAAACCTACCGAAGATGGAAAAATTTATCAAAACTAATACCCATGGAAAAATTAAATAAGACTTGAACATGAACATATAGATAAATTTAACAAAAAGGAAAACAAATATGAGTTTGTTTTCTGAAATGCCCTAGATAGAAATATCTCAAGAAGTCATGTATGCAGGACCAAAAGAAGAGGTTATAAATGCAATACAGACGTAGCAGAGGCAGAAGGAACTACCATGCATTCGGTATTACAGTCTCAGCTTTCTTTGGTTGCATTGGAATGGGAGAAAAAAAAAGGTTCGATTTTTTTTTAAAAAAAACAACTATCCTTGAACAATTGTTAAACACGAACAGATCACGGGATCGCCTACCCAAGGGCCCTGCTAAAGGGAGTAGATGGAACCCTTCTCTCACGAGGCCGCCGGAGCTTTAAAAGAATAGCATCCCTTACTCCATCGGTAAGATTCTCCTTCTCAACAGGCTCAGACAAGACTGGATCCTTCTGATCACCGTTCTCTCGTAGAACGTCAGGCTCCTTCGTAGTACCAGCTTTCGAATCATCCAAGGAATCGACTTTCTCGACCTCATTGGTGCCTTTCTCGGCCACAGGTACGGAGGCCTCTGAACCGTGAAACCCTCCGACTCGGGATTGCGGAGGGGGCTTTTCCGAGTTGGATGGATCGCTGGACGTCCTTGGCTTCGCAGTGAGCTCATCATCTTCCGCGAAGTAGACGACGGAGGGCGCCCCGGGAGAGGAGACCTGCCGGGGAGTTCCTCTAGTAAGCCCAGCAAGGTCGGTGGCAGCCACGAGGGCGTTCTTGACGGCGCGAGAGACGAGGGCCGGGACGTTCCCTGCCTTGGCCGCCTCAAGAGTGGGAGATCGCTGGGCGGTCTCGGCAGCGACGAGGAATACGCCGCGCAAGATGCGGCGGAGATCCTGCAGCGGAGGTTGGGACGGCGGCATGAGGACGAATTGATGGAGCCGCAAACTTCTCGTCTGCGACTGCAAGATTAACGAATGTCAGGGAGGCAGACACGCAGCCGCAGATTGAGAACCAAGAGGAGGAGGAGCGAGCGCCGGGGGAGGGGGACTCCCCTCCCTAAATCATCCACGTCCGTACGTCATTTTCTATTTAGAATCCCTTTTAACCGTTAGATTTGATCCACAGCATCATCGATTCAGTTAATAAACAATATAAAATTAGCTGCAAAATTGATTTTTTTTTTTTTTTTTTTTTTTTTTTGGTCTTGGACATGGTTTAGGGGTGAAATTTTTTTTTTTGAAACCGTTAACTCTCATCGATTTATTTCACGATCGAGAGAAATCAAATAATACTTTAATTCGTATTTAAAATTATCAATAATTTTTAATACATAATATTTTATTTAATTATTCAAGCTGAATCATAAGATATTGCATTTAATTGACATACAATAAATTTTATACGTCGATTATAGAATTGCACCCAGATAAACCCTTTGAATTTTATTAACCAAAGGGATATGGGATATGACTTTGAGCTAGAGCTGTCAAATTGAATTGGATCTATCGGATTGATCCGCTCCATCAAATAATATAAACGGATTGGATTAAAAGTTTATCAATCTTTTATTTTGATGAGCCTAAACGGATTGACGTGTACGGTTTACGGGTCTAGACAGGTCGACCCGTCGTGAGCATGGATTAATCCGCGGGTTGAGAAATGCCAAAAAAATAAAACATGTGAAAAAAAAATTGTATAAATTTTTTATCAATATTTTAATATTAAAAGATAAGTTTTCACCATCATCTTTTTCTATCACACATATATCTTAACAAAGTATAAAAGAATATGAGAGGAAAAAATAAAAAAAAATTGATGAAATACTTTATTTTTTTTATATTTTAATTATTTTATATTATTTATCATCAAATAGGAACAAAAATTTACATTTACATATTATCAAGATTTGAATATTTTGAATCATTGGAAAAGAATAAAAAAACATCGATAATAAACTTTATAGGTCGATAATTGAATCTCAATTATAAAATTTTATTTACTTTAAATGCTTATTTTTTTTAATTATGGTACTTCATCTACCTTACCAATCATTATCTCAAACTCTAAATTAAATATCTCAATAATTTTAGATATATATTTTTTAAATTTTTTGACTCACGGGTTAACCCGTCTAATCCGCAATCTGCCTTGGGTTGAATTGGATTGTAGATTTATCAATCCGTCGAGATGGCAGGTTGGATCGTCTTTCCTCACTAAATATTGAGTTTACAATGAATTAATCTGTTTCATAGATCGATCCGTTTGACAGCTCTCTACTTTGAGCTATGATTAACTTCAGCTTGAATCAAGAATCTTTAGAGGATTTCAAAAAATTTTGATATACCTTTGTTTCGCCCAATATTGAATCGATCACACGCACTTTTAAGATTTGTTCCACTTTTGAAAGACCTTGTATTTAAGATTTGTTCCACTTTTGGAATAACTTTTATTTAAGATTTTGATTTTTTTTTATATACAAATAATGTGATTAATGTAACTAATGTATCTTTTTCATCAAATATTTTATAATGGCTATGAATAGTTGATTTTGGAGTGACTAAATAGGGCTCAACAGATTGATGTGGGGATGAATAGGACGGTCCGCATGGATTAACTTAGGGGCGTTTGGTGTTGATGCAGTTTGTACTTTGATGAATAATAAATAGATTAAAATTAGATGGATTTAACCTCTCTACTAAATATATGCAGGGTTGAAAGATTTAGAACCAAATACCAAATTGAAATTCAGAGTGATCGAGTCCAAACAGAAAATTCAATTGGGTCTGTAGAGCTTGACAACTAACGGGAGATCAAATTGATTTAGACTTAATAGAAAAACTAGAGTGATTGAATTTTAGCGGGAAGTCTTGGTGGATTAAGAAGTCTAAAGATGCACAAAGGATAAGTGAGGTGAGTCACTAGAGGAGCTAACCAATGAGGACGAATTCAATTTTGAATTTTAGACGCTGTTCAATCTAGATCTATTTGGATGATCTAAACTGAGATCTGATTAGATTATAGTCTGGGAGATAGAATCTAATTAACTTTGATTATTTCATATTTTAATTTATTTTGTTATTATACTAAATTTTGTTTTGTAGAATTTAATTAGTACATGGAATAAATTGATTTTGTAGATAGATTCTATAAAATTACTCAGTTATATTAATTCTTATAAAAAATTCAGTTAATCACTTATGTACTAATCTTGGTAAAATAATTAGTTTTTTTAAGGATCATGCTAAAGTGAAGCCATGCATATAAGCATCATGAGAAACTTCACCATTATTAAAACTTTATCCAAAAATAAATCTTGAGAAGCCTTGATGAAGCCACGTGGAGAGGATAGAATTTCATCCAAATTTAATTCCTATTTAAAAGCTAAAACTTTAACGAATTTGGAACAGAATTTTCAATCTATAATGCTTTTTAACTTTTCAAGGTGTCTTTTACAAAAGCAATTCGAACGGTACTTTAATCAAGTTTTTGATTCAAACTGCAATTTTCCTGTCAGCGGCAATAACACTTCGACGCGATCATACTCGTTTATTATTGGAAGACCGATATCGAGTTACGAACTACTACCATATAATCCTACGATATTGATAACGAAATATTTTTTTCTTATATTTATCTTAGGGAAAGTATAAAATTTTTACATTTCGCTCTCCCTTATATATATTCAGATCGCTCTATCGAAGATTCATTTTTGATAAAGAATTGTAGTGCATGGATTGTCCAACGGAAAGGTCTAAGGGACCTGGGCCTTCGAGTAGGAGTCAGCAAAGGCTCCGAACGAAGTAAAAATAAATGTGTTCATTTGCATTGTAATTTTTCATTCATGTTTTGATTTTTCCATTGCGCACAAGTTTTTCTAAACTCTGATTTAAAATGAACCCTTTAATTTTTATATAAAAAAAAAAGGGGCACACGATTCAACCCCCACCCACTTCTCAAGTGCATCGATCCTACATTTGGTAGGTGAAATTTTTTTTATTTTCTGTTTTCATTTTCTAGGAGAATGAGAAAATATATTTGGCTGGTGTTTTCCATTTCCGTTTTTCAGAAAATAAATGAATATTTTTTGGAAAATTGAAAAATATAAAAAAATTATTTTCGATTTCCATTTTCGTTTTAAAAAAAAAAATATTTTTTAGAAAATTAAAAAATATTAAAAAAATCATTTTCTATTTTCTGAAGAAAAAAAAAATAGAAAATAATTTTTTTTTGACGAACCAATGCTCCCTAAATTTCTCCAAGCCCTTCTCTTCGAATTGACCCTTGTCTTGATTTCAGCATCAAAAGGGAATTAAGAAGTGATTCATGGAATCCTTGATCACGAAGACCGTCTTTGATTCTCAATCGGAACACAGATCTTATAATTAAAGCGTCACCAATTATAATTTAGATGGCTCAAATCAAGATTTTAACAATAGAAATTGAATATCATATAAAAGATACTCGGTGCATGAAAATTTCACTAATTAACATGCATGGGATTTCAAAAAAAAAATATTATATACAATTTTATTCTACGTTTTTATATTCAAAACCATAATTTTACTATTACTCCGTAGCTCTCCTTCTGATTTGAATATCATATATATTTTCCTAAACTTAAACTCATATCAATAATTTTACATTGTTTAGTTGGATTGGATTATTTGTACCCCTTAGTTTGGTTAGAACTTTGAAGCTCCTCTCTTTTCCCTTATTTCTAGCTCTTATTTTCTCCAATTATTTATGTTTTCAATTTAGTTGGCATTGTCCAGCAGCTGTCCTTAGCTTCCAAAGAAGCCCTCTACCGCTATCTAATGTCGTTGAACCCTCGCTAAAGCCCATCGATGTCCCGCATCACCCAAAGCCCAAATTAGGAGTAAATTGGAGATTTAATTTATCACTCGAGTCTCAGATATTAGATTCAATGCAACAATAAAATTATTATTATGGATTCAAATTTTAAAAATAATTTTTTGAAAAAAATAAAAAATAAAATAAGACTGCGTCAGTGAATCCTTCTCTGAAATCCACATAGTGAAAGTTTGTGTGATATTACTGCAGCTTCTTCGCCGTATCCACGGCGTACCAATCACTCTGCGAATTGCATATTAATTAATTCCTCTTCGTCTTCTCCCGGACTGATTCTGCTGGGATAAACAGACACTAAAACAAATCTGTTCCCCACTTACTTCAAGGATGCCCATGCAGACGCAGGTATGATCATATTTCAATCAAAAAGAAGAAGAAAAAAATCCCCTGAAATACGCAAAAGTTAGTGATCGATTGAGTCGCACATGCACTTCACATGGATATATGTAAAAGTTCATGCATGAGCCACAAGCACCGAACCATTCGACGTAAATAAGATTGTGAACTCTACTGCATGTATACGTTATGTATGATCATCTGCCTTGAATCTCTACTCTTTTTTTTTTTATGTTCCAAAATACAATTTAATGTCCACTAGTAAAGCAAAATAAAGCTAAAGTTGTGCTTGTCTCTATCCCCACCCTTCCCTCTCACTTTCACTTTTATTCACTTTATTTTTATCATGCAATGCTAGCTCATGTGGAAAACCCTACGGCTATCGACTTTCTCGTGCACTGGAATGGAATGGACCTCCTCGATCCTCTTCACATGAAACCATGCCTGTAAATTGGAGCTGTCAACTCCCAGATCTTTGTGTGACAGAGTTAAGGTGGAATGCATATCCTCAAGGGCTTTATCTAGTCATCGGGCAAACTAAAGTAGAGTGGATTGTGCAGCAGTGACGTGAAGCGGGAAAAAAAGTGGGGAGGAATCTCTTTGGATTTTGCCTTCCCACACCTTTACTTTGCCCATCTTCTCTTCACACCATTGAAGCTGTTCTTGGCTGATCTCAGGCATCCTCAGAACTCTGGACACAATCTTCATGTCGATTAAGGCCATGAGGACATCCGTCTCTTGTTTCCCCTTTACCCTCTGCTTTTTCAAGCATCTTCTCGGCCTCAGCATATCTTTAAGCGTCATCTTGCTCTGAAAGTTTGTATTGATTGATTGAGTCATCAACAGTCGTCCCTCACAGGCAATTGTTAATAAATTCGATTAAAGAACTAATGACTCACTTTTTTGTTAGCTTTCTTGAGAAAATGGAGTCGATTTGGATCCACTGAGCTGGTTTTCTTCTTGATAAGGGCCTTCAGCATTTGACAAGGAGTCTCCTTGTCTGCCTTGAGGAAGATCATGAAGGTTCTGATGGAGTCTTCGAGAATTGCCAGGAACTCGGCCGACGAAACCATTTCCTCTTTACCCAATTCATCTGCTTCCGGATCTGTGATAACCAGGGGGGAAAAAAAAACAAATCAGCACTTGCAATTATGAACACAAAGTTAGCAAGTTCTGAAGTAGTTAGTACCTCTTAATTCAGGAACTTGGAGAAATTTTGGCGATAAGTTCCTCGTTCGAGCGAATACTTCAGGCCTACGACCGCGCTCGTAAGGCTCATTTTCGATGAATCGTTGCAAGAGGACCTGAAACTGCTGGAATTGCTCAGCGATCCATTCAGTGCAACAGGATTTTTTATCGCTGTCTGATCCTTGGGCCTTCTTTTGCCTGAAGTAGTTGTAGTTCCAACTGAGAGCTTCCCAAGCTAAGCAAATCTGAGCCACGTAAACGCACTCCAACTCTTGATAAGGCGTTTGGCGACTTCCCTTCTTCTTCTTGAGTTTGTGAACTATTCTTTGCGAGATCGATCTCGGTTGGCACTTTATGGACCTAAACGTTTCTGAACATTTACAGGGACCTAATTAAGCATTGATATTCAGTTCGATCTTCCTGAAGAAACTGGACGCGAGCCTACCTGTTTCAGTGAGTTTTTGCGCGCAGATTCGATCGAAGAACATCGTCTCCTCATCGTACTTGCGGAACAATGTGTAATTCTCCCAGTGGGATGCACTCCTGCGCGAGGAAGACGAGAAGGGGCATTCGGTCACTGAATCACTGAAGATCGCAGAGCTTCTCCATTCCATGGAACTCTTTGAAGTGGATTCACTTGTAAGAGAAGCACCCAATGTATTCTCTTCGAGCTTAAACTTTTTGCTATCGAACTGAACTGCTTGGTTGGCATTGAACACCACTTTCTCATCCTTCTTCAACGATTCTTCCTCTTTATTTTTCTCCTCCTCGTCGCGATGTAATAAAGAATGATCTCCAATTTCAACAGCATCTGCATCTTCATAAACAAAACAGAAGATTAATTAGTTAAAATTCAAGACTATATTTCTCCATGTAGACGTACCTTTGACTTCTCCATGGTACTCGACTCCACAGTCTTCGAGATCAACTGGAGAGGATTCAGGCGGGATCTCTTCCATAAAGCTTTCATGTTCACCGACTTCTTTGAAGAGGCGATAGTACTGCACGTTGGGCGCCGTTTCTGCTTCTCCAAGTAATGGATCACTCACGGAGCTTTCGCCGTAGGAAAAGAACACGATTTCTTCCCCGTCGGAAGCATTGGACTCTTCGTTTCCGGAGAAGGACTCGTTGATTACTGGTTCATGATCTTCTTCAGCAACAAGATGAGTGCACCTGCATCAGCCATATTTAGTATGTGAATTAACAAGAAAAAGATAGATAGGGAAAGAGATTGATTGATTAAAATATGCACATTTGGTGGTGGTTTGTGGGCTCGGCAAGGAGATGGATGAAGAGCTTGGCGAGGAGGAAGGAGACGAGATGGAGGAGGGTGAGGAAGGTGGAGGCATGGTGGAGAAACATCACACTGATGCCTGTTTGTCCATGGCAACTGGGAACGTCGAACGTGAACTGTGGTTCGATGTCAGTTTTGACATGAGGGAGGATGAGGCTGCTGTTATGCATGCATTTAACAACAGACGGTGGCATTTGCTGTGGACCTGCGGTGGCGGTGGTGGTGTGTGAAGGAAATCTACTAATTGCTAAAGGACACCCTGAACAACTGCTTATATACATATATATATATATATATATATATATATATATATATATATATATATATATATATATTTATGGTCTTCTCAAAATAATAAAAAAAAATCATCAATTTAACTAGAATCGACATCCTCCCATAAACATAAACGAGAGATTAATTTTTGAACTATTCCACAAAAATATATATTTATAATCTTCGATAGATCGTTAAGTTTGAAATGACATAATAAATCAGGAAAATTAAAATTATTGAGACAATCGTCTATACAAATATTTTTTGATTTATTTTTATTATATATATATATATATTTATGCGAGATAAATTTCTTTAAAGTAATTGACATGAACATTTATAAATGGAGCTTGATTTCGAAAAGTACTGACCTGATTCAGCCAGACAATCTTTTGGCGGATCTTCTACACTGTCGGGTGCAACTTTTGCTCGAGTGGATATCTCGGATTCGTAACCAAGTTAAAAATTTCAATTTGGTCCATCGAACCAAATAAATAAATTTAAAAAAAAAATAATACAATCTCATATTTTATTCGAATTTGAGAAGAATTAATTTAAAATAATTATATTATTCGATTAAAGCGACGAATGTAGATCACAAAATATTTTTAAATTTTTTTCTATATATTTTAAGAATTATCCTCCCTCTATATATATACCAATTGCGCCACCTATCCGAATTGACTATTGTTATTCATCCGCTCTTTCCGATCTCTCCTCTCTTTTAAACATGTAAAAAAATAAAATAAATAAAATCTTATTATTATTATTATTATTCGTATTTAATTTTACTCAAAGTTTTGGCTGATTTCACTCTTAATTATCCCAAGATAACCAATCTTTTTTTATCGTTTGGTTTCCAAAAATAGCTACAACTACCTCCTCTTTTATTGCTCGCGATCCTTCTCGATCGTTCCGCTATATAATACTTCTATTAACTTCCTTTTTTTTTCGCCATTCCTCCGCCATGAGCCCTTCCGCACGGGAATTCAATGCGCCACCACGCCACGCCCCTCTCAAAGTTCACAAGGAGTCTCATCTAATCCAAAAGCCTTCTTCCTCTTCTTCCTCTTCCACCGTCTCCACGGTAGGCACCCCCACCCCCACCGCCACCGCCACCGCCACCGCCGCCACCGCCACCGCCAACGCCAACAACAACAACAACCCTCGTCAACGCCGTCAGCCTGTCATTATTTACACCCATGCTCCTAAAATTATACACGCCACTGTTGATAATTTCAAGGAGATCGTCCAGAGACTCACCGGCCAGTCACAAGCCGCCGCCGTCGTCGAAAACAATAACGGCGACGACGACATCATCGACAACAACAATAACAACAATGATATATCCGCCGCCGTCCCTCCTCCCAAGACGCTGCTGCCGTCGGCAAATGACGTATGCAAAGATAACAACGAGAGCATCTTAGAAGTCTCCTCGAGCGGTACGCCATCGAAGAATTACACGCACTTTTTGTACTCGTCGTCTACGGCGATGATGCCTCCGCTCGGAATGCCTAATCCTCCATTCCTAGGGGATCTATCACTTTTCGGACATAGTTCTTCAGATTTCCTCCATTACCCGAGCGGCGCCAACAATGTCTTCGATTTTGCACCCACAGATTCAGTATCCTTTTGGCCCTCGGTTCCTAATGTGAATAGCGATATCCTGTCGTCTTATGCCATTGAAGAAGCCATTCAGACATACCATGACGTAGGTTTATGATGTCTTTGCATATTGCTAGGAAAATATTGCGTTCTTGAGATGGGACATGCAATAAAAAGAGCAACTACGTACTGACCTCGACAGAGTCAATAGATCTATCTAGTTTATTTCTTCTTCTTTAATTTTTTTTCCCCGGCCCCTTTATAATTAATTGTATGATCTCTGTTAGCATCATTAATTCATTGATTCTTTTAAATAAGGCTTCGTGCAATTGTTTTCCTCTAATATGGAGTTAAAAATATATCTATATTTGAATTGACCAGTAAAAGATATGAATTTGGACATGTTAATCTATATGTTTACGTACGCATTTGACCAAGATATTTGCATTCATTAAATTTGAAGAAAAAAATTTCCGAGATCCAAAGAATCCATGGCAGTAGGCTGAAGATAGAGTAGGTTCCATATATACATTCAGGGAACAAGTTTTTCCTGTGACTTCAAAATTCACTTAATGGTCCTTTAATTTGATTGATCATGTAAAAGAAACTCAAAACCAGAGGGGAAATGTGACAGTGCAAACCATGCACAGTCTTCGTCGTCTACTGTAATCAGAAACAGAATTGCTTTTGTTTCCTATACGAGAGACCACTGTGGAAGGCATGCAAGGACACCCCAAAGTTGTGTTTCGCAGGTACGGGTGGCCGGGTGGGCAAATGACCATGAACAAGTTTACTTCTCAGTTCAAATACAAATTTCATCGAAGGCTCAAACTTGTAAAAAAAAAAGGTGCATCGATCGAGACCTTTAGTTCTTAGTTAGCATTTTGGCGCTACTTTGAAATCACCCGTGAAGAGCATTTTTAGAATTGATACCAAGACAACTGCTCAACAGAGACCAGCTCCAGAACTGCCACCCATGCATGCCTAGACAACCAACTCATATGGCACCTTCTATGATCAGTGTTGCTGCTAGGGTAGATGAAATTTATATATCTAATATAATATTGTCCATTTGGAGTCCCTCTTCAAATGATCGAAGAAGAATCACATTGGTCAATTGGCTAGAGCAACACAGATACTATAATAAATGGACAGAAATCGATTCTCGATATGGAATTTAAAATCTTCATCCAGACTCAGAAGTCCTCAACGGTTCTGACCAATGAATTAAGAGGTATAATTCTCCGTGATTTAACTCCTTTCACTATCACCGAAAGACAAACGGTGAGGGACACTGAGGGCAAATGTAAATACGTAATCGTCTTTTGCTATTTATATTTGAAGGATTTCCTTCATTTGATGATCCTCAACTTATCAGATCTTCCTATTAATTATTTGATCATTCTGATTCAACTGGACTTTTTTTTCCCGATATCTAGTCCATAAGTCTTTTTGTCAATTGTTCGATTCTTCTAATTCAATTGGATTTCCCATCTAATATCTGATCTCTATCAGACCACCAAGTCTTCCTATCAGTTGTTCAGTTCTTTTGATCCAATTGAATTTTCTGCATGATGTCCGACCTATTAAGTCTTCTTATCAATTGTCTGATTTTTCTGATTCAATTATACTTTTTATTTGATGTTTGGCCTAACAAATCTTCCTATCACTTGTCTGGTCTTCTTTTCTTCAGGCGCCTTCATCATACTTTATTGCACCAATATATCCTTAATTCCCCTCCGTCACAATCCGAATTTCACTGGATCGAATTTCATAAAAGAGATCTCCGTCATGATAAATCTGACTCTGATACCATTTAATAAAACAGATCAAAATTTCATATCTCAATAATGGTATGATCTTTAAATCTAAGTTCTTATGGATTATTTTTAACTTTATTAATTAAAAGGTCTTGTAACAATGAGAGCATCTTTTTTAATCTTATAAATTTATGATTTTTTCTATATTTAATTTTTCGGATGATCTACAACTTGAATTGTACTTCCGGTTCCTTCAGTCGAAGGGAAAAAAAAAAGAAGAAAGAACATTATTTTGCTTTCTCTTCTCGAGTTGCTTCGAGGATTACTGCTTTTTACTCAGAATTGTCATCGGACATAATTTTGAATAGTAATGTCAGTAACGAGAACAAAAGAGTGGCTTCGTCGAGGAAGGCAGTGATCACTACAAAAAAAACCATGATTTACCGACCGAATTAGCGACGGAATTTAATTTCCGTCGTTAATTACCGACCGAATAAAATATTCGGTCGCTAATTAGCGACGGAAACTTAATTCCGTCACTAATTAGCGACCGACACTTAATTCCGTCGCTAATTAGCGACGGAAGCTTAATTCCGTCGCTAATTAGTGACGCACGTTTTAAAACGGTCGCTAATTAGTGACCGAATTTTTATTTCGGTCGCAAATTAGCGACCGATTTATATTTCGGTCGCTAATTAGCGACCGATTTTTATTTCGGTCGCTAATTAGCGACCGAATTTTATTTCGGTCGCTAATTTAGCGACCGAAATATAAATCGGTCGTTAAATTTCAGTGATAATTTTTTTAAGCATGCTGTAATTAGCGACCGAAATAAAATTCGGTCGCTAATTTAGCGACCGAAATATAAATTGGTCGTTAATTAACGGCTGATTAAAAAATCAGTCGTTGATTACCGTCGGATTTCGAAATCCGTCGCTAAATAGCGACCGATTTTTAAATCCGTCGTTAGTTTTCTAAATTAAATCTAGGTTGGAATTTCTTTCCCTCTCGCGTCTCCGTCGCCTCTTCTCCGCGCCCCTCTCCGCCCTTTCGCCTTGGCGCCACCGCCGTTGCCATTGGTTCTTGGCCGAGAGGGCGTGTATGCACGCAAGCGGCGATCAGCGTGGTGTCCATGGGCATGATGCGGCCAGAGCTTGTGGCCTTGCACTACTTACAGCCGGTATGGCCATGGGCGTCGTCGGAGATGCTGGAGTCAGGTTGGCTCCTGTTTAACCTCATCCTTTCTAGCTTCCACAATGCTCTATGTTTACTTCTTTTGGTCGAACCATCGAACACAAATTGTCTCGTACTGATTGCTCATCAGAAGAGCCTAAGATCGATCAACTGCTCCTATGTCGGATATTATATCTTTCCATTTTTACCACAAGATTGATCAACTGCTCCTTGTCTTGATCGACAGCGTGTTATTACATCTCTCAAAGTACTTATGGAGTTAATTAGGTCGAGAACGATGGGGATTGTCTCAATAAGATGATAACTTGTGACCAAACAATATTGTGGCAAAGCGAAGAGTCTTTTTTTCGTTGATTTTGAATGTTCAGTTGCTGCTTCTGATAGAATTGAGCTGATAAAAGGGGATTAATGTATATATAAAGGGGAAAAAACAAATCTTTTTGAACAAACTCTTGTTGAACCTGGCTCAGAATCGATTTATATTACAAATCTAAGAAATAACTCCACCGCTGTTAAATACACTTTGACAGAAATATACAAAGGAGCTTGATAAGGTAATCATGTCCATTGGTTCTTTTGTTGGTTATTTCAGTTGGCACCTGATGCTATGGTTTAACAGAAATACAAGTCATTCCGAATAGATGCTTACCTAGTATTTGTTGTATTTGATATCTAACTTTTCTCTGTGAAGATTGTGATATTAGTTTATCATATATTCAAGGTATTACCATTTGTCTATATTCTTTTTGAATAACTATAATACTTATTCAAAATCTAGTATTAATACTTCTTGGGATTTTTATTTTGTTTAGTCATGGGAACTCTGAAGAATTTAGCTATTAGATTTGTCTTTGTAGGCGATAGCTATTATTTTTCTAAAAGAATGGTGGAATTTAGAAAAGCATCCAACGTCAAGCAAAAGATTAATTTTCCATGGTTCACTAATTAGGCTTCTTAAGCAAGAATCTTTTGTGCATATATTGCTCCTGAAGTGCTACTCAAGAAAGAATATGATGGCAAGGTAAGTTTTCTTATGTGCACGCCGTACTTGTTAGGTTTAACTGTTGAAATATACTTGGAGCCTGTTTCTGTGTTATTATTGATACCTAAATCCGGTGCACAAAACAACTAAATTCTTTCTTGAATAAACTGAATAAGATACACGGTGAATAAAGTTGTATATTGTGTCATCCCATTTATTTTGATACTATCATATCACTTTGCATCCAGAAGTTACAATTGACTCTTTTAGATGATTTGCTTTTGATACTATCATATCACATTTATTTTGTCATGCCACACCACTTGATCATTGCTCATTGGGTACAATTAAATTTTGCTTCGCCATATTTTATTCATTCCTCGCTGCTCAACTATTTTAAAGTAAGAACCACATGTGAGTAATTTCTTTTCTCATTGAGACAACTATGTGATTGGTAGCTTTTAGCTGAATTTGAGTGAAGGAATTTGAAGGTGTCTGAGAGAGGTTACAGAGGAGCAAAGTCTAATTTGAGAGAGAATCCTAAAGGGAGGAAGGGATTCCTATGGAATTGAAGGTCCAAAATTGCAAAAAATGGAAGTCTCATATTCATAACAAAATAAAACATCAACTTAACATTCTGATTGTGAGGTCTAGAATTAGTAAGCAAAATATTTGTTTGAGCATAACAGTAAAAAATGTTCTATTGTTGAAACATTTGTAGTTTTTATTTTCTTGTCTTGTGCTTCCTGAGCTGTTTTTATTTTCAATCTGCCCAAATATTACACAGCTTTTCCTCTCCAAATCACACGCACAAAACTCAACTCAGTCATTTAAAAAAATGAGAAATAGGTCGACACGCCCATGCCAATGGAGAGCATGGGCGTGTCGGGCATAGAGGTGGGTGTGTTAGCCGACACGCCCGGGGTGTGTTGAGGAACATGGGCGTGTCGGCTAACACAACATGGGCGTGTCGGCTAACACACCCGGGGTGTGTTGAGCAACATGGGCGTGTCGGCTAACACAACATGGGCGTGTCGGTTAACACACCCGGGGTGTGTTGAGCAACATGGGCGTGTCGGGCATGGGCGTGTCGGCTAACACACTCCAACATGGGCGTGTCGGCTAACACACTCAGGGTGTGTTGAGTTCTGGTTATTTTTTCAATTGTAATATTTAATTAAAAAAATTAACTTTAGCGACCGAATTAGTATTCGGTCACTAAATTTAGCGACCGATTTATATTTCGGTCGCTACACTACAAAAAAAACAGTCACTAGCGCCGAATTTAGCGACGAATTTTAAAATAAAATTCGTTGCAAAATAAATTAGCGACGAATTTAGCGACAAAAATATTTTTGTTGAATTGCGTCATGAAATAATAGCGGCAATTTTTGACGAATTTTAGCGACGAAAATTAGGAATAATTTAAAATTTAAATCGCTAATTTTATTGCAGATGATACGATTTCAAAATCGTCGAAATTTCGTCGCAAAATTTCATGACAATTAAAAATTCGCTAATTTATGACAATTTAATTAATTTTTTCGTTGGTAATTTTCGCGACGAAATAAGAAATTCGTTGGTAAATTGGCGACTGATACAAATTTGTCGCAAATTTCGTCGCTGAATTCGTCGCTAAATTCGTCGCAAAAATCAAATTTTGCGACGAATTAATTTTTTCGTTGGAAATTTTTGCGACGAAATAAGAAATTCGTTGGTAAATTTGCGACTAATACAAATTCGTTGCAAATTTCGTCGCTAAATTCGTCGCAAAATTCGTCGCAAAGTTCAATATTTTGCGACTAATTTTTGTCGTTGCAAAAATCTGCGACGAATGTAATTTTCGTCGCAAATTTCGTCGCAAAATTCGTTGCAAAATTTATCGTAAGTTGTATTCGTTGCTAAATTCGTCGCTAATTTGCAACGAAAATTTAATTCGTCGCAAAATTCGCGAATTTATATTTTTGTCGCTAAATTTGTCGCTAAATAAAAAAAAATTTAATAGATTTCATCCGTTTCGATATTCTATCGTATATACAAATTATACACACACATACAACAAAACACAATAAGTTCTAATATCCAAATAAATACATTCAATACAAACAAAACACACATACATTCAATCCAACAAAATAATATTCAATCATATCCAAATAAATACAAAGCAACACAATCAGTTAAGAACAATACAACATTCCAAATAAAAAGTTATATCCTACAACATTTCAAACATCAACATAGTTCTGATATTCAAATAACAATGTCTACAAAAGATCTAAACACATGGGAAAGAAAAAAGAAAAGATAATCTGGTAAGCTCTGCCGATATTTTTCTACCTGCATTAGAAAAGAAACAAAAAAAAAGTATCATACATTAAAAAAAAACTATATACTAACACGAAAATAAATATGCAAAGACTTACAATGATGTGCAGGTAGAAAACCGCCATAGGGATTAACTTCATCGATCATTCCTGTTTAAAGCAAAATAAACAAACTCAATAAACTAAAAAATTTTAAAAGTACTAATTAAAAACATGCATACAATATCATCATCGCCGCCACCATCATCGTCATGACTGGAGGAATATGACTTGGACCCGAACTAAATTCTTTAAATCGTCGATAAGAAAGACTTGTTGTCGTCGCATTTCTATCATTTCTTGATCCTTTGTGAGTTTTGTTGTTGTATTTCTAGAATTTACGATCTCTTTCATGTATTGTGCCCTTCAAATTGCTAACCTCCTCAGTTAAGTTATGTATCTGTGCCGCTACTGCTGATGGAGTAGAAGAAATAGATCTACGAGTCATGCCTCCAACCTTGTTCATCAAAGCAAATTCATTCTTATCATCCCCAGGATTGGCACTCATTGTCAATCACAAACCCCAAAACAACCTCTATGACATGTCAATAGTAATACATCAAACTTTGAATGGACCAAAACAAGCCAACAAGAAACATAGGTCAAATTGAACTATTTTATGAGAAGCAAGACCCTGCTGGCACAACACTAGAAGAGGAACTTGACATGATATTTACTTATTGTTGCCAAAGCTCCATCACGACAACTTAAGGTTGCACGTAATAATAAAACCGAGTGACAACATCAGCCACTTGACTCCTTGCATTCATCTTTGTGCTACTGCTGATGGTAACATTCCAGTAAACAACAACTATGGAACATTGATATTGGATCCAGAATCCACTATGCTAAACAAATTCTGATTGCAGCTCTTCAACCCATTGTCGCCAGTAAAAACATTCACCAGCAGCGACAACCTTCAATGACTTACCACTCTAATCTCCAAGTCTTGTGAAGCATTGTCCCACACCACATGTGGCTTCCTTGCTGAACTATCAACTAAAAAAACTCATGGATCATGATCTCACAAGTAGAACAAGAACCAGAAATCGTTGATGCATAGCCTTCTAAATTTTAAGAAGTATAGATGCATAAATCACTAACGATGAACTTGTCTTCAATAATATATATGGAAGCAAGCCCCCATTACGGTAAAGAGGGTGTTGAACCCAGAACCTTGGCAATAACTTCCAAAGACTTTACCAACTTAATAAACTGGCAATTTTATGCTTACAACAATAAAGTTAATCAATAAGCTCAATTAGTGCAAGATATAAACCTAAAAAATGCATCTTAAAACATAATATAGAATCAAGCACAACACTCCCTGAAACATGCTTAACATGTTTTAAATTTCATAATTTTTTATAAACATGACCAATTTTCATCAACTCTCATTATTTTAAATTCAACTAATAAAATTCTGCTAAGCACTTAATCATTTTAGTAGAAAGACCTGTCGATTGTTCAGAATAAAACGCCAAGAAATACCAGACACAAAGATTACAAATGCAAGGAATCTAAGACCAAAATACCTGTTGAAGATCCTGATCAGAAGCACTAAGATTAGTGGACGTTTCCATAGCCACAGGCCTTGAGGAGCATAAGAGGCGTCTAACCTACATAAGAAGAGCATTTATCAAAAGCATGTTAACATAGTCTAATAAGTACTAAGAACATTCCACTCACACAAAAACCATCTCTCATGATTAAATCCTAACAAAGGAACACGGTGAAAACCTAGATGTAACATAAGCCTACACAATAAACCTAAATTCATTCCTAACCACGCGATGACAAGGGGCGAATGCTAGTTAGCAAGGCCGCCGCGGCCGGCCAGGCGTTCGGCGGGCGACAAGCGGCGTACTGGTGGCCGCCATGGGCGTCGGCCACGGCGGTGCCGCGGCCGGGCGCGGCCGGCTGGGCCGAAGCCGCGGCGTTCGGTGCGGCGCCGGTCGTGCATGCGGCGATGTCGCGGCGTGTCGACCGAGCAGTGTTAGTGCTTATAAGCTCCACATATCTCCACAATGGCATGATATTGTCCACTTTGGGTCTAAGCCCTCATGGTTTTATTTTTGGGCTTTACCCAAAAGGCCTCATACCAATGGAGATATCTTTTTTCTTATAAGCACATGATCTTTTCCATGTCTTACCCATGTGGGACTTTGATTGTATTCCCCATACTCCCAACAATCCCCCCCTCAAACCAAGGACCACATTGGGCCCCCCAAGCCTATCCTCCTCGAAGGATTTTCTCGCTTGATGTCCGATCTTCAACCCACTAGGACTTCTGTCATTGTTCTGGTCCCGACCCAACTAGACTTCCTTCGATGTCTTCTCGATCCGACGGGAGCTCAACTTCCTTCGCTCGAGGTTCATGGCTTGACATGGACCATGGCTCGATAAAGTGTTAGTGCTTATAAGCTCCACATATCTCCACAATGGCATGATATTGTCACTTTGGGTCTAAGCCCTCATGGTTTTATTTTTGCTTTACCCAAAAGGCCCATACCAATGGAGATATCTTTTTCTTATAAGCACATGATCTTTCCATGTCTTACCAATGTGGGACTTTGAGTGGCGTCTCGCAAGTCTTGCCGTGCTGGTCGGAGGGCGGGTCAGTCGTGGCAAACGCTGCGTGCAAGCGAGGCGAGGGGAAGACCGGCGGCGGCGGAAGGGAAGATCGGCGGCGCGGAGGGGAAAGGTTAGGGTTCGGGTTCGGCCGCGATGCGAGGAGAAGGGAAAATATTAGGGCAGCGTAAGTTAATTAAATTTTCCAACGAATCCTGGATTCGTTGCAAATTTGCAACGAATCCAGGATTCGTTGGAAATTTAAAAAAAAAACCTTTTAAACTTTTTAAAATGTAAATTTATTTTTTAATTTGCAAAAAATCTAGCGAATACTGGATTCGTTGCTAATTTCCAACGAATCCACGGATTCGTTGCTAATTTCCAACGAATCCAGGATTCGTTGCAAATTAGCAACGAATCCTGGATTCGTTGCTAAATTAAAATTAAAAATTAAATTAACGTTTTAAAAAGTTTAAATTTTTTTTATTATTATTTAGCAACGAATCCTGGATTCGTTATAAATTAGCAACGAATCCACAGATTCGTTGCTAATTTCCAACGAATCCAGGATTCGTTGGAAATAAAAAAAAAAAAATTAACGTTTTAAAACGTTAATTTAATTTTTAATTTTAATTAAACATTTTTAATTAACGGTTTAAAACGTTTAAATTTTTTTTTTATTTCCAACGAATCCTGGATTGGTTGGAAATTAGCAACTAACTGCGTGGATTCGTTAATTACAACGAATCCACGAATTCGTTGGAAATAAAAAAAAACTTTTTAAACCGTTAATTAAAAACATTTAATTAAAATTAAAAATTAAATTAACGTTTTAAAAAGTTTAAAATTTTTTTTTTAATTAGCAACGAATCCTGGATTCGTTGCTAATTAAAAAAAAATTTTAAACGTTTTAAAATGTTAATTTAATTTTTAATTTTAATTAAACGTTTTTAATTAACGGTTTAAAACGTTTAAATTTTTTTATTTTTATTTCCAACGAATCCGTGGATTCGTTGCTAATTTGCAACGAATCCAGGATTCGCTGCTAAATTAAAATTGAAAAATAAATTAATGTTTTAAAAAGTTTAAATTTTTTTTTTAAATTTCCAACGAATCCTGAATTCGTTGCAAAAATTTAGCAACGAATTCTAGATTCGTTGGAAATTAGCAACGAATACTGGATTCGTTGCTAATTTTTGCAACGAATCCAGGATTCGTTGCTATTTAAAAAAAAAAATAATTTATACTTTTTAAAACGTTAATTTATTTTTTAATTTTATTATTAACTTTGCAACGAATCCACGGATTCGTTGCAAAAATTTGCAACGATTTTATTTTTCATCGCAAATTGCCGACGAAAATTTATTTCGTTACAAATTTGCGACGAAACCTAAAATTCGTCGCTATATTTGTTGCAGATTTGCAACGAAAATAATTCGTTGCTAAATTTCGTCGCCGAAAAACTGTTTTTTTGTAGTGCTAGAATTAGCGACCGAACACTAATTCGGTCGCTAACTTTAGCGACCGAACTCTAATTCGGTCGGTAATTTTAGCGACCGAACACTAATTCGGTCGCTAACTTTAGCGACCGAACACTAATTCGGTCGCTAATTTAGCGACCCAATTTTTAGCGACAAAATTTATCGGTCGCTAACCTATATTAGCGACCGAATAGCGACCGAAAATTTGGTCGGTAAATCGTGATTTTTTTGTAGTGGATGAAGAAGAAGGCCAACGTATACTGGGAGAGCGAGAGAGGTGATCAGAGTTCCACTTCCTCCGGCCGGCCGGCCGACCGGAGACCGGCGCATCTCCTTCCTCCGAGGAGGTTCGGCAGTGGAAAAATCTGATCATGATCACTTCTTTTTTAAAAAGAAAATAATAATTTATATTTGTCGATCACAATGATAGCTAACATTTGACCTGCCAACCACACTGAGACACGTATTAGGATCACAGCTTCGAGCAAGAAGATTAAGTCTAGGTTGCATAAAAATGCACATTAAAGCGTCGATTAGTGGAGTTTAATCTAGTGTCTTCCATGATCTAAAAGGCGCGCGATGCTCTTTAATTACATTCGCTAATCGAAGGAGATTCTAATTATTTATAGATGGTTGTATCATTACTGAACAAGTAATGCAAGTATCAGATCTTGCTTCTAGAGATTATATATAAAATTAAAGAATTAAAAAACCAAGACCATTAACAATATGCTAACTTGTCAGTGCGTAAATATTAGCAGTAAAGACTGCTGCTACATCATCATCAGTGATGTCAAGGGTCTAATCGTCACTACTGTTAATTATATTGTTGTCTTCTAGATTTAGATGATCGAGGAGTTAACTTAGTTTGGATAAGACAGCTCACTAAGCTAGCTAATTGATGTGATTTAAAGAGTCGATATATCTTTATCCACATCCAATTAAAAATTAATTAATTATAGCCAATACAATCTAATCGACATGCATGCTAGAGTAACTTTATAATCACCCTATTTGGCGAGCTAGAAGATCATCCAAGTGCATTAAACCAAAATAAGTATTTTATTAATTATAATGGATAATTGTGACGCATGTAGATCATTATTTTTCAGTGTTTACTTCATCTTTGAAAGAAGAGAAAGGGTGTGTGTGCTTAGAAAGTGATGAGATAATTTGGGAGAGGAAGAAGATAACAAATATTTGGTTATTTTTCTCCACTTCCTCCAATTAAGTAGGCCATGTTTGGTCAAGAATCCTTCCTCACCTAACCTCCAATTAAGTAGACCTACCGTTGAAGAAGTGGATAAGCTAATTATGATTAAAACTAAAATCACTAGATAACTTTAGTTTGAATCTGATAATATCAGTGTTCAATTCTGCATGTGCATGGATTTCAGGAATTGGAAATGAATGACAGTTCCTTCCCCTCAGATTCAGCGAGATCTCCACTTAGCCAAAAGACAAAATGTCCCAGCTCCCTGGTATTCCCTTCTTGGGGATCAGAGTCGCAGACTCGGCTATGACAATGTGCACAACGACTGCAACTGTAGGGAATCTCCTGGAACTGACGGCAGCTGTTGCACCACCAATGAGCTCTGGACTGATCCGCAGTCGCAGACATCGACATAATGCTGTGGCCCAAGCCGGTAGTTGAGTCCCTTCACGGACTCTCTGATTCTGACATCTTTGATTTGATTGCACCTGCTCATATGCATGCACGCATCCCATCCCCACACTCCTGCATCACATGTTCATTGTCCAATCTATCTATCTATCTATGTATCTATCTCCCTTTCCCCTGCAAGGAATCTACGTAAAGCCACTTTGCCACTTGACTACTCTCCTGGCTCATTTTTCTGAAATTTTCAGTTCGCGTCTCAGGAGAGATATCAAACAGATTCCCCATGATTATCATATCTCACTAATTAATCGCCTCGATTTGACCAATTGAGCTTTCCGATGATGAGTAATGGTATAAGGTTTCCTCTAGATCTTTCCCACCTAATTATCTGTTATTCCACGGCATTCATCTGAAGTCTCAGTCACTGCCAATGCCTTTTTTGTCAGCTTTCTTGGAAAATTGTTGTGGTTTTCGATTACTTTCGACTTCTTCGAAGAGGCTTCCATAGCACTGCCCGAAGACGAAGGCAATCGCCTCACAATTCACATTTTTTTTCCCAATAAAAAGTCAAGCGATTGCATTCGACAAACTGCATTTGATCACCTCCATTCATTTATTCAACCGAATATAGTTTCTTCATCCTTTGTCAAAGATTTTTCACACTCCCAATGTTTCGGAAAAAAGATCACTTTCATCAGTTGGAGCATATGATAGCTACATCCAGACTAAGTAGCAAGATGTTGAAATCGAGTACTTCTTTTCTGCATGATATTAACATTGCCAGCTCATAAGTCAGAATCATATTTATATATCCACCAAACCATCAGACTTTGATACTTCTCCAAATTAAGAAATAATTCTCCAGTAATTAATTATATATCCTTATATTGGACCACAATCATGTAGAATTAAACTAAGTATTAGTGAGCCTAATTTGCTTGATCGTCTAGATTGTATTGTCTTATATATATAGTTAATGGAAGAAGCACCGTGGTGAGTCATGAGTCCTCGACAGAACAGTAAACTAATCAGCTCGATCCGAATTGAAATGACCACACAAACATATATGCCTTGGCTTTTTGCTCTCGAGAAGTCGGAGAGTTACTTGATAAGGTTACTGAAGAGAATCAGTACATGGAGCTAGAGAAAGAAGCAGTATACAACAGATACAAGTTCATCTACATACTGTGTGCTTTTCCCCCTAACTAGCTGGAATTATCATCGCCGAAAGGAAATTTAGATTCTGCTCCACTCATATAGCTTTTTAACATGTCGTATAACTCGTCCATGCTCCACAAGCCATGATCAGGGACGTCGTTGTTGCTGCAAGTGGTGTGTTCTGAGACGGAACAGGTGGGCGGTGATGCAGACATGGGTGCTAAATTCCATGGGTCTACCTCGTAGGCATTGTTCATGGAGCAGTAACCTCCTCCACTAGCAATCATGACTGGGTCAGCGAGGCTGATGGCGCCATCGAGCTCGTCCGACGACCGAGGCGTCATTTCGTCGAACATGTTGTGCGCCGGGAGTGGAACGCCAGCGGAGATGAAGTTTTCCGACGAAGGGACTCGATATTGGTCGGTGGAGGAATTCTCAAGGAGTAATCTTGGCATCCAGTAGCTGCGCACCGCGTCGCGGAACAGCGCGCTGTTGGCGTCCACCTTGAGCTGCCGCGCCTGCTTCTGGACGCGCGTCCTCCAGTAGTTCTTGATCTCGTTGTCTGTTCTCCCCGGCAGATGTTGTGCGATTCTCGACCATCTGTGCACACGCCACGCACATAGATAGATATACAGTTACACACATCCATCGATGAACAATTTCCATCAAAACCCGAAATCAACAAAACAAATGTACATACCTGTTTCCCCATTTGGAGTGGAGGTCGAGGATGAGGAGTTGCTCCTCAGGAGAGAGGTTGCCTCGCTTTATATCAGGCTTCAAGTAGTTCAACCACCTCAGCCGACAGCTCTTCCCTGTTCTCTTCAACCCTGCACATAATTAGTGGATTGACGACAGAAACATCTCATGAGTTACGTTAGATGATATATATAAACTTAGATTAACTAAAAAGATAGATAGCCTTTTCGTAGTGCAGTCATATCAGGAGATGCATGAACTCGTGCATGGATAAATGGTACGTACCAGAGGATCTAGCTAGGAGATTCCAGCGGCCTTCGCCATGGCAAGCGATGTAGTGGATGAGGAGGGTGTCCTCCTCTAGCGTCCAAGGCCCTCTCCTTAGTTCCACCATCCCCTCGCATTCAGAGATAGAAGCCAGTGATTTCCTCTCGGTAGTTGTAGTAGTACTCATAGCGTTGCTACTGTTCTTGGCCTGCATGCCTTCTTCCTCTATGGCTACATGGAGAGGGAGACGAAGCCACTGGCCTAGTTTTATAGAGCATGACATGACCGAGAAGGGCCAAGGTCTTGCTTTGATAATTGGAAGCATGACTGCTGGCCAATTTTATTTATTTATTTTTTCTTCTTTCTTTCTCTCCTTTTTCTTCAGTGTGACTAGCAAAGGAATTTTCCAAGGTGATCAACTGCTCCTGGTCATTGGCTTTGACCAGGGAAGAAAGTTGATTAGACTCGATCATGGGGATCGATGCGAGTGATTAATTCTTGAAAAAAGTGGTGTTTAGAGATTCTTTTTCTGTGCGAAGCGTGTTTGACTGGATTACAGATTACTTACAGTGGAAGAGAATTGCATATAAAATTAAGTAGAACTCGGTCAGTGATCATCTTACAAATATGGTACTGCATGGAAAGATTAACAGTGAAAATTAAATTTTGGATCAGCTGGGAAATTAATTCAGAGCTGCATGGCCGCGTGCATCCTGCAAATGCTCGTCCTGTTCCATGAATCGACGCCTGTTAAGAACAGGCATTTCCCATAGCTTTCTGCACCGGCTTGCTTATCCATTCATGTTCTTCGTCTCACTCAGCGCCACTGTCCCTTACAGTTATCTACAATTCTAACAGCCAAATTAAGATCGTAGACGCTATTGTGCACTGTCTGGAATCTATCTGTGTCCTTATCTCGACTATTCGAGATCTATATCGCCATTAATATATTTTTTGGGAAAGCTTTTTGATGATCATTTGAACTCCTCCAAAAAACCAGTCGTCGTCAAAAATTTAATCTACGTACACGGTAGAAAACGAGAGTTTTTTTCACAAAAGCAGTTGGGGCTGGGCCTCCAAAGGGATAGGCCCATATATGAACATCTTGGGCCTCCAAAACTGAACCGTCGAGTTCCGTTGAAGAAGAAACCATGCCCTGATAATTTTTATCGGAGAATTAAATACAATTTTTTTTTATATCGAGAAAGTATTTATCTTTTTTAATTGTCGAATTTTTTTATGTCATTTCAGTCACTGTCTTAATAAATTTACATGTTAATCAACTTTGACTTTAAAAATGATAATATAGTACGACTTAAAAATTTTATATTTTTAAAATATGCGCTTTGGCATTAATTTTTAAACCAGATTTTATATGTTTCATCATCATTTATTATATTTATAGTCATTTTCATCTCCATTCTTATCCAATATTAAATTTTTATACTTGAACAAAAGATGATGTATTCACTCTATATATTTTTAAAAAGGTAAATATTCCTAAAAATTTTACAGTTCTCAGAGATTGTCTATTACTTTTTGGGATAATTTTATCGTCCGTATTAAAAATTTAATATTAAATTTTTATATTCACCTTTATATTAATATCCATTTGAAGATCAAATAATCATAATCTATCTAAATATCTTATTATTATTTATGTATTTTTAAAATTTAAATATTAGATGAAACTATAAATATTTATCATACTAGAATAATAAAAAAAATAAACATTAATAAATTAAACATCATAAAAAAATAAAATATTAAAAATAATTTATCTCATCGCCATCAATAATTTAAAAAATTGATATCCCAATTAACTCTCATCGCAAGCCAGTTTATAAATATAAACTTGATATACGGCAAGTTGATTGTTTTTTACGTATCTAAAAAAATATATTTTTATTATTTTTTCAAAAAAAAAATTATTTATGTGACATAATATTAGACAAACTTATTGAAGGTGAGGCAGGCCAGGCCCATCATGTCGGATGATATATTATCAACAAAACGAGTTGTTGCCGTTGCTAGTATATATCAGTGTCATGTCAGTCTGCTACCAAAATAAAAATAAATAGGAGAAAATATCTATAAAAGTTGAAAATCTGTCTAACTAGTAGTCCCTGCTATCCGTCCTAAGACATTGACGAGAGAGAGATAAATCACAAAAGAGAAAGGGATAAAGTCCCTTGATATGGTGACATGACAAAGAGGGATCTATTTGAAATCAGAAGAATCTAGACTCCTCATCCGACATCGAATCTAGCTCATTCTACAAATAATATTCTGTCCTTATCATCCCGCCATCCTATAGAGAAAATATCGATTGCATATCTCAATGCTCCTTTTCCAACAAACTATCATTTTCTAACCACCACAATTGTATTTTTTCCCTCTCTCTTCTTTTCTCTTAATTTAAAAAAAAATCAAATACAATAATTTTTATAAGTACTATTTTCTATTCATATTATGCCAAAAATTTTGTCAATCTAATTATATTAATTAGTTTGTCTCATGATTATTAAAAGAGAGATAAATCATAGAAGATCCTATAGATCTTAACGTGATGACTAAAATATATGAAGGTCATTTGAATTAAAAAAAAAAAAATTTAGATCTCCTCCTGAATCAAATAAAATGAGTGTTGTGTGTTAAGCGAGTTGATTAGCATAATCGTATCTAAAAATTGATGGTTTAAATTGATTTTTTTTAAAAAATAACTTTTAAATTCCTCATACGAATTTTTGGATCCCTTTCTAGCGAATATTTTTTGGGCCTTATATTAGGTACGACTCTATTGATTAGACGATGCACAATCCCCACGAGAGGGCTAAGCGACTAGTACGGATTGTAAAATTATCCTTAAAAAAAATAGTTAATCTCCGAAGACTATAAATTTTGGGATGTTTACCTACCAGTCGTATTAGTTTTTGATTGAATAAAATTATTCATTGTGATTTGTCTTTCTTCATCTAGTTATGGACCGACGATGAGAAGCACTTGAAGTGAGCGCATTATTTTTTCTCCCAAAGATAGACGGCGAGCCTGATAAGACGATTGAGTTGGATTGGGCCAAATGGTTGGATCGAATTGATTGGATTGAGTAGGTCTATTGAGTAACTAGTTGAGTGGGCTGAGTTTTTTAATTTATTTGACGGGCTAGACAAAGTAATTAGGTTGGACGAGCCAATCTGGCTACCAAATTATTCGGTTAAACAGGAGCAAGTGGATCAATCGGGCTAACCCAACCAAATGAGATTGTTAAATTGAGAAATTGGTTAGATAATTTACTAATTTCTATTAAAATAAATTCGATAAATAAAATTGAATAAAAGAAATTTTGTATTATATTTGTCATTTCATTCTATTATCACGACAATTTTTTAAAAAAAAAATAAATAGTATTCTGCTTTTCTATGATATTCTATTTGAATTTTCATATTCGATTCCTTTCCGTTCCAAGTTTAATTGGTGTTCAAACATATAAAATTATTTTATTAAAAAAATACAAATATTTGTATGCTTATTTCACATAGTTTAATGGTTACACAAATAAAGATAAACAATCTATTATTATTTTTTTAACACGTTACGATGATAAATAATATTTTATATTTGTTTATCAAACTGGTAGTTTAATGGTAAAAAAATACGGACAAGAATTTGAAATGTGATATATTAATTACGTTATAAATAGGTTATGATTCATATCGATATAAATATATTAAACAATTAGGAATTAAAGTAATCTGGATCTAATATATATATATATATATTGTATTGTATACGATTTTGTCAGCCAAAAACAAATAAACACCAAAAAAACTTTTGTCAGAATGGATCGAAAGGGAGTCTAGATCGAGCATTTTATGGCGAAATTTTAATTTGCCGGCGGTGCGATGCTGCATTGTTCTTTGTGTATCACCTGCGCTTCGTAATCGTTAATGCACGTTTAATCCCGACGTTAATTCTAATGCCGCAGCTGGAGAAGCACAGTGCATTTACTGCGCGGTACTAATCATGCGTGATGAAATCGGCGTGAGGTCAGAGACGACCGGAGACCATGACGGCAGCGGCGGCGGCGGTCGGAGGAAGGAGGAGCAGCGTCGACCCGGCATCGCCGGGGCGGCGGCGACGGCGGCGGCGGCGCCCGCACCTGTTGCTGCTGCTGCTGCCTCAGAGAAAAATTTCGATTTCGGCAGCACTGCAGAGAATAGATTTTGTGCCACGGAGAAGGCGATCGAAGCACCGCCCAGCAAACTTTACATTTGATCATTCACGAAGAGGAATGTTGCAAGAACACAGGAGGAACAAAAATAAAGAGTAGTAGAGCTATTTGAACAGGCATCGTCTCTAACCGGAAATTAACTAGTTCATATGTAAGGGAAATAATGGAATTCCTTGTAAACCTAATATTTTTTTTCTTGCGGCGATTGAATCAGAAGAGATCGACGGCGGGCCGCGGATTTTTTGCAGAGAATAAAACGAACCTGGAAAAGGGGGATTTTGCAGACGAAATGCATCACGCCACCGGTAGGTAAACTTACCTACTTCTCGTCGGGTACCTTGTAGGAGTCGGCGGTGATCTCCGACAGCCACGAGCCGGGGAATAAGGACTGCAGGAGGAGGAAAACCGACGTGAGAAATCGAATCCCCGAGGAGATAAAATGCTACTTTCATCGGAGAAAGCAACCGACGAAACGAAGAAAACCGATCAAATTTGGGGATTTCCAGAGGAAAAAAAGCATCCAAAAACACGAGCAGATGTGAGTTCGATAGATCGGAGCGGTGGTGGGGGAGAGGAAACTCACGTCGAGCTGCTTTTGGACCGCCCTCGGTCGCCGCCGTGGTCGGCGGCGAGCCCTGGACCCGGTCATGGAGTAGAGGTCCTCATCGATCTCCTCTTTCGTGAGCGAGAGTGAGAACTTGAGCCGCTTCGGCCGCTCCTGGTCCTCCGACCTCAACCGCACCACCTTCTTCTCTCTTGTTCCCGGCAGGGACCCGCTCAGGTAGTGGTGGTTCCCGGTCGGAGACCTCGGCGCTCGGCGTCGCTTTCTCAGGTTCCACCGCGGTGCCAGCGGCTCCTCCGATGCGTCGGCTGCAGGCTGTTCTGGGATCGCCGCTGACTCCGTCACCAGGACGGACTCTGTCCTGCCGATCCCGTCGATGGGGAGAAACGGAACCGCCAGGTTCATGCGGTCCGCCGCCTCTCGGAGGTGAAGCAGCAGCTTCTCCCTGACTTCCTCAATCCGTGGGTCGTCGTCGCCTCCATCGTCCTCCACGACAGGCCTCCGTCGCCCCGCTTTCTCCTCGTCTTGCTCGGCCGTCTTCCGTCGGCCGCCGACGACGATCTCACCTTTTCCGTTCACACTCACGCAGGGGAGCACCCGCCGGCTCCCCCACGACTTCAAGATCGGGAAAGAGGGCGTCGGCAGGACGCTAGCCGGCACCTGAGGTCGAGGCGGCGTGGCTTCCCTCGCCGCCGGTGCCGGAGCCGGTGCAGGATCCGGCGGACGGGGTGACGTGTCGGCAGGGGTGACCATGGGGACGTGACCTGATCGATCCGACGCAGGCGTTCGTCGGCACGAACCGTGAAACGGCGGCGACAGAAACCGGCGCTGCGGAAAAGGGGCCGGGGAAGGGTTTTCAAACGTGAGGGTCAGAATAGAGCGTGGAGGCGGGTGAAAGGGCGACAGACAAGGTCCTTAATTACTAACAGCACAAACATATATATATATACAAGGGAATAAAAAAAAAGAGTAATATACAAATTAACAATAATAATGATAATATATTTATCATCATGATTATGTTATTATTATTATTATTAGAGACTCGTGAAAATCTAAATATTAGGAATTCAGCTATTATTATTATTATTATTATTATTTCATAGAAATAACTCTAAAGAAATATATATACTGATCCTCTACTTGTTCCGAGGGGGAAATCTATAATAAGACAATGTGCATAAATACGACAGTAAAAGTAATATGAGAATATTAGGAAATATAATTTTATTCTATTTAACAATTAATTTTATAATGAACTTGTTCCATATAAATTTATAGAAATTTTCACTCTCCACCTACTTTGTCTAATGGCTCGTATAAATAGTGTTTATGATTTACTAAAATTAAAACTTCATAGAAAGATTTTATTTTATTTTATATATATATATATATATATATATATACTTTTTACTATTAGGAATATATGATAGTTAAGTTCTCGTGGTTTATTTTCACTGTATTAAATCGATGTAGCTTACTAAGATTTAACTAGAGGTAACTTCAACTATTAATGCTGGCTTGGCGCCTCATTTAAGGACATGCCTTCACATTTATAAAAAGGTAAATGTGTATACATAAATAACAGTTATAGTTTTGAATCAATAATAAATGTGTCATCTCCAGTAATATTAATTAGTTAAAAGAAAAAGTTATACAAAATATGGATAAAAATAGTGAAATTTTGTTTCACTTGCAATGATTTGAAAAGGCTTATGCTTAGAAAAATTATTGATTATTTATCCTTCTTTAAAGAATTATTAATGTTCGAGCATTAATATATAAACATTTGCCTGATTTTGAGTAGAAAAACATGCCCAGACATCAGATTTAGACTCTTTTAATGATAGCATAAAAACTTCCTTTTAATTAAGGAAGAAGAATTAAAAAAAAAAAAAAAGGAACTTGAAATTTCTGTGCTGATCTACATGCTAAATAATACAATTCTATGGGGGGAACAAATAATTTGGACGTAGTTTATGTAAACCAAAAAAGATAAGATAAAAACACAATAGAGAGAGCCTTATTTCAATATGAGTAACTATTTCAGTTCTCTCTTCATTTGGAACATCCTCCAAATGCTTCAGAAGCAAACCTTATCTATCCACATTTTCCAGTTCCATTAACCATCCATATCACAATACCAACCAACTATAAACACTCAGGGGATCCTCCTGTGAAGTTGCCTAGCTGTTAGTTTTTTCCTGGGCATTGTCATCTCCATCCTCTTCCTGAGAAAGTTCACTCATCATGAACCTTAGACTGTCACCTTCTTCGAGTTTCCACTGCTGCTTCAGTTCGTTAATAGCTTTGGAAGCAGCAGCTGCAACAGCAGGGTTGCTGTCCTGCGCCAATCTCTGCATAAAGAACCAAACAGTTATCCCATTGCTTCTTCAGCAGAACACAATGAGTTTTCACATACTTGCAGTGCCCCCATGCCGGCATTTCCCAGAATCCACATGGATGGAGCAGTGGCCAAGGCATTTGCTAGAGCTTTCCTGTGGGAATAACCGAAAAGTGAATCCAAGGGCGAAGCTTGATGATTCTAAGACTTGCGAATCCGTAAAACTGTGACGTGCCAGAAGAAAGTTCAGCATATCATCGAGGGAAAACTGCATGCTTCCTTGGTTTGACCAAACTCAAAAGCAGCAGAAATCTCGAGTTGGATTTGTCATTTGAGAAGAAGAGTCTATACATCACTAAATCTACTAGTACAATACCACCATGGACACTTAAGACAAACCTGGACGAAATAGATCTTGAAGGATTTAGATATTTGGCTTTAGCATCATCAAATGAAAGAAACTATAGCTATCAGTGCAGTGTTATTGTGGTATATATCAGGCTTAGTATACTTGCGAACCAATAGCTGCATTGAGACTTATCATACATGTTAAATACTCCTGTTCGAGTTGTTTTAAAAAATATCATCATTTCTCTTAAATGCCAATGAAAGATAGCATCTTATAGCATGCCATCTTCCTGACTTTTCATGGCTATAACAAATTAGTGACTTATAAAAGATTCCTAATCGGATGCATCGGTCATGATATGCTAGCTTCAGTATAAATATTGCAACTGAGAGATTTATTGTTGTAAAATAGTTACATCCTAGTGAAAATGATAGATTTCAGTGAACTGTTGGATGACAGTTCTCAGAGCCATAATACTTGTGCTAGGATCATCGGCTAGTTTGGTTGGTTCAGTTAGAAGGAACCACATTTCCTAATAGGGATTTGACAAACATACTGAAAAGAAAGATGCACCTTGTATTAACATCTGGAGAGCTAGAACACTCGGCCAACAGGGAGACACTACTTTTACCATCCATCGCATCAAGATCAATAAGTGTTGCGACTAGTAGTTCAAGCTGCCAATGACAAACGCAATGCAGTGAAGATTAAGAAACCTAGTGCACAGAGTAACAAAAGATCTTGTCGATGAAAAAGCGACAAAAGAATGTACCTCCTCAGGGTTGGTGTAATCAATACCATCAGCCTCAGATAAGGCAGATGCCATACTCCAATAAGCTTCCTAAAATAAACCGTAATTGAAGAGTTTATACGTGCAATATGAAGCATTCAGAAACAAAAATAGCACAATAAAATTTGCATATTAAGGCACCTGTATGGCATGCATGCGGTCTGTTGTGACCTCATCGACAAATAGTTCGAGAGTTTTCCCATTCTTTTCAAGTGTAATGAACTCCATTCTATCTTTGAGAGAGAAAGACCCTTCATTTGAAGGCCTACAAGGAATTGTTTCAACAAAATTAATAGTTGATCATAAATGCCATATAAACACAAAAGCACACAGGAAACAATTTTAAAGGGAGTCGCTACATATATAAAAAAAATGATATTAAGGTGAAAGACTTACAACTGGTACAATTTATTTGCCATCATATCATGAATGTTTCTTATAAACTGCACAAGAGAAACTGATTATTCACATTGCTCACAGCTTGAGTTTGAATTTATAGTAATAACAAAAGATAAAATAGTGAAAAACAAAGAACATTATGATCAATTCAAAAATTTTATGGGATATAAAAAAGACTCCACATTTTTTAAACTAGTTAATCATATGACACTTATGCAAGCCCATTTACATGATTAAACTTACACCACAAATATGTTGGAAAAAATGCAGGAGTACATCTTCTACCTTCAATGCCATATATGCATCTTCCATAGCACGGCGTCTAAATATGAAGTCAGCTCGCCGTAAGTCAGCCTGGTCAAAATCAAAGTGTTTTGGGGGAAATTATGCTCTTGTAATTAGATGTAAAATAAAAAATTCAAAAGAAACTTTAACAGGGTAGAATATAGATGAAAATAAAATTTGATGATCATCTTTCTACACTACCAAACTTCATAAGATCATGATTAAAGAAACTGAATAATGGCAATTAATACAGAAAAAGAGAAACCTCTAAGGCACCATCACTCCAATGCTGATCTGCTGCTCTCTTCAAATCAGATTGAGCCCTGTCCTTCAAGATCTGCATGGATAAATCAAGCAACATTGATCAAAATAATAATTTTTAGCTGAAAATTGGAAAAGCTAAGATAGAAAACATACAGTGGCTAAATGCTTCAACCGAGCAGCCTTTTCCTTAACACCGAGGTCAATCTTCCCAGTGTCCTCCCTCGCACGAGCTTCCACATTACATAAATGTTAGCACTTCAAAAATATTGAAGAAACTCTAAAGAACAAGTGAAAACTCAGTTATATTCAGATAAAGTATAGACTAAAGAAGATGTTATACCATCCAGCTTAAGAAATCCAAGTCCAAGAACAGCAGCATCTTGGCGTGCCCGATCATTTAGTCTTGTTATGCCACTAGTGCATGAAAATTTCATGGAAAAATATCATCAAAGCAAGACAATAATAAACAAGTGAAAAGATGATATCACAACAAACGGCGATGTAGTCAAAGTGTTGTAGAGAAATGTAGTCTAACCATACATCGATGACCATTTGAATTAGCAATCTAGTTATGAGTATTAATTCATTAAATTGAAGAGTGAAAAAGAAGTTAATTGAAAAAAAAAAGAGATTCTAGTTGCGGATCAGCAGTAAAAAAACAAAATTTTAATGGTCTCTTTTCATAATCAGTAAGATGATCACGATTTAGGAACACAAAAATTTAGGAAACCAACAGATAAAAGGAACATACATACTTGGAAAAAAAAAAGGATCTAGAGTGTACCATATCAATCATATTTCACTCAGAATAACAACAAAGAATTATTTAGTTGCAGTCAGTTAGATACCGTGAAAGTAAGATAATGTCATTCCGTGCCCTTTCATTCACATATTTTGCATCATTATGAACAAATTTGCAAGCTTCAGCTAGTCCTAGACTAGCATGGTGAGTGAATCCTCTATCTTGCCCACCTTCAAAGTGATCACTGTGCCATTTTTTTATAAAAGAAAAAGAAAAAGGAAAACTTAACCAAGTATAATAATAAATCGGAGAAAGAATTAACATGAAGACTATGTATGACTCTTTAAGTGCAAATTGAATATGGGCCATGGTTCCAAAGAAAATTTGTGCAATATGGGGGTTACTGAAATCTTTTAATTAGAGTTTAAAATAATAATAATTTGGATTCTTAATTACCATTTACAGTTGACTGAACTAATGCATGTAGCCAATGACATAGCTATATTAAATGCTGAAAAAGGAGCATCCATACCTAGAAGAATCTTCAGAATTCCTTGTGCATTTCTTGGCCTCACTATTACTAGTATTAGCAGAACATCGAAAGACCATGTGGCCTCTGGGATATATATAAGAATATGGACTCATGCACCAAAAGTCTTCATAGGATGAACAGGTCCTAGTGCTCATAAATTGCCCATAACATAGTTTCTTAAAGCCAATAGTCTTTCTCAAAGGAGTTGATCCAGTATAATGTGGTACTTTTGAGAATGAGCTTCTAAATCCACTTTGGTCAGTAACTGTCATTCTGCAAGAAATCTTGCCAGCCATATTTGCAACTAGTGGATGCAACTATGCAACTTATTAAGAAATAATTAAACAGAGCATCAAAAGATTTTCAAACTTCTGCAGCAAGATTTCAGGCATATGCTGCTGAACCTTCACACATGCTGTTGACCTGAAGAGTGTTAAGTTTCATATGAGCATCTCTATCAGATTATATGGTATGAGTACAAAATCATGTTAATATGTAAATCAGCACATGTAAGCACATACTACATTATCATAATCTGCTCATAGCACAAGCTTCTCCTTGAGGAAAAAGGAGCTGTTCTTGGCCCAAGTTCCATGCCAACATGCAACTATTGACAATCATGAGTTGGAATTACATAAAACAAGTAAGCTCCCAATGACACTGTTGCAGTTTAGATGCTCCATGTCCATTAGTCACATGTAGACTAGTTCGGTAGTCCATGATGTTAGAAATGCATCCCCTTCCAAGTGACTAAATATTTCGGAAAGGAATTAGCTCCACCTTAACTTGAAATTTAATATGGTATCAGAACTAGACGTGTACCTTTGAGTCATGACAAGTGGGAAGGGGTGTGTCGAAGCTAAGCTGTTTCATGCCCATTACATTGGCTATTATTTCTATATATTAGAATGGTATCCCTAGTCAATACATGCTCAAAAGCTATTTTTCATCACACAACTTGAGCATAATTCTGGTATAAAAAATGTCCTCCTCTAGTCTATAGTTGTACAGTCATCCAATTTGGGTCAAATGAGATATTATTGCACCCAGGTTCTACTTCTATCTCCAATTTTGGTTTGATTTTACCTTGCTTCCTTAGTACAAAGACACTGAGCACAAACAATTATCACAATGGAAATCAGAGTGCTTTCAGCTCCAAATGTACCTGGAAGGTAGACAGCTATGTGAAGCTTAAAAAAGAAACTGGTAAATCCAATGATAAGGGTGCACCAAGAGATTGAAAAAACCAATGAATCTCTTTTTCCCCTTCAAAACGACTAAACAGCCACTAGACAATTACCTAAGCCTAATTTGTAGTTGTTTTCATCTGAAATGAAAACCCTAATATAGGATCAAACACCTGGTGTATATTCTTACGATTCCAATTCAAATGTGCATCTAACCACAAAATATTAAAGTAGTTGCTCAAACTTTCATCTATCCAGCTCTTTCTGTTCACCATCATCCCCCCAAGATATTTGTTGGTAGATCAATGAGAAAAGTTACTGGAAGAAATGTTTTCCACCATTCAATACTCAAACAGATTGGCCCAGATCCGTGAGGGCACGGTAAAAAGAAGACCCGACCAGTCAACCTAATTCTTCAAAATTTGTATAAGTAAATTTCATCACTCTACCATACATAAAAAAAATTATAAAGAACCAAAGAACTGATACGTTGCAATGTCTCCGTAATCAACGCAGAATCCCCCGAAAATTTTCTTCCTTTTTTTATAAACACAATAAGCAACCAAAACCTAAAAAACATCACAAGAGTAGCAAAGACGAAATCTTTTGTCCAAAAGTCGACACAAATAACGATAAAGCAGCCTCAGACTTCCGCTCGTGAAGCGAGTACGGAGGCAACCGGAGCACGAAAGATTCAGTCAGCTCCTTCTAAGCAAAACTGACGAAAAATAGTTAATGATACACGAGCAATGGAAGGATCAGAACTCACCAGAAGCGTAAACTGTCGAGAGAGGGAGGAAGGAAGGATCAAGAACGAGAAGGCAGCAATAATGGGGGAGGGGAGCCAAGGGGGGAAGCTACAGTCTACAGCAGCCACAAATTTAGCATGCGGCATCGCTCGGGCCACCAAAATAATTGGCGTTTTTTTTCCTCACTCTCCATAGTTAAAAGAATATCAGTTCAGAAAGTAAATGGATATCTCAAACAAAGTGAAAATTCAGGAAACATCGAGGTGGAAAGCGAGAATTTTGAAATTAATACGTGGGACAAAAGGATCTATTAACTAGGCCCAGATGGATTCTTACGTTATTCTCTTATCCATCATGCTCTGATGGGGATTGTGCGACAAGAACTAGTCGTCAGACATAGCTTCTCTTCCTCGTCCTGTTTTTGCTTCCTCAAATAATCAAGAACAGACAGATAGACATTAAGAAACACTGAAACAATATAATAATTTCGATTTAACGTCACTTTGAGGTGTAACTCAACATTTATCTTATTCAATTCAGAGCCCATAGTTCAATGTTGTGCCTTCCTATATATATATATATATATATATTTTCAGAATCTATATATGCAGATTGTTCATTACTCGATCGACTGACTTCTGATCACCTTGACTTGGCTATCCTATTCAAATTCAACAGTCAACGCTTCTGTCCCTAATTATCCTTCTTTTCAAATCTTTTGACGGGCAAAAGAAAGTCCAACTGCAAGTGGATGCGGAGATTGTCTCTCTCTTCGAGTCTGAATAATAAGGGAGACTCTGCACCTGCTTTGAAAAGTCGACGCTCGCTCATCTTCTGCAAAATTGAAGTGCGTAGTCAGCCATGCTTAACTGCTCCAGGAACAAGACAGAGACAGAATTTATGGTTTTACGGATAAGATTAACTCATTAATCTTGAACGGTTCGTCTCGAAGGAAATATCTTCTACTTCTGACAAGGTATTGAATGCATTTTCTTCTATATTATAGCAGTTTAACTTGAGGTCCAAATCACGAGGAACCCACTGAAGTTCAACTAGTCTCCCTTCCCATCCACTTCGCTCCGAGTAAATTCAGTCGATCTCAACTCGACCAGCACCTTGTTCTTGATTGAACGATTATACTGGAGGCCTTCATGCGACTTGTTCACGTAGATCTCCCCTACACTAGATGTGTCCGAGTTGAGCATCCCAAAATAAGAAATACAGTAAAGACTTCCTCTCAATAAAATAGTATATAGATCAAAGTCGAGCGGAAGCGCCTCCTTTGAATCTTCCCTGCAGATTTGGAAACCACACAATTATAAGCTTCAAGTGCCACAAGGTCTGTCTGTCTCTCTCTCTCTCTCTTTCTCTCTCAAGTCTGGTCGCAGTTCCTGCGGAATTCAATCCGACCTTTCTTTTTATCGTTTTTGATTCTCAAACTCAAGCCATGGATGGAAACTGGGTCGAAGAGGCATCAATCGGCTCTCTGCAATTTTGTATCGACAACGACGCTCTTCGCAGAATGGGCAGCGGCCTCAGCGTGGTACCCGACCTTGTTCCAAAAGAAGGGAGCGGCGGCGGAGGCATGGAGGCGGAGTCGAGGAAGCTCCAGTCGTCCAAGTATAAAGGAGTGGTCCAGCAGCCCAACGGCCGCTGGGGCGCGCAGATCTACGAGAGGCACCAGCGCGTGTGGCTCGGCACGTTCGCGGCGGAGGCCGAGGCGGCGCAGGCCTACGACGTCGCCGCGCAGCGATTCCGTGGCCGAGAGGCAGCCACCAACTTCGGGATGCTGGCGCAGTCCGACGAGGAGGAGGCGGCGGAGCTGTCCTTCCTCGGCGCGCACTCCAAGGCCGAGATAGTGGACATGCTGCGCAAGCACACGTACCGCGACGAGCTGGAACAGTGCAAGCGCGGGGGCGGAGAGTCGGAGGTGCTCGGGAAGAGGAAGAGCCCCGCCGGCGTCAGCCGGCAGTCGTCGTTTCCCAGGGACATGTTGTTCGAGAAGACCGTGACGCCGAGCGACGTAGGGAAGCTGAACCGGCTGGTGATTCCCAAGCAGCACGCGGAGAAGCACTTCCCATCAAGAATCGACGGCGCCAGCGGCAGCGGCAAGGGGGTGCTGCTGCACTTGCAGGACGCCGACGGGACGATGTGGCGGTTCAGGTACTCCTACTGGCACAGTAGCCAGAGCTACGTGCTGACCAAGGGGTGGAACCGCTTCGTGAAGGAGAAGCAGCTCAGGGCAGGGGACGTCGTCAGTTTCTGGCGCTCCACCGGTCCGGACAATCAGCTCTACGTCGAGTGGAAGACCAGCCGTCGAGCGGAGCCTCCGGCGGTGAGGCTGTTCGGTGTCAACATAACGGAACTGCCGGCAGGCGGCTACCGGATATCGAAGAAACAATTCATAGAGGTATTGTAGCGTTTGGATGATCCATCCCCGATTCAAGAATATCGAAAATAAAGTTTTTTTTTTATAATTCATATATTATGGTCCCGAGATCATTAAAAAATTTAATTTACTATCAAAATAAAATTCAAAAAATATAATTAAATTTCTATCGATTCTATGAATTGGAATCGTCATCTTATCATTTATTGCATGATTATTATGAGAAAGATAAATTATAAAGTCTATTGAATTTACTTTGACCGGTTGGTTAAAAGCGGACCAATTGAAAGTTTAAAAGAAATATCTCATTTATTAAAAAAAATTTGTCACGTTAATAATCCTACGATTGAATGAGAAAAGTAAATTGAAAAGGACTTAATTTTAGTGGTTCCAAATTTTTTAATTTATCATTTTATTTAAAAATATATATAAATTTAATTAAGAATTAAATCATAAGTATTTAAAAGTCAAACTAAACAATCTATCATTGCACCGTAATCTTGGAAAAAAAAGCCTCATTCCTTATACCGAATTATATAAATTAAAATAAATCAGGCATAATATATATATATATATATATAGAGAGAGATTTTTTTCACCTGCGCACCGAGTCAATGCTTGCCCGTCCATGTGCAAGTGAAGTGAATAGTGATTTCACTGTTCACTTTATTTACGTAAATAATAAAATTACTGTTCATGATCACTGCACTTGTACAGATGCATAGTGACCAAGCGCACAGATGAAAAAAATCTATATATATAAGAAAATTATTTTTCGATAATTCAAATATTAATTAATTTTAGAAGTGATCCATTTAGTATATATCTAACTATCAAAATAAAATCTAAAAAATATAATTAGGCAGGAAATAAGAATGAGAATAAATTTGATAGTAGATTGAAATAGAAATGAATTTAGTCATTCTAATATTATTATTTGGTTTATAACTTAGGACTAGATATGATTATCAATAGCAACGGTAATGATCGGTGGTGGTGGTCGGCGATGCTCGATGACTGATGACGATGAGGACTAGTGACAACGGGCAACGAGCGACGGACTGCAAGTGGCAGGGCAGCGTCAATGAGTGCAACGGACAACACCAACAACTAATGACAGGCGATAAGCCACGACGATGACGCCGACAAACGGATAGCTAGCCAATGAAAATGAATCCTAAGCTCATATCCTTTTAAGTAATTATGAATGATTCTATTCTCTCCATTTTCAAATCCATTATAAGGTAATCACGGGAGACTAGAATCAATGCTGCGTCTTTGCATTTAAACTTCACTTTACTTAGGATTGATCCGTTGCCCATTTATATAACATTCTACATACGCTAGCCATTAGCTCCTTCTCGCCGGGCTTAGAATCCATTAACCAAGGTTGGATTTCTCGTTGTAAATAGTCACGTCTTATTGTTATTATCAGTGCACCAATTGGGTAGAAGATAAAGAGCTCATTACACAGTTGTATAAATTAAAATAAAATCAGACATAATATCAATAAATAAATTTAAAAAAAAAACAAATTGAATACACACCAAGTCAGCTGATCCCAACGACAATATTCTTGTCAAATGCCCTGCCCGAAAATCACGATGCACTAACTTCTTTTTGAGATTAACATCGACTTGATTTTTTATCTTATGCACTACAAAATCATTCAAGTTCTAATTTAATAAAACAGCTTAAGTAAGATTTAAATTCTGAAAGCAAATATGTTTTTGTTTTACAGCAATTTATCAAACAAGTACATCTCAAATTTAGAAGGGTTGAAATACAATTCTATAATTTCATATTTATCCAAGAGCACATTTTATTTCTTTTTTATTTCTTCTGGACAAATATAAATATTAAGTTGACTGAAAAAAATAAGTGTTGAGAATTATATTCCTAGGAACACTGTTCCTGGGAATATAATTTTCAACACTATTTTTTTTCAGCTAGTTGATATTGTATGTGATGCTGAGAATTTAAATTCCAATACCACTATGTTCTTGGGAATATAATTCTCAGCACCATCTTTTTTCTAGGACAGTTTGATATTATATGTAGTGCTGAAAATTTTAATTCCAAGACCACTATATTGTTGGGAATTTAAATTTCATGACCACTGTATTCATGAGAATATAATTTTGAGTACCATCTTTTTCCTAGACGAGTTTAATATTACACGTGGTGCTGAAAATTCAAATCCCATGACTATTGTGTTTCTGGGAATATAATTTTCAGTACTATATTTTTTTCGGTCAGGTTAATATTCACGTCTGGTGGGAAGGATAAAAAAAGAATAAAGTGTGTTATTTGATAAATATGAAATTATGAGACTGTATTTAAATAATTTTAAATTTGAAGTGAGCCCTCCGATAAATTATCGTTTGTTTTAATTAGTTTAATAATCAAATGATGATGTTCTTGAAGGTGGATTTGGATCGCCGTACGCATTCGACTACCTGAGGAAGCATTTGCATGAGCCCGGCTTCTTAATTGCTCATAAAACGACCAGGAAAATGTCAATAAACACAGATTAATTATACCAATGATATATCAGATTTATTTTCTCTCAAAGTAAACAAAACGAGATATATATATTCAACATAAAGCTAGCTGTGTGGTACTCAAATTTACACATAAATTAATTTCTTTAAAAATTAATCAATCAAGACGTTCTAAAGTCAACGTCGAAACGTATATATATATATATATATATATATAGACCTCGTCGAGTTGACCGTTGACATTGAAATATATAGATGACTTAATGGAATTCACGAGGAGTTGAGTCTGGCAAAACAAGAGCGTAATCTGTCACAGATCTCGAGAGGAAATAAGGCAGTTAACACGTTAATTAACTTAAACTACGGTACGCGTGCATCATATGTTTCTAATTAATGGCATCATTAGAAATATAATCACTCTTAACATAATATTAAACACTTCCTGTACGCCAGTGATGAGTTATTTTCAGTGGTTTCTGCAAAACTGAGACCACATTTTCATGGAAAGAACAATTTGAGCAACAGATGTTGCTTCAGCTGTGCTCAATTGAACTCTAAGAAAGAGAGAATTAACTGCACAAAGAAAATAGTGTAAAGGAGGATAAATGTGAAAATTAGAGAAGAAATAAGATCTTTTTGAAGAAAAAAAAAAAGGAGATAAACTTATAGATAACCGATATGGAACAAGTAGTATCTAGCACAATCCAGAGATCTTTTCCTTTTTGAAAATGACTGATCGAATGCAACACCCGAAGACAAAGCAAAAGAAGAACCTCCATGATAGCTACCTTGAAATTTCAGCATTACAAACAAAACAAGAGTCCATTTGGAAAGATGTAGCCTCGTCCATGAGAACGACAGCTTTCTGAAAGATGAAGAATTTTGTAATCAAATTGAATGCTAACACAAACTGTATAAAAATATGAGAATTTCAATTCTGAGAAACAGCTACAATGACCCTAACATGACACATCACAGGGAATAGATCACATGATACTTTTTTACAGTGGGATACCAAGACCAATATTATTAATTCATGGATAAGAAGACAGGCGAGGTAATTAAGAGTTACTGTAGATATATTAACCACTAACAAAATCATCCGACTAGGCTACTGACTAGCGATCACAATGCCATTGATGTCTTCCAATCTTCAGCAGCAGCAGCAGCAGCTTCAGGTGCTGGGACTGCAGAGCTGACTGTCTGAAACTGAGAGGCTTTAAGGTGGTTGTGAAAATGTCTGAGAATGGTACATCGGAGGATGGCCAGAAGCAGCGGAAATTTCATAAACATAATTAGCAATTGCTGCATGGTGGGGATGCCGCATCCAATGATACCTCGGTCCAGCGTAAGGATGAGCTTGATTGGGGACTAACTGGATCAGCTGAGGAGGCAATGCAGAAGGAATAGGCGCAGGGGCAACCGTCGTCCCATACGAACTCAGTGCAGGCAATTCAGGCTTCTCTGGAGCACATGAAATAGGAAGAGACGATGGCTTTCCAGATGATGTTATGAAGCCAGGATCAATCAAATTGTGCTGATACGAGAATAAAGGGTATGGCATATGTTGGGGAACGGGCAAGTAGTATATTGGAATTTGGGAGGCTTGTGGCGGTTGCTGCATTGGATGCGCCGCAATAGGGTGGTAGGAATGAACGGCGGGGAAGACTGTACTGGCTGTGGGGTGGCGGATGTAATGTGCATTTGCCGCAATAAACTGGGACGGATGTTGATGCTGGAGTAGTTTCTCCGATTGCACTGCAGGCAGTGAACAACTGGGAGTATCCGCTACCAACAATGGATAACCGGGAGATTCCGCTACTGAAAATGGGATAATGGGATCAGAAGAGACCTTCGCATCGGAGTTTTGAATAAAATTCGTAGGTCTGGATGAAGCAACCAATATAATTTTGAGAAAAATTTGTGAAAGTTTGCCTAAAGGGAAGATGAAGGTCGCGAAAGAGCTTACCTTGATTCTGAACTGGAGGTGATGGCTCCAACGTCGGCGAGCTCTGGAGGTTGTAGAATGCCACCGAGTTCAGATTTCTCATCGTCCGATAAGACCAGGTTTTCTGTGGGGACGGTAGGAATGGAGGCTGAGACAGTCGGGATAGGGATGGGGGAAGGTTGTTGGTCGTGCGTGGCAGAGACTGGTTCTTCGAAACCTTCGTCTGCTATCTGACCTGCGGAATTGCTCGATGAGAGGGGCATCTGCACCGAGTGGACGTCCATAAGGGCGATGCATCGATCGGAACGGCGTTCATGATCAGTAGGAACAAGAATCGGTGGGAGATTGGAGAGAGACGGAGCAGATGATGTAGATGCGAAGGAGGAATCGTTATCGAGCATCGGCGAATCAGGCACCGAGTGGGCCTCCAGTCCATGACGAGAAAGCTTCGCCATGGAGTCGGGCTGAGTGAGGACGAGCTGTTCAGGCTCCGGCTGGGTGCTGCCGCCGCGGGAGTGGATAAACAAGTCATCTTCAAGGCCAAGGAGGCAGTTGATTGAGGCGGTGTCGGAGGAGGAACCGCGAAGGAGGTCGTCCATGCCCATGCCAGTACTGATCCCATTATTGAGGGCGTAGACGAACCAACTTTCCGACTTTGATTCTTCCAATATCGACTCGACGCTGGAAGAATGTTCCGACGGGAACAAGAACAGGCGGAGGCGCGGTAAGCGAATCGAACCGGCCCCGGTCCCCTCTCCACCGGCGGTGGAGATGCGATCGATCTCTTCAATCATGATCTCCAAGTCCTCTTCGGTGGAGACGGAGATGAGAGAGTCGAGATCCTCGTATGGCAGTTTGTACTTGAGGGAGAAGGATCGCCCACCCAGAAGATCGCGGGAGAGCCTGGCGGATAGGTCAGCCAGCGGCGAGTGGCGATCGACGACGACCATGCGGGTCTCGCCGCCAAGGTAACAGAGGGCCTTGTCGATCGGTCGGGGAACGATGCGGCCGCCATAGCTACACATCAGCCGGAGCTTGCAACCGACGGATGATGCTGCGGAGGAAGGAGGGACCGTTTTCTCCACGGAATCGCAGCCACCGGACAGGGGGTAGAAGCCGACTGAGGCCGGGTATCCAGAGGCGACGGCGTCGGGTTCCATGAACGGACACCGGCATCAGGTTGGGCCGGGGATTTATTTATTATTTTTGAAAGGGGCAGCAGTACGACGATAAGATGACGCGTCATTCTTAGTCGCGCCTCAAGTCACACTCGTGCTGAAGCAGGAATAATAATATTAATATTAATAATAATAATACTCACAAGCAGGAATAATTATAATAAATAAAATTACAGCAATGCTTCCTCTAATTAATCAATAATAGAATTAATGAAAATGACTAATACGGAGGATTACGAGGAAAAATATGATCCAACATGATGATTAGTCAACTCAAACCGCACTCCTTAATTAGGTTTAGTGGAGGCGGGGTGGGTGGACCACGGAGTAGAAAAACTCGTGGGCTCCACTGCTAATGGAGAGGGCGAAGAGGAGGAGGAGGAGGAGAAGATCTTGTCTGTTGGTTTTAGTAAAAAGGACGCAACAGTAGTGTCTCCTCTTCTCGTGGAAGGGTGTTGCTGCTTTGGCGATCGATGTCACGCCCTAACAACGACGCGAGATGTCGAAGGAATGCAACGAGGCTAGGGATGTCAAGGGGGGGGCCGACGTAAAAGGGGCGGGAGTTTCCATTGCTTTACGTCTTTGTCAATTGGCAAGGTCACGTGGTTTGCATGTTTGTGAGTACCGAGCGCAGCTCGGTGCCCCAAAGAAGCAAAGGCATAAAAAAAATGCCCATTCTTTTTCTGGATCATCAAGCGTACGTACGTCCTAGCTATTGCTATTCGATATATATTTTTAATTTCTTGTTCAATTTACCGCTCTAAAATACACAAAAATTATATTAAATATTTTAACAAATTAATATAAAAATTTAACCCATTAACGAGAAAATATCATACGCACTGAGCATGCAGCCCCCCCCCAGTCTCCTCCTCCTCCTCCTCCTTCTCGCTTCAAAATGGCTATGGCCGGTCCCAGCGCTCGCACTCGACCACACTGCACGCTCCCCCTCTCGTCGCACGCGATATGATCCCACCGCCCACGCTCCGCCCTCTGCCTCTGGATCGGTCCGAACAATTCGCTGCCTTGCCGCTGCTCTCGGCCTACGCACCTGGCGTCTCTCCTGCTAGCTCCTGTTAAACTCACGGCGGTGCATAGCGCACACCATGTCATAGTGCGCGTACCGGTGCATGCTGCCGTAGCCGACCACGTAGAGGACAGAAAATCGAAGTGCAGATCCTCCTCAAGTCCAGAACAAGGACGTTGGCATCGGTGTATAGTAGGTTGTAGTTTTTTTTTTTTTTTTTTTGAATATTCCTTTTAGCTATATTGGCTGTGTATGGTATATTCTATTACTGTCTGAGGTAATGTATATTGCAAGTATATGCATGGCTATTTACAGGTCAGTAAGTATAACAAATGCTAGCCAATTAGTGATTTTCTTTCACTTATTAGCTTATTACAAAATTAAAATTTTTATATTGGCACATTGACTGTACGAGTTAACGTCCGTTTCTTAAGTTAGTATAGGTATTTACGATGTTAAGTAAATATATATATATATATATAGCCTTTTATATATCGGTGAATTAATATATTTTTTTTAATGTTTTTAACTTTTTATATTGTGATGGCTCCAAAAGATTACAACATATTATCGGATTTGGTTAGTAAAATATGTTTCAAAATAAATACTAAAGTAGCTAGCATATTCCAATAGGATAATTATTCGTATTATATATAATTATAATGCTTTGTATTTTTTATTTGTAGTATAATACGATTGATTTGCAATAGATTGTTGCCAACAGTAGCTATAATTAACGAATGATCAATCAATTGAAAATAAGAATATATATAGTGAGATATTACCATTTAACAAAAATATCAAATCGTATTTTATTCCATCATTAATAATTATAAGAGTACTATATTATATTTCTTCCTAATTGATAAATTAATAATATGGGAAATTTTAAAATGATTAACTATTAAATATTACGAGCGAATTAATTTTTTATTGGCTACTATATATAGATCAATAGCTAAACTATTACCTAAGTTATGTTATTTATCTTATATTGAATCATTTAAACAATATATAAATTAAATATAATAATTTGATACAGTGCAACTATGATATGAATAATAACATTACTAGTTATGATGTCTAAGAGCATAATCTTGTCACTAAATACAAGGAAGCTAGAGACCAATCGAATGAACGAGACTTAAAGAAACAAATGGAAGAGTGTAATTAAAGAGCAAGCTTCTTTTCCCCAAGAATATATATTTTATACAACTTCATTGGAAGAACCCTAGCTATGTGCCTTACATGTTCTCTGCCCAATCATCTCGATCGTCTGTAGGGTGTGATCAGTTGGGATAGCTATGGTTTGAAACTTAGCGAGCATAGCTAGGATCAGAATGATAAGTAGAGTTGAAGAAGAGCTCCCGGGGCATCAATGCATAAATGGAAAGGGATAGGAAGCACTAAACCAGAGAGTGTGTGTATCTGTGTCTGTGTGTGGGCGACAGAGATGAATGGGGTGTGTGTGTGAGAGAGAGAGAGATGAATGGTCAAAGTTAGGGTTGATGGTGGCAGGCTGACGGTCAAATCAGTGAAATTATTGTCCTTGTTGTTTGCAGGGGAGTAGACGTGAGTAGCATGAAACAAGGTGAAGGTGGTAGTACGTGTCTGAACAATTCACTGTTCACTTTTGAGGCAAGATCTGGTTGCGATCCTTAATATCTGTAACAGTAAACCCTAACTAAAGCCTCAGCTTACCTTTTTGCCTATAATATTTAACAGCCGTATATGTACAACTGTTAAATAGTATTATAGGAATTGAGGCTTTAGTTACGGCTTACTGTGTCACAGTAATTGCAATCCTGTTGCCAAGGTATTTGCGTATAAATGAATATAAAAAATGAAGATGCATATCTTTAAATTTGATATTGTTGTAGCATTACAAGTACAATTTCTTCATGTTTATATACGATCGAAGAGTGTTGTGAGGTTTAACATTGAGAGGGATCAAACAAATTAAATGACAAGAAGGCATGGTGTGTGGTTGTGGACCATTAGAGGAATCACACACCTTGTTGCATGTCGATGGTAACGTTTGCTAATGATGACCTTGTAATAGTTCTTGATCAGTAAAAATGGTCAGGGATCACCTTTCAACTCAACCCCACACATATGATGCTACTCATTTTATCCATTTCCACGTTCCTCTTGGCCAATCGATGAGGAGAATGTCGCTTTTAATTTCATGAAAAAAGCCACTTTCTAATCTTCCATCTCCAACGAGTTCCTCTTCTTCGTATTCTCGATCTCTTCCGAGCGAAGATTTCCGAGAAAAATGCTACCTTTTGATGACCAATCCATAATCGAGCTGCCACTCGAGATAAACCCTAATGTTGTTCCGAACTCGTCGTCCTACTTCGCCTCCCCTATCCCTTCTGCCTTTTACGCTTCTTCGAACTTCAACAATCATGTCCTCTTCGGTTCGAACGCCGTCGCGAATGCAAGTGTTCCTATTGCTGCTGCTGCTGCTGCTGCAGACACAACAAATGGAGATAACAGATCAATCCACAGAGGTACAAGAAAAGGGAGGCACAGCAAGATATGCACAGCGAAGGGGCCGAGGGACCGCAGGATGAGACTTTCCATCGACGTCGCGCGGAATTTCTTCCGGCTCCAGGACATGCTCGGCTTCGACAAGGCCAGCAACACGGTGCAGTGGCTGCTCACCATGTCCAAAGCCGCCATTAAAGAACTCGCCTCCGTTTCCTCCTCCAAGATTTGTACTTTTTTAGGGAACCCAAGCTTAGAGAGCACCGAATCCTCAACCTTGCATTGCGGCGCCGCCTCAGGATCGAAAAAGGCTATCAAGCCATCGAAGACAAAAGCAAGGAAAGAAGCAGCGAAACCTTCCAAGAAGACAGAACTCCACTCGGCGCAGGCGAAAGAACTGCGGGCCAAGGCAAGGGAGAGAGCGAGGGAGAGGACCAGGGAGAAGCAAAGGATGCTGTCTTCTTCGATTCCCATCACCTTGGATCCCGCCATGAGCGACCACCTGAGCTCGTTCCAGTTGAAGACTCTACTTGAATTTGCTAATAGGGAAGTGGAAGGGAGCATTTGCGCCCTACCAAACCAGCCGAGCGAGGAAGCCCCGACGAACATGCCAGTCGATACAATTCCGGTCTTGGATAATAGTCAGGCGGCCATGGCAGAGATGAACATAGCGAGCTACATGTTTGAAGAACAGTGGGAAATGGAAGCCCTTTCCATGTACTCAAGATCATAGAGGACTTCCAGTAATTGTCCAAATACTTGCTACCACATTATTCTAGTTTCCTCATCATCTACTTTGCTAGTTATTATCAGTTGCGGGCTGTCTAAACTTATGACCAGATTTCTAAGTGTTTGTCATCAAGAACAAATTGATTCTAGTTTAAGTACTCCTTTTCAGCATGAATCTTGAATCGAGTTTATTATTTACTCAGTAATCTAGCAAGTTTTTCCCCTGATACCCTAAGTTCAGTGAGTTTCTAAAGGAATTCTAAGAAAACTTATGTTACATGGCAGCTAAGTTTTAACTCGATCTAGCATGCAGTATTTGATTGCTTCCTAACACCGAGGACATAAAATATCAATCAAGCTTTCATTGATCAATTAACGTATGCCTCCGTGCTCTCTGTCATCTACTATGATCCATATATTTTACTCACCATTGATCCAAAGAAAACTACGGAAAGTTATTTTGCATTGTCCGTCTGCAAATTTCAACCTTAAACCATAAAACCCTAAAATGAATTGGCCACAGTGTAGGGTTTCTAGTTCAATTCGATTGCAATACAAGTATCCAAAATATACAATTTGCCATTTTTATTTAAAAAAAAATGAAAAACTTAGGGTATCGTGCTTTACATAAAAGCAAAAGAACAATTTTAATGGAAGAACACACTTGCATATATAGTCAACCATTGCCAAGCAGTCTGTTACCAATGAGTGATGATTTGAGATATACTGGACATATGATTTGAGAAATCCAAAGAAGAATTGCATTAGAATTTACTTAACTATAGACATAAACTAAACATATATGTTGTGCAGGAACTAATATACAATATAAGATCATTTGCAGATAGAAATGGCTACTGCGCTTCAGTGCCATTTTTCTTCTGATGAATCCCATCGAGAGGGAAATTATAGCTTTTAGCTTCCTTTCATGTTTTAGTTTCTATCAGCGAGAGGATTTCAAGAAAGTTTAGTCTGTAATTTGTTGTCAGGTAATATCATATCAGCAGATTGATATAAGAGGAGAGGTCACATATTGTGGCATACAACTTGCTTCTTTATAGAAGGTAAAAGAGGAAATTATTATAAAAGGTTTCTTCTCAAGAGATAATAATGCATGAATATAGTTACAATAAGATAATTCCTCATCAGTTAATTAGCATGATTAGTTGTGAATGAGACTCTTTATCAAGCTTTATTTCCAGAATGGAAAAAAAAAAAAAGAAAAAGAAAAGAAAACAAAGCATAGAATTTCTTAGGTGTGCCAGAAACTGAGTTTCAGAGTGGTCAAGAAGATTTAGCATCACATCTTAAATGCTGAAAGAGGATTACACGATCTCAAAAGGAATTCAGTCATTTGATACATTGTATATATATACTTGATGGTCAATACGATGTAAGCAAATGTAATTAACTTGAGATAAAGAAAGATTACTTACCTGCTAAGCTATACATGCTAGATCTGTACTTATCCATCAAGGTTATCATTATGCGAGGGGATTAGTGTAAGAGGAGTTTCTTCATATTAAAGGCACCAATCTTCCAGACTCTGGCTGGCTACATATAAAACAAAGAGAATCATCTTAGAAGTTCGATCATTTTTCCTTTGACAAGTAATTAAGCTTAGGCTAATAAATGCTATTATTTGCCTCAAATGGATTAGAGACTGCATGGTATATGCAGAAAAATTTTAGCCATATGATACTCTACAATTGTGATGTATCCTTAAACAGATAATAATAACAAGTATATATTCTACTTGAACAACATATCCTTATGTCTACAGAATGAGAATTTTTGTGAGAATTAGACTCTCTCTTTTTTTTTTTTACTAAAGAAGTAATATAAATCAGACTATTGCATCACAATAAATCATGTGGATAAACTGCTTAATCTAGAGACTGGAGTTATGCAGAAGAATCATCTGCTGAGTAATAAAAGGCTCTAGAGCCACCCTTTACCATTTAAAGTCTCGTAGAGAAAGAATAGGAAATTATGGCAGTGTTCGTCCTGAAAAAAAATCAAAAGTGAATTTAAGCTCTTAGACTATTTCAAGGGTTCTTCATTTAAGTACCTGATAGTGTATATATAAGAAACAATGGAGGTAAATTCTTGATGAAACGACAATGAAAGAAGTGAGGAGATGAGAACTCTAGATATTAAGAGAACATTGGAGGTGGCAAGATAGAGGTGGAAGAGATGGTATAGATGCTGAGAAAGCACAACCACGCATCAAGAAGAAGCTTTCTTCTTATAAAGGAATTCATCCGAGTAAGACAGCAAAATTCACCTTGCACAAAAAACATGAACAAGATTTTCAAAATAAAATACAAGATAATTATTCGATCCAAAGATCTAGAATCAGGACAAACTTAGAGAATGAGAAAAAAATAATCTATAATCTAACAAAAATTATGCAATGGAACCAAGTACTCATGTCTTCGATCAAACATATATATTAATGAGTTGAGTCATTTATGTCAAATGATAATGTGCATTAGATTCAGAAAGGGCAGACAATATAAGACACAACTGGATAGCAAGTCATAACACAATGAATAAATTACAAAGATTGAAACAAACACCACTACCAATGGACTTTGACTAGTTTGACTTGAAAATCTATTGTAAAAATATTGAGCATAAAGTGAAGGCAAATCTTATTAGCAAAGATTTTTGTCAACCAAACTCCTTAATAGATTTTTCAGACTCCAAATGACAATTTTTTTGATGTGCGCCAAAGATATACAACAAACAATTGGATTTTGGTCGGATGTAATAATCACTAAAATTCCATGGATTTTGACTGTCTCTTTCAAATAAGGATTACAACCATTTATATTTTTGGTGCAAGGAGCAAAGTAAGCCATCTTATAAAATTAATCAACAACCATTTGTAATAGTCATGAATGAAAGGTATATGCCCTAGACAATATCAATGCTAATATTTCAAAGGGTGCATTATAGGCTCCTTAGAAAGGAGGGTTGAATAAAGACCAATATTTTTGGAATGTGCTATAACAATATGACAAGCACAACATTCTTGATATAAAGTTTTACATCTTAGACATAAAATGCCAATAATGCCAAAGTTTTATCTTGGCCAAAATTTTCACTAAGTCCACCTTCATGTGTTCCTTTTATAATCAATTGATAAAATAAACAATTTAAAATTCACAAGAGATTAATCACTTAGTTCAAGAACTTTCGAGAATGATCATCTTAGCATACTTTTAAAATCTAACCAAGATAATTGGCATGGTCTTCATAAAGTTCTTTAATCACTTAAAATGCCAGATGCTTGCTTGCATATTGATAAGCAAAGTGTATATTAATCATTTCAATTCTAGAATTAAATTTCTAGTGTTTATTAATATATTTAAAGTCTCATGTATTGTTGAAACAAGATAATGTCTCCTACGTAATAAAGAAAGAATGATACCATGTAAATCCTTATCATAAGTAAGATAATTTTTATAAGAAGTAGATGTTTAATTTCCACTAGACAATATTTTCTCAACTAAGAACAAATATTCCACGATTGCAGAAATAATATATAACACATATATAAAGAGAAGGTTGATATAGTATATGTTTTCCATTTTATAACCAATTAACTATGATATAAAATTTTGTCTCGTGTCGAAATTTCAATCTATAAATGAAACGATACAATTTGGATATTGTATCATACCGTGCCAATAAAGCTTTGATATTTTTTTAAATAAAGAATATATTAATTAAAAAAAGTATTATTGTCAATATTTTGATTGTCATAAATGTTTATTTAAATTAATATTTTAAAATTTAAGATTGATTAAAAAGTTCATGGTTAATTAAAGTCTACACATGATGTTTAATATCAAGTAAATTTAAATTAAACTAAATTTATATATTATATTTTAATTTAAATCATAGAAGTATTTAGGAATTATATTATGTTTAATTTTTGTTTTTTTTCTAACAATATGGATTTTTATTTTTAGTATTTTAAAAAAAGTGTTTTTGCTTTGGAGATGGGTTTTAATGACTTTTGTAATTGTTCATATGAAGAATGAGAGAGAGAGAAAATAATGAAGAAAAAAAGTTATTTTTAAAAATTTCTTTTACATATATTTAAGGAAGAAAAGAATAATAAAAATTATTAAAAGAGAAAGGGAATGAATTAAGGAGAAAAAGAAATAATAAAAAATAATAGTAAAGGGAGACCATAAGAAATTCATGGTATAAATTAAGGAAAAAATAATAAAAAAATTAACGGAAAAAAAGAAAGGAATAATTAAAAAAATTAATAAAGAGAAAGAGAAAAAAATCAAGAAAAATTTAGAATTTAGGTTTTTAAAATTTATAAAAAAATAAAAAAAAAAAATCTCACGTGCACGAAGCCTTCGACAGTCATAGGAGGCATTGCGTAAAGTACCATAACTATATGTTTGCATTCGTACCATGTCGATCAATTGACGAAATGAAATTTTTTGTATGTGCCAATCAATATGGTAGGTAGTTTAAATCATACTATGATACAAAAGTTTAGAATCCGTCAATCTAGCGACCCCTATCAGTCTGCCTCCGGATCATCATAAGGGAGGTAAATCACGGTAGGTCTTTGACCCTTGAGACTAATAATTAATGCATAGAGGAACGACACTCTCACATTTACGAGAGATTGATCCGTTGTTCTAACATAAAACTATTTGTCAATAGAGAACATTTATTAACCTAAAACTTTTGCTTTTTTGGAGACTTAAAAAGAGAAATGTGTCCTCCCTTCCCTTATTAGATTTTTTTTTTTCAAAAAAACAAGACAAAACAAAATATTTTCGTATCATTCGGATTAAATTGCTAAGTATTGAATTTTATTTTTTACAAAATAAACAAACCGAATCATTATATATGAAATGGGAGTATCGAGTTGTCTTTGTGAGAGGGGCCAAGTGACTAGGGATAGAATTGCTCTAACAAGGTTAATTTTAGAAGACTATAAAGTTTTTCGGATGTTTATTTTTCCACCGTATTAGTTTTTGATTGAACAAATTACTCTTCATGATTTATCTCTTTTGATTGTCAAACCAATCGATAGAAGTCGCGCATCAGGATGACGAATCTCTGTCCCAGGAGAGTATAGAGTCGACATCAGACACTAAAGATTATAGTCCAATTCATTTGACTTGGTCAAATTATAACAAATTAAATTTTAATGGATTGAATTGGTTCAATCGAATTAAAAGAAATTTGCCCTTGCGGGAAGGGTTTAATAATGGCAGCGTCACGACGTTCTGTGGAAGAGACAATAGTCGTGATTCCTCCAAATGCACAGTATAAATCCTCGTGTCTTTAATTCTTAGTCTCGAGTTGAGCCTCTTGTGATTCTTGCACCGGAATTAAAAGAAATTAAGATATTTTTAGGAAACTTTTGTTTCTTCTTTTCTTTTCTCTATAGTGATTTTTGCTCATTTTCATCCGCACGTTGCTTGCACATACACGCACATGCCTCTTCTCTTCTTCTTCTTCTTCTTCTCTTTTTTCTTTTTCTTCTTCTTCTTTTTTTTTCTTTTCTCTCTTTATTTTTTCCAGCAGCAAGCCGGCCGCCAGATTGCTTCTCCTTCTCTTCTTCTTCTCCAATAGCAACGAACACCCTCACATCCTTCTTCTAGCCTCAAATAACAGCAGCAACCTCGCTGCCTTTAATTTTCTGGCCGGCCGGCCAAGAGCAACACCCTGCTGCCTTGTTTCCAGTCAAGAGTAGTCCTTTCTTCCTTTATTGTTTTTTTTTTCCAGCAACAACACTAACAACAACTTCTTTTCCTAGATTCTAGTACCCAATAATTAATAATTGTCGGAGCTAATTACCGGCCGGAGCTAGTCGATCGAGATCGAGACCGCCGACAAAGAGGATAAGGATTTCCTTTCTTCACTTCCTTTCTTTTCTCTTTTCCCAGTTCTAGCAAGTTTGTAATTCTGATGGTTTTATTTTAATTTGTTTGTCGTCTTTAAATTTATTTCCTTTTTTTCTTCCAGCAATAGAGCAATCGGTTCTTCTTCCAATATTTCCAATAGCAACGAGTAATTTCTTTCCTTCTTCCTCTTCTCTAGCAACCCAATTAACAACCTAAAGCGTTAAACACGCTCAATTGGTTTGTCAAATGAGAAATTGATAAATAAATTATCATTCGAGGATTATTAAGAGGTAATTGCATCAAAGTTTAGTCCATCGACGACTTTGAATCGTGGATAATGTTTAAATTTTATGTTATTATTATTTTTAGATAATTATTTTGAATATTTGAGTTGTTTTTCGTATTATGTTTATAGATACCAATTACACTCGAAGTTTTTGTTGTATATACAAGTTAGTAAATTCTATTCTTATATATTTCTTGGTGCATTAATAAATAAATAAATGAATTATATACCTTTGTATAATTATTTTTAAAAAAAATAGAATTAAAATAGTATTTAAGAATAAAAAAATGAGCTATAAATAAATTTTCACATTCACATCTATAAATTTTATATGAGAAAATCTATTTTAAAATTATTTTTCTATTGATATCAGTATTCATACCTAATTAAGTTAGTATAATTCATATTCAAAATTGATTTGGGCTAATTGTTCATATTAATCTATATATAAAATGTGAACTTAAAATTGAATAATTATAGTAAAACAAATTAAAAATAGTGAAAATTTTGAATCTAACTTTATATCTGAGTATATGACCACTCACATTTTGTTGTAGTAGTCTGTCTGTTATCATCTACGATCAATATTTTACTTGTGTATTTTGCTATATTATTGTATTTTACAAACAAATAGACTTTTAATTCATATGTTAGACGTCGTTATTGCACTCTGAGGATATTAACTCCACTTTGTAATTAATTTATTAGATATAAACAATTAATATCACTCATATATATTGAGAGGAATATGATCTTCTATACAACTCATCAGTGAACACCTTCGTTATCCACCGTCCAATGGATGAGCATTATTATTCAGGTACTCACGGTGTTCAATATTCTTGTATATATTGATACTCGTATAATTTATGGCATTTTTCTATTTTGATATTATACTATTATGACCTTTGTACATATTAATTAAATAATAAAATATAATAAAAAATAAAGTCCAATGATATAAAAAAGATCTACATAGTTGACCAATGATTGTTATTATTCTTGATATTTGCTTTCTTTAACCTCCTAGCATAGATATTATTTAGATATTATAATTGATTTCGTTTTGTATATACATATTTTTTATTTAGATATATTTTCTTTAATTAGTTCTTGATTATGTTATTTATATAATTCTTAGATCTCTTTTAATATACTGTGGTGGTATCTCTCGGTGAACAGAAATTACACTATTGGCGCTACAGAAATTAAATATAAATTGTAATTTATAATTAAGCTTTCTTGCCGGTTCCAATATCTCTTCTCCCTTGAATTATCTCTATCTCCTGTTTCTCTTCGTTTCGTTTGTTTGCGCAAGAGAGCGCATCATCACTCCCAACTGCGTTGGCAATCTGTCCAAAATTAAACAAACACTTCTCCCTTCTTCGTGTGTGAGTGTGGCCTGATGTCCGCCAGTCTAATCGGTCGAGGAAGACGTGAGAGCGAGTTTATCAAAACCTAATTCATCTGTATATTTGTTTTATTAGCTAGTATTATGATCTACAGGTTCTTAAGCCTCAAATAGTCATCTTTAGTTTGTCAGCGGACGACATTGTTATTTGTTAAACCTTAAGACACAAGGGCAGTGAGTATCTATCTCACTTTGCATATGAAATATTCCGAGCCGAACGAAGAAGAAGCCCATCAAAATCCATGGAGAAGAACAAAACTAAGTATTGAAGAAATTCCAGATGAAGACGAACGTAGGTACATACCATTAAAGAGAGGACGGCGTACGTACGACTGAAAAGGAGCACCACAAGTACCCTTCCTTCCAGCGAGGAAGAATCGCGATGGGAGAGCGTCCGAGAAGGAGGATCTGAAGAAGAACAAAAATGGAAGAGCAGTACGGCAACAAAAAGTGCAGGTGAGAGGCAGTAAGAAGTATAGAAGTTTTTAAATTAATTACCTATATATTGTCTATTCTTTGAAGTTATTTTCTTTTCTCTCCGAGGAGGAGGAGGAGGAGATGGAGCACTAAAACTCAGATCAACCGGACGATGATATGATATGATTAGGGCTAGCTGATGTGAAAGAATCCAGTACTGAGAATAGGAGACGTACTGGTACAAACAAACAGTAGTTGATATTTTTTGCAGGAAGCAGAATGACTGGCCTTAACCTTCTACAGAAGATTGGTTAAAGCTCATCATATCAGCTTCAGTGGGTCACTGTCCCTCGGAACAATTTGGGCGAAGAGAATTTGGCTCTGCAGGCGCAGCCCAATTTATATTCGAATGTAGATTTTTTTATATAAGAAATCGTTTGATATTCATGCATGATTTAATTTTTTTTTTTTTTTTTTTTTTTGAAGATGCCATGGAAGTAAGTATTATTATTTTTACAAAAGTTGGGATTCTGTTCAATTAGTAATCTCTGTCATTCGTTTCAGGACTACAGCGAGAGAGAGAATAAATCATGGGGGACTTTGTTCCTGGACACGGTGACAAGACAGAGGGAGATCATCTGACGTCAGGGGGGATTTTAGACTCCTCATTCGAAATCGATCTTGTCCGTTTACAAAACGATCATCCTATTTTACCATCGCGTCATCTTCGCAGGGACAAGTATTATTATCTTTCGCTGCAATTGGACGAAGAGAATTTGAATTGATTTGTCTGTGTTAATGGATTCGATCCACTTGGGTTAATTGTTTTCTTTGAATCTAGCGTTTACTTTATTTTTCATTTTCATTTTTTTGAGAAAATGAAAAAAATACTTTTGGTTCTCATTTTTCATTATCTATTTTCAGAAAATGAAGAGTATTTTTTTGAAAATTTAAAAATACAATGTGTTTTTTTTGTTCGGCTTCGTAATTTTTTTTTATTTTGTAAAGTATAAAATGTCAACTTATATAAATTATATGCTGTTAATTTTTTTTTTATTTAAACTTCGTAAATATTAAATGATTCATAATAAATTTCAATGAGAAATGAATATTTTTTATTTCAAAAATATAATATTTTTTTTTACGTACTGTTGGTCAAGAAATCAAACTAAATTTAAATTTTAATTCGATTCGGTTTAATTTTTTTTTTGTTTATATTTAATTGTAACTTGTTTATATTAGTTCTACACAGAACTACTCGACACAAATGGATAACAAATATAAATCGCTGTCGTTGATGTTGGGAATTAAGGTTGTCTGTTATTATCCACATAAGAAGTCTGTAACTGGGACGCAGGTGAATAGGTGATCAGCACGAGCCAAAGGAAAAGAAGCAGTGTGATCAATTCGAAATCGAGTCGGAATCAATCCGTTAAATTTGAAATTAGAATCGATTCAGATGAAGTGGTTTCGGAATCGAATTGAAATTATTCCGATTTCGATTCGGTTCAATTCCAACCGATTCAGAATCGTTTCGAAATCGATTTTGATTCCGATTTAGAATCGATTTCGATTGTTAATTTGAGGGTGAAAATTTTTAACATGTTAACATCTCTACAAGATTATTTTACGATAGAAAAAAAAAATAAGATTACCAATACGTTAGATGAATTTGAAAATTCAAATTCGAGGAAAATAATTTCAACCGAATCGCTTTAATCGATCCAAACCGCTTTAACTCTCAAACCGATTCGGAATCGATTAAGAATCGAAACCGATTCGAATCGATTCCAATATCGACGAATCCAAAATCGATCAGAATCAAATCGAAATCGAAACTGTCAAACCAATAAACATGCCTACAATCCATTTAAAATCATGTCAATGCCACAAGGTGGCCGATGATTAACATTTGTCAATGAGATGCATAATGTAATGGGATAATTAAATTATTCATTTGCAAAATATTGAAATGATAATTCTTACCGATGATCTATTTGACGATCATTATAAAAAAAGATAAATAATAGAAAATTTTATAAGTTTGAATGTGATAATCAAAATACATAAAAAATCATCCGAATTTAAAAAAAAAATTCTAAAATTCACCCATATAATTTCTACAAATACTATCTTAATCACCACCGGAGACGATAATTGGATTACTGATCGCTACTGGGATGGTGGGCAACATGTCGCCCCAGGGATGCACCAATCTCGCCCATGTTTTTTGCCCAAAACGAAGGCCCCATGCTCTGGCTCTGTCCTCCAGCTCCAGCTCTAGCTCTAGCTCTAGAGCTCTAGCGGTGCTCTCCGGTAAGGTCCCGTACAGGAGCCAAATAGGGCCTCACCCCGCGCGTGTCGTATCAACAGCGGAATGGAGAAGACGCCGTACATAAAAAAGCCTGCACCCTAATCCTTCATTCTATTCACAGCTTGATTTTATCTGACTTTTCATTTTCTTTCCAAAACACTCTCAATCGACCAAATGATAATACTAGAAAGCTTTTCGACATTAAAGTGGAACTCTATATGACCGGTCTACCATCTTCAATATGAATAAGTTCCCCTTGTAGCCTCTGGAAATCCTGCAAAGCAAGAATGAACGTGAAGTGCAGGCTGTGCAGATTCAAATCCAACCATACAAACACAACACGATTTAGAGCGGACACAAATTTTAAGTCATGCGCTTGGTTCTAACCGGTACCTATAGGTTTAATGCTAGTGAGGTGATTAGATCGGTTTCCCCCACAGTTCTCTCATTGGCCCTCTGTATATGACTGACTGTTTCAAACAAGAACCCCAAACATTATCAATGAATGTTCAAACCTTTGCTCGTCTCTAGTCAGAAAATAAAAATCTAGACATTCTAAATTCGCAGACCTTTAAGTCGTGTTAAGGATGGGAACATATGATCTATTATAAGCATCTTTGAACATGAACTTGTTCAGATGATAGATACCAACATATAACAGATAGTGAAGCACATTTTATCTTTTATGTTTATTGTTCATATTGCCGCATTCTTTTTGAAAATTTATTTACCCATAACTAAAGGACACTATCTTTTGAGGTTGAGACTCCAGAGGTTGTAAAGATTCACTATACAAGATTACCTGATCTCCTCATCCAAGTAAGTAATCTCCAATTCACCACGGTTTCTTCCAGAGGCTTTTATTGGAATCTGTGCACAAATGAAGGGAGAAGAATTATGGAACTCATCATCTCAAAAAACCAAAAAAACGAAAGACATAGTCAATTCCAACTATCTTCTATGAGATAACTACGTAATAGTATATCCAGCAAATGCCTACTTACAGACTTCTTATGTGGTTTGGAGTATTGGATATGATACCATGAGACAATTTGATGTGAATTACAAAAAATTATGTTAAATAGCTGTTTTATTAATATGCCTAAAATGAATTTCTAGTTCACCTTTACTGCACCAGGATCATCAATTTTTGCCAGCACAATATGTGTGTTTGCATATACATTAGAAATCAACACTTGCAATCAAAATTTAGCTACTTGTCTAACAAAGAAAAATAGGTAAAAGGTATTAAACAAAACAAACCCAAATGATTCAATTATTGTGCATTAAGTTTGACCGCATGAGAAAATGAAATAAGGAAGAAAAAATATGCAAAATCAAATGAAAGTATGAAACTATAAATACACAAAAATAAATTATATAAGTCGAGAAAACATATGAGTTGGTTATTTTTTAACAAGTCCCTGTCAATTTCAGTGTACAAATATAAGTCCATTCAATCAAACTAAGCCACTGCGCCAATTGGTCTGACCAGATTTGTGGACAGTTTAGATGCAACTGCAACAAATTTGAATTTGAGCTAGGCAATTAATCAAACTGGAGTTACAGAAACTGTCAACTATGATAACGTTTCTAAACCCAGCAAAGGGATAATACAAGAATTTTACTCACCAATCCTAGTATTTTGAAAGTATCAAATTGAGCTTTCACCTTTCTAGCATTCAAGGGAATCAAGTTAGCTGTTACCTGAAATGTAAAGTTCTATTATAGATTGAGTTCCATAAAACATATACATAAATCAAGTAAGCAAATGTAAGAAAGTAAAGCATCTGATAAAGTTTCCTACTTATCCTACCGAAAAAGTCAGAATCTTACTTCTCTCTGAACAGTATACTTTGCTAATTATGTATCAAGAAAACTAGTTTTTCAATACCTATTTAATTTTACAGAACAAAAAGTCCATTCAAGCTAGAAAAGTCAGAAAAGCAGTTCCTTAAAAGGATTTTATACCTATAAGCCTTCATGTTTCGTTTACAACTTATCGAGTTTGTATCGAATGAATATGTGAAGATGCAACGAATTATACTTTTGCAATAGAAAAAAAGAGAGAGCCTTCAAACACTTTTTTGATCTTGAAAAAGTAACAACAATGGATCAATTCCTTTTGGTGGATCAGTTAAAGGGAACACATTAGGATTAAAAGAGTATATTTACGAAACCATTTCTAATGTAGATGAATTATGAGCCAGGATAGGTACAGATCATCAAGGTTTTCCTTTTATGCATAGAGAGACTATTAAAATTCAATTTTCAGTTACATACTCTTTTTTCCCATAAAACTGCCAGTGCCGGTCCCAAGCCCAGATGAAAAAAATTTAGGATTGCATTAGGTTGTCAACTAGCATCAAATTCAAACAAATGTTCTACGAATGAATTCATGCATAGAAGGATCCATATAGTCGATTATACTCTTTTAGCCCATCAAACTCCAAATTACAAATATACACCGAAGTTAAACCAAATTTCTCAAAAGGATTGTGCCCAAAGCCTGCAGTTAGAAATGCCAGTTCATAACACACACTAAATCCTGATGCTTATGTTAAGCTAGTCGTGCATGCATTAACTATATAAATATGATATAAGCACATTTGAGAAATAGACAAGTGCTATTGACATGGTCATTTTCTTTCACATAATTTAAACATCATTTTCCTGTTGCAAAAATTAATTTGAACTAAGAATCACCTGGTTAAAATAGGGCCAGGTCTCCATAATCTGGGCTCGTGAAGTGTCAACATTAATTGCTTGATAGATCTTTCCATTGGGTCGTAGAAACTTTGGTCTCTGAAAGAATTCATTGTTAGTGTTCACATAACTTCTTAAAGTAGCATGATAACTTTCAGATAAACAGAGGAAAAAACAACACAAAGAACATCTACTATAACAAATTTTTAATTATCAAGGAAATGTGTAAAACTTGATGGTCTTAGAAAAAAAAAAACTAAAGAAGTTTGAGGGAACAAGTTGATATTCACTCCATATCAAGATACACACTCATATATTCTTACAAACTGTGCAAAAGATCTCAAAAAAAATTGGCTCCATACTTTATAAAAATCTAGGATTATTTGTCAGAATGAACATTTAATAAATTTTTATAATTATAAAGCATTTGCTCCACTCTCAAAAAAGGACTCTTGAGTTTTTTTTTGTTTGTGCGTTCCTAGGATTTGGCCAAATTGCATGAGATGCTCTACTTGAATAGCAAATCATTTATCCTATTCTTATGTGAGATGCATTTCAAGTGGATTGCAGGTTCTTCACCTTAATATGTATGCAAATGTACATACACATGATATATTTCGTATTGGATGGATTATAGGTTGTTCATCTCATTTATATATAATGCATCTTTACTAGGTGGATTGTGAGTCATTCACCATTTATGTTTACGATGTATCTCATATTAGGTGGATTGTGAGTCGTTCGCCCAATGTATATACGATACATTTTTACTAAGTAGATTACGAGTCATTTACCCTTTATATATATTTACGATGTATTTCGTATTAAGTGGACTGTGGATTGTCCACCCCATATATATGCAATACATTTTTACTAGGTAGATTGTGGATCATTTACCCTATACATTCATATATGCTTGTGATGCATTTCGTTTAGTTGGATTGTAGGTCATTCATCCATATATATATATATATATATATATATATATATAGTACATCCTTCTTTAGACAGATTGCGGATCATCTATGCTATATACTATGTAGGAATATGTTTTAACTCCTTGAGAAATTAAAAAAAAATGGTTGTAACGGTAAAAGAGGCACATTTGTAATGATGAAAACCATTTAAGAGAAATTTATGATAAGAGATTATTGGTGTCAAGTGCAAAAAATTATGACCTTGACTATTTATTGTTCTTTGGACTCTTATGAGATATACCATTTTACATCATGCACTTATTTCTTATCCTCATTTTGCTTTTGTATGCTCACTTTCAGAGTTGTTTACCTCCAGATTATTTGCTGAGATGTATGTATAATATTAGTGGAGTTTCTTTAGAGGAATACATTTAGCTAGTTTAGTTAGTTTTCGTTTATATTTTGCTTTGATACTATTGCAGTTTATGCACGATGAGCGAAACTAGTTTTGCGGCAAGCTCTACTAGGGTGGCTAACAAAATATTTCATAAGCGAAGGAGTGCATATAAGGCCCATAAGCATACATTGGCATCATGGGGAAATTAACTGAAATGTGACAAATGAGATATAAAGGACAAATAACAGAGGAGTCCTAACAGACTAAAGAACTGAGAGTAACTAGGGTCTAGGGGCAACTTTACGAGAGGGAAGTATCGCACAAATGAAAATAAAATCTCAGCATAAACCATCTACCTGGACTTTCAATGTCGATCTAGAAGTTGTATATATAAGCTCCCATTTTCCATTTAATAAATCTGATTTGGAAGGCTCCTTAATTGCGTTTACTGCTTCAAGCTCACGTGCAATCTGATCATCGCAAACAGAAAAGTTCAGTATGTTAAAGGTAGTGCATCTTACATCTTCATTGAGCTATAAATGAAACAATAATGGTATCCAGTTTAACCAGCGATAGAGGACTTTAAGAAGCTAGATGGGTTAAAGAGTCGCATGATGTTCTATCATCTAAGGCTCTGCAATGATCTTAAGCCTTATTGTCCTTCCTCTTAAACAGAAGTGTCAAAAGACAGAAAGAAAGGGAAGGATCCAAATTACGACTATTTCGTGAAGCAAAGAGTAGGTAATTCAAGTTCAGGAACGTCAACACAAGGACGAAACCTGATCGATCCTTTGTTTGTCTTCGTCAGTGGCTTCTGCGCCTCGATCGATGGGAGCGATTTCCGCAAGGAGCTCCTCCTTTATCTCTTCTCGTGACCTAGGCTTCTTCTTGACGAATGAGGAGAAGAAGGAGACGCCAGTCCTCCATCTCGGCCAAGCGGCGCTGGAGGAGAACTCGAGGGGAGCAGCGACGCCCGTCTCCTTGAACCTCCTCGAAGAAAGAGGAGAAGGAAGCTGCGGGAAGGGCACGCGGAGGCTTCTCGGGGGAGGAAAATAGGCTGCGGGAGGAGCGAGGGGGGACGGAGTAAACGCCATGGCTACGAGCGGAAGAGCTTGTGGCGCTGCGCACGGTCGAGCACGGCGGATAAACGATCGGTATTTTTCTAATATCAATCGAAGATAAATAATTATATGAAATTTAGAATATTAAATTATTAGAAAATTATTTTTCATCCTTTTTAACTTATTCCTTTCTTATTTTAAGAAATACAGATAATTACTGGTTCTATTTTTTTAAATAAAAAATGTTTTTGATAAAAAGACATTTTACAAGGGCGCATTTGAAATTTTATAAAAGACGAATCATACTTTATATCTTATCAAAATACACTTGATTTTAAAATTATTCTTGTGTTGGTGACACTGTGCGTCGCGTGTCTTTGGATTTACAATAATAAAAAATACATAATATTTTCGTTGTCCGTAACTTCTCAACGAGCATTATAGATCAACCTCTGAATCTATCAGGGTCGTCTCGCCTAATCGAATTACAATCAAATTCTGATTAAAATTTGATCATAATTCGGCCGGACACAAAGTCCAATCGAATTACAGTTGAATTTCAACAAGATCACGATCGAAATTTAACTGAATTGTGACCGTGGCACTAGTGACCGTAATTTGGCGAATTCCTATTGAAATATGATAGGAATCCGATTGTAATCCGATCAAATCGTGAAAGGAATCCAATTGCTTGACAGCCATGTCGAGTGGCAGCGAGTGCTCTGGTTGCTCGACGTTGAGAGTGGAAAAGATGGTTGGGCTTGAGAAAGGCACCTGGGCATGGGAAGTTGAGTGATGGAGTTAATATACATTCTCCATTGTCTCATACGAGTCACGCACCATTAAGAGCACGAAATAAAATTTCTTTTCATCAAATGTTCAAAAATATATAATTTTTTTATATTGATTGATGTTGACCTTATAAAAATCAACACCATGGTAATATTAATTTTTAAAAATCAACATTGCAAATCAATATTAATATGATTTCAAATTTTTAAACACGCTCAAAAATAGAATTGCACATTACATTTACATACATTCTTGAAACTCTCTTCTTCCACTATATCTTGATTTTAAAATTTTAAATTCTTTAAATCCATCGATAATTTTCCATCAAAACTCTTCCACTACACATCCTGAATTTAAAAGACTTTGACGACTTTAATCAACTCCGATTAAAATCAATTCAAATCCAATAGACTTTTACAGTGATCCAATCATATCCTAAAATTTTAACTTCAAAATCTTCTTTATCGTACCTAGTTTATTTTTTAACCCGTACTGCTCAAAACCAAAATTACACCACTTTAATTGTTAATTTAAAAAAAAAAATCATATTATTATGATACTAAGTTACGTAATGAGATTTCTAAACTTTTGATGGAAGAAATATTTTTGAAATTAAATATGTCTTTTGATAAAATGTAAAATACGATGCGCCTTTTAAAATTTTTAGAACTTTTGGATGCGGTCTTTGGTAAAGATAAAATGGTTCGAGCAAGTGTAAACAAGTAAAGCCTAGGCAACCATGTGCACTGACAAGCTAAACTAGTTCATTAATGAATCAAATTGAGCTCAACATAGAAGCAAAAAATGAACCATCTAATTCATTCTTTGGACCAAGAAGTATGTATTCATATTTCATTAATGTTTTAGTCATTCTCTAGGAAATGAAATTTGAACGAACTCACGATTGGAATGAACAGTTACAATCCTCACAATCATTCGAACTTTACAAACTCCCACAGACCCGATGCCAGGCACAAATGCAAGTAACTCTCTTCTTTAAATTTCCCTATTTCAGTTATAATAAGGAATAGCACTACCCTGGGCAAACTGAATTACAGGTATAGCTTCATGGATCACTTTATCAGCTCATAGACATGATGGTCGATCACGACACACATTGTGCCAGTTTTGATCAGCGTTGCACGGGGAAAAAAAAAGAGGAGCCAACATGATTGAGAACATAAATCCACAGCTAAAGCTCTGACCTAATAGGTCAAGGCCGTATAAAGCAGGCAGTCCACAGGAAAGACATTGAATACGAGTTGTTAGCCAATTTCTCACCAATCAGATCTGAGTCATTTACAAGGTTCCTCTGTGATTCCTCAAAATAGAGCAGGTTAGTTTTCGAGAAAGATTGTTGAAAAAATAAATAATTTCATGATCAATGAACTTATTCAGGGAAAATTTCCTTCAGGAAACCGATGAACCGCTTGGAATATATCTTGGGTTCGATAGCAGAAATCAAGAGGGGATCATACTTGAGTGACTTGCAGGCATGCTCCATTTTCTTAGTCATGTTATACTCCTGCAGTATGTCGATGATTCCAAAATAGAGAACAACATCATAGACTTCAATGGGATCAGTTCCTTCTGAATCAAGGAGGCCGTTGTGAAGTAGCTTCAAATGAGCTTGAGCTGGCATGTTCACTCCTAATTGTACCCGCAACCTGTAGTGATTATTAGATATCTTTGCCAACGACACCATGACACTATTAATGGATGTAAAGAATTTTAACTGGAATGCTCTATAATGTAGCCTTTCTTCTTTCTTACATTATAAGGATACGTAATTCTACAACATAAGCCAGCCCATCAGGAGAAACATTTACTTAATGAGTCTGCTAATCCAGGATTTCTGAGACTTAATGAAATCCATCTAAGCATTTGAATACTTTGTCCAGTCAAGACTAATCTACAAGATTTCTTTGTCAGAGAAATGGCCAGATAAGAACTCGAACTACCCTTGTGTTCAGTCATCCAATACAAGCACCAACTCTAACAAGAATTCAACTAGAATTAAGATTGTGGTTGGTCATCCAACTAGAAGATCTGCGGCATTTTTTTTTCTAAACTAAAATGTTAGCTTAGGGTTTATACTGACTTCACTTTAAAGTTTAATGTTCAAAGTTCAGACAGTTATGGAGATGAACCAAGAATACAAACCAGGTAAATTCTCTGTACATGAGAAATCATTCACTCTGTTATACAGATAAGAGGTGAGTTCTTTATGATTCAAGTTTTCGTAGCAGTTAACAATAATGTTAGATGTATATATTTTTTGGGGATCACCCTTTCCTTTAAAGATTAATCTGAAATCTTTATTAGCTCATAAAGTGATTCATTAAGATATTTTACCTTAGTTCTACTACTAAATGGACAACAAATTTTATTGAGGTCTAAGGACATATTAAAAATACATGTCTATGGGAAAAGGCTATGTACCTTCCTGTGCCAGGCAAAAGAAGATCGACTTCCTTATTACCAGCTGCAGATGCTCTTAATGTGCTGCCTCGGATGTGCGAACCTGGTAGAGTAGTGACAGAACTTGGTTCGTGTGCAACCAAACGCAAACCCTTTGCTAGGTTTCTGATCTCTTCATGCAACTGGGACTCAGCTGGAAGAAAGAAAACAAATGTATAATCCTCAAAAACGTCCGGAGGAGACCAAAGTTGGAAAGTGTAAGCCTTTCCAAGTTAAATACTACATAAATGAAGCCCAATAATTTCAACTGAGAGATTGCTCGCTTGAACTAAATACTTAAATCTGCTATCCAAGACTATACCAAGATACTTGACCACCTTTTAAGGTGAATTTTGATTGTAAAGAATGATCATTTAGTTGCAATCACAGTTCAAATTTGTGCTTCAGTATCTTAAGTAAATTACATGATATTTACCCATAGGATTAAAATATCATTATGTCTCACCATTCTGCTTGAGTGGTGAGACATAGAACTGCATCAAAATAGTTGACACCAACACAGAACAATTGTAGCCGGCCACCAATGGACCTGTTCAAGCTGGTCAATTACATCTAGCACTGGAATGGAATTTTGAACCTTGCAAATGACCATTGTATAATCTACCAACCCCCCCAAAAAAACAAAACAAAACTCCTCATAAACTATAACCTAACAGCCTCTTACATTAAAGTCAGGTCAGCCTTAGGCCACAACTAAATTACAAGAGAGCCAAATCACAAAGGAGCATAATAACAATAAAGTTGTCAAATGATAAGCAGTGGCAAATAGGGGTCTTCAAAGTTATGAATGTGTTCTCCTACCAAGATTTACCTATTTAGTATATTAAAGACAGGGAATTATATAAGGATTCCCTGTCTTTAACAAATGAATTTAGGACATTTGTCCAAATTAAAGGCAGATCCATGTTCACAAATTTACTGTTGGCATTTATAGGGTTCTAGGAATGGACTTGTGAGCATCCCACATCAATTTATCAGATTAGAAGCTATAAGAGGACCTAATACATGGGAATCTTGGTAACAGATTAAACAAGTTAAGAAAATTTACATTTTAAGCACCATCTATGATGGGAGCAATAAGGTTGCTGTAACTGTGTACTACAGGGATTAGGTTGACATGTCAGTTGCTTGACTAGAAACTGACAAGGAATTCACGCCTATACCATGAAGATTACAGAATAGCATAGCAATATGAACGGTCAACTGCACAAGATCCGATAGTGCCACTTTCATTTAATCTTTTGGGTAATAATTTCTCAAAAGTGCAATGTAATGCGCCATTATTGTAGGTTATGGGTAAAATAGTTCTACCACAAATTAGGTCTGGAATCAGTTCAAAAATTTATGGCCTATGTTTAGAACATCTAAAACTTGAAAAAATTGCAAGCTTCGGAATGATAATAGAGGCTTTAGGAAGTTAGATAAATTTCAAAAGCAATAGCATTTTGAATAGGTAGCACCGAGGAGAATGGGGATCACATCTGTCTGTTTTTTTTCTCTCCAAACTAGAATATCTAAGGCTTAAGTTTTCTGCCTTCCCTATCTCATGACCCATTCAAAGATTGGCGCAACTTTCAGAAATGCGAAACTGGTTTCATTTGACTTGTGAAAAGGAAATGTGAGATAAAAGCACTACAGAAAATGGAAAGAATATATACTGAAGATTTGTTGGCAAAACTAATATTTGGGAGTTAGGACATCTTGGGTGGCACAAGAAATTGTGACAGTAATAGTGGTCACACTCTCATAGCCCTACAACAGCAGAAGATCATGATAAGATGGAAGGGTCTTTACAACTATACAAAGCTTACCATAGGAGCCTATGTCTTCCTCGTTATTCAGCTAACAAGTAGAGACTGATCAGAATCGACCTAGAATTTGTTGTATGAATTATGGCATAAGTATCTCCTTCTAAACGTGATGTAAAATATAAAGTTTCATCCATCTACAACTGTTTAATTTTTACTATCGACCTATACAAAAATATGCATGTATATATAACCTGAAGCAAGAAGGATAAGAACATCATGTTCATCAAAAAAAAAAATGTAGGATTAATTTTGACTAATCAGTGATTACTTATGTCATGAAACTTCAGAAATTTTTATCTATTGCAAAGCCACAAGTGCAGAATTAAGACGATTGTCAACATCCATATTATATATCCTATTCCACAATCACCATAATTCATAAACAATTATGAATAGTTGTATATTGATACATCCGTTTATTTTTATTCAATATTCAGTAAATATTAGGCAGTATTTACTATCAAACTTCATAGGGTTTCAAAGTACCTTTATAATGGATAATCAAATTCCAAAAGTTGTTAAAATTTATTGATTATTTTGGACCACAAGGTCTGCAACAAAGATCATTGACTCAAAAATAAAAATGAGGCACGAAATTTGATTAAATAATTGATAAAATCAAAATAATATAAAAATCTATTTATTGCATGAGAATGAAACTACATAAATAAATATAAAAAAGCAGACACTTGTAAATTCAATACAAGAATTAGAAAAGATACTATAGTAATTGTCTGGTGAACCTGCATTCTCTGTTGGAAAATTATGAGATTCTGAATATGCCTTCAAATGTTCAGGAGCCCTAAAGTGCAGTCCCAGCAACAAGCTGTAATCAATTATTGATTGTGATTCCAGGAACTTACAATCTAGAGAGATTTGTCTACAAAAAAAAAATATTCAACTCAGTTAGCTGAAAACTATCTCTAGTATGTATAATCATGAAAATAAACCAACAATTGAAATATGCTGTAAAACCATACATATCCAACTAATTTCAGTATCAAGATCTTCAAGATTAGAAAACAAAAAGGAGGTAATACAAGAATAATTATCAAGAATGAGAACACAAAAATGACATTCATATGGAACATAATCTTATAAAAAGGATAACAACTCATGGCAAGGATACAGCTTTTTTCTCTTTTTTATTTTCTTTGAGGAAAGAGAAAGGCTAGTAAATAGTCTGCCCAACTATTATGCTTAATATGTGTTAAAGAAGCAAGGAGAAGGCTGGTTTGAAACCCAGGATCTTGGCAAATACTTCTAAGGTCTTTATCAAAATAGTATTAGCAATGTTTCAGGATATAAATTCAAATACTCCTTCATGTTTTCTATTATCTTTCTACTATTTAACGATGAGGATAGCATGGTATATTCCTTTTCCAGAAAATAAAGTCTAACATGATAATACATCAATGAATTTAAGTGGCTGACCTAAAAAGTGACTCTCGCCATGATTTCTCTAGATGAAACACATATGACAAATCAAGGTCTTTCAGTGTTGTGTTCCCATTAGTTTTATGCATGCTTGTACACCTTCCAATAGAGGAACCCTTCAAGTCATACCGACGGTGGATTCGCAGTTCTGTCCGAAACATATTTCCCATAACCATGAAGCGAACCTACAAAGCAAAGAGTAAAATAGCAGGAATGCATTTGAAGTGCAGAACTGTACTGAAAATTTCAGTCAACACACCTTCCTCCCTTTTATAGTCAGTCTGTGGAGACCAAAAAATTTTGTTATTAGGGTATTGTCATAGGCTCCAACATGAACATAATAATTTGGGAGCATCTTCAATAGAATCTACAAATTAAACATTCAAAATCAGAACCTTAAATTATATTTATAATTTTAGACTAATGCAGTTGCTATCCAAATTATTGCTTATATCCCAACTAGGTTTAATTAACTACTAATAGTGGATCTACTTCATTACAGTTAAGCAGTGGCAAAAAATCCTTTTCTAAGCAGCATTTTTCTGAACTATACTTCTTCACAGGACCAAATTAGGCTGGAAGTTTACAAGTTTAGAGTATCTTATAACCTTTGACCTTATCCCTTCCTGAATTCAAAGCTGAAGGTTTGAGTCTAAAATAAAAAGACAAGTACCCATTATGCATTGGAGCCAAGAATAGTACAGAACTACTTGCTCGGTGCCTGGTCAGGCAGCATGTAGTGTTTGAAACAAGAAAATCACAGATAAAGGATCCAGTGTAAAACATTATGCAAAAGACCTGCAATTAGCAATTTGTACAGAACCTATTCACTGAAAATGCACAATATGCTGCCAATGAAAATATAACAATGTATTCAAGCTGAATCAATTTAATTATGCAACTAATTTCAGTTAGAAAGGTACCAAAGCAAGCCGCATTTAAAAATTAAGGAACACTCAGATGCTTCATGGGTTAATAAATTTCATTATTGTGACAAAATGCATAGATGCATATTCAAACCTTAAGTTCATATTTTCTTAGAGTCTTTATTAAAAATCTTTCATCTTGCGAAAGGTAAAATATGCTGCCGCTTTTCCCTGGAGAAGAAAGCTCTTTTAGGCCATCACCTCCACATATGGACATCATGTAGTCAGCAGCATCTATCTTAAACATTTCGCGAAGATTCCTGAAACATATTTGAAATTAAGGAAAACAGTGGGCATTAACACAAGTAATCAAATGAAATAACAGGTTGCAAATATGAAACTGCACAATAACTAAGTACAAACAGACACTGAAGAATTGCAGAGTAGGTAAATGGTCTACCACCTTTAGAAAGATGCCTAGAAAGACATAATCCAACTAGAAAGATGGTATAAGGCACAAATATTCACATGCAGCATGCACTTTTATTTATTTATTTTTTTTTTTTTGAAAGCAAAAGCAGTAAAAGAATGAACAAAATGTATCATGCATATGCGAATCCAAATGTGTGTATAAGATGATTGCCATAAAAACAAATAGTCCAACTAGAAAGATGGAATAATTATAAGGCACAAACATTCACATGCATCATGATATGCATACATATCTGTGTTTGTGGTGTAACATATGCACTTTTGCTTGTGTCCCTGCAAGTACCTGCTTAATTTATAAAGATGAAAACACATTCCAATCAATATGAACATGGGATGCAATCGCTAATAACATAATAAAACCCTTTCCTCTACTTCTAATATTACTTAATAATGGAAAATATTTTTTTTTTAAATAAAATAAAATCTTCTTCTTATATTTAACTCGAGGCAAGGAGGCAGATCAAACATAAAATTTCTATAGTATGATAAGGATGATAAGTTTACTTCATCGAAATGCAAGAGTAGTATGATAAAAAAAAATTATAAGGAAATAGGAATACTTGTCAAAGGAAACTAGTGTTTTTTTTGGTATTCTCAGAAAGCTTCAACTAAAGTTCCTTGTATGGTATTTGTGCTTTAGAAGTATTCCACACTAATAGAGATTTAAGTAATGAATATAGAAGACCAAAAAAGATGTCTAAAACCTGCAGAAAATCACTAGAATGTATAAGACAATTGCTTTAGGTTAAATAAAGAATTAGAAAGAATGTCATTGAATTACCTAAAAACCATTGGACAGTAATCCTTCCAAAAGAAAGCAATAGAGTTGTGTGGAGGTGTCAATTGAGATCCCATGCAAGGAAAGTACATTCTTATTCTAGCTCGAGGCCCAAAATCAGAGGATCGCACTTCACGCATAGGCACGGGTGTGATTTTTCCAACCGTATACCTGTCAGTTTCAAAGGAAAACTCCAATTTCTTTATATTGAGACTACAGTTACAAATAGCTACTAAAAAATAAATGTTAACTATGCAACACAGGAAATTCCAGATTCTACAAAGTATGAAGGATGACTCGTGAGAATTATCCCAATAAGAAAGATGTATTATAATGAAAAGAAGGAAACTTTCTTCTTATCGAATGATTTATCAATCTTCTTCACTAATCTTCACTAAGTTAATAACTAGTATGCTCCATGGTTTAAAAATTTGTTCCCTGCTGATTGGCATGGGCAAAATATTTCATTATGCTTGTCGGCCGGCATGTGAAACTAACCAAGACGACAAAACCTGCATGACGGTAGCGATGATAGCAACAACGTTAAAGTAATGTTAGAGTGTTGTTGGTAACAACTACCATGTTAGAACATTGTTGATGCAACAATGTTAGAGTGTTGACAGCAATGACATTAGAGCTTTAGCACAGGCTTATGTGAGGCCCACAATGACTGTGTGATGTACTAGAGCTTTCGCAGAAGGCTTCTACGACAATGTCAGAGCTTTCAAGCCAGGCTGTTCGCAATCACTGTGATGATACTAGAGCTTTCACAGAAGGCTTCTACAACAATGTTGGAGCTTTCAAGCAAGGCTTTCACAAGCGACAAAAGGTAACCGTGACAAGTGCTAGGGTTCACTTTTGTCTCTTCTCTTCTTCCCTCTCTGAATCTTGTTTCTCTTCTCTTTCTTGATTCCTTCCTCGAGGCTTTCATGAGCGACACAAGCAACCATGACAAGAGCTAGGGTTCACTTTTGTCTCTTCTCTTCTTCCTTCTCCTCTGAATCTTCTTCCTCTTCTCTCTCTTGATTCCTTCCTCTTCCTCGATGGCACATCTAGTTCCAGCCAAGACCAGAAAACCCAGCTTGCAACGTGATTTCAAACCTTGGTATGTTTGCTGAGCCAACTGTTAGTGCATAAGCATTTGAATCAAGTTCAATTCAGATTCTCTTTTTTCCACTGTTTTTATTCACCTTCTTTTCAAAAAGAGGATGCTAACTGGGTGAGGGAGAAAAGGAAATACTTTAGATGGCCCATTGTGATAAAGCTTTGCTTGAACAAACTTTCCCATCAAATTATGCTCGAATTCAGTTCAACCAAATCTAAACTAATAAATAGACAAGAGACTTTTGAATTCCAATACAGAAATAAATCTACCAAATTCTTTAAAAACCTCTCCACTGTCATAATAGATTAATTTCAAAGCACAGAGCAATCCGATAAAAAGAGTTTTAAGTATTTGGGTTTGCAATATGAGCTATGCAACTACAAAGTGCAAGTCAAGGCATGAAAAGGCAGAATATAACAACATTCCCAAGTTCACTAATTTAAGATATTTACCTAATTCCAAGTTGCAAGTTTAGCATCAGATAGTAGCTCCTGTGACCTCTGTAAATATTTTCACCAGGTCCCTTTGATTGTTTCTTCATCTTCCAGTTTCTTTTACTTCTTTGTGATCTTTGAAAATCAAAATAACTGATTCTTTCGGTTATCAGAACTCCTTGCATGTACTCTCTATCATAAGCTACAACGCAGGTATTTACAAGTACATGTTGACTTTCATCAGATGAAGAGCACTGTGTATGGGATGTGTTATCTGACAAACAGCTACAACCAGTGTTGATCCTGCAGACTCCAAGAGATGATGACCTATGTGATGTTCGCTTTGATTTTCGAAAACAACCAAGTATACTCCATCTATTGATTCTACATCTTCTACGGGGCTTTTTGCTCACTGGTCCTTCAGCACTGTACGATAAAGAATGAGAAGGACTTTGTACCTTATTGTCACACAGAACAGATTCTGAATATCTAAGTTGACTAGGTAGTTTGCTTCCAGAAGGGAAAAAAGTTCCATGCCCATCCTTTAACCCTTTGCTCCAGCTTCCAACATAAATTGATCCATCCACATAATTGTAACAGCCTGAGCCATTTTCTAATCCATCTGACCAGTCGCCAAAAAATATATCACCATTTGCCCACTTCATAACCCCTTTGCCATACATCTTTCCAGCCTTCCAATTTCCAGTATAAGAATCACCATTACTCCATTTGTATGTGCCATGACCATCTTGCCACCCCTCCCTCCACAGACCATCATATTCATCTAGATTAGAGTAAGTTTTAATTCCTATTCCGTGTTGTTTATTCATCCTCCACAAACCTTTATACACAGAGCCATCAACTCCAAAAAGAGTACCAGAGCCATGCAGGAAACCTCCACAAAATTCACCATCATATGTTGCACCTGATGGCCAGCATATCTTACCTCTACCAGTTATTTTGCTTTTTTCCCACTGTCCATCATATATTATTCCATCTGACCAGGTATATGTTCCAACCCCATGAGGAAGCAAACCATCAAAACTTCCAACATAGACATCACCATTTAAGAGAACCTTCTCACCATCACTAGCAAACAAGTGATAAGTAAAATTTCAATAGAAGATAACAAGAACATAAACTTGATGCTATTATCAAGAAGAAGACTCTAACAACAGCCATCTTAGAATGTACACATGTGCTATTTAAACTGAGAGCAAACCATGGAATACCTAGGTAGATAACAAGGGGGAGGGGTGGATAAGGCAACCACACCAAGTTCGTGGCTCATACTCATACTTGTCATGCTATGCTCCAGACTAATATCTGCAAGAAAAAAGAATCCAGATAAGATAGAACCACAAGCTAAGATCTCCGAAGGTGAGACTGAGATATAGAATTTCAGCATCAAACAAACAATAGCAAAAAAAAGCTTCTCGGTCCAAAATAACCACCACCAATATGTGATCGACATTGTAGAGTAAATTATTCTTTTAAGACAAAAAAAACAATGTCTCGCAAAATAACATTTGGCCAACATGTTCAAATAATCAAGCTTTTATATGCTCTAGCTTTCCTTTACTACACCTCTAAGTGGAACCTGAATGTTGACATTCACAAATCCAAGAATAGATTCATCAAGACAGCAATTCCTATACAAGAAACATTGTTTATATGGATTGAGGAGGGTATTTTTGTAGGGCTGGGAGGGGCCCAATTTGAGTGTTTTTGAACAGAGGACCCAAGGTCTCAAAGAGCATATGCAAATTCACTGACTGACTCATTATATAGTGCATATGTGATTTATATTGATACCTAAAGTATTTATCAAGTCGACACTCACAAGCTACTAAATAGGGAAATTTAGCCTTTCAAGTAAACTTGATTCAGTTTAAATTGGTCTAAGGGAACTAAATAAGGTTCTCGATGAATGTGTCATTACCTCCAAGCAACACAACTAATGAAGTAGATCACTGAGTATAAGAAATATCTCGATGTTGATAATCTGTAGACAGCACAGTGTAATAAAAAAAAACATAAATAGGAGAATTCCAATTTGAAAAGCAATTCTTTTCAAGCAAATCTTCTCCCCACAAAATCTGAACCTTACCGTAGCTGAATCGAAGTTATTGATCTCTAAATTATTAGTGTCAAAAAGATCTTATTGCGCATACATGAAATTTTCCACCCTGTGAATCAATCCAACCCTCACTCCTTGTGCTTCAAGGTCTGAAGGTCATCATCAACGAAATTAAAATCGTCTAACTAAACTCTTCGTTTATCCCACAAATTTTAATCCTAACACAATAAAGCGATATCTTACTCGAACCCAGTAGAAGCGACTCACAGAAAGGAAATAATCTTTGATTATTTTCACGATGAGCTCGAAGATCATATCACAGATACATCTAACTTCTAAGGCGATAAGAAGAATCCAAAAATCCTACCTCAGACTCGCACCCCAAACCTCCCCTCAGATGCGCTGGAAATCTGCAAACAAGTAGCACCAACCGCACGGAACAAGCATCCAGGACCGCAACCGAAAAAATTGGAAAACAAAGAAAAAGAGACCAGCTGGCGAATCTGGGAGCGTAGAACAAAAACAGGATGCTCCAAGAATCAAAAAAATTTCAGCCAAAGAAGGGTTAGGTCTCCCAACAGAACGGAGCAAGTGGCAGAGGCATCAATTCCGTCACGACGCACCGATCGGAATCCATCCAACGCTTTTGCCCCCACAATTTTATCACCATCGCTCTCCCCGTCTTCGTTTCGTTTCAAGCCCGACGTCAACTCTACCTTCTCCGCGCCGTCGCCTTCCTCTTGCCTTGCTCTTGCGCCGCCGTTGCTGCCGCTTACAGTCGGAATAGGAGTGGCCTCTCTCTCTCTCTCCCTCCCTCTCAGTGCGTTACTTTTTACTGTGCTGGAAAGGGCGTGGAAACCGGGACGAAACCCGCCTTGCTCTTGTATATATAGAGGCTGGGCGAAATTGCAAATCTAATCCTTCGAGATGAGATATTTCAATATTTACCTCTTAATTTCGCTGCCACTTTTGCGCTTTGCTATCTCTATTTTTAGACTGTTAATTACTCCATTCAATAAAAAAAAACTCTATTAACCAATGAGAGTTTAAATTCACAAGATAATATTATTAAATGCATTTTAACTTTATCACTCACATTTTAAATGGCAGAAACCAAACTTTTTTTCTTTAAAAAAATATTTCAACCAAAAAAATACGTCTCGTGCATTAGCATTAATTTATCCGTTTGTATTTCTACGAAAATGATATGGTAATTAAGATACCATGATCATATGTCTTGGTCATTATATCAATATTCATAGGATTCTCTATTATTTATTTCTCTCATAATGATCGTAGAACAGATCGATAGAGATCATTAGATTGACGATTCCAATTTTTTAATGATTAATTAATCAATTTACCTCTCACTTTAATAAGTTAAGTTTGACCTTAATTAGATTAAGCTTAATTTTAATCCCCGTTTATATCTTAATTCGTTAATTCTCATCAACTCTCTCTCTCTCTGCCTATATTATCTCAATATATTAACTCCCACCTCAGATTAGTCGATATTTAAATATTCACAAGTCAAAAGTACAAATTAAGATATTTTTTACGACGATTTATGATTTATCAAACAATGCACGTAAAATTAGAATTATTCAAATAACACCCTATACTTTCATATTTATCAAATAGTATACATAATTTTATTTTTATCTCTCTCGCCAAATAGACCTGCACCATTATAATGTTGGAATAGCACCACATTTGGATGGTTTAGAATTTTCACTGTGCTACAGATCTGTTTGTCAGGAGAAATAAAAAGGAAATTAAATACGTTATTTAGTAAATATAAAAATATGAGACATTTTTTAAATAATTTTAAACTTCATATGTACTATTTGATAAATTACAGTGTTTTTTTATCTCTGCCTAAACAGTTATTTGTTACTAAACCGAATCATCCATCGAGATACAAAGAAATTCGCTGAGGGAGGAACAAAAAAATGGACGAAAACGATCGGATACGTAGATACAAAGAATACCTTTTATAATTTTAGTGATCATAACAATATTTTTTAAAATAAAATTTATTTTTACAGACAGCATCTACTTCATTTTTAATTTCTCTTTAAATATTTTTTTTAACATGTTGATTAAAGATGTGTATAACAAAATATAATAAATAAGAAAAATAATAAATCATGAAGATTTTATTTTGACATAGCAATTCAAGATCAATAGTCCAATAAAATATTTTATTTCAATTAAAAATTGATCTTAACATTTCATATGATATGATAGATACTTATAAAAATATGAAAAAAAATCATGATAGTTAACAATAATTTATTATCGTCCTATTCTTATGGGAGAACTTTATGAGTAACACAATAATAAAATTGTATCAATCTCTAATGATAGTAAATTTTTCGGAATACTTACTCTTCTATATTTTGAATTTTGAATTAAATAATATATTCTCTATAATTTATTTTCTTTATATTGATTGTAAATTTAACTAATAAAAATACTGAGAACGAAAAATTTAACTAATTCATTATCGCCCAACCTATTTTTACTCCTAGTCACTGGGGAGGAATGCCCTTGTCACCGTGACAGTTAAATCGACCACGTTGACCACGTGCAAGGTACATGCGTAATTTTTCTAATCCTCTATGCTAGGAAATTTGAAAATGCAAGGAGCTTTTTGACAATAATAAACAATTAAGGCTGTTTTCCGAAGCGGATTAAACCTTGGGAACGCTTTCAAAATTTCACTGAATAATGAATTAATTTTCTTAAACAAACCTTGGAATAGGGTTACTAAATTGAAAAATAGGTCGGCCGGCGTCGGCGAGTCAGGCTGGTATCCATCTCATCGATCCGCCGGCGATGTCTGCGAAAAATTCTAAGGAAAGAGATGCTGTGCCTGGGGAAAGGATGCAGGAGTTTAAGACTAAAACTAAGATGAAGAAAATTGGTAACGAGATCGACGAGATATTCCAAGGAAAGAAGATAAAGAGTGCTGTCGTTGATTGTCAGGAAACAAGGGACGGCGGAAATAAGCTAGATAAGGCGGCAGGGGAGAGCGGTAGCTCAAAAATGAGGGACAAGAAGAAGAGGAGGAAAGAGGCTCTGACTCTGAGTGACGATTCCAATACTCCAAGCCGACGACGGCGTACATCTGATGGCCTGGCCATCTACTCCGCGGATGAGCTTGGCTGGGGGAAGACTGACGCGGGAGGTACCCCTCTTTGTCCCTTCGATTGTTCTTGCTGCTTCTGAACAGTTGAAGGAATTGCCAAGGTGGCTCCTTTCTATCCGTCTGTTGTGCTGTTCTTAAATTAAAAGTACCCTAAAGCCCATCGTTCGATTGTGTTATCTGCCAACGATGAGTTTTTTTGAAAGACACATGCTTTGGCGTTTTAGGTTTCTGCAAGTTGTATTGGCATTAAGAACTAAATGGTTGTTTAGTTTTAATCAAATTCGTAGTTTAACTTATAATGCAAGAGAAGATTAGAAAGGGAGAAGCGTATATGAACCATGTAATTTTGACGGACGTCGTGATTAAGGGCGAAGTGCAGATACCCTGTGATTTTTATCGATGTCGCGACTCAATATGTTCATGCACTTCCTATTTTATGGTGATTATGTTGTTAATTTATGATCTGTTTACAAGTCCCATCTCATTTTTTTTTTCTATTGCTCAATCTTTGGTAATATTGTACTTTGATGTATGATAAAGTTTTCTTGAACTGTTGGATTTTTTAAAGATAATCATCAATTATTTGTTTTATAAATATCTTGATGCAAGTAAGGGAATCCAAACTAAGATGGAAAACATCTTATCTTGAGAGGGAGTAGCTTTTTTGCTTGACACCTCGATTTTGTTTATGGTGGATTTATATGGTCTTAACCAAGTATAAGATCTTCAGAGTGGCCATAGTGAGAAGCTCTTGGTGCATGGCGTTAAAGCTCATGATATTGGATCTATTATAGACCAACAGTTCTGTAGTTGGTAGAGTTTTAACCTTGGAGGTAATGGTTTCAGGGAGATATGGAATTACTATGGTTATGCTAGCCTCAGTACTTGAAAGAAATTATACAACAAGCTCCAGAGTAACACTTCCTGTGCTAATTCGGTATGGTCTAACATAAATTGAGAACACAGGCAGCATTCTTTTGACTTTTTATTTCTCTTCAGGACATATCAGCTATGGACCATTTGGGGTCTATTCTGAGACAAAACCATTTTGTTCAGACCTTATAAATGCTTGTATGTTCCCATCAAGCTTTCATCTGGGCATTTGACCCAATTATTGTTTTCCAACTTGGTTTTGCTCAGGTTCACCTTGGCAACAGGCAACACACTCAGGATGGAATGATCCTCGCATAAGAATAGTCTTTAAGGTTTGTAATCCGAATAAATGAAGAAAACCAGTTTGGATTAATTTTCTACTTGCTTGCCTCGTTATCAATCTTACGATGTTCTACAAGGATACACCTAAAAATAAACTGATGGAGAATGGCAATATGTGTGAGTTTCTTACGATGTTCTACAAGGATACACCTAGAAACAAACTGATGGAGAATGGCAATATGTGTGAGTTTCGTATTTGCATACTATATGACAGATTGTCAATATACTTGTAACAGGTTTGAAAGGAATACCGGTGGGAATTTCATTTTTTTTTCTCATGGATTTTGATTCATTTGTAAATGTACATATCCTGGATAATGCTCATTTCACTAAGAAACAAAGTTGGATAATGTTTTAACTAATGCAAAGCTGATTAGGGACTTTAAGGTTTGTAGTCGAAGCAAATTATGTGGCATATAGTTTGAGGTAACTGCTTCGTCTGAAATTCTTTGTTTTGTACTTGGCATGTGCTTATTGTCTAATATTCTTTGTTTGTTGCTCTTGGGTACTACGTAGTTTCTCCATTATTATGTCAGCAGTTCACTTGCTTCAGGATCCTTCAATCCTTTCTTTTTGGTGATCAAGATTAGGTGGGTTAGCATTTTTTTATACATTGCTATGAAGATTTTTTGAGCTTTTAAAGAACTATTCATGTTACCAGTTGTATAATTATACTAATACACTAAGGGAAACTTAGCTGAGAATAAAAACATTGCTAGTTGTATAATTACATTAATATTTTATACACTAAGGAAACATTAACTGAGAACAAAGAGCAGGTCACGAAGTACTTTCTGATTTGCAGAGCATTTTTTTTTTTTCATTTTTGTGCACTTAGAGCAATTCAACTTAGTGGGACAAGGGAGAAACTATTGGTGTTGAAATTTGAAGTGCATGTTTTTAAATAAATCTTTTAGTTGTCTGGTTGGCAAACTAGAAAATCTTCAATGAAAATAGCTTGAAAACCAACAGGTGAGTTCATTATTGAAGATTCTAGTATCAGTAGTTGAATTGACACTAGTGATTATAGTTCCATTTAACCATTATGGTAAAGTTTGATTCTTTTTTCGCCCGATACTCTTTCATAGTGACCAACTGCCTATAGACCTATAGTGGGATCAAGTGCTTTGTTTGCTGCATTTGGTGTGGACTATGTCTTGGCTATAGTTGCTTGTATATTGTCTGTGTGCTACTACTGGTTGGCTTTATTGACGTGTGCAATGGTTCAATTAGTAGACTTTTAGACGCTAGACTAACTTTGAGTATCGGCTAGCCAGTTAACACTTAAAACACAGGGCATATATTATGAAAAGCACTGCTACTTCCAGATGCTAGTAATTTGTTCTGGTAAAACACACTGGTTTCATGAGCTTTGGAGCCCAAGCCCTTCTATATCATCTAAGATCGTTGAATAGATATGCAACTTACCCTTGTGTGCCACTTAGGTTCTTAGGTTTGGAGGAAGAATACAATTAAGTACACGCGGATCCTATCTACAAATAATTTTTTTACTATATATTCAGTTTCTGTGCTTTATGTTTGGCTTTGAGAGTTATAAATAATCATCTATAAATAATCATGAAGAGAGTTTTTTTTTTCCCAACGTGTGATTGGGTGGAAAAGAGCTGCACTTTGAGGTCATCTACCGTCTAACTATCAGTCTAATTGGATAAATTAATTATGCATTATTAACGGAACATTTTTTGGCAGATCTATTGCTACATCTTTTCTTCCACCTTAATCTTGGATCGTGTCTGTAGCTAACTTCCAATATATTGATTTAACAGGTAATCTGATGATTCTGATGGACTGTACGTGGTGCCGTAAATAATGGCTTCAATTATTTCATAACCTCTGCAGCCTGTGCAGATTTAGCTAATCTTTTATTCGAGAATAAAAGAAGTTAACAGTTTGAGATGAGTTTCTTGGCTGATGCACGGCGTTCAGTATTCATAACACGAACATGATCAGCACTTATTATAGAGAGGAAATCAGGAGCAGAGTGGACTGATGTGACACTGTCATCAAACACCTGGGAGAGCATCGGAGGGAGGAATAAACAACTCTCATGGTCTCAGATCTAGCAGAAACAAAACATTAATCAATCAGTTCATGTGGTGGAGCATTGAACAGGTCGCCTGTGGTACTAGGAGAGTCCTTTCATAGAATCTGCAAGTACATCATCCCGTGGCATGAGTTCTCGAGTAACTTTTGGATTGCCAGGTTGAATATAAGGATGTCCTTCATATTCAGAGGAGGGTTCAAAGGATGCGTGAAGAATTAACTCGAGCTTTATACAGTCATTTAACTTCTCAGATTATGAGCTTGGATTGCACGGACATAGAAACTTAAGATGTGGGTTTGGATACGTTTGGTATGTAATCTCAGAATGTAATCCAGGATTATATTACAAGATGGTCTTTTTTGTTTATATTGTCTTGGGAATCAGAATGAATGTAATCGGATTATAAAAGACAAGTTTTAATCGGATTCTGACATAAAGAAAACCTATGTAATCCAGATTACATTACAAGCTTTCCATTTGCATGCATGCAAATGTGATTTATTGCATGCAAATGGGATTTAGGCTGCGTTTGACGATCGGCGACGGCAATCGATGATGGTCGTCGCGGCGATCAGCGACGATCGAAACGGCGATCGGCAGCGATCGATTAACGATCGGTGATCGATCGGTCGACGGCGACGAGAACCGGCGGTGACCGTCGACGATCGGCCGGTTGTATCCGCCGGCGATCGACGGTGACCGATGAAGGTGACCGATCGACGGCCGGTGGCCGGTGATCGACGGCCGATCGCGATCGACGGCTCGACGCCGATAAACAATCGGCCGGCCGTCAGCGATCGATGTGATCGACGGTGACGGGTGGCCGATCGCGGCGATCGACGGTGACCGGCCGGTGACAGTGACCGGCCGACGAGTCGATCACCGGTTGGTCGCCGTCTATCGTCGTCGTTGTCTACGTCATCGTCGTCAATCCATTCCTATCGTCTTTGTAATGGACACCAAACAAAAGAATGTAATGACATTTGTAATCCAAGATTACATATAATTTGTATCCAAACAATGTAATGTAATCAAGATTACATTGCATTCTATTACAACTTGGATTACATTACAACTTAGATTACATTACGTCCTACCAAACGCAGCCTAAGGAAATCTCGAAAGCTTTTACTCTCATTTATTTGGCAGCACTCAATAGGTTCATGAATCCCTTGTGGGCAAGCTCACTAGGCAGGACCTTTGACTCTGAGGCTGGGTTACTCATCTCTGATTAAAACCACAAGAGATTCATCCAGCTAACAATTCCCTGTAATCTTACCTAGTTGTATTCCTTGGCATGGCATTCTTTTTATTGGCCACTGACCTAATTCAATGATCTGCAAGCTGACAGAATCCTATGCTTGCTTCTGGGTTTTCACAGAGGAGTGAGAGCTGTAAGTTTTTCATTTCCCTTTTTTTTACTAGCATAAGGAGTATGGGGATGATTATAGATATCTTTTTATCGATTATTGGAGTAAATAAAAAAAAATATTCATGGCTCAACAACTAAATTCGACGATACGATTGTACTGTCTTTGTAAGGTAGGATTGATGTCGAAAATGTACTCTGTCTAAAAAGATAAATTTTTAATCTGCATCTTTATTTATTTATTTTTTAATTCGAAATCAAATTTATTTTAATAGAGAATTAAATTATGTTAATATACCGCTTTATCATTGCATCGTGTTCACGAGCCCTAAAATTTTCATTTCCTATTGCTACTGTCTCATTATAATACATTCCATGAATGATGATTCTCACTTCCTCGACACAATATCTATCTGAATTATAGGGATCTTAAGAGAGCCCTTCTCAGTTATTTCAACGAGAAGTACCTTACAATGAAGCTAAGGTTGTAATATTACAAGTTTTAAGATTGGTGTTTGTCCACGAAAATCGACTTGACGTTTGGATCGTTCGGAAGATAATATGATGAAATTCAGATTAAATTGTGAAAAAATTATGAGTATTTTTATAATTTTTTTTTTATGGTCGGTAGAGGTCATTTGAGTTTCGATCTTATCTAATTCAGTTGTTGACGATGCACTCCAAAAGTTCGTGGGGTAGAGGCGATTATTTATAAAAATAATCAGATCGAAGATTTAAATATTTTGATACCGATAAAAAAGAATTATAATATTCCACCAATAGGCATTGTAAAAATATGGTTTGCTTTGTTAACCAGGAAGAAATATCATGAAAATCTAGTTGCCTTTGGATGATATAGTCGACATCGAACACGGGAGTGCCATGATTTGATATTAAAAAGGGAAAGGAAAAAAAAAAACAGTTCTTAAATTTTGTACCGTCGATAAATTTCCTCTTCGCTCCAGTCCAGGCATCCTCCATCCACCCCTGTGGCTGTGGCCTTGCATTGTTCCCTCTGCATCTATTCTCTGTTCTCCATGGCCGAAAAGCCCCTATAAAATAGCTTATGCCTCTTCCTGCACTCGCTGAGCCGCTGCATCCTCGACTGTATACGCTCGACCTCGAGTAAGGAGCCGAAGAAAAAGACGAAGAGAGAAGGCGACGATGGGGAAGAGCATCGGGAAGAGGCAGTACAACGGGGTGCGGCGGCGGAGCTGGGGCTCGTGGGTCTCCGAGATCAGGGCGCCGCTACACAAGACCCGCATCTGGCTCGGCTCCTACTCCACCCCGGACGCCGCCGCCCGCGCCTATGACGCCGCCCTCCTTTGCCTCAAGGGCTCCTCCGCCGCCACCTTCAACTTCCCCGCCGCCCTCCCTCGCGGCCGCCTCATCGCCCCAGCCTCCTTGTCCCCCAAGTCCATCCAAAAATTTGCCGCCGCCGCCGCCGCCGCCGCCGCCACTACCGCCAACTGTCCTCCTCCTCCTCCTCTTCCTCTTACTACTACTACTTCATTGCCTTCCGACTCCGACGAGGATCAGTACCGGTCCGTTGTCGTGCCGGCGACCTACAGCTCCACGACGTCGACGACGAGCGAGAAGAAGGAAGTGGCAGTGGATGAATCTTGGGCGGACCTCGGTGCGCTAGTGCAGTCACCGAAGAACGTGGACGACGATCGATTCGTAGTATCTTCTAGTTACTGGCCGGAGGAGTGGGAGGAGATGGCAGCCGGCGACATGAACCTGTGGAGCTTCTGCTAGAGACGACCATCACAATATATCGCTCGCTGTTGATTTATTCCTTCTACTCGCTCGTGGAGATCATACATTTTACTATATCGATCGATTCTACTAGAACTTAATTAATTTGTTCCAATAAAGCCACAATTTTGTTGCAACTTATCGTTAGAGAACCAAACATTCATCGTGTTTCTTCTCTCTTTTTCTTTCTTTCTTTTGTTTTTCTATCCATTTATCGTGACAATATTTTGTATTCTGAAATTATTTCGGAGTTTTTGTGGCGCTATGAATAACGCATTTTAAGATCATATTTGCAAGAGAAGATGAAGCATTGGGAGTCGCAAGCTACATACATTTTTTCCTTTTAAAATTTTTATAAAAAAAAAAATTAAGAACTAAAGAAATAGAAATCCAACTGTTTCTATTTTGTAGTTTCCTAAGATCCTCTAGGCATGCAGCCTTATTTTAATCAATCACGTTAGATTTCACATGGCAGTCATACTTTGTGGAGAGAAAAATGTTTAAACAAAGAATAAACAAGAATTACGGGTTCAACTCCTTTAGGAGAATGTGCTTTGGGCAACATCAACGTGAACGAGCTGCTTCAATGCAAGATCTCGATTCCCATGATCCAATATTAAACTGTATCAAATGAACAAAAAAGTATCGAGCAAGCGATGATACCATGATTTTTCCTTCATTAAATGTACAGCCATTTGATTCGAGAAGAGTATGCAAAATGACGAAAGAAATCACGTCTAAAACAGAGGCAACCACCTTCACGTACATCTGCCAGCTCAAGTGCAAAGCCAAGTGAAGGAATGAATGGACGACGAGCAAATAATGTTCATACAACGCCACCGTGAAGAATGAAGACCACAATGATTAAATGTTTCCATATTCAACTGTTTCAGAGTCACTGAATACACACTGATAAGATGTTTACAATTCTCTTAACTTGAAGAATCTATAGGACTTGCTTGGGAGTTCAAACTTAAGGATTGTCCTGCCATATATGATCGATGGAAGACGATGCATTCCGCCTTCACTGAGATCGACAGCATCATCTGGTTGATCATGGACATTCGAGCAATCGATGCAGAATGATTCCTAGATCAAGATGCTTCTGAACGCCTCCTCTTTCCAGCTAGATCGTCGACCCTCCGGTTCTGGCTTCCATCTCAGATATGAGCTGCATGGTCCCCCGATTCTCGGTTGCATATCCTTGCATAGTATCTCCGATTGGGATTAGCCATGGAGCTGTTCTTGTAGGACATTGCATAATTAAGCCAACTACCAGGACACTGGGACAGTGCAGGAGCATATTTCTCCCTGATGATTGTTTTGGAACTGTTGAACGACATCAAAATTTACATGCAAGACGTGAATTCCCAGAGGAATCAGGTACGAGAGATTAGTAGATGCTAGCAAAGGTTAGTAAATACGAAAGCATTATTTCATTGATACAAAATCAGGAAGAATTTTCTACATCTTCAATTTACTGACACCGGCATTTCAGTTTTGATATCTGCATCTTTTTCGGAGATTACGGCAGATACAGCTTATAGCTAAGCTGATTCATTAGGAAACCATACCAAATCCAAGAAAATACCTCGCTTGGTCATCATCGGTGATGATGTCAATTGGGTGCATTTGTTCATGGCTGATACAGAGCTCAATTGCAAAGTTGCAGTCAATTCTCTTGCCGGTTGCCCTAGGACAGTTCTATGATCGACATGAAGCGAACCAAGAGGACAGTTCTATGATCGACATGAAGTGAAGATGGCTTGAGTATCAAGGGAGAACATGTTGGCTGAAAGACCGACACAGGTTGCAAAGAAATCATCTTTGAAACATGGCGGCATAGAAAATTGTCTTGCTACTCGAACTTGTTCCTTGGAAACGAAGAAGAGAAATTAGGCTTACATGGCTGGAACCTCCTTCGGAGTCCGGATGACCATTTCTTTGCGATCACAATCACTGCGGCGCCGCTCTGCGGCGGCTCTGTTGGCGGTCTACGCTCCCAGATCAGAGGCGAGAGGAACGAAGAAAGACGTCAGGATGCGGAAAGAAGGGCGTGAGTGTATCCTCATTTGATAACCTCGCGATTTGACTGTGGGCTCCACTTTTCCGACCAATAGGATGTTACCGTATTGTGTTTCGTGGTTGGTGAACTATACGTGAACCTCCCGGAAACCTAATTGGGGGATCGCTTTATTAAACCGCTTGCGAGGTCGAGGCGCGGCACCGGCGATCGAGGCGAAGATGGAGAAGGGTTTACCAGGCGGCGGCCACGACGACGTCAAGCAGCTCGCGGATTGCACCGTTTCCAAGTAAGTATTTCCGCTCGTCGACCGAATTCTCCTTCCACAACCGATGATGCTTGATATATCCTCTGAAAACCGTTGCATTGTGATTGACATGCCGTTGAAGATTAAAATTTCACCTTTTCAATTGTTTCTTTATCTCGTCATTCTTCCTATCCAGATCTTTTATTTGTCCCTATAGCCGCCCCACCTCGATTATGCATCCCTTTTCATTTATGTAATCGATGATATCATGGCGAGTGAATGCACGAATGCGTTCGTATTCTATTCTGTGCCTTTGGTCATTTTTATTTTTTTTTCACAGATTCACCATTTGTCACATCTGACCATATATGATCTTACTTGTGAAATAAAATTTTTGTCATCATCCACCGAGCATAACTCAGTTTAGCAAATAGGAAATGGTCCAACTGCTCCGATTGTGGAAGTTCCAGTGTTTTGTGGGATAAGTAACCTGCACTGTTTCAATTATATCTGTGAGTTTTATGACAGTCAACTATTGCTTGTAAATTTGAAATAAAATATGACATTTTGTTGTTGGTTTAGGAGAAATACCTCATTCAAAGTACAATGAGTTGTCAGAGTTGAGTTCCTTCAAGCAATGGCTTCCCATTTATTCTTTGTATACATCATCTTGAGAAGCTATTGAACTGGTACATTTATATTGATAAAGTATGAAAACTTATTTCCTTCGCATGCTTAGTCGCTTACTTTGCTCAGTTCTAGATAACTTTTTCTCTTTATAAAGCATGCAATCGCAACCTAGTAGAGGGATGCTTGTGTGTGCTACACAAACAAAAAAATGTATTGTATTTTTGGGAGTAGAAGTCAAAGAACTTTATTATGAAGTTTGTCATTTTGCTTTGATTTTGAGATAATTGATTTATCACAATTCTTGGTTGTTTTAGTAGGCTAGGTGAATTTATTTTGATAAAGCATAAAGATGAACTATTGTGACGTGTTAAAAAATTTCACAAGATTATTTAATACATAATTTGGTGCAGAGGAAATCTGCACAAACTATGCGTGTATATTATTGTTGTAGAATAGCAGAATAGATATTTACATAAGTTCATGTGACCATTATTATGTGCCTATTTTTTAGGGAAAAGTTGTTCTGATTTATGTGCAGCTTATGCCTATTAATCAGCCATTTTGGTTCGTAGGATTTGAATCACCACTTGTGTGTTTTTAGAGAACTATTACTTTTGTGTGGAACCGCCACATTAGCGGCTCCCCACCGCTGCCCCTACGTGTGAGGGGGGTAAATCAGATCACAGGTGGCTAGCGTAGAAATGCGGAGTCATCGGTAGCCTAGTCGTCACCTCCAGGAATCGACCCCTTGCTTTTTCAAACTTTAACACAGCTGCGCTAGCCATCTGGGTTTGCCCTGGGGGCTGAGAACTATTACTTTTGTGATAGCATGTAAGATTGTTGGGTGTATGTGTTCGCTTTATTCATGATTATCATTCTACTCTGCAATGACCTGCACGCACCAGCACCAGTCACAAGCAGCATAGAACATGTAACACCAGTTGAGATTGTAGGTGGATAAGAGTCATTTATCTGGTGACAACAAACCAGAGTTGTGCCACCAAGATGGATTTTTTTTCTCAAAGATATAAAGGTAAGGGAAAGGAATTCTCAAGCTTTTCTATAAACCCTTCAATCGACCCATCGCATACTTTGTAGGAGTGAGATGGAAATTAAACTATGTAGGTAAAGCATTTTTTTTTTACTTTGGTATTTCTATATTTTGTGATATCATTAGCAAAGAATAAGTTTTGTTTGTTGATTAGTCTTATTGAAATAATTATCCTCCGGGAACTTCAGGGTAGTAAACCAACCAAACTGACCTGAGAGCCAACCGACCACATGCCATATGCGATAGTTGTTTTTCAGTTTCTCATGGCTGGAACTTGGTTTTTCAGGCAGATGCTCCCCAGTTTTTTTATGTAACTGATGGCTTCAATTTCATCATCTTCCATGCTCGCTATTTGGTTTATATCAATACGTTTTGCAAATGTGACCGACTGTAGTTTGATCAACAGATTATCTTTGATATGATCAAGTTACTGGCTTGCCAAGCAAACATGTTACTGTTGAATTGGCTCGAAGAAAATCTGTCATTTGTTTAGATGTCTGACTTGATGATATCTAACCATGCATGTTTGTATTTGTAGTGCACTTGGAACATGGTTTTTCTCCGTAGCTGGTGCTTTACTTGCAATTCCTGTCGGAATACGAAGGAAATCACTGGCGCCATTGGTATTCTTTGGTACAACTGGCACCATGCTCGATATCATCATAGGAATCAGCCAGTGTGAAAGAGAACATGCAGAGAACCAGATGAAACTCCTAGAAGCTCAAAACCTCGAAAACACTGTGCCAGTGGATGCAGAAGGTTAACTAAGGCCATTTCAAGTAAACTCATCAGTTTTTCTGCTTTTATGTATCCATCTTGTATCGACCATGAAACTAAATTTCAGCTTTTCATTTGAAATGAACTTTTCAATAAGATCTATTTCCTCCTTTCATCATGAGTCAACTACTGATTCAATTCTATGTCCAGTGAACTCTTGTTTCTCGGAAATTGTCCGTGAGCAAACTTTGTGAAACGAATTCTTTGAAGTTATGAAAAAGTAGCCATTAGAAACTTCATCAGTTGGTCAGTTCATGTCTTCAAATCTGGTAGTCTGACTGGAGGCCTTTGCTTGGGTCTTTATTTATACATGTATATATTTTTTGTTTAACCATATGGGTTGTCCAATCCAGGTGGCTTGGCAAGTCAGTTGATTCGATGTCTGAATGGATTGGTCGATACAAAGTAAACTGAGTGATTTGGATGATGAGTCAGTCGGTACAGGCAAATTGTAAGAGATTGACTTATTGAACAAGTTAGTTGAGTCAATTAGGTTTATTTGTCTAAGAAGGCAAATGGCGGCTGGTGTTGGTGTCCGTCGCCTCTAAAATTAGTCGGGCGGAAGGCTTCTGATGCCAACTTAAAAGAAGTAGATCCAATTTTTCAATTAGTTTGCATGATTTAGACAGGCTCCTAGTGATGTTGAAAGGATCAAAGTAGTGGGCGTAATGCATGAAATGGCGGAGGGATGATTTTGAGCTCTTTTTAAAAGGAAGACCATAATTCCTATGAAACATTGAAAATATATTGAGAGAGAGAAATGATCATATGCGTAATTTATTTGTGAGCACTTGTAAATATTTTTATTATTCATTATCCGATCGAATGAGCACTATAGTTTAATTCTTGAACTCTAAGAGATCGGACGATGAATAATAGAAGTACTCACGAAATGAATTGTATAAAGTAATATTCTTTTATATATATATATATAGTATTGAGTATCCAAGTTTTTAACCCGATTAATCTTGGAGATGATTGGTCTTATATCATGGATTTCAAACGGGACGCTAAATAATTCTTGAATAAGATATGCTCCACCGATCACTAGGGTAAATCAAAGAAGTGTTCGTAATTTAATAATTAAATTTTGCGATGCAATTGCATCATCCCCGTAAGACAAGTTTGATATCAAAAATGTACTCCGCTTAAGAAGATAATCCTTCGATCCACACTCGATTCAAGACTGTATGTCTAAGTTTTTTCAAAATTCAAAATCGAATTTGTTCCAATTGATAATTGAACCGTGTTAATTTACGAGATGTTGTTCTATTTTACCACCGCACCGTGCCATGAGAGCTAAACATATCATAAGTCACAACTTATCATAATTAGATTAGCACCAATTAGCACGCTGTAATAGAGCAAGGTCTATTGAGAATAATTAAAATGTTATTCAACATCCCAATGTAAAAAAAGATTCCCTTTAGAGGTAATTTATATGAACTTAGAATTATTAGTCGAAATAAACTAAGAGAAGATCATCTACCTATAAAATTAATCAAATAAAATCCATACATCTGAATTATATATACATATATATATATATCAGATCTTATTGAAAAGTTCAACTAAAGCATTCAAAACGATCGATCTAAATGAATCGTAATAACAAACATTATTGATCAATGTCATTCGGAGAAAACTTAAACAATCTTCCGGTTTACAAAATTTACCAATATTTGTCATCAGTTCAGTTACCAAGAATGAGTGGACAAAAATAATATTATCTAATCGGCAAAAACATGCCTCATGTAAAACCAAAAGTATAGTGATTTAAAATTAATAATAGCAGTAGTAATGGAAGGGTTCAATGCCTTAAAAACAAGATTCAATATGAATGATACAAAAATGAAAGAGAATCAAACATGATAGCCTACTGCATCAAGCAGGAAAACCTGCAACGTATATCCTGATGACCCAAAACGCATTGCACAAAGTAGCAAGCATGCACACAGAATATGGTAAATCAGCGACAGGAGATTCTGATACATGTAAAGATTCAACGGCAAAATTGATCAATGAAACTATAACAAGATCGACCTTGTTCAAATGAAAAAAAGAAGAGCATATTGTATATAAATCATACAAATAAAAGCATCATCAAACCCATAATATAAATCACGGTCCATCAAGAATAGATTACTAAACAAGGGAATAGAGAGTTGAAGGGTGCAGAGTCTTTAGCTTCTCATGGTTGATGGAAAAGCTAACTAAAGCAGAGCCACGGCAACTTCTGTTATTGAGGAGATGGGCACACTAGAGGATTATACCAATGTGACGTTATCAAGTCTTCATCTGGCCTTGGTTTGAGGTTCCACCCGAAGATGGCTTAGCTACATATATTTGCTTCATTTTAGGGACAGCAATTTTGTCTGAACTTGAACCATGTTTCTTGACCTGGAATCGACGATGATGCCATTCACTTCCAGAGCCTGCACAGTTCACAATTCCACGATGCTGATCACCATATCCAGATGCATGAAGGTGATTGCTTCCAGACACTGTTGGTGGTTGAGTCTTTGAGGGAACATCTGTCATCTGGCCACTAGGTCTGCTGCTACTTGCACTGATGCGCCCACCATCATTAGCAATGGTCCCTAAGGCTCGTGCTGCTGCTGTGTTGGTAACTAGCTTCTCATTCACGTTTATAGTGGTTTCTGAAGGTCTGACTGACTCATTATTGGCAGTGCTAGAAGTTGACTGATTAGTCAAAACAAACTCTACAGACACGCTGGAGGCAGCAGAATTGGGCATGGAAATAGTTCCACTAACTTCAGCAGATGCAGATGTAAGAGAAACATCAAACTTATTATTTCCCATGGATGTATCACCGGTCCGGCCAAATTGTAAAGGGATCCGACTGTCCTGCAGAGGCGGCTGCTTCTGTTGCTGTAGTGGCACGGATAAAGGCACGGAATGGAGTGGTGGAGGCACATGAGACCAAGCTTGCAGAGGAATATTAGCAGTTGGCTGAACAGAAAGTAGATACTCGAGTTACACAGGAAAATCAAGGGTAAGTTGATTCTAACTGACAAGAAGCAAAATGTCATATTTTTGGTCAAAATTCAAACATAGACAGAACAATCCATCCTATACACATCGAAACATAAAATAGGACTCAGCCCTCTTGGAACAACAATGCAGTAGGAATTATTGCATTTCAGATATAACCTAAAAGTTCTAGTTTCGGTTATAGCTCAATTCATATTTACCTGGAAAGGATTCATGTCAAACATAGTCAGAGGAGAAGCGACCATCAGAGATGATCCTGGAGCTAAATTATGGACAGTACTTGGTGCAGTGGTTGGGGTTCCCTGGCCAGACACTGTGTTACGATTGCTTGGATCGCCCTCATTGTCACTAGCATTAGAAGAAGCTTGGTTTTGGCTCCACTCTGGTTGTTTCCCAGCAGGGATGTATGCCGTCCCCATATAACCTAATCCTATTTGCCCGAATTGTCCAACTGGAGGAAAATGATTGTAGACGACCATGTGAGGGGGGCATTGAACACCAGGCATTCCACCAGGGCTGATGAATGTGCCATTATAGCCTGCTGGTGGGCGATAAAAAGGGTCAAAAGTAGAGTGGTACTGCGGCCATGCCCCCAGTGTACTAGAACCTAAAGTAACGTTTTGAGAATGCCCCTGTGAGCCAACAGACTCATCATTTGGCCCACATGAAAAAAGACACCCATCTACAATCCGATTCATCTCAAAGCTGGGGAAATGCGAAGGTGGTGCTCCAGAAAATTGTGAAAGCATTGACATGGAAGCTTGTGGACTTTGTAAAGAAGACCATACTGAGAGTGGAGTATCTACAGAAAGATCTGCTGGAAGAGCAACAGTTAAAGACTCTTCACTAGAAGACCGGACAGCTAATTCATGGTTTGCTGCTACCCCTGTTGAAATTTTCATGTGTTTTAATTAGCTTGTGTTTTCATTAAATGTACAAGAAAGATAACAGGACTTATTTTATCACCTCGAGAAGTCAATGCTGTGCCATCAGCAGAACAGTAAGTTTTGGTGTCTGAGGAACCAATAGCAGGTCCAATTATTTCATCACTGGTAATGGCAGCTACTGCAATAGCTGAAGCAGCTGCTTCAGCTTCTGCCTCTTCATCTTCGAGATGTGCAGATGGTTCACTAGAACACTTTTCTTTGACTAGAAACATAGCATGATTGTTGTTCATCAGATTTTGATCTTTGCTCACATCTGATCTGCTTGAATCTGGAGGCCCAAGTCCCTTGGAAATAACTCGGCTAACAGGAGGCAAAATATTTGGTAGAATCACTGCTCCTGAACCAAAAGAATTATACAAACTCAATTTTTTTTTTCCATAAACACTAGGAATAGGTTGAATATTGAAGAAGAAAATCACTTGCCAAATTGGATTTTTTCACCAGCAATCAGCGAACTAATCGGTGTTGCACATGAAGGATAAGAGTTCTCTGGAGTCACAGCAGATGCTGCAGATATTGGGGGTTCAAGAACAATGCTAGACGCTAATTGTGAGCCAAAATGTGCCGGCTTCATAGCTTCATCAAGCTGAGTTTGCGTTAAATCAATCACCTGAAAAATTATAACATACATTGTTCAAAAACCACAAACAAAACATAATGCACATACAATTCAAAATGGAAATGACAGGAAAATAAGTTCCATCGCTGGACGAAAAAGATAAGGGACCACATTCCAGAACAAACAAAGGTAACACAAGACAAAATATTCTGCTTCCTACAGCAATGGAAAAAACGCTTCTAGCAATATTATTATTATTATTAAAAAATTTCCAGAACATATAAATAAATCCAATCTGGTAATGAATAAAATGCAAATCACCTTGATTAAGAAAAGACCATTAAAACACCAAGAATAATAAATCCTGGAAATATCTAAATGGCGTGTGAATACAAAGAAGACAAAATTTGACTAAAAACTGCATCTAATTTCAAATTTATTATGAAACAAATTATAACAAAACACTCGTTGCAGAGTTCCACTGATGCAACAAGACATGGTAACCAATTCTTTGATCATTTTACAACTTAGGGCCAATTTAAATTTGGCCTACAAGGAAAGTCTGTAGAAATGGCAAGCGTTTAAGTCAAACATAAGCTCAAAACAGACTAAATAGAATGTATTCTTTACAACCTTTTAAATTAAAATGTGCAGCTTAGGCATATTGGATGAAAATGGCAGTGATTTGAAAGATTCACCAAGACCTTGACAATTCACGTTGTTCTCTCTGGATAATATGAAATCTAGGTAAAAACAAGAAAGAAAAATAGAGAAAAGAGAGAATATGGCATACAAAGAATCCTGAACAAGCAGAAACTGGTGAGAGAGAAATGGAAGGGGAGGGGGGCGGGGAGTATACTCAACATAACATTTCTGGGATGATTTTCAAATTAATCTACAGGAATTAAAAAAAAAGGACTTGGTAGCTGATCGAGGAACCTTCATAATGAAGGTACCCATAATTGCTCATTCAAGTTTTACGTTATTGGATCACTGTCAAGTTGGTGTGCACATAATCAAACTAAACTACACAGTTACGAGTCAATTAAGTAATATTCAGGGTAAATAGCAATGTGCCAATATTCAAAAGCCACATAAAGAAGGAAATTATTCGAATCTCTTTTGATCAGTGATGGATAAGAATCATAGAATCGTGTATACTTTGAGAAGTACGTCATTAGATTAAACTGTTTTAAAAAAATGACCAAATAAGTTGTTTGCAAGAACCACAAATCATTTTAATCAATTGTGAATATTGCCTAACATGAAGAACAATGAGGGCTCACCAAAATGGGAACAAGTCAAATTTAGATTGCTTTAAGATTTTAAGGCTTGACATGACAAGAAACAAAATTGAAGGCACATATCCAAGTTTTCAGGTTCAATGATTCTCTTTTTTTTTAAGTAAATGAGAGTTTAGAATTAAATTTTCTAACTGGATGAAACCTAAATTCAAGAATTTGCTTTATTGCAATAATTTAGTTTCTCCCGTCACAAAGAACTAAATATAGGCTAAGTCATAGTACATGGAATTTAATGTTGAATGAAAAATCTTTCTCCACGTAACAAATGATTGTGAGGCCACACACATATTTGTCCCAGCTAAATTTGATGGACTTGGAATTAGGGAGATGAACGTTCCACATATACTTCTCCTCCCGATTCCTACAACCCCAACCTTTTGTGTCAATAAAAATTAAAAAGACTACAAGCTTAACCCACTACATCCTCAACTTCAGCTAGTGCTAAAACAGGTGTGCAGGATTACAAGGTAAAATTAAAGAAATGCAACCTGGGAGCAATTAGGTTTACCTCAAATGTATTATGAAACTAAAAAAAACAGAGATTAAGATGATATTGGTATGTTTAAAATCAACCAATAAAACCAATTAGAATTAAAGGGATGGCAATGGTGATGATGAATAAAGAATAAATCCGGCATGTAACATGATTACTGATGACTTTTGACATGGAAATCAGTGCATCTAGGCAACATGAAAGCTAGAGCAAGCAAATTAAACTTGATATGGAAATAGGAGAAATCATACAAATGCCAAGTTTTGGAAGGCGTGTAAAACTACAAATCTGACTCAAGTTTTGGAAAGCATGTAAAACTACAAATCTGATTTCAGTAAACAAAGAACCTAGATCATGCAGAACAGATGTCTTCTTATAAACTAGTAAGATAGTATACGCCTTCCAAACTGCAGAATGGGGTTTTACCAAAGTTTCTACCAAGAACTGTGACAGCTTCAAACAAACAAGGGTTTGTATCCGCATGCAGAGACTAGTTGAATGAGCAAATGTTGGTGAGGTGGCATGTTTGCTTATATTGGACACAGCATATAAGAAAAAGGTTTTCAAAGACAACTACACAATGCAAGATAAAAAAATATAAGATAAATTGCAAGACATTACCTGATTTTCACTGTCCCACGAAGGCAAAGGCATTGGAGAATAATCGTCATTTTTGTTTTCTGATGGCCCCAGAACAGGCATTGACTCACTATCAGATACAGTAGGTGCAGATATCACCTGGCTTGATCTGTAAAAAATGCAATGTGATTAAGAAACCAATTATAGAAACAAAGGAAACTGCCCAAAAGAGAGTCCATACTTTAATTTGTTCAATCTTTTTTCAGGAATGATATTTACTGAAGGAGTGCCAATTGGAGGCAGAGTATGAGATGACATGTTGGCAGTAAATGCAAATGATGCCTCAAGTTTAGCAGATCCCTTTCCTCCAGCAGCCAGTGGATTAGAGCAAGCAATATTAGCTGTGTCTCCAAGAGAAGATCCAACTGCTTTATTAGAGTTGGCTTTGGATGCATTGCTTTGTAAAGTGGAAGATTGTTTGGCAGGAGCCTGTTGATCACAAAAAGAACAAAAGAAAAAATGTCCTTTGAAATACTTCTAGACAACCACAGGAATTAAGTTAAATAAATCACCTTTTGCACCCTAGCCTTGGACTTGTTTTCTTTAGCCTTTTGTTCTCGTCGATCATTCAACATTTGCCTTTTGGACCTTACCTCAATAAAATCATCCTCATTACTAAGAACTTCAATTCCTGTTTGCTTAAAAACGCGAACAACTCCACTCAATAAAGGAGCATCACCATCATCTTCGATAGTTTCATTTGCATTTGCATTGCCTTTACCAGCATGAGACTTGCCAATGTTGGTGTTCTTTGAAATGAATTCATTACTTGAAACTTTGTCAGCCTTCCTATCAGAATTCACAGCTTGAGAAGTAGAAGCACTTGAACTGGAGCCATTTGGTTGATTGGTAATCTGGGTTGACTTAGTCAAAGTTTCATCTTTCTTACTGAAGTTCCTTATAGTAATTCCAGTAGCCACTGAATTCTCATCTAACCCCACATTATTTAATGACTCTACGTTTTGTGCTTTCTTTCTCTGAATATTATCTCTGACCCTAAATTCAATTTTGCGGGTATTTCTCTTTGATCTACGAAGAAAGTTGCTTAAATCTCCCTGCAGTTCATCCATATCAGGAAATACTGTTGGGGCAGGAGTTCTAACACTGTAAGCATATCTCTTCCTTCGACCCTCAACTAAAGTAGCTGGAGGAGCTTTTCGTCCAGAAATGTACCTTGAAGAATGAAATTCACCATGCTGCTGAGGTTGAGGCTCTTTTCGCCTACCATATCCTCGATAGTTTCTCTTCTCAGTGGTATCATCGTAAACATGACTGTCAGCATGAGAGGCTGAATCATTTGTACCTTTCTTGTCACCCATTAAACATGCATTTGTCCAATTCTGAGAAGCTATAGAAGCATACTTTCCTGCCTCTAACAATGGTTTAAGCTGCCCAGCTGGCAAATTTCCTGGAGAAGGTTCGGCTATTTTTTGCACATGAGAAATTTGATTATCAGAAGAACTAGAGGATTTTCCATCTCGTTTTGTCATCTGAGAAATGTTTTGAGTCGCTTGGTTAGACAAACCACCAGCAAGATTTTGATTAAACGAATAGGGAGCTGGAACAGGAGGTTGAATGATAGATGTGCCATGAGGGGCTGGTGGTAATGTAGTCGAAGAGAGTGTTGAGGCATATCTAAGCTGCCCAAACTGGAACAAAGGAGACTGGAAAGAATTAACCTGTGGTACATATGAACTTGTATGCGTATAACCATGAATTGGCATTTGAATTGAACCGATCTGAATGGCTTGTATAGGAGAAGGAATCAGCGAAGGACCAGAAAACAGACCAAATTGAAGACTGACAGGAGCTTCAACCTGACTAATAGAAGGGAAGGATAAATTGGGTGCATCTGTGGTTGAAGACGGCACTGACAAGCTTGTGGAAAGAGTCATAGGCTGATCTGGCAATCTTGAGCTTTGAGATGCCGAAAAACTGTTTGCAGAATAGTCAGATTCTCCTGCTGGATCAAGGGAAAAACTGTGCAGAGCCTGTTCCATTTCACTTATATCTGTCAGAGAACTATCAGCAGTACCTTTTCTTGCAGTCATTTCACCGTTACTAATCAATTCTCCCAAGCAACCTGCAGGAACTCCATGTATTTTAAATTCCTTTTCACTGTTGCTAGAGGATATCTCAAAGGTATCAATATTTGGAAGTTTAATTTCAACACCTTCATTAAATCCAAGAATTACTTGTTCCATATTGCCAGTTGTCTGCACATCAGATTGTAAATCTTCCATACCATGGACTTGATGAAGATTATTGTTGTCACCTTCATGTGCTTCAGCTATGTCCCGGAATTCATCGCACTCATTTTCCAGTATCTCTTCATTGGTCTCAATAGGCCATTCATCATCAACTTCAGGAGAAATTGAACTTGAAGTCATCATTCTATCCATACTACCACCTTCCAAGGGGAATACAATATGCTCACTGTCAGATACGATGGTATGGTCGCCATCAGCAGAAGCTGGCAGTGGGGGAGAATCCGTCGAAACATCCATCTCATGGTGCAAAAGAAGTGCAGGCGAACTAGGTGGGCTTGAAACAGACAGGGAGAGCTGTGAACCACATCTTGGGCTCATTTTCTCTGATTCTTGCTCTAAATTGATAGCATTTCCCTCAAAAGAAGCAGCTTTTTTTGAGGGTTGAAGGCTTTCCTGAAGCAAACTGTCATTACCTGTTGACATAATCCGATGCTCATATCTACTTGCATGACTATAATGACTATCATTGTCTATGAAACCTGATGAACTAGCTCTCTCTGTAGTGCCTCTAAAGGAACTTCTGTGCAAAGGAGTTACAAAAGGGGGTGGCAGCACATGAGGTTGACTTGGTAATTGGCTGGACCTTGTGAAGGAGGAAAAGTCATCAACTGAATAATCAGATGATAATCCACAATACTGGGCATGGGAACTTCCATGTGAATTTCTTTGCATCATTCTAACATCTCCAAACTTAGCATCATCACTACTCTCATCAACGTCATTATTCCTCTTGAAATAATCATGCCCTTTGTTAGAATCCCATCTCTGATTCCTCTGTTCACGGAATTCATCTGAAAATTGAGAAGGCTCCATAATAGCATCTTTAGAGGATAGTCTACTAGGCATTGTTTCAGTTCCACCATGGAACTCCTTTTTAGGGAAAACTCTCTTGTAACCAAAAACATCCTGCCTGGAGTTATGGTGAGGATTATCTTCATTTAGAGATGGAATAATTGTATCACTGTAGGAATACTTTCCTCTATCAACAAATGAAGGAAAACTATCCCTGGGAAATTGAGACCTAGAACCCAGTTCCAGAAATCTATCCACAGATGAAGAATCAGATATTCCAGACCCAGTGATTCGTTCTACCATCCTCTCACCATCCTCCCAACCTCCATCTTCAGTGACTAAAGGAATGTCTTTTTCCTTAACAAATTCAGGTATTTGTTCATTAGAAAATGAAGGAACACTAATATCTTTTCCTTCAGCCTGTCGTCTTGCAATTCTGGCTTCCAACTCCAAAAGTTTCTTTCGTGCAGCCTCTTTCCTTCTTTCTTCTTCCATTTGATATCTCCTCTTTTCCTCTTCTCTTGTTATCCTTTGCTCTTCAGCTCGCCTAGCAGCCTCCAATTTCTCCTGCTCTTCCCGTAAGGCAAGCTCTCTTGCCTCTTCTTCAAGCAACCTTCTTCTTTCCTCGTCTTCTCTGGCCAACCTCTCCTTCTCCTCCTCTTCCTTTCGTACCAGTTCCAAAGCTCTAGATTGCTCTTCCAGAATACGTTGACGTTCCTGCTCTTGCAACATAAGTATTCTCTCAAGTTCTGCTTCAAATGATGCTCTAACTGGGTCATGCAAATCAACTTGTTTCTCTGGGACCTTCTTCTTGAACACTTTAGCATTCATGTCTTTCATACTCCCTGAAAAAGGATCCTTGCTGTCAAATTCAGAATCTTCAAGGAATGGTTTTCTACCACTTGATGAAGACCGCTTTTCTCTACCAAAGTATATTGGATCACTCAAGGGAGTCGTTTTATTATTGATCAGAACTTGGCCCTTCAACAGTGCATTATTCTGAAAGGAACTTCCTTTTGACCAACTACTGGGAAAACCATTCTGGTGGTTATGGACATTCTTTTCAGCACTCTTACTACTGAAGGATTCTGCTACAGCTTTATTATCAATCCTTGAGCTCTCAAGGGAACCCAATTCTGTTCTTCCATGCCTATAATAATCCTGGCTCCTCTTACTAAAACGATCACCAAAATTTTCTCTGTAAAATGAATGAGCATTGATGCCATCTGCATTCATTTCCCTGCTTCCACTTGAGGGTCTAACATTATGTCTATCTCTGTTTACTCCTGATGCATTGGCATTTGGTCTATCCCTTTGATTCATTGAAAACCTTGAAGAACCAAATTCATGATTTTCATTAGTTGAATCATGTAAATCCCTCCCCAAAGAACTGCCTTTAAAGAAATCTCTGGGCCAAGGACTGCCAGCTCCAGTATCCTGCAGTATTCGATCATTGTAAGCATCATGAATCTGAACAGATTCAGATCTTGAAAACCCACGATCCCTCTCCCGTTCAGGAATGCAGAGGCCTGTATCACGCTCATCGTCTGTCCAATCTGACGTGTGATAGAGCCGAACCTGTGGCAATAGAGCAGGCAAGTGCCTGCCCTGTTTCTGCAAATTGTCTGGAGAACCAAGTGGCTGGATTGGCACCCCATCACCATCTGACACGTTATCTGTAATAAGGCGAGATGATCTGATCTGAGGCCTCATCTGAAGAGGTGCACGTAGGTCAGATACCTCTCGCTGGTTGGACTGCTCCTCCATTCCCTGCCTTTGCTTCTGCTTCTGCTTCAATGCCTCTCTCTGCTTTGGAACTGAGCTGAACGTGGCTCTTAGAGAAGGGAAGTCTTCACCCTTCAAGATTACAGCTTTCTCCAAAAACCCTTGAGCATATGCAACATTCTGCGGCTGGCCACCTGGACGAGCACCGGGTGGCATGTAAGGGTTACCTGCATGCCCATCGCTTGTGATGGCTGATCTCCCCAACTGAGATTGGCCTCTGAAGCTGCCATCCTTCTCTGGCACAGAAGGCGATGTTGGTGGAATCGATGGCTTGCTCCAGCCTATAACCGAAGAGCCAGTGCGTGATCCGAGCCCTGGGCTTCCATGGCTAGCAGCGGAACCAAAAGAAGCAGGATCGAGGCGCTCATGTTCCCTTCTTAGGGAGGGCAGATTCAAGGGGGGTGGAACGGCAAGCTTCTGGGCGGCCTTCGCCGAGGATGAGACCGAGCTCCGAACTCTGGAGAGGACGACCATACCTCCACTCCCACCACTTCCGGCGGAGCCAGGGCGAGGGCGGCCATGAACAGATGTGGAAGAAGAGGTGGCTTGGCCGTAGGACTTATTGAGATTAACAGAAACGAATTTGCTCTGATGGGCCATGCCAAAGGGAGACTCTGTCTCCCGCTGCCGCCACCGCGATCAACCAAACCCTAACTCTCGGTCCCCTCACAACGTACCTATAGCGATAAGAATTAGGGTTTCCCCCCGCAGAGGTGATACTAAGAAAGAGGGGTAACTTACCTCTCCCGGAGCAGCTATGGCCTGCCGGTGGAACGGTGGAAGAGCGGTGCCGCGGCCGCGGCGAAGCGGAGATCAATTCAGACTGCGATCGGGAGAGAGAGAGGCGGCGGCTTTGTTTAAAGGTATGATTTTGGAAGAACGCATACAAAAATGGAGACATTTTTTACCACCGTAATTAACAGTATTTAATCTTCTACCTTTCTTTTATTATTATAACAAAATAATTAAAATTAACGATATGATTTATTTTTTTATTTTTTAGATTTTTTAAGGCCTGTAAATCAAGAAATCACAAAGGTAACTAAGTAAATAACCAAGGCACCACTTAAGACTTAAATGATCTTCTCTATATTATAATTACAAGTAAAACTTAAAACTTAACTTTAATGTATAATACGAAATGATAAAGTTGATACTCTTGATTTAGATTAATAAAACCCAAATCAATTTTTTTTAGGAGGTACGAGAAACAAAAATGTTTTGCTTATGTGAAAATAGTTCGATGAACTACCTAAAAAGGGCTATTCGATATTATTTTTGATGATTTTTAATATAGCTGGTTGGAAAATACCAATTTTAATTAATCAAATTTTATAATCTTGAAATTTTTTATTTTTATTTTTATTTTCTGATTTATAATCGTCGCCCTTTAAATTGGCATGAAGATATTGGCAAGGACAGAGTTTCCTCGGAGCTTTTGCTTCAATTCAAGCTTCCGTACGCAGTAATGGCGATGTCTTTAATGGAAGGGGGCTCGGGGATGAAAGCCGTCGTGTAGAAAACCCTTCCAGCTGGCCATCGAGAACATCAACGTCGCCTTCCTCAGCTTCTTCGTTTTCGCCTCCTCCTCCTCCATCGAGATCATCAACGTCGTGTAGAAACTGTGCGCTCCACGGCGGCTGCCGATTCATGAAGACGTCGTAGGAGAAAGCAGAGCAGTGGGGAATCCACGGCGGCGGAGGCGACGACGGCTGCGCGGACGCCGGAGCTGGAGTTCGAGCCCGTGTCGGAACACTACTAGGAGTGGAAGCACCTATTCCCGGAGTGGATCAGCGGGGAGGATGAGAACGAGGGACCGTCGCGCCCAAAGGTACGGTCCCGATGCCGGCGCTGCCGCTGGACTAGGTGGAAGCGGTGGTGGCGCAGCTGCCGCGCATCTGCGCGCACGAGATAATGTCGAGCGGCGTCTGCAGGTACACCTGACGGCCGCAAGAGTAGCGCCGCGGCGGGGGCGGATTGGGACAGCAGGGAAAGGGTGAGGGTGGTACTGAGTGCGTGCAGGGAGACGCCACCGCCGATGATGGAGCTGTTCCGGCGGGACGAGGTGGCGGCGGAGGCTGCGATCGATCGTTGGATCTTTCCTCTTTGCTTTTTAAAGTAATCCATGAAAATATCTTAATTACTGTTTTTTTTTAATTAGGTATCCAAACTTTCAGTGACACTTGTCATTAGAATTGAAATTAAATGTGCTAATTAATAGTTTAAATGAAAATTTCCATTTATATTTATACGCTAAACTATTTAAATATTGGGCAAAAAAAAAACTTCTTTAGAATTGAAATGATTTTGCTAATTCTAGAGCATTATAACAATGTTAATCAAATGTAAAATAATTAATTTCAATTAAAATTGTTTGCTTCCATACTTTTTTTTATAGTGTTAGAATTCTTTAAAATTGTGGATGAATTTTTTATTAGGAGTGTTTACCTTTGTTAAGAGTCCTTAATAATCATTGTTGGAAAGTGGTTAATACCAAAAGAGTAATAACTTTTAAAATTTCAATTGTTATCAACGTACTTTAGAGCTTTCTAATCTCATTAATATTTTTAAAACACTTATAAATTTTTCGTTAAAATACTTAATGGCCCTTAACGTGTTGGGTGATTTTAAAAATATTATTAGAAATAAGATTTCAATTATAAATATGTAATATATAGAGAGAGACAGCTGTTATTGGAAATGTTTAATTTGACTTTCAATGTATTCCTTATATATCTTATTATTGGAAATATTGAAAATATTTTTCCTTTACGTTATATTCCTTTTTAATTATTTCCCGTATCATACCGGAACGTATGTCGTTAGGCAATAAATCGGGCCCGAGTTTGTGGCAGTCCAGCGGCAAACGCGGATCTGGTCAAAACCGCGGCATGGGGACTTTGGCGAACAGATCATCGGTGATCGCTTACTCTTCATATCAATCCGACGGTCCATATCAAACGTATCTCCGATGCCGCTTCATATTTAAACCCTTCTCCGCCCCCACCTCCAGATCTCTCTTTCTCTCTCTCCTCTGCCTCTCCCTTGGCTTTCTCCTTCTGCTTGTGGCTGAGTTTGTCTCGCTCGCCATCCTCATCTGACCACCTTCCGCAGAGATGCAACTGGCCGCCGGAGTAGATCCGCGGCGTACTCCGCCTCTGCCTCCCCATCCCTGGTCGGCGATCAGGTACCCGGCGCCGGCTGTGGTGATGCAGCACCCGATGATGCCGTCGATACAGCCGTCCTACGGGCACCCGTTCGTGCCCTACCACCAGCCCCCCACGCCTCCTCCTCCTCCCACGTCGAAATCGATTCGGCAGCAGCAGGGCGGGGAGCAGGCGGCAGAGGATGAGAAGAGGACCATCTGGGTGGGGGACCTCCAGTATTGGATGGATGAAAATTACCTCCATAGCTGTTTCGTGCATACCGGCGAGGTCTGGGTTTTCATTTTTTACCTCCATATGATGCTATTGTTTCTTCTTTGATGAAAATCTCTCTGCTTTTTTATTGCAGCGTGAAATTAGACCTGGCTGAATACTTTTATTTGTTTTATAGGATCTTTTATTTCAGAGGGTAGTCATTAGTAACGTGGATTCAGTTATGTAATTGTCTAGCGAGTGATATTGATAGGAAGTCTGAAATCTTGGCTCGAATTTGGTAAAATCTTTCAAGTGAATTTTAATTTGTGGGAGCTTATTTAACTTGATGATTTGTCTTGATTGTTTGAGTCTATTTACTTGGAAAGGATGTAGCACTGCGCTCTTCTAATTAAATATAACTTCTTCCTCTTTCCCTACATTAAGGCTATGATTGTGGGAAAAAAAAAGAGACTTTTTAGTGCATCTAGCATTGCATACACTAACATGGTATATTACCTAACCAGCATCTAGAGTTGGATAGTAATAGTGTTTTCTCCAAATGCATTCTTCTTCTCATCAAAATAGAAAATAGTAATCCCATCAAAAAGATTTCCTCTCGCCAAAAATGTACCATGGATATGAAACTAGGATTTCTGATTCAATCTTATCTTTTTCTCAGTTCTTATTTTTGAATGTCAGTAACATACTATTGGTATTTAGATTTCTTTTTGCAACCTGCCCGTGTAATGGGCCAGTACAGACAAAAAGAGCTAAAACTGGGGGCATCTACCACCTTTTTTGGTCAGCGAAATGGCTGATCGATCCCATGGATCAAAATTTTATTTAGAGAATCAATTGCATAGAACTAGTGGCTTCTGACTCCTCTAAAAGAAGCCAGCCGCGGATGCCAATAGGCTGTACATCGAGCAAATTGTTGCGTGTTGGCATTTTGAGTGCTTCTGTTGTCGAAACTCAAAATGTCCGCACTATTGTTTTAATTGGGACATGCACGGATTGTTTACTTTCATATGAATGGGGAGCAAACGAAGAAAAGAACTTAAGGATCTTTATTAGTAGTGACATTTCACGCTTTGCTGCCAGTGTGTTTTTTATACGAGATAAACTAAGACCATTTTAAATAATTAGTTTTTCTTATCATGGATTATTGCATCAGATGAAAAGGTCGACATTTGTGGACGCATTTTTTTTCTCTGGTCTTCAATTGTTAGACATATTTGAGACTCAATTATACTCATATAACCTTATGCTTGTGGACTGATAGAACACTTATGTACAGGTTGTTTCAATAAAGGTTATTCGTAATAAACAGACAGGACAATCAGAAGGTTATGGCTTTGTTGAGTTTCATTCACACATCACAGCTGAAAAATTACTTCAGAGCAGCAGTAGTCGTCTAATGCCGAATACAGACCAGCCTTTTAGGTTGAACTGGGCCTCATTTAGTACGGGTGACAAACATTCAGATCTGGCTTCTGGTCATTCTATTTTTGTAGGCGATTTAGCTTCTGATGTCACGGATGCAATTTTGCAAGAAACATTTGCTAATAAATACTCTTCAGTAAAGGGTGCAAAAGTAGTTGTGGATGCAAACACTGGCCGATCGAAAGGTTATGGTTTTGTAAGGTTTGGAGATGAGAATGACAGAAAACTTGCCATTGCAGAGATGAATGGCGTTTATTGTTCTACCAGGCCTATGCGCATTGGTGTTGCTACACCTAGAAAGTTCTCAGGTACGTATTCATCTTTTTTCCTCAACATTAGCAAATTCTACAGTGACTCAAACAATTTCTGCAATCGGTGCACATATTTAGCCTAGCTGGTGCTACACAATGATATTGATTAATTAGTTAAGTAATCAATTTTATATTGATTACAAGTCATCAAACTGATTAGTTAAGTAACGCCATAATTCCTTGAGGCTTGAATTATTGTGTTTCTTTTAATTATGAATCGCTCTGATGACAAGTGCTGCAAATTAGTTCTGAAACTTATAACTGTTCTTGAATTTTCTAACACATGGATAGTGGGTAGTCTCTCTTTGCTACACTATCTGGAACACCATTTCGAGTGTAGAACTTGTAAGAATGCAAAAATTAGTTACAAACTTGTTATTATTATTATTTTCATTTTTCTTTACTTCTATCTTTTAAAAAACCGTTTATGTATATAAACATTATAGAATGGCAATGAAGACATTATAGCATATCATTATAGTACATCATGCGAAAAAAACAAAAACAAAATAAGATAACTAAGCCTTCATGTGTTTTAAGTAAAACATAATTGATGACGCTGCATTACTGACTCATAGTATTTGTATAGAATCTTATATTTCTTTCCTTCTAGATGCCATTGGTCTAGCCAATAATTACTCCAAAGCCTAGACACTTATAGCCAATCCGTGAGGTATGCACCTGCCAAATACCAGTGACGTGGTTGTTGATAGTGCAATGCAGGTTTATTTATCAGTCTAATTAGCCAAAGCACATTGCAAGAGGAAGTGCTCTGTAGACTCTGAACCAATTTCACATAAACTAAATAAGTATTAAGGATCAATATGCATAGAATTAAGGAAGACCTTGTAGTGCAGTCTGTTTCCAATGATGACCGTTGCTAGGTCCAAATATATTTGGTTCCGCAAGGACAGATGCAAGACTGACTACTTGATAGTATTTGATCCTATTAAGGACAGATAGCCCATGAGCACAGATATGAGTCATTGCGCCTATGAGAACTGTAAGAAAATATTCTTGCAGTTCAAAGCACATGATCAAAAAGCCTAACCAGCACACTTTTGGTTGCTAACATGAACTTGAATTGCCTATATAGATGCAGATTAAGAATTTGGCTCCTAGTTTAGAGTAGGTTTATGCTATATGGCTACTGCACAATTTTTTATGACCATCGCTTGTTGAAAGTATAAATGATAAAAAAACTGCTTGGACTCTAATATGGACTAGACTATATTAAAAAATGATCATTATGTAGTTTTCTTATTCCTTAATGACAATCCATTTAGTCTGATACAAGATACCAATTCAAATTTTAAAAAAATAACCAGTGATATTTTATAATTTTTTCACTAATATTTTTGACATCTTAATATTAGTTGTGCCAGTATATGACTTTCAATCTTGGACATACCTTGATTCAAATGCTTCAGGTTACCTGGCCATTGTTTGGTATTTAGCCCATTTGGTTGATGCTATGTGAAGGATTTGAATCATAAACATCCAAGAAATCTTTCTTCTTTTTCTTCATTCATTTCACTGTGCATCCTTCTTTTTTCCCTAAATGTTTAATTTTCTAAATTATACTGTAGGTGGTTTTGGAACAAGTGGTGCATCTGTAGCTCTCGCACAATCAGATGTAGATTCAGCTAATACAACAGTAATGAGATTTGGTCCATATTTGCCACAGAAGTATCACATTAGTGGTTCCTTTGTTGTCTTTTAACAACAAATTGCTGGTTTAGGTATTTGTAGGTGGACTTGATCCTGACGTCAGTGAAGATGATCTGAAGGAAGCCTTTTCTCAGTACGGTGAAATCGCCTCGGTCAAAATTCCCATTGGAAAGCAATGTGGTTTCGTGCTGTTTGTTCATAGGTATTACTAATTTTTGTTTCTAGACCACATAAATGTGGCGATGCACAATAACTTTCATCTTCTACATTCTACTAATACTTTTTTTATTAATAATGTATTTATATATAGATTGATGTTCTATAAGTGTTTGATGCATTGCAGAAGTAATGCTGAAGAAGCTATGCAACACTTGAATGGCACTGTCATTGGCAAACAAAAGGTTCGGCTTTCCTGGGGCCGGCATCCTGCCAAAAAACAGGTATAAGTTATGAATCTAGTCTTTGTTTTACCAAACATATTCATTACATTTTATTTCTCCTGTAAAGGAGTTCATTTACTGAAGTTATCAGTGATGTAGGATTAGAGCAGTAAGCTTATATAATGGTTCCTCTTGTCGAACCCATGTATCTGAGGAGATGCAAGTTGATAGATTCATTCCGTTGTATTCTGGTATCTGATCTTTATATAGAGCATCCTCTGTAGCCTGTACAGGTTCCGATCCCCACAAAATCCACCAGAGTCCACGCACCCCGTCCTCTAAGTTCCAATACATATGAAGCTTCATTATTTAAATGTATATATTTTGTCACTTTTCTTCCTCTTCCTCGTACATTCCGTCAGATTAATGAGAACCTTAAGGTCCATTTCGCAATTATTATCTCATCTTTTCTTTTAAATATCTAAATAAATTCATTCTCACCTTTCAGTTTTAACTTGTACATTAGCGCCGTTAATACATCTAGATTGAGGATTAATTAATAGCAACCAATGTACATATATGGTGCTTATTGTTAATTACCCTCTTTTACTTTTTTTTTTTTTTGTTTTATGTTTTGTTTTTGCAGTCAAGAGCTGAACGTGGCAGACAATGGAACGGGGTTTACTACGTCGGGCAGGCGTATGATGGGTATAGTTTACCTCACTATCCTCGCATGTATGCATTTGCCTATGGGGCTTATCCTTTCTACGGCGGCAACCAACAACAAGTGAATTAGAGAATTTATTGCCGACACGCGGGTAGGAGACCGCTGACAACTCTAATTAACTAGAGGTTAATGGTAGTTCGATAGTGAACTAGAAAAAAAAATATCAAAATCTGTTTCTGTTGTGTCTGTAAACTTATGAACTCGAGGTTCTTACTAAAGATTTTGCCCAAATTCAATTGGTATGGAACTAGATGTCGTCCGTGTTTAGCTTGTGATGTGTAATAATTATTGTCTCAAATCGAGGAATGTGCGTTTGCAAATTATAAGTTTGAATATTTAGTATAAAGCTTAGTTTGATTTGGGTCGTTTACGGTCCTAACGGTAGGCGGAGGTGGAGCTGCGAGAGCTTATTTACCAGGCCACTGATAAACTTGTGGGCCATGGGCCGTCGGCCGTGGCTTTTAAAAATGGGCGCACCGTCCATCTTGGAGCTTGCATGGGGCTGGGCTTTATGTATTTTTTGCTAGGATCGTAAACGAATCAAGTGTTCATGAATAAATTTAGTGTTATGCTCGATAAGAATTCGTTCAATATGCATCAAAGTCAATTAATAAATAAGATTGAACAACTTAATAAATTAAATAAATAAGTTTGAATATATATGTGTTTGTTTGTTAATATTCGTAAATAATATTCATGAATAAATTTATTTAAAAATTATTTAATAAAATAAAAAAAACAAAATTAACTTAAGAGCTTGATAATATTTAAATAAATCAAACTTAAATAAGTTTGAATCGAGCTTGATTAGGAACTTGATATCCAAGAAAGAAGTCGAGCTCAATTTAAGTTAAAGTTAAGCTCAATTTAAAAAAAAAAAAGAAATCAAATTAAATTTGAACAAATTTTTCAATAATTTAATTAATTTTATAAATTTAATTTAGTTCGATTTAATTATCTTATCCAATAAATTCAAACAGTAAAATTTCGTTTACTGTCCTAATTTCTGCACTACTTCGACTTCGACGCTGATCGCGATGGGGAGACAAATCGCTGCGAAGATTTAGGCCTCTCTTCTGCAACTGCTTCAACAGTACGCAGCTTTGTACAGAAATCAACTGGTCAGCCATGCAATTGAAAAAGATAGACGACACGGTACGTTGGTCAGTGAAACTTGCCATCTCCTACTTAACTCGCAAATATATATATAGTTACCACGAAGCTGATAATTTTCCCTCTCCTCTCTGCTTCCTAATATTACCAAGGTGGCGAGGAGGAACAATTAATCCTGCCCCAGTCCATAATATATATGCAATTTTCTTTCTTTCTTTGATTACTATATATAGATCCAATTTACTTCCCAAGCGAACTGAAGTAATTGACATTAAGCTGAGCAGAGGCTAAACAGAAAATTATATATATAGATAGATAGATTTTTTTTTTTCAAAATAAAAAAAAATCATTATACTGCAGAGTTTTCCCACAGAACAATTAAATTCTTCCATTGAATAACTAAAACAAATTGCTTTGCGCTTACAAGTTGATAAATTATTGGTACAATTCCATCGAGACTAATTATTGGTGACTATATATATATATATAGATGAACAACATCAATTATCGATGATGCTCAGTGATCAATGCGATCGACAACTTTCACGCAATGGAAGCCAAATTCTCCTGCCGACGCTTCCTTTCATCAGACAACTTCTTGGCGAAGTTGACGAGTCGATCTCCATTGGATGTGGTTCTTCCCTTCGCATCCACCACCGGCTCCGACTGCCCCGTCTCCAGGTTCACCCTCGACACCGGCTTCTCCAGCAGTTTCTTCCCTACCTCCACCAAATTTTGCAAGTTCTTCTCCGTCGACTTATCCACCGAAGTCGCATCGCCAGTCAAAGAATCATCCTATATATCGTTCAGTTTGTTTTGTTTGTGCATTAATTCTTTCAGTTCGAATATCAATGAATTCGGTGCAGTTTTATGATGATTAATTAAGTACCTGTATGCGAAGGTAACGGCCTTCACTTTCTTGTGCCTGAAAAACAACTGCTGTATGGATATCCACCATGTCTGAGCTCGCCTGGGAGAAAATGTCGATGAGGGGAGTATTTCCTTCGTTGTACAACCACCCGAGTAAGCCCCACCGAGAGCTCGTCTGTACACTGTAATTCTCCTCCTGTTTGGCTGTTCCGGTCCCGATCGAGATCACCAGAAACCTACTGTAGTCGACCGGTTCGTACGAATCGAAATCCGAGTTCGATTTCAGAATCTGCTTCGTCACTTGGCTCATGGCGGATAACAGCTGTTCATGATCAACGACGGCGCATATATATAAGAACTAGAGCTCGAGATTAATTACCAGCAGAATTATTTACAGGGTACGTTCGAGTGAATTTACAGGGTTATTCGCCGCCACGCCGCCGTCGATGAGGTTAAAGCTCCTCGTATTTCCTTGATCGTCTCGCGTTTCGAAGGAATGCCCCGGGAGGAAGGTGGGGGCGGCGGAGGTGCTGATGCAGATGTCCGACAGAAGAGCATTCTTCAGCGGAATCTCCTCCGTCTGCGAAAGAAACATCATCGATCACCATCTACCTCCAAAATCCAAGTAATTAATTAAGACGAAGATGATGATTTGGTTTCAGAATTACCTCGTAAGTCGAGAAGATGATGGGTTGATAAAGTTTGATGTCAAAAGTTGGGATGACGATGTTTGTCAAACTCTGACTTAGTTTGGTGTCGCCTAAGAGTTCTTGAATCTTGGAATGAAGGTACTTCCCATCGTATCTTGGTCCAGTTAAAGCGTCCAGCAAGGTCAGTCCTCCATTCAGGAATCCAGACCTGAAATAATTAAACAAGTAGAAAAATTCATAAATTAATTAATTTCGATCCTTCATCCTCATCCAAAAATTTCTCCTACAATACCATTCTAACCTGTGCTGTGGAAAAATCTTGGGACTGTGATCCAAATAGAACTGAACAATGTCCTTGGCGCCGAACAGTGGTTTCTTATTCGCGCCGGGAGCGGCGAGCATGGTGGCGATAAGGCCGCCGGTGCTCGTGCCGGCGATCACGTCGAAGTAGTCGGCGATCCTCGCATCCGGCCCGTCGAGTTTCTGCAACATGCACCAAGAATATATATAATAATTAACCCGATCGATCGAATCTCTCAGCAGCCGAAAACAAAAAAAAAAGGTATTAAACTTCATTAATTATGATCGCATGCATTCGTATACGTGTATATATATACCTGCAGTTCCGATTCAAGGAAGTCGATGATCGTCGCGGGGATCAGCCCGCGAATCCCGCCGCCGTCGATGCAAAGGACGGTGATCCTCTTCCCGTGGCATGGCGGCGGGTTCGAGTCGGAGATGATCGGAGTTCCATTGCTGATCGCCATTATGTGTATATATGATTATATATTCTCGTTAATTCTTAGGATTTGAGAAGCTAAATTAGCTGCCGTTGTGGTGCATTCATCGTGACAAAGAGGACATATATAAATAGATAGAACGATCAGAAGCATCGATGAGAGCCCAATAATTCAACTGGGGCCCTTCCGACGATCCATACAATGCATAAGCTGAAAAACAAAGAAAACGTGCAAATGATGAGGATATCCACCAGCTGCTTGAATTCATGTGCGTGATCTTCCGCTGACTTTCTTAGATTATACCGCGTAAATTTCATTTTTGACTCATATATAGTTTAATTATAACCGTTCTCGTTGAAATTAATTCCCTCTTTAATCGAGTAGAAATTAAATATATCGGTTTTGATAGATGAAGAGTTGGATAAACTGCACGTACAATACGTGGATATAGTTAAGTGATGGCCGGCACACTTAATTAAAATTGAAAGACGTCTAGGTACAGATCACTGAATTGTTTATTAAGGTGGTTCGATCATAATTGAATTGTAGATAAAACGTGTTTCTATAGCTGACAATATAATTACTGCACGCTTAAAATGTTATATCTAACATACAAATATAAAAGAACAAGAACAGCCTTTAAAACACCTAACTTCGAAGAAGAAATCTACGAATCAATTTATTACCATATATATCAAAAATACATAAGAAAATACTTACTTATTTTTCAAAATAATAAGTAAATAATGAGTGAGATTAAGACTAGTCAAATGATATTCTGAATGATAATTTCTAGATGCTCAAATTTAAAATTTGTTTAACAATGATCTTTAAATTTATCTCGAGCATCGAAATCCTCTTTCCGAGTCCATGCAATACATTCTTCTCATGGGTGGAGCCATCCATGGGCTAGGGTGGGCTCCAGTCCCACCTAATGTTTTATTTTTTAAAAATATTTTTAGTTTATTTTTTTTTAAGTTTCATTATAAATCTATTAATTATTTCTATAAAATTTTATAATATCAAATAAAAAAATAAAATATTAAATCAGGAGGATAAATTTTATAAATATCATTATATTTATTTATAAGTTAATAAATATATTAATTTTAACTTATTTAATTTTTTTTATTTTAAATTTGTACTAACAATATAATTCTTTAATGAATATTTTCAAATAATTCTTTTAAAATATTATCTTTATATTCATTCTTTCATATTTAAATTATCTTATTAGACTTTTTCTCTTTTCCTATTATGATAGTTTGTTATATGTATTAGTATAAATTTTTATTGAAAAAGTATTCTCAGATATCTATATAAAGAGATCTCATATAATATTTAGAAAAGATAATAAAATAATTTAAATTAAATAATCAAATTAAGTTGATTGTTGGAGATCTATAGAATACGGTTCTTATCAATTTGATATCTTCTTTCCTCTCTACAACATCGTCGTCTTTTTTCTCTGCAACAAGCACAGAATTCACTGTTCAAAAATAATTTATTTATTTTTTTATTTCTTGTCTGACAAAATTTTTTTGTCATCGATAAAGGGATAATGAGATTTCTAGAGAATTTATACTTCTATCGAGAAAATAATTTCAATAATTGTGCAACAACATGATCTTCCTGCAAATATAAACATAATTATGAAATTTAAAAAATTGTCCCTTCTAGGAATTTTTTTGAATTATTAGATTTTTTTAGTTATGTAATTTTTGCATTTATTCACTTTAATACAAGAAAATTAAGGAATAAAGAAAAGAAAAACTATTTTTTCAAACCAAACAAGCAGACATCGACAAGTCAAGAGCATTCTCCATCCAATATTGATATTTCAAATTCTAGTGATCAACAACTTAATAAATCTCCTAAAATTGATGTTGATGTCAATTCCTTAGAACCTAATCCAGCATTACGTACTCCGATATGAAAATATCCTATTAATCAAAGTGATGAAATTAGACGAGATTATATTAAGATGGGGACCATATCAACCTATTAAGAATGAGTATTCACTGACTAAATTTGGAAGTCAAAATCAACGATTCCAAAGTCATTGGTTTAAGAAATTTAATTGGTTAGAGTACTCTTCTTCAAAAGATGTTGCATTTTATTTTTCATGTTTTTTGTTTGAACATGCATAAGCATCCTCGCAATCCTGCATTACAACATATAGGTTAATGATGGAGATAGATGTGTATTTTCGATGCATATAGGTTGCAATACTTCACCACATAACAATGTTATAGAATATCTTGATAATTTGATGAATATACCTTGTCATATTGATAAAGCAATGAATACACAATCTTCAGAAGAAAAACAAAAGAACAGATTGTAGCTAACAACAACTATCGAAAACAATCGATGCCTCACTTTAATTGCAAGCATGTGCATTTAGAGGGTATGATGAATCCCCCTCTTCTAATAATCATGAAAATTTTATCGAGATGATAAAATTTATGAGGAAAATGAATGAAAGTATTGGGGACGTCATCTTAGAAAAAGCTCCAAAAAATACAAAGTATACTTCACCAGATATTCAAAAAGATATATTGAATAGTTTTGTCAACCAAATGAGAACCAAGATTCGTAAAGAGATCGGGGGATATAAAATTCTACATTTTAGTTGATGAAACAAGAGATATATCTAACAAAGAACAGATGACTATTATATTAAGATTTGTGGATATTGATGGTTTTTTACGAGAGTGGTTCTTTACCATTGTACATGTCACTGATACAACTGCTGCAACACTTAAAAAAGAAATAGCTAATGCTCTTGGTCGTTATGACTTGCATATTCACAACATGCGAGGACAAAGATATGATGGTGCTAGCAATATGTGTGGCTCTTGGAATGGATTACAGGCTCTTTTCTTGAAAGATTGTTCATGTGCATATTATGTACATTGTTTCGCTCATCGACTTCAACTAGCATTAACTGAAGCTGCTGAAAAAGAGGTATACATCTGGTCATTCTATTCAAAATTGAATTCCATTTGTAATCTCATTAATGTGTCTTCTAAACAACATGTTGAGTTACATTCTGCTCAAAGAATTGAAGTTGCACATATGGTAGCTACTAGTGAATGCGATACTGGTAGAGAATATAATTAAATTGAAAATTTACTACGACCTAAGAAAGACTCGTTGGAGTTCTAATTTTGACTCAATTTGTAGCATGATTGATATGTATAGTTCTATGATTACTGTGTTAGAAAATATGGTGGATGCTGGGTCTTCTAACTCTATCCGTGGTGAAGTTAGTGGTTTGTTAATTGCGATGAAGTCTTTTGATTTTATATCCATATTACACTTGATGCAAAAGATAACGGGGATAACAAATCATCTTTGTCGAGCATTGCAAGAGAAATATATAGATATTTTAAATGCAGTGAACTATATTTCGACTACTAAAACTTTGTTTCATACTTTGAGAGAATAATGATTTATTCTTTTACTTAATTATGTGAAAGAAGTTTGTGCCAAGTATGACATTGAGATACCCCTCATAGAAGCTCATTATAAGGTCGTTCTTGTCAACAAAATGGTTCAATCATAATCGAACACCACTATCGATTTGATATATTTACTGCTACAATAGATTTTTAAATTGAAGAGTTTAATAATAGATTCAAGGATGAGACAGTTGAACTTCTTAAGCTTAGTTGTGCTTTGGAACCTAAAAAACAACTTTAAGCTTCTTAATGTTGATCACATATATTGACTTGTTGAAAAATTCTATCCTCCTGATTTCGATGCACAAGATTTGCATCATTTGAGAATGCAATTGGATCACTATAAGCTTGATGTTACTGGCCATGAAAGATTTCAGAATTTATCAACTATTTTAAAATTATATCAAATATTAGTTGAAGCAAATAAGTCAAGAACTTACAATTTGATTGACAGATAATTTTTCTCATTTGTTATAGTTTATACATTATAACTATATTGCTTACTTATATATTGAATCTAATATATTTATTTATTTGATAGGTTGCTTCGCTTTGTTTTGACTCTTTCTGTTTCTACAACAATAGTAGAACGAGCTTTTTCAGTTATGAAACTTATTAAAACAGCTTTTCATAACAAGATGGAAGAAGAATTTTTAGCTGATTCTATGATCATCTACATTGAACGAAAATTAATTGAGAAAATTGATAATGATGTAATAATTAATGAATTTGATTCTAACAAAATCGAATAGGACAACTTCAATAGTATTTTTCTCTATATTTTTGAATGCATTGAATATTAAATAATATTTTTTTACATTTACAAAAAAAGAATTAATATTATATTTATATTTTTTTATTTTTTATATTTTTAAATTAATTAATTAATTATTTCAATTGTAATTGACGATTAGCCCTACGTATTTTAAAATCCTTTCTATGCCCCTAATTCTTCCCGAATACAGACAAATAGTATATGCAGGTCACTTTTCTCGGGTGTATATAAACTACTTTTCTTGGGTGAATGCAGGTTGCTCTTCTGGATGAATATAGACTACTCTTTTCGAGTACATGCGGATTGCTAACTATTCTCGAGTGAATGCAGGCTATTCTTCTCGGGTGCATGTAGATCACTCTTCTCAAGTGAATGCAAGTTATTCTTTCCGAATGCATATAGATCACTCATCTCGAATGCATGCATGTTACTCTTTCCGAATGCATGCATGATAACTCATCCAAAATGCATGCATGTCACTCTTTTTGAATGCATGTAGGTCACTCATTTCAAATGAATGCAGACTACTCTTCCTGAGTGCATGCAAATCATTCTTCCCAAACGCATGTAGGTCACTCATTCCAAATGCATTCAGGCCTCTTCTCGAATGCATACAAGTCACTTATCTCGAATGTATTCAGGTTACTATTCCCGAATGCATATAGGTCGCTCATGTTGGTGCAATCGACCCATATCACAATTGAGCAAACTTGAGTTTAACTCGAGCGGTATTTTGATGTTCGACAAAATGTATGACAATGTGATTATTTTGAGAAAGTCCAAGTCATGGGTACTTTGTATGGAAAGTCTATGCATGGGTCTTGGTAATGGAAAAGTCCAAGTCTTGAGTACTTGATAATGGAAAGTCCAAGTGGGACACTTGGCAATTGGAAAGTCCAACATGGATTGACATGGAAAGTCCAAGCATGAGTCTTGACAAAGGAAAGTCCAAGATTGAGTCTTAATTGGCAAATGGAAAGTCCAATACGGGTTGGCAAAGGAAGTCCAAGGGTTGATATTGGCGGCATAAAGTTCAAGCGGAAGTCTTGACAGCATAAGTCCAATGGTTAGCGCTGTAAAGTTCAAGCGGTAGTCTTGGCAGCATAAGTCCAATGTGCCTTGGCGGTGTATACTATCTTAGCATGACAATAGTCAATGGAAGCACCTGAATGTTAGCGTATGGATGAACATGTCATAGATGATTTAGAGGGATCCGATAGACATGAGATTGATGGAGGTGGTTAGAAGACTTAGGTCTAGGCTAAGAGTGGTTTAGTAAGTATGAGGGCATCATACTTGGAGTTAAATCTCATGGTTGAGATTATCAGTCGACTGGGGCTTTGGACCAGTCGATTGGTCAAGTGTTTTGACACTTGGCAACCGAGTTGACTTTTGGCAGTCGATTGAGATTATGCAGTCGACTGTCAGGTGCAAATCCAGCCCGAATGCAGGTTATAAAAGAAGCTCGTTGAGGAGAATTTGATAGCGATTTCTTGGGCGATTTTGAGACGATTTGTTGGTGCAAATTAGGGTCTTCAAGCTCGGTTCAAACAATCAACAAGCAAGTATTCCAAAGCTTTTTGTAAAGTTTTTTTTACTTACATTTTATTGTATTTGCTTGTATTTATTGTGTATTACTTTTGTAATCGTTGTAAGAGATTTCTCCGCCTCTGACTTATTGTCGAGAAGGATTATTTGTGATTAGTGATGTTGTTTGCATCGCTAGGGCTCATTCGAGCCCAATACGTGAAATAGGAACCTTAAGGTTTTGAACCACGTTACATCCTTGTGTATTTTGTATTTGTTGTATTTTGTCATTGCTTTATTCTATATTCCGTTGTGTTACTAACAATTGTAGACAAGCACGCGATCGATTTCCATCTTTTTCAACAACACGCTATTCACCCCCCCCTCTAGCGACGATCTATTCCCCAATAGCTCATCCTGAATGCATGCAGTAAGGGCGGAGCAAAAAATTTCATTTCACCCCCGCTAATATCCGAACAAAAAAATGACCTCGGGCTAATAATAAAGACACAGACAAAGTTAAAAGATTATATATGGTCAAATAAGATAAAAAAAAATTACCCAGGCTAAAGCCCGAGTAAGAATATACATAGCTCCGCCCTTAGTGTACAGGTCACTCTTTCCAAATGCATGCAGATCATTTCATTCTGAATGCATACAGACCACTCTTCTCGGTTGAATGCAGACGACTCTTTCCGAGTGCATGCAAACTATATTTTTCCCAAATGCATATAGGTCACTCATCCTGAATGCATACAGATCACTCTTCTCAAGTGAATTCATACTACTCTTCCTGAGTGCATGCAACCACTCTTCAAGAGTGCATGTAGCGAGTGCACGTGACAGCCTACTGGAATATTCGAATCTCCTCAGCATATAGTCAAGAGGGAATATGTTAGAGCAGATGGAGGCTCCATGCAGTATCTATACCCTAACCACCAGTCAAAGGGCCTAACTAATGAATGCCCCTAGTTGGCGAGGTGACTAAGAACTTCTATATAAGAGCAGGTTAAAGTAAAGGAAGAGTTTCCTCCTCCTCTTCTTCTTCTCCATCAGTTTTTACTACATTGAATACATTCTTTCTTTCTTCTATGTTCTTGTATAATTTAAATATCGAATGATTATTATCAGAGTATCAATGATGCATTTTGACCTGTGTTGACTTTGACATGAGAAGGGATTACTGTGTGAGAACCCATCCTCCTTCGAGGACTCGATAAAAGGATATATACAAAAAGTGACCACCACTTTATTTATACTTTTTATTTAAAAAATAATAATAATAATTTGTGTAAACTTAAAATTTAAAATATATGTATTGTTTTTTATAAAAAAATTATATATATATATATATATAAAACATTGCGAGAGACTAAATCATTTGGCCATATAATTTTCACTCCACGGCCAAAAAATACTCCATCTTAACCACCAATTGGATCATAAAACACTACTTCCATTGTAAAAGTTTAAATCTCTATGAAGCAAAGATCATCCTTAGCAAATGAACCTGCCGTAGGGGGAGGCTGAGCTGCCACAACTTACAAGGGCCACGATGAACTTCTCGTGGGCCGCGGCGTTACTAAAATATCGATTAAATTGGCTCGATGGAAATCGAAAGTGTAGTTCGATTAATTCAAAATTTTATTTCATTTTATTTAAAAATAGTATTTAATTCAATTAGTTCAGTTCATTTTTTTAATTTAGAATTTAAAAAACTGATTTAATCGAATAAATCAAAATCATCGACTGTTTATCAACTCAACTATTTAATTAAGAAATTTAATAAAATGTTTAACGGTCAATCCGACTATTCATCAATAATTGACCATTGATTGATTAATGAAATTCAATAGAAGTCCTCAGGTACGATTTAGCGGTAAAAACAAAAAGGACATCACCATAATATTCGACAACGAATTTCGAAAAAATCTATGGAAATGACTCTTCTTGTATAGGAATTTGTCGACGGATATAGTGAGACTTCGGTGTTGGACAGTCTTTCAGGATGATGCAACTGTGGAATCCAAATCGGACCGTCAAGTTATGAGCACGACCTGATATATCCAAATTGTTGGTGCATATTCGTAGAGGTTCCGATCTTTTTCGATTTAACTGTCAAAGAAGTGTCCCATAAGATTGTAAGGTCGAACTGACCATCTCCAAAGATTAGTTGGGCCGAATGACTCGAATATCCTAGTGCTAATAAAAAAATATGATGGATCCTTCGGATTCCTCAATGGATCATATATTCACGTATGTAATCGAAAAAACGAAAATAAAAACGATCCATACACAGGATCTTATCAAACGATCTACAAGAAGCATGCAAAATAAAAATGAAAAGACGGGAGCGTAATCAAAAGCACATGAATCCGGAGTCTACATCATCAGAAGAATCTGAAGTCGGAAAAAACACCGTAGGACTTGATCTTCCACGGGTCGAGAGAGATCGATCCCGGATGCTCTGCCTGATGGGGAAAACAAGAGTCGGCCGAATCATCCCTCTCTTGCAGGAATCGCACCCTATATATAATAGTAACCCAAAACTTGTTAACATCATATTAATGCTAACGATACAGGTTAAAAAGTTATATACATATGTATCCAAAATTCATTAACTCACATCCAATAATACAAATCCGTTAACTTAAACCATAATGATTTGATCACTTTTAATCGGATTTGAACCAATAAGACACACTCAAATACGATAATCATATAATATTTAAATATTTAATACTCTGATTAATGAATTCCAGTGTCTATTTTTAATTAATTGATGATAAAAATTAATTAATTATTTTAATTTTCAATTGAATTAATCAATTTTATTTATTTGATTTTTATCGAAAAGTTTGATTTCATTGAAATAAATAAATAAAAATTGTTCGATTTAATTTAATTCCGTTCTTAACGGATTGCTCAAGGACATATCGCTGCGAAGATTGAGGCCTCCCTTCTGCAACTGCCTCAGCAAATATGCAGCTTTGTACAAAAATCTGCTGGTCAGCCATGCAATTGAAAAAGACAGACAGCACGGCACGTTGGTCAGGGAAACTTGCCATCTCCTGCTTAGCTCTCAAATATAGTTACCTCGAAGCTGATAGTTTTTCCTCTCCTCTCTGCTTCCTGATATTACCATGGCGGGGAGGAAGAATCCCACCCCACGGTTAATGGTAAAAGGGTTGACTATGGGGAGAACGATGAAACAAAAACTCGAGGGGGCATGCGATGAAGTAGCAGAAGTTTGGAGGTAAAAATCTAATTCACCAATCGCCTAACCCACAGTTACTCTTCTTCACATCATGCCATCAGTTACTGTGGCATGGCACTGCTGCAGGTCAAAGGCAAAGCCACTCCCCTATATAAACCCCGGCCGAGCTTCTCCTCCCAGAGCCTCTTATCCTTCTCGTCTTCTTCCGTTATGATTTCTTCAATCTCGTTCAGTTTGGCCTCGCGGTTTCTATATCCAAAGAGGGCATTCTGAGGAGGAACAAAAGAAAAATTCAGTCTTTCGTCTAGTTCCAATGGGCGTCAGCTATAAGTATGCTTCCTCCTTCCTGCTCTGCGCTGAGGACAGCAATAGCGTCCTGGGTCTTGGCGAGGAAGAGCAGAACTTCCATGGAGAACCCCCAAAGCGCAACCTTTGCCGATCTCCCGACGAAAGGTTCGATTTTTATGGGGAAATGTGGAGGGATTTCTCTTTGCCTTCGGAGGAATGCATTGCTTCGCTGATCGAGAGGCAGTCCCAGCATCTGCTACCCGGTGACTATGCCGAGAGGCTCTTGGGTGGGCAACTAGACTTGACTCTCAGAAGTGATGCCATTGACTGGATTCAAAAGGTTGGGCGAGCAGTTGTTTTCTCCTCTTTTCCAATGCATCAGACTACATTTTTTTTTTTTTGATTTTCCATCATTTATGTCCTGACAGATCGATCAATTTATGAACAGGCCCATGCACATTACAATTTTGGACCTCTAAGCGCCTATTTATCTATAAATTACTTGGATCGATTCTTCTCCTCGTATGAATACTCGGTAAGAAAGCTAAGGCACATATTCATCGAAGAAAAATTTGATTTTTCTTACTGTGCATGTTTCTGTGACTGTGGCTTCAGATAGACAAGCCTTGGATGACACAATTGGTATCAGTGGCCTGCTTATCTCTCGCTGCCAAGGCGGAAGAAATGGAAGTGCCTTCGTCTCTGGACTTGCAGGTTCAGGAAGAAAACGAAAAACCAGTTTTGATAATCTTGGACCTCAATATTTACTTACTCATCGGTTAAGTGTATTTGTGAACAAGCAGGTTGGTGAGGCAAAATACATATTCGAAGCCAGGACAATTCAGAGAATGGAACTTCTAGTTCTTAGCACCCTTAATTGGAAGATGCATGTTGTGACACCTTTTTCATTCATTGATTACTTCTTGTATAAATTAAATGACGGCAAATGCCCGGATAGCTCAGTAGTTTCTTCCTCTGTGAACCTAATTTTGAGCATTGTTAAAGGTTGGCAACTTATTTGATACGTAGTGTGTTAAACTGAGAGAGATGTATATATCGAGCCTTGCAAGAATTTGACTAACAGTTTACTGCAGGCATCGATTTCCTGGAGTTCAAGCCTTCTGAAATTGCTGCAGCAGTGGCACTGTCAGCACTGGAAGCTTACCATACTCTGGATATTGGCAACACTTCAGCTTGTTGGATACATGTAAATAATGTGAGATTATTCTCCCGTGTTCCACACTTATTCAAATAATCTGTTTATATCCAAATTCATTGACGATTTTGTTCGATGAATTCAGGAAAAGGTATCGAGATGTCATGAAGTGATTCGAGAGATGAACTTGGTGAAGAATAGGGCATATAGTAACAAAACTCCATCAGTTTCTGCTGTGCCAAAGAGCCCAGCTGGGGTACTGGATGCTGCATGTGTGAGCTATAAAAGTGATGATACTACAGTTGGCTCACTCGAGAATCAATCTCGTGCTACTTCTTCGACGGCCAAGAAGATGAAATTAGACAGATCCATATGTTCATGAGAGAAAAAGTGTCTTATTTCTTCTGTTTTCACCTGCTTAGTAGTTATGTCAGATTAATTAAGTTTGCCGGAAGAGTTTATTGTGGCAGGATGAGCCAAAATAAAGTGGGTTGCTGAAATTTTGTAGAGTGGATGAGAATAAACTCGTGTGGATTCTAAATTCATGATTTGATAGAGTGAATCTTATCAGACACCACTTATAAAATGCAAAATGGATATAATTTTCATCAGGTATGCTAAATTTTTGCAATGGTCAATCATTTGCCACCTAAAGAGCCTCCTATTCAAGAGCACTGACGAGCAACAAAAGCAGGTTCATTTCTTCAGCAAGCATCGCAGCATCAATTATCATAAGCCAGACAGTAATATCGATGCAGTAAAAGCTTTGCACTAAACTCAATCAGTTTAGTTTAGTTTATTGTCGAAAGGAATATCCCTTCTCCTAAACGGAGATGAAATCGAACTAGAAAAATCCAATAAGATACCTGTGGACAGTAGCCAAATGACTTGGCTTCCCTAAAAAATTAAGCTGCTCAGTTTGTTTAAGCAGGCAACAGCCATTGCGTTTTGCAGCAACAGGCTGCACGAGGTTAATTAAAGATGATCGGTGGCCCCTTGCCATTTGCAATGCCCATTAATTAAAGATGATCCTGAGATAACCAATATGATCTTCCATCTTTACAGTCTTTGAACTGTAAAATAGAGCTTAATCTCAATGGGTTTTATCTTTTACAAATCTATTGCAGTTTGATGCCATGCATGCCACCATCTTCAGCCTCTTTCGATTTGAACATATTATAATTATGAAGCATTAATGGTGACTCTATCAAAGAATTGAAACATCATCTTTCTAGCCAATGGAAGGGAAAGGAAAGAACCAAGAGCCAATCATTTACTGGTACTGAGGTGATGCTTCATCTGGACTACAGGTTGGCACAAAACTCTCCACATTTATTATTTAAATTTTTTTTATCTGCTATCTCGGCTATAATACAAATAGATTGTCAACCATTTTCTTCAGGGACCAACAAAACTATTATGGAAGTCACGCACACTAACAACTAATGCATAGCTACTTGGATCAGAGTCAGACATGACCAACGAGCATCTTGATGCTCAGTTGCAGTGCTAGTCGCCAAAATCCAGTAAACTTACGAGTAAAAAACAAAATGAGCTCACAGAGTTCTTGGAGACGGAGTGGTTGAGGCCAAGAGAGCAATGAAATTATATCGAGAGAGGAGACAATAGTGAAGTTAAAGAAGAATAAGGCAAAATAATGGCGAGCAGTGTGTGAATCAGAGATGATGTTGATTCTTTATGTCTGAAGATAAAAACAAAAGTAGAGGAGGATGGGTGGGTGGTCAAGGAAGGAGAAAGACAGTGGATGGGTGGGGTGGGGAGAGTGGGAAACAGATTTAATGCCTCGTGAGTAGCTTAATGGTGTTCAACAGCCGACCCAACCGTGACAACTGAACTGTGACTCGGGAGGATGCTGATTGCCTGATTTGATCGAGGCAAGGGCCAGCTGATGCATGAAGGGATTGATTGCCCTCGCCATTCACTAGACTAAGCAAATTGGGCGAGTCCAAGGGACCAAACTACGTACTATAACAAGTTAAACGAGTCAAATAAGTTGAGCGACTTGAGTCAAGTGAATAGGAAAAATCTACCGAGTCAATAAATCAAATAGGTTAAGTGCGTTGGAACAATAGCAAGGACATCTTAATTTGAAAATAAATAAATAAATTAGGCTTAATTATTTGTTGAATTACTTGAATTTATTATCTCCGACTGTTTTGAAGGATCGGACTGAATTATTGAGGCTGAGTCGTCGAGTAATTGAGTCATTAAATACCGAATGACTGCGTCGTCGAGTGTCGAGTCCGAGTGGTCGACTGTTGAGTTGCCAAAATACTGAAGAGCCGAAGTATCCGTTCAATGCAAATTCTTTAAAACAGATTCATCTCACCTCCGAAGTATTTCAAGGTTGTAACGAATCATCTATTTTTTAGGATACAATGATGAAATTGTGGTATCCACCAAATACTGATAGCGAATTGAAATGCACCTAAGTGTTATCATAAGAGTTTTACCTAGTGAAAGAAATAGTCAACAAAGAATAAGAGGGGTGTTTCTCTAGTTGGTCGAATAAAAGTCATTAAATCGCTTCTATTCGTTATAGTGAAAAGTCAAAATGTTGATTCATTCATTTGGATAAATTTAACCTTGATTGATCTAACATTCAATGCGCAAAGATTGTGCTCACACACGAGTTAACTTGGTTCGTACCATTTAAATTCTTAGATTTGCACCCTCTGCGTGAGAGAATCTTTTTTCATGCATTTGTTCACAACATATGTGCTTGTGAAACAAAATAAATTAATCATCAAGTCTTAAAACTTCTTCATCGATTCCATCTCCTTTTTCATTCACATTTCCATCCCCTTTTACATTAAAGCCCCCGCGGAAAGGGACTAGTGGCTAGCGCATGCAGAAAGTTGTATAAATGGACAACGGGTCAATCCCTCGCAAAAGCGAGTTCCGTCCCTCCATACGTTGGTTACTAGTCTCAAGGGTCAAAGATCCACCGTAATTTACCTTTCTTACGATGGCTGGAGGCGGACTGGTAAGGACCACTAGGTTGACGGTTCCAATCTTTGCACAAATTAATGTAAAATTTAAATCACATGCATAATAGATTGCGTCGAGCAATTCGTCTTATTTGATTTAATCAAAAGGAGTAAGTTGGATAAACAAATTAAGTAGTATAAATCGAGTTGTTATGACAAAGATGATTAAATACAATGATAAATTAAAATATCAATTGGATCAATTAAGAAAATTATATCGGATAAATTGGGTTAAATGGATCGAATGGAGCATAGATGAAAACAACCAAATGAGATGGTTTCGTTTGAGCAAGTCGACAATAGCAGACATTCGAAACTAAACGGTGCTTATTAAACAAGAATACAATATTTAGGTGGACTTGAACTTTTGTATAAAGGAGTATAATTCTTTTTTCGTGATTTATCTTTTTTAATCATCGTTGAAAAATTTAAAATGAAAAATATTGAATAATTATTTTTTTATTATAGAAGAATTTGAATATTAATTATTTAGAATTTTTAAATTAGAAATTTTGCCTAAGAAGGTTGACTTGAACTTAGATGGGCCAAGGAGAAATTGAGCCCAACGACGTTTAGTCACTCGAGAGAGCGCGCAGTTCCATCGTGGGCTCTCTCCGGCTGATCGACGCGAGCGGCCGTCTTTTCTCCTCCTCTCTTCGCTCCTCTTCCCTCCGACGCTCTTCTCATCCTCCGCCGCCGTCACGATTCTTTCCTCGGACATCCTGCGCCTCCACTTGCCGTTTTGCCCCGTCGTTCAGTTCGGCGGCTCTAGAAGAGGGCCGGTAAGACCCACGGAGGACCAAGCTGTATCGTACCTCACCCAGAGAGAGGCGGCTGAGATAGACAAGATCCTCATGGGACCGCTTGGATTCAGCGTCGATCAGTTGATGGTCCGAAACGTCCCGCTTTTTTCCTCTTCTCCCTTTATTTTCGAACATTTTTTGTTGGTTCTTATGAGGAGTATTTTATTACTAGGAATTGGTTGGATTGAGCGTGGCCACAGTGATAGCAGAGGTAATTTTTGATTCGTTAGCCCTTCTTCAGTTTTTCTTTTGTTGTTTTGGGTTTTCTGTCTCTAGTTTGATTCCCGTGTTCCGTGATTAGGACAGCGTGAATTTTTTTTTTTTGATTGAAGTGCTTGTGCTATTCACGCTGATAAAACTAATTATTATTTATGTCTAAGCATTAGATCTTCGCTGCTTAAAACTGTTTTATTTTAATAGGAATACTTTACCTTCATTTTGTCAAATAACATAAGTACATTCACACTTGTGCTATTCCTAATACACAAAATATCGTGCTTTATAACACTTAAAATGTTGGCCCTGCGTGATACATTATTCATTTTGTGCTATTTCAATACTTAAATTTTGTTTAATAACTTGCTTACCTTGTCTAAGTTTCAATAGGAATATCATTCACGATTTAGTTTCATTTTCTTTGATTTTTTTTAACCTGATTTGATCTATCATCAAATGTTATGAATATATTTATAATTCTTAACTTATTGTAATTCTTTGTCTCCAAATCTTAATCTTCTTAAACGGTGCTTATTAATTTTGATCACGTGCGAATGAATGATATCAAGGTCTATCATTCTGTACCTTATTGTTTACCATTCCTGGTTATTATAGAAGAAGGGTGAAACAAAATGCTTATGAAGCTAAATGCTTTTGTAGGTATATAAATCAAGTGAATATAGTCGCATTCTTGTTATATGTGGTCCAGGAAATAATGGTGGTTATGGGTGTGCAATCGGTCAGTTAAACTGAAAAAACCGACCGAACCGATTGAACTTGAAAGTTCGGTTCAGTCCAATTGAAAATTCGGTTTTTTTTACTAAAAAATATCGGTTTATTCAGTTTTTTCGGTTCGGTTTCGGATTTGAACTGAAAAAATTCGATTTAACTGAACCAACCGATTATAACTGAAGCAGTCGATTGATTGGACCATCAGTCGACTGATTTGAGCCATCAATCGACTGGATGTAAAAAATCGGTTTTTTCGGTTTTTAATCAAAAAAACCGATTTTTTTTTACCAAATCGGTTCGGTTCGGTGAAAAATTTCGGTCGGTTCGGTTTGGTTAAAAATTTTTTGGTTTATTCGATTTCGGTCTTAATCGGTTCGATCGATTCGGTTTTAACCGATTGCACACCCCTATTGGTGGTGATGGCCTAGTAGCTGCTGTCACTTGCATCATTTTGGATATCAGCCCTTTATATGTTACCCTAAGCGTATACCAAAGGCACTGTATGATGGCCTTGTTACTCAGGTCGAGTTCCATACTGTCTTTTACATGCAGTTTTTAACTGATTAGAGTCACTAACTACTTTTTGCCATGTGGCAGCTAGAATCACTATCTATTCCTTTCTTGTCAGTCGATGACCTACACCATAATTCAACACACAGTTTTGACCTCATTGTTGATGCAATGTTTGGATTCTCATTTCATGGTATGATAACCGTCTCTTTGGACACCCACACTTGTTTGTGTTTGAAAATAAGTGGAGAAAAGTCAAAAGCATGATGTGGGAGGTTTTTTTTTTTTCACTTTTGTTGCCATATTGACATTAGAACTTGGCATCTTTCCCATTCCACCAGGGGCAAGTCACTGATGTGTAACAAACAAATGTACCTATGATACTTTAACATCATGCAAAAATTTGGCACGGCCAAAGCACTCTACAATCTAGCATATCTTTATTCTTCCCCTTGTTTTAAAATCATTATTGACATTTTGTGAGTCTTGCTAATTGGCACTGACAGATCGATGACTGTGGGTCAAGACAACTTTATTTATCTCTCTTTTAGGTGTCAAATTGTACAAGATATCTTATATGAGATATTCCTATGTGTAGTGGGGAAGGAGAAAATGTCAAACAAATGATAGAAGCATCTAAAATATATACTTGCAATATGACTGAAGGTTTATGCTTCTCTAAGTTACTGGCATGATACAAGAAAATTTTAAATTACTATTTTTCTTAGTCATACTACTCCTTGAACTTCACTCTGCTGTATTATTGACTGTGCTATTTTTGAAATATATACCCAAAACACTATCCTTGCATCAACTGGTAAGGACAAAACTGATATTCTGTCATTTACTATGGTCAAAGAAATTCTGATAATGTTACAATTCTATAATGACCCCAGGCCAATTTTAGTTAATTCGCTTTCATGACCACCCTAGTATTTTTTTATTATTTTTTTATAACAAATGGATAAGATAATAGGTATGTCATGATTAATCATAAAAATCTAGCAAATTTTCCTAGTCAGATGGCTTAATTTGTCATAATAAATTCAATCCAAGAGTGTCTGAGATATCTTTCTCTTGGAACCTATATCTATTGTAGTGCCTTTTCACACTCAAAATGCATTTCTGTCACCAAGATCTTGACTGAATTCTTATGAAATTATCTATTGCATGAAACTAATAGATACATGAGTTTGTTATGGTAAACTACTCTGTTTCAGATGCTAACAGTAGCTCATTGTCTACATAGGTCATCCAAGGCCGCCTTTTGGTGATCTTATTCAGAGGCTTGTTTCATTAAGGCATGCCAACTGTGCAACTGAGAGATCACTACCAGTTGTGTTTCAATTGATATTCCTTCCGGTTGGCACGTTGAGGAAGGTGACATCGCCAGCAAAGGCCTTCAACCAGACATGCTGGTTGCTCACTTAGAATTTCAGTTGTTTTATGTATAATCGTATTTGATGGTGAAATGCATATGAATGGGTCTGATATCAAAGATTTTAATTTGCATCTGGATTAACTGTTTATATCTAGGTTTCATTGACTGCACCTAAGCTATGTGCCAAAAAGTTTGTTGGCCCTCATCACTTTCTTGGTGGGAGATTTGTTCCCCCATCCATCACTGAGAAGTACAAACTCCATCTTTTCCATTACCCTGGCACCTCAATGTCGGTAAGAATTGGGAAACCACCATCTGTTGACATTGCATCACTTAGAGAAAACTATACTTCTCCTGAGCTTCTTGAGGACCATTGCTATCTGATCCTATAGAACAGGTATGCATTTTTTGAACTGTGCAAGTACAGTTGTTATAAGATTCCTTAGGTTGGTCATTTCTGTCCTTAAATATTGAGAGTCCTCTTGCCTTTTTTCCTTGTTTTCATAGATCTTAAATTTATTTGACATGATGAACCAGCAATGTATTGTCTTTCATTGTCTCACTGATATACTACTGTGGCACTGTGAACTAGTTCCATAAATGGTTTAATGAAGCAGTCGCTGCTGGTTTGCGGGAGCCAAATGCTATGACCTTGTCTACTTGTGGTCGTGAGGGAAAACCGTGTATACCTTTTGATTGTTTATCTTTTGCGGAATTCAGGTTTATAACTTGGTAACTCATGTTCTCATATCACAAAAATTATGTCCTCTGCAGTTCTTCTAGGATGGTCCTTCTAAAAGGAGCTGAGAAGCATGGTTTTGTGTGGTTAGTTATCTTCCAGTAACTCTTCTAAAGCTTATTGATGACTCAAAGTCCAATATTGAGTTAATGAAGGCAATATTAATACTTCCTTGAAGATAACTAACCACACAAAACCATGCTTATGTGATCTACCAATAGATTTTCTGCTATCCCTTAGCCCCTGTATGTCATTACATATATGTGAGTCACACCCGGTATTCAATATCCAAGCGTCAAAGGAAATAGCATGACAGTCAATAATGAAGATAACTGAAGAGGATGGGGCATCAGATGTCGGCTTCTTTTTCATGGACTCAAGATAGATCTTGCAGTTCCTTTGCCAATGACCCATCTTGCCACAGAGATGACATGTGCCCCTTGGAGCTGACTCTCCAGTCTTAGCCTTCTTCTTCTTTCACTTTAGCTGTTGCTTTGACTTCCTCTTAGAACCTTTCTTCAAGGAGTCAACCAACATTACCGTCTTCTGTTCTTTAGTCACAGAAGGTTCTACAGTCTTGAGCATATTGATCAGCTCGGGAATGGTGGATTCAAGAATATTCATCTAATAGTTCATCACAAATTGTGAGTAACTCTTGGACAAACTATGTAGAATTAAGTCAATACTTAATTCGTGATCCATCGCAAACCCTAGTGATCCTAGCCGCCCGATGTACTTGTTCATCTTCAGTACAAACTGTACTGCAGATGAACCCTCCTCCATCTTTGAGCTAAAGAGAAGCTTCGAGACCTCGAACCCTTTGGATCTCGACTGCTCATCGAAGAATTCGCGAAGATGGTAAACGATCGTGTAAGCATCCATATGCTCGTAATGCTTTTGCAGCTCAGGAGTCATCGTCGCTAGCATGATGCAACTGACAAGCTCAAAATCAGTCGTATGCTTTTGATGGGTCAACATTTGGTCCGGAGTTGCATCATGGTCAAGACTGGTGGGAAGAGGCTTTTCAAGGACATAAGCAAGCTTCTCAGTCTTAAGAACGATTCTCAAGTTTCAAAGTCAGTCCAAGAAGTTAGACCCAGTCAGTTTATTCGATTCCAAAATCGAACGTAGATTAACAGACGACATTTTCAAATGATTAACCTAGAAATACAAGATCGAGAATGTGAGAGAGATGATTTGATATGTGAACAATTTACATATTAGGCTCCCACTCACTTTTTGAATTCAAGAGCCCTTTGAATTCGGGAGATCATAGGTTTTTCTCCGAGTGAGTTGATATCCACTATAGTTAAGAACAATTTTGACGTTAGGCCAACAAGTCATTCTTAGCTATAGTGGTAGGTATCAAGTATACCGATTACATATCGCGTATATGTAACTATCACATTATGCTATCAACTATTTGAATGTTCGCATAAACATCGGGTTGTTAACACATTAATAAGTATACACCAAATGTATATCACCCGACTTCACCTCTATCCACATTGACCTTGGCGTTAGGTCAACAAGCCAATGCTTCAAGTTAAAGTCAACCCGTTAATCATGAGATCATATCTCTATGGTTCGAACATATCTAATTTCAAGTTGAGCTTGACTTGGGCTAACAACTTAAAAAAGGAATTAGACTCTGGTTCTTACCATATTAACGGTAGGTGTAAGCTTTAAAATTTGTATAAGGGTTTTAGGTCTCATCCTTATGCATATGTTCTACCTATATAACATCGCACGCATGACATATATGATGACATATCACAACATACGCATGACAAAATGCATCTAATCATGACATATGATATGGCATGATTATGTCATAATTGTCATTATATTATTTTAAATTTAAAATGTGTTTAGGAATTTGATTTCCATAATTTAACATTCCTTTGATTAAATTAGAAAATAATTTTCAAATTTAATCTCATATTTTTGTATGGGAAATATATTAAAGATAAAATATATTTTAGAATCTAGATTTCATAAATCATGATTCTTTAATTAAATAAGGATTTAAACAAGTAGTAGAGAATAATGGTTTGTCATGTACTTACTGCAGTCAGTCGCCTGTAAATTGACAGTATGAATGCAAGGATTCTGTAGCTCTATGTTTAGACCCTTTAAGTTTGAGAAGTAAACATTTATGTTCAAAAAACAGGACACACTTCATTATTTGGTTGACCCATGACCCATTTAATCTCAATCCAAATGAAACATATTTCATTGATCCATCACCCATTTAACCTCAATCCAAGCCTGGTCTATTTATTATAGGGGTCGAAATCTTTGACCGACACATGACCAGTTTATTTATGGCCCATTTAACTAAACAGGTTAGATGCGCCATAAATGTATCATGTGACAGGCGACCACTGTAGTTAAACGGGTTATAAATGGATAGAATGGCACGATATGGTTAACAAATTTAAACAAACTTCAAATATAAACAACATACTAATTATTTTAAATTATACAAAAGCTTAAAATATAATATGTTATAATATATAATATATTATATATTATATAACTTATTAGATTATATAATTATAACCTATATAGATTTCTGCTAAACAATTAATTAAATATTAGTCATAAGCGTGTTGACCTGTTTATGACCTTAACTTGGCCTGATTATTTGTGAGTTCTAAAAGGGTCAACCCGTTTATGGCAGGTTGAAACTCAAATCCATACAATTGCTGGATTTGTCAGTTCGTGTTAATGCGGTGTTTTAACTTTTTCTACTCCAGACTCTACTTATGTGCTTATCATATTTGCAGGTTAGAGTTGAAGGAACTGTGGAAAAGGTTTCTAGGGAGGAATCTGAGAAATATTTCCATAGCCGTCCTCGAGGAAGTCAACTTGGAGCAATTGTCAGCAAACAGGTCTGATATGGTCATCTTAATTTGTTTGTTTCCACGTATAGTATTAAAAGGAAAGATTTCAATGTAGGAGATACTTTTAATTCATATTTCATCAGAGTACTGTGGTAGCTGGAAGGCATGTGCTTTACGAAGCCCACAAGGAACTAGAGGAAAGATATGCTGACGGGTTAGTATAACACCTCTGTTTTTCCGGTCCTAAATTTTTTCTCTTTCACACTAAAAATATACTTTTTTTTTTTTTGGGACATGATTCCCTCTTTTTGCATTTGCTTCTAGTACGATGTTTTATCATAGTTTGATTGGAGAAGGCACTAAGTTGTCATTAAATGTATTCATTTTATTTAAATTTTATCTGTTTCTTTAGGTTTTTTGTCAGAATTCACGTGCTCGACTCTGATGGATGAATGTTTCTTTGGGAAAAATAATCCTCTGTTATTTCTTTGATTTGTAGAAATATAATTACAAGCACGGCTTTTAATTACTACTAAGAGGCTCGAATCACCTAAAGCTATATGGATCGTATACAGAAGCCTGATACCTTTACCAGATTTTTGGGGAGGCTACAGACTGAAACCAACCAGGTTTGAATTTTGGCAGGGTCAACCTTCTCGTCTTCATGATCGGTAGGTTCATCTTCAAATAGGGATAATTTTTTTTTTTTGAATGTTCTTGCCTTTTTGTTGTATTTTGCAGGCTTCAGTATTGGCTTCGGATAGTAAATGGAAATGAAGTGTGGCATATTGAAAGGTCATCTCCATGACGAGAGTTTGTTCTATTGCCCTCCCTGTGATATCAAAAGAATCAGTCTGTTGTGTGTCAAGAAAAAGAAAGATCGCCAACTTACAGAGCCCGTGTCATCGACCAAAAGCCTCATATTACCGTATTTGAATTACTCAGTGTTGATCAAATAGGACATAATTCCGTCATGTGGAGATAGTAAATGAAACTTTGTCCCTTAATAATTTGGTTTTGTTTATCAAATGGCTTATATATCGTTTATCATATACTTGTTTCTACTAGTTATATTGTGTTGCCGATAACGTTACTTATCAATTTACCAGTGATTAATTCTGCTTTTGTTTCAACTATAGAGATGAAAATTTTATTAAAAAAAAAATTCAACTCCTAAAACATGCTAGTGGATAGAGAACTATGCTCGAATATCATTGTTACCATTGCAAACCACAAACCCATGGGCGTTTGTTGAATACAACTTGTATGAAGATGATCTTAGATTCCTGTGGACGCAAGTTTTTTTTTTTTTAATTTTAAACGTTTATATGTTGTGAAAAAAAAATGGAACGGCTTTTCACCGTTGCTGTTACCGTGGAGGGGGTTCTTTAGGATCTCAATTGACCAGTACAAAGAAGGGAATCATTGATAATCCAAAGCGGTGAATTTATCAGAAATTGATCTTTGTATTTACTAACTGGATTAGTCCTGGGACTATGTTATGAAATAATTAATTAAGTATGACGGCATGATTATCAAAGTGTAGTCACAAATCTTAGATGCTACCGGTTGTCATTACCAAATAATTATCAAGCTCTCAATATCTTAAAATGTAGGGAATTTTAAGTTATTTTCGTGTGTGTGTGTGTGTTAAACAAAGCTATTTCAAACAGTCTAATGGTTTCCAATTCTATGGGTAATAAACTAAACATATAATTAACAACACGACTAAATCCAGTGGGCCTAATTTTACAGCTCCAATGACTTTCCATGCGCACTGCTCTTCTTCTCTTCAAACATTTTGCATGCATATACCCATCGACTTCAAATTCCTAGCTTTTCCCCTTTTTCGCTTTACATAAAAAATAAAAACAAAAAATAAAAATTCAAAGTGCAAGAACAATAAATGCCACGGTACTAATTTGGCAAAAAGTTAAAAGTCCTAATGGCTCATGCTGCTTCTGTTTCATTCATGCATCCGGAACTGAAGCACATTAGATGCTCCTGCCAACCCCCATGCTCACAATGAGCAGCAGTCAACATTCAACACAGGAATTTATTCTACTGCATGGCTTTCAGTACTTCTGATGGATGCAAAAGAAAAAAAAAAACTAAAGCCAAATGCTCTAGCGACTTGATTTCAACCACCATCTCAACTTGTCTGCTTCTGCTATACCTAATTAATTCTTTACCTTCGATCGACGATCCATATATCGTTGAATGCATGTATGCGATGCAAGATGCATCGATCCGCATGCACTACTTGATTGTTCATTGTTCATGACTACTGCCTGCAGTCTTACGTCCTAATTCTAGAAAAATATACGAGAAGATCTCAAATAAAGCATAAAGAGAAAGAACCTACAACATGACAATTGATTTAATTTGACTGAGACTGGCAGCGAGGAATCTGAACATATATCTTACTTGTGGTGTTCGAGTTCCTGCGAAAATGCCAAGATTCCAAAAGCATGCAATTTCTGAGAGCCTACCATGTCCACTTGTAAATGATTCTAAGGCAGGTTTAAAGATTGTCAATTGATTGTGAAATCAGTAAGTATAAATGGTTGCGTAGTTTCTTTTCTCAAGAATCTAACTAAAGATCTTTATTTTTCTCTTTTTGCAGAAAACGCAATGACCAAGAGAGATTTATTAGGTTACTGAATTCGTTAGGTAGGAAACTAATATATCTATATCTATCTATATATATATAGATGCCATTTCGTCAAGACGCGAATTCGATCGATGTGTTATTCAAATGTAGAATAAAGAATGAGGTAGCTAATTCTAAAAGTTATAGAGGACATGCAGAGAAATTTCAGTTGCAGATTCTATTCATATTACCATTCAAAGATTTGTTTCGCTAGAACGTAATTTACAGTCGTTTTTTATTTTCTCCTTTGCCTTCTCATAGAAATATTCCTCCACCTTTTGTCAATCAATCACGTTTTTCTTTTTTTTCGTTTTCTTTTTAAAATAGAATTCTGTCGGCGACGGCAAAAATTTAATTAGCGGCCTTTCTTAAGCAGCTTGTACGGATCGATTTTTTATATAACTGCATGCGTTCTCATTGAACCATTAATGAATCTTTCTATACTGCATCTCTTTGAAGCAACTACCAGAGAATCCAACTCGAAACGAATTAAGCAATTAAGCGTCCTGGAGCTAGCCGCTTAATTACAAATTAAAGTTTAATGAAGATACGTCAAGTGCATGCACGAAGCGTCCGTCCAAAAAGGCAGTGTCGATCTCGTCGAAACGAATCAAAGCGAGCGATAATGGTGGAGATCAAAAGCACAGATCGAGCAAGCAGCAGAATGTGGATTGATACCTGAGATGGCTAACTGAGGCATGGGCAGTGGGCACGGCCGCCTGCGACGACGACTGCAAACTGCATGCTGGAAGGGCATCGCCTGATTCTTCATTGCATGCGTCAGCAATGTGCTAGCTGATCGAATGCATGCTCTTTTGTGCATAAGTTCGTTTGTGATATAAAGAGGATCGGACGTCGATGTGATCGAAAGCATCCATGGCTGGCTGCCTGATGTGAGAATCAGCAGCTCGTGCAAGCTAAGAGATCCCTGCGCGATGGAACTGATCATGTCATGTCGTGACAGTCGTTTTTAATTAATGATCTAGCTAGCTCGATCCTAATTCCAGCGATTTGATTCGGTTTAATTTTCAGTCGGCATAATTATACGAGATAGTACTGTGATTATAAAGAATATTAATTAATCTAAGTTGAGGTGGCATGTACTAAACTTTCTTTTCGAGAGTGAAATATATATATATATATATATAAAGAAATTAATGCTTACCATCAACAACACGTATCCTATAATTAAATCTTGCACCCACATCATTAAAAAGTCGGTTGGGATCTTATAAAATCATTCAATTCACTATTTTGAACGTAAAATAAAAAAAAAATGGATTTTGTTTTTTGAAAGAAAATCTGAAATAGTTTTTTGCAAATACGGCATTGAATGCGCCTACCTGTTCTGATGGATTCCAACTTCTCGTCAACTAATTTTTGGCGGTTAAAAGGCGGATGGCAAACCGACCGACCGACCTACCGACCTAATTTCAGTGGGCCCCGCAAGCGACGGCGATCTCAAATCCGCGTGCGCCGGGAGTCGGTGGGCGATCACACACCACGTGGCTCGCGGCAGTACCCTTGCTTCCGTCGGTCAAACTGGGGAGTCTGCGATGGGGCCCCGCTCTATCATCCTCGGCTTCGCCAACCACAGGGCCGGTAGCTGCGTTAGTACCGGTTGGCCGTTGTGAACAATTAATATGGCGGAAGGCGACCCCACGAAGAAGACGGTAAATCTACCTGACACCGGCGGGGCCCACAGAAAAATTTAGATGCGCGAAAAGGTCACCGACCATGACCTCCGATCCGATGTCTGGGCCCCACGACGGCTGTCTACGTGGCGCGCTTGCCTCGATACTCGCTCGGGTTGAATTTCGGTGCGTCACTTCTCGTGGCTGATTTTTTTTTAAATGTAAATATTTAATATAATTCTCAAGAAAATAAAGCTTGCCCACTTTGTGTTTTTTTTTAAATTTTAAATTAAAAAGTATACGCATATTATAATAATACTTTGACTGTAATTTAAAGGCGCATGAGTCTGAGTTGGAAATACAAATACTACCTTTTAAATATTCATGAGGTGTATGGCTATTCTTATATATAGTCGAGAAAAAAATAATTGGCCAAAAATCCAAGTAGCTTCCATTTATTTTCTAGGAATTAGGATATCAATGGATTTTCTTTTTTTGTTAAAAAAAAAACAAAAGAGTGATCCATCTAAATTTACCTTCCGTTCAATTGTTAAATCCTCATTTAATTTTTTTGCCTGAAAAATTAGATCAGATACTCAACTAGTCTAATAATCATGCATACCTAAGCAAATTTACATGACAATTTTGGTCGAAATAATTACGTGAATTATATTTTTTTTAAAAAAATGTAATAGCGCAAAGTGAGATAAATTATGTCATAAAGTTTAAAATTTTCCTAATGAATTATAAAATTATTTTTTTTTAAAAAGCTAAAATTTAAAATGTTAAAAAATTTAAAGATGTATTAAAAAAATTAATGTGATAATTCTGGTTTAGAAATATTATATAGTTATTTTTTGCTCAAATTTTAAATAAAATATAGGGTATCATAAAAGGTGTATCTCTCCATACTGCAAAGGTATGATCTTTGGTATTCTCTCTGTGAGGTGCAATCATTCTCTTCCTATATAAACGTAAGGAGAAGAAGTAAAAAGGGATCATCAAGTAATCTTCTAATACACTCTTCTATTTTCTCTATATATAGTATCTTCAATCTCTGACTTGAGAGTTGAAGGGGTCATGCCGAGGTAGTCCTTGACCCTCTTCTCACATATTTTCAAGTCCTACGTCTGAACTGCTTATCACTTCACTACAAAAAAAGCTATGTTTTGGCGACGAATTTTGAATAAAAATTCGTTGCGAAGATTTTTTGCAACAAAATTTGAAATGAAATATTTTTCATTGTAAATAATTCATCATAAAATTTTGCAATGAAAAATAAAAAATCATCGCAAAAATTGCAACGAATAAAATTTTCGTTGCAAAATTAGTTGCTACTTAGCGATAAAAATGACAACAAAAATAACTCCTCGGAAACTAGGTGATGAAAATAATTATTCGTCGCTAAATTTCAGACGAAAACATAGTTCATCATAAAAGACTAATAAATTTATTTACCATATTTTCATGAAAACCTTACATCGAAACTAAATTTCATTGCAAAATTAATTTGTCACGAATAAAATTTTCGTTACAAAATATTCAAGGTCAGTCGACTAAATTGAAGAAGGCTATCAGTCGCTTGACACTTGAACAATCGACTAAAAAAGTTTATGTAAGGTGCTACAGTAAATCAGTCGACTGATTCTATTGATCAGTTGACTGGTAGTGGATAATTTGCGACAAAAAGATTTTTCGACGCAATTTCTGCGACGAAAAAAATATTTCGTCGCCCCCATGCATTCATTATTCGACTGATGGTGGGTATCAGTCGACTGGTAATAGAGCAACATATCACAAAAAAAATTTTAGTCGATTGCCCAATCGACTAATAGTATATTAGTCGACTGTTATCATATGACGGTCGACTGTTTGCTTCCTTTTTTGCAACGATTTTTTTTTCATTGTCAATTTTACGACGAAAAATGATTCTTTGTTGCAAATCTACGACGAAATTTATTTTCGTTGCTAATCTGGAAAAATTTTAAAAAAAAATATCATGCTAAATTCTACTATTTTTACTTATTTTACAACAAACATATCTAACTATATAAACTAATTCAAATATCAAACTTTATAATTATCTAATAAATGAAAATAATTCAATACCAAATCAATATATACAAAACAAATATAAACGTGACTTACAATACAAGAATTGTAGGATCGAAAGAGCGCGCTAGAGGGAGGGGGGATAGTGAGTGTAAGAAAAAACTTTCTTTTCGTACAATTCGATCAAGACAAAAGTAGCACAGCGGAAAAGTAAATGAGACATTTATTTTTACTTGGTTCACAACCTAACGGTTACTAATCCAATACCCTTGCGATCCTGTATCGCGTTAGAGGGCAAAGCACTATGAATCTCCTCCTCATTGGAGGTAGGAGACAAAGAATACAAGAAAACTGATATTGAGGACGAGGTACAATTCCACCTCTCCCCTTTACAATGAAAGCACAATGATTACAATTAAAATGGAAGCTCCAATTACAAAAGAGAAAAGACAACTAACGACTATATATATCGACGATGTTTGAAGCTTGAAGTTAGGAGCATGTCATTGGCGTTACGACAATGTTTCGGCGTCGTAGCATTGTCGTAGACCTTCGGTGTTGTGAGATCACTTTGTAAGCACTTGGGATGACCTAAAGGGGTGAACTTGTCACGCCCCGGGGCCCATTCGCCATCCAAATGACGGAGGAGCCCCTTAGCGACAATTATTCCGATATACATCGCTGGAACCAAATCAGATAAAACTTTGAAATAATATAGAAATATAAGTATTTTATTAACCGCATGCATGCACGACTAAAATATAAATCAATTAAAAGTAAATTAGTTTTATGCCACCACATCAAACTGCGACCCAAATCTAAAGTACATAAACAAAATGCAATAACAAAAAGTAAATAAAATGACATCTCGATGATGCAAAGGGGACCCAGACGGCAAGGACTCTCTGACGCGGCGAAGGTAAACTAATCGACATGTCCTCTACTAGCTAACCTGAAGGATAAAAGAAGAGGGGGTGAGTACAACCACTCAGTGGGTGGATATAAAATAGTGCATAATCATAATGGATATAATGGACATAATGGAAGTCAAAGGAAACAAACTAGAGTAATCCAAACCTCAAGAGTACCAATATCAGTCTGCAACTAACCTGATCAACAATATAACAGATACACATGCAACATATACAACCAACTGCAATCTATAAGCAATACATACCAAGATACCGCGACAAAGCCTCGTGGCTCTCGAGGTAATACAAAGACACTATCTGCGCGCAACCACATGCTACCACGACCGGGACTCGTGGGCAGATAAGCAATAAAAGACTCCATGTCTGCGGGCAACGACATGCTACCACGACCTGGTCTCGTGGGCAGACAGAGTATATAGCTATCTAGCTATGGACTGCACGCAACCACATGCTACCACGACCTGGTCTCGTGGGCAGTCAAGATGTAAGGTAGCTATCTAGCTACATACGATACACGAATCCAACTATCACTAACTCTGAATGGGTAGTCCAGGAGTATAACTCTACGGTAGATCCTCTCAACCACGAATGGGAGACATAAGCGACCACAGGTATACAAAGCAACCATAGTTCAAAAGTAGAGAACCTCTACTGCAGACCCTCTCAACCACGAATGAGAGACATAGCTAGCAATGAGATAGAAGAAAAGTTATAAGTCCTCTCTGAGACCCTCTCAACCACGAATGGGAGACATAGCTGGCAGTCGAGACAGGAGAAAAGTTATATATCCTCTACTGCAGACCCTCTCAACCACGAATGGGAGACATAGCTGGCAGTCGAGACAGGGGAAAAGTTATATATCCTCTAACAATTAATCTTATCTTAATTATACTATTTCACTAGTTCATTCATAATACCAATCCAACAAAATAATAGGTAAGCATCTTCCAGCACTATCTACCTATTTATATCTCAGCACTAAATAGACACCTACAACAGTAATATCAATCAATAACTACATGTTAATGATGAGCAAGCAACCTAGAATACAAGGGTTCAGCGAACATAGTATCAAAGTAATTCTAGCAATAACATCAGTAAATCAAATAACCAATAAAATCATGCACTAAATTCTAAAGATGTAAAAGATCCACCCACCTCTAATGGCAGAGCGTCTTAATTATCTCTAAATCCGAGAATGTGCTTCCGCTTCCAACTCTGTTATAATTAATCCATTATTAACTCAACGATCAGTAAATTTCTAAATCTATTAGCTAATCGATTATGAATCTTTCCATTACTTTATTTAACCCTTAATCAAATTCTTTTAATGGAACATCTAATTTAATTAGCTCCTAACCTAATTAACTTAATTATTGGTTAAGCCATTGACATAATTATGTTAACCTAATCAATTTACCGCTTAATCAAATCAAACCCAATTAACTTATTCAAATCAAATGATCCTAGTATTGAATTTATCACCTAGTTAATCGGATTAATTAAACAATGAATAACATAGCAATTCAATTATAATCCAGATCAACCCGGTAAAAATACAAATCCATTAATCGTTAATTATCCTAGAGTTAATTAATTAACCTAAATAAGTCAATTAAACCATTTAATTAATCAACACTAATTATAAACTAAACCTAAATTAATTGATTAAATCAACTCCTAATTATTCCTAATTGCAAATTAATCGCTTCTCACCGACGCGCGTTGATCGCGAGCAGGGGCGGCGGCTGGTTATTCGTCGATGGCAAGGCGGAGTTAGGGCGGCGTGACGACGACTAGGGCGGTCGATGCTGGCAGCGACGATTGGTGTGTGTGCGTCGACGCAGGAAGAGGTAAAGGGGCGGCGGCGATTCGAGCTCGCGAGAAGGGGGTGAAGGCGTCGGCGGTGCTTGGGGTTCGACAGTGGTCGGAGACGCACGCGGCGTTGCGTGATCGGCGGTCGAGGCGAGACCGACACCGTAGTCGGTGATGGCGGCGGCAGCGCGTGCGTGCTCATGAGCGATGGCGAACGCATACCGGCCGACTGTATGAGCAATCGGTGAACAGGAGGTAGCGACGAGCTCGGTGGTGAGAAGAGACCAACGTCGAAAGAAGAGAGCGGTGGGCAGGAGCGCGAAGAAGGAAACGATGGCGGCTTGCCGTCATGAAGAGGAGGAGATAACGGGATTTTTCACCAAATTTGTACTTAGGAAAATCAAAAGATAGGGCTTAATTTATACTTAGGCTAATTGACTTAATCAATATCTTGGATAAAATTTAATTAGACTTAACCAAACCTAATAAAATTTTATCTCAAAATTTCTAATAAAATTTAATAACTAAATTCCGCTTTTAAACTATCAACTTTATTATTGGATAAAGCTAATTAAACTTAGTCCAATCTAATATAAGTTTATCTCAAAATTATCAACTAAAATACTAATAAATAACTAATTTCCATTTAATAAAATAGATAAATAAATTTACTTTATTTATCTCGTAATTAAATTATATTATTATTATATTATATTATTTTAATTTGTTATATATATATATATATATATATATATATATATATATATATATATATATTTCGATATATTACAGAACTCCTCTTTTTTTATAGCCTTGGAAGCTCCCCAATGTTCAATTCCAGCTCATGGTTAAAGAATCTTATCTCCCTAAGATAAATGAAGTTTATCTTGACTTTCCTCGAGGTTTCTTGACTGCACCAAAGAGTTAGTTCGAAATCAAAATAGTAAATATGAATTTGACGGTCACTTATCGTCCGATCTCGACCTAGACCTTCCATGGAAAGTCTTAGTCGGATTGTCACCTAAGGATATCCCCGTACGGAAGATCCGACCTTACATTCACTCACACGCGAGCTTACCTTAAGTCTTTTTGTGACTTGCAGCTTTGCTTCAGGTCTTCACCTGGGTTCTTCGGCTCCCTCCGAAGTTCTCCTGGTGTCGCCCGACCACCATGATTTTTCGACTCGGGATTCTCCAAGTGTCGTCGACCTTCAACTCAGTTTAACTATTCCTGCACACTTGGTTTAGCTCGTTAAACAACAATATGACCTTAGCTTTGAGTCTTTGTCATAATCAAAATATAGGTTCGATTATCTGGTGCCCCTGTACTAACAAAGATATCGAATGTGATAAGTAAGTAATATTTAAATATGACAAATTCAAACGTAACCATCATTGTTATCATTATCATCCAAAAATATATTTTCATTGTCATTATTACATACATTAGCAGGAGGATCAGATCGAGAAGAAAGAAGTTGACTTGAACTAGATGATAATTGAAGATGTTGCATAATTAACATCTATTACCTTCGAAATTCATTCATCTATTCATTTAATTCCTTTACTTTGATCCTGATTTTTTTTTGTCTCGATTCATATATATTATCCTACCCGATTCATTTATGAGCACTTTCATTATTCATCGTCTGATCAAATATGCATTATAGCCTAATCAGTAAATCCTAAGAATCAGACAGTGAGTAATGAAAATGTTCACAAATAAATTGTACAAGATTATATATATATATATATATATATAGAGAGAGAGAGAGAGAGAGAAATGATTCCCTACACAATTCATTTGTGAGCTTCTCCATTATTTATCATCTGATTGAATGAGCACTATAGCATAATCCTTTGGTGCAACGGTTGGAATCCGTCAATCTAGTGGTCCCTACCAGTCCGCCCTCGGACCATCATAAGGGAGGTAAATTACGGTAGGTCTTTGACCCTCGAGACTAGTAACTAGCACATGGAGGATACACTCATTGAGAAATTGACCGTTGTTGTCCTTACAACTTCTGCGTCGCTACACCTTCGAAACATAATCTTTGAATCATAAGAGATCGAACGATTAATACTAAAAATGTCTACGAATGAATTGTATAGGATAACATTCTTTTATATATTTCATATATCTTTTTTATAAAACTTACATGACTAACGAAATTGCTATATGAATTTGTTTAATTCGGATGCGATATATTTTTGGACGTTTAAGAAAAAATAGCTCTCCTTTAACATTAAAAAAAAGGCAATATTTTAAATTTTCACTAAGTCGACGTTAACTTTCGAAACATGCATGCATGCACGCGTCAGACAACGAGCATATATATATATATATATATATATAAAATAAAATGGTTGAGTAAATGCACCGACCAGAAGTTGGAATTCGTTGTCCTACAGCCAGTCCATGTCGACGACAAATGCAGCAAAAGGTAGTGCAGTGCCATTGCCCGAAGCTTTCTCCAGTATACCACCCTTTCAGTTCTCTCATAAATTTTATTTTCCCATGAAAAATAAAATATTCACTTATTCCAGCTTCTTAAAATTATTTTCATCAGATTTTTCCCGAGTATAATTGAAAACGAGAAAAACAATTAAATTTTATTTCGTTCCTGGCGATTCCATCGGTTGGAATTATGGGTGCGACGAGCTCATCGATCATATATATCACTGGCTAATTAATAATCTAATTAAAGAGACAGCATCCAACTTGTCGTAATTAATTAACGATGTATATTCATATTACATACGCCAAAAGTGAAAGACCTCGGGATTTCCACATCGCAGCTGCCTAATCTCTCTTTAGTTATTAATTAAATCTACTTATGGTCAAAAGAAGTGCAAAGCGCAAAGCTTAAGTGTATTATATATATTCATGTTATGTTGCACCAGTGCATCTTCGATTCGCTCGAGTAATATTTTTAATTAATGTAGAGATCGAATCACTTTCAGCTTTTAATTTAATTATATATGTGTTTTCTTTCGAGCAAAGACTTCAGTTCAAGTGTCTATATATTAAATTTATATATATATAGATATATAGAGAAAAGATACACTATATACTTTACGCTGTGCGTATGATCCGTGCACTCCACACGAGATTCATCGCCATCGCCGCCATCGCATCGTCGCACCTCTGTCCGCCGGATCTGGCGTGATCGACGCGACAACTCGCCGATGCAGCGAGCAAGTTTCCCGGTCTGTTAGCGTGCAGAATTCGATGCTAACCGATCGGATATTACCAAAGATCGCAGTCGGTAGTGAGCGCGCCATTATCGGTTCGTCCGTCGCTGGATTCCGACCGCAATTCGGCCAAAATCCAGCCCGATCACGACCAGGCGTGGGCGCGTCACTGTTGACCACGATCTTTAGTAATTTCCGACCGTTAGTGCACGCTCATGTGCGAAAACAAAAAATGCACAGTGAAATCATGTGTGCCTCTCTTGTAGCTCGAATCGTCGGCGGACGATTGGAATCCGGTGCGAACGTGGCCGCGACATTGGCATTCCCGATCGAAATTCGGTCGCCGTCAGGCCGGAACCGAGTGTCGACTTGATGGCGGTCGGATTCCAGTCGGATTACGGTCGGAATCTGGTCACATCGCGGCCACGATTGCACCAGATTCCGGTCGAGAATCGGTCGAATTTTTATCGCCGTCTGACTGGGATTCGGTGCCAACCTGATGGTAGTCGGAATCCGATCGGCCATCGACGATTCTGGTTTGCTGCGATGCGGGAGAGAAGAAGCGTGCATGGGCAAGTACGTGTTGTGTACGAGAACGGACGAAAAAAGGGCACAGGAGATCGTCTATATATATATATATATATATACACACACGCAGGTGATCAACTGGGCGCCTGATTTATGGGCGTCAATGCACGGAAATCTATTATGAACAGTGTTTTCACTGAAAACACTGCTCATTGAGCTTTCCGCGCACATGCGCTCATAAATTTGACGCCTAGTATAAATTATCCCTATATATATATATATATAAAAGCTAGCATTTTCTTAGAGGTTTCCAATTGAGATCGGCTTTTTGACTATGACCGTGACCGCGTATAAAAAAACGCATGGGAATGGAGCCTCGAGAAAGACCCAGTACGTAGAAAAGTGATCGATGCTAATTGGCAATTAATTTCTCATCGATGCGAATATATGTTCACTTCCACACGCTTCAAAAAGGGGAATATAATTTTCGTCAAACTAGAACATGCATTTTAATTTGTCGACGAAGAAACATTTGATGAACCATGCCGTGAGATTCATTATAAGCACGTGTTGGAAGTTAATTATAGAAAATTTCTAGTCACGACTTACAATCAATTCGCATCGATCGAAACTACATTTGTTTAGTGTTTCATTTCCTAGTTAAACATTAAAAAAATAAAATGTGAATCACTACATTAGCTATCCGCATTGTCTTTAACGATGAAGGAGCTAATTAAATCAGAAATCTAGATAACAAATAAATATATAAAAAAAAAGAGAGGATCATTTCATAGTTAAACATGATATATAAAGCCTGAACACCTAAGGACGATTGCGGTCAATGAAGACCATGTTAGGCGTTCACATCGAGCGATCAATACAATAACAGGTTGCCCTCATGCGCCCATATTGGAAATTCACATCGAGCGCTCAACATATTAACATGTTAGGCATTTACATTGAGCGCTCATTATATATATATTATCATACACAATTTATTCGTGAGTATTTTCATTATCTATCAAGTATCGTCCAATCTATTAAGGTTCAAAGATTGAACTATAATACACAAGCTATTGGACAGTGGATAATAAAAATACGTATATATATATATATGAACATCTTTATTATATACCGTTTGATTGGGTAAGCACTATAATTCAATCATTAAATCTTAAGGGATCAAACGATGAATAATATTGATACTCATAGATGCTCACGAATGAACATTTATATATATAGAGAGACGATCCTCGATATTTTAGGAGCATGATAGAAACAATAAAAATAGGATACTTTTATAGATAAAAAATTTATTTTTGAATAAAAATTGAGTCATTTTATTTATAAATTTTGAAAAAAAATCTTTGAACGAGACCCAACTTGTTCAACTGCTCTACCAGAGCCGACTCCGTATATATATCCTTCTTTTACTTAGTAATAAATGTATCATTTTATTAATTAAATCACGCATCCAACTAATTAAAGATTCAAGTACTTTCCGGGAAATGCCATTTGCCACGGATGCTTAAAAAAAAGGGAAAAAAATGATATAAAAGTACTTTTTTTAAACTCTAAACATTGACATTTAGTGTTAATTTATATATATCGAGCAATCCCAAAGTCATACGTGCGTCCAAGCTCCAGCTAAACCCTAAAAACATGGTTTCCCCACCAGCCCACAGCTCGACATCAACCCTCGGGCTCTTTTCTCTCTTCTATTTTCGAACCAAAAAGGCAAAAAAAAATTAAAAAAACATTAATTAATTAAACTTTCCGGGAACAGTGTTAATTAATTAATGGTGATTAATTCATTAATCAGAGCGAGGGGAGGGGCCCGGAAGGGATCGGCTGTCCCATCGCGCACAGAGAATCCTAAGCCGAGCGCGAGTGCGTCTTCGGAATCCGACGTGGATACCATGCGGATGGGCCCCGGCGGGTTCGGGTGATTTGGTGTGGGAGGAGCGCACGCGTGTCACTTCTTCGGCTTGGCTCCCATGCAACTGCCGAGGCTTTATAAATCCCCGCCAATGGCAGCACTCCTCCTTCCAAGTTATCCTATCGCTTCCAGCGCTGCGACCCACGAGGAGAGAAATCGAAGAACATCGCCCGACCACGCACGGATCCGATCCTCTGTCATCGGTTTCTGTTCCTCCTTTCTTTCTTTTTTTTCCCGGCGGTAGGAACAAGGCTCGTAGAAACCAGAGTTGGGTGATATCATGGTGAAGCAGAGTGCCATCGTCCCCGAGGAGATCGCCATCCCCGCCGCGGTGGCGATGGCGGAACCGGCCGGTCACCTCCCCTCCTTCCCGCCGCCGCGATCCTCCAGCCTCGGCCTCCACCGCACCGGCTACAACAAGCGGTTTCTGAGCCAGCTCGACGTAGCCAGCGGGAGGTCCACCACATTGTTCGACTCCATGCGAGCCTCCTCCCCCACCCACCCCAAGGAGGCCTCTGACTCGGCCGTCCCCAACGACGCCGAGTACATGGACTGGCTGGTAATTAAAGCTTTTGCTCCGAAATTGTTCTGTTTTCAATATTTTGTGCCAATGGGGGCTCATTTGGCGGGAATTGCGGACCGCAGAAGAAGCACCCGTCGGCGCTGAGCAACTTCGACGAGGTCGTCGCGGCGTCGAAGGGGAAGCAGACGGTGATGTTCCTCGACTACGACGGCACTCTGGCTCCTATCGTCGACGATCCCGACCGTGCCTTCATGTCGGAGACGGTGAGTCCTCACGATTTTTTCCGAGTACTTTCCGTGAAAAATCCAAATTGTGTGTTAATCACAGCCTGAATTCAGATGAGGGAGGCCGTTCGCGACGTGGCAAGGCATTTCCCAACTGCCATCGTGAGTGGCAGATGCAGGAACAAGGTGAGCTTCCTTGTCTCCTCTTCGCATGCCAAAGGTCGAAGTCAGTATGACTCTGTTTCTCATGAACTCGCCCCGGATGCATGTTTAGGTGTTTAATTTTGTACGATTGAAGGAGTTGTACTATGCTGGGAGCCACGGCATGGACATAAAAGGTCCTAGCAAAAGCACCAAGCATACAAAATCTAAGGTCTGTCTCTACCTCTGCACTCAAACACTACCATTTTTTATTGCTCTCAACAGTTCGCTGATCCCTGCTTGTGCCCTGCGGATGTATGTAGGCCAACCCTGTTTTGTTTCAACCAGCCAGCGAGTTCCTTCCTATGATGGATGAGGTACAAGAACAATGTGTTTTTGTTTCAGTTGATTCAGTTTAATTCTACTCGTTCTGACCTGTGCTGATCATTTCATCTCCTTGCTTAAAGGTGTATAAAGCACTGGTAGAGAAGACAAAGTTCGTCCAAGGATCCAGAGTTGAAAACAACACGTTCTCTTTATCAGTTCATTACCGATGCGTCGAGGAAAAGGTCATTATAAGAAAAATTCTTTATCTGGTTCATTACGAGTTTAAAATGTCTCATTTATTGTCGATAATCATATTTCTTACTGAATTATTTGCAGATATGGAACTCATTGTCTGAGCTAGTCCGTTCGGTGCTCAGTGACTACCCAGAACTCCGGCTCACAGTAGGAAGAAAGGTGTTATTTCTCAGCAAATTGAGTGCCTCTCATTTTTCATATTTATCTTCGTTCACTGCGTATATTTCTTTGATTCTTCATAATCTCTCAGGTGTTGGAGATTCGCCCGAGTATCGAATGGGACAAGGGCAAGGCTCTTGAGTTCTTGTTAGAGTCAATAGGTAAGATTAAGCAAGAATCTCATCTAGAATAGCAGAATTCATCGACTCGATGCTCACTCATATTGGTATTCTCTTGGTTTGTAGGATTTGTGAATTACAACAATGTGTTTCCAGTGTATATAGGAGATGACCGCACCGATGAAGATGCTTTCAAGGTATCATTTATTGTGTTCTGTTAACCAAGTCATTAACTGACATCTTAAGCGCTTGAGACGATTTCTTAATCATACTCACTGGGTTGCACTAATCTCAGGTATTGTGTGAAAGAGGACAGGGTGTAGGGATCCTTGTTTCTAAGTTTGCAAAGGAGACAAATGCATCCTACTCTCTTCAAGAACCATCTGAGGTGAGCATTGCGACCAACTCATGCTTAATCAGAGTAATCTCCTGACATGAGTTACCACTGAATTTGCAAATGCCATCTCTCTGAATTCATTTGCAGGTTAACAAGTTTTTGCGTGGGCTCGTCGCATGGAAGAAGCTCCAGTCGAAGGAATGATCAGAATTATTAACTGAGGAAAGAAGACTAAATGACATCACTGTTTATCTTCCGAGGATGCTATATATCGCCTCGTTTTACTCTACTGTTTCTATTCCTTTTTTTACCTGTCGAGAATTGTAACTACTAATATGTGCAAGATGAATATGTAGTTAGAAATCTTGCAACATATTCCGTCTATGTATTGTCACCAGATCTTCCTGTTTAATGTAAATCATGCATGCATAATGCAATGACAAGGATGATTCTTCCTGATATATTGGACTTCGTATGATATGAGTAGTTCTATCGGGTCATTATTTGTAACGAATCTTCTTGAATAACTAATAGAATTGGTATTTGTTTCTGTTGACAATTAAATATGAAGGCTGTATTCCTTAACTTCACATCTGATCAAACATGAATGCCATAATACCTGCATGGGGTTCTCCACAAGCCACAGTGCTCCAGTATCATGCATTGTTTTTGTTTTAAATCTACAATAATTGGTCATAATCGCCTTCACCTTAAACTTAGTTTTAGTGCTTAGGGATTTTAAATGGTTTCACTTCCATTCTTATATTTTTTAAAGCTGACAAATTTGTTCATGTGTATGGACACAGAAACAATAACAGCACAGCAAAACTTGTTTAATTGATTCGAGGCAACATTATTATGGGATCCAAAGATCTCCAAATCAAAGTTGTCGTAGATACTCAGGAATTGTTTACCCCTTGCTGCCAAAACGAGGTGCAAGACTTGGACCAACAATTGCAGTTTCCCACGGTACTTTAGTACTTTACACCAAAAGCTGCGGTGTGCCCATGCTATGCTTGTGAATGAACAAGGACAAAAGATTGGCAACTTCGGCTACTCTCTTGGGAGGAACAAGAACAACGACGACGACAATAATCGCCATTAACTACCTCTCACATCCTGTCTCAGTTTGGAAGGGCGCTGCGACTCGGACACATTTCATTTGGCCATGAAAAGGAACCAGTGACCGAAACCAGGCGAAAAGTATTGTCTTGTTGAGGGAGGAGTTGGAATCCACTCATGGGCTCGCAATGCCCTTGATCATCAATCAACGACACTAAGCTCTCTCTTTATTGCCAGCCATTTCAGGCGTGGAAAGGAGGTGGTGGCCTCTGGAAACGGACCATCATTGATGCCATGCCTTGGCTGAAATAAAGTGAGGAGCCATTAATTGGGGGGCTCAAATAATTGGAGAGCATCTCCGAGCCTCAATCAAACAGGTGCAATGCACCAAGGAATGCAACACACGCTGCACCTTCAGTTGTTTTTATGAAATGCAGATGAGATGCCGCATGTCTTCGCAGTTAAGACATGTCGTCTGCTCCGGTGGTACTGCGCCCGAACTTGAAAAAACAAAAAAAAAAAAAAAAAAAAGGCACCGGCCACATGGTGGCAGGAGACAGCCCGCAGCGGGCATGTCGAAGCTACACATGCATGCTACGGTGGTCCATGGCGACGTGTGCTGCATGGGAAGGAGGAGGGATCAGTTTTGAGAATGGAGCTAACTAGCTATAGCTGCCTGCCATGGGTTTGCCTCTGATAGATCGAGCTTTATTTCTGCAGGCGTCGGTTCGATTGCATGTGACTCGATCGAGCGCTCGCTACTGCATGATTCAAAGCCATTGTCGATGTCGATCGCCTATATAGCTCTCCTCTCCCCCTGTTATATAATACAAGCACTGGGTGAACGATCAGTGGATTGAGACTTGGGACCTATTCTGCTATTCAGCACAGCAAGATGACGATCAGGAAAGAGATTGAGGTCATCAAACCTTGAACACGAAACACAGTGGTAGGGGAACGCTATTGGACTGGGCAGTAGTTGTGGGCTTTTATTGGTGGGCCTCATGTGGATTCGCCCATATACTGCTTCGGAAATAGAAGCCTGTCCCAATTATAAATTATTTTTAATTTTTGTATATCATTTTCCAGTAGTTAAGTTGTATTTGCCGAATAAATTAAGATGTTGAAATGGCGATTTAAGTTCGACTTGATTCTTTTTTATAAGTATTTGGATTTATTTAAATGTTATCGATATGATTATTTACAATTTTTATATTTGAAAACTTATTTAGTCGATTATTAAATTTGATAATAGAAATGTATTTTCTTTCTTTTTAAAATTATTTTATTTATTAACCATATTAATAAGAGTTTACATAAATTTTATTGGTGAATAATATTCACTGATACTTCACGATCTTTTAATTTATTAATAAGCTATATGTGCTATTTGAATTTTATTCATTAAATTTAATGAATTATTCAAATTTATTTATTTAATTGAATTGATCTAGTACATTAAACAATAAACAATACGCTCTTGTCAAATTCAACATCAAATTTATTTATGAAATATTTGATCCTATTTATTTTTCTGACAATAAGTAGTCTTTCTTTTTCAATTCCACGTCTGCATGCCTTCATAATAAACTCACTCAGTTGAACATCCATCGAATTTGGTTACCAACTTCCCACTGGTCAAAACCTCCCTTTTTTAATTTCATTAAATTTTCACTTTGATTGGGCACTCAAAAAGTCAAAACTCCCTCAAATTTATACCACTGATATCGGATATCTGGGCTTTGTTTGGTTGGAATAATGACAAAAGAAAAGAGAAAAAAAAAAAAAAAAAAGGAAAAGAACGAAATTTTTTTTTTATACATTTTAAATTGAAGAAGTGTAAAGAACTTTTCACAAGTAAAAAAAAAAAAAGGATAAAATTTAGTGTTGTCCGATGGCAAAGACGGCGAAGGTCCAGTGGCTCAAACGGAAGGACGATTGTCATTTGTCACGGAGGAAAAATCGAGATGTAAGAACTGGCATATCGAGCGTCAGCCGAACCGAGTGACGTGAGACGACCGAATGACGTATTATGTAAAAAATAATATGGTTAAGGGCATCGAGAGAGATCTCGATAAGACCCCTCCCCGATGCTCAAGGCAGGAATTAGTAGGGAGGGAGATGAAAGCAATGAAGAGTGTTTTGAGAATGCATCAATCTGCTTTTCTCCTTCTCGAGAAGGGTTATATAGAAACGAGTCTTCCTGCAGAGCGGCATGACAAGTATGGACAGTATGACTTTATGACGTACTTATGCCGACTCTTAGAGATAATAGAGATCATTACTCTCATAAACGTCGTAGGCGCGTGAGCTGTGATTAATGCTTATAGTGTAGTCGATGGGAGATAACTTCTCATTAATACGGTGGACAAATTTCTGGAGGCCAGCATGGACATCTATTCCCTGGTCGGAGAGAAACGCTGATAAGGACTGCCTTGTTGGCCATCTAAACAGGAATACCCACCACATCACTTAATTAGTTGAGATAGAGTATACTTTGGAAGACCATATAGCTAAAATAGCATGCAATTGTCGCGATGCGGGGCTGAGATGAAGAATAACAGCCGAGATATGGGACGTCTGAAATGTAATACGGTCGAGATGAAAAGTACTGACTGAGACATTAGACATCGGAAATACGATCGAGATGACCTCTTCATTCGATTCGATCATGCCGAATCGATATATTTTTGCCTTTCAACGAGATCGAGATATGATGACTTAGAAAGTCAACTGTTATTATTGTACGGATAATTATATGATGATTTCATCTAGTATCATTTATCTTTCTTTATTTTTTCCTTTTCTCCTTTTTTTTTTTTTCTCATCTCCTTCCAAATAGACTATGAAAGAGATTATATATATATATATATATATATATATATATATATATATATATATATATATATATATATATATATATATATTAGTGAAATTACTGTTCGCTTGAGGGGGCACGAACGATCGCAGAAATTTCCGCTGCCCAAAAGAAGGGATCCCTATATATATATATATATATAATGGATAAACAACCTTCTCCTAATAAGCATAATTTATGAAAGTCAGCCTTTGATACATCCAATCTACACATCCATATTAAGTAATCGAGTGTTGGTCTTATGGGATGTTGGGTAACAGTTCTATTTGTACTTGTCCGATTTATCTCTTTCATTGATAGAAGAATCAGAGGAGATTACTAATATGATGATTCCACATATTAAATAATTAAATCTACAGATTAAAAAAAAAGAATGAGCATTATATATTCTATGTGCATCTCGGTGCATTGACGAAGGGGATGATTTTACACTGTATTATTAATTGCTGACTATCATGTGGATCGTGCTCCTCAATTGCGCATACAAGCGCACATCAAATATAAAATTTTGATATATTGTGCATTCCTTGGTCCATGCTACACGCCTCATGCGCAACTCAATCATAGTTGTTCGATCAATTCACAAAATATATTGTAATTGAGAATGTACAGTGTCATCGTTGTGTGACTATCGATCGTCTTCTCCGTTATAGCCACCGTTTGAATCTCAGCCGATGCTTGCATCGTCCCATCGCGCCCGTCAACGGCCGCGGTGTCAATCGCAGTCGGACACCATCATCGCGGTAGTTGTCGATCGCGATTCGGCCAGAATTTGATTGCTCGACAATGACGTGGAGCAATAGTTTGGCTGGAGATTATTGAGAGTTTTGAGAATGCAATCAAAGTTTCATATTGGTAAAATATAAAAAAGATCATATACTTATAAGATGAAAAGATATCTGCATTGATACGAGACATTTTGGATAAAATCCAAAAATAAAATCATGAAAATTTAAACTCAAAGTGAACAAGATCATATTATTGTTAAGATACATGAATCTTATAAACACAAATAACAGAGTTATGATATATATATATATATATATATATATCTATATATATATATATATATATATATATATATATATATATATATATATATTAAAATTAAATCTCAATATTACACCAGATTAATTAATTAACCCAGAATAAAATCGAAATAGCTTTAATTTGATCAAAATTATTAAAATTAATTTAAAACTATTGCGGTCGTAATAATCTTAAATTGATTTTAATCAAATTTAAATAATTTTGACTAAATTTTATAAATACAATTTGGATAAAATAATACTTTATATATAATAATTTTGATTAAGTTAAGATGATTTATTTTAATATATCATAAATAGCTACGTCATATTTATTATGATATCACGAAGCAAAGATATTTTTAAGATGAAAAAAAAAAGATGTGATTTTAATTTTTTTATGAAAAAGAATTAATTATTATTTTTTTACAGGCACTAAAATTATTTTCTTTCTTAATATGCGGATTTAAGTTTTATCCTCTGAGAACAACAATAAGCACCCTGCTTTTGGACCGTCAACGCAAGAATTGAATGCTGAGATTGATATTGGTTTGACTACAATGCCCTGTCTAAATCCAGTCAAAGTCTCGGGTTTAATAGTCAACCCCATCGTTCTGAATATTTAGTCCCCAAGAGCAACTACTCACAATCGTGTTTAATGACGTGGTGGCCAGAGACTTGAGCCGATGTTGTGGGGTCAGGCGGTGAGAATTTGTGTAGAAGTGAACGTCGCAGAAGTGTTCACATTGAAGTTATGTAGAGGTGCAAGGAGAACCTCGTTTCCACGGCCATTGCGATGGCCTCCGGCCGCCCTAATCGCCGCCTCTTCTACCACCCTCCTCCTCTTCCTCCTCCACTTCCTCTTCCTCCTCCGCTCCCTCCTTTTCCCGAGGAATCTACCACCATACGCTTCCACCACTCCAGATCCTTCCCTCCGGCCCTCCCCGTCGCCGCCGTCTCCGTTTTCTCCGTCACCGCAATCATGTTCGTTCTCGCTTTCCTCCTAATCCTCCGCCGGCGCCGTGCTCCCGCCGCCCGGGACGACCCTGTCGCCGCCGCGCCGCACGAGGACGATGATGGCGGAGATGGCGATGGCGGAGATGCCGATGGCGAAGAAGTGGCGCACCACGTATGGTACATACGAACGGTCGGCCTGGATGAGTCCGCCATCGACTCCATCACCGCGTGGGCTTACAAGACCGGCGACGGCGTCCTCGGAGCCTTCGCCACTGGCTGCTCTGTGTGCCTCTCGGAGTTTCGCGACGGCGAACTCGTCCGCCTCCTCCCAAAGTGCGATCACGCCTTCCACCTCGGTTGTATCGATACATGGCTACGATCCCACGTCAATTGCCCCCTTTGCCGAGCTCCAATCCTTGCCCCAACCTCCGTCACCGCTACTACTGCTTTGCCCTCCTCCTCTTCTCTACCCCCACCTGAATCCAGCTTGGTTCTCGCCGGCCCCAGCACGATCACATCAGCAGACAACGATCAGACGGCCGGCCGGCAAATCGATCTCAGTCCTGGTGCCTCAGAAGAGGAATTCAGAGGTGAAAGATCGGAACTTCAATCTAGAAATCGAGCCGTAGCAGTCCCCATCCCAAGCAGCGAGTTGCCAGTGCCTACTGACGTCGGGGCAGATAAATTCCTGCCCATCCGGAGATCGTTCTCCGTCGATTCAATTTCCCCGGAGCTGGAACAAGGTCTCAGGAACATCAATAACAAGAAAAAGCAAACCTTGGAGGAAGACTCGAATGCTCGAACCACAACCAGGGCAAAGCACGCTCGCCGTGCCAACTCTGTCCGCAAGGAAAGGGGAAGATCCTTAGCGAGTGCTAGTCACAGGTTCATCTCCTCAGTAAATGGGTGAGATCGAAGCTCAGTTCTTCCAGAGCAATGTCAGCAACATGAACTCGAGTTTAATATTCTCCCCAGTCATAAAAATGACAACTTTTTCGGATATAAATGTTTGGTTTTCTGAGATCATGAAAATTGAGTTTCTGATTAGTTTACAAATGTTCCAATTGTAAATATTTATTCAGCTTATAAAGAACTTTATATTGTAATCAGTGCGATCCAAATTAATGGTCTTGTGAATTTGTGTATTTGTTATTATTATTATGGCCCATTCATCATTCCCGCGAAATTACGTTGTAGTTAAAATATGATGGAGTTTACAAATAAGACAATAATTGATTTTAGAGAAGGTCTAAAAATCTTCTCTTGGGATTACGATGGCCTCTGCGATTATCTTGATCAGTATGCTCAATCTATAGAATAAATCATGATTTATCTTCTTCAAAATGATAATGAGACAAATCGATAAAGATTATTAAATTGACGATTCTAATCCTTACAAATCGATAAAGATTATTCAATTGACGATTCTAATTCTTACGGATAAATGACCCATTTACGGATCGAGCCATTTCTGGACTAGCCCAGCCCATTTCCACAATTTTCAGCTCTAGGGTTTGATATATTTCTCCCCCAATTCCATCTCTGTTCCCTTGGATGAGCGATGTCGACGCTGGTGCTTCCTTCAAGTCTCTTCCAAGGATTTGGCAGCACGCTCCTCGAAGGCCACCGCCTCGCCTTCGCCATCCGCCATGGTAGGCTTTCCGACATTGCAAGCGCCTTTTACGGTAGGAATTGTACGTTTGCGTTGAAATTTTGTTCGGGCAGTGCCTCGCCGGCAATTTTTTCGGATCGACGCAAGGAATAACGCTCGGGAAGAGAGTGCCAAGATAAGAAACCGGAGGATGCAAAGAAAGGTACGCACTTTCCGCTGACCGATAGTTGCTGTGGTTCGAGACTTCAAGTTGGTACCTTGTGCGATAATTTTTTCATGCTTTCGATGTGTTTGCTTTTACTTTATTTACTAAAACATAGTGAAGAATTGGACTTCTGATGGATTTTTCTTTTCCTTGTTGGGAATGGGAAGTACAATGGTTCGGCCAGGAAGCCTAGGCTCTCTGTGTTCTGCTCCAACAAACAATTGTATGCGATGCTGGTCGATGATCAAGGCAAGAAAACTCTCTTCTACGGTAGCACGTTACAGAAATCGATTCGGGGGAATCCTCCGTGTACCAGTGTTGTAAGTAAACATCAATCCTATGAACTGTCTCCCTTGCGAATTCATGGCGTGTAGCGACTCTTGTAGCGAGACATTCCTGCAGTTCATTAATTTTCATCACTGCACAGTCGTAGTATTTTCGGAGACATCAATATTGGCGATGCTTAGGAGTTCCATTCGAAAAAGTGAAGTACTTGTATGAGATAGTAGTTCTATGATTTTTTCATTATCTTGTCACTATGGCTGATGATATGAGATAACCATGCCGTGTGATCGATCAAAAAGCTAGATTGTAAACAAGGTTCTCAATACATAAATGATACTTTAAGAGTGATAGGAAAATTGTTACCACATGATCTAGAAATGAAAATAACTTCTGTACAATAGATTCTTCCTCGGAACTAATAGATAGAGTTGCTATTTTTGTTCTCTGTATGAAGTTGCTCGTGCGATCCTATGGATCCTGGCATGCTATCTTTTACTGTTTGTTCACGTTGCCTGTGGATCTTGTCTTACTACATTGTATTCATGCAGTGCTTTGTTTGACAATTGCTGATAATCATGCTGGTATTCGATTGCAGGAAGCTGCTCAAAAGGTGGGCGAAGAGCTGATCAAAGCGTGCAAGGATTTGAACATATCTGAAATATCCTCCTACGATCGTAATGGTTGTAAGAGGGGTGAAAGAATGTCAGCATTTGAGGTTCCTATCTCACTACATGGCTTCTTGTTTAGTTAGCTAGCTTATTGCTACTGGTTATTAGCTTCCAATCCCAACTTTGCATCATAGATAGTGAAAAATCTTTATCTGAGGGTGTATAAATTCGAGGGACAAGCAGACAAAAATTATAAACTGGTTTTCTTGCCTCTTTCAGTAACTTAATTTTGCGCATGATCTCTGAAACATTTCTTAACCTAATTCCACAGCCTACCCTTCCACTCAACTCATCTCTTTTCTCAGAGTTAGACATACTTGGTGAGCCAAGAACAGAGCACTCTCCGGAGCTTCGCCCAATTTGGAAATGTTCCCAGGCCTCTAAGATTTTAATATGGAGAAAGAATCTAAGCTTGGATTCCCAAGAAAGATGAGCAATGGAAAGTCAAATCGCGAGTACAACACCATATTAATTAAATCCTTTTAACAATGTCAACAGCATTGATTATGAACAGACACCTCGCAAGGTAGGACATGCAGGTTTCTGCTCGTGTCATGGTTGCTTGACCGATGACTTCCTCCTTCCTGGGAGACACTTCCCTCTCGCGCCCTCCCCTCCTCCGTTTTCTTCCTCTAGCTCCAAATTCCCTTCTCCAATTCCAACCTTCGTGCTCCTGGTCACCATAAAACACAGTAAGTGCTGCAGAAGTTACAGTGCGAACAGTTAATTGGGCAATGAATGTTGGAAATTAAGAATCTTGAATTTGCAGAGGGACCTTTGTTCGTTGCAGGAGGAGGATTTCTGGAGAGAGGGCCGGAGATAGTACTTGCTTCCCTCGACGATGCTCCCGCTGAAGTACTCCTTGTCCTCCACCAGGTGGCGGCGTAACCGGGGGTTTTCAGGGACGGCCCGCAGCTCCTCCTCTTCCGCCGCCGTCGCCCGACTCACGCGCCGGCTCGCTGCTCCTTGCTCGTGTCGGTTCAGCTCGCCGGCCGAGCCGGCGGTGGAGGAGGCGGACTTGCTTGCCCCGCTTCCGGAGCTGGCGATCTTGCCTCCTTTCAGTACTGCTGAACCACAGGCGATGAGCTGCAGCAGCGCCGAACCCCGAGTGAAAGACGATGGGCGATCGGTGTCCTCGAACCGTTGGGAGGTGTTCCTGCCGCCGGGCTTGTCCGAGGAGGTCGTGGACGGCGACGGCGACGGCGACGTGTCGTCGAGCGGCATGTCGACCCGAGTCCCGAGTCGTTCCGTCTCCTCCGTCGACACGCCGCGGGAGCAGCGGCCGGCGTCATCGCTCGCGGCGCACTTACTGTTCCTCGCGTTCTTCTCTTCCTCCTCCACCAATGCCTCTTCTTCCTCCTCCTCTTCCGATTCCAAGTGGAATGTGTCAGAGACCGGGAGTGGCTTCTGTCGCCTGCCGCTGGTACGAATGTGCCGGAAACGTTCTACCACATAAATTTCAAGCTAAATTTCTCCCTAAATCAAGAAACTCCAAATCTGAACAAGGATTCAAAGCTAACCAGAACTGTCGGGGATGATCTCAGAGCCCTTAAGCACGTACTCAACTCCGTCGGCCGGATAAATAATGTCGTCCTCGGTCAAGTCATTCCACACGTACCCATTCTTGTAGCTCCTTAATTTTCCATGGCCAATGAAACGTAAGAAACAGAACAAATGTGCTGCATCAAGGGAGGCCAGTCGATAACTACGTACCTCTTGCAAGACCACGAGAAGCGGGGAGGCATGGCTTTGCCTCGCAGAAGAGTGAGTCTCTCCGTCACATCCCTGAGGCGAAGCTGCCGGTTAGGGAGGTAAGGCAGCTCCATGAAATGGGGGTGCTCCAACTGGCCGTTCCTGCTGAGGTAGTAGATGACCTGAACCTTCCTCACCGGCCTTGTCAACCTCTGCTGCTGCTGACGCAAGTTACTAAGCCTAGTCGCTCTTCCACCTCCACCTCCATCTCCATAGTTCTGCATCTCCGACGGCACTGCACCAGTTCACCAGCAACAAGATGTGGTGTTTTTAATGTTCGGAAGGGGCAACGGAGAGAGAGAGAGGACATGTACCTCTGTTTCCCTCTATTTATGCCGATGAGTGGTGGTACTTGACTGCCTCAACCGTAGTCTTTGACATTGGATTACACGAGTTTGATATCGTGAGTGTAGGCTATGATTTTTTTTTATCGTTCGATCGATCACGATTGTACAGTGAATAAAGAAATATATAATATTTTTTTTATCACGATTTCAACCGTCCATTGCTTGAATTAACTGACGATCGATCGAAATTTGATCATGATCCGATCGACATCGGAGTTCGATTGAATTTCAGTCGAAATTCGATCGAAAACGATTGTTATTGTGGTTGTCAATGACGCATTCACAGTCATTTTCGATCGCAATCCGCTTCTATTTAGCCGGACTCCGATGCTAGTTGAATTACGGTCGGACCCTCATCGGATTTTAGTCGGATCGTGATCGAAATCTGACCTCCTGCCAATGAGTTAGAGCTAGCATCGGACGTGATTGTTATATGTTTCTCATTCATCATGCACGGATGCACAATAACGAAGGCTCATAATATCAAAATTTTAAAAACTACATACCAGACTACTGCTGGATGATTTCTTTAGATAGAACACATTCATTGATTTAAAATGTCCCTGGCCACGGCGGGACAGTGGAACGATACAGTAGATTTTCATATAGCAAGAATTCTATTTCTCTCGACGACGATCGCTATTTGATTTTTTTTTTTAGTTTGAATTATTTGTTTATCTTATTTGCACTGTCCAAATTTACTTTGACGATAAGAAATCTTCCGTAGGATCAGACAGTTCACTCTAAAAATAATCCGGTTAAAAATTTAGACACCTAAATTATATATAAAAAAATAGAAAAAAAGGTATATATTTTTATTAAACAAGCACATCATTGTAAGGTTAATTCATCTTCAAGAGAGATACAACCGAAGGGCCCATCCACATGCTGTAGGACAAAAATAATTTAAAATTTAAATATTCTAGTAAATAAAAAAAAAACTAATCTCTTCAGTTGGTGAATCTTTTTCACAGGGGTTGCATGCATGGGCATGAGATAATGCTCACGTGAGGGGGAGAGAAACTTAATCTCTCATTAATAGTCGTTTAATTATTTTCTTGAGCTGGCCCCACATTGTTAATTGACAATAAAGCTTAGTAATTATGGAAAGAAGATACGGATTAAGGTATGCTTTGGATTTGACAAGTTTTAGCTTCTTGTGGAACAGGAAGTTGCATTGTCACACTCACTTGCCATATGTGTTTTCGAATTTTGCAAATGGAGATCAGATCGGTTTTTATTAAAATTTGAAATTAATGAACGGAAATTAAATGATGCGCATACAGCTGTTTTTTTTTAATTAATAATAATAATAATAATAAAAGCTTCATTTAATTTTACAGCTATATTTTGAAGCACTTAATGAAATATTATTCATCCAACTTTTAATGAAACTTCCAGTGGTTTTGCGGGGACGGCCAATCCTAGGTCCACACGTGGCCACTCGACAATTGGGATAAGACTTTGGATTTCCTTTGCACGTGCCCCGCACCGTCTCCCCCATCTTCATTCGCTCCTCCGCCCGTCCGCAGCAGCAGCGATGGTACCGAACAAAACCGCTGCTTTCGGGATTTCCACTCCTATGTGAAAGGCAATCTCCGGCGCCGGCTGCCGATTGTTCATGGAGGAGGTCCCCTTCGCTGGGATCCTCGATCTCTTCCTTCTCTCTTCTGCGTGTTTCAAGCTCTCGACTCTCACTCCGCCACCGCTCCCACTCCGCCGCCCGCCCATCCGTTCCGCAACTCATAGATCGAGGATCTCCTCTTATTACCTGTCGAGGTTCTCGGTGGGCTGTTTTCTGCTTCCGGTACTGAAGATTCCTTTCCCTTTTCCCTTTTGCTCTTCTAATTTATCGAGGATCGGAGGTAGGGGCCGAAGTTTTGACGCCTTCTATTAATTTTTCTTTATGATGTTTCTTTTGGGGGCTTCTTCTGGTGGTTTCGGCAGAGTTTTCCGACGGCAGCGTCGTCTTCAAGTATATTGATGCTGACGCGGTGAAGCGAGAGGAGGTCGCAGTTTCTGAGAGTTCTGTATCTGATAGGGGTGAGGAAATATTGGAGAAAACGGAATCAGAAGAATCCAAACAGAGTAGTTTCTGTGAGGTGAAGCAGGAAACAAGGAAAAGATCCGGTCTTCAGCGGGCGCAGCTTTTGGATTCGGTGGCGATGGGTGAAGTAAGAGACGAAGGGTTGGAAGTGGATGATGCTATTGCAAAAACCGAGGTTAGGATCTGTGCGGAGAAGACGGCAGTGGTCGGAGAAGCAAACGTTACCTTTTTGGAGAAGAAGATGCAAAATATTAACGGAGACATTGAAGCATCCTGGACAGCTGTAGAACCAGACGAAGAAAGTTGTGTCTCCGTAGGAGAAGATGTTGAATCTTCGATCGAAGATCAGGAAAAAATAGTAAACTCTCCAGACGTTTGTAGAAATATTGATGAGGAGTTGAGCCATGACTTCGGAGAAGACGATGCTTCCAGGAAAGTAAAGGTACTACAAACTACTGATTTGAAAATTATTGCTTCGCTGGGAAATCGGTTGGTTGAGTCGGCAGAAGGAAGTTCTGATTTGGCCAGTCTGTGGTTGGAAGATCGAGCCAGAATTAATGGCAACAAAATAGAGCTGAAATTTTTTGGTGAAACTCCACAGTTCTGTTCTGTTTTGGATGAATCGAAGGATGACCCTGTTGTTGCAACTGCTCCAGGAGAACCACTGGAACCTAGAGAGAAGACAATTTCTGACAAGGATGCAAAGTTTGGAGAAAGCTCCGCCAATGGAATAACCTCTGAAGCAATTCAAGATTTTAGCCAACTAAGTAGTCAAGATGTGGATCTTGAAACAAAAGATCATTCTAGTGGTAGAAATCTTCAACATACTAGTGGCACGAAGGTTCTAGAAAAACCAGATCGTCAGAAAGTTGAACATTTTGAAGCTCAAATTGAACAAATTGATGATTCACAAGCCTCTTGTAAATCTAAGGACGTCACAGATGTGGCTTTGGAAGAAATTCCTTCCTGGGAAGATGATTCTGTGGACAGCGATAGCAGTGGAACTATAATTGAAGTAATCTTCAAGCCAGTGATTCTCTTTTAGACTTTTTTTTTAGTAACATGCATAACCTGAGAATTGTTGGACACATTTTGTCAAACGATTGTTGAAACACCTGTCCTGTGGCTGATTCAAATATCCTTAACCACTGCTAATCTACCTCTTGATTTGGTCATAACATCCTCCAACTAATTATTTGCACGACTCATAAATATTACTTCTTTGACATTCACTCAACTTACAGGTTATGTAAGACATGTTTGATGAAGTGGTGGTGAAAGTACAACAAATACTAATTTAGCTATGGTTAGATGCCACAGAAGCAAATAGCTGAATAAATTTTTTCTTCCCTTGTTATTAGGCTTGCTTTCTTTTTGGCAGTGATCTTTTCATCAGTGATTTTTTTTATTTTTTTAAATAATCTACTGGGACAATTTCTTGCCTTCTGTATCGGAAATTGTTTCCTCTTCTATGTCCATCCCTATATTTTGTCAGCTTACATAGGCAAATTAAAATAGGTTGTAGATTTACAAATGCAAGAAAGATAAGTTTATAAGAATGTTTCTATCAGTAAGCTTAAGTTCACAAATTAATCGACAAAGTCATCGACAAATGATTATCTCTGCACATAAACTTAATTTTGATGATTTTTTCATTTGAAGGATGGAACTACTGATGACGGAAAACACCAGGACAGTGGTGCAGATGAAAGTCCAGATAGGTATGGTAATCTCTTTTCCTTGATTCTGAGTTAAGGACAATTATATCGTAAGTTCCATGTTCATACGTGCATACGTATATATCCCTCGTGCAAATACCTTCTGTTGGATGTTTTTGGTAAATACATGTTTCGGCTCATGCATAACACTACTTTTATTTCTATCCAATCCAGTGTGGACCTGGCACCAGCAGATTTACTTTTTTTGTCTTCTGAAGCTGCAATCATACCCCATCCTTCAAAGGTATTGGAACAACAATTATATGAGTTAAATCCTTTAGAAAATTGGTCTGCTATTGACTGAAATGATGAACAATCTCCTGGGAAGGACATAAAAACTGTTAGGTTGGCAAGTTTTGTTTTCAACACCAATTTAAAGTCAGGTCCTGGATTCAGACTTCTCAACTACTTCTCTTGTATTTGGCACTATATTTTGTCACTAGTGTCTTTCATGAGACATCTTGAGTGAAGCATCTCGTTGTTGAATCAAACAAAGAGTGAACCTTTAATTTCTTGGATACTTGATTCTTTACTGCTTTGAGCTATTCAATGTCATATGACGGGTAATCTATTCTTCTTGCTGTTCATCCATCTCTATCTCTCAGTTGTCCTGCTATTTTATTTCTCCATCAAATATTTTCCAAAGTGAACATTTCGATTCCTGTGTTGACATCTGACCTTTTCGGTACTAAGTGAGTTCCTTGAACACGTCTTTATACAAAGAGTATTGTGGTTCGAGTATGGACAAAAGAGCTACTTTCCTTGCTTTTAATTAACTATCTGCTGAATCTTTTAGATCAAAATTGGTGGAAATGATGACAGAAACTTAGGATGTGTTCCTGCATTTTTCAGCATTGCAATCTTGAATGTACAAAATATCTCCATTTCACTGTTTTGGGTCTTTCTTTCAGTTGGCTGTTTTAATTTTGTTATGATTGAAAAATCATAGTTTCACAATGTTTGATTTAATGTTTTGAGAAATATTCAAGGTTAGTGATTTAAAATTTTAATTCCAGGCGTTGACAGGTGGTGAAGATGCTTACTTTGTCTCATCAAATAATTGGTTTGGTGTAGCTGACGGTGTAGGCCAATGGTCCCTAGAAGGTGTTCTTTGGTTATTCTTGATGTTCATTATTGTTTAAGCACGTAGACTTCTGCAATAATTTATGCATTTTCTTAACCTTATCTTAGTAAAAAATATTAACAATCCAATACTTTGGTGGTTAATATTTGAGGATTGAGCTTGAACCCAAATGTAGGTCTTTTGCTTTAATCACATAAATACAAGTACCATGCTGTGTATTTAGTGGCGTATGGACATGCTGGATTAACTTATCTAAGTGCAACTGATTTTTTTTTTCTGAAGTAGCATTGTATTATCCAACTGCTTCAGCTAGAAACTTTTGAAAAGTATTAGCATCTTTGATGCAAGAGAGGCATTTGTTTGGTTGTGATCATATTTTTAGGAATTGAAAACAAGAAATCAAACCGAGCACTTAATTATCTTTAGGTGTCTAATAGCCTGAGATAAAAGGCCTTTATTCTGGTTTCTCTCACCCCATAATCATCAATTGTCCTTTCCTTGCCCAGAAGGATGGTACATGCCTACTGATTTTGGTGCTTATAGGTAGATGGTAGTCACATCTTCAGATTGTCCTCCTTCACAAAATCTGCAATCCCTTTGCTATCATTGGCATCTATACTTGTCTATACTTCATGTTGGAGTTTCTAGCAAAAGAATAAGTACCTATTGCATTGTTTCCACAAGTAACCCAAAACGCTTGGTTACTTAGATGAGATAACCTTGTCATGAATCTAGGGACTCACTCTCTTATGTGCCTTGCTATTTTGAATTGGATTTAGCTTCCACATGGCTCTAAAGTTAATCCATCTATTGCAATGTTAAGACTAAGAGGGGAAGCGAGAATAAGGGATAATCTCCTCTCCTTAGTTCCATATGATCAGTAAACTTAATTTTGGAAGCACACCTTCCCTGCAAAATGTTGCACATGGTCTATAGTCTTATGGTGTGATTTTATTAAAGGGCAGTCCACGAAACTCTCATGCAGAATTCTAGGGAAGGATTTATAATTTCTCCATTTTGTTTTATTATTAGAGAGTTCCTGTATATACTTAAGGCATTCCATTAAATTTTCTGAACTCTCTGTGAACATGTTAAGCGGCGTCTTTCTGACATTATCTACGTAGAAAAAATAGGGTCAGAAAATTATATTGTTATGTCTTACATGCGTCCCAATTATGTTTCCTTGCAATCTTATGTTTCAGGGATCAATGCGGGACTATATGCCAGAGAACTGATGGAGAATTGTCAGAGATTTGTGTCTAAATATGAAGGATGTAATCCAAATGAAATTCTAGTCAAAAGTGCTGCGGAAGCGAGTTCTCCAGGCTCCTCAACAGTATTGGTCGGTTATTTTGATGGACAGGTGCATTTTTTGGGGCCTTTTGGAGTATTTTATTTTGTCTAATTTTGGGATCGATCAGTATCGACATGAGAACTCTTTTAACATTCAATTTTACATATGTTCTATAGGTTCTTCATGTTGCCAACATCGGAGATTCTGGCTTCATTTTGATAAGAAATGGCACTGTTTTCAGAAAATCCACTCCAATGGTTTACGGTTTCAACTTCCCTTTGCAGATTGAGAGGGGAGAAGATCCTTCAAGGTACATTGAGGTAATAATTTATTTTATTCCCCTTTCAACTACCATCAACTGTGAATCCTAAACCCTAACCCATGGTTACTCTTCTCCTATCCTTATGCATCTTCTCGACTTGTAGGCCTACACAATTGGCTTGTACGAAGGCGATGCTATTGTGACTGCAACCGATGGCCTATTCGACAATCTCTATGAGCAAGAAATAGCAGCCATTGTGTCCAAATCACTGCAAGCAAGTCTGAAGCCAAAGGTCCGTCAGATACTAACAATGAACTCATAAAAAAAAGGAAAACTTTTACGATGATTCTTTTCGATATTTCAGGAGATTGCGGAATACTTGGCGACGAGGGCACACGAAGTAGGGAGATCAGCATCAGCCAGGAGTCCATTTGCAGATGCAGCTCTTGCATCTGGATATCCCGCGTTCACAGGAGGCAAACTTGATGATGTAACTGTTATAGTTTCCATTGTACAGAGAACCAACTGATTCAAGTCATCCTTCCCCATTTCTGTAATTCCCAGATTGTCAAATTCTGGAATTTCGTTTCCGGAATTCGACTTACTTCAGCATATCCAGAGCAAAAATTGATCCCCATGTAATTATGAATTTTGAGCTCCTGTTCGTTCTTCTTTGTGCGTCTGTTGTGCCTGATGATTGAAAAATGATGGTCTGTATATGATAATCTGAGTCGTCCACAATGCACCTTTTCCTATATTACTGTCATTTTAATGCATTAAGCTGTGTGTTTTTTTTTTTTTTTACTAAAATGAAACCGAATTATCTTAGAAATTCACTGGCCTATGGTGGAGTGCAGAATTTTAAATGGGATGAATTTATTAAAGATTAATTTTTAAGTGTCCATGAATTATATTTTTTATTTTATTTTAAAAAATAATTGGGTGAAGTTTATTCATTTGTATTATTTAAAAAAGAGAGTATGTCATCGACTGTTTGAATATACGTGGAATCAAACTTGATGATTTATTTTATTATTCGTATGGGATTTATTCGTACATCATAAGTAATTAATTAAGTTTTAAATAGATTTTTTTTTAAAATTAAACATTATGATAAATTTAAACCTCTATAAAAAGGTTAGAACGGTCAATCTATCGATCTGGTTCACAGTCATTGTGAGTAAGATAAATTATAGAGGATTCTATGAGCTTTGATGCAGTGGTCAAGACGCGTGAGGGTCATCTGAATTATAAAAAAAAAACTTTAGACTTCTTTCGGAATCGATCCACGCTAAAGTCTCATTTATGTGGGAACATGATAAATTTAAACCTTTTGTAAAAGGTTAGAATCGTCAATCTGACGATCTCAATTAGTCTGTCCCACGGTCATTGTGAGAAGATAAATCATAAAGAATCTTATAAATCTTGATGTGATAACCAAAATATATTAGATCATTTAAATTTAAAAAAAAAATGATAAATTTAAACCTCATGAAATATGATGATGGATTTATTGATTAATTCAAAAAAAAAAAGTTAATGGGGAACTGTGACCACACTCGTTCCATCTCTTTTAACCAGAATGGACCTTGACCTGACCTTTTCCGGACCGATCCTTGCGGGTGCGCTTCGGTTAGACACAGACGGGGAATATAAATATCTTCCGTCTGCGGTAGCCGTCCTCCACCCCGACGGTAAACCCTCGCCCTTTCCTCTCTCCTCTTCGCCTTCCTGTCGCTCCCTCTCCACGCCTGCTTTGGAGCCAGATCGATGGAAAGCGCGAGCAAACCCTAGAAAAGAACTATCTCCTAGCGCCGCTTCCTCGCTGTAGAGATCTTCTTTCATCTTCTTCGTGGATTAAACTTTTTTTTTTAATAATTTTTCTGTTCCTTTTTTTTTTTTTGTTTCAGGTAAGAAAGACGATTTAGGTGGCTACAGCCGTTCCCCTAAGATTCGTTCCTCTGGTTTTATTTATTTATTTTTGCTTGCGGTCTAATATTTATCTTTTCTTTTTTTTTGTTTTGTCCTGAAACTAGGGTTTCTCGCCTGGATTCTTCTAAGCCCTCGACCGTCCTACTTCTCGTGTAGCTACTTTCACGGTGGGTTTTTTCGCTCCTGGATGGTGTTTTCATGGTAGTAAAGATTTAGGAGCTTGCATTAGAGCTTTGGTTTCTTGTGGCCTTCTTCTCGGGTGATTGTGGCGCGCGTGTGTGTGCGTGTGTGTGTCCATTTCTTGCTGTTGCATACTCAGATGGTTCAGTTTAGCCAAGAAGTGAAGCTGTACTTTTAATTTTTAAAGGCTGTTCTGTTTTCCTTCGCAATTTCGTTTATGTTGATTCTTTGTTTTTCTTTGACCATTTGAAAAGTTTTTTTTTTTTAATTTCAGATTTGGGCTTATATGTTTTAGTGCGATGGTTGCTGCATTATGTTTATAGAATTTAGTGATTTCTCAGTTTTTCTCCTTTGTTAGATAGTTCCACGTCACATTGTGCAATTTGTCAACTTTTTAAAGAAAAACATGTGTTGTGGGATTGCAGCCTATACAGTATGTCATCGCCATATCCCGTGCTCAACAATAAATCCATCGACCAGTGGAGGGTCACAGAATTGAAAGAAGAGCTGAAGAGAAGGAAACTCCCAGTAAGAGGCTTGAAGGAAGAATTGGTAAGGAGATTAGCTGAATCAATGGATGCTGAGATTATGGATATTGAAGAAAAAAAGGATGATGAAATCAAAAAAGATGAGCCTAAAGTGGAAGATCAGAGTGACAACGTGCAAGTTCAGACAGAAAATTATGAAGTAGATAATGCCTCCATGGTTAACAAAGTTAAAGATCCAGATGAACCAGATGACTTCTCCAATGCTGCTATGGTTGATAAAGATGCCGACAGTGCCAACATTGTCAAAGCTGGCACTTGTGATTGTCATACAAAAGTTGGAACGGCTGAATGTGATGCTGCAATCGAAGATACTTCAAATGTGAACAACAAAGACATCAACAAAGACTTGAAAGTGGAAGATGCCAGGACAGTTTCTTCAGGATTGGAAGTGCCCATTTCAGAAACAGAAGCTAACTTAATCTTCCTAGAAGATGGTGCAACTGAGAGCCATACTGCAACCCTGCAGCACGATTCAGATGCAGTCAAAACAAGATATGAAGAAAAGCTTGATGAACTGGTGCAAGACAATTCAAACCTGCCTCATGAGGAAATCAGCCCTGAATCACACAATCAGGTATCAGTGGTCAGCTTAGACTTAGGATCCCAGGTTAAGTGTGAGTCCATTCCTATTGATTCAGTGCCAATTATTGAAAAGAATAAACTAAAGGATAATTTAAATGCTGATGACTTTCATCTAGAAAAAGAGATTGTTAAGCAGGAGATGGTTCAACCATCATCCAACATTGTTCCTTCACTAGGTGGCGATCTGCAGACTGTGCATGATGCCAAAGAGCAAGTTAAGCACCTGGTTTCCATGGAAGATACAAACATTAAAAAGTCTATATTTGTTGATGATGGCAAGAAAGAAGATAACCTTGATGAAGAGTCTCCAAAAAAATTGAACTTGGATAGGAGTTCAAGCGATGAGTTGATGGAGGATGATGTATTGGAGAGCAAGAACATTGATTCCAATATCAAGACCGAGGAATTGGTTGAAAAAACTGTGGTGATGCAGGAGCTTATTGTTAGTGATATAAAAAACATTGACGTTAAGCAGGATGGGTCAATTATGGAGGAAATCATTGATGAAGACATCAAGAAGCCAACAGTCCTTACTGAAAAGAGAAAGTTAGAAGGTAATGACACTTGATTCTAATGTTAGTCCCTTTAGATCATTTGATTTTATTTGCTAATTTTTTTTCTTGAATGATATTTGTTTTCATCACTGAGTATGGTGGCAAATATTTGCTCTATAACTATGATATAATCATAGCCCTAGGTCTAAGCATGTCTAAGAGGTTCTATCTTCGTAGAGTGAATGAAGTCATATTGTCCACTGCGAAATCTAAAAGCACATAGGCTAAACTGCCTTGCAACTTTTATTGTCCATTATAACTCTTGTATGAAAATGGATCAAACTCAATGGGTTTACACATTCCAACTTGGACCTTACTCGAATCCTATGTGGCATGTAACAACTTATTTATCTGTTTTTAAAGGCTAAGTTCTTGGTAGTGCGGAGGAAAACTTAATCTTTTTCTACCAGATGGAGCATATAGACATGATAATATGTTGTGAAAATGATGCACTACTTTAGGTGCTTAAACCCTTCCATTGAATTATGACAATCTTAGAGGTACTTGTATAATCAGATAAACAGATTAGAGTTCAAGGTACAAGGGATAATGGAAGACTACAAAACTTATATTTAGCATAATCAAGAAGGTAATTTAAAAAGTCTGGATATTACCAAAAGCAGTACCTTATATACTCTTTTTTACTGTTTAATGGTGGAACAAGATCATATAGCCAACTCCAAACAGTTGAAACTAACAATTTATTGTTGTTTAATGGAATTGCCAGTTGCTTTCTTAGCAGGTTGAGCTTTATAACTAACATTTGCGAATTTCAATTTTTGTTCTAAAAAATCATCTCAATTCAGTCATTTTACCCCTTAAACTGTTAATGCAAAACAGATATCTTGATAGTTTTAATCAGTAAGTTTCTTTGCAGTTTGGCTTTATATCTTTGTGGTTCAATGGAAACTTTTGATACATGATCTGCAGATGGTTAACTGATTGTAGCATGTGGAAATATGGGATATTTGTTGTTTCTGATAGTAGCTTTACTGATTGTTTGAACAAGGTATTGGGATAGTACATTGTCTGCAATTTAGGTTGTTATATAGAATTTTGTGCAACTATTTTAAATTCTTTGATCTGCAACGTGCTACATTGGAGTTTTTGCTGTGTTTGTGCTGCTATTTCTCATCATAGTTGTATCTACTCTGCTCATCTACCGCATTTTATGTTATGACCAAATTACTATTTTGTATTCATTACTTGCTTCTTTTTATATATTGCTTGCATTATTCTAGTTTTTGTGTTTCAAATATGATCCAAGTTTAGTAGACTATACTGTAGTCTTGTGGGTCATTATTTTGTTTGCTGTTGTGTTTCTTGCTTGGATATTAGTTTTTGTGTTTCTACTTCAGTAATGAAGCAATCAATTTAATGTCCCTTTTGGTCAGACCAAGAATCTGTTGCAATCAATGAGGTTCCCAAGCGGCAACGGCGTTGGAATTCAGATGCTGTTAAAATTCCTGAACGCCAAGTATCTAACCTCAGTACATCAAGTACACCTAAGAATACATTTGAAATTACTCCTAGACGCATATTTATGAAATCTGATTTAAAGTCACCTGGAGATTCTCAAAAGGAACGGATTGGTGAGATTAGTTGATTTGTATTACCTAGTTTTATTGCACATTTTGAATAATCTTATCTGACTAAATGCTGTACCAAATCATGCAGTTCCGCCATCGCAGAAGCCTGCAACTACTTCGTTAAGAATTGACAGGTTTTTGCGCCCTTTTACTCTGAAAGCTGTTCAAGAGCTGCTTGCAAAAACTGGAACAGTTTGCAGTTTCTGGATGGACCACATTAAGACCCACTGCTACGTGACTGTACGTTCTACATGATATATTGTCAGCCTTACTTTCCTTCTTTTCTTTAACCTCATGGTTATTTGGGTTTGCAATTTGTTGTGGCAAGTTTCTCATTCAATTTGATTATTTGGGTAATTGTTGTTTATATTTGACTCACTCCTAGATAATCTTATGGTTTAAAATTTAAAACTAGGAATTGGCATCATCATATTATTTCAATATGTAGACATATAGACGTAGGGTTGTTCAATCTCTGTTGTGTAAAATACTTTTAGAAATAAAAATATTTGATGCTTTGTTTTCTTCATTACATCTTGATTGGGCATCTGTTGTCCATTTGGTTGATCAACACCCACACAGATACCCGACTTTCTGGATAGTGTCTTAGCTGAACTTAGGTTGTCTGTTTGTCGAGGCATGCAGCATGTTTTTGGATCATTATGTTCCAATTCTCCATTTGGAGATACCAGAGCATGAGTTACCCATAAGATGATGCTACAGCCATGGATTGACATTAAGGTGCACATGGTTGATATGGCTTAATCGTACAGGTTCGGAGACTAATGAAGAGTTTTAATGCTTTATCTCAATAATTAAATATGCTTGATTGGTTGTTGGTAGGAAATTAAGTGAAACCTCTTTATTCAGGAAGAGGATCTTTTGCACTCTAGATTATCTGGAAAGCTTTTGATGGAATTGTGAAAGTGATTTGCTCAATAATGTGATTATGGAGCTGACCAGTGGTAGGATGCGACTGTGTATAGAGTTTGATACTTAATGCAAATGAGTATCTGAGTTTAAACTCAGTGCAACTGGCTTTGATACTGTCATTTCTCTGCTGATTTCTTTTCTTCATTTCTTCCTTGTTCTTTGTATTTTTCCATACTGTCTTCAAAGCTGGCTCTCTGTTTTTTACATTGACCGGTAGATGTGAGTCATGGCTATCTTAGCTTTTGTCACTGTTGTCGTTTTTCCCGAAGGCTATTTTTATGGGTGCCTTTTGCTGCAGAAAGGAGAAGATGGAAAGGAGTGAGGATAATTATAAAAACTGAGGAAATATATTTGTATTTAAAACAAGTGTCCGTGCATATTCCTCCTCCAGTTTAACAGGAACTTTTGTTGCTAAATGTTGCAGTCTCCGTACTTTTTCACTTAATGGATGCATCTATGAAAGGGCAATTCGGTACACGAAGTTCCCGTTAATGTGGGGTTCTAGGAAAGAGGTTATTGTACACAGTCTTATCTGCTTTGCATGAGGCTATTTCCATGACTTGAATCCGTGATCTCTAGACGACACAGTAGCAACTTTACTGTTGCGTCAAGACACCCTCTCATATCGGAGAGTTGTGGGAGAGAGTTCATTTTCAATTCTTTGCTCAATAACATGTGAAAAGTCTTAATATCTTACAGTTATAGTTATCTTTGTTTCATCTCTCCCTATATAATTAATAATATTAGCAGTTAATCTAGGAGTTCAATCTAAATTCAACTTGATGGCACTTGGTTTTCACTTATTAGAACTAATATTAGGTTAAACCATGGTAAATGAGGAATGTTTTTGTTATATCTTAAGATATTATGGTGAACACATGAATGTCTTTTTATTTATTGGAAATCCTGTTCATGATGAAATTTAAATTTTATTTGACACTCATAATTAGGTGACTTTTGTTTTAAACACATGCTCTAGATTTGTATATATCCTGTCAGTTATGCCGTGTTACCCCCATATTTAATAGTTTCTTTATTATGCTATTGATATATTTAATAGTTTCTGGCACTAAGTTACCATCATAACTAAACAGTTAATATTTATCTTTATGGTTAGATAAAGATGTTTAAATCTTTCTTGAGACTGCACCTAATCCATTTGATTCCCTCTTCTTTATTCTTGGGACTCAGTACACGGGCTGTCTTTGCTTTCAAGTTGCATAACATTCTTTTGGTGACGCCACTCTGTCTTGGAACAACACCGCACTGGCAGCGGTAACATCAGCAACCGCCTATTCAATAAAACCCTTTTCCCCTATTTCTTCCTCTTCTCGTATTTGTTCATGCATTTATGCCATTTTTTGGTCTGATTCAAGTGGTTCCCTAGTACAAGTAAAATCTTTATATTTTTCATCGATGTAAACTAGTAATCTCCCTTTGCTTTTTACACTGTCAATCTCAATCTCTTCAAATTGTCTAATTATGTTTGTTTTTCACTATTTGTAATGGACTGAAATCTACTGTTAATTTCTATTTAGTCTTATTGGTTAGTTTTTTTTTTTTTGCAGTATTCTTCAGTGGATGAAGCCACTGCAACACGCAATGGTGTTTACAATCTGCAGTGGCCTCCTAACGGTGGAAATCTTTTGGTCGCTGATTTTGTTGACCCCCAAGAAGTCAAGGCGCGAGCTGAGGCCCCACCACAATCCCCAGCTTCCGTTACTTCAAACCCAAACACGCCCAAGGCCGCAAACTTTCAGCAACCTCAGGCTGCTCAACCTCCCGTTCGCCAGCATTCTCTGAAACAGCACCAGCTGCCACTGCCCATGCAAAGACAGCCTGATCCGCTGCCTGTAAGTGAGCAACTCCCCCCACCGCCGCCAGGGGAACCAGACCCACCTGCTCTGACACTCGACGATCTGTTTAAGAAAACAAAGGCAACACCAAGGATCTATTACCTTCCCTTGTCTGAAGAAGAGGTGGCATCAAAGCTTCCAGCACGTGGTAAAAGCATCAAGAACTAGCTAGTTCAGCTCCATGACATACCGAGGAACTACAGTTCGAAGACGAGCCTATATATACTCTGATGGAGGACTTGCTGCTGTGGCTCAGATGCTTATTTTTCTGACTGGATAAGATGTGAGTGAATCGGATGGTATTTGAGATTGATTAGTTGTATGTTGTCTTGTAACTGCAGGAACTAACCAGCACGAGAGTGAACTCTGTAGGGCATCAAAAACTTATTATATTTAAATTGCAGGAAAGAGATATTGATGAAATCTGTTGCCCCTGTCGTGCAGCAGTAGCAATCCTTGAATTTTTTGGTGGTCTTCCAACTTCCAAGCAGGGACTTTTAAACCTGGAAAGAGTTTTGGATGCTTTGAAAATCGTTTGGATGATGCATTTGTGTGATAATAATGAGGGTAACAGGTCACTACGAGGACCTAATTCAAACCACAAACAGAAACAGCAGTTATATCTGACCGTGAATAACTCATAATAGTGTCGGAATTTCAATGCATAGAGAGAATGAGTCGAGACTTAAAGAGTTTCCGGAGTCCTTTGCTTCCAGCAACAATACTGAGGTATCAACGTGTAGTATATAAGATAATCTTATAGAAGGTTGGAACCGTGCTCCATCGATTTATTAAATACAATGGTGGATTTCGAATTCAGACAAAAAATTTAAATCTTCTTTCAGAATCGATCTGTGTCCATTCTGTAATTACTATATTATCCCGAACAACACATCATCCCCGTGGAGGTAGTATATAAGAGAATCCGTAAAAGATTGAAATTGAACCGTCTTCATCGACTTGTCCCACGATCATTATGAGAGAGATAAATCACAGAGTCTTATGAGTCTTGATATAACGATCAAGACATGTAAAAATTATTTGAATCTAGAATTTTTTTTTTTAAATTTTCTTCGAAATCGATTTATATTTTATTTATAAATATCATCGTGCCTTAATTATCACACTGTTTTCTGGAGAAAAATCCTTGCACTAAAGGAGAGAAACAGCTCAATTTTATCATCAACGCAGAAATGACAAAAATAAATAAAAAAATAAAATAAATTCAAGCAGTAGTACATCAAACACTCGTATTAATAGGCAGAACCCTAGGAGCTCTATCAAATCTACTTTTCAATTTCCTGACTGTTCACTTTAGTCGACAAATCATGGACTAACACAATGCAAATTGCATCGCATCAATAAACTCTTGATGACGTACAGTAGCTTGCGCGCTGCTAACATCTGTCGCGGACAGCAGCTCTGTTAGCCTCTCACTCAAGTCATCCATCTCCCGGTGCAAGCTTCTGATTTAGCTGCAAGTCTCCTGCAAAGGCAAAACCTTACCAGTTGACATCTGCATCCACAATACAACACCCTTAACTCATCACTAAGCTCCTCGATCTTGGAGTTGCCTGACAACATACGCACCTAGCTTGTCGTTGCCACCGACCCGGGCTTCAGGAAGAATAGCTAGGAGGAGTTTCAACACGAGATCATTGATCTGCTCGTCGGTGATCCTCGATGACGAGTTAGCCTGCCTTGAAAGAGACCTCCTGGTAGACATCTATAAGTCCGTAGAGAGACGAGAAAAAAAAACAAAAGAAAAAGAAAACTTGCAAGATGAAGTGGCAGTTAGTGTCCTGTTGGAGAAGAGGTTGACGGAGGCAGTGTAGAATACAGACACAAGGCTGCATGGGAGGAAGAATCGAACAAGTGCCGAGTATTAGTATAAATAGTGAAATAGGAAGGAGGAAGTGAGGGGAGAGATGAGCAGCTGGGGATGATGCGCCATGCTGTCCCACCATTTGAGCATCTGCAAGTGGGGCTTTTATGAAGGCCAAAGAGGAAGGACTTGTGTCGTGGGAAACCAAGCAACCCACGTTATGTTGAGGGCTAAAATATTTTGTAATATACACTGGATCAAGGGAGGTTCAGAGGGACGCACCTTGTGGGAGATGCAAGCAAACAAGAACTAGGGATCATGGATGTGAGATTGTAAAAGATTAACCACTGAAGAAGTTGTAGCTTCTTTGCATGCCCCACAACAGCTTGTCTTTCAATGGCGATATGCAGAAATTTTAGCACGCAAACCATATTGGCCTGTTTCTTCCAGTATAAAGTTGCATGTGCTAAGGTAAACACACATTGAACAGCCTCTAGAAAGGACCGGCTACCTTGCCAAAACAATCGTCTAAATAAAAGGGTTGCCAAAAAGATCTGGAAAACTAAATTATCCTGCAGATACTAAGGAATATAGAGTTGGTGACTGAAGCACTTCTTTGGCATCCAGCCAATTGCTGCAAATGAATATACGAATCTGCATCTCTGTATCCATCCGGATTTCTCTGAACAAGTGTGATTGATAGTGCTATAGGTTCAGTGAACTTTGTTTATAGATGAGGAAACCCTTTTGTTATTCTGTGCTGTTCGAGTGAAGATTATCTTTATCAATATTCTAGGGAAGCTGTGAGGTAGAATCATTTCTCGTATTACTCTCTAATTCATTTCTCCCTTCCTTTGGCCGTCACTTTCAATGAGCAAGAAACCAAAATACTTTTGTTTCTCGTGTTGCACTTTGACTCTGTTATTTCTTTTGGTCATCCTCCAATGAATAAAAAAGCATCTGATTTTGTCACAAGCTGAGAAATATCATCCAAGCCTTGATAGGACATGAAAGTGGTAACTATGACGATGAATCCACTACCTGTGAAAAAGTTAACACATAAAGATGGATGTTTGAATTTTTCTCATCAAATTAGCAGATACCAAATTTAAAAATTAAACTCGCGTTTAAATAAGTTGGCAAGTTAAATAAATAAAATTTATAACTAATCACCCTCATAAGATGATCAAACAAAATAAATATGAAGCATATGGATGCATCTAAAGTAGATGTAATAAGAAAAGTTTGAATTCATATATATTACTACATAATCAGTATGGTTTGGTTCCTAATATCATTTGTCTACGAGGTGGAACTCTCAGTCACTTTGGTGGATGGAGGTAAGGAATCTAATTCAGTTGATTGGCAAGCATTAAAGTCATAAGTAACTATGCTGATTATCTTGGTTTGCTAATTATTTCAAGTAATCGATCTATTATTCCGTAAAAAAAAATCAGTCATTGCTTCGATTGTAAATCTTTTTTCCGAAAAGATAAGCTTATCTAAAAGGGTATATCAATGAAACAAAAAAGATGATTTCGCTCCTCCTGAGTGCCTCCTACATCCGTCCTAAATTGTAGGGAGAGATAAATCACAATATTAAGCGACCTCCTAAGTGGGAGGGCACTAATGAAAAAATAACTCCACTGTTGAAATTGTGACCCCTTCACCAATGAAGCAACTCTAGCTGAAAGATAACTTAATCTTCCATTGTCAAGAGATTAAGTGAAGCGTGATCAGTGAAGCATTATGAGACCTTGACTCGTTACATAATCGGTAGAATTGCTTTCGAAGAGATTTTCAAAAGTCATGCTGAATCAATGCATGATCAGTCTAAAAGAGGAAGAGTAGAATACTTGTCGCAAGTGTTGTAGCACCACAATCAATTGTATCTTCAGGCCTCCATTGTTGATCTGAAGTTTGACTCACCTGAAGCTGCATCATTGCAATCTTTCTCGACTATATCTCATCCTGATTTGTGATTGCACATCTTCCATTAGTTGGTCATTAGAAATCCGCTTCAATAAATCGACTTGTTTCTCTGAGAGATCGGCATCCTGCTGCATGTTACAGTAAACCTAAGAAAGACAAATAACTTTTAAGGATGAAGTCGAAGATGATACTACCAGCTCAGCTCTAAATGAATCACAGCTTCACCAATATAATTGAAGAAAACACAAAGCGATCGGTGCTTTCGTCACACTGTCCTGCAAAAAGAAAGGCGATTGAAAGAACTGAAAGGTTGTATGAGAAGGAGGAAGTTTGAAGATAGATGAATCATCTTACTCAATCATAAGCAACATGAGGGTCGTAGAAGTAGGGATCCTTGGTGTATCGGATGTAGTCTTCGCCGGAATATGTTTGGATTTTGACATTAGGAATTTGCTGGATAACGTCCCAATTCTCATTGCCTAGGAGACAGCTCTGTAGCAGTAGCCGATTGCACTGCATCTCCAACTTCTTCAAACTCCCGTGAGTGTTCGCTGTGTTATCATGCTGCTCGATCAAGCCCTGCAACCACTGCGGGAGCACCATGGTTCTCATTGAACATACCAACACCAAATGCTGCAGCTTCCCGAGGTTCTCCACGCACTCCAAGTTGGGACAGTTATCCACCTCGAGATATCTTAATGTTGGGATGTTGGATATCTTCTTTAACCGTCTGCCATTTATGACCTCGAGCTTGTAGGCCAAGGGGAGGTTGTTGATCTCGCCTAGCTCATATGTTTGGCCCAAGTGCAGTTTGTTGAGGTTGGTAGCTCGGTGGAGGCCGTCAGGAAGAGCTCTTAGCTTTGAGCAGTTGGCAATAATACAATGACTGAGACTCGGAAACAACTTCACTGTAAGACGTGTTCCATCGAATGTCCACTCTTCCCATTGAGGCATATCAATAAATACAAGCGCTTCGAGTTTGGGAAATGCAGAGCTTCTCGATCCCAGAAATTGAGAGCCAATGGTTGTTATGGCGCTTGCACTTTCAATACGGAGGTATTTCAAATGAGGCAGTGTACCCAAACGAGGGAGCTCCGTACAACATGACAAACCATCAAGCATCAAAAATGCCAAGTTTGGAAAAGACTCGGCCAAGGAAGAGGATCTCATCCAGCTCGGGAGCTGTCGGCCGGGGTAATTAAAGAATAAAGAGATCGACTATACTCGATGAAGGCTGAGCCATTTCATTGCATATCCTCTCGGCTTTGCTGATTTGCTCCTCCCTCCATCGTTTTTGTACTTTCTCACTCTCATTTTTATCTTCTTCGGCCTCCTCGCTTTGATTTTGCTGTCCAGAACCATCATCATTACCATCACCCATGTCGTTCTTTGCATCTTCATCATCCTTGCCATCGCCATCTTCTTCTTCATCGGATTCAGGTTCATCCCCTCCACCATTATCATCTTCCTCCTCCTCAACCGGTAGCATCTGCATCCATAACAGTGCAAGGTGCTCAAGGAAAGGCTTGTTTGCGAGGGCAGAGGCTCCTCCTTCTGCCCTCTCAAGCCTGTGAATGCTCAAGTCTCTTAACTTGAAGAGATTTTTCAGCTCTTCTAAATCGCAACCTTCTTCAGAGGCTGAGTCATTCTGCCCCACCATAAATCCATAGAGGGTATAGAAATTTTTCAGTTTCCCAATTCCCTTGGGCACATAAGTGAGCAGTGGAGAATCTGTCATGTTAAGCCATCTTAGATTATGCAACTTAGTGATGGACTCAGGAAGTCTTTCCAAGAAGTCACACTCCGAGATATTTAGACTCTGAAGGTTCACAAGGTTCCCCATAGTTGTTGTAATCTCACGAATATTTGTTCCATCGAGATCTAGATATCTTAAATGCAGTAGATCTCCAATGCAATCTGGAATCTTTTCAATTGATGTCTTTGTGAGATCCAAAACTCGCAAACACGGTAATGTCTTCGATCGTCTTAGTTTTGGGGGAGTCCGTGACAATTAGAGTTCTCAAACAAGCTTGTCTTCTTATCTGGTCTGGTAACACTAGTTTAGGTCCCATGTAAGAGACCGACAACCTCCTGATTTTCACATTATCATCTGCTTTGAATTCTTCACCATGTCGATATAAAATCCCTTCCTCTCTCATTAAATTTGCACAGAGTGTTCTAAAGTGATCGTGCATAGAGAAGTAATTCTTGGACCAATCTGTTGCATCGGCTTCCAAGAGATTCCTACAAATTAGCTCCCTGTAAATCTCCTCTCCTTCATCTTCCATCGTTCTCTGATTTTTAGTTGGAAGATCTCTCCTCCACTCATCTTGCTCACACATAATAAGGCCTTCCGCACCCCAAAACTGAACAATCTCCTTATAGTACATATCTTTTTGAGGGTACAAAGAGCAATAGAGAAAACATTGTTTGAATCTAGATGGTAATTCTTCATAACTCAAATATAAAGGCCTCAGTTCTTCCTCAATTTGATCCATGTTCCATGCATCACTTTCGAGAACTTCCTCCCATTTTGCTTTGTTTTGTTGGTATAGAACCCCAGCAATAGCTTTAATTGCAAGAGGCAAACCATCACATTTATCGACAAGTTTATTTCCTATTTCTTCAACACTTGATATCTCATCTTCATCTCCTTCACCATCAAATACTAAATGTTTAAGCAAAGCCCAACCGTTTTCTCTGTCCATTTTTTCAACTCGGTGTTTATATATAGGCTTCATTTGCATTACGATATTCTCTTTTCTAGAGGTAACTAAGACAGTACAATTTGCTGCACATTTCATTATTGGTTTTCTCAAGAAATCTACCCACACAGATGAATTCCATACATCATCTAGCACAATGAAAGTATTCCGTGTGAGAACAGACACAAGTTTAATTTCTAATTCTGCTTTACTTTTTCCTTCGAGATTTTCTCCTTTGGTTTCACTTCCTTCCTCAAACTTAATCAACTTTTTTAGTAAATCAGACTCCGTAAAATTTTGAGAAACATACAACCATATTCTATTTGGAAAATTATCTTTGATCCGTTCATCCTCGAATATTTTGCTTGCTAGTGTGCTCTTTCCAATCCCCCCCCGTTCCCACAACTCCGAAAACACGACACTTCTTTGGGTTATTCTCGAGTATCAAATTAACTAGAGCCTCAGTAGCATTTTCTATCTGTGTTCCTACAATATCTCCTTTAACTTGTAAGGGAGATGTCTCATGTGCAATCACTCTATCAACAGTTTCAATTGCTTCTTTAGTTGCTCCATTCAAGTATTTTTTTATGCCGATATCTTTTTTTAGATCTTCTAACTTTCTATTCAATGCTATAATTTGATTGGCAATATCATGGCGATATTTAAGGCACCGAAAGCACGAAAAGAAATAGCTGCAAGGGTTGCTTACAGTCGAGGAACCTGAAAAGGCTCGAGCTTTCAACCTCTTCCCTCCTTCAATCATACAGAGATCAATAACATCATCGGCATCATACATGACGTCTTTCAACTTTCGCACCCAGATGTCAATTTCATTATTTTTGTACCTCTTCTGCTTTGCTTGTTGGAGTTAGCCATTGATTGTTTCTAACCTTTCTCGGAGGGATTTGATCTCCTTATTGATGCCTAGCACCTTAAAGATCTCTCTGACTCCACCATGTTTGTTGTGACGGTCAAGAATCTTGAGATAAAGAAATCTAAGACCATTGCCATTGTTGGTTGAAGGAAAGACAAAAGGGCTCGCAAGTTGTGAGGTTTGATGTTTGTTTTGCATGGAGACGAGCTAGTGCCCTAATGAGCACATATATATAGGCTCCAAACAATTAGAACAATGACATTAGTATAATACCTACCTTCTTGTTAAATTATACCTACCATCTTGTTAAATTATACCTACCTTCTTGTTAAATTATTCTTTTGTACAAGCACTTCCTCTACTCAAGAAAAGGATATTCTCTCTACGCAAGGAAATGGTCTTCCTCTCCTTTAAGGAAAGGATTTAGCATCAAGAAACGAAGAGGTACAAGGTAAAGAAGATGAACAAAAATTAAAAGTGTATTTTTTTTTTTATTGGAATGGCCAATGGGGCACCTCTTTTTGATTTGTAATCAAATGGGCACCCCACCCTATCTAAGTCTTTTTTTTTATTTAAAATACTTTTATTTTGATGTAGTTATAGTTGCTACAATTACACAATATCTCAAAAAGCCTTCTTTTGTTTTGAAAACCCATGGTATTCGCTTCGCCAATGCTCGTCTTACATATATCAATTTAAATTTAAGTTTATTTTATTAAATATTATAATATTTAAATAAAATTATAAATTGAAAATTTTAACTATTTAAATTTAATTTAGCATTTGATTGCTCTTTATACTAGTTGTATTGTGCATCCTTACAGGGGCACCCTTTCGTCGGTCCCACGACGAAAAGAGGAAATAAATCACAGTAAACCTTTGATCTTATCGGCATCTGGTGCAGTGGAGAGCTAGTACCCCACCAGAGATAGAGATTAATCTGTGATCTATCGTGCAACATAGTTATTTAACAATTTAAATTTATTTTATTAAGAACCAAACTATGTTTAATTGTAGCTAAGATTATAGCTGCTTCAACTCGGTAGAAGCTATCATCGTGTAATTACTACAACAACATCGAAAACAAAAATATTTTCAAGAATCAAAATGAACTGAGACAGGGTGGTTTTTTGATTTAGTTTTTTTAACCCAAAAGATCTCATTTTATATAGTTTCTAATAAAATCAATAAAAGAATCTTTTTAAAAATTATTTTAGCAACAAATGACTGATCATTCATTTCTCCTTTCCTTTGTTTCTCGTGTTGCACTTTGACTCTGTTATTTCTTTTGGTCATCCTCCAATGAATAAAAAAACATCTGAGTTTGTTCCAAGGTGAGAAATATCGTCCAAGCCTTGATAGGACATGAAAGTGGCAACTATGATGATGAATCCACTACCCATGAAAAAGTTAACACATAAAGATGGATGTTTGAATTTTTCTCATCAAATTGGCAGATCCCAAATTTAAAAATTAAACTCGTGTTTAAATAAGTTGGCAAGTTAAATAAATAAAATTTATAACTCATCGCCCTCATAAGATGATCAAACAAAATAAATATGAAGCATATGGATGCATCTAAAGTAGTTGTAATAAGAAAATTTGAATTCATATATATTACTACATAATCAGTATGGTTTGGCTCCTAATATCATTTGTATACAAGGTGGAAACTCTATGGTGCAAAAAGGGGAAACACTCCCCTCAGGGGTCCCCTCTCACCGGTCCCACAGCGAAGAGAGGGAGCTACAAGGTGGAACTGGAATCTAATTCAGTCGATTAGCGAGCATTAAAGTCACAAGTAACTATGCTGATTATCTCGGTTTGCTAATTATTTCGAGTAATTGATCTATTATACTGAATTTCAGCTAAAAAGAAAAAAGATGAGATGGAAGTGGGAAACAAGTATCAAGTGGTTATGGAGAATCATTGGGGATAAAATACAGCTAATGCAAGAAGTGGAACAATGAAGAAGAATGGATTCCTTTCAGATTAAACACTTACAAATTAAAACATTCATCTTGGGTAGTATGTTTTGTTTCTGAAACTACATAATTCAAATCTTGGGTAGTATGTTTTGTTTCTGAAACTACATAATTCACATCTTAGGCAGTATGTTTTATTTCTGAAACTACATAATTCCTCATCGGTATCATTCAGTCAAAGTGTTATGACTAGAAGACCAAGGGAATCAGCTGAGATGATACCGGAGGACATGATCACTGAGAACTGACCTTGTCAACCACATATTTTAACTCAAAAAGCTATTGTTAGCATATGAAGGAGCAATAAAGACAGCCATCAGAATCATAATTTTGAAATCATGTGAATACACACTCAATACTCGACCTATTGTTGCTTCTTAACCCGTAGTCAATCGGTCATACATGATACAGCCCTGACCAACAAAGTACACAGATTTACTCAGCAAGAAATGAATCCTTGACGACACCCTATTTTATACAATAAAACTGGATAGTAGGCTCTCCTAAGTGAAATGCTTGGTACCACAATCTAACTGAGCCATGAAAACCTTTTTTTTTTCTGGGAAGTGTAATTTGATTCCAGTTCTAGTCTATGTCCTCTCATTTTTTTATCCAAGTATCCTCTTAAAAATCACTAATTCAACACATAGAATGGATGGAAAAGATTGAAATGTAAACAAAAAGTTATTGACAGTAAGCACAAAATGTAGGTTTTTTCAACGATTGAGTGATTTTGAACTGGTGGCCCAGGTGGTTGCCCATTTTTCTGTTCATATGGGCCAAATTAGGTTCAACTGAGTTTTCAGTTTTCACTATCAATCCAATCGACCAGTTTGACTTCTGAATCATGGGTCAATCGGTTGAAGTGGCGCTGAACGCTGATCATAAAGTGTCAAATTCTATCGAGAAGGGTGCCAACTAGCTTAGTTAATAAAGACTTTAGAAGTTGTTGCCAAGGTCATAGGTTCAAAATCTGTCTTCACCCAAATGTGTTGTTTCATAGCCCTCATGGTTATCTTATTAAAAAAAAAATGTCAAATTCTATGAGCATGAATTTTGATAGAGGTATATGACTTGATATGTCTCGTTTACTCTAGGTGACTCTTATCACAACCTGAAGCAAGACAATCTATGAGAGAATTCATGTGGAGGAGAAAATTCATGTTATCTCGTGCTAACCCAGTTGTTCATTACCTATTTACGTTGGAATATCGTGCAGATCCCAATGAAAAGGCACTTAAACCTTGCAAGTCCGGCCATGGAGTCGACTAAAGTTCAAAGAACCGCACCAAGTCCACACGTCCTTGATGAAACAATCCGAGAAACAAGAAAATTACAAGGCGTCACGAGTAAGAGAGGGAGAAGAAGAACCTGGAAGGTGACGCCGGCAAATCCGAGGCCAGGAGATGGCTCCGTTGAAGCGAGAGGAGGGGGAGGAGGTGGCGAAGAAGGAAGCGCGGCACTGTATCCTCATTTCCTCCGTCCGCCGGAGCTGCCGCCTAGCACTCCCGGCGACCTAGCGATTCCCCCATTTCGCGGACTGTAAAATATCCCCAAAAATTTCTCCTAAATAAATTTTTTAAAAATAATTAATTAATGTTTAAAAATTAAAAAAAAAAAACTAAATCAAATGCAAAAATTTCCCTTTGTTATTTGTAAAAAAGGATTTTTTTTTTACCGATGTTAATTACGAAAATTTTCAGATCGATAATTCATAATCTAATAACGAGATTATTTGGCCAATTTAATTGCCTTCGCTTTGATATCCAAATGTCTCGTGTGAATCCTTAAGATAGTTATCGATCATTATCAAGTAACAAATGGAAGATAATTCAAAGCACTTTACTCATTGGCTTTTGACTAACTACATCTTTGCACTGCATTAATTAATGCTAACCAGCGTGCTTAAAGTTAAATACGATTAATTTTAATATCAACGTGAGAGAGCCGTGTAAGTAACTACATGTAATCAATCACTGAGAAAAAGAAACCTGAAAATGATTAACTAATAAACATCTTAGTGGGGTGATTAACTACTAATAAACATCTTAATGGGGTGATTAACTATTGATGCGGTCATTTGTCGATCCTTTTCATCGAGTCGTTGGGGGAAGATTGGGTTCTCACGGCCGGTGATAATTTTTCGATGCTTAAAAAGAAAAAAGAAAAATTAATATAATAAAATTGATAGAAAAGAAAAGAAAAAAGAATTATTTTCTATGTAACGGAAAGAATGAGAGAGAGATAGTCCGTTTTCTTACTCGTTACTATCTCGATCTCTACATGGGATTGAATATCTTCTCACATCCTTTATCATTGATGCATTTTTGCTAGAATGTTAGAGGATAATTTCCGTCGAGAATCTCTAATTTGTTAGATATGTATTCCGAACTAATTTCCACTGTGGATCTTAAATGTCTGATTTCTTTGACTTCCGACTCCAATATACTCCCGACTCCTCCTTCCCTTAAGCTCTCGACTCGTTCTACTTCTAGCTTCTCGAGTTGTCGTCGACTGAGATCTTGACTTATGTATGAATCCTGACACCGTTTACTTGTGACTTCTTTCTATTGGATTCTGGACTCTCCTTTGACTCATTTCTTACCGACTCTTCGATTGAAGGATCTGATCCATTAATTTTTTCCGTTGTAATTAGACAATATAAGTAACAAAGTTGATTACGAATGAGGTAAAAAAAAGGAGTAATTTATGTTAATGATATGTAGAAATTATTTTATAAATTGAATTTTTTAAAGATCGACGAGTTTAGAATTGAAAATACTCCAAGAAAATTATCGTGATAAAGAATATATTCTATTTCATTATTTTAAAGGATTTTTGGATAAACATGGATTGAATTCATAAATAAATCGAACGCGCACTAATCCATGGCTGAAGGACGCGTCCGTTCGATCTAGTTCTTGATGTCCAGATGATAGAAAGAGACGACGGTGGTGGAGTGGCTGGCAATGGCGTAGTAGGAGGTAGATTAGTTTAGTTCCAACTCGAAAAGCGGCCTCCTTTCCTTTTTTACTTCTCTCTTCGTCACTTCCTCTCGGAGCCGATCTCAAGTTTCCATTTTTACTGGCCATCTGTGAGATCTTCTTCTCCCTTTATCTTGCTGCAATTTCCCACCTTGATGCATGGATCTTAGGTTTTTCTTTGTACAGGGATGTTGAACGTGGGATTTTGTGATGTTTTTGAACTAATGGGATCGAATCCGCAGCGAAGAGGCTAGTTAGCGACCAAAGTCTGTATCTTTTAGTTGGCATCCTTGTACTATAGGCTAGATTTAGGGATTGCTTCTCTTTTTGGTGGATAGATTTAGGTATTTCTTATTGGTTTTGATGTTTTGATCTTTGTTTTTTCTTTCCTGATTTTTTATAGGGCATGTGCTTGATAAGTTTGGCAGGCTGCATTTCCCGGTATCAGATTGATGCTTCGGTGTTTTTCGCTGGTTGCCAGATCGATTTCAAACGCAAGATTTGATTTTTATTAGCTTTTCCTTGCACAGTATCCATGCTGTTAGTGTTTAAACGTGGATTTCCAAGATCCCATTTCAGTACATAGGTATAAATACAACGCCAATTTCCAGCCTTAGTGTGGATAATTCTCCATATCTCAGTTTTCTTGGCTTATAAGTTTTCTGGGTAAACAGGAATACGAAGCTTCTCATAATTGGGAAAAGGCTTATTCTTGTTCGGGCACTCCCAAATCTGTCATAAGACGTTTCGGAATTGATCTCCAGGATGCCTGAAAGCACCTCAGAGAAAGAATCCAAGAAACGAGTATTATATGAAAAATGGCAGGGAGAAGAAGAGCAAGAGTGTCAACTGAAAAGGAAGAAGTTGCTTCCGCATCATGCCACCACTAATACCAAAGATGCAAAGCAGTATCTTGATATTCGGTACCTGGATTCGACAGACAATTTTGATCGGCTTCCTGAGGACTTGGTAATTAGTTGTCTTGCGCACCTTCTGCCATCTAACTATGGCACAGTTGCATGTATCAACCGTGCTTTCCGATCAATTATTCAGAGTGGGGATGTCTATAAGTTTCGTCCCCAACAGGGAAACCATCGGATTTTTTTCTCATGCAATGCCCTGGAATGGGAAGCATATGATCCTGATAAAGGAAATTGGTTAAGTGTGCCTAAGATGCCTTCAAGCCCTACAGACACCTTTAGGTTCTCAGATAAAGAGTCGCTTGCTGTGGGCACTGAGCTACTTGTGTTTGGCAAGGAGTGGAACTCTTATACTGTGCTCAAGTATAGCATTGTGACCGACTCATGGTCTCCCGGAGTCTTAATGAATTCAGCTAGGTGTTTGTTTGGATCTGCTAGTCTTGGAGGGAAAGCTATTGTAGCCGGCGGTACCAATGGCAATTCAGTTTTATGCTCTGCAGAGCTCTACAACTCTCAGACTCAGACATGGGAAACCTTGCCTGCAATGAATAAAGCGAGGAAGATGTGTTCGGGTGTATTCATGAATGGAAAGTTTTATGTCATTGGTGGAATAACCAATGATAACAAAGTCTTGACATGTGGAGAAGAATATGATTTGGAGCATCGTTCTTGGCGCTTAATTCCTAACATGTCTGTTGGTCTTAATGGTGCAAATGGTGCACCCCCACTCGTAGCTGTGGTGAACGATGAGCTTTATGCTGTTCATTATGCCAATAAGGTGGTAATGAAGTACAACATGGAGATCAATACATGGTCAACATTGGGAAAGTTCCCAGAAAGGTTTGTATCAATGAATGGTTGGGGCCTTGCATTCAGAGCATGTGGTGATCGGCTCATTGTTATCGTTGGGCAGCAAGGAACTCACCCCGGTGCAGTTGAGCTAAATTCTTGCATTCCAACAGGGGGGCCACCTCAATGGAACACTATTGCTACCAATCATTCAGGAAAGTTTGTTTATAACTGTGCCATCATGAACTCCTGATTGTATGATCTACAACAAGGTGATTTTACTTTCACATGAGAAAGATTTGTAGCTCTAACTTTTAAGAGGTGAATAGAATGCTTAATTCAACAATGGATAGATAATTCCTGTCTTCCCTTAAAATTCAAACTTCAATTGAATTGATGGTTCAACTACTATGTAAGTTTTGATCTTTGTCATTTTGTATTCTTTTTCACCTCTTTCCTTTATTGTATTTAGGAGCTCTATTTAGTAGTTCTAAGACCAATGTTGGATCAATAATATGATGCAGTTTCCTTTTAAGATAATTTGATTTTAAGATATGGGAACTGCAGGTCAATTTTACATTAGCAAATTGAACTTGTTTTTATAAAGAGTATCTCCTGGCACTTTTTTGTCCAATATCAGAACAAACTTCGATAAAGAATTTTCTCTTCTTTGTTAGTTTATGCTCTATGATATCCATATGCTTACTCAACTGGTTGGAAACCAGAATCTTATTCATTAATGACTAAATTTTTTTTTTTGGTCTTAGATTTAAATAGTCACAGATCCTTTTTTTCCCCTTATCTTGTACAAAACATAAATTTTGTCAATTTTCTTTTGTCAAATACTTTTCTGCTTGGCAATTACGATGTGCTCAGGATTGTGTTGCCACTTTACTTGGACCTTTGATTGTTACGAAGATGCCATGCCCCTTTATCAACTAATTACTGCATTACTCTTCATCTTGTGCTTTGCTACCTCCTTTTCGATCTCACACATTGAGAGTTTCCATTTATTACGTTCATTCAACCCTTTCAATTCTTTTGCTTATTGAGTCTACATCATTTACTCTGCTCCGTAGTAAATTTTCTTTTCTCTGATTCCTCTTCATGTATCAGATTTACACCTTAGTAATCAGTCGTTGAGTTCGTTGGTTAAACAGAAACTCTGTGAATCAAACCTAATGATCTCGACGAATTAAGTGTAGTAATTGTTCTAGTTTCTTATTCGTTTCGGCACCCAATATAAAGTTAAATTAGTTCAATAGATTTTCCATCGACTTTCTTGAGGCCTCTCATTGCTTTTATACCTAATGGGTTGACATTTCACATCCTTCTTTTGATAAACCTGCTTCCCGTTTCATTTGGTATTCTTGTCTCAACCAAACTTTTAAACACTCTTGCCATACTGAAATATATAATTCTTTTCTTATAAAATATTGTTGATATTTCTGAAAAAGGTTACTGTCATACATGGTACATCAACTTTGGAAACCATATCCTTGTACCTGTGATCTGATCGCCTACGGACATTGTTTTTACGATGAGAGGACCATCTGAACTAACAGAGTACGAAAACTGAAGTGAAAGTGGCACTGTGCAGCAGGACCTTTCGTCAAATTAGTTGCAAGGGCACAAGGACATCTTTTTTCATGCAACCTTGCATTCAAGCAGTAGGGTTGAAACGCGTACGTGGGAAAATTAAAAGATTTTAATTCCATATTCTAAAATTAAAAGATTTTTTAAATATATTTAAATACTAATTGATCTTCTAACGTAATCTTAGCATTTTGATTAAATTCGATATATTTTTTTTATCAAAAAGTAAATATATATATTATCAAAATGTGCACTAATAATATGATCCCTAAGGCACTTGCTCTTAGCCCCCAGGGCTAGCCCAGTTGATAAGTGCAAAGGGGCAACTTTTAAGTGGGCATGGGTCAATTCCCGGAGAGGTCATGACTCTGGGCCATCGATGGACCCTCTCCTTTGCACTTGTCACCTGGGTCCTGATTTACCTCCTCCATCGGTAGGGGCAGCCGGAGAGGGCCGCTAATATGACAGTTCTACATTTTCCACCCCTCTTTGTCTCTGAATCTCCATCTCCATCATCAGTGATCTCTTGGTCAATTTCTCATCTTCCAAATGGATGGCAAGGGATATCGATCAGTATCTAACATCAACGTCAAGTGTCCTCTGCAAGCAACCTCCTCTATAGCATCCCAATATACCTCTTGTATATGTGTATCACTAGGTTCTCTCCCGTGCTCATCCTCTGTCTGTCGGTGTCCATCCCTGAATACCCCTCACTTTTAGCAAGTGGTCAGCTGTCAACGTAACAATAACAATAATAACGTTAACAATACAACAATAATAAAGTCTTGTTTTACTAGGTGGGATCGATTATATGAATCCTTCTATATCATTGGACTCTATCCCCTACTATATCATCATTCATACTTAAATAAATTTTATCTTATTTTATTATTGCTAGCCAAGTTTTTTTTATCTTTCTCTTCCTTTCCTTCATTTCAAATATCCTGCTTATATTCTATTTAAGACATCTCTCTCAATCCCTCTATCACCTTATAAAAATGATCATAAAAATTTAAAGTCTCCGTTCTAGATAACTCATCATCTCTTATCTTAATACTTATCTTATTACATCTAATATTATTAAACTTAACTTTCATATATTTTGTATTTACTCTACTAAGTCTAAAACCTTTCACTTATAATGTTTTCTATCAAGATTCTAATTTAGTATTTACTCATTCACGCGTCTCATCTACCAAAACAATATCATCTCTAAACAACATACACTACGATACTGTATCTTGAATGTGTACAGTGAATTTGTTCATAATTAGTGTAAAAAGATAGGGACTTAGAGCTGATCCTTGATGTAGCTCTATTTTTATTGGAAATGTTTCAGTTAATCCACCTGAAGTCTTCATTATGATCATTATTTCCTTATACATATCCTTGATTAGTTTAATATATGTTACAGTAACACCTCTCTTTTCTAGAATTTTTTATATAATTTCTCTTGGGACTCTGTTATAAACTTTTTCTAAGTCAATGAATACTATGTATAGATCCTGCTTTTACTCTCGATATTTTTCAATTAATTATCTGAGAAGATGTATAACTTCTATTGTCGATAAACTTGTATGAATCCAAATTAATTTTCGAGAATCATGATCTCCTTTCTTAATCTTTTTTTTTATTATTCTTTTCTAAAGTTTCATGGTATGACTCATTAGTTTAATACCCCCTATAGTTTGCACAAGTTTATGTCTCTTTTATTTTTATATAAGAGAATTAAAGTATTTACCCTCCATTGATTAGACATTTTTTTGTTTTCAATATTATGTTAAATAATTTTGTAAGACATTCAATATTTTATTTCCCTAGATACTTTCATACTTCTATCGGAATATCATCTGGTCCAACGACTTTTTCATTTTGCATTCCATTTAAAGTTTGTTCTACTTCTAAAATTTAAATTCTACCATAAAAATCTAATTTTTTTTTACTCATTTGGCCTACTTAAATTACCTAAATTAAATTGGTCATCCAAATATTTATTAAAAAGTTAATGAAAATATCTCTTCTACCGTTATTTTATTTCTTTATCATTTAATAGTACCCTATTACATTCATCTTTAATACATCTTATTTGAATAAGATCTTTTGTCTTCTTCTCACTCACTTTAGTTATTCTATACTTTCTTAGCATCTTTCTTAACTATTGTAGATTTTTTCAAATTTTTTTCATTCTTTTAAATATATAATTCTTTATAGATTGTTCATTTTTCCTTTGTTTTATTTATTTTGTACTTTTTTATTCCACATCAAAATTTCTTACTTGATGGTGCATATCTTTTGATTTGTCGAGTATCCTCTTAGCTATTATTTTCAATTTTAATATCTTTTTATCCCATATCATATTAGGATTTTTTTTTAATCACCGAGTACTCTCTTATCCCACAATAACGTTAACAATGACATTAAAAAATTCGATATTTTTGAACTTTAACAATGCGTTAAATGTCACAGTTTCTTCTTTTCTCCGGTGGATTAGCAAAGAAAAAAATTTAGCACACAAGAAAATGCAAATGGTTTTCTCGCAGTGTATTCAATTTGATTCCAATCGAACTTCTGTAACTTTTTATGCATATTCGATTTAACTCGATTGAAATTTGATTCAACTATTCATTCCTTGCGCAAAAGATTAAAATCGTCAATCTAACGATCCTCTTATTTCGATCTCACAAATATAAAAGAGAATAAATTACGAATGATCACTAACACCATTCCCATAGGGGCAATTCAACTATTTATCCCGATCTTAATGCAGGAGGAGAAATAGATTCTTGTATCAGAATGTGTATAAAATGAGAGAGGGAGAAGATCTATTTGAACATAGAAAGAACATCTGTAATCTCATTCACCTCGGTCTACAACCCCTATTGAGCTCCGGCGTCCCTAACCTTTGCATTGTTATGCCAAGCCTCCATCGATCAATCCCCACCGAGCACCCATTGCCAAGGTCATATGTTGTCTTCGCTGGCTGCATGATTTAAGAAATTCACCGGGACATCCTTCTGCTGAGCTTCATCTGATCATCTTCGCTATTCACTCTCTTGTCTCCAATATCGCAATGCTACACTGTCATCACAAGGGTTTCTCCATCATTTCACTTACCTTTTGCAGCAACTCCATTTAGATGGATGCATTTTCAACTTTCACAGTCCATAATTCCCATCTTGTAGCATTCATTAGGTGATTTCAGTCACCTTATAGTGGATGTAAACAAGCCCTTAAGACACTTTCAAATTTCATATCTAAAAAGCAGAAGAAAGTAATGAACCAAGTAACTATGTCTCTCAGATGCTATATTTGAACATTAAATATACTTAACTTTTGGTTTTTCTCAAGCATTGCATAATATGAACCTCGTTCTTGCATTCTGAAACACTACATAGACTGGCTCCAAACTGAAGTAAGCTCGAGTGTCAACTCAAGTTAATGCTGTTCCTATGAAACATATTTATCTCATTGTCCCCTAGCAGAATGAAAACAAAACATCTATATGGCAGATGGAAAGAAGAACAAAAGGATACATCAAACTAGCTCTAGATCAACCAAGGAGATGTCATGAATCTGTTCGAGATTCTTCCAAATATGTATGATTGATATTTTGATTCCAATACCTAGTAGCATCATCGTCCAAAAGAAAAATCTGCTATTTCTCCAGGAGCTTGCTGACGTGACCACTGATCTTTCAATGCTGACTCCTTTCAGGATCCACCTTGTCAACTTTCCTGTGACTTCGACTCCTTTCCGGCACATTCGCTTCATTGTAAAATGTTACACGTTTTTTGCTCTTCTTAGACTTTGACACACCTCCAGCCTTCCAAAACAAAAACAACGAAAGATAAGTTGATTGCAACATTAAGTTAAGACCAACTTATCAGGAAGTACAACATGAATTTTGATCCCAAAATGGTGGATACACATCATGTATTTTTTTTCAGGTAAAATAGTTATCTGCCAGATTTCATAATTAAAAACATTAAAGACACTTATTTGACTAGAAAGCAGCTATGGTGTCATTCTGAAACTGGGAAACCTCAAAATATCATTATCATTTTTAACTAGAATTTGAAATGAATTTACTTGAAGAAGCAACTATAACCAAGCCCCAAAAGAAGGATCCCTTTCTGACACAATGGAGGATAAATAGTGGGATCAGTCCCCTCTCAGATAGGACTGCAAACAAACTGCTGAAACAATTCCAATAAATTATATGAACCAGAGAAGATTTTGATGATTGAAAAATATCTGAGAATATTATCACAATGCGAGAGGTTTTTAAAAAACAAATCAAGCAACTATAACTTCCATCAGGATTGTTGATGGAGCCCTTGTTCCTAAAGGTAGATTGAGTGATATGTGTGAGATGAGGTTGTGTTGATGATCTACATTATTGGGTACGTTGGTGCTAAGCATCGTGGTAGTGGTTGTGTGGTACATTCACTATGAGATCATGACGTCAGGACCAACCTTAGTATAACAATAGGAGCTTTGGTTACTAAAACTTGTACAAAGTAGCAAGAATGATTCTATGGCTATATCAATGAGAATATTCTTACAGTTGTGGATAAAGTTTGAACCATATGCATGTTATTGTGAGATCAATATCCCTCATTCAAACTAGATTTTGTGATACCAAGTCATTGTACCTTGTATCGGGTTTGGGATTGTGAGGTGTTTAGCATGTTTGGTACTGAGATTACGTCAAGTACCCCATGGTTAATCTGATTGAAAGGCTAGTTACTTTGAAATGACTCTACCTTAGTGAGATTACAATTATAGAAACCCCTTCTTTGACTTTTTTGGTCCTTGTGTTGTTTCTTATTTATTTTGGATTCCTCTAATGCATGCATGCATGGGATTCAAATTATTAGTGTCTGCCTTATGATTCCTCTTGGTTTTATTATGGTTGTACGATACAATCTTGTTACTATGTTGATTGATGTATGACATAGCTTAGTAAAGTGTGCTAGTATATTTTCCTTTTGGTTAATATCCGAGAAATATAGGCATTGACATAAGGACTTCACAGCATACCCATTATATGAAATGAGTTTGGGAATGTTGGGGAACTAAGGGTTTGAGGCCTTGGAGCACTGGAATCTGATCTTATCAGTAGAGCAGAGTCATATACCTAACAAAGGTTTACATGTCTGTTTGAGATGATTTTGGACTCTTGATGGTTGAGCATTGTCGAAGCCTAGTGACCCCTTTGGGTCAAGATAGATATTTTGGCCCAATTATCAAAACAATCCCTTTGGCTGAGAGAGATATTCTAGCTTAATGCTGAATTTAGGTTGATATATGAGTGGCTTACCCTTTTGATTGGGTGAGAGTTTCCCTACTTGAAAGTTGATACATATTCATCATTTTATTATCATTTATCTTTATTCTGTTTCTTATGAGCAGCTCTCCTACTAGTAGTGTTGTTGATTCTTATCTTACACCCATCTCCAAAATAGCATCAGGCTAATTGTCAAGCATACAATTGCTACCATCTCTCTAAGACATCAACACTATAAGGATTTGAGATTTTTGCACATTTCTAATTTTTCTTAGATTTGTTGTGCATTCATTGTCCTTGCCTTTAAATTCATAAGAAATAGATTATTTTAGATTTTATTATAGTGTCTAGTAGTCATGTGAAAATTGTGTGGTGTCGTCTTAATTGTGTCATAAACGGGTTGTGGGATTTGAGTGAATATAAAATTATATATAATAATATCAAACATTATATGTTACAGAAGTAAAGTCTAAGATCAACTAACATTAAAGAATTAAGCTATATGATGTAAACATGCCAATTCATGTCATCTGTTTATATATTTGGGTTATGCCATGTCATTTTCAGATTTTGCTAATATTGTCAGCCAACATATTGTCATTACTTATTATGCTAGTGTGAAAACCAACTCTACATATTGATGATGTTGTTTGAGGCCATGTTGTAAGCATTGTCTAGCATCTTCATGTCACTCTAAGTCAGGAGATGACAAATATCGGTAAAAGCAGTTACAAATATCGTATTCTCGATCATTCTCCAATGTGATGTTGTTTGTTCTCCTTCAACATGTACTTCTCTATAGCCTGGCTCTAAGTGGATCTTAACAAGATATCCACAGGAATATAGGTAGAGAGCATATTACTGATTCATGCATGACGAAATGAAATAGAATGAACTGAATTGCCTTTCCCCCGAATACTGATGGAGGAAACTCACACTGATCGAGCTAATTGGCAAGATACTACTTCATGTGGTACCTCCCAAATTAGTTGTCCTACCTCGGAATAGAATGAAGTCCACAACCAACTAAGGTCATACCTTCAACCTTTAATTTGGCTGTGAATAGAGAGAACGTATATATACCTTGCTAATAATTTCCTCGAATGCTTTTGTTCCATTTTCTTCGATAAATTTCCCTGCAGCTAATAGAAGATCATCTGGCTTACTGAAGTTGCTGCTTCCCGAAGGGACAGACCACAATACTCCCTGTTGATTCAAGACCACTGGTCTCACATAATTGTCGTAAATAAATGCAGCACCATTGAAGTATGGCAAAACCAGCCAGCAGTTGAATATCAACTTTGCATAAGACCAAAATGGGATCCTGCAATAAAGGTACGCTATTATAGTTGAAATTGTCCCCAGAATGATAACTAGGAAACCCTAGAGAGTAGAGACTAGTGTTTATTAAACATAACAAGATACGGTGATGGTTAAACTATACAAAGGAAAGATATCAATTAGCAATCGGATGATCGCCCATTTATCAACTGATAAGGCTTTCAGTTAAAAAGTCAACATCTAGAGGGAAAAAGGTTCTGTCAGTTATACATTGCAAAATTGCATTCAGCATCAAACAAGAGATATGGTCACTAAGCATTGTGTCAATTTATGGACACATTAGCAATCCGCGAGGACAGTTTTTTCACATCGACTCTATCATGAATCTGTCAAGGCACTTCCATTTTGGCGTAATTCTCACTTATATGACTTTTGCTTTCTCAAATAGAGGAAATCTTGGAACACCCATTCCCTACTAATGTAGGACTAAGGTCTTCATCATCAGAAATTGATTGCACAAAATTAAGAAGTCAAGGAAACCTGTGGTACACCCAATAATCAGGTTAAGATCCGACAGCTGCAAAGATGTAGCATCAAGAGGAAAAAGATCTGGCTAGTTAAAGAATTATCCTTGTAACTTCAAGTAGCTTCTCTTGTTAAGTTTTGTTTTAATATCTAATATCATATATATCAAAAGATATCTTATTTCTTTGTACATATATGGACTCCACATTTATCTTCGCAATGTCAAATTAGTCCCCCTATGCAACATGGAGGAATTTTGAGACTCTCAACCAATCTCTAAACTACCTAAGCTAAACAATATGGTTTGGAGCACTCCTTATCCTTTGTCAGCTTCTTAGTTCAATAATCATACTCAGGTTACAAAATTCAAATTATGAAAATCTTGGCACAACTGATCCAAGAACAAAGGAGCAAGAAACAAATGCATAAGAAAGTAATTACCATCCAATGACTTGTGAAAATGTCAGCTCAAACAATGTAAGTAGAGAATATAACACCCAATAAGTGAGCCACTGTTGATCATCTACCGGAGATATGGATTCTATTGCCCTCACAGAAGCATACCTGACAAGACCAAAAGTGGCATGTTGATTAGGAGTAAATCTACAAAATCGGTATGTTTCAATATACGTGATATCATCTTGCAGTTATTAGTTCACAATGGTACTTACAAAGGATAGACCAGAGTCACGAAAGGCCTGCATAAATGTAAAATATGTGTCAGGCAGAGAATCAAGACAGACTCAAACTTTTCACATGATACCCACCAAATATGTAGTTTACAAGATTAATTGTTAAGAAGAAACAGTACAAAGTTGTCCAGGATGTCTAATATTCTTACAGTTTGCCAAGACAAATGAAATATACAATGGCATATCTAATTATCATCGCAAAACAAATCAAGAGCATTCATCTTTAGATACAACAGAGTCAAAATTTAATCTTAAATGTGTAATTATATAAATCAGACTAGAAAGTTAAGTAACATAAAGAGGATAGAGTTGGTCTATGCAAATTAGGAGATGAGCTATAAAAGATTGTTAGGAGATTTCTTAGATATGAAACCTTCAAAGTGAATCATGATGTCCCATTGGTAGTCATCTTGAATATAAAAGCTAATGGAAATAACAAGTAATCATCAAAGAAGTGGACCAGATGAAACACTAATATAACAGGCCTTCCCACATTAAATAGTATTAAGTAAATGTATTATTATTAATAGTTTATTTATCAAACAAGATATATGATATATCCATGAGATCACCTTGTTATAGGTCTAGCAATGAAAGCTGGTTTTAGGTACTCAGTACTTATAGTTGCATTCATTACAAATATGGAAACTAGAATAAGATAAACATTCATTATAGTTGCATTCAATTGCATCAAAATGATTCGTCATGTGAAAAAAAGTCAGAAGAAAAATCAACTTAAATTTAATAATTACAAACATCTTCTGTCCTTTCTGAATAGCTAAAAGATAAAAAGAGGGTGAAAAGGGGAATATCATACTTATAAAGTATGAAAAATAAATCATAGTTCTGCAGATTATGAACACAACTATCTTTCAAGCAATTTCATTATGAATGTTGGTTTCATCTTGCAAGAATCCACTGACAGATGAAATAACACTCTTAGATCTTTTCTAATATGAAAAGCAAACTTAAGAGTTTGGTCAGCATATCTCCTGTCCTTTACAAAAACTATTTTGTTACTCTTGAACTTGGATAAAAATAATAATTAAAAAAAGAGGGACGGTATTTACAATAAAAAGATGCCTTTTAAACAAAGAAATAACCAGAATGACTCCCAAAAATCCCGGAACAGCAAAGCTGCCGTAAGCCAAAACAGAACTCAAAAACCAAATCCGTAGATTAAAAAACGAACAAATTAGTTTTTTCTATAACTTAGGGAAAAAAAAAACAATGGCTTTCAGTTATCGTGTTGGATTTTACTTGTCTTGGATCAATCTGAAGCAACTCTAAATCTTTTCCTATAATCCCTCAATGAGATAGAGGTTAAATCGAACTGATCCCACGGAAAAATCAGAACTTTCTTCAAGAAACTCATCAAATACAAGAAAATAGAATGATCGCAGTAATGATTTTGCGAATAGGTGATACGTACGCAGCAAGAAGATCAAAATTCCTGGCGACGAAACTAAGCAAGGCTCCAGAACCCATCTCTATCTCTTTCCTGCGCCTCTCAAATCTCAAGTCTAGCCTACTCCTCTCTCCGTCGCTTAGGCGCCCGATTGGCAGCAAGCACTCAATCGTCTCTCTCTCTCTCTCTCTCTCTCTCTCTCTCTCTTCCGGCCACTCCAAGCAGTCCGTCGGTCCCCAACACAGAGCAGAGCCGAGAGGCCCGAGACGTGCACTCCTGCGCGCTCTCCTTTTCAGAAGGTGGGACGTTGTGTGTGTCCTGTTTCATGGTATTTGAGTGCTCCAGAACAAGGGCGTAAACGACAAGCGTCCATTAACAAAATTTAGTATTCGATACAAATTCATTTATGTTCATTGGATATATATCAAAATTAATTAGTAAATAAAGTTGTACAATTTAATATATATATATATATATATATATATATATTCGATTTATTAATATTTATAAATAATATTCATGAATAGTATTAACTTATTTATATTTTTTTTATAAATAAATATTAAAAAAATAAAAAAAAATAAGTTTATTTTGAAAGTTTTATAACGTTAAATAAATCAAACTTAAATAAGTTTGAATGAGAAATCGAATTTGATTAGAAATTTGATATTCAATAAATAAGTCAAGCTAAATTCAAATTCAAATCAAATTCAATGTCTAAAAAAATCAAACTAAACTTGAATAGATTTTTTAATAACTCGATTAATTTTAAATTTAGTTCGACTCGATTTAATTATCTTATCGAATAAATTTGAACATTATAAAATTTACCGTCCTAACCCCAAACAATTAAAAATAATACGTTAAAAAAAATAAATAAATAAAATAAAATCCAAAGATAAATTATGAAACTGAAGGCGTTATTAATTTATTTTTATAATTCACATGTTCAACTTCTCATCCACTTATCCAATACAATTTAAGCACACTCAAATATGGACATTTAAATTTATTAGCATCTAAAAAAATTCAAACTTAGTTTTTTTTTTTTATTTATCCTCTGAATACTTCACCACAGAACTATTTTATATTTTTGTATGTATTGTTAAATCTTGGGGTGATATAAAATTGGCATCGTTTTATTTCTAAATGCTAGCATTATTTAGTTAATTAACAAAAATAAAAATAATAAAACCATAAATATTTGACCTCGTTGTATTGAAGTCAATAAATACTCGTTGCAATTTAATGATATAAGTAAATGATGATTTTGAAATTTTATAAAATATTTTGAAAAGAAGTAAGCTTTGAGAATTTAAAATGATGTAATAAAAAGCGCTGATTTTAGACAGGCTATACTTGAGATTTCAATAAAAATTAAATTTATTAATTTTAATAAAATTGATCCCATGCTAAAGTCTAAAATTAAAGTCTATTTTTTAGCCAAGGTCCTATTTAAGATTTAATTAAAAAAAAACTTAGAATCTATTTAAGACTGACCCTTAAAATTATAAAAAAATAATAATTTTGTCTCATTTCTCCACCGACTTAATTGAGTTGATCTTATCGAATGATAAATTTATAATAATTCAATAAGGATCGATTTATCTTCGGAGACACGGTACAATAATAAAAATTAAAAAGATATTCCATATGAAAATACAGTTCGATTATTTGTTGAGACAATGTTCGATGATGAATTTTAAAATAAAAAAAACATAAGGATGATTCTCTATACAGGAGTTTATCCGACGAATGAAGTAAAATTTCAGAGTTACATTGTCTTTTAGGGATGGTGCGACTGAGGAATCTAGGTTGGACCATCAAACTGCGAGCACTTTCCTAATATACTCAGGTGGTCGGTAGAGATATGCATGGATGCGGTCTCTTCCGACTCAAGTGTTGAAGAAGCATCCTTGTAGGACCATGGAGCGGGGCTGACTATTCTCAGAGATTAGTCGGGTTGAAGGCTCGGACATCCTGATGCTAATAAAAAAAAAAGTAAGGATCGATTTGTCTTTAGGGGCACAATGCAATAGTAAAATGTGATGATATCTTACATACCAGTGTGATTGAATCTTCTACTGAGATAAAATTCGATTCTAAATTTTAAAAAAATATAGACAGACGACTCTGAATCGAGTACGGATTGAGAGTTTATCTTCTTAAACGAAGTACATCTTCAATGTCGAACCCATCATATAAAGACGACATGGTCGAGTCGCACAAACTTATCTATTGAGTCGCGAGCATGGTCGATTATCCTTGGAATTAGTCGTATAGAAGATTGAATAGTCAGTCGATATTAGTAAAAAAAAAAAAAATTAAGGATTGATTTTTTGAAATTTATTTTCCCAGAGAAAATTTATCTTTCCACGATGGTGACTCATTCGTCGTGATTTATTCATTAATATATCTTACAATGACGATGAAATCAACTTAGAATCGAACGAATTATCTGTTTGCAACCATCTAATCTATCGATGCGTTGCAAATGGAGCTTTCAAAAAGTGTCGACGCGTCCAGTTCGCCTCCTCATGAATTTGTCCACGTCAGCATCTTAATTACTTTTTGGCGATTTAATTATAATCACCACTGATATATTAATTAGTGATCTTATTGAATTCCACTTTGCTCGATTTTAAAAAAAAAACTTTGTCCCCGCGGGAATGGTGCGATAGTAGGGACGATTAATTCTTGTATGATACGAATGGTTAGATTCCAGAAGAGTCAAAATTCTCCAAATTCGGATGATCCTCATTACGCCATCGCTGTTCTGATACTCTCTCCGTGATTTATCTCTCGTCAATAACTTTGACGGACGGATGTGAGATCGTATTTGTTAGATTCTCAACTTTTAGTAAAAATAAAACTTTCCATTGAATTTACATTATAAATTAGGACAAATGTCGCTTGTGGATTTATCTAAAACTTTTTTTTAAGCTGACTTCCTCGCGGAGTTGCTCGAATGTCGCGATCAATCAAACTCAATTGGTTCATCACTTCCCTTTCCAAATTGCACAGGCTACAATTCGTGTGTTCTACGTGTAGATTCTAAGGGAAAACACCAACTTCTTCTCCGAGCAACCACGACTTGGACAACTCCGATGGCGGCGGCACTTGGGTCATCTCCGGCGATCCCTTCGACGCCGGCAGGAAACACTCTGAAGTATGCATTTAGTTCCTAATCGAGTTACCAGCAAAAGCTTCTTTTCCTTTTCATCGATACAGATCATTTTTTGTTCGATCTGATCAGCTACTGCATTAAAGGAGAAGCACCATGTGATCGAAGAGCTCTATCATGATATGGCCTTTCCTTTCGACGATTAATGCTTTCTTATTAGAATTTGACACAGTGGCTGTTGTTTTCTTATCGTCTGAAAAAACCAATAATCAAGTCTGTTATCTCGTTAAGATGCAAAACTGGAACATATCCAGTACTAGGAAATCCAATGTAAGCCACCGCTGCATGCAAAAGAAATTGAGAAAATCTTCAGAAGAAACAGAGTTAAACACATACAGATGATACAGGGCATTGTGCCTTTAAAATATCATCAAATAGTCGAAACAACAGAAAAGAGATACTCTGTAATATGGCAGACACCTCGTCAAAGATTGGATTTCACAAATTTATGATAGAATTCAGTTTGACAAAATAATGCATTGCTAGTGATGGAGACATGAAAATGAGTTATAATTTATGAATCCGGTGCTCCGGAAATTGACTCTTCGACGTTGAGATTAGTTTGAAATAATTCTCTGATGTTACACGTGAGAACAACATATCCACAAATGCTTTTGAAATTCTGAGAACAACGGCATCAGTGAATCCAGTTTTGTTCGTGGTTTGCTACTTGAAAACTAGAAGGCTACTGCAGCAAAAAATCAGTGGGAGATTAAGCATAACTAGAGGCCTAAATTCTATGAAATGTGAATTCCCAGCGCACTCAATGCATATCCATTTATCTGTAGCTTTTGTACGTACGTGTCAGACTCTTAGAGGGTTTGGTAGAGGTGTTTTCTGTTGAAAAATGAGAAAATGTGAAAAATATATTTGGTTGGGTATTTTTCTATTTTTGTTTTTTTGGAAAACATAGCTTATAATTGATTAGAAAACGAAAAACAATTTAAAATTATTTTTCATTTTCTAGAAAAGAAAAAATGCGCTCGTGAATCAAATAACGCCTTACTTTTCGCACTCAAAAGTATGTGTATCATCATTAAAAAAAAATGTGAAATCGATTAGTGACCTCTCACTGTTGTTTCTATGTGTGAAGGAAGATAAATCAAATGTCAGATGACTAGCACAAAAATATGGAGTCATCGATAGTTTGATCGTCACTTTTAAAAATTAACCTCTTAATTACTCTTTCAAATTTTAATATAACTGTACTAACTATCCGAGTTTGTCCTGAGAAGTTATGTATCATCATCCAAAGCATCCATGATTAGTAGATCATTCTACCTGTGTTAATCACGTTTAAGAGAATGGAGAGGAAAAAAGATAACAAAAACAAAATCATTTTGTCAATCCGCTTTGCTTTTCCTCCTCTCTCTCTTTCCTCTGATTTCTCTCTTTCTGTTAACGACACAATAGATTAGCCCTCAAAATCTGATGTTGTCAGTTCATATTACCTTGAATACATGGAACAATTGTAAAACGAATACTCAGTCAGCTTGATACTTGTTTCTTTTAACCAAAAACAAAAAGACAAGAGAAAAATCAGATATATCATGACTACGCATATTATTTTGAATACACAAAAGAGTAAAAAAAAAAAACATAAAATAACAAAACTGATCAATTTTGCTTTTGTTTGGTATTATTTTGACCTACTTTTATTTCAATGCAATTCTATATCAAATACAAAGCACATGTCAAGCCAAACCTAAAAATTGTCACCTAACAAAAGCATCCTAGATTGGTCATTTTGTTACCACTCCAAGAGGGTTTTCTCTTCTCACTCAACAAAAAATCAAGAATTTATCCAAAAAAAAAAAAACATCATATATAATCCATCCTAAATAAGACGACAATGACAATTCTGTGATTTGTCTCAGACTCAGAGGCTTCGAGATAACAAATGGGAAATAGTATTACTGCTTTCCACTGTGGCACAAGTTAAACCAGAAGCCACCTCTCAATGCTGTGAAACTCAGCATGAAACCTGCTCAGTTAAACTCATTTACCTTTTACTCACATAATTCTAGGAACAGTTCGTCAGAGACTGTGTTTTGTCCATATCATTAACAGAGAACAGTCAGTCACAGGTTCTTGGCCACGGGCTCTTATAGATCACCTCCTGAATGATATGTCCATAAACCGGTGCTCAGTCATGGCGTCCAAGTCCAGCTTCTTCACGCTGCTCATCTTCTCAGCCCTGCTCTTCCTCTCCATCTCCCAAGGTAATACTCCTTTCTTCAGAATCTTTCTTTTCTGAATTTTCCAGAGAGATCGATATTTGCTGACTGATTCAGTTTGTGCTTGTTTGAAGTAGATGGAGGAAGAATTGATGGTGTGAGATCTGCATCTGAAACTGAGGTTAGTGCACTTGTTTAATTCCTCTCTTGTTCTTATTTATGTACTGTGAGTCAAATTGGTCTGTGTTGCAGGAATTAGGGCTGTGGAAGGGAAGGGAAATGGTGGAGGAGACCATGGATTACCAGGAACCAGGAGCTAATACTAATCCTAGAGGTGGATTGTCTCCCCCTCCATCGACTCCTTAGCTTCTTCTCCTCTTAATTGTTTCCTTCAAGTTATATTTGTCGATCCTCCTTGTTGACTGCATGTGGAAGTGTGACTGTAGCAGTCTAGCAGAATCTGTGTGATCAATGTTTATTATTGACGAGAGAATTATAGATGTATATTTAATTATAAAGCTGTTGTCGTTGTGGACAAAGAAAATGGTTTCTGTGATCTTTTTTGTCCTACGAGCACCATGAAAGGAGGAACTGGACAGTGAGTCAGGAGGAGGAAGAAATTGACATCAGAATTTTCATTGTAGCTGCATATCAAAATTTCAAAGCCATTATAATTTCCTTTTTATTGAATTTTCTTAAAAAAAATCGTATTTAAGTGGCCGAAATGATTGTTTGGACGAATTATGGATGCTTTTGTGATGAATTTTGATAGGAAAAGAAGAAAAAAAAATGATGCTTTTGGTTTCTGCAATTGTTTGGTTTTAACTGAAGTGATAGCATATAATTACAGAAATTCAAAAAATAGAACAATTCCTTTACAATCCAATAATACTTAGGCCCTTCACATTTCTCATTTTTAACTGATAAATATTTGGTGATCTCTTAACAATTATTTAGTAGCACCAAGTGGTAATAGATTATAAAAAAAAATGTAAATTTATTCTATTGGGGAAAGATGAGAGAAACAAATTATTAAATACTTCCTAATAATAATTTTACGGATTAGTTAGTAAAATAAAAAGTTACTTTGTATACAATACCGATCATATTATACATTTTACATTATTTAAAACAATATATGGCTTGTGCGTATTTAAAAGTTATTTGAATTTGTTAATATAATTTAGCTAAACAGATCGCGTCCACTTTTAATATTACGAGTGGATCAATTTATTCAAAATAACATGTATTAATTATAAATTTTAATTTTAACTTATTTATAAAATAGATAAAATTCAGATTTAAATAAAACAGCTAAGCTGACAGGGATTTTATATTCAAGAGGTCACATATTAATATATAATCATCTTAATTTAAAAAATCAATAAATAATAATCGCTTAAGAGTGAGGTCATGACCCCCAAGACCTATGCTAGATCTGTTCCTGTCGACAGTATATTCTAGAATATTTTATTTAGAGCCCCGCTAACTGAGTTGAGTTGGTAAGTGTAAATGAATTTATTTGTAGTAGACAATGTTAATTCCCTTGTCAATTTTATTCAGAACCCCGCTAATTCAGTTAGCAAGTGCAAAGAAATTTATTTATAGTAGACAAAGATTAATTCCTGAAGAAGTTGACCTTTGACTATCGACGACCTAACTCAGTTAACAAGTACAAAGGAATTTATATATAGTAGATAGAGATTAATTTCTGAAGAAGTAATGATCTTTGACTATCGACGACCGCTCTCCTTTGTGCTTGTCAATTATAATCCTAATTTATCTCCTCCATAGTAGGAACAAGATATATATATATATACACTAGTTTGATATCTTGAGCCTCGTATGTTGCACGACTCATGCACGATGATTTTTTTCACCGTCCGATCGATCGTAATTGCACAGTGAATGAAAAATGCACAGTGTTTCTTCCGCCGCAATTTCACCTGTCCACCGCTCGGATTCGTCGTTGACCGATTGAATTCCGATCGAAGTCGGTGTCGACCGGATCGTGGTCATTTCCAACCGTAATCCGGCCATAATCCAATCGGATTCCGATGCAGATCAGATCGCGATCATTTTCGCCTGCAATTCGATTGGAATCCAGTCTCGATCCGATCGAACATCGGTGTCAGCCGAATTACGATTGGATTTCGATCAGATCATGATAAAAATTCAATCTCCTACCGATAAATTCGAGCAAGCATTGGATATGATTATTGTATATTTCTTATTCGTCACGTACAGATGCCCAATAACAAGCTCTCAGAGTATCAAAACTCTGTATTACTCAGCGTTGCACGTGCACTCCGAATCTAGAGTCTGGTGGAGTGGAGCACCACACGTGCGAGGTCAGCAGGCCTAAAGAGTTGGTTTGGTCAGTAGATCACACGTGCAAACACCAACAACTCAGTCGGTAGCATGTGCATGTTGAGTAATATAGATTTTGTATGTTACTTTATATTTGAAATCTGAAAATATAGTGGATACTGAAACAAAATCATGGAGAACAATCTACCCGAATGTATCGAGGAAAAGGAAGCTTCCAATCTATTTGCAGAGTAACTTGGAATCCAAAGATCACCGCAAACACACGAATTTTTGATTCCATGAACAGCTCTCATGGAATCAGAATTGCGAGAAAAACTTCTTCCTCAGAGATCTCATTCGAAAAACAAACAGGTCATTGCAGCAATCAAGCTTCGTGTTCAATTCCCGTCTACTCGGCGCCACCGTTAACAGCAGCAGCTTCTCCTTCGACTTGCAGAGGAACAGAATTGGCCTGAAAATAGAGATCGATGGCGAGAATGCAAATATTAGCCAAACTCGCAAAGCGAATGGATGGACTGAGCGTAGTTGTGGCTTTACCAGTTGACGATATTTGAGAGCGTAGAACATTTCCAGGTAACGACGAGTCTCACGCCTTTCCAGGTTAGAGACGTACTTCCAGAAACCATACACTCCGGTGAGTGTCATCAACCTCTCAGAATAAAGCTTCCAGGTATACCTGTTTCATTCGAGTGCGAGTCAGATAATGGCTGCAAAACCTTCATTTCAGTATTGATTCACGACGAGGAAGCACTGCAAAGAAGAAGGATTCTTAATTACTTCTCTTCGATTCTCTTCAGCCCCCCAATGGAAATTTTGTTCCAGTAGGTTGGATCTTCCTTGGACTTCTCGAAAAAGTTCACCACGATTTCAGCAGCTTTGTCACCCTGATAAGGATCGATGTGGAAGCCAGAAACCCCATCGACTATAATTTCTCCAGGTCCTCCGTGTACAGTCGCAAATGTGGGCAAACCGCAGGTCATTGATTCGACAACAGTGAGCCCGAAGGCTTCGTAGAAAGCAGGCTAAACAATAGCGAAACAAAAGGTAACTGGTCAGTAAAGTTCCCCTAACTGAAGGATCGTTCATTGAGATTAAAAGAACGGGCATCGTTCAGAAATGAAGAAAAGTACTTGAACAAAAACTCCTCCAGTGTCAGCAATGTAACGGTAGAGCTCGCCATTGCGAACCCGATTCATTTGGGCAGAGATCCATCTGATATGTCCTTGCAGATTGTACTTCTCGATGAAAGAGTACATTTTCTTGAATTCTGCTTGTTCTTCGAGATCCTTTGATTCCTTTCCATGGTCTCCACAAACCACCACAAGATTTGCCAGCTCCTTCAAACGCTCACTCCGACCATAGAATTCGACTAGGCCTGTTAAGTTCTTCACCCTATCCAACCGTGCCATGGAGAAGATAATCGGCTTCTTGGCGTCACTCAGCACACCTCTGCAATTTTCTTGAGTCAGTCACTGAATTACCAATCGAACGTGATAGGTAAACATACAGGAAGGCAGAAATGGATACTTGTGCTCCGTGTTATCCATGGGATTAAACAGCAACTCCTCGATTTCAGGGTGGAGGGAAGTGAGTCTCTTGTGCTTCTCAGTGTATGGGAAGTAAATGGACATATCAGCGCCAGGAGAGACAATGTTGAACTTCGGGTCGAATACATCGATTCCATGAACAACTCGGAAGAGCCCAGGAAGAGTAAAGGCAGTGTGAGATTCGTACTGCCCCACAGTATCCTTGCTGAAACCACAAGAGTAGAGAATTTGATTTAGATCTTATCATTAGTTTTTGCTATACTAAGAAAGGTGCGATCAGAAAGTTGCATGCTCAGCCTGAATATTACCTTCCAGCAATTTCCTGAAAGGTGCTAGTGATGATAAAGTCGGCATGATTCATAGCAATCAAATCAGCTGTGAATTGGCAAGAGAAATGATACTGATTTTCAAATTTCTTCCAATAAATGTCCGAATTCGGGTACTTCGTCTTCTCCAAAGCATGGGCAATAGTGCACTGCATGCGGAACAAATGAGCATTTACTAAGGCATTAAGCTTATTGATGAACCACAAGCTATGCAGATGATGATCAAGAAAAGTTCCAACCTGTGTCACTCCCAATTTATGTGCAAGCAAAGTCGACACGAGATTTCCATCGCTGTAGTTTCCGATGATGAGATCGGGGGTGGCTTGCAGCTCTCCGGCCAATTCATTTGCAACATCCTATAAGAAGTTACAAAGACATAAACCTACCAAAACTTTTAGCAGAAAATATCCCTTAAACAAAGGCAGTGTGACTAAGCTTACCTCAGTGTATGTTTCTAGGTAAGGCCATACTTCAAAACGGGAGATCCATTTGCGGACTATTCCATTCTCCGTTCTGAATGGCACTCGAAGAACATGAGTATGCTCCGTTCCAAGGACCTTTTCGAGCCTCTGGCCGCAAGTGGTGCCCGCTGCGTCTGGAAGCAATCTGGTAACCTATATTATCCCAAAAACATGATCTTAGGTAGGCTCTAGAGAATCAATGACACAAGAATTTGCCCATTCAATTCATTGCAGTTCTTACAATAAGAATTCGAGGTGCGATATCTAGCCCCTGACGCTTGATTCTGAGAAGCATCTCATTTTCTAAAGCACGAACTTGATCCAAAATATAAACAACCTGCCATAGTCACTACTGTAAGAATTTTGTTTTTAACTTGATGCAAATGTATAGCAGCAAGGATTAAATCTTTTAAATACCTGGCCTCCAGTGTCAGGGTAACCCAAAACATTGGCCTGGGCAAAGTAGCCATGTGGAGAAAGGATCACGACATTGAACATCATAGGAATCGTTCCCAGGAATGTTTCCAAGGTGGTCGGATCAGGGGCCTCAAGAAGATCAAGTAGAAGATGAATGGTCTCATATACACGCTGAGCAGTGTCACCCCAACCCTTTTCCAATCCAAGCTCTTGAAATCTAACCAGTCAAGTAAGAAAAAAAATGATCAAATGGAGTTATGGAAGTATCGACTTTTGCATCATAGCATAGCATTTACAATACATATTTCAATAGCTAATGCATACTCTTATCATTTACCTGTGGTGGAACTCTGAATATGGTGTATCTGATGGGATACTCAGTAAATGTTGCTCGGCCTTCCTCAATGCCGCTCGAAGGACACTGAGGCTTTGGATCCTATCATTGAGCATCATTGACTGCATCACAAGAATGAAAAGAGTGTCATAGCACTAAGATTATTTCTAAAACACCCAATGATAGACTATAAGATTCTTGATTAATGCATCTAACTACATAAGAAGCGATGCAATTGCAATATAATGTTTGTTTGTCCTACAAAAAAAATGTATCGCATGTGTATCGACTATTGGTCTATAGAATCAAGCACTTACCATGCCCTTGTAGTTATGCTTCCTAAGGAAATTGAGCAATGGGTACAAGCTTTCTTTGTCCTGGAACAACTTTGAAGAGAGATGACGGTTAAGGAATTGCACTCCATTTCCAATGGATTTTGATAGTGAAGGACGAGGAAAAGAAGCATTGAAGGGCTCAAAGTCCAACTCCAGCATAAAATTGTTGTTCTGTGGGCTGAAAGGGTACAAAAAACTTGAACCATTTTCTCAAAGAGGTCAGCTAATACTGATACTGAACTCAGATTCACCCACCTTCCCTGAACAAGTTCTTCCTTGAAATGCAGGTACTCAGGAACTGTCAACTCTTCCACGGCAAGTTCACTGATATTGACCCGGACATATTCCCAGACTCCAGGCCTTGGCCGAATTGCCAAAGCAACCCATGGAGGCATAACAATGGCTTCCTGCATTAAAGGTCAATGTACTGCCGTGAGAAGATGACAGAAAAAGAAACTTTGAAGGTGAGAAATTAACATGATGTTTGACTTATACCTGTGCCGCCAGGATAACATCCACAAAGGCTCCATCCTTCAGCTTTGCCTTATCTGCCTCAGAAAAGGTTGCTTCATATTCAGCCAACAACTGGTGAGGTTGCAGCATACCCTTACCCTGGTGAATAAACCTGCCAAGATAAAATGTAATCAGATATCAAAATTAGTCAATCACATTTGATGCGAGAAAGTATGATGCTGAAGTAGATCAGGCTACTCTCACGTTGATAAGCCATGAAACAATAAAAACAAAGCCGGTACCTATGGTGGTATTTCAATCTGTATTACGTCTTGTTGATCACTATAAATAAGCATGCGCATTGCACTCCATAAGAAAGAAAGTTCTTTCCTTCGTATTTTTAAAGAAACTAGAAAGGATTTAGACGAGTATAAACCTTGAGAAAAGAGCCACCAATTCATTGGGATGAGAAGAAAGGGAGCCACCAATGCGCTCCCTAACACTGTGAGCACGGGTCAAGCTGCGTTCAGCCATTGCTATGGATGCTGTGTTTCAAGTTTCGAAGAGCCTATCCTGTGACAAGAACGAGGACATCATTCAACGTCTGACAGATCATTGAATTAAACAAAGGGGTTATAGGAAAGATTTGACAAGCAACAAAAAGATCTAAGAAAAATATCATGGAGATCAACTAAAAGGGGTGAGATCTATTGAGTTCCAGAACAATAGGAAGACTGAGTTCATAGAAATACAACAACGAACTTTTACTTTCGTTGTAAAAGAAAATTTACGTTTTTACCATCAATTACTGTGAAAGATTTACAAGTTTCTGATTGCAAGTATTAACAAACTAGTAAAGTAGATCTACTATCAGACAGAACAAGGATTTGAAAGACAGGGTACAAAATAATTAAAATAAAAAATTGCAGACATCTGTGGAACCAAGTGCGATGATAACTGACAGAGTGCATGGCTAGGTGATAACTTAGATCTTCCACAGACAGAACCCCAGAAGCATTAACAAAGTAAGATCTAAGGTATGTAATGATGAAGTGGAAGGATCGTGCTTTTGGGTATGTTTTGGCAGCTCGGATAAAGTAAAAAACTCCACTAATAGTGAAGTGATGAAAAAAATTTCCAGATGTTTGAAATGGTTTGGAGAGCGAGCATGAGAAGAAAGGCAGAGTTTTCATTTTATCTGAAAAATTACTCACTTCCTTATGGAACGACCACAATAACCAGTCAAAATTTAAAACCCTGCCTAAACCCCCTTTTCCCATTCGGATCCATGTAATTTCCAGCGAGATCCACCGCCAAAAAATTGTTGTTTCGCCATTTTCAGTCTGATAAGCAAGAGAAATCTCCATGCAGGAGAGCCTAGTGGTAAAAAAATAAAAAAAGATCGACAATTTGGCCAAAAAACACGACTTTGCCAGAAAACGTTCGTGCAGCATCTCCGCCGCATTCTGCAGCATTAACTAGATCTGCTCTTGGAAAGTGCAAGGTGAGGGTTTTACCTTGTCCCTACTGAGCTCGAAAGCTCAGCAATGGAATCGAACAAATGCGCGATGGAGGAACCAAAGAAGCAAGAAAAACAAAAATTCAAAAACAAAAAAAAAAACGCAACGCAATCAAGGAAACGGAGCGAACGGAGCTGGCATGAATTGGCGAGGAGAGCTGGCCTCTGGTGCCCCTTTTATAGTCGGATGGAGGTACTCGCGTCGCGTCTGTTTTACAGATAGAATTAAAGCTGTCAAATTTGATTGGTCCGATGGATTGGTGTGTCCCGTCAAATAATCTAAACGGATTAAATTTAAATTTTATTAATTCATTATTTTGACGAGTCGAAACGAATAGATCCGCAGAGATTGTGAGTCTAAAGAGACAAGGGGGCGGAATAGATCCGCCCCATCGTGAATATGATTGATCTATGAATTGAGAAATAAAATAAAATTATATAATTTTTTTTGACTAATATTTTAATATTAATAAGATAATTTTTTTATCATCATAATCTTCTTCTATCATATATATAATTCAAAATATAAAAAAAGTTAAGAGAAAACAACAAAATAATATTTAATGTACTCTATTTTTTTTGTATACTCTAATTATTTTATATTATCTTGTCAATAAGAAATAATAATATATGAAAATCAAATAATTACATAAACTAGAAAATCTCTATTTAGATGAACAAAAATTTACATTTACATATTATTAAGATTTGAATGTTACAAAATATTAAAAAGGAATAACAAATATTGATACTCATTTTTATAGATCGACAATTGAATCTCAATTATAAGATTTTAATTACTTCAAATATTTATTTTTTAATCATGGTATTCCATCTGTCATATCGATTATTGTATCGAGCTCTCAATATCTCAATAATTTTAGATATATTTTTTTAATTTTTTAATCAATGAATTATTTCGTTTAATTCGTAATCCGTCTTAGATTGAATTGAATTGAAAATTTTTCAATCCATCAAAATAACGGATCGATTTATCCCTCTGCATTAAATATTAAATTTACGATGAATTAATTCATTCCTTAGATTAATTCGTTTGACAATTCTATATAGAAAAGGTTGGTCTCGATTTCTTCCACCAAACCGGTCCTCCGTCACAGTCCCGTGCCGTCCTGGTTTTGCATCCTCCTACCTACCACCGTAAATTCTCAGTATTACCATCAAAACGCAGACTTTTCAGTATTTTTTCAGTTCCTATTCTTTAAAGAAAAAGGAAAAAAAGAAAAAAAAAAAAACATCTTTGTGATGCGCAGTCACTGGCGTCGACGTCACCCCGTCGCCGGACGTTGTCTCCGGGAAGAACCGCGAGTGCCCTGGTGGATAATTTAATAACTCCCTATTGGATGAGATTGTCGGGCCCACCGTCCCAAAATAAACTATTAGATTAAATCAAAATAAAGAGCAAATACATATTCGATACGGTGAGCTCTCCCTTCGTTGCTAAAGAAAACAGCGAGATTAGCCCTAATGGTTCGATTCTCTATAGTAAATATAAAAAAATAAAATTATTCGAACGATTTTAAAATTTAAGAGTTTATCCAGACAATCGTCATTCAAAGATAATACAATTATAAAATTCGAATTAAACCGTGAAAAAATTATAAATCTTTGATGATCGATGAAAATTATTTGGATTTCGATTTTATCTGACTCGGCAAAACATCTCAAAGATTCGTGAGATAGTATTGGTCATTCTTAAAAATTAATCAGATCGAAGATTTAAATATTACGATCCAAATATAAAAAAACAGTGAGATTAATCAAGTTTAAGAAAATACTTAACGATTAGATCATGATAACCATTGACACACGTCACCATTCTTTTTTTATATGTATATAAAATTTATTTTATCAGTCAAAATTATTAAAAGTGAATCGAAAATGAGATGTGGGCTCCATGCCTTTATTTATTAAATGTGTTCTCGTCGATGGAGTAGTTGAGAAGGAAGGAATTAATTAATTAATTGACGGCGGAGAGAAATAAAAATATATTTGGATTTTTTTTTCTTCCTTTTTGCTACGAATAGACCAATAAATGTGCATTACGACATGTAGTGTATAATAACGAATGTTAAGTAATAAATTTTCGTACTATAATGAATATTTTCAATTATATCCTTCAATAGTTTTTTTTTCTCCTGATTTTTTTTTTTTAAATTTTTTAGATCCATTTTTCTCATTCCATATCAATTTGTCGTACGTATTGGCAATGAAAGAAAACACGCTTTGGATTCTCCGAGCTAAAAATAATTTTATTTTTGTAAATGCGAAACTCCTCGTCCGTCCATTTTTTTATTATTATTATTTTCTTTTCTTTAAAGAAATTCTCCATCACATCCTTCTATTCCCACAATTGAGGAATAAGTTCTTAATAAAAGCAATGAGCGATCACCAAAACAATTATTTTTAAATGGAAATGGATGCAAAAAATAATATAAATTAATTAGGTTTCAAAGTTTGATGGTCTAAAAATGATGGCTACGTGTGACCGACCATCGGTTAGATTTGGGACAAATATTTTGTAGATGGGAAAAAAAATTATCAAATGATTTAAGATATGATAATTTATGTTACAATGATAATATTTGCCTTAGGTGATACTTGTGATGTTCTCCAAGTATTAGTTTAAGCATGTATTGTGTTGTTTACCAACTAACTTAATAATTCACACCGTCCATACCAATAGATAAACAACCACGATAATAAAAAAAAAATACGAGCCAAGTGAACGACTCTATCGATAAAAGTTTGTGCAATTTTCTTTTTTATAGATATTACATGAATAGTCAATATCATATCATCAACTATCGACACAATATATCGGTGTCCCTTAAGTTTCTTCGATTTTTTTAATGCGGTTTGTCTTTAGTTTAATTGATCGAATCATTTAATGGTTTTTTTTTTATCATTTAAGTGTGTATTCTAACTATCGCTGATAACTGAAAAATAAAAACATATTTGTTTTTGTTTTTGGTACGAAGGGATCGAAAAGCCCAATTTGCATACTTGATGAATAATATGGGCACGGCCCAAATAAATAGTCCAAACCAATATTTCTATTGCACTTTAATTTTAAATTATTATTTTATCAAAAAGAAAAAGAATTAGTATTTGTTGATAAAACTTTCGAAATATCCTTATAATTCAAAATAGTCTTTTTATTATCGATAAGAAATGTTTTTAGTATATAAATATATATATATATATATATATATATATAAAAGTCGTACTTCATCAATCGGACAAACTTTTGAGCCTTAAGATCGTCCCGAATAGAATATATATATATATATATATATATATATATATATATATATATTCCATTCGGGACGATCTTAAGGCTCAAGAGTTTGTCCGATGGATGAAGTACGACTTCGATATTTGATCGTTATTCAAGAATGGTGTGACTGTAGAATAATCCAAACTGAATTGTGAAAAAACGACGAACATTTTTCCTGATTTATCTTTTATAGTCGTGAAGATCACTTGGACTTCGATCTTATTCGACTCAGCTCTTAGTGAGACGTCCTAGAAGTTCGTAGGATCGAATCTATCTTAGATCGAAAATTTTAATAAAAAAAATTAAAGGAACGATCTAAGAGAATCAACAGATGAATTGGGAGAAAGTCGTCAAGCTAATTTCAAAAAAGGGTAAAAAATTCTCTTTCTTTAAACATTATTTATTTTTATCCAATATTTGACCGCTATATTAAATGTAAAACCAATGAAAATGACAATATATATATATATATATAAGGTTAGAGAAAAAAAAGGATATCTCATTTTTTTAAATAAAAAAATATTTTATCATATTTTTTTAATCTTGAAAATTCCTTCATTCCATTCCAACAACAAAACTATTTAAACATTAAAATATTTGTAAATAATTTTTGTTTAAAATTATTCTACATTATAATAATTTTAATCAAAATACTCGATCAATTTGGATTGACTTATAGCGTTAATATTTGAGCAAACTTAAAATAATTTTAACTATAATTTATTTAATAAGTTTGAGGATGTTAAAATAAATTTAGTTAAAATTATTATAAACATAAAAAATAAATAAATAAGGTGTTTTTTTAATTTTTGTCTGAATTATCAAATATCTTTGTCATGGTTCAGTTTGCTTCGGGTAAACAGAAAAATTCGTAAACGAAAAACATTTTTTCAAAAAATAAATATAATGCATATTTAATTTCTTGGTCTTATTACCTTTTGTCAAAGACATTTAATGCATATTTAATAAATTTTCAAATGCACGACATCCATAATAAATTTCTAATGTGGTAAATTATATTGCACAATAATCTGGTAAATTATAGAGCCGGATAAATCGGATAATGGATCGGATTCGTATCTTGACACGATCTAGATACGACCCGAAAACGTTAATCCATATTCAATCTGTTTAATTTTTCGTGTCAATGAGTTCAATTCGGATATGAACCACTTAATTTCGGATAGATACGGCACGATCCGTTAGACACGAAAAAATATGTGTAAAACGGATTACAAGATACAATCTGAACCAATAGACACGAAACGATCTATAATTATATGAAAATATAATAACTCAAACAAAGTATAAAATAGATTATTAAACATGATCCCAACCCAATAGACGCAAAAAAACTCATAAGTACACGATAATATAATAAGTTAAATAAAAAAACTTACAAAAAAGTAACAATCCCTACCATCCACGCTATCTAATTGGGATTATAAGTACATTACACCATAGAATTATCGTAAAAATACAAAATGAATTTCAAAGATTGTCATCATCGTTCAAACTTGTAGAGATTACGTAAATGTCATCCATCTCTTTTTTTTTCATGCCTAGATTTTTTTAAGTATAATAAAAAAATAAACGGATCTAACAGATCCAAAAGATAAAACACTAATTCGACACGTAATTTTTACATGTCTAACGAATATACACAAAATAGACATGAATCCAAAAAAGCACGATCCAAATACGAAAAAAGCGGATAGTATTCGTGTTGTGTCCAGATTTGCCACGTCTACCGACAACATAAATTTCGTGATTTACTTTTTTTTTTCACCCTACTCAACTTTCATATTTAACCCAAAAAAAAAAACACATGTCATTTTCAATTAAACCTTCCACTTCATTACTAATGAAATTTTCAAACACTTAATTTATTAATTAATTTTTAAATAATTTATCAATTTTAAAAACTCATGACTCTTTTATCTAGATTACGAAGAAATACGAATACGATATAAAGGGTCCAATAAATTTCATTTAAAATATTTATGAGATTATTAAGATCATCAATAAATTTTAATTAAAATTCACTAACCACATTAAAAATATCATTAATAAACTACGAATTATTTTGTCAGATTCAAAAATTCGAAGTATACTAAGAAATTCATATCTAAAAACATAATTCAAAGTATATTTATGAAATTCTCTATGAAGTAAAAAATGAAAATGAATTTAACTTAAAGTATATTCGAAGTGTCCAAGGTTAATTTATAAAAATTTTGATTTTAGAAATCTAAAAATCATTTGACTTTTGAGTGTGAGATTCACAATCTACATTGGAAGGTGTGTATTCTACGGCTTTGAAATAGTTTGGTATCATTAAAGAGCATTAAACATGTCGTACTCAATTAATATCGCTAAAGAATAGAATAATTATTATTCAGTTCGTGTGGCAAAAGGGAAAGAAATATATTTGGAATATGCTTTATTTATTTATTTGTTTATTTATTAGAAAAAGAGTAAAATAGAAGGAGTCATTTGGAAAATTTAACTCGGTCAACGCGTGATATTTCTCCGATATCGTGCAAAACGGGTTCCGTCCATCCAACGCCCTTGCCACGTCAGCTCTCCGACGTGCGCAATCAAATTGCACTGTTCTCGTTTACTAGGAGTGACAGATAGCCTTTAGGTGGAAATAAAGCCTCTAAGGAGAGGTAAAATAATCCATTCGACATTTCTCTATTTGAAAATATATCCCACTTTAAAAATAAAATATTGATAAAATAATCCTTAAATTATTATTTTTTAGATCTTTGAATTTCATTTTACTATAAAAAAAATGCATATATATTTTTAGTGAAAGTGAAAACTTTATGTTATTATTATTGTGAGCATCCAGGGGTGTTATATTGTGAAAGGGTGAACGCATTCAAAGGAGCAATGCCAGGTTGATCCACCTCTATATATATATATATATTAAAAAATTAAAAATTTTAAAATTAAAAATTGAATAAAATGATTAGTTTTTTAATGACTATATTTTAATGACTAATTAATGGCTAATTCAAAATTTCATCTATAATAAATATTATCAATGTGTATATATATTTTTCATTTTAATTTACTATACTTTCCTACTTACTTTCTAAATATTCTCCACATCTATTTTTTTTAAAAAATAATAATAATTTTAATATTTATTTATTTAATATGATATAATTTTAAAATGATTAAGTGGAGTATGAGACTTATAAATAATGAATATTAATATTAAAAGAAATATATTATTATAATAAATATGTAACAATGGATTATATACTTTTTAATAAGATAGAAAATATTATAATGAAAATGAATTATCGACGCCTTTATTAGGTGGTGTTTGGTTGAAAGGTGAGAATAGAAATGAGAATGAATTTGATAGTAGACGGGAATGAGAGTGGATTTTGTCATTCCAATAATGTTATTTGGTTTATAAGTTGGGAATGAGAGCGATCGACGGCGTGGCCGTGATCGCGAGCGATGTCGGCTGCGGCGGCAATGGCGATCGACGGCCGACAGCAATACGACAATCGAGCGGTCCAACGATCATCGAGCGAGCGACGGACGACGATGAACGAGAATGAAACCCAAACCCCCCATGTGAGATGAGTTTTATTGATTCCCAATTATTTAGAATTGATTCCCAAAAACCCTTCCTCCTAAAATCATTAATCAAACACTCTGTATAATTTTCATTTTCATTCCCTCATTTTAAATCCATCAATCAAACGTCACCTTAGTATTATTTTAAAGTTTCAATCTTCCTCTCTCTCACTAATAAATTCCAATCTATCACGCTCTTCTTCCTCCCACTTTCCTCTCCCCCCTCACACTTCTCGTGCTCTCTCTCTCTCTCTCTCTCTCTCTCTCTTCGTCTCATTCCCAACTTCTCACATCGGGAAGCCGATTGATTTCATTTCTTTGTTTACTTGAAAGGAGGGGGGAAAATATTTTTGACTTGGAAGAAAGATCGGAAGGACTAAGATTCAAGACTTTATTTTTTTTTTCCAAAAGACAAAAAAACCCTTCATTTAAGTATCCTTCGCGGAGATGCTCAAGTTAGGTGGAATCAAATTTGCTTACGAAAGTAGCAATAAAAGCTCCCTTTTTTTCCTTTTTCATTTTCGTCCTTATAATCGATTATGAATCATTAAGGTTGCGTTTGATATACCGTAATCTGTCTTGTAATATAATCCAGATTATATTACAAGGTAGATTCCTTTGTTTGTTACTGTATTAAAATTATAATATAATATAATCTGGATTACAAAAGACACTAAAGTTTTGTAATCTGGATTACAAAGCAAAATCTATGTAATCCAGATTACATTACAAGCTTAAATTCCATTTGCATGCAATAAATCACATTTGTATGCATGCAAATGAAATTTAAACTAACGTTTAGCGGCAAACATCGGTCGGTGACAATCGGCGACATGGCGGCCGTGGCCGAGACGGCGCCAAACGGCAATCGGCCGGTAATCGACGATCGATCGGCGATCGATGGCGGCCGGCGGCCGACCGACGACGTGGCCGATCGGCGATCGGCGTCGGTCGATCGGCGGTCGGCGGCCGACGATCGGCCGATCGGCACGATCGGCGACGGTCGATAAGCGACCAGCGGCGATCGATGCGAGAAGATGGCCGGCCGTCGGCGATCGGCGATCGATCGGCGACGGCCGTGAGTCGGCCGGACACGATCGGCGATAGCCGTCGATGATCGGCGGCCGGCAACCCGATCGTCGGTCGGTTGCTGCGACGATCGATCGTCGGTTGGCCGTTGTCGTCATCGTCGTCGTTGTCTACGTCATTGCCATCGATCTATTCCTATCGTCTTTGTAATGGACATCAAACAAAAGAATATAATGACCTTTGTAATCCAAAATTACATACAAATTTTATCCAAACATAGTAATGTAATCAAGATTATATTGCATTCCATTACAACTTGAATTACATTACGTCCTACCAAACGCAGCTTAAGTGTTGCACCAAATGACAAAGCGATACAAATCAATCTCCGTTACTAAATAGAAATATCAACCAAGATGTCAAATTCTTCGTCGTGTCAAACCCTCGTACCGATTATAGTCGACCCTAAGATAGAGCTATCAAACCCTCGTACAAGATTCAAAATTTTTTAATATTAAATATTTAAATCGCACCGTGAAAATATGATCTGATTTTTAGATTTCGCTTAGGATCTTAAATCAAAATTTTAAATTAAAACAGACATTATAGGTAAAGATCGACTGTGATTAACCTCTTGAAATGACATGATAGCTAAGATACGACGGAATATATCAAGGGCGGAGCCATGTACAAGATTACTTGGGCTTTAGCTTGGGAAAATTTTGTTTTGGCACTGTAGCACAGTGTAAATTTTTTTTCTCATTTTATCTGAGTTCAACTCAGGGTACTTTTTTCTCTTCCGGTGATTAGCTCGGTGTTGGCTCCGCTATTGGAACTTGAGGATAAGGTAAGAATTGATTCCGAAAGATATCTAAATTTTTTTACTGGATTCAGATAACCTTTTACGTATCTTGACTATCACGTCAAAATTTATATAACTCTTTATGATTTATCTTACTCATAATGACCGTAAAATAAATCGATGAGAATTAATAGATTGATAGATTCTAATATTTTATAGATTAATCACCTCTCTTCTCTTCGCTGTGGAACCGACGAGCCTCGGAGTATGGATTAACACTTTTTTACTTCCGGATGAATCATTATGTGTTTCCTAAGTGGAAAAAGCTGGTAAAAGGAAATCGGGTCGATGACAATGAAGTTCAATTTTGTGATTTTTTTCTTTTTCTTTTTCACCTCAGGTAAACATGGTCGATGAATTTCTGTCTCTTCTACCCTCCTCTCCTCTCCCTCGACTTCAGGTAAACATGGCATAAAATCCATCCCTTGGCCTTGTTAAAAAGTACAAACTACTCTCCGTTTCTCACTCGCGCCCCTCTGACTTCGTTCTTCTGTTTCGGGCTCTCGCTCCATGGCGGGAGCGGCCTGCGCCTCGCCCCTCTGCACGTGGATCGTCGCCGCTGCGTGCATGTCCTCCTCGTCGTCTCCCGCCACCGCGTGTTCCGGCCAGAGCCGTCGCGCGGTGCGCCGCCGGGGCGCCGGCCCTGGGAGGAGCCGCTGCTTTCCAGCCGCGGCGATTGCATCAGGAGGCCTTCGTGGCTCCGGGATCCACTCCCTACTTGGAACCTACCTCGCCTTCGAGCCCTGTCCCGACTTCTATCGGTCCTGCGGCGTCGACGGCAGTCTGTCGTCGGTATTTGGACTGTGGAAGGCCGATGTCCATCGACGGCGCCCGCGGAGGTCCGCCGCCTCAGGTAGCCAGCTGCCCAGAAGGGCCATTGTTGGTTTAACCTCTTCTCCTCTGTTTCTGATTTATTTATTTCACGTTGTTTCTTTGTTTTAACTGATGAAGGTTGCTTTACTAATTAATCTCGAGGGGTTTAATTGTTGGATATGCTTTCTTAGTCATTAACTTTTAGTTCCCGAGATCAGGGTTTGTCATGGAGTTCGGCGTTGGACACCCCTTTTTTTGATTTTTTTTTTTTTTTTGTTGCTTCTCCTAATTAACCTGAAAGCGCGATGGCAATAGTAAAAAATATTCCTAGATAAAAATAGCTTCTTTTGTTTGTTGAAGAATCACACAAATATTTGTCCGTCGAATGTTATGGCGTCTCCATTCTCTTTGTTTGATTCTCAATCTTGATAGCTAAAATCTTACTGGCCAATGCGATCTTGATTCTTCGCATATTCTAGTAAATCTAATTATTTCTGTGATTTCTATGGAAGTAAAACGCATGCAGACAGTGGGTAAGGCTGTTTGGTTTGATAACATTTCTAATAAACAAAGCTATCTGCTTGAGTTCATAACTACATTTTTTTTTCTGCTTGTATTACTTGGTTCTTTTCATTCCTTATCCTGAAGTGGCTATGTGTTATTCTTTGTGAATTTCTTGGCTGCCTGCCTGCTACTAATACAGTATCTGTGGTTCAGGGAAACCGATAACGGTTGCCTTGGAGTCAGCCAAGGAACTTGTGGAGAATGATAAGAATCTCAGGCGGGTTGTTGTGACTGGAATGGGTGTGGTTACTCCTCTAGGCCATGATCCGGATATCTTCTACAACAACCTCCTTGAGGGGATCAGTGGCATAAGTGAAATTGAAACATTTGACTGTTCCAGTTATCCCACGGTAGAACTTCTACTAAGTGTTCCCTTTTATTCCTCAGTAACTAAGAACAATTTCTAATCTGTTTATGCGCTACTCTGAGGACTAGCTGCTCATAACATTTGCTTTTGTAGAGAATTGCTGGGGAGATTAAATCGTTTTCTGCAGATGGGTGGGTGGCACCTAAGCTAGTGAAGAGGATGGATAATTTCATGCTTTACTTGCTTACTGCTGGCAAAAAAGCATTGGAAGATGGTGGAGTCACAGAAGAGGTCATGAGCCAGTTTGAGAAAACAAAATGTGGAGTGCTGATTGGGACTGCCATGGGTGGAATTAAGGTTTGTTTGCAGAGAGCATTCCCGAATCTGGAAGCACAATTGAATATTTTAAATTGAAACTAGTTATTGATGAAAATTTGACACTTCATTCAAAATATCTATTTTTTAAGATTTCTTTTTTGAATTTTCCATGACTTTACCCATTATCAAACTTGGATTGTTACGCTTGCATAGTTCTTCATGTCGAGTGAAGCTTATCTAGTTTTAGTTTTTGTTTTGCAGGTTTTTCATGATGCAGTTGAAGCTTTGAGAGTCTCATACAAGAAGATTAGTCCATTCTGTGTGCCCTTTACAACCTCAAATATGGGCTCCGCAATGCTTGCAATAGATCTGGTTTGTTCAAACTGTTCATCATGTTTAGTTGTCTACAATTTTTTTTTTGTAAACACATTAATTGGATGTACCTGGTTGTCATGTTCATAGGGTTGGATGGGCCCAAGCTATTCTATTTCAACTGCATGTGCAACGAGCAATTTCTGCATCTTGAATGCAGCCAACCATATTATAAGAGGTGAAGCTGTAAGTCACTCACTGATCATAAATTAACCACAACTGTCAGACTTTCTACAATGCATCTCTCCTCTCTCTAATGTTGCAGGATGTGATGCTTTGTGGTGGATCTGATGCTGCAATCATACCTATCGGTGTGCATCTTCATTTGATGCCAGCAGCTTCTCACAACTATCGTCATCTATTCCGTGCATGCAATTCTAAGTCGTCGAACATATTGCAGGATTAGGTGGTTTTGTGGCATGCAAAGCACTTTCACAGAGAAATAATGACCCACAAAAAGCATCACGCCCTTGGGACATTGTAAGTTGAGTTCATATGTTTATATTCAAACTCTAATTTCCTCAGAGAAAGTATCTTGAATCCTGGAAAACCTCAGTTTTTCTTTCAATTAAAATGATATTCTTCATTCAATAATTTGAACAGAGAAAATTTTCAGTTTGCGCGAGGGAAGAAGTAAGAACATATTGTTGTTGGGGTTGCTTAACTGCTACTTGCAATAAAATGCAGTCTGATGAACCATAGTAATTGGAAATATGTCCCTGCAAAGCAGAAGAGTATATGAACTGCTTCATTCAAAGTGAACTTAAAAAAAAAAAATCAAAGTGAACTCTTTTTTCTTTCAATACTTAGACGCTTTTATCAAAATTTGGTTGATAAATTTAGTTTATATGTTAGATGCATGAGTTTCATTTGTTTTGTTGATTGATAATTATCAGGATCGTGATGGATTTGTGATGGGGGAAGGGGCCGGCGTGCTCCTGTTGGAAGAATTAGAACATGCTAAGGTTAAAAAATATTGATGCTGTATTTCCTGTATGGGACTTCTTATCTTTTTATTTATAATCATCCTTGATACCTTTGTTTATTTTTTATATTTTTTTCTATAGCAAAGAGGTGCAAAAATCTATGCTGAGTTTCTAGGAGGAAGCTTCACCTGTGATGCTTACCACTTGACAGAGCCACATCCTGAAGGTAACACTAGTCACTTCATTTTTTTTTTTAATGTTCTCAAGAACCTAATGGGCATATGATAAATCAGGGAGGGGAATAATTCTTTGCATTGAGAATGCTCTATCGGAATCAGGAGTGTGCAGACAGGACGTTAACTATGTAAATGCCCATGCAACTTCAACGCCCTCTGGTGATTTAAGAGAATACGAAGCTCTTAGTCATTGTTTTGGAAGTAATCCTGAGGTGTGCAATTGGAGTAAAAAAATGCCTCCTTTTTTTGTCCCTTCTACTAGTCTAACTGAACTTAACTTTCAGCTGAGGGTGAATTCCACAAAATCCATGACTGGTCACCTATTAGGAGCTGCTGGGGCAGTGGAAGCTGTTGCTGTAGTGCAAGTAAGGATCTTCATTTCTTTATTGTGAACTTTAAGTTGTGAATATTTCAAATTTCTATATTTTTATGTCGTTAAGTGATGATCACTATGCTTTCTGAAGTTGTACTCGATTTTGAAAAGCTGATTGGTCTTCCTTTCATCCGTCGGCACGCTGCTTTATCCAACTACTCATTGTTAGATAACTATGATACTTGTTTCATCGATCAACTTGCATTAGTAAGGAACTTGACTGCAATCTTAAAGTTTAATGTGTAAAGGGAATGCATCCTTAACTTCATATAACATTTCATGTAACCATTTTATTTTTCTTGTCCTTTGTGAAACCTACCACATCCACAAAAAAAGGTTGTTTACATGAATTATAGCATTATGCAACTGGCACATTACATCAGTGATTGGACAAATACAGTACAGTTGGAACACAAGAAATTGGAGGTTCTGCGCCTATTGTTAATGGAGTTCAACCTCTACTGTTTTCAAGACTGATTCATCATGTGGAAATCTCAACATATTAAGGGGTAAACCTCACACAAAAAACCCACAATATTTCATAATTTTGCAACTTCAACTGACATTTTTATGGAGTTGAACCTCTACTATTTCCGAAACCAATTCATTATGTGGTAATCTCAATATATTACATGGGTAAACCTGGATACCCATGGATCTCAAACTACCTTATACTCCCCCCTCACCCCAGTGTACATGTGTGTGCACGCGTGCACACACAAAAAAAAGGAAAGGCATAATATTTCATAATTTAACCACCAAGTAACTGTTTAGAGCCTTTGTATTCGCTGACTATATTATAAATGGTGAACTGTGCCTCAAGACACTGTAGAAGGGGAGACATCCTATCCATGTCCTGATGGATTATATAATGTAGAATTTATGTAGATGATTTTGGACTCCACATCCCTTCCATAAATTTGAAGCAACTTAAAGTCTTGACTAAAAATTAGTCATCTAACAAAACATGTTATCGCTTAATGACTAAACTATGGTTTGCCAAATATATCATGGAAGAGTAGCAAGACTAGTTTTGAAACTCAAAACCATGATTGTGGTTCCAGTTGCTTATTCGGACCAGGGTTACTAGACTCCTAGATTCTAATTGTCAAAGCCCCTAAATCCTAATATCATATGCAGCAACTAGTTGTGATATGGTCAGACTGCCGACTTCAAATTGGCCATTACAAGATTCAAAATTTCTCTTGCTAGTATGAAGTTAATTTGTGTGTTAAACTAACAAGTTAAAAATATTTTGCTACTAAGATGTTTGGCTGCTAGTGTTTTATGGTTTATGCAACAAGAATGTGGTAATCTATAAGTACGTTCTCTTTTTATTTCTTGGGGATTTGGTTTCCTTTGTTATCTAGATAGATTTCATATCTCAAAATTATGAGTGTAACTGTATTCTACTAGCCTTATCTTCATGTAGGAAAGTTAAGGTTGCTTCTTGTTTCTACTAAATTGTGGCAGGCACGTGTTGCATTCATCCTAGAAGTCTGATTATGGATAATACCCTGTCAGTTATGAGAAGGGATTTATGGTGGTTCCTTTTAAAATAGTAGTTTAATGTGAAAGAAAGCTAATATATAATAAATGCAGTACATTTTAGATTTTGTATGTCATTAATGTCATTATTCACCTATTGCCTGATTATCAGTCAGTCAGAAAATTTTGAAAGTCAAACTATAGTAATGGTATGTGGCTTGATAGTCACAATTGCATTCTGGGAACTATAAACAGAGCATACTTGGCAAAATGAAAGAGTGCACAATATCTTGAAAAGTGTTATCAGAATTCAAAAAATGGAAGAAATCTCGACCAAAAAAATGCAATAGGTTTGGAGGAATTATTTTGATACTTGTAACCGAAAGGAATTTTTTGCCTAAGAGCTAATTGTTTTTTACTGCATTAAAAGTTAGATGTTATTGCATTTTTGTTAATCATTATAAAACTAATTTTTTTTAATACTGCATTATGTATTTGTGTGTGTTTTTAAATATTGCCTTAATAATACATATGCACTATGTGTGTGACCCAATCTCATGTCACCTGCATTCATGCATACACTTTTTGAAACCTTTGTCAAACTTGATCAGTGGTTTCAAATTCATTTTATCTCACATCATACAAGAGAGAAGGATCATTCCACATGTGAATCCATGCCAAAACAAAATCGAAACATTGTGCCAACTTGATACACTGATGATAACACATATATTTCCAATTTGGATATAAAGAAATTGAAAACTTTCATTTTTTTTTCAAAAAAATAATTATGTGCATATTACTTCATGTGGGAGGAACATAGCGATGCAAAACTTCAGTCTACTGAATTGTATTGATTGGCTCTTCATTTTGGGGCATTGGTATGCAATTGAGGAACTCCTATGTCCTTTCAATCAGTCAAGAGCCACTAGGATCGTTGTTGATTTCTGCATTTTATGACTTGGATAGTTAAAATTTGCCTGTCATAATTTCCTTTACTTCAATTAGGAGCCCTTGTTTCCCCCTCAGTTCTGTAATCCAGATTGATAACTAGGTATTGAAAAGTTTGTGTGGAACTCAAACAGAATTAATACAAATGCCAAAAAACAAAATTTAGTAACATGAGAACTAATTAACTATTAATAATAGTGATGCCTGGAATTCCATTATCGAAGTTAATGCTTCACAGAACTATGGATCCATGAAGCTTATGATAGGATCATCAAGATGAAGCATTGTCAGTACTCTTCCTGTCAGGTGGCAATTGACTACAAGAGCTCTTGTTCAATTGTATAATATTACGTTGATTTTGCTTGAAGACCATGAATCATGTTAGGTTAATGAACAAGGATTTGGCCATTTTTCAGTATTAACTTCCAATATAGTTTGTGTTTGTGCAACTAATTAATAATTGTCAAAGAGTTGTGTCCTTGAATATAGAAAAAGGTGCAAGTTGATTTTTTGTATTCATAGGCTGATCTACAAAATCTTTTTCTGTTAAAAAAAAAATGGGCTCATGTCCTCATGTAGTTCAAACCGTTGACAGTTTAACTAAGTGAAACCAATACGTGAAGATTTAATTTTGTTAGTTTTATAAAAAAGACAATCCAGTGTACGAAGTTTCTATTAACGTAGGGTTCCAAAGAAGGATCTATTGTATGTAGTTTTACTCTGCTTTATAAGAACCTATTGTCATGATTCGAAACCGTGATTTCTAAACCATATGGCTGCCCTCCATAACCAATTTATTTATTTATTTCAAGAAACCAATTGGTGCTTTGTTTTTCTAGCTCTGGTTTTCTTTTCTTTGACTAAAATTGCAAAATAAAATAAAACCTTTTTATTAAGCTTGTTTCTAATCTTAGCATTTTGGTAGTAGTCACTCTATTTATTTCAGACCTCCTTTTTTGGGCAAATGGATGTCTTTATCTGGGACATTTCACATGTGCAGGCTATTCGTACAGGGTGGGTTCATCCTAATATTAACCTGGATAATCCAGAGGAAAGTGTGGTATGTTACCTTCTATCAATTTGCATTTCTCATCTTGTCACTATTAATATGATTAGTTAGAGATGTCAAGGATGTCAAGTTGGGTATTCTGGGAATCTGCTAATTGTGTTTGGTTTCTTGTTAAGGAGTAAAATGAGCATTAGGATAGGGGTTGAATATCGATAATCGCATAACAATATGTTGCCTTAGAAATAGTACCCTCATGGTGTTGGGACCATTTTCCATCAATCGACAATCTGTTCCCTAGCAGATACTTTTTCTATTGCCAGCAAATAACAACTGGTACGTTTGATCAACAAAGACCTATTTTCAGTACTATGATGATTTTTGATCTGTCAGCTATTGAATGAACTGTCTTCCCAAGTGCAAAGTGGGAGCTTGTACAAAGCAAATATATCAATCTCCCTAATTACACTGTTCCAAAACAAGAATAAACTTACTAAAGATTCACAGTTTTAGTAATATTTCTCACTGTGATTTGATACAGGATGTGGATCGGCTAGTCAGTTCAAGGAAGGAGAGGTTGGATGTGAAGGTAGCACTGTCAAACTCCTTCGGCTTTGGTGGGCAGAATTCATCGATCCTACTTGCACCTTACAAATGATAGTAAAATGCTGCTTCAGGACACAGCTCTGGACCTGCATATCCCTTTTACTATGTTATTTTCTTTCTTTCTTTTCTTGTTATTGAATTGTCCATCTGATACATGGTGAGAAAAAAAATGAGCTAGATGCAATGTAATTCTATTTGTTTTGAGATGTTCAAGCAGATGTTAATGTTTTATACTTTTGAGATGGAAGGCTTCTGTTTCTATTGCATGGAGTCTGTCAGATTTCTCTGGTTCAGCATCCGCCCAAAAATTTTGATATTTCTTTTCTAGTGTATATTTATCTTAATTTTATATTATCTAATTGAAATATTTATTGATCATCTAATTATATATTTACATCTCTTAGAAAAAAATTTCAATAGATATAATTTCATCTTTTTAAATATTTTTATTTTTTTTTTATCTTGTTCATTCTTGCATGTGTAATTTATTTCAACCTAAGTATTAACATAATAATTGGATGAATTTATTCATTAAATATTTATCCAAATTTAACTTGATAATCTAATACAATCCTCGCATGTAACGAACACAAATAATATGTATGAAATAAAATGAAATGCATTTAACATATAACACTAATTCAAATATGACTAAAGCAAAATAGAACAGAACCATTTAAACAAGCACACATTTTTCTAGTCTTGAAGATATAAATTGAACATTCATATTTGTAAGATAGGAGCACCCTAAAATATGTCACAAAAAAAACCACATCTTAAACAGGAGAAATTTAAAATAAGAATAAAAAAGCAAACAGATAAACATGCCTCTTGATTGTTGTAGTTATTCTTCAAGTCTTTCATCACTTTTCCACAAACTCAACACAAAAACAAGTGTCATCGGCATTAGAATCATTGTACAAAAGATTGAAACTGTCAACCTAGCAATCCGTCTAGTCCGGTCCCACAGGAATTGGGAGTAAATCATGGACGGACTTTGTCTCGGAGCACGATTGGTAAGAGGTTTTAGATCTGTCTTCGAAATCGACTATTGTCCGTTGTACAAATATCTCCACTGACTTATCAACGCGCCACGCCCATGGGGATTGGAATTGTTGCTCCTACACATGGGGGTTGCAGGTTACCGAACGAGTATCAAGCTCTGATCAAGAAATCAAAACATCCCAGAATACATCAGTCAGTAAACATCTCAGGCAATAACTCCTCATCCAAGTCGGAGTCAAAATTTGCATTTTGCAATCCATGTTCAACTTGTTGAGCTGAGCTGCATTTATATTTGTTTATTAGCCTGCACCATCAAAAGCTATTGTTTCAGTTCAAATAGTTTGAAGACAATAGTAAAGCCAGCAGCTTGACTTGGCGTAGCACCGAGCACATGGAATACGGAATGTCAGAAAGCATATAAAGTTCTGCAAATCCAACAGTATCCCACAAAATAGAGGGTTAATCACAAATTGATGATAGCCAAGTTTATGAAATGAGTTTATGAAATGAAGGTTAATTACAAAATGATGATAGACATGCTTACAATCTTCATACACAAATGAGGTTTATCCTGATAAAAGTTTAAAGCTGACAACGTAAGATCATTTAATTGATGCCAAGAATTAGGACATAAACATTCACAAGCAAATTGACTGCATGAAATGAGAGTTTGACTACCAATTTCAGTGAAACTTTTGACACGTGCTGGAAATTTCTCAGGAGAAGAATCTACGCAGATAATAGCCCTGATAATTAATTTAAACATATCAAACAATAGCAACTGGAAGCTCATTCATTCACATATAACCTGGTGGAGGATTATATGTACCTTGTTTATACTTGGACAGAGACAAAAGTGATCAGTGGCAAGATTTTTGGGAATGATATTTTAGTGAAGGCAGAAGAATATTTCACAAAGAGCTAACATTGTAGCTATGTAGAACTTCTTGAGATAGTCAAAGTATAAATACATTTTAATTTAATATTTAGCTCACAATATCTTGTTGTTTGGCAGATTGCTTCATGATCCCTTGTCAAGTCAGTGTACCATGATTCAAACCATGAATTCCTTCTCTTGTTTATCAAAAAAAAATAAAAAAAAATCAGACCCCTCATAGTAATCATCTAGAGGCCATTTTTCTGCAAAAATATAACCCGACAACCTTATTTATACAGGAAATCTGAAGTGTCACAAGATGTAACAGGTGTTTGAATATGGCCTTCTCTTGCAAAATTGAACCACAAATTCCAAATTTTATCATTTTGGTTTCATTCTATTTTCTTAGTCTCTTTACCATGTGAACTAAGTCCACTAGTCACGCCTAACTAATTGTTTATAGTCTTGGCCAATAAATAATTGAACTTTTTTTTTTTTGTATCATGGGCCTAACTAAACGTTTAACTCCGCCTATGATAAGTTAACCTTGTCGTGGCCCGTCTCAAGCCCGGATAAAGGAGGAGGGTTGCGTTAGGTTGTCAGCCAGTGTTAAACTAAGGCAAATGTTCAATGAATGGATCAATAAAACTATTGTGCTAATGCTAGGTTGTTCCCCGGAAGGAACGCGTTACAGGGTTCGACTGTAATGTCTCGGCAAGGACCGCTACATTTTCAGAACTCGGGTGTAGTGAAAAATATACTAGAGTTTACATTGCAGGGTCCGACTGCAACGTATTGGCAAGGACCGCTACATCTCCATGAGAACTTGAGTGTAGTGTTAAATAAGCAAGAGTTCTCACATCATAGGTTGGGTAAGAACAAATATTATAGAAAAACTAGTAGTCTAAGATTTGGTACATGGAACATAGGAACCCTCACTGGTAAAACAATGGAGATAGTAGATACGATTATTAGAAGAAAAATTAATATTGTATGTGTACAAGAGACAAAATGGGTTGGTGAGAAGGCAAAGATGATAAAGAACTCGGGTTTTAAGTTATGGTATACAGGGAAGAGTAAACAAGAAATGGAGTGGGTATTATTGTTGATAGTTCGTTAATGGATGAAGTTGTAGGAGTAATTAGAAAGGGGGATAGAATTATAGCTCTTAAAATAGTAGTGGAGAAAGAAACTATAAACGTAATTAGTGTATATGCACCTCAAATAGGATTAGATGAAAATACAAAATTAAGGTTTTGGGATGACTTGGATGAAGTATTACAAAATATTCCGTAAAATAAGATGATTTTAATAGGAGGCGATTTAAATGGGCATGTCAGAGTGAAAATAACGAATATGAGAGGGTGCATGGGGGTTATGGGTTTGGAACAAGAAATGAAGAAGATAAAACTATATTGGATTTTGCAATAGCATATGATCTTGTACTAGCTAATATATTTTTTAAGAAAAGAGAAGAATACTTAGTCACGTTCAAAAGTGAAAATAATAAATCACAAATCGACTTTCTTATGGTTAGAAGAGAGATAGAAAGATTTGTAAAGATTGTAAGGTTATTCTGAGAAAGTTTAACTACTCAACATAGGTTAGTAGTATTGGATATACGCCTCAAATATAGTATTAATAGAAGGAAAATATACACGACCCTAGAATTAAGTGGTGGAAGTTAAAGGATGAGAAACTAAATATATTGAAGAGAAGGTAGAGTACAAGTATTAGATGACATATCTGATGACCCTAATACGATGTGGGATAAAATGGTATCAAAATTGAAAATAATAGCTAAGAGTGTACTCGGTGAGTCGAAGGACACCACCAAGTAAAGAATCTTGGTGGTGGAATGAAAAGTCTGAGAAAGTTAAGGAAAAGCGAATAGCGTATAAGAAATTAAATATTTGTAAAAATGAGGAAAATTTGAAAAAATATACAATAGCAAGAAAGAAGCTAAGAAAGCGAAGAATGAAGCTAGATGAAACTTTTCAACGGTTATATCGAAAATTAGATACAAAAGAAGGGAAAGAGACATTTATAAAATAGCTAAAGTGAGAGAGAGGAAGACAAAAGATCTTAATCAAATAAGATGTATTAAAGATGAATCTGATAAGGTACTAGTAAATGATGAAGAAATAAAAGAAGCGTGGAAGAGATATTTTTATCAACTTTTTAATGAAGGTTTAGGAGACCAACTTAATTTAGGTAATTTAAGTAGGTCGAATGAGTATAGAAATTTAAATTTTTCGTAGAATTCAAATTTGAAGTAGATGCAACTTTAAATGGAATGCAAAATGGAAAAGCTTGGACGGATGATATTAGATAGAGGTATGGAAGTGTCTAGGAAACAAGGTATTGAATGACTTACAAAATTATTTAACATGATATTGAAAACAAAAAGGATGTGATCGATAGAGGGTAAGTATCGTAATTCCCTTTTATATAAGAATAAGGGACATACAAACTTGTGAAAACTATAGGGGTATTAAACTAATGAGTAAATGCATGAAACTTTGGAAAAATAATAGAAAAGATTAAGGAAGGAGACCATGGTTCTCGAAAATCAATTTGGATTATTCATGCCGGAAGGTCAATGATAGAAGCTATCATCTTCTCATGACTAATTGAAAAGTATAGAAGAGCAATCTACACATAGTATTCATTGATTTAGAAAAAGCTTATTATAGAGTTCCAAGAGAAATAATATGGAGAATTTTAGAAAAAGAGGTGTTAGTGTAACATATATGAACTAATTAAGGATATGTATAAGGAAGTAATGACCGAGTGAAGACTTGGTGGATTAATCAAGCATTTTAAAGATAGGGTTACATCGAGGATCACTTTAAGTCCTATCTTTTTACACTAATCGTGGGACGAACTCACTGGACACATTCAAGACAAAGTGCGTGTTGTTTCTGAGATGATATTGTTTTAGTAGATGAGACACGTGAAGGAGTAAATGTTAAACTAGAATCTTAGCGGGAAACACTAGAAGTGAAAGGTTTTAAGCTTAGTAGAGGAAAGACAGAATATATGGAATTTAAATTTAGCAATATTAGACGTAATGAGACAAGTGTTAAGATAGGAGATGATGAGTTGTCTGGAATTGAGAGCTTTAAATATTTAGGATCATTTTTGCAAGATGATGGAAGGATTGAGAGAGATGTCTTACATAGAATACAAGTAGGATGGTTGAAATGGAGGAAAGCATCGGGTATTTTATGTGATCGTAAAGTGTCTCTAAAACTTAAAGGAAAGTTCTACAAAACGACAATTAGACCTGCTATGTTATATGGAGCTGAATGTTGGGCTACGACTCGAGCATATGAGCAAAAGATGAGAGTTGCAGAGATGAGAATGTTAAGGTGGATGTGCGGACATACGAGGATGGACAGAATAAGAAATGAGAGCATTAGAGAAAAAGTTGGTGTTGCATCTATTGAAGGAAAGCTCCGAGAGACACGTTTAAGATGGTACGAACATGTACTTAGACGGCCAATAAATGCTCCAGTTAGACGATGTGAAACGATACCAAATATACACATCAAACGAGGAAAAGGAAGACCAAAAAAGACTTGGTTAGCAACAATAAAACAAGATAAAATTTATTTAAATATAGATGATAATATAGTAGGGGATAGAGTCCAATGGCGTAAAAGGATCCATATAACCGACCCCACCTAGTGGGATAAGGCTTTGTTGTTGTTGTTGTTGTTGTTGTTGCTCTCAAAATTTTGAGAATTCAATTTTCTTCAATTGGAACTTGAACAACATTCGATGTTTGGAGGCTATCAATTCATTTTGTAAGGTGAATTTCTTGCTAGTATTAGACATGTAAAGTCGCATACAATTGAATCATCTGTTCACTGTGATGGGTAAAAAGTGATCTTCTAATCAACACCAAAGGATGTAAAGATTATTAGATAAGGCTCAAGAAACTGTTTAACATGCTAAAATACTTTACACTCAGTTCCCTCAAGTGGTTTCAGATCCTGTCATGCGAACAACAAATTTTAGTTGAGATTGTAAGTGAAAATCTATAGGACATGGCTTCATTTGCAAATGCCCCAGCCATAGAACAGTCAAATGGTCCTTCTGCCTGGTGTCTCCTAGTTTCCAGAAAACTCTAGAATGTATTGGTGGTGGTAAAAGGAAATTGGGTTACGAGCACACAGTCCAACTTTTATCACCACAATTATCCCATGGGTGTAAAGAGGGGACCATACTACATTGGGCTATATGATTAAGAAAGGACTGTGACCTCATGAATTATAGAGCATAGCCACACATACACCCAACAAATGAGATGCTCAGATGGATATATCTTAGGTCACAAGAAGCCAACTCCGAGCTCCTGTTCTTGGGCGGTGCCGAGTTGAGGAGTTGGTTCTGATTGGGCTAAGTTGAGGTGCTTCGACCATGAATCTTCCAAACCTCTACCTTCACTTTCTCCTGTTCTGTGTTGCCACATGTCACCTTCAATCTGATGGAAGCACGTGGAACGGATGCGTCGGACCACATCAGCAGTAAATGTGGGACCACCCGGGCACATGAAAGGGAGACAGCTAAAGAGCATAATATTGTTGCCTTAAATGCCTAATAATGACAACCAAACATTTGTTGATGTCCACATGATTTGGTGTTTCAGTGAGACTTGGCAGACAGAACTAATGACAAAGGACCATATTCTGCCTCACCTTTTAGCATCCAGTGTCTCTTTAGATTTTGTTTAGAAAATATCAACATATCAGCTAGCATCTCACTAGAAGCGCTCCTCCTAATTACGCTGTGAACTTATTCATATAGAAAATTACTGCAGAAATCTCATGCCAAAGAGAAAACGACAAAGATTAAAAGAAAGATATTTTTGCTTTATGTTCTATGTAAAGTTCACAAAGAAATAGAGAACTAAAATATATTACACTATACAGTAATATGAATCAAAGATTTTAAAACTTATTGGACAGGCATACTTATGTCACTAGCTGTTAATCAGGTTTACTGCATAGCACTATCCCATCTGAGTCATTTTAAGTAATTAAAATTTTCTAATGACAGACTTGCATTATTCTGTATCCAAGTACAGTGAAACATAAATCATAGAGAATCTAAAGAAACAGTAGGTACTGTAATTCAGATCAAGCCACATATGAATGTGATTTTCAAGTTGTAAGGATCTTTTGATTATAATTTTATGAGCTACGAAAAGCATTTAAAATATTTATTTGAGAAGAAATAGCCCCCCAAAATTTGGTACATTATATATACTGTGTGGATACACATCTCTGTATACATGTCTCTATTTCAGTGCATTAGAGAGCCAATAGGTAAGGTTCTGTCTGATGGTCCTGCTCTACGAAACCAGAAAAATCCATCATGGTTCTTTAAATTCACCTACCATTTCACATCCTCCTTTGAAACCTGAAAATCCATCACTATCCAAGTACATCTACCATTTCATATTCCTCAGCATAATTTGGTCTAGGAATATTGGAGAGTGAGGGATGAGAAGGAACTCCCATACAAAGAATATCACCAAGAAGATGGAGGTGGAGGCGAACACGTTAAATATATCTCAACTCTCTAGTGTCTACATCAATCATGTTGCCAAGCAGCTGGGCTCTTTGAGACCTGAAGATCTCATGGAATCAAAATCTAGAGCCAAGGCAAGTTTTAGTGAAATTTCCCAAGATCACTCCAAGGATAGGAAATACCTCAGTGGGTCTCAACATAGGAGATATCTCAGTGGGTCTCAACAAGAATCACAGGCAACATCAGCAAATTTTCCAATACCAAAGAAGCAAGTGCGAAGGCGACTCCATGCAAGTAAGCCTTATCAAGAAAGATTACTTAACATGGCAGAGGCTAGGCGAGAGATTGTAACTGCCCTTAAACTTCATAGGGCAACCATGAAGCATGCAACTGGGGTGAAAACATTCCAGCTGCAACAGCAGCAGCAACAACAACAGAAACAGCAAAATCCAACACCTTCTCCGACTCTAGAGCTATCTCCAGCAGTGTTAGAAGAGATACAGGAGTTGAATGAGAATAGAAACGACTTTAAAACTCATCCATTCAACCACACCTTTCCTACCTACCTTCAGAATACCGAATTGTTACCCTGTAAATACCGTGCTTTCCCTTGGATGTATCTGCCTATTACCACAATACCTGTCCATGATAACCTCAACAACCCGTTCTGTAATCATCCATTAGGCTTAGATTTGAACCTTCAATGTTTCAACAATGAAAGCAATTCCTCCTGTGACAATCTTTGCAGGAAATCCACAATCCAGCCATCATCACAGCCAACTTCATCTTCTTCAAACTCTCCTAATAGTACCGTACCAAGTTTCCAGACCTCCTGTCTCTCAAAGAGTTCCTGCCAGGCCTCTTGTGATGCATTTGACCCTGCATCAGGGGCATTCCATCAAAGGATGGATCCTGATGAAATTGCAGAGATCAATTTGATTGGGGAGCGGCATGACATGGAGTGGAATGACAAGATGAACACGATGGCATCGGCATGGTGGAGTAAACTCCTAAGGAACATGGATGGCAGCTTTTGTGAGAATGCAGGAGGAGAGAAAATGGATTCACATGATGAGGTTTTCGACATGCTATCTTGTTTGAGTAATGGAGATGCTAGGGAGCCTTGCCTCTCTGAGCAACATATGTGGAACTACTATAATGAAGATTACTACCTTCCTGATGCCACCTTTCCATGGTAACATGGTATCCGAATTTAGAGGACAAAATTCATAAACATTTTAGTATTACTTTCATACTGTTATGCTGGCCCTTCCCTTTCAAAATAGTTTAGATTTATATGATCTTGCTAATATATGTAGAGATTGAATTCTTTGAAGCCATGCTTTGGTTAACAAACCAAAGCTTCAGCTAACCCAGATAATATGACCTGGAATGATGGGAATTTAAGGATATCATACCTTGTAGACTGTCAATTACCATTAGAAATTTAGGAAGAATTTGAAAGTCAATCATTGTTAACTTTGTTAGCATGCTATATAGAATAGACAATTAGGAATAGTCTTTAACTCTTTCTTTTCGTGTATTTTTTATATTAGAAAAATGAAAGTTCAGGTAGAATGGATGCTATAATTTCTGTATAGAAAGGATCAATCATCATGGATGTAGTATACATCCAATACCATTCCCAAGCCCAAATGGAAATGGTTGAGCATTAGGTTAGGCCAAGACAATTGGTATGAAAATTTATCTAAGATGTGAACATGAATCCTAACCCTATATGAGCTCAATAAAAGGATAAGATTCATATAGCCGATCTAAAATGGTTGGGGTAATCACATATTGATGATGATGATGATGATGATGAGTCCAGACTTGAATTGGTTTATCCTTGTTGAAGTCCTTGGAACTAATTAAAAAAAAAACTAACTAGCTACATATGCAGCCTTAATCTATTCTCTTGAATTCTTTGAAGTAATTAAGAATCATAATACAGTTTGAATGAGGATAAAACGTGTATCCTCATTGAAACAAGGAGAGATGTTATTTTATCCTAGGTTTCTACGAACATCGCTTCAATTATCGTTACAACATTTCTCCAGTTACAAGTGTATGGAAGTGCAGAAGCATAAAATATGAAACCTAAGGATCATATTTTCCTTCAAAGCTCATGGTTTACCTCCCTAAAAATACTTCCTAATCTAGCACGCCCTCTGCTATAGATATGTAAAAGATATTATATAAAGTATAATATAGAAAATTCTATATTATTTCATCACAATCCTAGCAAGCATAAAGACCTGAAGTAAAGGCCATTGAATTGACAATAATATGCATTTACTTCTTCGAAGACCACTTCTTTTCTTGCCTGAGGCATCTTAAACCATGAATGCCAGACAAAAATGGTCCATACCTTATTCTCTCATGAGAAGGCATGAATATGAACATTCTGATTCTGAAGGAGAGTTCAGAAGTGCAATCGCAGGGAAGGAGAAAAAGTGTGGAAATCGGAGGCACTCTCCCAATCTAAGAAAATAACCTATCTAATCCATTTAACAATAATAACACGCGCTATACGACAATGATTCGACGTCAAAGAGTTATTTATTGTTCGAAAAAATGTCTCGCATCTACTAACACAGTAAAACTATCAGTCACACTGTGACTGCATCAGCAATTTAAACCGTAAAGATTGTTGCTTTTAGGACATCACAAATTTCCAGACACAATGCCAAGGATTCTGCTCTCACTATGCAATACTTTCTGTAAATAGATATGATCGTATACTCTAAAAGCATCAGGCATGTTGAATCGCAAACAAAAGTTGAGATAGCAAACCAGCAGTGGCCTGGGCTTTACTTGTCGAGAGAGCTGTTCTCACCAATCCCTCCATTCGCATTCCTGAGGGGTGGGGCAGACAAATAGGAAGAAACCGCCCACTGATCCCCAAAAAACGTCGCTTGCATCGTTCACTGCCAAACTTTATCTCTTGCGAGATCAGCGAAACAGGATCATCGAGTGGACTGGTACCTACCACTGAACATCGCAGCTTGAACAAATTGAACGAAGCATGCGAAATGGCCCCAGTCAGGCCTCTCTCTGTTTATAAACTCCGCGTGGACTCGCCATGGATGCTCTAGGTGAGCCATTTCGGAGGGAAATTTCCAAATCGCCCTGTGAAATTTATTTATTTTTTCTTAAAGTACCCTGCAATATTTAAAATTTTCAAAATATACTCACGGATTTCACAGCAACACATTCATTATTTATTTATTTTATATATGATTTCATGGTATTAAATAGTTAGGCATGAAAAATAAAATAAATTTTTTAAAACTTTTAAAGCGTTCAGTAATTTTGAAAATCCATAACATATTTTATGGAAGTAAATCCTAAAATTTAATAGGTAAATTGGAATTTCTTCTCTATAAAATTTAAAATTATTAAAATATTCTCAAAGATTTCAGAGCAACACATTCATTGTTTATTTATTTTATAGATGATTTCATGGTATTAATAGTTAGGCATGAAAAAAAAAAAAATTTTGAAAACTTTTAAAGCGTTCAATCAATAATTTTGAAAATCCATAACATATTTTATGGAAGTAAATCCTAAAATTCAATAGGTAAATTGGAATTTCTTCTCTATAAAATTTAAAATTATTAAAATATTTAAAAGGCATCATTTTTTTTAGTTCATTTACTTGAAAGGTGTGTTTGGTTGGGAGTTTTTGTTGATAACTTTGTTGGTTATCAATAAAAATCTTGTTTGGTTTAGGTTATGAATAATTATTTGGTAATTATTCATTATCTGGTTATGAACAAAAATCTTTTTAGAGGGAATCGAAAAATCTCAGAGAATCAAGGTTTTTATTGATTCTCGGGGTTAAGAATTTTTTTTTTCTAATATTACCCCTAGCAATATATTAAATGTCAATTTATCAAAACTCAATCGATTTTTCGTCCGTTTCGCCATTGCCACCGCTGCCCGTCGACGGTTGTCGATCGTCGTCGTGCCACAGCGTCATCGTCGTCGCTTCATTGCTGTCGCGCGTCGTCGCCGCCGATCGCGATCAAGCCCTCACGTCGCCGTCGGCCGGTCCACCATCGTCGTCGTCGGTCGGTCACCGCTGTCGTCGGCTGGCCGCTGGTCCTTCACCGTCACCCCAGTCGACCACGCATTGTCGTCGATTAATCACTGTCGTCGTCATTAATATTTCTGTCGTCGTCGTCGAATTGATTGAGCAAAAGACAAAGGATAATTTAATAAAATATTAAACTAAATTATATATTAAAATCTCCAATCAAATAAGATTTTTATTAAAGATTATATTTTAATCTAAGATTATATTTTATTCCCTGTATGATTCCTTAACCAAAAGTAAGGAAAATAAACTTGTCTCTATATCTACAACATAATTGACTCTTTTTTCTTTTTTTTTTTAATACAGTTCGATCCTCATATTTTGGAAGGATTCACGTGCTCCGTTGCTCCTTTTGTCAAACCATGTGACATACTAGATTTTGACTATAAGCCGAAGGTTTATCTGGAACAAGGCAATCTTTCAAAGAGAAGGAACGTCCACTTTTCTTCTAATTTTTTTCAAAAGAAAAATAATAAAGAAACACATTGAAAATTGCTCGTCTGTAAGAGCATTTCAATCCTCGAGGTCTTTACATTCGAGGTTTGAACACCCGAGAAGCAAAGTCAAACGCATGGTGGTGCTCCAAGTCAAACAAGAACGGGTCGAAGTCAAAATTCTAAATGATTGTTTGACTTAGCTGCTTCCTGCAGAGAGACAATAGCTATTTTGACTTGGAACTTCTTTAAGGAACATGCTTTAGTTAGGTCGAGTCGGCCACTGTTTCTGACCAAATTTTGCAGTTCAGAAAAAAAACTGTATTTGTTTGATCAGATTACTTTTACTTCTCCACTCTCATGGAACAAGTGAAGAACTCGTTTATTATTCCTGATCGCATGCTTTAGACATGTACAATGTTAGAAACCAGCTCCTATCTGAAAAACTGAAACATTGATATTTCTAAAAATTTCTGTATTAATTATTGCAGTGAGAACAATGACAATATGTTGTCACCTCAAATCTTTACGAGAAAAAAACATCTAGAAAGGTTTGGCTCGACTAAGATTCTTTTAGGATCCCCAGTGATTGGAAACAAGAACTAAGGAGTCAAGCCAAGCCATGATCTGCTCTTCTCTTGCTCGAATGGAGTGGCCATTCCTGAAGTTCTAACTCGATAAGGTGCTCTTGCATTGATCCTGCAGTTAAATTTTTTTTTTTTATCAGAGGTGAACTAAACAGTTGATAATCTCTCGATGAGTATTACCTACCGATCTTTTCGCTTCTCGAGGAATCGCTGAAGCGAAGCCTTTCGAGCAATAGGAAGATCTGTAAGAACAACAATCTTTTGAGTTTTTGAGGAGTATCGACGAGCATCTGGATTAAGAGGAAGGCTTTCTTTTACCAGAGAGACTAGGTCGTGCTGATCTTGCTAGGCCTTGGGCAGTCAACCAAGAATTAGCAACCATGGACTCCAATGTTGGATTTTGATCTTTGGAGCCCTCCGAGGAAGAGGATTCTCGACCCCAATTTTGGTTTCTCTTGTTTCCCTCGCTCGCTAGCTTCAGTAGATCATTGGCTTTCTCTGGAGGGAAGTTGTCGAACACCATGACCTTCCCTCCGTAGAAGATTGCGAGTTGGGGATTCCCTCTTTCCCTGATGCAGAAGGAAGAAACCGACAAGATGATCAGAGACAGCAAATTGAACAGTACTGTTCGATGCGTGGGAGAATGGATGAAAGATAGAAACCTGGCCTCCTCTGGCGCGGTGTTCAACTCGGCGCGCTGGGGAAACAGCTCCATAGCCTCTCCGCTCTCCCCGTCATCCTCTCCGGAGATCTTCGCCCCCGGAAGCAGAAGCATGGTGGTCGGCGGCCGAAACGCCTCCAAGTTGCCTGAAAAACAGCATCGAAAATAATCGATGAAACAGTAACGCGGACAAACCCTAAACCCCCAACCTTCGGGGAACACTCGCCCTAAAACGCAAATTTTGCGCCGAGCGCAAGACGCACGGCAAGTTCTCACCTTTATCGTCGCCTTGCGGTCGGGTATCGAACCCGAACCCCAAATTGTTGATGCTTCTCTTCTCCTTGATGCACTGGCTGAGGAGGTTGCAGGCGACGGCGAAGTTGGTCTTCCCCTGCTTCCGCGCCGCCATCTGCGCCTCTTCTTTTCCCTCTTATATCCGGCGAATAGCTCGACCCAGAAGTTCCCCTTCACGATTCCCTTCGCTTCGTCGTCTACATTTATAGTTCGGCGATTCGCTTCGTTGTCGGGAATTCAATTATCACGCGTGCCGAATCCGTAAAGTATGGAATAAGCAACAGGGAGCACGAGGTGGATTGGAATCGAATCGGTTGAAGAAATCCAGTGGAGAAGGGATTGTGGCCGCAGGTAAACAAAACGTGGAACATGTGGTGGCCAACTGGGCACGTCGATTAGAGCTGATTTATTTATTTATTTATTTTTTGGGTATGTGATTAGACATGCTCTTCGGTTGTTCGATTCCAATTTAGTTTTAATCGATTTTGGATCTGTCGATATTGGAATCGGTCCGAATCGATTTCGATTTCAAAATTTTAACTTTGAAATCAATTCAATCCGGATCAATTCCGAATTAATTTCGAATCACCTTCTTCGAACTTAGCTTTCAAATTCATCTAAGTGTTGATGATCATATTCTTTTTTTCTATCGCAAAATAATCTTGTAGATATGTTAATATGTTAAAAAATTTCACCTTTAAATTAGCAATCGGAATCAAATCCACATCGAAATCAGAACCAATTCCGAATCAGTTATGAAACGGTTCCGAAATCGATTGGAACCGAATCTAATCGGAATCAGAACGATCCTGGTTCAGTTCTAGAACCGGTTCATCCGAATCGATTCCGATTTCGAATTTAATGGATTAATTCCGATTTGATCCCGGATCGAATTGATCCGTTAAACATGCCTACATGTGATTATTGAATAATTAAACATGATAAACAAATCGGAATTAAATTGAATTTTCATTTTTGCTTCTTTTCTTGCTCAATTATCCTTTTTAAATCAAAAATCGATGAGATAAATATGATTTCCGAAGACGAAACATTAATTTAATAACTTTAACCTGCGTCGTAATTCGAATATTCACGAAATTACAGAGATAGCCCCGCCGTGTATTTAACTCCGGTCGCCGGCAACCACAAGTTGCCGTCTAGAAACTGAGTCACCGTGAAGTTGACCACCATCGCCGGGTCGCTGAGCACGTGAAACCCGGCCCACTTGACCCGTCTCGTCAGATTAGAACCCGGCCCATAATTCAGATACTCCGCGTAATACAGCGTGCCCAAGGCGAAATCATTGTCCCACTCGAGCCAGCCCTCGGGCCGGAGAACCGGGCCGAGATAGGACTGCATGAACACGGCCCGGGAGTATTCCTTCCACGGCCTCCCCAAATACGTCGCCGTGGCGTTGGTGAGGTCGGCCTCGCCGGTGACGTTGCAGAACTGGAAGGAGAAGCCGGTGTTCTGGTTGGGGTCCGCCCGCCCCTGCGCCGTGACGGAGTTCTTCTGGTTCGGGAGCGGCCGCCGCGCGGCCAGCACGCTGTTCTGGAACACGGCGGCGGCGTTGCCGAACACGAAGTCGACGGTGCCGGACACGCGGCAATCGCGGTAGAACTGGCGGAGGGAGTGCGCGTAGAGCGTGTCCTGGTACCCGGCGAACTCGCAGCGGTAGTAGACGGAGAGGTCGGAGTCTGAGCGGAGCGCGACCGCCTGGTGCTTCCCCGGCCCCGCCGTGTTCTCGATCGTCAGGTCCCGCGCGATGAACCCGTTGGCCGTCACCGCTGTCAAATCACGAATGAACGTTAACATGTTTCCGACCGCGGTTTGGTCAAACCGCTTCGGTCCGTTTCATTGAAAGCCCGACACGGGTGAAGCCAGGACATGAACGCGAACCAAAGCAACAGTAGAGCTACCGACGAAATTTCCCCAAATGGCATACTCGAACTATGAAAAGAAGTCCTAAGTGTGACCCACTAAGACTCATCAGGGAGTGGGTAATGGCTTAGGCTGAAATGTTGGTGCCTCAAGAAGCGGGTGACATTTACGAATCCGGTCCATGATACTGAAGCTGCAGCGCATGTGAACGGTTTATTAAATGCTTACAGCGACCCATGTATCCCTAATTTCACTGGACTTAAATTAATAAATCAAAATTGAAGTCTAAATTACTAAATACCCTCCATTGACTGCCTCAGTCGCTCATTAAGGCGGCCGTCGCAGCTAGCAAGCTCCGTCCTGGCAGTCGCTTGATAAGGCAGCTAGCTTCGCTTTATTTAATTTAGTTAAATTTAGTTTTTTTTTAAAAGGAAGGGTGTGTGCCAAAACATGCATGCTTAAATGGAAATTAATTAAATAAATGGAAAGAAATTTTGTTGGAGACTCACCGAAGGTTGCGCTGCGATAGGTGGTCCAGCCGTCGATGTAGTTGCGGTTGCCGGAGATGATGGTTTGGCCGACGCCGTCGCCAATGATCATCAAGTTCGACTTCTTCTTCTTAATGTCCACGTTCTCCTTGTACACTCCCCTCTTTACGTAGATCACGTATCGCCGCTGGCTGTGGTCCGGCGCCTCTTCCACGGCGGCCGAAATCGTCGTGTAGTTCCCGGTCCCGTCCTGCGCCACCACAGCGTCCGCGGCCGGCGGCTGGGAGGATTCCTGCAGTAACCTTCGGTCTCCTGGAGAGACCCACTCTGGGAACCCCATTAGCCGCCTGCGGCCGGCGCCTCCGGAGGCGCCGGCGATTTCCTGGAGGGCGTCGGAGACGAGGGAGGTGACGGTGTCGAGGCCGTCGGCTATGAGGGAGGCAGGGAACCCGCCGCCGAGACCTTCCTTGCAGGTGTCCTGGTTGCCGAGGGCGGCGCTCATCCAGGAGTGGAGGTCGAAGCGGCGGTCGCCGGTGCTGCTGCCGGAGGCGGAGGAAGGACGAGCAGCTGAAGAGGAGTCGAGAGCCCAAGAGAGCTCGTCGGAGGAGAGGTCGAGGAGGTCTACGCAGTCGGTGATGGCGGCGGAGAGGCGTTGGTCGAAGACACCGGGAATGCTAGAGAGCAGCGACAACACGCCCTTGATCTGGTCTAGGGTGGATTGCAAGGTGGAGACGAAGGAGGCGGAGGGGACAAACGGAGGCGATCCCGCCGTCACCGAAACAGAGCCACTGTTCTCGCCGGAAGCGGCAGCGTAGGAAGAGAAAGCTTGAGGTAGAAGAAGTAGAAGGAGAATCAGAGGAGTAAATGCGAAAGTAGAAGAAGCCATTGCGACCTGCACGGCAGAGGAAGTAACTAATGAAGAGTGACTTTCAATTCGATGAGCTCAGATTAACTCCATGGAGCAGAACAGAGCAGAGGGTAGTATACATATAGAAACGAAAAACGCGTGACAGCTGCGCCGAGAAGAGGAAACGAAGACCAAACTACGTACGTGTAGAGTTCAGTTGTACATTAGAATGTTTTTACTGTGTATTAGATTAGATGCGAAATTAAACATAAAATTTAATATAGTTTAGTAATTACTAATTTAAACATCAAATTTGGCCCATTTTTTCCTTCATAAATGTAAAATAAAAAATATATTTGCGTCTGCTCTTCCGGAACTTCATTGAATGTGGGGGGAGGAAGACCAAAATCTGCAATCATATCTTTATTTATTTCTTAACCTTTTTGCTATTGGCATTTCTCCGACTTCAATCTCTTGAACATGCAACATGCATCGAGCAGTGTCGTGTCTTTAATTCCATGCACCGACACCGCATGGACAAACCCGCAGAAAATATGATTTAATATTTTAAATGTTTCAATCAACTTTATCGACATGATTTTGATTATTAACACGACGTTTTATATATAACATGACCTCAGAGGCACGGTGCATTCGTAAAACGACAGAGATATTTTACGTACGGATATAATTCTATTTTATATATAAAGGTAAATATATAAAAATTTATATTTGTCCGCCTTCTATTACTTTTTGTAATTTTTTAGCTTAGGGTTGGATTTATTTATTTTTTGTAATTTTTCGAAGGAGACACTTCCCGTTTGAAATTGTCCAAATATAATATCATAATTTTATATTTATCAAAAAACACATCTTATTTTTTTTTATCTCTCCTGTCAAACGTGGATATTAAACTGTCCGAAAAAAGTGATATTAGATATTTAAATTTCAGATCCACTATATTCCTGAGAATATAATTTCCAACACTATTTTTTTTTCGGTCAGTTGATATTATATGTGATGTTGGAATTTAAATTCCAACACCACTATATTCCTAGGAATATAATTCTCAACGCTATCTTTTTTCAGGAATAACTTGATATTATATGTAGTGCTGGTAATTTAAATCTCAAGATCACTGTATTCTGGAAAATTTAAATTCCATGACTACTGTATTCCTAGGAATATAATTATCAGCATCATTTTTTTTAGACAAGTTTGATATTGTACGTGGTGTTGGAAATTCAAATCTCAAAACCACTGTATTCCTGAGAATATAAGTTTCAGAACGATATTTTTTTCGGTCAACTTGATATTCACGTTTGACGGGAGGAGTAAAAAAAAAAAGATCCGTCTTTTGATAAATATGAAATTATGAAATTGTATTTAGATAATTTTAAATTTGAGGCGCTCTTTGATAAATTATTGAAATTTATTTTTATAAATAGAATTTGATTTTCAGTGTTAGAATGACTTTATAGAGATACATAATTACAAAGTCAAACTTTACTTTTGAATTCACTTTGATATTCGAAGAAAAATATATATTCACAATAAAATTAATCGATATTTTATAGTTCGATCTTGGTGGGGAAAAAAAACACAGTAAAATTCCAATCCACCGCCGCCCAGCAATTCTGATTGATAAAAAAAAAAAGCGATTAATTTATTTGCAAAAAATAAAATTTAATATGGGGTTTGACTACATCAACACCCTCGCCGCATGTTCTCCTTGACAACCGGAATAAATTCGGCGCTTGTGATCTTCTCAACTAATTCTATTTATGACACCGAACTCTTGAGCTCCTTATCGCAAGTGACTTAAAGGCCATTGCAAAAAACAAAAGCTTTTTAATTTTAATGGCCATGAATTGGGCTCCCTGTTTCCCAAAAACTGTCAATATTAATTGTTTCTGTGGTTGAAACTTGTAATCTTCGTTCCGAGTCCTCCGATTTTACGAGATTATATAGTAAATAAAAGATATAAAAAATATTTTTTTTCTCTATAATCTTCGATCAAACTTTTTTTATCGTCGACCACCATCCATATTATAGGCCAACTCTTGTACCCGTCAAGATCACATCTGTGTCCCTCCGATTGAATTACGATCGAATTCTTACTGGAATCCGATCAAATTGCAATCGAAATCCAATCATAATTCGGTCGGAATCCAATCGTAATCTGATCGATATCAAAGTCAAATCGAATCACGATCAGATTATAGCGAAAATTGACTGTGATTATGGTAATCAACACCTGCGATCTAGCCAAACTACGACTCCAATCAAACCATGAGCAGAATCTAGTCGAATTGTAGAATTCAACTTAATTCTAGCTGAGTCGCATCGTACGACATATCAAACATCTATATATAGAGAGAGAAATATTATTCTACATAATTGATTCATGAATATCTCTATTATCTACCGTTCGATCGGATGCATATTATAGTCAAATTCTTTTATATATATATATATATATATATATATATATATATATATATATATATATATATATATATATATATATATATATATATATATATATATATATATATATATATATATATATAGAGGATGATAAATAAATTAAATCAAATCAAAATTTCAGCTTAAAATTTTAAAATTAATAATTGTTTATTTGATTTTTTTTTAAATACTGTTCAGGAATATTGTGTTGGTGCAATCGGCCCAGGTCACGATTGACCAGACTCGAGTTTGACTCGAGTGATATTTTAATGTTTGACAAAGGGATTTGACAAAGTGGTTTGGCATTGATGTTTGACATTAATGTCGGTTAATATGTTGGGGAGATTGTTGGAGCAATCGACCCGGGTCATGTTTGACCGGACTCGAGTTTGACTCGAGGAAGACATTGATGGTTGACTGAGGTTGACCATGTGATTATGGGAAAGTCCAAGCATGAGTCTTGGCAAGGTAAAGTCCAAGTCATGGGTACTTGGCATGGAAAGTCCAAGTGGGACACTTGACATTTGGTAAAGTCCAAGTCTTGAGTACTTGGCATGAAAAGTCCAAGTGGGACACTTGGCGCATGGAAAGTCCAAGTCATGAGTACTTGGCATTTGGGAAAGTCCAAGTCTTGAGTACTTGGCATGAGAAGTCCAAGCATGGGTCTTGGCAAATGAGAAGTCCAAGCATGGGTCTTGGCAAATGGAAAGTCCAAGCATGGGTCTTAGCATGGAAAGTCCAACATGGGTTGGCAAGGGAAAGTCCAAGCTTGAGTCTTGGCATTTGGAAGTCGAGGATTGATTTTGGGCGTAAAGTCAGCGAGTCTTAGCGGCGTAAGTCGATGTGCCTTGGCGGTGTGAACAGATTAGCATGACATAAGCAGGGAAGCACCTGGAGGCTAGCGCGATGGATGAACAAATCATGGATGACAGGAGGATCCGCGCGGCGTGAGGTGATGGCCGGTGGCTCAGAAGGCTTAGAGTCTATTTGGGTGGTCAGTATGGCGGTGGCTAGAAGGCTGATCGGTCGACTCGACGGTGGCTACCGACAATGATCGCTAATATTCGACTGCCAAGAGATCCGTTGAAATTTTTCTAGCGTGGATCGACCCGTTGTCTCACGACAATAGTGACATCAGTCGACTGGTGACTTATGGCAGTCGACTGATAGGCGGAAATCCAGGTCGCGCGGAAGGATAAAAGGAGCTCGACGGGAGGATTTTTGCATAATGGTTTCTTGAGCATCTTTGGGGCGATTTGTTGCTACAAATCAGAGTCTCCAAGGCCACTCTTCAAGCAACCAAAAGCAAGCAATCCAAAGCATTTGTAAAGTGTTTTTACCAGACAGATTATTCTTCATCTTCATTGTATTTGCTTGTTGCTTTTAGATTATTGTTGTAATCTATCGTAAGAGGTTTCTCCACCTCCGACTTGTGTCGAGAAGGAGTATTTGTGATTAGTGAGTGCGTGTGCATCACTAGGGCTCTTTAGAGCTCGATCCATGGAGTATGAACCGTTCGGTTCCGAACCACGTTATATCCTTGTGTTCGTGATTGTATCTTTTCGTTATTGCTGTTATTATTTCTATTCTGCTGCGCATAATGAGTTTTGTAGAGACGATCGCGAATGATTTCCATCTACGTACGAATTCAACGCTATTCACCCCCCCTCTAGCGGCGTCAAATCTCCAACAAGTTGTATCAGAGCCCGGGGCTCTTCTACGGACTAACCGCCGGGAGCTAGGACAAAGAAGACTAGAGGGTAAAGATGGAAATCCAAGGACAATTGGGATGGGATATCAACACCCCAATTCCGTATGCCTTCTATGGACGAGAAGGTTTCAATTCTTGGAAGGCGAGAATTGAAGATTTTTTGATGATGAGAGACCTTGAGGAGTGGTCCGCATTGATGGAAGGATTTGAATATCCTAAGGGACCAAAGGGAGGGTTTCTCAAGAAGAAGAAATGGAGTGAGGAGCAACTCCAACAATTCGGTAAAAACAAGAAGGTAATCAAATTCATTTTTGATTTAATTCCTAATGACCTCTTGTGTAGCCTAGGTGACTATGTGGATACTAAGGAGCTATGGAGCGATTTGGCCAAGCTCCATGAAAGCCTATCATCGGTTCAAGAAGAAGGACCATCACCCTCTCAAGATCAAGAAGAAACATCTAAAAAGCTTGAGGATTCGGAAGTTGATAGGGAATCAACATCCGGATCGGAGAAGGAAGTAGAATCGGAAGTTGATAGGGAGTCAATTTTCGGGTTGGTGGAGGAAGTGGAAGAAGCATCCACTTCTAGGATTGAGGAGAGATTAGAGTTTCCTCAACACCGGAGCAACAAGAAGAACCATCTACATCCGGTAGAGAGGAAGAGCAAGCTCAAGAATCCACTCCGACCACCACAACCACCCTAGGTAACTCAAGCATGTCAATTAATAATAAAATGAATATTATATGCTTTGAGTGTAGGGAGAAAGGACACTATAAGAGTAAGTGTCCTAAACGGGTTAAGAAGACTCCACCCGTGCCAAAAGTCAAGGAGACCGGTGTCTTAATGAAAAAGAGCAAGGAGCAAGTGATTTGCTTCAAATGCCGACTACCGGGTCATTACCGGAGTCAATGCCCGAAGGGGGAGAAGAAGGGGCAAGGAGGAGCATCACAAGTAGGGGGAGCTTCTATAGCTAACCCTAAGGTATATTTCAATAATGCACCTTCTAGATTTAAAAGTCAAAAGCATGCTAGGAATTTTAATTCCCTTGCAATTCATAAAGAGCATGCTAGAAGTAAGGAATTTTGCTTAGGTGATAAAAATGTTTACCTTAGGAGTAAGGAAAAATTTGGGACTAATGTCCCTAAAAATATTTTACCTAAGGAATCAATTAGGAAAATAAGAGAACATCTAGATCTAAATCTTAAATGGACTAGGCATATGCCTAGAAAGTCCAATGCCCAAGATTTAAATTAAAATTCTAAAATTGGACAATTAGAATAGGAAAATCAAGTCTTGAGGTTAAGGCTTGAAAAACTTGAAAAAACTCTAAATAAGATACAAAATCAATTTAAAGGGTCTAATGGTCAAAATCAAGGGTCCAAAAGTCAAAGTCAACACCTAGGACCTAAGAGTCAAAAGTCAACCGAGGGCAAGCAAGGTTTGGGTCACAAATCTAAGCCTAAAGTGGCTTATCATAGTGTTCCATTTGACTATGGAACACAAACTAGGTCTAGGAAGACTAAGATCAATAGGGAAGTCATCCCTAGAATTGACCAAAGGGTGTGCCTAATGGCTAGGGTTTCAAGGAAACCTAGGGTGACCACTAAGAAGGTTGCAAGGGGAGTTACCCCTAGAGTCAACCTAGGTAAGACCCAAATGACCAAGGCTAACAAGCCTAGGAGGGTCATTAGGAAGGTATCTAGGGAGGTTATCCCTAAGGAATACCTAATTAACTCTAGGAGCTCAAATCAGTTTTGGGTTCCTAAGAGCGTGATTGATTCATGTTAGGTGGGTTTAGGGTGTGCCAACCTTGATTGGATGGGTAGTTAACTCAATCACGGTAAAGGTGGCACTTTAGAATGTTTTCAAGGTTATGGTTACCTTGGAAATATATTTGAATCAATATCCTAAAAGATTTTAGGATGTGCCAATGCACTTTTGAATTTAAAAAAATCAATTAAATTGACACAATTTAGGTTTAGAGTGTTAGTGTGTCATTTTGGTCTTTTTGGCACACTAGGGAGATTAATGATAATATGACAAAATATATCTAACTATATCAAATGACAATTAATATTAAAATTTAGGTATTACTATACCTATATATTTTATATGTCATGCCTTGATTGTCATATGTCATGTCATGACATCATGCCTATTTCTATGATTTTATATGTCATGAGTATGCTTAGGGATTAAGAATAAATGTCATGTGTTTTTAGATTTCATATTATGTCATGACATCATGATCATTGGTCATGCTTAATTATTGCTATTATTATGCCATGATCATTTCATGCATTAACTTGATTGAAAATTGATTTAAGGACTATGGCATGACTTGGAGTCCCATTCATAAGGGAATCAAGTAGGGTTGCCTTAGAAAAATGCATGAAACCCTAGTTTAGGGAGAACAAAACTCACATCTCACATCCAATTGACATGTATGTGTATTTATACACCTTAGATACATGTGAGATGCTAGGATATGAGTTAAGTTCAAGGTGCATAGGTTTTGCATCTAGATAAACTCAAACTCATCTTATATGATTAGTGGATCATTAGGAAAGCATGTGTACAAGTCATGTACATAGAGCCCAAGGAATATGATCCAAAATAAGGTTTTGAAAACATTTTAAAATCATTTTGAAAAACCTTGGTGAAGTCTATCTTTTGACAGCAATCACCATTGATAGAGTTGATACAAAATAGGGCCAAAATATTGAAAATTTCAATGGTTTTGAGTTTTGTATCAAACTCACTATTTTATGGGTAAAATAATTTTCAAATATTTTTCACCCATTTTGTGTGTCATAAGTATTATACGTATGAATTTTCACGATTTTTCGAATTACGTATAATTATTTATGAATTTTCAAAATTCATTTCTGATAGCTGAAAATCGAGATTTTCAGTTATCAGTCGCATACAATGTGATCGGTGATAATATAGTGTGATCGTGATTCTTTATCAGTCATTGCCAGTCGATTCGGTTAACAAGGTTTGTTTAGCGTGTTTATGGAAAGGTTCCTAATCACTCAGAACCCTAGGATATGCTTTAGGAAGCATTATAAATGGTGAAAATCTATTGGATATAGATTAGGAGCTGTGTTAGGTCAAAGTATCAAATTTAGGGTGAGTGAAAGTTCTATGTTGAACTTAGAACCTTAATTTTGATGGTTTAGAGTTCCTATTGGCTTAGGGGCTTCCAAAGGACATTGTTGGTGCAATGGTCAAGGGGGAGCAAGCCTTTAGGGGGAGTTATCCATCTTGGGATGATGGATGTGTTTCTCTTCTTGAAGGGGGAGAAGTTATTGGGAGAGTATCATCAATTGGGAAAATTGATGGGTTTTTGATACCCAATTTGGAAATTGGGAGAGTATAGGATTGTCTCTCTTGAGTGATATGTGAATTATCACTAGGAAGATGGTAGACATCCTAGGTATTTATTTTTGGATCAAGGGGGAGATTGTAAGATCTCATTGGGATATGAGACATTTACCTCCTTGGAGAGAAAACCTTTTTGATGTTAGTCAAAAAGGGGGAGAATGTTTAGGGGAGAACATTTGGAGAGTGCTTACCAATTTGGGATAATTGGTAAGGGATTTGAGTTAGTGGTCTAACTCAGATGATTTGTTTGGTTTTTGTCAAACATCAAAAAAAGGGAGATTGTTGGTGCAATCGGCCCAGGTCACGATTGACCAGACTCGAGTTTGACTCGAGTGATGTTTTGATGTTTGACAAAGTGGTTTGACATTGATGTTTGACATTAATGTCGGTTAATATGTTGGGGAGATTGTTGGAGCAATCGACCCGGGTCATGTTTGACCGGACTCGAGTTTGACTCGAGGAAGACATTGATGGTTGACTGGGGTTGACCATGTGATTATGGGAAAGTCCAAGCATGAGTCTTGGCAAGGTAAAGTCCAAGTCATGGGTACTTGGCATGGAAAGTCCAAGTGGGACACTTGGCATTTGGTAAAGTCCAAGTCTTGAGTACTTGGCATGAAAAGTCCAAGTGGGACACTTGGCGCATGGAAAGTCCAAGTCATGGGTACTTGACATTTGGGAAAGTCCAAGTCTTGAGTACTTGGCATGAGAAGTCTAAGCATGGGTCTTGGCAAATGAGAAATACAAGCATGAGTCTTGGCAAATGGAAAGTCCAAGCATGGGTCTTGGCATGGAAAGTCCAACGTGGGTTGGCAAGGGAAAGTCCAAGCTTGAGTCTTGGCATTTGGAAGTCCAAGGGGATTGATTTTGGCAGCGTAAAGTCCAAGCGGAGTCTTAGCGGCGTAAGTCCAATGTGCCTTGGCGGTGTAGACACCGTTAGCATGACATAGCCGAGGGAAGCACCTGGAGGCTAGCGTGATGGATGAACAAGTCATGGATGACTTGGAGGGATCCGAGAGGCGTGAGGCTGATGGAGGTGGCTAGAAGGCTTAGGTCTAGGCTAAGGGTGGTCTAGCAAGTATGGGGGCACCATACTTGGGTTAAAACCTCATCTTTGAGGTTGGCAGTCGACTGACATTATGGCCGGTTCGACTGTCGTGAGTTGACTTGAGTTCGACTGCCGTTTAAGAGCTGAATGCTCGGCGATCACCGCTCATGGGAGCAATGGATGTCTGGCCGATCGCTAAGGATCGGAATCATCGCTAGTTCACCGCGAGCACAATGCTCGTAGCCGATCGTAGCGATCGATCCGCGGGCCGATCGCTAATGTTAGCGATCGGCCGAAGAGATCCGTTGGAATTTTTCCAGCGTGGATCGACCCGTTGTCTCACGACAACAATGACATCAGTCGACTGGTGACTTATGACAGTCGATTGATAGGCGAAAATCCAGGTCGCGCGGAAGGATAAAAGGAGCTCGATGGGAGGATTTTTGCATAATGGTTTCTTGAGCATCTTTGGGGCGATTTGTTGCTGCAAATCAGAGTCTCCAAGACCACTCTTCAAGCAACCAAAAGCAAGCAATCCAAAGCATTTGTAAAGTGTTTTCTTTACTTGTATTGCATTATTCTTCATTGTATTTGCTTGTTGCTTTTAGATTATTGTTGTAATCTATTGTAAGAGGTTTCTCCACCTCCGACTTGTGTCGAGAAGGAGTATTTGTGATTAGTGAGTGTGTGTGCATCACTAGGGCTCTTTAGAGCTCGATCCGTGGAGTAGGAACCGTTCGGTTTCGAACCACGTTATATCCTTGTGTTCGTGATTGTATCTTTTCGTTATTGCTGTTATTATTTCTATTCCGCTGCGCATAACGAGTTTTGTAGAGACGATCGCGAACGATTTCCATCTACGTACGAATTCAATGCTATTCACCCCCCCTCTAGCGGCGTCAAATCTCCAACATATTATTCATAAATATTAATAAATCCAATATATATATATATATATATATATATATATTGATATGTTAGATGAGGGGTTCTTGTACACTTGTGCATAAATGAAAAACGCAATAGTAAACGAGAAATGCATAGTATTGTTATGCTCGTCGTCGCTGCTTGGGATCCCGCTATCGGATCCCGGTTGTCATGCAACCAGATTGTGCCCCGAGACAAGATGCAATCTTGATGGGACGCGACCGAATCGCAACTGCGACAGGACGCAATCAAATCGTGACCGCGACGGAATACGACTAGATTGTTGCCGTGTCACGGGGCGAATCGTGGTCATGAAAGGATTTTGATCGGATCACGATCACAATCCAATTGCGACATTGTGGTCGCACACGTCGTTGCCGCATCATAGCCAATCACCGCCATGATCGCATCTGATCGCGACAAGAGGAGCATAGGCGGTCAATCACGGCGAGAGGATGATGTAGGCGACTCCGACGAATTTAGGGACTAGGTTATAGTGCACACAAGAAGGACGACAAATAACGAGAGGGTGCGAGAGGGATGATGCATGGATCGACAGAGGATTTAATGGTGATCGCGAGTCGTACATATTGGATCGAAAAGAATGCTTGAGGGGGGTGAATACCGTTAAAAAAATTTCCTTATATTTTTGTAAAACACATCAGATTGCACAGTGGAAAAAGTAAACACAAAACCAAGACGCAAAACCTTTTTACTTGGTTCGTAGACATGAGACTATTAGTCCAAGGCCCAGCGATTCAAGATCGCTATTGATGGACAATCCACTAAATATCTCTTCGTCGTTGGAGGTAAGAGACTCGCTTCTTTTATAAAAGATGAGGAACAATAACAACTTTACCATCTTCCAAATGTAAGTACAAAAACAAATGATACAATCACATTAATAAATATACCGACACAAGATTGGAAAAGTAGAGCATGTGGTCGGGGTTGTAGCATTACGACACCGAGGTAGATCGTCGAGGTTTGAGAGCACAAATACTTGGAAGATGATGTATTAGAGTTTATGTCCGAAACCACTTTTATAAACTTTTTCAGTCGACTGGATCTGATCCAATCGACTCCAGCTTAATCTAATCTAAATCTGATGCGGCCAAAACTTATCAATCATAATTTATCTTGTTCCAGTCAACTGGACCTGATCCAGACGACTGAAATCCCTTCCAATCGACTAGAGTCATTCTGAACTGTTCTCGACGCTATTTTCTTATTGTGTCATAAAGTTAGCACATAAAGACAATGTTCGAGGAGTAGTAATGACAATTTTTTGATTGTCCGATCTCGATTTCGGTATTTCTCCAGAACTCTTAATCAGATCAACGTCTAAGGATGTCCTTGGAATGAGGATGCGACCTTACCACTCTACACAAGGTTCTTACCTTTGTCAAACCCCTAGTTCCTTTGACATATTTAGACTTTCCTGATTAGCTTCTGATCTTTAAACTATCATAACTTCTTCCTAGTGTCCAAACTCTTCTGACCTATCACGAATTCCTCATTTGGTGTCTTTGACTATCTCGACTTCTTTTTGATATCCAACCTCTGCTTGCCCATCACGAATTTTTCACCTTATGTCTTCGACCACTATAACTTCTTTCTGATGTCCAGATTCTATTGATCCACCACGAATCCTTCACCTATTATCTTTGATCATGCTAAGACTTCCTTGTCTAGTCCTACTAAGATTTCTTACCTGTTAAATACTAAAAAATTAACACACTATATCAAATCAAATCACTATATATTGTCAAATATCAAAATCATAGAGATTGATTGCGCTAACAGTACACAGACACGCAAGGAAAAGTCGAACAACATATCATACCTGTTAACATACTTTAGCCTCCAGGGCTAGTTTAGTTGATAAGTGCAAAGAGATAACTCTTAAGTGGATAGAGATCAATTCTCAAGGAAATCATGACTCTGAACTATCAATGAATCTCTCATTTACATTTTTCATTTGAATCCTGATTTATCTCTTTCATCAATAAAGATAATCTAAGAAAATCACTGCTACTATGATTTCACATTTTTTCGATGCATGTTCACATGACAAGCAATGGTCGAGATTGCCACGTGACGTGCGTCCCTCAAGCACACACGTTGTGCACCCTGTGATGCTCACGTGCATGACCGAGGGGTGTATGCCAAGTGGCAGCGCTAAATATTGCCTGTCATGTGGCCCCTCAGACACGCACGAAAGAGCGCACACAAACCAAACCTCTTTTTATATATATATATATATATATCACATAGTAAAAAATATTTTCACATTCCTTTAGCCAAACAAATGCTGAAAATTAACTATACTCGTGGTTTTATACTTTTGTACGAGTGAGAATGATCGGTTATAGTTCAAAAATATTTATTTACGAATTAATAATTATTTTGCTATGAATAAATATTTTGTTTGGTCATTTTAAAAAGTATATTTGGCTATATTATTAACGATAATGGAATGTCAGGTGAAATATTAAAATGATTATTTACATTTTTGTAATTATAGGCATGTTGATGCATATTATCAAGTGTGATCCGGTAAAATTGTTAAAATTGTAAGGTCAATCTTGTGAGTTCGGACGGGACGGGCCGTTTTTGATTCTCGTCCTGCCCTCTCTCCTCTTCTCCCTTGCATCACCGACCACCTCCCGATCGCCATCCGGCAGCGGGGCGGCGGAATTCTGGGGCAACTAATTTCGTCTGTGCGCCTTTCGAAGGTTCGTATTCCTCTCCCTTTCACTAATCCTATCTCGGGCTACCGGTTGAGTAATCGATCATCCAATCTATCTAGTGGTGAGGGCTTCCAATTTTTTTTTTTTCGCGATCGCTCGCTCAAACTGATGTTTCCTTGATCTCGGTATGCAAATATTATTTATGCTTTTGTTTTTTTGGCATTAGATTCAGAAAAATTATCTGTGTGTTTGTCTTTTTTGAAGTCCTTGTTTGGTTGGAATACAAGCTGCTTGATGCGGGATTTCTCTTTATATGTCTAAAGATTGGCAGGATTTGACTGGGGAATTGTGTTAAGGGTAGCAGTATCGTCTGTTTATCAGGGTTCGGCTATTGCTGATGGCAGAGAAGGCCTGTGTTAAGCGCCTTCTGAAAGAATATCGTGCAATTTGTAAGGTGCGTGTTTTTTTTTTCCCCCAACACGTGAGGGGCCAGATTCCATAGAATTTACTGAAGAATGTTTCCTATGTTACCTTGAAGTCTGCTTCTCTATGAATGGTCACGTTTATTGTTATCTAGTAATCTAAATAGGATCTATGCGTTTCTGCATATGCACACCGTGATCGCACTAACTTCTTGTTTCTCTAGACTACTCGCCGACATGGCTGTATCTAGTGATACGGCATTTCAAGTTATTATTATTCTTTCAAGCTTCCAATCCGAAATAGATAGCTTGATGGCGATGATGATTGTACTTGTAAGATTTGTTAATATTCCTGCTACATAGACTTCTTTTTCATTTCTTCATCCTGTACATGCTTAGATAAAAGGGTTTTGACTAATTTTATTCTTTGAATTTCAATTAGGAACGTTTTCTTCTGATCATTCCTGTCAAATGCTATCATTTTGGAAAAATCACTTTTTTCATCCTTTTCAAAGATCCGTTGTACAGTATCTTACCATATGCATTTAGTTTCATTATCATGAGGTTAAGCATTGTCTAGTATGTTCAAACTTGCCCAACATTTTACAATTAAATTGCAGGAACCTCCTCCGCAGATTGCAGCTCGTCCTTCTCCTTCTGATATTCTTGATTGGTGTAAGTCAACCATATCTTTTGTTCCTCCTTTCATTTAAACTCAGTCTGTTCACTATCATATTTGTATCTCAATTTAAGTGAATGGCATTTCTCACAAGGGTTTGGGTTCTGATTAACCAATCTCAGAACTGATCCCTGCTACATTTTCATATGTTGTAGTAAGCAGCACCCATCTCGTGGTGTGGAGTTGCAGCGTGGTAGATATTTTACTATGTCCCCCATGGAGTCTTGATTCATGTAAATTTAGAGTGTGGAACCCTCAACTGGGTTTGAATTTTGAAAAATTGTGTCCATATATACTAAGAAAATATGCGCTTCCAATTCATACGTTTCTATTATTGTACAGGTACTGTTTCTCTTGATAATATTTCTATAAGATACTGGTAATAAAATGTTAGTCATTATTTGTAGAATGATCCTTGAGCTCCTAAATTCTACCTATACAGGTATATATTTTAAAACCTCGCAGTGAAGAATAACTTAACATTCTCTTGTCACTTGATTCAGTTATAACCAGCACCTTGTTCCTATTAGAATCATCTTCATTTATCCATCTCTAGTTATCTGGTATTTGTATTGGAATTGATTGTGTTTGGCATCTTTTTTCAGATTTTGTCATTGAAGGAAGTGATGGGACACCATATGCAGGTAACGTTTGCCATCTTAGTTATATATGTTAATGGTTAGTCCATATTGGTCATATGTTAGAGTATTCCTCTCTTTGAAAGGTTAGTTTTCCATCAGCAATCACTCTAGGGGAAGGTCCGAAGTTGACATAACTGATTTACCTCCCTTCATTTATCCATCTACATAAATTCATTGTCATCCTCCTTCATATAGTGCAGATCTCTCATGCCCGGTTTACTGTCCTCTCGTTGTGGATGTCAGCCAAACGAACCAACCTCCCCCCCACTTTGCTACTGCCCAACAATCTTCCTACTCTTATCCCCTTTTTCACTCCTTTATTATTGCTACCCCTATTTTGTAGCCTCTTAAAACATCATTGGTAAGGGTGACAACTTGTGTTGTGGCAATCATGTCATAAATACGGTGTCTCACTCCGCTCAATACAAAATTGTATGAGATAGCATAAGAGTGATTATATAATTTTTTTAAAAAATTAATTTTATAAGGTATAAAATTGGCGACTCTCTAAGTAATTAAGTTCTAAAAATTATTATGTTTTTAAAATGAATTATCATGTATCGATTCATGTCAACCCATTTATGTGTTTGAGTTGTATTGTGTATGTCGTGTTTGGTTGTGTTATCGGGCCATGTCTAATATTGCAAGCTCTAATTGTTGGTTGGATTGTGAAACTCTTCAGTGTTGCTCCCAACTTGAGCAAGCACCAAGTTATATACCTCTATGTGTGGATCCCACATATGTTGATCAACGGCAATTTCTTCAATCTCACATTGATTGGCTTGAGGAGCTACAATGCCTACTCCATTGTGTGCAACTCGCACATAGTTTAGGAATGATTCAATAACCACTAATCTCCATGCCCATTGGTTTCCTCTAGCCCATTGATGCCCTGCATGATGACCTTATCTAATTTTTGTAGTTGACCTTCTCAACCTTTTCTCCAAGTTCAGGGTCTCTGAGGAGCTCCTGTCTCTTGTTCCTTGTGCTCATGCAAAGGGTTGTCTCTTTCACTTCCAGGTCGATGGTTCTGTTCAGGCGGAGCAACCCATGGACTGTCCAACACGTGGTTTTAGTAAGTTCTAATTCAAGGAAAATGGAAAAAATAAAATAAAAAGCTATATTAAAAAAAAAGGAGAGATATAAGGGCATGTTTTAAATAAAAAGGGACTAGGTTAAAGAGAGTGAAGACAAATACTACAACAACAACAACCAAATCTTTAAAGAGAGAGGACAAATATTATAAATTTCTTTCTTGTAAAATTGTAGTCAGCTAAAAAAGGTAAACTACTGAAAAGATGTTGTATCTTAGTAAAGAGGTTACGACTGTAAGAATTACATACTTTGAAGTAACTTCATCTTCCTTTCTACTCATTGTCCCCTGTATCTTCAGAATTCAAATTTCACTATCATTATTTCATTTCTCATTTTTCTTGTGTGGATGATATCAGATAAGAGTATATTGTTTGTTTCTTCCAACATCTCATCAGTTGTAACTACGAAAAGTGGATTACTCTCTGTTTCCTTTTTTCTTTGGTCTCTCTCTCTAATAAATATTAGAACTTTGTATGCTTTCTTGCATCCTTGTCCCTCGGAGTGACATCAAACTTTACTTTGTCTTGATGTCCTAAGAGTAGTACTAGAGCCCTGATCTGTTTTTTTCTCCTGTCTTCACTCTGCAATTTTTCACAAGTTAATCCCATAGTATCATTAATTTAAGGGAAAGTTAAGGAAGAAAATATTATAAAGTTTCTCAGGGGTTTTAGAACTATTAGTTTAGTCCCATAGAGTATTCAGTTACCAGGATTATGTTCTATTTATATTCACGTTTTCTTGGTTGAATGACAACAGTTCAATATTTCCATCTCATTTGCCTTATATGGTTGGTGATGTTTAGTGTCTGCAATTGGAATGTGCTTCGTAGATTCATTCTTTTCACATTGGTCACTTTGTCCTTAAAATTGACTATTACACAATTCCTGATCTCTTTTGGTTCTTGCAATAATTTAACGTGTAGGCGGATATTATTATGGGAAGCTTAAATTCCCACCTGATTACCCATTCAAGCCTCCCAGTATCCGGTATCTAAGTTCTTTAGATGATTTTCAATTTCATAGCCATTTGCTAGGATGTGATTAACTGTGTATTTTTTTTTGTCCAGCATGATAACTCCTAATGGTCGATTTAGCCCCAATGTTAGAATCTGCTTATCCATGAGTGATTGTAAGTTTCTAGCACAGTCCTATAATAAAATAGCTTTCTATTCTATTGTTGTTGAATTTCAAAAGAAATTGATCTATTTGGAGTTAAGAGTTGTGATTATTATGTTCCTTTCAGTTCATCCAGAGTCTTGGAATCCTATGTGGTCTGTATCAAGGTAAGTAATGAAGCGTAATGGGAGTGACAATTTATAAACCTTATGTTTTTCCATCTCTTGAGTTTGATCCTGTATTGTTTGAGCCTTCATTTGCATACCAGGAAATAGGTATGGTCAACATATGACTAACTTTTTTATAGTTATTCTATTTTAGTTATGCCCTCATCATGTTGATGATTCAAATTGCATAGGGTGATTTATTGTTTCTCTAATAATAGATTTCTGATGTTTATTATTCCTGGTGCAGTATCTTGACAGGACTTCTTTCCTTCATGGTAAGTTGGAAGCATACTAATATTCTTTCAATGCCTCTAATATGGACATTTTAGTTACATTTAGATTTCGTGTACACGTCAATTTGTTATGTACTTCTAGCAACATAATATGAAATTCAGTTCACAATCTAAAGATTTTAAGCGAATTAAATTGAATACATTATATGCAGTTTCAGTAATAAAATAAGAATCTAGAGAATAATCAAGATGGATGGGCATAAAATTCTTGCAAGTAGTACTGGACATATTTGATCGATTATTCAACATAAAGAGAATATTAATAAAGATATAATTAATAGGATGAAGAGTGAGTAATTGATATAAGAGCTTCTATAGTCTTGTTCAATCATCTTGTATCCCTTAGCTTAAAACTAAAAATTTATGAACAGTGAGTTTTTAGGAAAATTTAAAAAATATTTATTCAGTAGATGGTAAAATGAGACAAAATAGGCTAAAATGACATTGACATGTTGAAAGAAAATCCATATGTTTGAACATAAATACTTGGGACATGCCTGACTAAATGATGTTGACAACAACTTCTAGCATCATAATGCAGTAATTGATTGATTTCTTCAGTATTGTTTAGAGATTCATTTCCCTTCTTCCTGAACTTGTACTTTTTATTATTTTGAATTAGTTATTGTATACAAGTAAACTTTTTTGAAACATTACTTTGAACTATCTAGACATGAAAATTGACTCGTTTTTAAGATTATCTACTGAGTTATAATGCTCAAATTCAAGCTAACAGTAGTTCATTCATCTAAACTTTCTGTCAGACCACAACTTTAACATGGGGCTCAATTTACGTCTCATTGAACTTTTCTGATTCATTTATAACACTCAAAAGCTTAATACCACATTTTGACCAGAAAAACCAATACCATGGCATCTTTGGTGAGCATTCTGAAAATAATTAGTGATTGGTTGGTGTACCATTAAGTTGAAGTGATTAACTATTCAAAGGATGTGACCTGAGTCTTAAATCTCAATATACACCACATGGCCTTTGCAAAAAATATGAGATGCTCATTTATCAATCATCTAAGGTAGAAAAGCATTTTAGATGAAACGATAATTAAGTTATGGGCATAATTTAAGCATTTATTGCCTTAAGCATTTTCAATCAGTTCATAAGTTTTTGTTGCCATGGTTCGCACAAATAGTCTCGAGAGGTCATCAAGGGAGAAAATAATTACTGTAAATATGAAAGAAATCTTAAACTACATATTCTTTCTTGCAATAAAGAGCTTATATGGAAGAACTGGTAGAATATGATCACTTGGAAAAAAATAATCTTAAGCAATACATTCTGTGTTTCTTGCAATGATCTACATAGAAAGACAATACTGGTGAACTATAATCATTATGTGATACTCAGATATAGATATGAAAATCGATGTGATGCACCTGATGTTTCCATGAGGAATATCTCATCTTAATTCATCTAACTGGATGTGCATGCAGTTGGACAATCACCAGACTGCTGGAAGTATTAGATCCTCTGATGATGAAAAACGGAAACTAGCCAAAGCTTCTCTATCATACAATTGTGAAAAGTAATTTTCTTTCTTGGCGTCTTACAAAGCATTTTCTTTTATTGCTCATTTAATCAGTCATCAAATACTATCTGTCTGAACTTTTCAAGGTTTGGGCTCTAAAACTTAGGTCTTTCCACAAACCATCAGTGCTATATCGCAAATTACAATCAGAAGCTAAGATATCTCAACTATTTATGGATGCCCATCTATGCGGGTCATTTAGCAATACTTAGTTTATGACCTTTTAATCGAATGAAGAACACTCGATATTATTGCAATTTCTTTGAATAAATTTCTCTCAGAACCTTCCTCTTCCTCTTCTTTTATCTTGATCGAATCATCTCACCTGATAAAGTTGTCATCTTCCAATTCGCCACTGCACACCACTCCTAACACTACACATTGTAGATAAACATTGAAATCACACACATTTATGGCTCAAGTTTAATTAAGAGGCCCGATTACTGGAATAAGTTCAGGTTGCAGTTTGTTATTGTAATTGCATACAGTGTTCTCAAATTCATGCTAAAATGTTAGTCTTATGATAAACAAGGCCTGAAATTTTGAATATTTCTATTTTAACCACCTTGAGCCTTGAAATCTTACACAAATTTAGGATTCAAATTCTGGTCAGTCTAACACCTCTTAGAACTCAAAGGACATGAAATCATCGATCATTTCTGCTGACTGCCATATATGAGTTTAACCATATATCACATGCGTTTGTATGTATTTGTTTTGCTCGTATTGTTATGTATTCACAAACTCATAATTTGTTTCATGAAAAAGCAAAAATTGTTCAAACTTCAAGAAGCTCTTCCCAGAATATGTAGAGAAGTACTACCAACAACAGAACCACGAACAGATGGTCGCCCGGCAGCCAGAGAATAATTTGCGTCCTCGCTCCGTCTCGGTCGAACCGACTTTACTGCAGGATGATTCGAGAGACAAGCTCATCTTGAACAATGACGCGGCGAGGGGAAGGCAGAGTAAGCCAATGCCATTTTGGTTAGTGCTACTGTTATTATCTGTGTTTGGCATTATGATAGCTTTACCACTCCTTCAAATTTGAAGTGGTAAGGGAAATATATGCCTTTCGCTTTGGTATAGATTTGACACCAAAAGACACCAATTGCTAGATTGTGCATTATAGAATTTTCTGTATAATTCTAGTTTGGCATTGTGGTGCCACTAGCAGCTTGCAGCAATTGCTCAAGATGGTGAAATGCACTTGACCAGCTTCATGACCAACTCTGCCTGTTTTAAATTTTATGTTTGGAGTGAGTTCTTCTTCATTGTGGTGGAATGACTACCACAGAATGAACGAGTTGCATAATAGTGATCATAGTAATCGAATCCTTCCTTTTCATGCAGTTTTACTTAATTAATAACCTTTATCTCCATTGGATTTTTTTTTAAAAAAAAAATTAATCGTGATCCTTTTTTATGATTAAATAATTTAATTAGTTTTCCTTCGTTAGAGTGATTATCAAATTAATTATGTTAATTTTACCGTATAGATAATTAGATGTAGCCAGTGATTTAAAAAAAAACAATTAATGTAAAGTGTAAGTGAAGGATATTTATTGCCCCCAGGGCAATGACACGTCGGTAAGAGCTTGGAGGGTCCCTGGAGCAAGCCATGGTTCGATCCTCACTACGCGACGGAGGAATTTCGCGCTTTCCACTCGCTTGTCAGCGGAGGCGTTCCCGTTCGGATTGGTGTGTGCGGTGCGAACTCGATTGGCGTTAAACCTCACGCGACTGGTGCTCTTCCCGATTTACCCTTGTGGCCAGAGAGACTCTTCTGAGACCGTAGGCGGGCGTAGTGACTAATCTAAAAGTGAAGGATATTTATTTTATAATTATTACAAAAAGTTTATCTTCCACACTCAATTTATGAGTGATGAATTTTATTCAACTATATTATTATAATTTTGATTTTAAGTTTGAATAAATAGGTTTTGATTATTTTTTTTCATAATTTATTTAACTTATTTTAACATAATGCGTGAGTATTAATCTTGTTAAAAAAAAAACAACCTCGAGCCACATTGTTACTCAAGGTAATCACTCTAGCATAACCAACTAATTTTGCATTACTGAAGCTTTATTATTATTTTTTTAAATTCAGATATTCAAATTGTGTCTATTCATAGTACTAGTAAAAAATGATTATATTCGTCTTTAATATTTTTCATTGTCTATTTTTTTTATGATAATGAAAAAAAAAATAAATTATAAAAGATTATGTCCTGGGTTGCTTGTCTAAAAATAAAGATTTTTAAATTCAAATGAAAATTTTATATTCTACGAATCAATTTCGAGGGAACAAATTTTGCCTATTAATCCCTAAGGTAGATATTTTCCTTTTTTTTTTTTTTTTCCTCTTCACAACCTGCGGTGTTTCAATCCAAAAACACAAGCAGAACTTAAACCGAAGAATCTGAGCGAAGAACGGAAATTTTTCGATGGAGGGATTATGAAACTATATGATATACCTGGATTGCAGGTCTTCCACGAATCGCCGGAACTCAAACTCCCGTCGGAGCTCCGGGGGCTCAGCGCGGTCGGCGAGGTGGCACTGGAGGTCGAACCCGAACTCGACGAGTAATTCCGGAGTCAGTTGCCGGCGAAGTAGAGGTCGAGCGCCGGCAGCATGCGGCGGAGATCGTGCCCGCCCCCTTCCTCGCTGAACCTAAACCCTAGCTCGATGCACCCCTTCAGCTCGTCCATGTCCTCGTCTGTCAGGTTCCTCGCCCTCGTCCCCACTCTCCTTTCTTCTTCTTCTTCTTCTTCTTCGCTGTCTCCTCTTCTTCCTCCACCGCAAGCAGCATCCGCCGCCGCTTCTCCCACTTGGCCTCCCTCGCCGTCTCGCGCATCGACAGCTTCTTCCTCTTTCTTCCCTCCGCGGGCGACGGCCGCGCTGCTCCTGGTGGAGCTCTGCCACGTTATCGAGGGGCAATCGAAGGACAGATCCACCACCAGCCCCGCCTTCTTCGTCTCCATCTTCTCGACCGAAAAGCACTATAATCAATCTTACTCTCCTCCTCGCTTCTGCTTCACGGAATGATTCAGGAGGTCAGCATAGCAGCCGCTAGCCGCCGCTGGAAGCCGCCTGCGGAATGACGAACGATGATGTTGGGTTTGAAGGTGGCGGCGGTTATCGGCACAACTAAGTCGTCGATGTTGTTGCCGTTTCACGCGCCTGGCAAATACCCACGCCACCTCCGACCTGCGATGCCTCCCGCGCAATCGCCGCCGCGCCGTCCGTTGCGGCTGAGCATCCAAAACAATATTTTTATTTTTTATTTTTATTTTTCCCTTTTTCCAAAAAGTTTTTTTTTTTTTTACTTTTATTAATCAATTAATGGATTCAAAACTGAATTGCAACCGTGTCTAAGCTTCGTTTAATTAACCCATGCCCAAGATAGAATTAGGCACCCACACAAACACACAGTGATACAGAAAGCTAAAACACAGAGAGAAATAACATGTTTCTCTCAATTCAGCAAGTTCATTCCACACAATACGATTGAGCAGTGGCAGACATCAGATAATTAAGGTTACTTAGCACGCAATTCATATTTTAATTAAGGATCAGGGTTCTAATTACTTAGACAATAGTGGCTTAATAATTGCTGACGGCGACTAACTGAGTTTAGTACTGCCCTCCGAGACTTCCATGTCCGATGACCTTGCCGAAGCATATGGGGTTTTCCTCGCCAACCTGCACAGAGGCAGCGGTCATTAGCAAGGCTACTATTCAATTCTGACAACGTTGGCATCTCAGGTGTTAGACGAAGCCAACAGCTTCATTGGCACAGAATTCACCCCAGCTAAGTTAGTAAATATAAAAGAGTAATTTTTAAATAGACAGGAGGAATCAATTCTCGAAAAAATTATAATTCTTAACTATAGATCCATTCCTCTGATTTATCTCTTCCATAGACTAATATGAAGAGTTCACTTTTTTTTTTGTTTTCATTGGCACATAATTCTCTTCAATAAGAGCACACAAGAAATATTTTTTTAAACACAACTCAGTTTGGAAACTACATGGTGCCCACTGTAAATCCACAGTAAAGTTTTCTATCTAGTTAAACAAATAAAAACTAAAACAAAAACAAAAGCTGCTGCTTGACAGTGACTTTCCAAATGGAACTACTTTATTGTGTAAAAGTTGTCATGTCTTGGGAATATTTTATTCTTTGAAACTTCTTGCAGAGTGACAGCAATCAAAGTAAAGCAAAAATGAACAGAAGAATATAGAAACATAGTCACTGACTCATTGCATTGCTACACACCTACTAGAATTCAACCTGATCCATATATACAGCCAATTACCTAGCCCCAAGGCATTTTGGTTTTGTGGTTCTTCAGTCGACCAAATGACACTGTGACAGCATTAGTGCTGCAGTGGCTATTATTATATCCGCGCATTCATTTGCATGTTTATTCATGTATTGAAATATTACGTGCTTTATTAAGGTAGCTTGCCACTTTACTTTATCTAATTTACTCTGAAAACCATAGTTCATACTGTTTGTTTCCCTTTTTCCATTTTTTTTGTTCGTGTAATTAGATAGAATAGATAGAAAATCATCTAAATAAATCTAAGATTTACTCGAGTCGTTCTGTTTAAAGGGTGAAAAAAAATTACTGACGGTATGCAGTGTGACTAAATGCAATAAAAGAAACTTTAACCTGTCCCGGCGCTTCTCCAGGAAACTCTGAAGTGACTGCCTCCTAGCAATGGGCAGTTCTGCAATCAAGCAAAGTTTGTCTTTAAAATCCAATGAAAACAAGAAATCATAAGATAAATATTAATACATGTTTTGTTTAATCCTATTTCAAGGAAATTATTATTATTATTATTATTATTTTGTTATGTTTTAACATTGGTTCATGTGGAAATGGATTTCCAAAGTGTTTCACAGGATTTATTATTACTATTATTTCTCAGTTTAGGCTGCGTGTGCTAGCATGGGAAAGAGTGCAAAAAGAAGTTTGTGATTCCTCAGAAAGAAAGAGAGAAAAAGTTTAAATTTATAAAAAAGAAATTGTTTTAGAACAACAAAAACTGAGTAGTGTTTAAAAACCCGAGAGAGGAAGAAAGTTTATAGTGTTTTTCTCATGCTATTTGCTAGGAAAGAAAAGGAAATGAAAGAATGAACTTTTTTTCGTAATATTTTTTAGTTTAGAAGAAAACACAAACAATTTAAACCATAATTTCATATATCCAATCTCTCTTGTTTTCTTTTTAAAATAGTCTTCTCTCCTAATTTCTCCACATCATTTTAGCCAAATAAGCATTCAATATTTTTCTATATATATATTTCTGAAAAAACAAGCATAGATAAAAATAAAAAAAGATACCTGCTTGGAGCATAAAGAGAGAGGCCGGAGTAAAAGGTTGGCCTACTTTCGCCGTCGAGCTTTGGAGTGACAGAGATCTGGTGAGCATCGGCCCGAGCGACTCAGCTGCGTTGTGCCCTACCACGGTCATCACCTTGCCCGCCTCAGCCGCGGCGGTCGCGATGAGCATTATCACCTGCGCCTGCTTCAGCATTCACCCAAACAAATTGCAACTTCGATTCATCAATCCCACACAAAAAATCTAAAGCGGGTAACACGCAATATCATCTTCCAAAAACAATCAACATAGTTGGTTTACAAAGAAAGAAGGGCAAATTTTAACCTTTTCCGGGGGGATCGCTTTGTAAACCCTAGCCTCCCCACCGTATAAAATTGTGAGCACCGAATCCGAAGCGGCGCACGCTTTATTCGTCATTGGCATCGTGAAACACCTAAAAAATCGTTCACAATCAAACCCCGACAACCAAATCAAAGCTCAAATCTTCGGATCCCAGCAAAGGAGGAGAAGAAGAAGAAGAAGAAGAAGAAAAAAAAAAGAAAGAGGGGATTTTGCAAAGTAAAAACACAGAGGCGGAATCAGCCATCAGCAGAGGAATTAGTACCTGCTGAGAGAGTTCAACCTCGATTCCTTCTTCACGGCCTCTGATCGCTCCATTTCAACTCGCTCTTCTCGGAGAAGCAAGCAGAAGCGAACCCTAACGGAGCTCTGCGGAGCAACAGGCGATTCTCAAATCGAAACGAGGACCTTTTCCCGCGGATTTATGGTTCTCTTCCCCGCTTCGCAGGTCAAGGAAACTGAAAAAGAAAGTAAATTTTGAAAGGGGACGAAATGGGAGCATTCCAACAGAAAATGAATGAACGAAATGGACAATTTTTTATTTTTCTTTTTTTTTTTTTTTTTTTAAAAACATACAAATAAAATAAAGAATTCCAAGTAATTTTCACGTGCTCCATTAACTTTTTCTTTCTATATGTTTGCGCTTTCGTCCTGCCGTACTGAACGACCACAGTTGTAAATTTTCTCCTTTTCCAGGAATATTTATTTAATGCATTATAAAACAAAGTGGGTACACCCACTTGTTAAAAATATTTGGAGGCATCCTATTTTTTCAAAAATACATCTATTTATTTATTTTATTTTTAAAAGTGTCCTTTCGGTCTCAACTAACAGTCGTAACTCTAGCCAATTTAATTAAATATTTATTTCGGTTGACAAATAATTATTAAATATTTTTATCAAAAGTATTTAGAGTAAAGAAATAGTCCATTGAATATTCAATGGAGCATTAGTCGCGATTATTGTATGATAGAGTTTAACGATTCTTGAGAACTCAGATTCTTGGTAAATATTCTATTAATTTATTTGTATTTTTTTTTATCGAGAGTTCGAAATCCTTGGAATTTTTATAAATTTGTCGGTAACTTTTTAGTTAATTGTGTTTGATGGGTGAAAATAAATCTCATGGATTTGAGCATTTAGAAACAGTGATGAATCTAGATTGAAATTTGATCATATATTTATTAATAGAGATATAAGATTAATAGTCGACGATCAACAGAGGATTATTTTTATCCTCTCTATATATATATATCTGGAATATTTTGTAACTTTAGATGTCTTTTTGGTAAAATATTATTATTCAAATGAAAAAAATATTTTAAATTACAAATTTTCTTTAACTAAAAAAATGAACATATATTGACATTGCCAATATTAACATTTCAATTTCAAATTTGATGTTTCTAAAAATAATTGGAATAACATGAATTATTATTTACATAAAATCATGTAATTGATTTTGGTCTAATTAATTGATGTATCAAAATACGTTTAACTTGTACATAATCTTTGAATAAAAAGTTGGAATTCAATCAGTTCATTGACATACACAATCGATTGCATATTAATATGTGGTATACTTTTGAATCTTTTAAACATTTAATTATATATTTTAAATAAATTTTTATATGATCCCTTTTTCATGGATACCTACAGAGAGAGACGAAACTAGGATGGTAGTACACAGTGAATACATAATATAATATATTTAATAACATAATAAAAAAATAAAAAAGTACTGTGCAAATTTAAATAAAATAAAATTTTAAAAAAAATTGGACCCAGTGTGAGCCAATGTAGGCAATTACTCACATGGTACCCATATAAGCTCCGCCCCTTACAAAGCTAATACATTACACGACAATTGTTGTATGTCACGTGCACGATAATTTCTTCAGCGTTCGATCAAATGGGGTTGCATAACAATAAGAAATGTACAGTGCTTTCGTCGTCTGTGATTTCTTCTTCGATAGCATTATAGTCCAATCCCTGAATCCGTTGGAGTCACCGTCGTCGTTGTCGTCGCCAACCAGACTTCGACCAGATTCCGATCGCAATCCGACGGCAATACGATCGGGGCACGAAGTCCAGCCACGAGCACCTCTATTATCCACCGTCCAATTTCCTAGGGTTTAGGGATTGAGCAGTAGTATATATCCGATCAAATAATAGATAATGAAGATGCTCGCGATTGATCAGTGCGTGCATCGGTGCACTATTCGATTTCAGTTGTCCGATTGTGCGTAATGCACAATATCTTCTCTCCCGTGATTCCCGATCAAATCTTTCACCATCAATCGTCATCCGTACTATAGTCAACTCCTGAACCCCAATCGGGTACTTGCGCCATCTGATCATGGTCAGATTCTAGTTAGAATCTGATCGAATCACATCGAATCAAGCCTGTGTCATATGACTTCGATCAGATCACAATCAGATTCCAATCATATTATGATCAAAATTTGGCCACTGGCACACGATGGAGAGTTAATATATATTCGTAATCACACACCATGTCACTAATTATATCAAATATAATCCTTAATGAATAAATAGTTTTTTAAAAAAAAATCCTCTTTTTTTTTCAATCCGATTAAGTGGGGCTGTAAACGAGTTTGTTTGATAAGATAATCAAACTATTGAAAAATTTGTTAGAGCATTGCTTGATTTTTTTTTTTTTAGAAATTGAGCTTAACTTGTTTAATGGGTATCAAACTTTTAATCAAGTTTGATTCAAACTTGTTTAAGTTTGACTTATTTAAACGTTATCAAGCTAATAACTTAAGCTTGTTTGTTTATTTAAATTTTTAATATTTTAATCCTTATTTATAAATAAATAAAAATAAGTTCATAAATAAATTTAATTATAAATATTATTCACGAATATTATTCATGAACAATGTTCACGAACATTGACAAGCCGAACATATATGTGTTCAAGCTTATTTATTTAATTTATCAAGTTGTTCAAGCTTGTTTATTAATTGACTTTGATGTGTGTTGAATGAACGTAAACGAGCTCTTATCGAGTTAAACACTAAACTTGTTTATAAACACTTGATTCGTTTGCAACCCTACGATTAAGTATAGGAATGATCGATTCGTTTCCATAGAATTTTTTTATCCACCATCTGAATAAATTCGAGAAGCACTCGCAATCTGACAATGAAGTCTGAATTTTATAGTTGCGTCATCCCTATAAAATCATTCGATATTAATATCGTACTTGGTTTGCAAAGATAAATTTCCAAGTCCAACGTCAGTTCATGATCGCTAAACATAAGGTTTTCTATATTCATTATCAAATATATCTCAACGAAAGATCAAATTGTATCTATATGTGAGATGCTTATTTCATCTTACCATTGCACCATGCTCGGAGAGAAAAAATTCTATTTATTTATTATTATCATTATTTTTTGACTAGCACTAGGTATTCACTCTTTGACTTGACTAATCATAGAGATAACTAGCCCCGATCCCATGAATATCTGACGAGGCAATAAATAATCCCTAAGCGAAATATGCTCCACCAATAAAATAAATCAAGGAAATGATCGTGACTCATCAGTTAAATCCAACAATGCAATTGTGTCATTCCTATAAGGCAGGTTTGATGTCGAAAATATACTCCGTTTGAAAAGATAAACTCTCGATCTGATACGAATTCCACCAACAACTGTGATGCAACTCATGACAATGATAGATAGAACTCTAGGATTAGAAGACAAGAGTTTGAGCATTGACCCGTAACCAAGGATTGGAATGAACCAAGACTACGAAAGAGAAGAATCGTCACGTCCGGAAGTGATAAGTTTCGATTATTGAATGTCATCAGGATAAACTCGATAAGTTCGGAAGTCCTTTGAAGAACTAAAAAAGTACATAAATATTTCTCACAAAGAGTTCTCTTTCGTGTTTGGATTTCCCTCTCTTATATAGTGAGAGTAAGCAAGTGAGAGTACAAAAAACATGTAAACAATTTAGAGTACCTATGCTTGCAAGTAAGCATGCACATAACTTAGAAACTCAAACAATGAAAGTATCAAGACTTGTATGTAAGCATGCACATAACTTAGAAACCTACAAACCTCAAATCTCCATACGTCCTTAATGCATGCATGAGCAAGTCTCCATAATCATCTAGAGTTCTTCCGCCCATCATGCAAGGCTAAGTCAAGGATCAACAAGCAGTCCGATTACATGGATTAGACCTTGATCTTCATTTGGATTTATTTTGGTTTCTTCTTTTTCATGATCGATCCAATATTCGTTGATTAATCCATTTAATGCTTCCTCGAAACGTTTTATTCGAAATCTTATAATTGGATCTTCTGAAAGTGATAAATGATCCTTCGTAATTTCATCCTTAAGTCGATAATTATTCCCATAACTTGCATCACGATCCGTATTTAATTCAGAACCATCTATTCAAAAAAATTTAAAATTCAAAATCAAATTTATTCCAATAAAAAATCAAATCCCATTAATACATGAGATATCATCCCGCCGCTGCACCGCTGTACCGCGCTCGTGGAAAAAAAAAACTATTTAATTATTGTATGGTCAGGTAGTTGAGTAGTCCAAGCGATTTAAACAACCATAAAGAGTTTTTGTCCTTGCCATTGGTGGGCAATTGGTGCGAATCTCATTGTATCCATGGTGGGCAAATGGTCCGAGTGGTTGAGTGGTCCACACGATTGGCATAACTTAAATCGGTTTAGGGCACGTGAATCTTATTGCATCAATCAAGGGCAGTCGACCCTACCCATGTTAATCATACATTCTTGCCGAGGAAAGTGACCGTGCCATGGACAATGGGCAATAGCAGTGTAGCAAACATATGCATATATTGGATGCTTCTTCTTGTTTTACCAGCACAGTCGAGAAAGAACGGTGGCAAGGGAAGTTGTGTGATTTTCCACTAGTACAGAATAATGATGGAGATGGCATGGTTAATGGTTTAGATGTACTTATACGGAGTAGATATATAATAATTAAAATCAGTCCTTCCTGTCAGAGGCCATTTCATATATCTACTTGCTGCCACAGAAAATCTAGACGTGGCAGAGGCATTTCGCATCCAAATCAATTTGAAGATTTGATCACGAGTACACCGAAAGGAAAATAGTTAACAAAAAGAGATCGATGTTAATCAAATTGAAAATCTGTCCATTAACGATTCTTTTAACATCTGTTTGATTACGAGAGGAGGTAAATCGTGAAGCTATGTCCTTGTAGCGTAATGATAAATAGATCGAGCCAGGATTTTAGGCTCTAGGAATCGATTAATTCGTATCCAAATCGCATATTTTACGGCGTGTCATCCGTAAAACGAAGATCGATGTTAACTTTTACAAGGTTGGAACATCGCGTCAGCGCTGACTTGGCATCGTAAGGGAGGTAAATCGCGGTGTGGCGGAATGTGGTCGTGGACGGCTACTGTGGAACTGTTGCAGTTCTCGTTGGGTGAATCTAAATGCAATGCCAAAGGAGATCCATGTCTTCCTTCCACCACCTGCGTTTCAGCTTGTCCGACTGGCCAATGAATTAAAGTTGCGTATAAATCTCTTTTTAAGATTTTGGATATCTGTTTTGTGTCTGCGTATATATCTCTTTTTAAGATTTTGGATATCTGTTTTGTGTCTGGACGATATAATGATTAAGATACGATAAAATTTATAAATAAGATATGTGTCAATTTCAATTTCGAAAGAGATCTAAAATTCTTGAATATTTTTTTATAATTCAACACTCGATAGCAAAGTGAAGCAGATGATGTAGCACCACAGTAAGAAATTGATTGAGGGAGAAGAGAAGGCATTGGAAGGTAACACTTGATATTGCTGATAAATAGGCATGTTTAACCGATCCATTAAATCGGTAATCGAAATCTTTTAGATGAGCCAGTTCTGAACTGCCTGGAACCCATTAAATGATAAATTAGAGATGATCTTTTTTTTTATTTTTTTTTTTTTTTTTTATTAGTGAAACGGACCTAGCCGATGCCGATCAGTTTCGAATCCGGTTCAAGATTCAATTCGAGAATTAGTTATGTTTACTAATCTAAAGATAGAAACTTTTAATATGTTAATACGTCTATAAAATTAGTTTACGGTAGAAAAAAAAATAGAACTATGGATGCGATAGATAAATTTGGAAACTCAAGTTCATAGAAAGATATAAAATATTTTAAATATATTTTTATATTCACGTCACGCTATTCAAACATCATATACATCTGCATCTAATTTTGAAATCGATTCAGAACTGATTCGGAATCGATCCAAAATTGATCCGAAATCAATTCGAAATCGGTCCACCTATTAGCTACCAGTTCGAGTGATGAATTGAATTGATTCCAAAGTTAAATTTTGAAATCAGAATTGGTTCGGAATGGAATTTGGATGGATTTCGATATTGATGGATCTAAAACCGATCAAAATCGAATCGGAACCGAATCTATCTGACAATGGGCCAAACTCATCTCCTATACTAATCTGCGCTTTCATCTTCTGCTCCCATAGAAAAATCGAAATAAGTATCTAAGACTTCAAAATAGACCCAACAGTTTTTCTTGCTCTTCCTTTACCAATACCCTTCGACAATGTTTATCCCTCTCTATCGTTGTTTTCTATTTTTCATCTAAGTTAGTTTTCTGCCATGAATGTCGAATTCGCATCTTATACGTAGCTTGATGTTCTATTTATATGCAGGTTTTGGTTGCTAGAAATGATTTGAAGCTGGGAAAAAGGCAAGATTACTGTTCAGTGCTGATCATGTTAGATTTGTTTGCCTATAAAGAAGACGAAAAGTAAACCATCATCGTTCAGATTGCGTTACTCGTGAATTTTCAGTCTCTATGCCACTTCAGTAGTTTACAAATGACAAATCCATAGGAATCCTTTAATCTCAGTTGCTTTCGTTTGCCATCGACTTCTTGTTGAATTTTGACATCTAATATATCTAAAAACTGGATCCTGTATGTTCATTTTTTTCTTTCTTTTCTTTTCTTTTCAGTTAGAACCAAATGGACCTTCACGAGACAAATGACCTTTATCATTCATACGAAATCATTTTCCAAATCAACTCCTGAAAAAAGCTAATAGAGCCATTTAGATTAAACTCGAGCAAATATAATCATAATCCTTTAGAGAGCACTGCATAAATTACAATCGACACATATTAATTACTGCACTTCTGCAACAGTGACGGCACACTAGAATCTGTAACACAGACTATAGATAAGCATGGCAAAGCTTAATGGTGTTCAGCTAGGGAAGGCTGCTACCTCCAGGTTCTTGCTGTTTAGGAAGGGGACGGGGGCTGCAAAGGTGCTGAAAAGGCGGTAGGACGAGATAAGGGAGAGCAGCACATAGCAAACCGCCGAGCCGAAGGTGATCCCGACTGAGGTGGTGGCTCGTCGGCAGAAGGTGTCGAAGACACTGCACGCTTCGCTCCATGTAACATTCACGTCGCCCTTGTATGCCAGATACAGTATCTCCGTCGACACTGCTCCGGCAGCAAGGATTATGTATGTCAGCAGCTGCGAGAGCACAGAACCAATATCAGTGCAAGAACTCTGATTCACATAACGTTGTGTGACTGCGATTAGTTTACAAGCTTTTTGGCGCATGCTGTTGAAGATCGTTAGGAATTCTCTACTTTGATGTATAATCTGTGCAATTTCAAGGCACCAAAGGCATTCCTTGCTGAATTCTTGTCAATGCGATGAAGTGATGGAGCGTGATAGAAGGCTAATCACGACGCCATTCAATCGACTCGAATAATTAGAACAAGCAAAGTTTACTCCCCCGGAATGTGACGACCCAACTAATTCCGAACAGTCCATAGAACAAGCTCAGTCATAGGATAGGAGTAAGTCATGATGTATGTGTATGAAAGGAAGATTTAAGTTGATTATAGCACTGATAAATCTAATTAAACGATCAAAGCTTTTTTAATTAGTCTGTAGCATCGAAATGATGAAGAAGTGTGCTTAGTTCAGTCTTGCTTGCCTGGTCCAGAAGGAAGACGGTCCATGAGCGGAACAGAGTGGCCGGACGGGGTATGGCGAAGTAGAACGCCGACAGGAGCGAGTACGCCGCGCAAGCGCCGTTTGCGTACACCAAATACCTGATCTTCCACATCGAAAAGTCACTCGGGCATTCCCTCGAACATGTTACATGCAAAAAACAATTAAAGGATACTGATCCAAATTAACAGACTTGAAGGCGGCGAGATCGGAGTAGGAGATGGATCCGAAGTCTCCCTGCTGCGAGTTCTTGACCATGATGGCCAGCGCCGCCAGGCAGAGCCCCATGGGCGCCGCCCGAAGCAGCGTCTCCGCAGCGCGGCCACCCTGGAAATCCTCCCCCTCGGCCGCCACGTAGCCGCCAGTTGCCGGCTTCTGCTGGCGTTCCTCCTCGTTGGTCGACTTCATGATCGCGCTCTGCATGCCCTGCTCGGCCCAAGGAGAAGACGAGATGGGGATTTCAGATTTGTAGCAGTAGAGCAAGAAATGGCGTAGGAGGAACGGAAGGAGGAGGTGGTTGAGGAGAGTAAATGGCATTGAGTGCGACAGGCTGCAGGCGATCGTTTAATTGAGGACCCAACTCCCATGCCAAACCATGCATGCATTGGACCGTCGTCGTCTCCACGTGTTCGGCGACGCAGAGCAGCTCCACGTAGCTCTCAGGCCTTCACACAAAACCTCTTAAATACGCGCGCACACACACACACAGCAAATTCCATTGCTTCGATCGATCCAAAAGGATCTAAACTATGTTTCTGCAAGTCGTCGATCTTTGCAATGGAATTGACATCCAAGGAAGTGCGCGCATCAGAGACAGTAACTAGTTTGAGCATATTAATGAGAAAATGAAAAATGGAGGAAAGATTCTAGGCAAGATGTGACATTTATTTTTGCCGGTTGACCTTTATTTATGTATTTAAAATCTCGAAGTCATTCCATCTAACATGATAAATTCAGTGTACTGAAGCAATGAATACATGGGGCAAATTATTTATGGCCTGTGCCATCTTCATCGACACTCGGCTATGGAAAAACAAAATGATTGGTGTATGGGCATTTGTAGATCTATTCCAGATAAGGACCAAGCCTCCATGAAGGTTCACCACATTATTAGACACAGCAGATTAGTGAACTATCAAGTACATGAGCAATGGCATGACAATGATACAACTTAATATAATTATAGTGATTCACAATTGATCCAAGGTCGTTTTTACTTTTCATACAAATTGATCAGTTTTCACTTCTATCTTCTCTTGTTTGATAAGAGTAGGATATAAAGATCATGTTGATCTTCCAGTAATCCCTCAGCAGTGAGATGAGTTTATCTTCAATCAGGGGAAGGGACAATATGGAATTAGTTGGTTATATATGCAGTGAGAGTGATTGGTAAGTAATTGATCAGTGATCACACATGAAAATACTAAGATGCTAGGTTTAGGCCCTCTGTTGATGAACCATTTAGCATACAACAATGGAAGATATTGTCTCGAATTGAAGAACAATAGAATGAATGTCAAGCCTTTTGAAGAACTCTGAGTTTAGCACTTCTGCACCTGCGGTTCATTATCTCTTCTTCCATCGTAGCAGTAATGGGTCGCTTGGTGAGAATGATTCCTTGCTTACCTTGAACTCTATTCTTACTCCATGGTTCGTCTTCGGTCTCGATTTCAGGCACACTTGCTGCTGAAGGGCTCTCACGGTCGTCGCCGTCGTCCAGATCAGACATCTCGATGATGTCGAGGAAAGTTTGTTTCACAATCCTGTCCTCCAAACTGTGGAATGAAATAACTGAAAGTCGACCACCAGATGACAGACAATCAAAGCAGGCATAGAGGGCTTGCTCTAGCGTTTGAAGTTCGTTATTAACAGCTATCCTAAGTGCCTGAAAAACCCGCGTAGCAGTCTTGATCCATCCTTGCCTGCCTGCAAATTGTATTTCGCCATACATTTGTTTAGGGAACTGAATGTGCCACGCATTGTCAAGCACGTAAAAACAATTTGTGAATGCTATTTGTTGTTAGTGAAAAATCAGACCTTTTGCTATGAAACAGAAGCCTCGTGTAATAGTTCCACATTTAAACGATCAAATTAAGATTAGTATAGAGCCATGGACTAGGCAAACTCCAAGCAAACATGCTAAACAAATCTTTCCTAGAAACAACACTATGCTATCTGATACTGTTGGAAATGAATCCTCGACTAGATACTTATGGGCTTGGAGAATAGGAATGATAAAGGAAAGGAATGAGATTCATGGGATCCAGAAGAAGCTCGAGGATGCGAAAGCTCATATACTCGGGAGCAAAGGAGTCGGGAATCCGAGAGTCGAAAGCTCAGCCACTCGGGAGTCGAGAGCACAACCACCACTCAGAAAGTTGGGAATCGAAGGAGTCGGAAGCATGATGACTCGGGAGTCGGGAGCTCAGTGACTCGAGATGTGGAGAGTCAAAGGAGTCGAGAGCATGAGAAATGGAGAACTCCGGATTCGAGAGGACGAGGAGTCGAAATCTGAGGACCACTGAAGGGATTTCTTTCAACAACTGTCACATTCAGTCCCCTTTGACAATCTCTCCCAATGATAACTCCTGAATATGTAGCATGTCGGATGGAAATTTTCTATAACGGTTGTCCCCTAATAACCCATTAAAGGACACTACGGGGAGATAACTCTAGTTGAGAAAAAGTCTCGAAAGTACTATATAAAAGTAAGTTGAGGTAAAGAAAAACTCTAGCTACACTTTTTATTGTACTAGCTACATTTTACTTTGTACATTTCATCTTCCCTTGTCTGACTTATGCATCGAAGGGATGTCGCCGAAGCATCGACACCCTCTGACTTGTATTACATTTGATCAAACTCGCCTTCAGCAAAAGACGATAAAAAACTGACCGCATCACTATCATGAGTAGAGATGGTTATTGTCATTAGTTGATACCCTATGAGACTATACATACTTAAGTTGTGTGTGTTTGTGTGCTGTATCAAGGTCTGGGAAAGCACGTCATCGACTGCATCCAATAACAAAGAAGTTGCAGCACTGAGTGAGCGAGAAAACGAGCGTTTGGTCGTTGGAAAACCTACCTCCTGAATTGGATGATGCTCTCCTCACGAGATACACAAGTTCATCTGTAGTATGCAATCCCCCTTTTGCACGAGCTTCAACAATTTGATTCTGAAGAAATTGCCAATTGCTTTCTTCTCCATATTCACGTAATACCTTTCCCACTTCCTCTGCAGGCCAAGAATTCAATATCTCTTCAGCTGTCAAACTTGCCTGCATCAACACTCTCATTAAATGTTTCATTTGCTTGACAGAGAATTAGAAGAAAGATACTTCTCTTTGGAGAACAAAATGGCTTAAACTAGAGATGATTAATGACCTAATCACATTCATTCTACTTTACTGCAGGAGTAAAAAATTAACTTAAACTGCATTATATCCTAATTCAATAATCAAAGAGTTTAGGGAGTATGTTACAGTGCACAAAATAGTTCATGTAAGAAAGAACTCTAACCTGAGGATTCATGCGCATATCCAAAGGTCCATCACCTTGCACACTAAATCCTCTTGTAGAGTCATCCACCTGCTCAATAGCTTACCAACTTATTACATTCCAGGTCAGTCCTTTTCGGCAATTCATCAAACATGAGAAGTGCAACCAAACAGTAACCTGCATGGATGAGATTCCAAGGTCCATCAAGATGCCGTCCACCCCCACGTCAAGCAGGTTCTCATCGACACCGCCAAGCACCGACTTGATGTACTTGAAGTTCCTGACATGAGTGTAAGCTTCCAACTTGCTGGCACGCGAATCCATGGCCAAGAGCTTCTCAATCCGAGCCCGGGCCTGGTCATGAACGGCAGGATCCATATCCATTCCCACGTACAACTCCAACTCCGGATGGGCCTCTACGATCTGCGACGACGAACGACGCGAAGAAAATCAGGGATGATGGGAGTGCTAAGGAAAAAGGTCAGAATTTGAGCGAAGTGCTTGGGAGGGAGGAGGACGAACGGACAGCGGCGGAGTGCCCGGCGGCGCCGAGGGTACAGTCAACGAAGGAGCGGAGGCGGAGGGAACGGAATGCGTCGAGCACCTCACCGAGCATGACGGGGACATGGCCCCGGACGGGGTCTGTGTAGCGACGGTAGAGGGCGCGGTCGAACTTCGCCCCGGAACGCGTACGCTTCTTGAGGTGCTCGGGTGAGACGACCGTGGCGGGCTCCTTCTTCTTCTTCTTGTTGCTTCCTTTGACGGCGGCGGCGAACGCGGCCAGACCCCGACGTTGATCCGCTCGTCCTAGTCGGAAGCGGGCAGAGGAAAGCGGGAGGGAGGGAAGACAAGCCGGTCGGAGTGCGAAGAACCGCCGCGACGCCATGGGCAGAGAAAGAATGGGAGAGTGCTTTAGCCGTCGTCTCCTCAAAAAAGCCCACGCCTCGAGCACCAGTGCCTTGCCGATCAATCGTCGCCGCCGCCGCAATCTAAATCCTCGATATGGACCGAATCGGACGCCTCCACTTAAATTCGGGTCATTTCCGCTGGATTTTCTAATATACACCACTTGATTTCAATAATTTCAATTCACCGTCCAAGCTCCAAATTTGACGAAGATTTGGATTTGAGGATCCCATTTAGGATGTGAAGGTCAGACCAGCTGAGAGGGCCTCAGGTAAGAAGCCACAGGGATCTTCAAGGGAGTCATGAGCTTCATCAACTCTGTCAATGGCCAGTAGCGACATACGGCACTCCTCATCCACCGGAACCACCTCGCCCTGTTTTATCGTCTTCCTTCCCCGCAATGCAACCAACAAAAACTCCCATTTCAAGATCAAATTTTTAACAAGAACAGATTCGAGACACCGCCAATCGTTCCCACCGATCGATCCTAGCTTGGTGAAAGAGATGAGGGCCATCCAGAAAAGATAGAAGAAATCAAGTGAGACACCAAAAGAAGAGAATTTTTAGATGGCGAGCTAGCTTGCTGATCTCCAGAACTTGCTCTCCTCTTCTACAGTTCCACCACCTCCACGCACCAGCAGCGGCAGTGGAGCAAGGACGAGAGCAGCAGCGAGAACAATAACAAGCTCGGCGCCGTCGTCTTTGCCTCCTCCGCCGCAGACGCTGTCGGGTGAGTCCGAGCCGAACTCTCTGCGTTTCGATGGATTAGGGTCTTCCTTGATTTGGAGCGAATCATTGATTGAAGCAATTGAACAGGAGAGAACAAGAAGGGGGCGAGGATACAGCGGCCGAAGTCGAGGCAAGCGGAGAGATGCGTGGGCAAGTGCGTCACTACCTGCATTCTCGGCGGCGCCGGCTCACCTGGAGAAGGCCCAAGCTTTTGTTTCCTCTCAACCATGAACTTCTTCTCTCACCAACACTAGTAAATGACGGTGAAGAATTCATGTCCATCCAAGCATCAAAAGTCCTCAATAGCCTGAAACCTCTCTTTCAAAAAGTTCCAAATTTTCACGAAATCAAAGCTTCAGACATCAAACTAATGCCATTATCTTCACGCTCAGGCCTCTTGTTGTCTTCAAGAATGGATTTCGCAGTCGCCACTCGCCAGTACTGGACTGTTGCAACCAGAAACATATTCCACAGAGCTCTCTCACCTAGTGATACAGCTGTGAAATGGCGTGTAACTAAACCTACTTCAATACCTTGAATCTCGTTCGAGCACCATTAAGATTTTGCAATCCGAAGAAAAAAAGAATTCAAGCCAGTTGTAAATCGTCATGCATTCGTTTGCGCATCATCGCATATATCAGTATGCAAGGTTTATCACTAAATACAGATTCCGTTATCTGCAGTAATTTACCCCCAACAATATCACAGCACAGGGAAATTAAAGGGAAAAGGTGTGCAAATCCATATAAACAAGTAGAGAATGTGGTCGACGAAAGCTGCCTCGACATGGAACCTGTCTGAAGAGATTGATTAAGGTTTTTTCCTTGCTCCAAAAACAGCCTGAACCTCTTGGAACTTCTGGCATATTTGGTCAATTACTGTGTAGCTGAACTTGGCCTTTGCTAGGAACTAAAGGGACTTGCTTTTTGCTGTTCTTCAAGAATTTTCTGCAAGTACCTTGCGTTTTCCTCTATGCGTAATTGAAGTGTTCGTTGAACCTACAGAAAATATTAGGTTCAGATTCAAATAGTAATGGAACTAGGAATGTCGAAACACCTGATTCTTACCTCGAGTTGTTCATGCAGCAGTTTTTGAACCTCTATTTGCATCCTGAGAGCTTCTGTGACTTGATTGCTCCTATCGTTCATTTAGAACACAGACAAAAGATAGAGATCAGAAGGAATTTATCAGCAGTGAATGTTCATCGAGGGATAGACAAGATTCAAGAATGTTTCATTTTGGGGCACCTCATCTTGTCCGAATCAGTGTCATCACTAACTGATGGTTCTTTCTTGTCTTCTGAAATGGAAGCCTTTTTGTCTGCATAAACAAGTAAAACTTAGCTGTTCCGAGTTTGCTCATACTTTGTGTCATGCAATTGTATTCAATTAGCAATTTCACTCAATTCAACCGAGTTTTGCGATGCTTTGTTTTTTTTTTTAAAAAATTAATATGAGATTGAACAAACACCAGTGTCTTCTTTGATCAGTAACTGAATTACCTTCTGTGGTCTTTGGGAGATACTTAGCAAGTCGATACTTCTGCATGTTACAGATAAATATAACTGAAGGAATACTCTGTGCAAAAAATTTCAAAATCAGAAATTTCTCGGCAAAAATCACCTGCAAATGACTCTTTACATGGTAAATAGTCAGCCCGTTGACATTCATGAGCCTTAGAACAGCCTTCGGAGTTGCCTCTGTGCAGGAAACTGCGAGTGTCCTGAGGAGGATACAAAGAAATTCATCGGCAAAAGTAGAAAGTAAACTGCTTACTCTCAGCCCCATCAAGTTTGTTCACAGCATCTACAAATCGCTCATGGAGCTCCACCGTCCATCTTAATCTTGGCTTGCTCGCAGACGAGGTTGAGGTTGTGGAACGGGATGCATGCAATTGAACTTCCGCAGAAGGCTGATCATTCTCATTCGGGTTTGAAGATGGTGAAAGAGATGGGACTTGCGGCCTCCCGCATATGTCCTGAATAAGGAAACAGCATGAACAAGCTAGTGATTGAACTTCTTATGACCTTTTCCATTTTCCATATTGAGAATGTCGATCCTGTATAAGCAGAGGAAGTTAGAAGGACTCACATCCAAATGAGGGCTTTCCCAGTTATCTGCGATCGCCATGCCAAGTTGTTCAGACAATATTTGCAATTCTATTTGCTCACCGTGAGCTAAGGCATTGCTACCATGCGAAGCATCGGCAGACAGATTAAGGAAATCCTTCACCATGTCGTCGGGGTGTTCATCCTCACCCCTGATATCTCCACCGAACCGTAGAGGGGAGTTGGAAGATTGAACTGCTGAATTCTGCCGGGTGCATTCATGAGGGTGGGGAAGGAAGGGCAAACTGCTTAGCTCCCTACACGGCTCTGACCCGGTTGAAGACGAAGAGCAAAGGCTGGCACAGAACGCATACGAACGAGAAAACCGCGGCTCTGGATGTTCAGGAAACGATACATGAGATTGAGGAATTCCCAGTTCAGAATCTGAGAGTGATCTTTTCGGAGACAGAGGAAGATCCTGTCGGAAGCAGGATGATTTGATCAGTTCTGTCCGAATAGAGCAGGGTCTTGTGGAGGATAAGTTATCATCTGACGGTTTTTCGCAATCAAGTTGAAGGTCGAAATGAACCGATAATGGTGAAGCATGACAAGAATGCATGGCTCCATCAGGAGAATTACGTTGTTTAATTGTGATCAAACTGTGGCTGCTCATTGCCTTGGACTGACTGAAGAACACCAACAGATTGATTCTCTTGGCATCCAACTTTGCAGGAATCTGTACTGATGATTCAGGATAATCATTTTATGACAAACTAAACGAAAATCCACAAATACCCACAAAAATTAACTGATTTCCTTTCCTTTTCTTTTTTTACTTCTCAAAAGCAGGTGAAACGTCTGCAAAGACTCGCAGACCACGTATTCGTATATATTTGAGTACAGTAACCACATGAAAAACTCACAGATGAAGAAGAAGACGGCGGCCGGCGCTTCCGTTGGTCTCCGGTTGCCGACGCTTCCGTTGCCTGTGCCGCACTTCCTTGCTATCTCTGCTGCAAGCAAACTTTGAGGATTAAGATTGTGAAGTGATGTCTTCTATTTTTTTTTCCCTTTTTATTCATCTGACTTCTCTCTTGATACCTGTTATCTACCAACCATGAAAATGAAACTCTGAAATCTCCACGGCAGCGCTGAAGCCCCTGCGGTGGAGAAACTGGTGACTGCACGGGTTGCTGAAGAAAACCTGAGGCTAATTAACTATGTTTTGGTTCAAAATGGACAGTTAGGATTCCATAATTATGTGGAAGCAACTCAGCAAGTGGAGATAATTTAAGAGCCTAAAGCCACCAATCAATCGAGCGTTCGGTGCAAAAACAATTTTGGCTTGTTTCAGAGCTGAAGAAAAACAAACAACAACAATGGAGTCACATTCTCAACTTTATGCCGTCAACATCTCGAGTTTGTCTTTCCTTTGCAATAATTCTGTTTCGTTTTGATTACCAAAAAAGAAATTTGAGGTTGGAGACGGTGATGGAGATGTAGGGGTTTGGAGTACATGGCGAAGTTAATTACAAGGAAAAGAGATGGTGCGTATCTCCACCGAAGGCGACAACACCATTAACACGTCGCATTACCCAAACAGCAGCGGGTCATCCCGTGGGTCCTGGGAGATTCGTTCCGAGAGGAGGAGGAGGAGACGGAGAAGCTCGTAATGGCCGACCATTGTCTTCCCGTAGCCGTACATCTTCAAAGAGCTCGACTAATGATCTGATATCGCGAGGAGGACGTACGCGAGTAGGAAGAGGAGGAGGAGCAGCAGGAGGAGAAGTGGTGGTTCTTCGGCTTCGCCCGCCGCGTGCGGCGCTGTTGGACCCTTTGACGTCTCCAAAAGGCGGCGTTTCGCTGCGCCAAAACGCTGCGGACGACGAAATTGAATCAGTGGGGACGCACAGTGACGTCGAAGGAATATTCCGGGATTCGGCCTTTTTATTCGGTGTTTTTTACAGGACAGCTTGCATTTAAATTGCTCTCGCACAAGAATATACATTAGGATATTTTAAAGCTCCATCCTTGTTGAACATATGAGATAAGAAAAGGAATTCAGAGGATGATTCAAGCTGAGGGAGATCAATTTGAAGAATAAATGAAGACAAATCAATTCGAAGAGTAAGTAAAGAGTCAAGCTGGATCAAGTCAGTTCGGAGAATAAATTGAAAATTAAACTGAGAGAGATCAATTCGGAGAATAAGTTGAAAGCTGAGTTGAGGGAGATCAGCACGGAGAATAAGTTGAGAGTTGAGCTAAGAGAGATTAATTCGGAGAATAAATTGAAAACTGAGCTGGGTCAGATCAGCTCAGAAAGTAGAGTAAAAATTAAACTTATAAGGAATAGTTCGGGAAGCAAAGTAAATAATATATCAGAAAGAAAGCAATTCACAAGCTAAGTCTATTGGGGGTTAAGAGTTACTTTAGAAAGATATTCGATTATTGAATTTCGTAGAGAAAATAATGAGAAAGAAGAATAATATATCAACTATCATGAAATTTCTTTACTGAGAAGGATGAGCAAACTTTCAGCTCCCAGAGAACAAGTTTTTATGCTCCGACAGAGATTTTCAGGAAGAAGGTAAGAATTTGGAGAACAGGCTTAAAAATACAACAGAAATATGACCAAAAAATTCGACGTCTTTTAATAAGAAGCAATGGATGTAAAAAAAAGTAAGATAAAATTCAGGCTTCACCTCAATGCGATCGACCCCAAAATGGGCAATTCTGATCGATTTGTCTGCGAGTAAAAGCAGATTGTCAGACTTCAAATCCTTGTGTATGAACCCTAATCCATGAATACAGTCGATGGCCAGCCTGAGAGTCACTGATCTGTTCTGCATCTTCATGCCAATATTACAATGCTCGAGATTTGCAAGCACCGTAACCTCTTGCCCGAATTGCTGCTCCATTATCAATGCCCTCTCAGGGTCATTTTCAGGCTTCGCCGACGACTCAATAGCAACATCTTCTCCGTCGTATCTGCAGCGGTAGAGCTGCCCGAAAGCACCCTGAGCAAAGCAAAGGCAACCCCCAGATTCGGCTTCCTAAGATCGAGTGTCCGATCGAGCCAAAACATCTTCGTTCAGAGCGAATGAGCTGCCCGCGAAATAGCCGACGTGCTGAATGGTGCAGTATCGATCCGGCACTGCTATTTGCTATGGACATGGACATGGCTGCGGATCCACCACCGGCGTGTTCGTCGGAAGACTTCCAACACCATCTACTTGCTGAGCTTCCAGTAAAATTCAGCATCATAAAACCCATTTCCAAGAACTTCTCCTCTAACTCCACCACCGATCAACCAATGGATTAGGATCCATTTAATGGTTAATCCAAATCTTTCGATCAAATTGGCTTTCTACTTCGGGGAGTTTATTTCTGGATTTAGCGTGCTTAAATTGGAAGTCAAATCCTTTTTATCAGAAAACAATGATTGGGAGTAAAAGTCAACTTATTGCCACTGAGTTTTGGCAAGATCAGTGAGTAGCTATCAAGAAACAGCACAGAAGAAATAACTTAACCAACATTTTCCAAAAAAAAAATATATATTTAAGTGAATGGAAAACAGAATAAAATAGAATATGATTCTTTGTCGTTCATAAAATTTATCCATTTTTTTTAGTTAAAGTGAACTAAAATCAAGATCATTTCAGTTTAACAAAATCAACCTGAAAGGAAACTGAATTGAAATTCGATCGGCTTCCATTTGGTTCAGATCGAGATAAAAATTTACAGATCATATAATACATGGTAAGCAACTAAATAATTAATTGATAATCAAATAAATGAAGGCTTATTAAGAATTTCAAATATCAAAAGCAATGAATAGCCTTTTGAAGTGTCAAAATGGTTCCTTTCAGAATTCCTTTAAAGTTTGTCAATAATTGCGAAACATATCACATTTGTAAAATTATTTATCAAAATTAGTATTCACTATTTGTTTTAATTATTGGGAAGATTTTTGACACAAAGGAACTCGGACAAGCAAAACAATTGTTTAAATTATCAAGAAAGCATACGGATAAAAAGAAACCATAGTAAAATAGATGTTTGCAAAAGCAAAGACACATTGATAATTGATAAAACAATTGTATCGAATTCAGTGTATCCGCAATCATGGATATTCTGAGAAGAAGAAGAAGAAGAAGAAGAAGAGATGAAGCAACTTAAAAGGATCAAAAAGGGAAGATTTTTGACGCAAAGGAACTCGGACAAGTAATAACAGTGATATCCTTGCTCACTCGAGCGGTACCTCAACATCTCCATCGCTGATCTCCTGTTGCAGGTCCTTGGGGTCCTTCCCGTCGACAGTGCATCCGACGGAGACGCAGGTTCCGAGTATCTCCTTGACGGTGCCGGATAGGTCCTTGGCCATGGACCTGGGGCGCATCACCCGGGCAATCTCGATGACGTCGTCAAGGGAGATGTTGCCATTGTGCTTGATGTTCTTGGTCTTCTTACGGTCGCGCTCGGGTTCCTTGAGGGCCTTGATGACGAGGGCAGCGGCGGAGGGAACCACGGAGACCTTGGCCTGCCGATTCTGCACGGTGAGCTTGACCGTGACGCGGAGTCCCTTCCAGTCCTTGGCGGTCTCCTTGGCGATGTCCTCTCCGACCTTCTTCGGGGAGAGACCCAGCGGGCCGATCTTCGGAGCAAGGGAGCTGGCAGCCCCCACTTCGCCTCCGGTGACACGGACGAACACGTCCACAACCTGCGCCGGATCGAACTTGGGCGGCATCGCGGCGTCGCCGGCGGCAACACTGACGAGCTCGAAAGCTAGGATTAGGGTTTGAACGCGATTGGGATGACTTATATAGTGCTAATTGTGGGCCGGTTTATGTCAATATGGCCTAGTTTGGAAGATAATTTGGGCCTCAATTGCAACTTTTTCTCATTTCGATTACCTAAACAGAGCTTAAGAGATTCTAATTACCTAACTAAATCTACTAATTTTCCTTCTTTTCTCACAGCTTTCTGCAAGAAAACAGAGCAGCTTCGAACCTCCGTTTTATATTAAAAATATTTGAGAAAATATAGATACGGCTATTATATTTAACCCATAAAATTACACCCATATCTTAATTGTTATATCCAATAATTAGTCACTAAATAAGTTGACCTGGCGATAAGTACAATGATGCAAAAGGTTTAATCCGTTAATCTAGCGGCTTCTGTCAGTTCATCTCTGGATCATCGTAAGGAAGATAAATCACGGTAGATTTTTAACCCTTGAGACTAGTAACTAACGTATGGAAGAACGACACTCTCACATTTGTGAGAAATTAATCCGTTGTCTTATAATATAACGTCTGTATGCGTTAATTACTAGGTTCTTCCCGCGAGGGCTATGCAGTAACGATTTCAACATCAACAGTATGTCATTCACTGTGCCAGACTCCTCTTGCATGGAAGTGTTTAGAAAATTCAATATTTATGTAAAAAACATCCCTCCTTAATTTTAATATATAAATTATAGTTAAAATTAAGATTAACTTATATTTTAATATGTATATTAAGTGTACAAATTTAATAGTCTTAATAAGTAAGATATCCTGAATACTAAATAAAGTATTAAAAAGTTTAATATACCGTGTTAATCAAATATTAGACAGAAAATTTAACAGATCAGGAGAATCGAACATCAAATAGGAAATCCAAATGAATCAGAAGATTGAACATCTGATATAAAGATCAATTGGATCAGAAGACCAGGTATGAAATCCAATTAGGTCAGGAAGATCGAACAGTTGAATGGAAGCCTTGGTGGATCAGATTGGATGTCAAGTATGATAAGCCTGATTGAACAACCGTCGTGTAAGTTTCGAGTGAAGATATGAGATCGAGTTCTATGTAAGGGGATAAGATAAATATCGATTCGACGAATAGTCTGCGTGAGACTAAGAAGACGAAATCGAACAATATTACTACTGTCATTTTAAATTATACTATATATTCTGGCTAATCTCGGTTTGTAGGTTTCTAGTCGACTGGGATATTAGGTCCAGTCGACTCAAAAGACAGAAGTATCAAATCGACGGATTGATTTGGAGTCGACTGGAGAGTGTTTCAATCGACTGGGAAGTGTCTATATAAGAAATGGAAATCCAACTCCGAACATAACAACTCTCAAATGTCGAAGTGGTGTCGCCATCATTCCTTGTTCGCAAAAGTTCCGATACGCCGACCTCTTGCATGTCCGACACGCCGAGCTATCTCTTCATCTCCAAAAGTGTCGGTATAATAATTGCTCATTGTATTCGCTTACTTGTACTTCATTTTAAGAGAATAGGTGACTTGTACATAATCCTATATTCCGTGTAAAAAGTGAAATTCTCCGAGATCGAGAGTTTTCAATTCAGAGAGAATTTAATAGATTATCCATCGAGATAGCTCTCGGAAATCTAACTATGACTCTTAGAGTAGCAACCCGACTAAAATTGAGAATCAGATAAAAAAGATTTCGTACAATTTATTTTATTTATATTTTCTTATATATATTTTATATTTCGAAAAGAAAAAAATATAACTTTAAAAAAAAAAATTATAATTCCGAAATTCATCTCATCTTTCGTAAACTCATTCTTAAAAAGTTAGAATCTGTCAATCTAGTAGCTCCTATTGATCTGTTCCATGATCATTACGAGAGAAGTAAATTATGAAGAATCCTATAGATCTTGACACACGATGACTAAAATACATGGATTCCAAAAAAATAACTTTAAATCTTTTTTAAAATCGATCTTATTTTAACCACCGCACATCTCTCATAAACTCACTCTGCAAAAAGGCCTGCCGATGCACTGTGCAACGATGAACAAATAGCAAGATCGAAGTATTATTTACTGACTGATTTGGACGATTTAAAAACAAGCTGCATGCAATAGGATTATCCATAATTAATACTGATTGACACAGACACAGACAATTAAGAAGCTCCTTTATTGGATCACTATCCTTGCCAAATTGTCTTCACTAGTACTAGTGGAGGCTCACACAACGCCACTGACGCTAGCTCCAATTTATCTTATCTGTACGGTACCAGCTCGTATTCCAAGTCAGCTTAATCAAACAAATTACCCCCCTCGAATACACGAGAGACTTGAGACCGAGAGGCGTGCAAACAATAAATGGATGGGACAAAGCTGACTTGTGTGCTAGCTGCGTGCGACGTGAGAAAGCGACTATACGAAACATGTCTACGCCTTTCTGTTTGCTCTGTGGAAGTGGCACGGGCACCACTTCCATCTGCATTACCTTCGCATCCAAATAATCCTCTATAAATACCACAAGAATATATACTACACTCTCCAGCCCAAGCACAACACACACATATATATATTAATTATATGCGTTGCAGCCATTGCAACTCACCAGACAACGTGGAGGAGGAGAAGAAGAGGAAGAGGAGGAAGAAGAAGAAGAATTGTTAATGGAGTGGAGGAAGTGCTACTTGGATCTTGTGCTGGTGCCTTTAGGCCTTCTCTTCTTCTTCGTCTATCACCTTTGGCTCTGGTACACGGTCAGATCCAAGCCGCTGCATACGATCATCGGCATCAACTCTATCGGCTGCCGTCTCTGGGTCAAAGCTATGATGAAGGTGTATATATATATATATATATATATATATATGAGTTCGAGAGTAGTTTTAACATAAAAACTATTTTGTTTTTTCACAAATGTTGGTGAAAGAGAATTAAATTCTAATTAATTGGTGAACAAATTATAACATGCAATATAATTGAATTTATTTATTTTCAGGAGAATGACAAGAAGAACATATTGGCGGTGCAGACGATCCGGAACACGATCATGGGGTCGACGCTGATGGCCACCACCTCCATTCTCCTCTGCTCCGGCCTCGCCGCCGTCCTCAGCAGCACCTACTCCGCCAAGCGGCCGCTGTACGACTCCGTCTTCGGCGCGCACGGCGACTTCACGGTGGCCCTCAAGTACGTCTCCCTGCTCCTCGTCTTCGTCTTCGCCTTCCTCTGCCACTCCCTCTCCATCCGCTTCGCCAACCAGGTCAGCTTCCTCATCAACGTCCCTCCCTCCCACGACTCCCACGTCACCGTCGCCTACGTCGCCGACCTCCTCGAGAAGGGCATCGCCCTCAACACCGTCGGCAACCGCCTCTTCTACGCCGCCCTGCCGCTGCTCCTCTGGACCTTCGGCCCTCTGCTCGTCGTCTTCTCCTCCCTCACCGTGGTGCTCGTTTTGTACAGCCTCGACATGGCGTACCAGGAACAAAAAGTCGATGAACACGACTGCGTGTAAAAAGCATATCATTATAGCCAGCACACAAGATCAAGATAAGATGGCCAACCTGCCAATTGCTAATATAATTTATCACACGATGGTGGATGATTCATCATCCTTTTGTTCAGTGGGGAATTATTTATCAATTATGTAGTGAAAGCTCAAGTGTGAGTCTGATCCATCAATATTATATATATCCTTTCGAGTCCCATTTCAATTGTCATATTTTTCATGTGTTGGAAAAAAAAAATTGGAACATGTTTAATAGTTGGAATTAAATTATTAGGAGAACACTATGTTAAATGATTTACGATATAACGTTTATTTTTTTTAAAAAATGAGGCGTTTAAAATACGGAAACAAATCTATTGCCACCGCTGCCACTACCTTTTCTTATTAATTACAACAGCGCCACTGCACTGATGATTACGGTTCTACCCCTCCCGTCCCGTCCAGTCCCTGCCCCGCAACCAAGACTTGGTAACCTTGCGCTGACCTCGCCGCGAAGTCTGCCAGCGAGCTTACGGCCACCGACATCCCCGCGCATAGCACCCTCCTCGCCATTTCCGCTGTCGCCGGCATGCCGCCCTTGTTCTCCCCTTCGATATCCTCCTCCGCCGCTTCCATCTCGTGGACCGACGCGATCCCCGCCGCGAAGAAGTCCAGGCCGTCCACCACCTGCGCCTCCCCCACCGACTCCAGCAGCCGCGACCACTGCGCGCATGCTCCGAGAGCTGGCGGCGCGCCGCCGCCCGCGGAGGATCGCGGCGGTGAGAGCGGGGAACGCGCGCCCCTGTCGCCGTCTCCGCGGTCGCTGCAGCGGAGGGCCCATCCGGCCAGCGCGCGGGCGTAGGCCCGCTGCGCCTCCACCCAGATCTCGAGGCAGGCGCGCCAATTCCGTAGCTCCGCCTCGAGGGCGGCGGCGGCAGCGGATCGGGCTTGCCTGGGCGATGGGGGATGCGCCTCCTCCGATACTTTCCCGGCGGCGACCGATGCGGAGAGGATCAGGAGCTTGGCTTCTTCTATCGTGCGCTTCTGGATCCGGTGGCAGTCGACTGTGGTCCTCCACATTTTCGCTAACCTGCGCCGCGAGGACGAAAGTGGACAAATTAGACGGACGTGATTTGACTTCGTCCTGATTCGGTGGATCCCCACCGGACGAGGCAACAAGCACAACAGTTAATAAAATAAAAAAGCCACATCAGCTTTTGCCCTTCCAGAATCAACAGTACTCTGAAGGACGTGATTTGACTTTGTCCCAATTATTTTTCTTATCCAATGATGCAATAATGGTCACTCATCGCTGATGCAATTCGACATGATCAAATAACGGAGATAGACGCGAGGCAAGCGACCAGATAGAACAAGATGTCAGATAACAATTAGTGCAAGGTACATTCCTTGCCTATGTGAGATTTAGTATGCAAGATTGCATGATCTGCTTTTACTAGAGCGCATACAATAATATTTTGAATGCATGCCATCAACACCTCCATTAGTCTTCAAAATATTAGTTTATTTGCTTGCTGTTGTGTGCTTGATCTAACAATAGCTCTCTTCTGTCTATTTAAATTATGGAAAAAAAAAATCAGATGAACTTATTTATAGATGCATGGAACTTTTCGTGTTCTACACTAAATTGGGAATGGTTTGCCTATGCAGAGCAACTTCTTTGTCATACTTGGTTAGTATAGTGCAATAATCAAACATGAAAATATGTGACCGTTTGAAAGATTAGAAAAAGTTTGAAACTTTACCCTTGTAATAACTCGAATAGCTGTGGATGCAATTCTTCATCCCGCAAAGCTTCAATCCTTCTGGAAACTGACTCAACTGAATGTATAGAAACTTTTAACTGTGCGCGTAGATCTCTTACTATTGCTCTAGTTTTGTCAACAGATGAAGGTTCTTCACTGTGCACGGCTTGGCTTCTCATTTGCTTGTATTTCCTCTCAAATGCTATTCTTATCCGTTCTCCAGCCTGCGACGGATGTAAAACATGATCTTACATAAATGTCAATTTCATCAATTGGGATGGAGGCAAAAGTAAGCCTTGGAAATCACAGCGATTACCTTAACCTCCTCGTACAACTTCTTCTCCCATTCATATAATCTATCCAACGTTGACTGATGGTTTCCTGATGTTGTGCAGGACCCCTCCAAACAGTCACTGCTGCTATCATAACCATCACGTCCTGAACATGACGATGCAGACCGGAAACGAGCAATTGGATTCATCATTTTAACTGTTGAAGGAATGCAGGTGATATTTTAAATCCATATGAGTGAGTAAATTCAGAATCATTTCATGGTACGATTTGAATTATTTACCATCAATTTCAGTTGAAGTTGAAGCGTAGTGGTACTTGCTCGCATTCAACAATACTGAAACCTCATGAGCACAGTCACAAATCCGCAAAAATTGGCTTTCAATATCTTTCATTATTTCTGGCAAGCCTTTTGGTCTTCGGTTTAGGTACACAGTGAAACCCGGGGTTTCTTCTGCCGACTCTCTCTTCGTTACCACTTCCTTCTCTCTGGTCGTCTCATCTTTTGTTTCTGATGCTTCAAAATTGTCGACTTGCTTGGTGTGAAACTTCTTAACTCCTTGCACATTCCTATCTATACATTTGGCTGCTGAAGAGTCTACACTTGTACTGCTCATTCTAGTATCCTTTGAATTGACTTCGCATGCTTCGTTCTGAGTTTTCATCTGCAAAGGCTCATCGTCTCTTGTCGTTCCTTCCTCTTCCAGTTCTGGTATTCCTTCTTCTTGTCTAACTTGCCTGAGGCCTGCTACATCATCATCGTTGATCGAGTCAACCGAACTGCTCTGGTATGCATATCCATATGTATCTATTGAAGAGAAAGGATTCCAAAAGGAGTCCCATTGTGGATTTTGTGGTGATGCTGGAGGGTAGTCGGGCATATCATATGTTGAAGAATAGAATGAAGAGTGCCATGCTGAAGCCTCAGTGACGAGAAATGTATCATTTCCATAAGGTTCCATAGGGTAATAAGTGTTGATTCTCACTGTTTCTGATGGTCGAGGACACTCTTCCACAGAAACCAAAGGACTAGTTCCCGATCTCAAATATCTCGAAACATGGAAAATGCTTCCCCGAGACTGATTTATTTGTGATGCAGGGTTAAATGGATCCCCCATCTTTTTCTCATATGGGTTAAGCGCTGATACAGTAGGCTTGAAAGGAATGCCCAGCATTTCGGGGTTCAATTTCTTCATGGGCGTGAAGGGAGGCAGAGTGAAGGAGTCTGAAAAGTTGTCATGTTGCTCATCTGCATTCACAAAATTGCAAAGAGCCTGGGAGACTCGCTTTAGCGACTGAATGTAAGCAACGTGCCAGGAAGCAAAGCGGTTTCTCTGCTCAACAGCCTGCTTTATGAAGTTTCTTCTATCTCTGCAGAGCCGGACAGCCTCCTCATCTTCCAACCTCGAAGCCAAGCATCCCATCTCTTCAAGGCTGTCTGGGAATTATTATGAAAGCTGAAACAAAGAAGACGATATCTGTTTGAGATGATTTCGCACTACAGTTCCTTTGGGAAGATGATGATGAAGAAGCTTTCCTGAGGTATGAAGTACAAACTGAAGCTTAACTAGTTTCCGAAAGTAGATGATTCAACAATTATAAACTAAAATGGATATGCCGGCAGGATTGAAGGAACTTAGGAACGGTGGAGGTAACTTCACAGCTTCTTTGGAGCCTTCCCCTTTCCTTCCCAAGGTGGGACTGCTCTCTCCTCAGCAAACACAATTCAGTCAGCAGAAACCCAAGGTAAACAGTACGTCAAGGATTTACCATTTTGACATCTTATTTCTTCACGTAAAACTGGAATGATTAAGAAAAAGGCAGAATCAAGGAAAGGGATGCAAACTTAATTAGGGAGAACAGAAAATAAAACATGATGAAGAAGATGGTGATCTGATGGTTTGAACTTCCACAAAACTATAGGACAGAAGAAAATTCATGATCAGATTATATGAAGTAAATTAATTAGTCACTGGAGAAGACAGTCCTCCAAAAAAAAAAAAAAAAAAAAAACTTAACACGTCAACATGCTAAAGAAAACATACATACATGGGGATCACTTGATAGGAATAACATAAATGGACAACCCTAAGAAAGAAAAATGCATCAAAACAAAGTTTGCATCTTTGATCTACCTTTCTACAGAAACTGGTAAACCTGGTTTGGGAGAAGGCATGCATTCCACCATCACCGCTTGCAGAAAAAGCACAAAGCAGTAAAAGCTTGGCATTGAAACTCCGAACTATGCAGGCGTAAACAACAAGCAGAAAAATGACAAAATCTCCTAAAGATCAATAGGGAAATCCCCACTCACGCGAACAGTCATGCATTTAACTTTGCAAATCGTTCATCTCTCTATAAAAAATTAAAAAATTAAATTTATTTAAAAAAACACACACACATACACACACTCAGACCTCGAAGCGAAACCTTCACCTTCTCAACACACGAGAAGAATCAAAGTCCGTTGCGCATGGAATTGGAAATCACTTCTGCGTCGCTGATGAGAGAAACTTCCTTACAGAGAGAGAGAGAGAGAGAGAGAGAACTGCAGGAAAAAAAAAAGGGCGAGGGCAACGGTCAAATGAGCTAAAAGAGAAGCACAGCACAGAACAACTCAACGCATATAAGGAGGGAGGACGAGGGTACAATTTTGGCAGGACATTTACCCTTTCAGATAGCTATAATTACAGGAATACCATCGCTAAGAAGTCCATTTTTGTTATTATTAATTAATTCAGTATTCCCCCCTCCACCCATTTTTGTCCTATTTTCTTGTTAGCACAGGATTGGCGTTTGGTTTAAAGGCGAAAACGAGGGAATAAAATGACTCATAATTATATTATTTGATTAATAAATTTGAGAATTGAGGAAATAAAATCTTTATTAATTATTTAAGAACAGATAAAATTTAAAAGAGATGATGGACTTAAAATTCATTTTTATTGATCATCGTTGTCTTTATCGTTATTATAATCGTTGTCAACCGCAGGCCATCAGCATTGCTTGTCGCTGCCCGCCTCTATCGTCTATCATCTGTCAGTGTCGTTTATCGCCCGTCGACGCTACTCATTGCCATCATCCGTCATCGTCGATCGTCACTCTCGCCCATCATCATCGATTGTCTGTCATCGATCGTTGCTCGTCGATTGTCACCCATAGGTCATCATTCGTCAGTCGTCGCTCATCGATCGCCACCCACAAATCATTGCTCGCCACCGCCGTCATCGCCGCTGACTATCGCCTGCCGCCGTCGCTGACAATCATATTTAATCTTAACATATAAATTAAATAATAATATTAAAATAATTAAATTCATTCTTATTTTAATTTATTATCAAATTTATTATAAATTAAATGTGACCTTAGTTTTATTTGTATGCGAATTTATTTATTATCTTTTCAAAAAGTATAGAGCTGTCACTATTATCTTTACATTTGGAAATGTAATTAATGAATAAATATATTTAGTTTCATTGGGGGCCAGGGTTGTGCGATTGGGAACGTAATTAATGGCACAATTAAGGGAGCAGAATTTAAAATGCAAAAAAAAAAAAAAAAGACAAAAAGTAATACTTTAACTGGCCGGACAAAGAAAAAAAAAAGAGGGGAAAGAAAACGGGTGGGGTCCATACAAAAGCAATACCTCATAGTATTTTACCTAAATTTCCTTTTGCTTATGATCTTTTCAGGTACCCAGTCAAACGCGTACAGAGGAAGGAGGGGTAAAGAGAAAGGCGAAGGGGCTGATGAGTAAACTGAAACAAGAATAGTAAGAAAGCTTCTTCGCTTCTCTACTTTGGAAAGAAAATTTTACCTGGGGAAAAATAAAGTTGAATGTTGTGATTTTTCTCATCTTTGTTCGCCCCTTGCTTTCTTTCCGAATAAACAATATTTTCCTTAAAATTGTTGGTAATCACATGTAATATTAAAAATGAACATCGAACAGATATTTCATTGGATTCGAAGGACAAATTCTTGATCAAGTTTTCTTCAAATTGTTGGAGACCACATAGCTTAATGAATCCTGTGGATTTAGATATTGGCTTATATAAATTGATAGAGTTGGTATAGAAGGTTTATTAAGCAAACAAATAGTTAAACTGGTTTCAATGACAAGTCCTTGATCACGTATGTTATTAAATACTGAAGATTTAAGTATCCGTTTAAGTGCATAGCATAGAAACAAATATTTATAGGTATTGAACTGCCAATATTTAATCGAATACAGAAAGTCATCTCGTAGTTATCAAACCACACACAGATCATCTCATAGTTATTTTCGATTGCTCCTCCCTTTGGAGGTATTCAAAAAATTTATTTGCTTGTTTGTTTGTTTGTGCAAATATTAATTATTTGTAGTCTTAGGTCATGATTCTGCACTGTCCTCTTTTTAGAGGAATCCAAATAATTCAGATTGCTTTTGTGTGCGTTGCACGTGAAGATTGAGATCGATGAGATTATGTATCACATCATTCTCAAACTGTCTAAAGGTCCTTTAGTTTTAGGGCTTTTGATCATCCCAACAAATCTGCAACTGTCTCGCGGGAAAAAAAATAAAGCTGTAATCGATCAAGACCTCCTTGGTCTTAAAAGCAGCTTCTGGGTGGGGGAGAAACCAGCTTTAGGTTAAAGATAAAGAAAAACAAAGTGGAGGTTTTCAATCCCTCGATATGATGATGATAAAAAAAAAAAATTATGAAAAATTATACTCTTTGATCCGATGGTCAGAAACATCGGAGAACTTTTAAATCCGGATAAGGATTTTAAATTTCACATCGAAATTCAACTCCTGTCCACTTGTAACAACATTCACGTTGCTATGTTGCTCTAACTAACGGATCATCCCGAGTCTATGCGAGCCAGATAAATTGATTGATCTGGTTGGATTAGGTGGGCAGGAAAACTATTTGGGCAAGTCCAGTTGGGCAAATCATTCAAGCTAAGAAAATAAATTTATCAGAGTGTGAATTGAACATGTAGCTGTGTCAAATGAGTTGATCGAGTGGAGCAGGTTGGTTGAATTAACTAAGCCTGGTATGTTGGCCAAATGAGATAGTTTAGGCAAATGAAACAGAACAGACAAATCAAATCGGTCAGACAGACATCGACAAATAGTTTTACCAAAGATATCCACGCACTATTGTCTATTTGTCTTCAGAATGGATCGAAATGTTCAATGTCGAGGAGTTTAACGGGAAAAGCTAATTGTGAGAGTTACTGACCTTCGAAAATCTGAGATAGTAGAACACAAGTGATAAGTTGCCACCGTAGTAGGGGGGCAAAGACAGATAATTTGTGCTGGCCTTGGCAACAATCAGCTCCAATTACAAAAAAACTAGAACAATTAAACTTGCATCGATAAATAATTATACTAAATATATCATTAAGTTTACTGCTAGAGTTATTAGTGAGAGTTAAAAAGGTTGCTGACCTTCTAAGATAAAGCTCGGATAGCATGAGTTATAGTCAGTAACACTTGGACATAGTGATAAGTTGCAACGAGATTAGAGAATAAAACGAAGAGAAATAATGATCAAAGTATGCTAAAATTATTAGTAGTGATGAATATGGCCTGCATTTACATGAGTGTTTCCATATTTGTATTAACTAAATTATAGTGATGCAACAATTTGAGTGTCATGCGCAAACATATACTAGTGAACTAATATCAATAAACATATGTGAAAGAAGAATTTCTCACCGAGCCAACTTAATCCATCAGAAGTAACTAATCAATTTTCATCATCTGACTGTGCTGATGCCTTCTTCATATTCTTCTTCCCAGAATGAGGAGAGACACCTGTGATTGATTTTGCTAAACTCATCGAGCAAAGTTACAGTTCAACAACAACAAGAAGATCTAATCCAAGACTATATGGAGTTAGTATCATGGATCCTACGCAATCATCCACCACAGATACTATATGACTAATAAAATTCATATTTATCAAATCACTTTTAATTATGCCAATCACTACCATTTTATTCTACTTTTGCCCATAAAAACAAATCATCAAAGCTTTAAAAGAAAAAGAAAAAAAAAAAAGGGCATTTCTAATACAATTTAAGAAGTTTAAGCAAAGTGATGAAGGTATTAAGCTAGTTTTTTTTAATTAAGGCCTAATTACAGATAGTAACCCTAAATGACAATCCACATGCAAGATAATGTGTCATCTCTGCCTAATCAGAATTAAATATATTACATTATTTATTTTTTTTATCGTTCGGTAAGCATAAAATTGGTTACATTTTATGTTTCAAATGCCATAGCGTTGCCAAAATATTGTTGGGGAATTGGTCACAACGTCACAGGAGCTGTAATTGAGTCTGCTTTATGCGAACCAGAGTCCAGACCATATTAGATAAAAATAAGTTGACTAGGCAAAGAGTATCCCTATAAATTCCTGAATAGGAGGCATATTCATTGGTATCATGTACATTCTAGAACTTTAGAAAGACTCAAAGTTTAATTAGTTCTTAGTACAATAAGAGTCCATGCAATTCATTGAAAAAGAAAAAGAAAAAAAACAAGGAAGGGAGGGGGAACAACAAACTTTTGTCGTTTTCCCACAACCACTACTAGTGCATGCACTATGTTATCACTGAGCTAAATGTCATTTGCATTCACTTTTTAAAAGTTCAGTCACATTATGGAGAATAATTGGAGTATCTATGCAAGTATTTTTTTTTCCCCTTAGATTTATGTTCTTAAATTTTACAGATCCTAAAATCAGAGCCTCTGCAATCCAATGCCAACAACCATAGTGTCTGTAATTGCTGTTTTCTAAATGTTGAGTGATGCCAAGCATCACTCAAGGTTGCTAGAATATCTGCATAAATGACAGGAATATCGCTCTGTAATTGCTGTTTTCTAAATGTTTGTTCAGATCAGTGTAAACTTTGCCTCTATTAGACAATAGCATTTCAACAAGCATATGAAGGAAAGAATATTGATTGCAAGCTGGTTCTAATCACACTGGTAATTTTCTAACAATTGTTACTTGCTGAATGATCTCTTCATTATTTCATATACTGCCAGAATGAATCAAAAGATCTTTGTTATTGAGTCATGGATATTTCAGTCAATAATCAAATCTAATGGTATCTAGAGAGCCATACAAGTTACAAAACATACCAATTCAAGCATACTTCTTGTTTGACACAACTATGACAGTAAATTTTTGCTCGAAGTGTTTCTTTGTGCAGTAGAAACTCAGTTTAAAGTTCTAAGAACTACCTAAAGCACTACACAAAATGCAGAATACAGTTGAAAAGCTAAAGAAGTTATCAAATCCCTTTTATATAGTCAAAATATCATTTAAACAACAAAGCCACACATTTTCATGATTATAAAAAATAAGATACAATGATGATTGGGATACACAGATATCGAAGTCTAGTAGAGTTTTTAGTTTTGTAAATTAATGTAACATATACTCGACAAAGACTTTTGATCATTGGTATTTTCGATTGACTTGAACTACAGACCTTTTCTTTTCATTGCTATTTACCAAAGACATCAAAAAATTATTGGTTTTGTATTGCAACTTTCTCAACACTGCAAAGACTCCAAATCTATGCCTGAGTGTAGCAAAGAAATATTTAAAAATATGCATATAGCGAAAGCATTACAAGGTACCAATTTTTTTGTTCTCTATGTTACAGAAAATATTGAAGATCATGTCAGGATTAGAGTAGATAAAGCCATAAAGGTACCTATATGTAGATTGGCAAAGCCATCATTAAAGTATTCCATATAGGAAAAAAAATAGCAAAAAAGCTGTGAAGCCAAGGATATATATATAGCAAAAGATAATTACGTTCAGTGTTCTTCACAGTCGATTCTTCGGTGATGGTGAAAAGAGATAAATCACGAAAAGACTATGTCTCTTGATCCGATCGCCAAAAACAACGATGGACTTCGAGTTCGGGTCAGGTAAAAACTTTAAATTTCACAAGATTCAACCTCTGTCCATCTATAATAATATTTGCGCTGTTTTGGCCACCGGATCATCCCAAGGGAACATATTTCAAACAGGGAAATGGGCGATTCATTCCTGATAAGTTAAGTTACTTGTCAAAAATCTTCATATAAACAAGATAAGCAAAATGGATAATTCTCAAAAGCTTACCTGATGCAACTCGGACATGGTGCCATGGTGGGAAGGTAAAATTAAAGGTGGACTTGTCAAAGCTGTTGCCTAATCGGTGAGAAGAGATTTTGAACGTCCAAAAATCTCGGTGGAATCATATGCACTTTTTGAATTTGTTAGGTGTGCATGTGGAGTCGGATGTTCATTTCAAAACTAATCAGATTATCAAAAAAAAAAAAAAAAAAAACTTACCTGATGCATGGGCTCTATTAAAAAACGAAAAAGCCGGGGGTGGGGATGGGGGTGAAGACAAAAAAAAAAAAAAAATGTAAACACAAACTTCTTTTTCCTCACAAACAAATCCCGAAAACTGATCCATTACCTTCGACGAAGTAAGCCGAAGAAGGCCACCCGCGGATGGGACATAGTCTCATCTTCCGTCTAGGGATTCGCGAGCTTTCTCACCACATCCACCACACCTCCCACCCGCCGCGGCGGGGGTACCCAATTGGAAGATCCGGGAACGAAGGAAAGCCAATCCGGGGCCGCCCTGCGGACCGAGATCGCGCGGACATACAGCGTCCTCGATGCGTCGGAAGCTGATGACGTCGACATGAACGTCGCCTTCGACTTCACCGGTTTCGTCCTCGGCGGCGAGGTCGACCTCGATGATCCGCGCGGGGGAGCGTAAGGCGATGGAAGGGGAAGAATCGCGAAACAGGACTTGGGAGAGAGGATGCGAGCCATCGATTAGAAGCTAAGAGGAGAAGAGGCCGGCGACTATCGGCGAAGGGGAGAACGGAACCGATGAAAATTGCTGCACAACCGAACCATACGCGTCCTTGTTACGCGCGCCTTCCCACACAGTCGACCAGTGGGGCTCGCCTACCGACGCCATCCATACCGAACAGATTCCCTCTAGAAGCTACCGTCCCTTACACGCCAATTAAAAATCAGTCCGCCAACCTTCTGACGGCTGAGATTTAATCCGACTGTGTTCCTGAAATATTTTCAGTTTTCATCTTTTTTTTTTTTTTGTTTTTTTTTTAAATCTCTTTATATATGTTTTTCAACATCCAACATTTGCTCTAAAAAATTTTGTTGTGGTGGTTGTTGTCTTCTTGTTATTTTGATCATGCATCAAAAGTAAAACACCACTAATTTATATTAGACAAAACTCGAAACACAACATCTACGTGGCAAACAAGAGGATTCCCTGCTCCTGGCTGACACCAGTGACCAGACAACAGCCTCTTCTCATCAGAGGCTGGAAAAAGAGCAGTATTATTAGCTCACGACTTACTCCTCAAATTCGCACTCTTTTTTCTAGATAATTATCATCTAAAAAGCTGTATTTTCTGTTCCATGTCAATAGCTCATGGACTCCTCGGTCTCCCAAGTCCTGTTATTGCTGTCTCGATCTTTTCCTTCAACTGTTCAGTCCCCGTTTCATCACCCTGCATGCAGTTTGATATTCAGAAACTTCTCGATGAGACAAACTGGTCGTCGACCAAGATTTAAATGTGCCAAATAGACCATTTTCCATCATGTTCATGCGAAGGGTATTGATTTGGTATCAATTGATTCATGTGCTAAATGAGTGGAACATGCAGAAACTGTCATCTTTCGTTTTTTTTTTTGTTTTTTTTTTCTTACTTTTTTTAATAATAAACGTGTGCGGAAGAGGGAAAGTGGATCTGATGATGTGCTCAAAAAGGCAGTACGTAGGTTTCCAAAGGTAAATCGGCTGCAATTTTCAGCACCGAATTGAAACCGGTAAATTGTGTGGATAAGGACAAGTCGCAGTAAATTCGATTAGATTTTAGAAAATCTAGCAGTTTATGAGATCACGCAGCGACGTCATGGGACAAGGAAAACGGGGGATTTGAAACTGATAGTCACCTCGACGAACAAAGTATGCAAGAGGCTGCCGGAGACGCTGGTGATGCTGGCCGTGATGATCTTGAGGTGGAGGGACTCGAAGAGCTCGCAGAGCTTGATCATGGTGTCTCTGTTTTTGTTGCAGGTGATGCTGATCACCATCGTCTTCTCCCCCATTTCGCTCACTGTGAGCTGCGTGCCGTGGCCACCAAACAGATCAGTTTCTGAACAAAGAGGGGGCCCTCTTCTGCAATCATTGATCAAGAATTTGGAGAGAGAAATTACTTCGATTACTTGGATCGGTTCCGACGCAGGCGGCCTCATCTTCTTCCTCTGGATCAATTGCAGATCATCGAAGAAGTCGAGGTCGTGATCACTGGAAGCCCTGTCTTGTTTCAGGGATTCAAGCGCAGATATCTCCGCTTGCATCTGCCTCTCTTGTTCTTGGAGTTGCGCAATGTAATCGATCGCGTCCTTTATGATCGAAGCCTTGTCCATCTGATCATTTCAACTTACATGGATCAGACCCACCAGAATTCGATCGAAAGACATCATCTCGCTGCTCGTAAAGTAATTAATCACCTTGGTGATGTTAGGGACGACGCTGCGGAGCGCGTAGAGCTTCTCGTTGAGCTTCCTCCGGCGGTTCCTCTCCATGGAAATGCTCTTCGCGGTGTTGGCCGGAGACGAGACGCCGCCTTCCGGGGAGCTGGAGTCGTAGTATCCACCGGAGAGGGCCTCCTCGAAGCCCCAACTGCACAAGAAAACAGAGCAGACGCCAACTCTGCTTAATTATCTCAGAATGAAGGAAAAATACAAAGAATTGAGCAAGAAAACTCTCGTCTGCTGAGAAATTGCAGGAGCAAAATCGAGAAATGACACGAAGCGGTACCCCTCGAGTTCCTCGGAGTCGATGAAGCGCTTGGTTTCCCAGTAGTTGCTGTATTCTCCCCCGTCCATGTCCATGGCTAGTGTGAGCTGCGTTTACTGTCGACTGGAGACGGAGGGAGGAGGGAGAATTGGAGGGAGGGAGATGTGATGGTGCGCTATTTATACACGAAGACGAAGATTAAGGGAAGGAAAGGGAAAGTAATCGCGGTTCCGAGAAGGAAGACAACGAATCCGCGTGTCCAGAAAAACACGTGAGTAAATTCTCAATAAACAAAAGTCATATTTTATATATATGTACATACCCATAATTATCCAATTATTAAATACTCCGAAGGAGACTGACTTCTACCTTCATTTTCTTTTCTTTTTTTAAATTCCCAAATAATTTTAAAATAAAATAAAACGACCTCTACTTTAATTCAATTAATATACTTTTTCATTAAAAAAATTCAATGATATTTAATCTTCCCTTAATTCCAAATTAGTGAGCACATATTTAATACAACGATATATCTTTTGTGCAATATTTTATTCATTTTGTAAAAGATTTAAATTGTAAATATAGCGATTCCATCGGACTATTCCATGATCATTGTGAAAGAGATCAATTGTGGAGGGCCTTTGGTTTGACATGATTGGTCAGGACAGAGGAAAATCATTTGAGCTCAAAGAAATATTTTAGATTCTTCTCCGAAATCGATCTGTGTTCATTTCATAAGTATCGATCAATTGGTCCTAAATAATACACCATCTCCGTAGAGACGCAATATTTTATTCATCCCCTTATCTTTAGGGGGACAAATGTACTTATTAAATCAATTAATTATCTAATCAAACATATTAAGCTAGCTTCCTGGAAATCCAAAGTCAACTCGAGGAATGAGAAGTAGATTATACAAGTCAATTACACTGCCTCAAAAAATAAAAGAGAAAGAATATTGTTAGTTATCGATTATCAAAAAAAAAAAAAAAATGAAACCGCCGCATTAGCGCTGCTCCTATGTATAGAGGAGGATAAATCAGATCTTAAATGACTAGTATAGATATGCAGAGTCATCGGTTAGTTATCGATTATCAAGTTCGGACCCAAAGTAAACTAATTTTTTAATCATTTAAAATTCATTTTCGAGTTCAAAAAATAATTTATCATTTTTAAAGAGATTCAAAAATTAATCTATAATTTTTTTTTTTTTATTTCGATTCAGATCATCGAAATCTCAAATACCACATGACCAATTAGGCCCTTGAAAAATATAAACTTTTCTATAAGGTACAATTCGAGCTAAATCGCAATGACTAATTATTATTTGTTGAATTTAATATGTACGTAGACTTCTTTTTGGTTCACGAGAGAATTACTTTCGGAGTCTTCCAAGTGGTGCCTCATTTTTATGACGATATCAATTAATTTATTGGCGATGGAGAATTGTGTCATAATCTTTTCTATTTCATGCATTTATTTTTTCCTCGTGAACGAAAAAAAAAAAAAGAGAGAGAGAAATTTGTTGACGCAGAAGTAAACATATACAAATTTGGTGATCTCCAAATATTGACCCAGTTGACTTTCATTGACTTGTAAAGGGTTTCTTTCCTTTCTCTTTCTTTCTTTTTCTTTTTCTTTTTTCATTTTTGTCTACGTCTATCTTCCTTTTTAACTGTTGGTTTGGCGGCCACTGTCCGTCCGCACGCGAAGCACAATTTGCTCTGGAAAGTCAACGGAGTCAATTGAACGGCAAACCATTGAATTCGAACCGTACTCGTGCGGAACAAAACCAAAAAAAAAGAGCAAAACCATTTCTGTTTATTGTCTGTCGTCATGCACCGTGACGTCGTTTATGAGGGATACAGTTCGACGGATTGGTTTTTTTTTTTTTTTTTGACTTTGAACGTCTATCTCAGATATGTTGGCCGGCGTTGACTTGTAAACAGTGTGCGATACTCTTTATTCTTCGAAGACCGAGGCGCGATTTCCCACACATACCGCGTCGAATTAAATAACAAAAACCGTTCTTATACCCAAAAAAAATTAAAAAAAAATGTCACCCCATATATTTAGAGCTGTCAAATTGATCAATCCATGATAGAACGGATCACTTCATTATAAATTCAATATTCAACAGAAGAGCAAGTCAATTCGCCATCTCAGTGGATTGAGAAATCTCTAATCCAATCCAACTCAAGACGGATTACGAATTAGACGGGTCAACTCAGTGGTCAAAAAATTGAAAAAAATATATTTAAAATTACTGAGGCATTAAGGTCTTGAGAAATGATCTGTAAGACAAATGAGACACCATGATTAAAAATAAGAATTTGAAGTATCTAAAATGTTATAAATGAGGTGCCCGAATAAATTATTTGGTCGAACGGGCCAATCCAACGGACCCAACCTAATTCGACAACTCTACATGTGCATGATGCAATGACAAAAATGAATAAGCATCCAAAAAAATACAATTCGATTATATGTTACAATATTATTCGATGACGAATTTAAAAAAAAAATCATTCGGTAGACTTGGAACTCAGGAGTTTATCCGGTTGACGAAATACGACTTCGGTGTTGGACAGTCGTTAAGAGATGGTGCGACTGCGGAGTCCGAGATTGAACCGTGAAAAAGCTGCGAGCGCTTCTTTGATTTTACTCTTAATGGGCAGTGGAAGCCACTTGGGCTTCGACTATTGGAATTTGAATGGAAATGTGAAGGAAAGATGGATAAGACGTTCTGTCATCCTTCCAAATTCGTTGACGGGTAAAACGGAAAGGTGGAGAAGACGTTCCGCTATCTTTCGCGTCAAATCGAAGAAAATTCGCATTGAAACTCTGATATAAATGGTCATAAATTAATAAATTAATGATAGTTCAGTTGAATCGAGACAACATTATGGCTGACTTTTCGATTCACGTAAGTTAAACGAATCAAGCCCACATTATGGTTGACCTTTCGATTCCACCATTAATAAATCTCCTCTATAAAAGGAGACAAGATTGCGAACTCGAAAGAAATAACAAATGCTCTTTGTTTCTAACCCCACAGTGATAGCGTTCAGGTGTATATTCAATTCGCCGTGAACTACTTGTACTTGTTTGAGTTCGCGGTTTTGTCGTTATATCCTGGGAAATAGACATCCTACTAAACCTCGCAAGCACCCTGTCGGAGGAAGACGAATCAATTTTAAGGAAATTGTGTAAGCACAGGCTTTGGCAGTTTCTTCACTTGATGTTCACTGTTTCTGTCTCGCAGATCAGCAACTCGACGGACGAAGTCTTCTGCTCGACTCGGCCCGAGCCATTCTTTGTTCGTCAAAGCCTCTCGACTCGGCGCTCAACTCGGCAACTCGACCCGAGCCATTCTTTGTTCGTCGAAGCCTCTCGACTTGGTGCTCAACTCAACTCGGCTATATCTCCACAACAACCTCTCGACTCGCCGGCTTACAACAAGGAAATTTCTGACGCGACTGATCTTGACCTCACTTACCAGGAGCTCGAAGGTCTTGCTGTAAAGAAGTTCATCTTGATTGAGGACGCTTCAAAAGTGGTCGACTCAATAGACAAGTCCGAATTGTTTAACTTTATTCGACTTAGCTATTTACGAAGCATTCCAAAGGTCCGTGAGACAAGGATGATCATTCTCAAGGATCACTCTCAGGGTGTGTTTTGTTCAAGTTATAATGCATAACTTCGGTTATGTGATTACTAGGTAATCACATTACCAAGCTTATGAGGAATGAAACATAACTTATGTTGTTTGGTTCAATCCAAAGTAATGCAATCAAAACTTGTTTGTTTGGAGGTTTTAAAGTATCACCTAATTTAACATTTTACTATATTACTCATTCAATTATAAGACTCTGTTTGCTACGAAACATATTTATTTATAGTAGTGCCAATCGAGACTATCGTCTTGTCGTCCAGTGAGATAACAACGAGTGACCACTAATAATTATGACAACTGCATCGGCAATTGATGGTGGTGGTCGCAATCGACAATCGATGATAGTGGTTGGCACTTGACGACGACGACCGACGACCAGCTACGATAGGCGATGGTCGCAACTGATCAATTAGGATTTTATTTATATTATTAATTTATGTATAATCGAATTGCTATTTATGTAAAAAACTAAGGATATTTTTGAAAAAAATCCATAATCCAGGGAATCAACAAAAATCAAATTTCTCGGAGGTTTTTCGATTTCTACATGCATAATCCTTTTGTTGATGTGGCATGACGTGTCAGACATCTATCATGATTTAATAATCGTTCAAATCCTGAACCAAAAAAGATTTTTATTCATAGTCTTGGATGAATAATCAAGATTATCAATAATAACTCCGAATCAAATGCACCCTCAGAGATTAATCGAATCGAAGATTCGAATATCTTGATATCAATAAAAAAAAAAGGAAAAAATTGCCCTAATATCTTAATTCGGTTATCAATCTCTCATTTCTACGTAATACCCATTTTTTATGCGATTTCAACGAATTTTGAATCATTTTTTTTTTTCATAATTTATCTTTTTTATGCGAATTTATAGGAGACATAAACTTTTGTCCAAGGGAAAAAAAAAACTCGATGCACTCGATTTTTTTTTTAATATTTAAAACTGCTCGCGTCAAATCAATTTTTAAGCACGCGTAAAAAAGCGTTGTGATAGCCAGTTTTTGGTATCTATCTACCAAATAGGCACGTGTCCAATAATTAATAATACGTCACGCGTTTGCTGATCAAATGTCGCGTGAAAAATGTGCGAAAAAGGGTTGTCCCATCTTATTTATGCGGTGGATCGCTGAGTATTTTTTTTTGTAAATACAGGGACAGAGCGTGTTTACTCGGGCGGAAGGGATCTAAAAGTATGATCTGCAAGCTTTCTAATTCCTCGTTTACTTCTTTTTAGGAAGGAGAGATTTCGGCATCATTTTAAAGAGTGATCTAGAAGTCAAAAGGACTTTATCATTCTTTGTCCTTAGTGATAAAACTTTTTGATTTTGATCGGCACTAAATACTTGTCGATATTTAATAATATCTCTCTCCTTTCCTTATCAGTAGGGACACTCAACTTTGTTAATATTAATGAGGTGCACCCAACTTTATTGAAAATAATGAACGATTGACTTATCAGTGTGAAAGTTTTACGATTAATTAACAAATAATTTAAAATTGTAATTTAATTATCCATTAATTGGAAGGATTTACTATTTATTTTCTTAAATTGAAAAGAGCCGCATCAAATGTCTAGCAAATTAAAACAATGTCTTAAAAAAAATTAGAACATGTTGATTTTAAATTAAAAAACAAATTTAGATAAAGATTTATTTGGTTCGATTTAAGTTTATATATAAAGGAGAAGGCATACGATATTTATTTTTAAATGTTAATAAAAAGGATTTAGGTTGTTGGCGAATATTGTGCTTTATTTAAAAATATTATATTTATTGACCGAAGATTGCTCATAAAACAAGTTAATTAAAGAAGGTTTTGGGAGACGTGTAACAATTTTATTAAAAGTACTTTAAATACAAATAATCTCATGTCGTATTCAATGTCCAATGGAGGTTAAAATCCGACCAAAATAATATGTTAATCTTTATCAAGTATACCTTGAGTAAATATATATACGTGTTTACTAGGTGGGAGGCTTAAAGAAAGGAAAGTTTTACCCTACATAATATTTTTTATTTTTTAAATTTTTTTATATATTTTTATATTTTTTATAATTTACAAACAAAAATTTGCCTTGATCCTTTATTTTTTATTTCGCTAAGAACTCACATTCCTTTTTTTAAAACCTATTTATTTACTTTAATCCTTGCAATTTCCTTTCAACAATTTAGCTAATTTATCGAAATAAGTTTTTTATTTTCTGTTTTTATCCAAAATGGTTTTTCTCTTTTATTTGTTTTAAAAAAAATATGTGGAAAGCTTTTTTTTTTGTTTGCTCCCTATTTGTTATATAAGTTTTTTAAACTTTTTTTTAAACAATATTTTATAAGTTAATTTTAAAGTCAAGCATATATATATATATATATATATGCATTCCCAAAGAAAATAAAAAATTTGATACAGAATTTCATCAATAAATCTAGAACGATCAAACGAAAATAAAATAAAAATGAAAACACTTGAGTCTAGAAACATTATAAATTGATATGATGAAAATATCTCTCGTCGTGTGATAAAGTCGGATCAACGGTCTAACTGAGGTAGAATTTTAAGTTCATTTGAAATGTACTCGTCTCAACGGAAAACTTTCAACTCAAGTTAGATCGGACAAATCATCTGAGCTTACTTCGGCAGTTTGTCTCGACATAGCTTGCCTCGGCACAGCTTATCTCGGCCATCTCGACCATAGCTTAGCTTGACTTTATCTCAGCTCGACAATAGTTCAGTTCGCCCTTAGCTCCGCTCGGTAATAACTCAGTTCGAACGGATGTCTCAACTTTGTCTATCACACCAGCTCAGGTCGACATTGTTAAGTCAGATCCCCGTTATAAATGAGATCCTGCCTCGTAAGACCCCTCTGTACAATCATATCTCTATCATAATAATGAAATCATGTCTCCCTAAATTTTTTGTATGACTACATCATTCTCTTTAATGAGATAATGTCTTTCAAGATCACCTTCCGTACTATTTTATTATACCATACCTCCCATGATCCCCCTGGAAATTCAAGCCAACAAATTTGTTTATATAAAGGTAATTATAAAAGGAGAGTTTTTTTTGTTGGGTGGGGGGGGGGTGGTTTTCTCCGGAGCTTTCGAATCTCACTTAACTTAATTTTCTACTATTTTCTTCGCATTTTATCTATATCCTAATTCCCCCCCCCCCCCCCCCCCCCGTATTTGTGAGTCTTCTCAGGTGCAGGTCATCCTGCCTTCGAGGACGAATCCAAGGGATCCAGTTAGCGCCTTTTGCGGCACTTGCGATGTCTCCGACGACGAATCTAACCCATGTCTCCACGACCCTGACAGCAAATGCGACAGAACTCGGGAAGAAGCGGATCTGACTATCTCACTGCATAGAAGACAAAGGCCGTCTCAGTCCAGTCAGCCTCTCTTGTTTCGGCCGTGAGTGTTCTGCCACATCATTCTATCAGGCAGTCTCAAACCGCGACATAAACTTTATTATCCTTGAAAGAATTTGAAGATCGAAGATGAAGCCATCATAACCGTGTGATCTTCTGCATGCAGGTGCAAATGCAAAGGAGATGATTTTGAACTCTCGGTCCAATAGAGAAAAAGAGATCACTTTTCCGGTAAAGATTATATATATCCTTTATATTCAACAATACAAATTTATACATAAACAGTAATGTCACGTGTTAAACGGTTAAATATGTTTGTCGTGATCTACCAATTAGTGAATCCAAAGAAGGAGAAGAGAGACAAATATAATTAAGAGCGTCGCATGGCTGTCCTGTCGTCTGGCGGGAGGAGATTTTGAGGGTTTTCAGTTTCACCCTCTTGACGTTTTGCTGCGCCATTGCCCACTGATTAACCCCCCAACGTACTTAATTCCTCTTCTCTTCCGTTCCCTTTAATTTCTCATTCTTCCTTTGAAAATAATGGCCATGCCAATGAATGAGAGAAATGTAGGAAAACACACAAAAATTTATCGTTCGTTCGTTCGTTCTTAACAAATTCTCTCGCTCTTTCTACTCGACGTCGCCCCCATAGTGCAGATGGGCAATGGAAAGGACATGAACAGACTCACTTTGCTTTTTTATCTGATTTCTGTCTGTCTCTGCCATGACAACTCTGATTCCGTGCATTTTATTTATTTGTTTTTGTTTACAGAAGCTATTCATTAATTATTTCGATGAGGTATTGAAACTCCACTACTGGATGATCAGCTCAAAATGCTGGTTTTCTTCTTGATTACCATCTGGCAATACCTTTTCTTTTCTCTTCTTAATTATTCATGTATCTATCTGAAATCTGTGATTTTATTTCCACCCAAATTGACTGTTGAAGTTAAGGATTAAAAACCTACATCAATTCGACATGGATGATTCTATAGTGACCTGCTATCTATCTCACAAATTAACACTTTGATTGCTTCAAGAAGAACTAAAACTCGATCTCAACTTCCACCGAGCTCCAGAGTTAAATTAATTACCACGTCCCGAAGTTTATTGAAATGCATACGATATTTTATTTTTTTTTATTTTTTTTTCTTCTCATTGATTGTTGGCATAGAGTGTTGCATTTGAGCAGGCAAAAATGCTGGGAAGCAGCTGCTGGTGTCGCTGTGAGTGAGTGAGTGAGTGAGTGAGTGAGTGAGTTCTCATCTTTTTCACATTTCTTTTTCCTGAAAGCCGATCGAAAGGATATTTTTCACTGCCTTTTCTCAACTACAGTACTTTGATTCTTTCGAACATCGCGAAACTTAATAATTATGAAGTTGAAAAATAACTTGAGGCAATTGTCAGTCAATTTATGACTGTCTTGTTTTTCTTTTAATGAATTCAAGTATCCGTGCCGACTTTTACCATGTTGGCATGAAGGAAAACTATTTAGCTCGACTGTTTCTACACGGGACACCCTCGATTTAATTTGAAAGGATAAGCCAACGAATATGAATTGTAGGAACAAACAGCATCTTTCACAGTTCTCAATAAAACTGAAAGACTGAAAGGACATCGGTCAAAAAGCTTCCTTTTGATCACAAGAATGAGTGGGAAAATAATGCACGGGAGCCTCAGCTCATAAGCTCTCGGACAGTGGATTATCCTGGATGTTACGTTGGTTTCATTCAGACAAATTAATTTTTGTTGTCGAGTTTGAATGCAAATCTGTATCGTATTCATCATTTCATGCATGTACGAGAGTGACGCATGTCGAGCAGACATGAGCAGCTTTTTGGTACTTGCGGAGAAGGAATGCAGCATCAGTGGCAGCAGGCAGGAGCAGCAGCCCCCTGTCTACGATCGTCGTTCCAACGAGACAGGGAGAGAGCAGTCTGGCGGCTGCTCCAAAGCGAGAAAAAAGAGGAGACATCAGTACACAAATATTTATGTCTTTTTAACTCAGCATTAAGTTTCAAAAAAATTTCAACCTTTTTCCTTCTGCCGCCTCCTGCTTTGTCTCTTTGAGGGTTTAATTGTCCGGTCACAAGCACACTGCATCGACATTTCTGATATAGATCATGCCATACACTGCATTTGATCTGGATTTTTAGCAGAGCAGGGCTGGGGGTGGTTCTTCTGCATTTTATTGGATCCTGCAAAACTTAATCAGCACTGCAGTAATCTAATCTATAATTTATTGGAACTGCTCAGATGAGAAAACACGTTGACAGTGTTCTTGCAGAATCTTAATTAAGCAAGCACAGGAAGAGGCGATTTAAGCCAAATAGAGGTGCAGAAAATAAAAGCAAGCAATTGCAACCGCAACAGAAGGAAAAAAAAAAAAAAACTGAGAGAGAGAGAAAGAGAAAGAGAGATAGATGATGATGATGATGAAGACGACGATGATGTAATTAGAAGCGCAAGGCGAGCTCATCGTGCTTCATAAAGCTCTGATGACCACCACACTTTTCAAAATTGCAACAAGCTCTCCGCCATCTCGATACAACTCCTCTCGAAGATCCATTGAGGAGGAATAGGAAGATGGTGTTTATAAGAACTGAAGCGTGTGCAGTTTACCAGGCCCTCACTGCTGAGGTCGCCTCAGTCCTCAAGCACTCCCTCGATCTGGCGACGAGGAGAGGCCATGCTCAGGTCACACCCCTCCATGTTGCTGCCATCTTCATCAGCTCCTCCTCTGCCTCCTCTGACCTACTCAGGAGAGCTTGCCTCAAGTCCCAGCCGCATCGCCCTGCCTTCCACCGCCCTCTCGACTTCAGAGCTCTTGAGCTCTGTTTCAGTGTGGCTCTCAACAGGCTTCCTGTCGCCACCTCTCCCTCCGGCGCTCGCCTACCCTCTCCTTCCTCCCTCTCCAACTCTCTCATTGCAGCCATCAAGAGGGCCCAGGCCAACCAGAGAAGGGGCTGTATTGAGCTCGAGCAAAAGCAGCAGCCTCTCTTGGCCATCAAGGTGGGAGTGGAAAAACTCATGCTCTCCATTCTCGACGACCCCAGTGTGAGTAGGGTGATGATGGAGGCTGGCTTCTCTAGCAGATGTGTCAAGAGCCATCTCGAGGAAGAGGTCTATGCTTTGAGCCAATACTCACCGTCCCTATTCAACTCCGGCAAAGACATTACCAACTGTGGCTTCAGGCCGTCGTTGAGTGAGGACCTGAGGATGGTTATGGAAACGATGCTTAGGAAGAAGGGGAGCACCAACACGGTGGTGGTGGGGGACTCTGGCTCTGTGTTGGAGGGCCTTGTGGCCGAGCTGATGAGGAGGTTGGGCAGAAGTGAGATCCCTGACGAGCTCAGACACTGCCGTTTCTTAAATTTACAACTCTCCTGTTCCCACCTCAGGCTCGCGCGCAAGGCCGATGTGGACGCGAAAGTATCTGATCTCAGAAGAACCATTAATTCTCTAGCATCTGGTAGAAATGGCATCATCGTCTACGCAGGCGACTTGAGTTGGGCAGTGGTCGATGAAGCAAGAGCTGAGTGCGAGTTGAGCTTCGACCCAATGGAGCACATGGTCGCTGCGATGGGCAGACTGCTCTCTGAGTTCAATAGAAGCAGCGCGGAGAACAGAGTGTGGCTGTTGGCCACTGCAAGCTACGGCACCTACCGTAAGTGCCAAAGAAGGCAGCCTTCTCTCGAGATTCTATGGGGCCTCCAAGCTGTCGTGGTTCCCTCAGGTTGGCTTGGCTTGGGCCTCCAAGCCTCCAGGTGAGATATCAACGATTGAAGTCTTTTACCGTGGATTCTTGTCTTCTGGTTTCAATCTCTGTTCTTTTCTTGTGGTTGCAAGTTTGTGAGGTAGGTGTTTTCATGACTCAAGAACAGGATTCACTTTAGTTTGCTTTTGTGGAAGACAAAACGCAAACCTACTCTTTCCTTTGTAGAAGACACCACTTTCAAAGATCTAAAACAACACTAAATTGCATGCTTAATCCAAAGATTTTATAGACTAAGTGCATCCATTTTATGATTTAGTCGTAAGAGAAGGACCAGATGACACTAGTGCAGCTCCTCCTTTTTGATGTTTGCAGTAGCCTCGATTCGAGGGCGTCAACTATCAGTCAGCTCCCAATTGATTCAGAGATTTTAAGAGCAAAGGAAGAAGAGAAGATCATTTGCTGCAATGAGTGCGTGTTTAACTTTGGAAAAGAAACACCAGTTTTCAAGCCAGAAACCCCATGCTGCCTGCAACTGCAACTACAAGCCAACCCTGAGAGAAACCGCAAGGTAAATTGGCACATTCTTCTACTCTATTTGAAAGCATATTTTTCTATGATTTACATTCTTTTTTTTTTCCTTCAGGAAGCACTGCAAGAATTGAGTAGGAAGTGGAACAAGATACGCCAAAGCCTTCACAGTGAGCATACCCTCTCGTGCTCTCCATTCTTCAATCGAAGTCTCATCGACAAGAGTTGCACCAAGACTTTGCCCCATTCATGGCGGCACTGGCCTAGCAAAAGCTTCGTAAAACCGCATTCAGAGTCTTTCTCTACGCCTATTCAAACACTTAACCTCGAATTCTCAAGCACGGAAGTCGACGAGAGAAACAAAACAGCGAACTCATCTGAGGCAAGCTTCGATTCTCTAACGATGTCAACTGATCAGCAGCAGGTCAAGAGCACTGTCGCTCTATCATCCAGTCCCTTTTTCTCGGATTCAGCAACATCAAAAGAACAGACGAGACTACTGATGTCGGACCCAATAAATCTGCAGCACCAACTGCAAGAGGAAATCCCTTGGCAATCAAACAACATTCCTTCAATCACGAAAGCATTGCATGACTGTTCTACTGGCGATAAGGTCATGGCACTGCTGATACAAGGGAGTGATTATATCGCCAAGAGAAGACTGGCATTGGTCATGGCCAGGTCCCTTTTTGGCTCGACGGATAAACTAATACAGATTAAACAAAGCGATTCGTGCTGCAAAACCGTCATGGCTGCCATAAGAAGGGCGCAGAAATGCATTGTCTTGGTGGAGGATATCGATCGAATGAGTGATCATTTCATTAAACCATTCACAGATGCCTTAAAAGTTGGATCTTTCAAGGGCGCATTAGGAGGAGAAGAAGTTTGCTTAGCTAATGCAATCTTCATGCTGACCACTTCTCATGCGACCAAATTTAAGAATGACGACGACATCAGAAGTGCAGCGATGATGAAACTTTGGGCTGAAGATGATGCATCGCTCTCCAGTGATTCTAAAAGGAAGTCAGAGAATGATCTCGAGAGGAGTTCGAAGAGGCTGCGAACAGAAGAACACCGTTTCGATCTTAACTTCGAACCTTATGTCAACATAGAGGAGGTCCATGGTGTTCTGAGCGATCTAAGACAGGAGGAGACCGAATGCATCAGCTTCCATCTCCCACAGGAGCTTCTGAAAACCAGTGTTCAGCTCACTTTAAATGCCGAGGCTGCTCAGTACAAGGAACTGAAGGTCAATCTTCTCACAAAGCTCCATCGAGCATTCGAGGAAATGCAGAATGGCAAGGACAGAAAGGGGCATCTGGTCGTCGATCCAGAAGTCGCAGAGGAGCTAATGCAGGCCTCTGGTTTCTTCCTCGAGAGCTTCTACGAGAAGTGGGTGCGAGAGGTGATCCGAGCGAATCTACCAACTGCCCAAGGCGGCGGGAACGTGAGGCTGAGTTTGCAAGGTAAAGTGAGGGACTCCAAAGAGCTTGGTTTCATGGCTTCCATGCTACCAAATAGTAGAATCATACAACGTGGATGGCAGTGATCTTTAAGCTATAACATTTTCTTTACGCAAAATTTCCCACTGTCATCGCAATTTCATTACCTTGTAATATATTTTATTTCCAATTAGATCGTGTTCTTGAAACAATTTTTTTTTTTTTAATTGTGCAACGGTAAAAATAGAGAAATATTTTATAAAAAAATATAGTTTGGTCATTTACTATGAAATCGTTCGACAACATTCATTCGAACGGTCATTGGACTAAGAGTTTATTCAATGATTAGAGTACGATTTCGACATTAAATTATTATTCAAGGATGACACGACGAGATGATTATTTCAGATTCATTTTTAAAATAGTTCAAATCGCTTTTAAAGATAGTCCACAAATTAATATAAATAATTCAAAAAATTAATTCATCAGTATATTTTTTTTAATTTTTTTTCAAGCTCTTAGAATTTTAGGCACGGCAAACTGAACCGTTAAAAAATTATGAGCACTTTTTTGATTTACATTTGGTGGTCGGTGGGAGTCACGTGGACTCTAATCTTACCGGGGTCAATTGTTGGCGAAGCATCTCGAAGATCCGTAAGATATGACTGATCACTTTTAAAAATTAATTGGATCAAAAATCCAAATATCTCGGTGCCAATTAGAAAAATATAAAATTCTCTTTGTGACTGAAGTCGGTAGAAATGAAGACGAGGAATCAGAAATGAAAAGAAATATATAATAAATATTTTATGGGCCACGAGAAGCCCAAGTCCATGTTGAAGGCCCAATTTGGTTCGAGCCCATGCCACGAGAATACTAATAGACGTAGGGCGGTCTAGGGTTCGATCAAACCCGTCTTCCACTTCGCTTCTCGCTCTCCTTCGTGACTTCGTCCCCTTCCGGCCACCGGCCCATCGGCCATCGCTACCGGAATCCACCCACAATTTCGGGCAGGATTACCTGCCTAGGTTCACTGTCCCCGTTCCGACTGCCCCGCTCCAACACCGATCTAGGGGTTTGAGGAAATTTCCTGGTGAAGTAGGCGACAGAGCAAAGATGGAGAAGTCGTGCTCGCTGCTGATTCACTTTGACAAGAGCTCTCAGGCCATGACCAACGAGATCAAGGAGGCTCTCGAGGGCAACGACGCGGAGGCCAAGATCGATGCCCTGAAGAAGGTCATCATGCTCCTCCTCAACGGCGAATCATTCCCCCAGCTCTTCATCACTGTCATCCGCTACGTCCTCCCCTCCGAGGGCCACACCGTGTAGAAGCCTGGCGGCGTGCTTCCGGATACGATCCTCATCTGCCATAAACTCCGCAACAACCTGCAGCACGTTAATGAGTACATCCGCGGCGTCACGCTCCGCTTCCTCTGCCGCCTAACTTAGCTGAGATCCTCGAGCCACTTGACCCCTCCGTCCTTACCAACCTCCATCATCGCCGCCATGCGCTCCTTGGCATCGCTGCCATCTACCGACTCCCGACCGGGGAGCAGCTGCTTCCTGATGCACCTAACCTGATCGAGAAGGCCCTGTCATCGGAGCAGGACCTCTCTGCCCGGCGCAATGCCTTCGTTATGCTTGCCTCGTGTGCCCAGCCGCGGGCGGTCGCATACCTCTTGTCCCAAGCTTACCACGTCGCCAACTGGGGTGATCTCCTACAGATGGCCGCCCTGGACCTTATCCGCAAGGTCTGCCGCGCTAACCCACGCGAGAAGGGTAAGCACATTAAGATCATCATCTTCCTCCTCAGTTGCCCCTCTGAAGCAATAGTCTATGAGTGCGCCAGCACCCTTGTCTCCTTGTCATCGGCCCCCACAGCCATCAAGGCTGCTTCCAACACCTACTGCTATCTCCTACAATCGCAGAGTGACAAGAATGTGAAACTCATTGTGCTTGGTCGTCTCCGTCTCATCGAGCTGAAGACGTCACATAGGGAGATCATGGTGGAGATGATTATGGATGTGGTCCGTGCACTATCAAGTCTGAGTCTTGATATCGAGCACAAGACGTTGGACATTCCCCTTGAGCTGATCACCTCAAGGAACATTGACGAGGTGGTGCTCACACTCAAGAAAGAAGTTGTAAAGCCCCAGAGCACTGACCTAGAGAGAAATGATGAATACCGGCAGATGCTAGTGCAGGCTACCCCTGCATGCGCAATCAAGTTCCCTAAGGTTGCTAGTACAGTCGTTCATTTGTTGATGGATTTCCTTGAATATTCTAATGTGGCTTCTGCTATCAATGTTGTTCTCTTCGTCAGAGAGATAATTGAGACAAACCATAAGCTCAGGGTTTCGGTAATAACTAGGTTGCTTGCCACTTTTTACCAGATTCGTGCTGCAAGGGTCGTGGGTTAATTCTTCTGTTACTGTCTCTTCAAGGCGGCCTGTGGTTCTTGCAGATGATGCATATGCAACGCAAAATGCTGCCTCGGAAACTGCTTTGTCAGCACCAACTGATCTTCCTGGATCTTTGGCTTCAACTGGAAATCTTAGGGCATTAATCTTGTCTGGCGTCTTCTTTGTAGGAGCAGATGTTGTTTCTGCTTTGACTAGGCTTGTTCTGAGATTGGAGTAGGTCCAACCATCAAAGACCGAAGCAAACAAAGCATGCACTGACGCTTTGCTAATTATGACTTCTATGTTGCAGTTGGGGCAATCATCATTTCTTCCGCACCTAATTGATAATGATTCGTATGACAGGATTGTGTTGTGCATAAGATTGCTCTACCACACTGGTGATGATGTGAGGAAAATATGGTTGCAGTCATGTCGCCAGAGTCTTGCAGCAATGCTAGCAGAGAAGCAATTCCGAGAAATTAAGGAGATTAAAGCTAAGGCTCAGATTTCCTATGCCTAGCCTGATGATCTTATTGATTTTTACCATCTGAAGAGTCTCAAGGTAATCATTTCGGATATTTCTGTTGATTAACTTCCTCGATTGACAAAGAAAGATCATCTATATTCTCTTGATAAGCTGAGTATTATAAAACTTTTCTTTTGGCCTAAGAAGCAATCAGTGACCAAACTAGATTATAGAAGTTCTCTTCATTCTACCCATTTTAATCTTTTTTCTTATTAATGTTATTTTTGTAAATAATGCCTTATTGAACAATGGATTATAAATATATGAAAATTTTACAACAATTTTATATCTATTCATCTTAGATATTCCTTTGCCTTTGTTTCCTTTTACATCTCATTTACATAGTTTTAGTTATTTTAAATTAAGAACCTTTAGTTTCTTACTGATGTTCAAATTTCTGAGTTTATTTTATTCTCACACTTAGCAAAATATTGTTAAACAGATAACATTCGCCAAGAATATTTATTTTCAAAGTTCCTTAAAGGCTAATACCATGTACCTAAACAAGCCAAGAATATTGTTGAAAATTTTCTTTAGCATATATATTACTATTTTTAATTTTTCTAGTTGGTTGCTGATGGGAAGCTGAATGGTTACATCAGAATCAGAAGCAAGACGCAAGGCATTGCCCTTAGTCTTGGAGATAAAATCGCCCTCAAACAGAAGGGCGGCAGTAACTAATGGACATGAGCACCAAATCCCATCACGTTCAATCCCTTTGAAAACATTTTGGTGGTTCTGTCAGTTTTTCAAGCGGTCTTCCTGTTTCTTGCCTCACAGTGCCCTTACCAGTGGTAGTCTCAGCAGCTCTTGGCACTGCTTGTAGTGTAAACGTAGACACGGATTTGATATTATGCTCAATCCATCAAAAGCCCTTGCATTGACTATCTGATAAAACATGCAATTGTAAGTGCCTAATGTCGTCGAATAAGGGTTTTTGTTACATTATAAATCTGTTGGAGTTGAGCTACAGGCCACATGCTGCTGTTTTAAAACTCTCAAAATTCAAAGGGTCTTACTGCCACCAGCCACATGATTCATAAGCTTTCCAGGTGAATAGTTGTTTCTACTTGAACATGAATTCGATATAAATTCAGCATTTCAAACATACAAACTGCTATTTGTTCTTTGATAACTACAGAGGTTCTTTTAGTTTTCATGAGAGATAGAGTAAAGGTATTCACGATTCTGTAATATATTCTGAGTGTTGGTATTACAGTTAATGATAAGTATAGGCTTACTTGTCGAACTTAAAATATTGAGTTGATAGATAAATATAGTACATTGTTTAGATGTTTCTTTGTATATATCACTTTTTTTTTTGCCCTCAAATTTGGCTTGTACAATTTTCTTCAAAATCTAGCATTTAATTTTGGATGATTGTTATTGGGCCGTGAACAAGTTATCTTGGCTATCTTGTTTACAATCATGATTATGCTCATTGATTTATATAGATTATCCATATTAACATTTTATCTGGGGAGTTTTGATCGAATTCTGACAATAGTATTTTGTAAAGTAGGATAAAATTATGTACAATAGATTTTTTTTTCGAAATTTTATAAGAGGAGAATTTTAGGCATCCAGATGTTCTTTTTTTTATTAATATTTTATCTATAAATTAGTGAGATTTGAATTTTTGAAATAGTAGATAAGTTTTGATAGATGGTTCAATATCACTAATAGTTCTGATGATTTTTAATTTGTATTGTGTGAGTTTTAAATTTTAATTGTCTGATAAATCATCTCATCTTTTAGTTGCATGGTGTCTCGGAAGTCCTTGAATGTTTTATTGATATAATGATTAGCCATGGACGCTAGATTTAAATATGAACTTTGAATATTGATGGGAATTGTGAATGTGATGGTACAATTGTAGCATATTTTGTTTGGGTCATCAGGATTTTGCCATTTGGTCTTCTTTATTAGAATTATACAAGCTGATCGGAAGGCTTCCTCTTCCTTCCCTTCGACGAGAGCATTATCCGGCGGAGGAGTAGACGAGCAGATGAGTGAACTAACGGAAGTCGTAGTAGCCTTCAGGAGGTCGGGGACGCTCGCATTGGCAGCATCCGCCAAGCCAGTGAACGACCGGCACTTCCCGAAGGCGTTGAGCCTCTTACCGTCGCCAGCGGCCGCCGCCTGCCGCTGCAGCAGATTTTGGTGGTGAAAGAAAAGCAATCAGCACTTCATCTCAGTGCAAAAGAAAATCCAGCCCGCTATTTCAAAATGGGATCAAAATCAGACAAGCTTTAATCCTGTTCTATCTTGGATTTTAGTTCCCCTTGGTTCATCTCCTACACTGCTCGTCTTCTCATTCACCCCATCGAGTCAAAAAGACAAACCAGTGTTCTTAATGACATTGAAAGAAAAAGATGGCCACTTCTTATGGATTGCCATCGCATCCACTGTCAACTAACGTTCTCAGCTGATACAAGTCAACGACAGCAGCAATTGGGTCCGCATCTTTTGACTTTCCTCACCGCGATCCCAAATCTATCTCCTATCCAGCTCGCCATCTCCCCACCGAATAGTCAACGTTTCCTCGAATTTTCGGTTTTTTTTTTTGTTCGGCGAACATTCTCGAGTCTTGCTTGCGGATGGAGCAGTGGCAGACTCGGAGAAAAAAACTTCAAAAAAAAAAAAAAAAAAAAAAAAAAAAAAGACGGCGCAGAGGATGTAGCCATGTAGGTTCCTGAGACGACGGCGTCAGCCGGCGACGGCGGTCCCGTCTGTCGGAGTGTGGTTGTGCTCGCCTTCGTACGTGACGATTAGTGTCGAGGGATCGTCGGGTGCCCGCTCCACGTGCTTCCTGGCCGGACAGCCGCGCAGCGTGCTGCACTTGTAGTAGCCGCTGAAATGTGAATCATAAACTGAGTTAGATCGGATCGCATCTGTTTGATGGAGACCGGACGGGTTTAAGAGGAGTTTACCGTGGGTAAGCTGACCCCTTGATCGGCTTCTGGCCGTACTTGCGCCACGAGAACTCGTCCGGCGGGATGTCCGCTGCCTTCGAGCTTATCGCCGGCACGCGTACTGTTCTCTTCACCCGCGATTTACTGCTTTAAAAAAAATACGATTAAATTGGAGATCGATGTGTGAGGAATTGTTTAGCCTCTGTTTGTTGTATTCTATACCTTCGTTTGGAGCAGTGGCCGCCGGAGACGGCTTTCTTTCGGTCGACTTGCCCGGAGTGAGAGTGTTCATTACCCTGCTCAAGGCAAATCCGCTTGAGCGAAGACGAGAGCGGCGGCTTCGTGGTAGAAACAGAGGCAGTTGGCAGAGGGAAGAGGAGGGGGGCGCTGTCGCGCTGGCCGCGGCCCTTGGAGACGCTGCCGTCGCCTGTAACGGACGACACGAAGGAGGACGTCGCGGAAGACATCGGCGTCGAGGTGCTAAAGCACTCCTTGCCGTCCTGACCGTGCGGCGAGACGTCCCCGCCGGCCTCCGGCTCTGTGAAGTCGAGAGTCAACCCCTGGGGAGGAAACGCGTGCTGAGGTGGTTTGATGGCCCGAAGGGGCATGGGGGCCAGGGAGAGGGTATTCCCAGCCGACTCGAGGAGCGAAGATTTCTCGGCAGACGAAGGCTGCGGTTTCGCCGCCGCCGTTGGGCCGCGGCGGAAGCGGGCATGGCCGGTGCGGTTGAGGATGGAGATGACTTTCTTGAACTTGGAGACTGCCGCATCGGTGATTCCCCTGCAGTCGACCTGCTGCTGCTGACGGGAGAGTTGCCGGATGAGGTTCTCCACGGAGCGCAGCCCCGCAGTGGCCGCCTCTTGGATCGCCATATCGTCGTCCATCTTGGCGTATCCCAGAAGACCAACGTCCATGATTTGCCTTTCAAGCCAGCATCCAAGTGAAGAGATTAACGAAGGCAGGCAGGAGGATACTTTTTAACAGCTTCGAATCGACCCCGAAGGAGGAGGAAGACGACGACCCATTTAATTCGAGTCAAAGCGACCTTTTAATTAAACTGCTCTCGTCTCTCGACTTCTTTTTAAAAAAAAAAAATAATAATAATAATAAATTATGAAACCTTCCTCCTATCGATGGACTGATAAATCAGGAACATATAAATATAAATGATAAGTAAAAAAAAAAAAAAAATTCAGAGCTATGATCTCATTAGAAATTGATTTTTATTTATTTAAAAATTATTCTTTTGTATTTATCAATTAGATTAGCTTTGAAAATTATTTCTTCACTTTAAAAAAAAATAAAAAATAAAACTATTATATTAATCACCTCCTATGTCTTTATAGATGAAAAAGATAAATCAAAAATCTAAATAATAAATATAAAAAAAAGAGAAGGATAGTCTTCTTGCAAAATTAAATTAAGGAGCATATGATTGATATTTTTTATTTTTATTTTTATTTTCTAAAAAAAATAAAACGAAAAATAAAAATTTTTGTACGACCCAAACCTCCGTTAGTCTTCACTTTTTTCACTAATCGTAACATTGCTTTTCCCGAAACCGCTAAATCTCTTTTCTCGACCCAAATGTTACCGTGACAATGATTCGACGCTAAATGGCAAAATTACAGAGGTTACCCAAACGAGTAAGTTTTGTAGATCAACGTCGATAGTTACGAACGGAAAATTAAAAGTCGACAGAGAGCAGCTGCAGCGTTGACCGTGGTTTGTTGGTGAATTTGGTATTGCATTAGATTTATTAATGCGGCAGCGAGCGCATATAAATCGGGTTCCGTGGACGTGACATCGCACGTGGTAGTGGGTGTTGGAGGAGGTTGGACTTTTGCCGCCGAAGTAAAGGGTGCAGTGAGTCAGTGACAGTGGGTGGCTTCGCAGTGGCCCACCCGTCGCGAGCCAAAGGTGCCCCAGGCCTAAAAAAACTTGCCCTCGGAGGACCCACTCGATTTGTGAAGGTTGATCCATAGGTAAAGAATTGAGTATGTATCGGAGGATGCGTTACTAGTGATAAGAGACGAAAGCGCTGGCTTTGACAGCTGTCGGTGCCGTTGACTCCATAGATCTATTTGGGTCGTTGGATGAGAAATGAGTCGATCATTAAGACTCTGTTTCTTATGATGGAAGAAAAATTAAAACTAATAAAAAAAATTATGTAGTTTCCATTCGTATTTACATCAGAACCGTTGGATCTATCTACCTATGATTTGGGGATCGCCGTCGAATTCGTGAGCTTGAAATTTCAGTTTAGCCCATTCGATTTCTCACAATTACCAAAAGCTCGTCGTTCCGTTGCGATTCTCATCGCTTCCTTCGAGAGTCTTCTGTGATCTGTTGCCGCACTGCTTCCTTCTCTGCTCTTTGGAATCGAACCATCCAAGATCTGCGCCCTTCTGCTCTGCTTCCCACGACGAACGGTCGAGTTCCCTCGTGATCGCCAATGTCGTACGTCGACCAAGCATTCTCGATCTCGGACGAGGACGTCATGATGGAGGGGGCCTACGTCGTCCACCACCGCCCGCCCGTAAAGGAGATCGCCCTCTCTGTCGGCCTGCTTGTTTCAGGCGTTCTAGGCATCGTTTTCGGTATCCTCATGGCTGTCGATCGAGTCGGCGGCGACCAAACTCATGGTAATCCGGTTGAATTCGTCCTCTTCCATAGGCCCTAGTCCGGATTTCACTCCCCGACCTCTTTATTCGCCAATGCTCTGATAATTCTTATGCGATTGGTGGGATTAAGGTGTTTTCTTTGCGCTCCTCGGGTCGGTGCTGTTCATACCGGGCTTCTACTACTCGCGGATCGCCTACTACGCTTACAAGGGATACAAAGGTTTCTCATTTGCTAACATTCCAGCAGTATAAGGGTAATTTTCTTCTTTCTCGGGTGATACACGGAAGTTTTATCCTTTGTACAAATCGCTTATCTTTTCTTGCTAATTATTGTTCATTTCCTCTTTGGACAATCACTCTATGTTGGTTCTGTAACTAATAAGGACAATTATATGGATAGTTATATTTACTGTTATTTTTTGTAAATTCTATAATGTTGACTGCAAACAAATCTAGCCACATCTGACATGCAGACCATTAGCAAACCATAAAGGTTGGCCACAATATCTTGTCATAAGGTCAAGATAACATCAAATTAGACTTTAAGCCATAGTAATATCCTTAAACGTACACCCACAAAACTCTAAATTATGATATTGTCACATAACAACAACAATTTCATCTCAGATAAGCAATTTGAGTTAGATTTAGAGCTGTAAATGAATATAATAATCATGAACAAGAGCAATACTTGGCTAGATTAAAACTTTACTTAAGTTTGTTTGATATAGGTATATTGTGTTAGCTCGGCTCATTAATGTTTGTGAAGGAAGTTCATGAACTGTTCGCGAACAAAGTTATTTGCAAATTTGTCTAAGGCTCCACTATGATCTTGTTTCTTTACTTTTTTAATCCAAACATATAAAGAACATAATATGTGTAATATATTTATAATACTATTTGAATATTCCATTTTTGATATCCTATAAATTTCATAGATTTTAAGTATCTATCATATGTTAAAAGTGATTAATCTAAATATAATGAGATTATAAGGATCGCTATGTTGCTAGTGAAGCTTTGAAAAAGTTTGAGCTAGGGTGAGATCGTTAAATTTTTTTAATGAACATGCTTGACCAGAGTCGATAAGATAAACAAACAAGCTTGAACATAATCAAGCTCAGGTTACCTCCTTTACATAATGTAAAGGTGGAAAAGTGTGATAGCAGATAAATTCAATAACAAGATGTGCACTGGAGACATGCAAGAGCTTACCTGAAATCATAGTTATGATGTCTTCTATGTCGGTGAAAACTCCTGAACTGATATTTCTTCATGGCGAGGGAGTGCTTAAATAAGCTCCATGATGTATCTAATGTGGAAATATTTAACATTGTTTCAAAACTGTTTCTAAATTAGAACTGCCGACACTACAAAAAATATAGTCATTAGCGACGAATTTAGCGACGAATTTTAAAAAAAAATTCGTTGCAAAATAAATTAACGACGAATTTAGCGACAAAAATATTTTCGTTGCGAATAAAGCGTCGCAAATATTAGCGACAAAAATAGCGACGAATTCTTGCGACGAATTTTAGCGACGAATTTAGCGACGAATTTAAATTTTCGTCGCTAATTTCGTTGCAGAAGTTACGACGAATTCAAAATTTCGTCGCAATTTTCGTCGCAAAAATTTGCGACGAAATAAAAATTCGTCGCAAATTTGCGACGAATTAAAAATTCGTCGCAAAAATTTGCGACGAATTAAGTTTTTCGTTGCTAATTTTCGCGACAAAAAAAAAATTCGTCGCAAATTTTTGCGACGAATTAAGTTTTTCGTTGCTAATTTTCGCGACAAAAAAAAATTCGTCGCAAAACTTTACGACGAAAAAATAAATTCATCGCAGAAAATTCGCGACGAAATAACGATTTCGTTGCTAAATTTGCGACTGATACAAATTCGTCGCAAAAATCGTCGCTAAATTCGTCGCAAAATTCGTTGCAAAAAAGCATATTTTGCGACGAATTCTTTTTTCGTCGCAAAAATTTGCGACGAATTAAATTTTCGTCGGAAATTTCGTCGCAAAATTCGTTGCAGAATTTGTCACAGGTTAGTTTCATTGCTAAATTGTTTTACGCTAAATTTGTCGCTAAATAAAAAAAAATTTAACAAGTTCCATCCGTTTCGATATTCTATCGTATATATAAATTTCACACACACAAAACAAAACACAATAAGTTCTGATATCCAAATAAATACATTTAATACAAACAAAACACACACACATTCAATACAACAAAATAACATTCAATAATATCCAAAAATATTTCATATTCAAATAAATACAAACTAACACAATAAGTTAAGAACAATACAACATTCCAAATAACAAAGTTATATCGTACAACATTTCAAACATCAACATAGTTCTGATATCCAAATAACAATGTCCATGCAAAAGATCTCAACACATGTGAAAGAAAAAAGAAAAGTGCATCTGCTAAGCAACGACATTCTTCTACCCATTAGAAAAGAAACAAACAAAAGTATCATACATTAAAAAAAAACTATATACTAACACGAAAATAAATATGCAAAGACTTACTCAGATGTGCATTTTCAACCGGCATAAGGATTGACTTCATCATTCCTGTTTAAAGCAAAATAAAAAGTACTAATCAAAAATTAAAAAAATGAAGGATTAACAAACTCAATAAACTAAAAATTTTTAAAAGTACTATTTACAAACATGCATACAATATCATCATCGTCGCCACCATCATCATCATTACTAGGAGGAATATGACTTCGACCCAAACTAAATTGCTGAAACTGTCGCATAAGAAAGGCTTGTTGTCGTCACATTTATATCATTTCTTGATCCCTTTGTGAGTTTTGTTGTTGTATTTCTAGAATTTGCTGATCTCTTTCAAGTATTATGCCCTTCAAATTGCTAACCTCCTCAGTTAAGTTATGTATCTATGCCGCTACTGCTGGTGGAGTAGAAGAAATAGATCTACGAGAAACATGATGCACTTAGATTGGATATCCTTCATGGTGCGTTTGAATTGTTCACTTCTGTACACATTGGTTGTTGCTGTTGTGGCTGTAAGACCTCCTTTAGTTTTGACCTGTTTGCTGCCGTAGATGAACTGTAAAGCTTTTCCATCGCTTATTGGATACTCTCTAAGAGAGACATTCAGTTATCAGAAAATCTAGCACTTGGGAGTTGGTAGATTGACGAATTCTAACCTTTTGCGAAAAAGTAAACGACTAAAGATGAGACAAATGAATTGGTTGAGTACAGTGGTTGGGCTGACTTTAAATAATATGGGTGGATTGGGTAAAACCAACATGCCAAAATAAGGCGAGCAAGAGTGAGGCAGATGATCTAAGTGAACCACATTGATTGATCAAGTTGACTGAGGAAACTGAATGGGCTAAGCAAGCCGAATGAAAAGAAAAAGAAAAAAAAAAGTCAACTCGCCAAAGGGATAAGTCGAGCTGATCATGCTGGATGAGTTAAACATATCAAGCAAACTAGACACACTAGGTGGATCCTAATCCATCAATTTGATATGTTTGAACGCAAATCAATAAATTTGGTTCGTCCGCAGTAGGGCAAACTAATCAGTTTGATCCATCTAGGAGTAGACAAAGCAACCGAAACGAGCGAGGCAAGTTAAACAAAGTCAATTGGGTGCTTGGTCCAAACTAGCAAGGGAAATGAACCAAGGTCAACTTAGATGAAAGAATCAAAAGTATACTAAAGAATGAAATATTCTAAATGAAAGATATAATTGCATTTGACAGTATTCCTTATCAGGACCAAATGCATCCTGTGACATTGAATTATTGATGCCTGCATTAAAAGCTTAAGCTCTACTGAGTTGTTTTAAATAGAAACAACCAGCATAACACAGTAGGTATGTCATCTATAACTCCTTTGCATACCAGCCATGATGCAATCGTTCGAATACTAATCACATGATTTGAAGAATATTGCAGTTTGTTAAACAAGAAAACCAATATGATCGAAGGGAAAACATGATCAAACTGTTTCAATACCACAAATTATCCAGGTATTCTGGAAATTAACTTTTACATTTCGGAGAGTAGCTTATTAGTCAGTTGCAGAAAGACAAAAGTACTGCTACAATAAGGTTGTGCAACCTTCAGCATATTTGTAAAGAATTTAGCATTCAACAAGGATATCATTCTGACTGCCTCTGCCCCAATACTGGAATATCTTCGTATCTCTTCTGCATTAACAAATCAAAGATATGATCAACAACTTTAAATTAGAAGCAAAGCTACTGGATATTATTAAGATGTGGAATCTATTTTTCCAAAATTTGTGGAATAAGCTCTCATGATCTGATTCATAATGTCAGGTGAGCATCTGAGAAATTTTGCAAATAAGCAACTGAAGTGTGATTCCAGGACAGGAACCAATTCAATTCCATTACTTTCAAAAAAGTTGAAACTTTATAAGAGAACGAGCTTAGAGAAGCAATATTCATCAGAATTTCATTTTGATCTTTTCAGATAAGTGGAAGCAGGAAAAGTGAAGCAAAGATTTACTCAATTCTCGTAATTTCATTTTGATCTTTTGGATAAAAACAAAACAAGAAACAAAAAGGCAAAATATGCGGCAGAAAACAATTCGACGCAATCAGATGAAAATTTAATTGGTTCGCTACAGGACAAAGTGCCATGGCAGCCACTAACGAAGTTCGCGTTTAACAAATTGATGAACACAAACCGACGAGATAAAATTTGAGAAATCATTATGCGTTTGAATTGTTCGCTTCATGGTGCGTGCTCGGGGGCGCGTGGTCGTCGCCGGACGGCTCATGGTCGGGCGTGGTCGCGCCGGCGTGGCGGGCTCAGCGCTGGCGACCTTGCGGCCGGACGGCGCTGGCTCGCGGCTGCGGGGGCACGCGGCGGCCAGGGGATCGCGGACGGATGGGCACGCCGCCGGGCTCATGGCCGGGCCGGTTCGTGGCGACGGCGTGCTGCGCGACAACCGCTCCGATGATGTCGGGCGCGGACGGTGAAAGGGCGGCGGCGGAGGCTCTGCGCAAGGAGGTGTGGGATTAGGGCATCGGCGGTGCAAAAGTGAAAATTTTGCAATCTTTGGATTCGTTGCAAATTTGCAACGAATCCAAAAATTGTTGCAAATATTTTTTAAAAATTAAAACATTTGAAAACGTTAATCGAATTTAAATTTTTTTATAAATTTAAAGTTTGCAACGACCGCGATTCGTTGCAAATTTGCAACGAATATGTTGATTCGTTGAAAATTTGCAACGAATTTGTAGATTCGTTGCAAATATTTAAAAAAAAAAAAAAATTTGAAAACGTTAACTGATTTTTTAAATATTTTTTTTTAATTCGTTGCAAATTTGCAACGAATTTGTGGATTCTTTGCAATTTTGCAACGAATCCATAAATTCGTTGCAAAATATTTGCAACGAATTTGTGGATTCGTTGCAAATTTGCAACGAATCCACGTATTCGTTGCAAATATTTTTTAAAAAAAAATTAAAAAAATTTAAAACGTTAAATGTTTTTTTTTAATATTTTTTTTAAATTTAAAAGTTTTCAACGAATCTGTGATTCGTTGCAAATATTTTTTAAAAATAAAATTAAAAAATTTGAAAACGTTAACTGATTTTTTAAATATTTTTTTTTTAATTTAAAAGTTTGCAACGAATCCACATATTCGTTGCAAATATTTAAAAAAAAATTAAAAAATTTTAAAACGTTAAATGTTTTTTTTTTAATATTTTTTTTTTAAATTTAAAAGTTTCCAACGAATCTGTGATTCGTTGCGAAATATTTGCAACGAATATTTGGATTCGTTGCTAATTTTGCAACGAATCCACAAATTCGCTTGCAAATATTTTTAAAAAATTAAAAATTTTAAAAGCGTTAAATGTTTATTTTAATATTTTTTTTTAAATTTAAAACTTTCCCACGAATCTGTGATTCGTTGCGAAATTTTCGCAACGAATATGTGGATTCGTTGCAAATTTGCAACGAATCCAAATATTCGTTGCAAATATTTTTTAAAAATAAAATTAAAAAATTTGAAAACGTTATCTGATTTTTTAAATATTTTTTTTTTATAAAATTAAGAGTTTGCAACGAATCTGTGGATTCGTTGCAAAATTAGCAACTAATCCAAATATTCGTTGCAAATATTTTTTTATTTTAAAATAAATAAAATATTTTAAACTCGTAAACTAACTTACAGTTATCCAAATGAGATAAAATCAGTGTCAATATGTTCGTCTAGTTCTCCTCATTATATAAACATCATCAAAAAAAATTTTAATCCGGGCATTTTTGAATATCTGTAGAAATCTAATTCACGTTCAAAAATCACGTACGCAATATTTTCGGTAAAATTGATTTTTAAAAATATATATATAATCAGGGGAACTAGACGAACACATTGGAACTTGTTTCATCTCATTCCGAACTCTCTAAGTCACTTAACCGACATCGAAGAATTTTTAATATTTTTTTTTCTAAAAACAGCTTTTGCAACGAATCCGTGGATTCGTTGCAAATTTGCAACGAATCCGTGGATTCGTTGCAAATTTGCAACGAATCGACGGATTCGTTGCAAAAAATTTTTTATATAATAAAATTAAAATCATGATTTAATTATGTATTCGTCGCTAAATTAGGATTTAACATAAATTAAATTGCCGCATTTTTGCAACGAATTTATTTTTTCGTCGCAGAATTTGCAACGAAAAAAATATTCGTCGCAAATTTTGCAATGATTTTTTAATTCGTTGCAAAAAACTGCGACGAAATTTTTTTCGTCGCTAATTGGCGACGAAAAAAAAATTTCGTCCCCAATTTGCGACGAATTTTGCAACGAAATTTAAATGTTGGAAATTTTATAATTTTTACAACTAATTATTTTTCGTCGGAAATATCGTTACAAATTTGCGACGAAAAATTAAAGTCGTCGCAAAATTTGTTGCAGATTTGCAACGAATTATTTTCGTTGCCAAAATTCGTCGCCAAAAAACAGTTTTTTTGTAGTGCGAAATCAACACAATAATCTACATACGTAATAAGCAAAATTCCCATACAAAATTATGTTATCACCTGAATAATAAATGTATACGTTTCAAATTTCAAATTAGCTTCCCAATTGGTTGTAAAACGACGCCTTTACCATGACCTAATGTAATAGACTACTTCCTCTCCATTATATCTAGGAATGGATAAACTATTATTTCTGAGTTCTCCAAAGGATCTAATAAGTTTTGTTGCCTACTCCCCATGGAAGATTAGAGAAACTTTCTCCCTGAGTTGTTCTAGAAGGTCTAACAAGCTATCTTTCTAACACATAATTGTTGAAATGAACATGTCTAAGTGTTCTTTTAATATCTATTTGTGTGTTGTTTGGAACATCCTCTAGTTGAAGTTTGAGACAAACTTATACACAGCCACATCTTCCCTTTAAAGGGCGTCGTTAGTGATGTGTATCCTTTTGCTAGCCATGAAGTGTTCATTGAAATCCTGATATGATCAAGTAGGTCGGCATGATAATCTTGAGCAACCCCAGCCCCAATTTGTGTCCACCTTGACCATTGAGTGTCACTCTGAGACAGCAGCTGTATCTCTTCTTCCTTCTCTTAATTGCTTTATCACAAGGTAATCTCATGGTAATGTTTGGCTGAAGAAAAATTATGATAAGCAACTGGGAGCATTTTCTCCATCCTTCCCACAGATACCTCGTGAAGTGTATTTGCGGGCGGAGACTACAAGCTGATGGACTAGTTTATTCAGAAATATAGATATTATTGTCCATCAGAATCTGTGAAAGACATCGCTAATAATTTTGGATCTATTAAAACATCTTCTATTACATTAGTTCGTTTCTCTGGTTTTCACGGACCACACACTTTCAACTCTAATTGAATTAACTTACAGATGTAGGGGATTATAAGCTTATCTTCAAATTGTCCCAAGCAGAATATGCAATGGTTCAACATTAAGGTGTAGTTTTAGATGAGCTACACCACTTTATTGTTTCCAGTCGCTTTACGATTCTGAAATATAAATCCTGTTTCAGGTAAGATTTCTACACACACTCGTTTTTTGTTTGAAATTAAGAGTGTCCAATTGATTTAAACTGAAAGTCGAGCGAGGTTACGATTGAATGTAAATTTTTTAAGATCGAAGTGTTTAACTCAGACAGCATGCTTCCTAACTCAGCTGAGCTGGCTACAGACTGCATTCAGAGTCGTACTGCACGGCTCATCAAAGCTACGGGCTCTTGTTAAAGTGGATGAAGTGGCATCGCCAGCTTTTTTAAGCTTCAGTTGGTGGCCATATGCCATGTCCATGTCCAACTCCAAGCAGACAACAATTCCCTGCCGCCTTGGTGCCCCCCCACAAACGAGTCACGTAAGCACACCAACTCTTTTCATGTGTTCCTTTAGTTGTTTTTTTTTTTTACTATAACCAAAGTAGCCTGTTCACGTGATGCCCTTTTGCTCGATAACTTTGTAAACCTTTACGTCATTGTTGACGCTATCTTGACATCATCCAAAATTCTCCACTTCACTTCATTCATCTCGAGTAAAATATCATTTTAAAATACTCATTTTCCTCCTCATATTTAGCATTTAAGGCAGTGTAAGTCGTACATCTTCTCAGTTTTGGAACCCCATCAGTCAATCGTGTTAAAAATCATCCTAAAAATTCTTACAAGTAGAATTTATTTAACATTTGGATTGTGTCCCCTATCAGGCCACACCAATTTATAGCGCAAAAAAATAACATAATCAACATCCACAACTTGGCCATTTGAAATGCTCAAAGTAGTTAGGTCGGTCGAGTTGATTAAATAAGTCAAGCCTATAGGGTCAGTCCGACAAATCATTGGATCGATCAACCTCGAAAGTTGAGCTGAGCAGATGAGCTAGTCAAACTATGTTGGCAGACTAAATCAAGATAATCGGGTGGATGAGTCGAGCAAGTCGAATAGGTTACGTTGATCGACCAAGATTGATAGTGCTACATGGGCTCGTCATGCTAGCATAACAAATTAACATGTTAGCAAAGTTTGTCTAGTAACCAGAGCTATCATGACTCTTGTTCAGAGTCTAAAAATTTGTAGAGTCCAATATTTTATGATGAATGATGTAAAAAATAAATTAAGAAGAAATAGTACATATTCGGAAAATAAAATTGAAACATATTTTATAATTTCATCGAAGACTTTTAAACAATAAGGACTAACTCGGCTAATAACTTAGATTGATTAGATAGTATTGGGGGAGCCCTTGACTCAAATAAAATATTTTATTCTAAAAATTATTCACACTCCATTCAATCGTTAAGAATTAGACGGTCAGTCACAGGATTGTCTTAGTTAGTGAATGCAAAAGAATAATTTTTAAATGGATAGAGATCAATGTCCAGAGGTTTCGTCGTTGTGAGCTATCGACTGACTCTTTTTTTTATATTTGTCATATAGAATTCTGATTTAGCTTCTCCATTAATAGGAGCAACTTGAAAGAGACGGTTGGTTAATGTGATGGTTTCACATTTATTAAAAATTAGACGGCTAAGATCAAAGATTCCAGAAACAATGTTGAACAGGGCCATGGGAAAATTCCATTCTTTTTTTTTTTTCTGTTTAATTTCTTCCAATTAACTATTTATTCCGTTATGTCAATTAAACGAACTGCATTTAAATGCATCCTTATCTTTTTATTGACAAAAAGCTCCTACATTGCAACATCTAAATACATGCTGATAATTTATTGACAAGCAAGAACTGTGTTCTAAACCTCTCCCAAAGCAAAGTGGATAGAAAGAATCACTCTGCTGCTCCTCTCTTTCCTGCAATGGAGCATTCGGGAGGCAATCCCTGAGGGAACCTCTTGATGTCCCTGCAGTAGTCGTAGATCATGTAGTTCTTCTGCACCCACCTCATCCTCGCTTGCGCCGTCGAGTCCACCTCCTGGTTCCACCATCCGGAGCTCCTGTTTTTAGCCGCCATGGAAGCGCACTTGGAAGCGCCGCCGGAAGCTCCGGCAACAGCACAGGCGTCGGCCTTGAAGCCTCTATACGACGCCGTGAAGGGCGCCTTCGCCCAGTCGGTCTTAACGAGGCCGCCTCGGGTCGCCCACTCGTCGGCGTTCCAGAGGCTGGAGTAGATCCTCATGGGGTGGCTCTCGGGGAACGCAATGCCTCTGGATTCTAGGTTTCTGAAGTCTCTGATCGGCGTCCCATCCACCATGAAGCTGAACAAAAGATCCATTCCATTCACGGTGAGGTGAGATCGATCGACATGTGAAATAAAAACTAACAAAAGTCCTGAGTTTTTTTTTTTTTTTTTTTTTTGTCGCAGTGCTCACAGAACATGTTTGGGGTTCCAGAGGATGGAGTAGCTGTGGAAATCGGCGGTGGGATCGAACCAGAGCTTGAACTGCATCTCCCTGTTGCCCTTCCCCTGCGTGAAGACGTTGGTGTGGAGGGTGTAAGGCTCGCCGCTGAGGTTGCCCAGGAACTCAAAGTCGATCTCGTCGTGCGCCGGTCCCTGAGAAGATAACTGCAAATCAACAAAACGAGCGGCGGGGTTACATTCATCATCAAGTAAACAAAATTTACTCTACTGAAGAGTGAAGAACATGGTCCGTTGCCACGTACGTAGTAGGCGGCGACGGTGCCGGCAGAGTTGCCGGGAACAAGCTTGATTTGCATGTCGACCTTGCCGAAGAGATACTGGTTCTTGGACTGGAAGCCGGAGCCCGAGGCCTTGTCGAGCGACAGGGTGAGGAGGCGGCCGTTATCTAGGACCTTGGCTCTGCCGCCGCCCCATGTGACGTCGAAGTCCCGGTAGAAGCTGTCGGCGGAGGCGACGATGAGAAGCGAAGAAGCGAGGATTTGGAACACAAAGCGCTTCATCGCCATGCGCAATTGCAGAGCAGAGAGAATCGTGATCGAGTGCGACGAGCAGACGTGCCTATTTATAGCTCGCTGACGATGGTGTGATGCTGTCGATGGCATTGGAATGGGGTTGGATCGTTTATGAGCTGTAAACTGACAAGTCAGTTTTTCAGTATTCAATCTCTTGTTCGATTAATTTTGGAATTATTGATTTTTTTTTATTAGTATCATATATTTATATTTTTGATTAATTTTGAAAATGATCTATTTTATACTGATTTTTAATGAAATATTAAATAAAAAAAATAAAATCGTCGTATTAACGACCTATCTCGACTGTCAATTCCTGATCTGCGAAGGAGATAAATTAAAATTTCAATGGGCAATCGTAAAAGTGGAGATCATTTGAGAGTCCAAAACAATGAACTCGAGAATCAAATCTCTAGTACAAAAGGTTGAAATCTATTAACCCAGCGACCTCTATTAGTCCGTCTCTGGACCATCGTAAAGAAGATAAATCACGATAGATCTTTGACCATTGAAACTAATAACTAATATATGGAAGGACGATATTTTCGTATTTACGAGAGATTGATCCGTTATCCTCTGATGTAACATTTGCATGTATTGGCCACTAGTCCTTTTCGCGGAGACAAAAGCACTGCCAACAACCAAATATATTCTACCGATGATAAACAATTTCAATAATTACAGTGTCTTTGATTTCATTTTTTTAAAAATTTTATAAATGCACTATAATATTAATGCGGACCTATGGTTGGCAAAGATGTCAGTGGCCGACCGGCAAGTTTACCAAGGCATGAAGACAAGAGATGGACCATACCCGAACAAATTGTATAGCATCCAAAAGCTCCAGCTAGGGTTGTTGGAAACAGTCTGAATGTTGGCACCTGAAAAATATAAACTCATTATTTACATTCAACTAAGTTGACAGTTCACAAAGAATTCTCTCTAATTTCAGCTTTGGATTAGAATAGACATGAGGATTGAGGATGGGAGATACATGATACAAAGAAAAACCAATTATGATTCTTTTTGAATGAAAGAACAGAAGCTAAGTAATTACATGGTGGCGTTGTGAGAAGAGAAACCACCCCCCCTAGTCATCAAATAGATCTTCATTGTCATCGCTGTCTTGTTCGAATATCTGGTATTCGCCGTCGCTGCCGTCGGCGCCTAGGGCTTCGTCAGGTCGTCGATACTCGGTTCCTTTGTTAAATGGAAAACCCCGCAATAGCTCCTCCAAGTAAGCATTTGGTACTTCCTCTCCCATTTCATCTGTTTGATATATAGGAATTCGTGATTATCTCAAAATTATTCGTATCCATATCATGAATAGCATATAAAAATACACCACTACGACCAAGGACTATATATTTGAATGAGAAACAATTGGATAATATCTGATTAGCTAAACAGCAAGGACTAGAATAATCCAAATAAGATGAATTGGGTTAGAAAACTTCATGTTCCTCTGGACGTTGTTCGAACAGTAAGAGGACCAGCAGATACTGGTTAATACGAGGCCCACAGTTACAATTCTGCTAATAAGGTTTGCTGACAAACTGGATTGGAACTGTTGAACATGAAGGTTTTAGAATCACAAATGACTTTTGATTTCTTCAGCATGAATAGCCATGTAAACATTTAAGGATCTAAAACGACCAAAAAAATGTCAAGTATTTCACTCTTACTGCACGGAATTTTCTTAGTAGAGTTTGGTGGGGGAAAATGATCGATACAAGGTGTAGTGAATCGTAATTAGAAGTAAAAGACCTTTAGTCTTGAGGATAGAAGTGATACCATTATTAGGGAAGATGCCATCTTCACGTGCCTATAGCCAGAAATGTCAAACAACAGATAATTAACATAAGAAAAGATCTAAATCACAGTTACATGGAAAAACCAAAGACAGTATACCAGGGTTGGCGATTCATATCCATCGAGTTCTTCCTCTTCTTCTTCATCGTCGGTGTAAATATTCTCCAGAGCATCCTGATTTGCATGCCCTTGATCATTACATCGGGTAGATCTCACCTTGGCCAAGCAATTAGTATCTGTAAGTCATAACAAAGATTACAATATTCCACCAGAAAATAAAGAACCACTGCTATGCAATGATCAGGTCAATAAGGCCTCAATATAATAAAAGGCAAGGAAACCTCTCTCTACAAGTTGATCCTCTTTTACAACTTGGGGCTTCTGTTTTCTGCTCAAAAATCCATTCTTGCACCTTGCTAGAAGTTCATGTGTATAATTTATCAACTCCGCTGCTGCAGCTTTATTCGGACATAATGACAGGAACCTAAGACTAACATGTAATCTCAGGATTCTTAGAATTGCACCTAAAAACCAACCTGATGCGTACTGCACAAAAACAAAAACAAAAAAAAAAGAAAAAAAACATGCTTGATGACCAGTAGAAAGTTTATAGAAGAAGCATTCTAGATGTTAAAATCTGTCTAGTGCAAACATCATATTTTTTTTTACTGGGAAATAGTTATGAAAATGGACAAGATATGATTAGGCACAAAGATACTTGGTTACACCAAAAAAAAAAAAAAAAACTGCTTTGTAAGCACAAATGTTATAGGCAATTGCCAGGTTTAAAATCTCATTCTTTTTGGGTAGTTCCCGCCTGGAATGAAACTATTCATGCAATCTGTGCTGACAAGCCAGTCACTCAAATGATGATCAGGAGGACAGGAAAGAAGAAGAGGAGAAAGAAGGGAAGGAGACAAAGAGGCTTAACCTATAGTAAAGAGTTGTCAGTAGCACTGGAGTAACATGAGTCAGGTACACAGTGTGACACCTGAGAAACGTAAGTTGCTATATGTGAGTTAACAATGGAGGAGGAAGCTAGGAGTCAAAGCAGAGGAGGGTTCAACATCAACATGGAGGGGTTGTCGTGCAACTTCTCATGAAACACTATTGCCGTAGGGGAGGAGCCAATGTGGAGCTTCTTGTGGCACTATAAAGGAATGATTTGGAGCTTCCCGAGTGAGCTCTCAGTTAGGATCTTGACGCAATGAACTATTCGAAGAAGTCAGCTTCTCATGGAAGATGCCAATCAAGGAAGCATCCCATGATGAAGTTGCTTAGGAGGCCATTAAGTTCCACTTGCAAACCCAGACTTCATATAGCCTTCCGCTGCTAATCAACAGGCAGACCCAAAAATGTGCTCTTGTCGAATAACAACTTGAGATTTTAGCCCTTAGATAATTGGATGGAACTCAATCACAAGGGCAAAAGAGGAAGCTACATACTTTTCCTTAATACAAAAGGAGGCTTAATATTGGCTTTTGATAGTAGCTCTTGATTAAGTGAACAAAATATAAGTTATCATCCAATTCAAAAACTCCTATCATGTATACACAACTTTAAGACCTATAATTTAAATACCCACGTTAAATATAACTATTCCCTTGTTCAGTCATTAATTTATAAATTTACATTTCATATATTTAACCTTAGTTCTAATTAATTACAAACCTTAGTTTCTGCAAGTGTCTCCTTAATTGAAGTTTCAAACTTGTTCTAACTGGACTAAACCATAAATAGACCATCATTTGCTAATCACATACACAATGGAGGAAGAGGATTAATTCAAATCCGACTAGTAATTTCATCAAATATAATGGAAGATAAGATCTTGAAACTAATTGTTAAAATAAATCTATCAGTTACACTCCGAAATCCTGATATTTATAAATAATAGTTACATGATAATGTTCTGTAATGTTTTTACTACATACACCTTTATGCAAGTTTTCTTTTGAAGAGGCTAGCATGAATTTTACTTGAACGCTAAAGGACTACCAAAATTTTCCTCTCAAGAATAATTTGACAATCATTGTTGCACAAACATTAACTTACAAAAAAAAAAACAGAGGACAGAACTTACTGTACAGGTTTCCTGTCGTGTAGGCTTTCTTATTTCTTGCTGAATATAGTCATCATCTAGCTCAGCGAGTTGCAAGCAAGTGAAAGTCTTAGACGGCCATACTTGAAAGTGACAAAGATCTTTCTGACTCGGATTTGATGCATGTTCAATCCTACCAAATTAGAAAGTAAGGGGAATTTTTTTCACTAACCAACAAGAAGAAAAATCAGCAACTTATCAAGGTATGCATTCAAATGCATATGTATCTTTACGTGAATAAGTCATTGCTTTGACTGCTAGGAAAAATAACCTATATTGATGGCTCAAGAGCATGGGGTATAAAACTAGCTTTGGTTATTGTTTGCTAGTTGTGGGATTTTACAAAGTTGAGATCTATTAGGAAACATCCAACAAAGCAATTCGAAATGTATTGTACCAACCTAAATAATTTGTTAAAATTTGACTTGGTAACACTTACCACTAGAAAGCTTGAAGCTGCTAGAATGTTCAGTTAGATATACAAAGTTGAAGTAAGTTTGATCATAGAAAAAGTGTCCTTTCTAGTTTCTAGCAGATATGAACTTCTTAGCTTTATACAAAGTTACTAATTGATACAATGATAGTCTGACGGTGAAGAATAAACTTCATCCAAAAATTGACTATTTCAAATAGTATTCATTCCAATTCACACCCTCATTTTTATGATTGATTATTCATTAGTTAGTTGAAAGACTAGAATGCTTCTAGTATACATTTGACACAGAAGATGTTGTTTCAACAATGATTGAGTACTGAAATTTCATGGGATTTTTTTACTTTATACAATTATTTAACCATGCTGCAAATTCAGCTTCCTCTCAAAATCTCATTTTTGAACAGCAGCTACCAATCTCCAAAAAATCAGAATATCCATGAATTATGGAGATTCCACCACCTTAACCACAGAACTAAGGAGATCTATGTTGCTTCTCTCAAGTAAAAGTAAAACAAATATAATTGCAATAAAGCATAACAGTAGTTAGTGACTAAATCCAGCATGTGCAGATAAAACTCACTCAGCTTTTGAACTGGCAATCTCAAAACGTCTTAATTGCAGAGGCACTCGAAAATCAACCCTCTGGAATCTGTTGAAGCAATATTAGATAATGACAAATGAGAAAAATATTCAGCAGATGGACAAGAAAGGAAAAAGAAAAATTCCAGGAGAAAAACAAACGATTTACAACAATGTTTCTTTTCTAGATAACTAGATGCCCTTTGAAGCTCATTTAACAAATCCATATAAAGAAACAATCACTTTGCAGGGATAAATACCACGGCATTCACTAGACACATGCCAAAACAATATCCATAAAAAGGACCTTTATCAAACAGAAGGGCAAGTTCATGTGTATGACGAGTATTGCAACTTATCATTAATTCTTAGGACAATAAATGCAAATCACATAATTCAGAAGATTCTGAAGACGGGATCAAAATATATATTGAGAAGACAAGTTATGTACAGTCATGAAAATAGGAGAAAATGCAAATTGCCTTAATCATAATGAACAACAGCGAGGAAAAGGGCAAACTGCAAATAATTAACAACAATCATGTAGTGTAACTGTAAGCAACAGCAGTTTTAACAAATGACTTGACATCCAAATGAAAGGTTGTAACATGATAAAAGAGTTAAAATCAAGCTCACAAGTTACCATTTGAGAGTCGTAGTTCAAAGATTAAAATATGTACACGGATAAGAGAGATATCACATGAAATGACAGCTAATAGGAAGTATATTGCTAATAGGAAGTATATTACCGAAACCAGAACATGAGATTGAGTGGCATATCACAAAATCTTGAGAGAAAAAAGAACTATTTCAGTGCCAATGAACCTACTGCACCATGCTATCACATATGATATTTTTTGTCATACACAAACTAACAAGAATTTTTCAAATCTATATTTTCTGACAAGGTAAGTAGTTGAGAAGTACAAAAGGTATATTGTATGATGTTGAAGTTATCAATTGGTTTATAGAACACACTATCAAGTGTTTTCGTATCCTCATTGAAAGAAAAAAGTATAAATTAAGGAAAAAGGAATGTTTCTTACATGCGTGACTCAGGATCAATCCGAGGATCATATCCTTTTCTGATCCAGAAACGTCCAAATGGTCCAGTAGAGAAGTAGTATCCAGCTCTAAAGAGAAGCCTGAGAAAATCAAGAAATTATGAATAAAATGCTAAACATGTCATAATCATGTATCATTATGAAAATATAAAGCATTGTACACAATGAGCACAAAATAAATGGTAATTTTAAACTGAGCCATATTAGTATCATCTTGCCATATCAATAATTCTAGTCTTTGGTGAAGAATGTTTTAGAAAACAAAAGAAAAGAAATACCTTTTCAGATGGTTTGTAGAAACCTGATGGCCATCATGTCGTAGGCGCTCATGAAGTGACGATCTAGGCCATATTGGTTTCTCTTTGAAAAGATTTGACACAGCAACCTGGCCCTCCCATTCAATTGTGTTTTTTGAAATGTGATCTTCCCAGTTAAACAATTCAGGAATCCTTATGAACCTTAAGGATGACAAAGGAGAAAAGGAAAGAATGCAATGGAAATCATGGGAAGCATTTTGACTGTAACAAAATCCCCGACTTTGAAGAAATAGATCAAACAAAAGCAATAAGTCAGATGGTCTAAATAAGTACAATCACAGAAGCTAATTATCCTTAACTTCTGCTTTGGAATGTCAATATCCACATCACTATACAGATGTATTAAAAAGGTCTCTTGAATTTCAGTTTAGAACCATATTTGTTATCAGATTTCATCCAGTGACTCCGTGAAGTTGAAAACCAACAAGAATTAAAGAAGCATTCTGTACACTAATGGTTTGCCAAATCGAGATCAGTATCAGGATTTGTACATTAAAGTATATCCAAGCAAATGGTACACTGCATATGGAAACTTATTCAAAGATTATTTCAAGCTGAAGAGACGCCACATAAATAGGTAATCAAGAAGCTTTTGAGAGTTAAGATAGATCAAGTACGCAGAAAACAATAGTTCAAATAAGTAAGCTTTTTAAACACAACCCTTACAAGCAGATTTATTGACTTCTTCTATAGGATGATCTGCCTTGCCTAGTCAAAAATCTACTTATCTAATAACAGTGACTAAAAAGAAAATGCTTTTTGCTTATCAGAAACATGTAGGCTCAGACAAATGATTGCTAACAATTATTCTCAAGTCAAATTCAGTTTAATAGAAAACATAAGATGAATGGCCACAATACCGTACTTAAGATTTTGATGGCCCGAGTCGAGTTTTAAAAAATATTATTGATAGATTAATTTTTGAGCCCCTTGTACTAATTTTTGGGCCCCTCTAAAATATGATTTAGACCTCTTTCGAAAGTGGGCATGAGGCGAGTGCCTCCTAGGCCTCACCTCAGGTCCGACCCTTATTATGGCCATACAAGTTCCTATGTAATATTAAGCGGCAAATGTGCAAAAGGATATTTTCTATGTCAAAAGAGATTGCAAGACAGGGCTTAATGTCCATCTGCAAAAATAAGAAAACACATTTACTAACAAAGACATATATGAATAAGGCATGGAAGATCAAAGTCAGACTAATCCGTGGGGTAAAAAAACCATGGAAAGTTACAATTTGGAAGATAACACCACAGAAGTATAAAACAAGCTTCAGTAAACCTATAGTAGAACATGTAATTGTTAAGAAAAAATGAAAGACATAATCAGAAAGGTCGTTCGAGGATTCATAAGCCACAACTTGAAGTTTTTAATCAATTTGAAAGTCACATCAATTTTTATCCCAACAAAAACAACCAAAAAAAAAAATTTATTATTTTGCACCCTTTTGCTCAATCTCATGACTCTCTATCAGTCATCAGAGATTTTGGTAACAATAGCCTTGCAAAAGTGAGAGTCGGATGAATAATGAAATGTGAACAGTTAATAATGATATGTATATGTATATAAACACCAAATATAGTTTGGCACTGAAATCCAATAGAAGGTACCTCCCACTTATGTTCCATGACTCCCTTTTGAATGCTCTTGGAAAACAAATTTGCTGGTGGGTTAAGCCTGCATCATTATAGAGGTAGATATAAGCAAGGATATCCAATTCCATAAATAGATAAGCACTGGGAACAAGAGATGCCATCAAGAAAAAATTAGAATGAGATACCATTGACTGCAAAAGAATTAGTTCTGGCATCAAATAGCATGTGAAGTAGTAACAAGTCAATGGTTAGAATATACAGTATATAAGAAATCAAAATGGTTCTTAAAGGAAAAACTGCAAGAATAAAACAGAAATAATAACATGAAGTTTCATACCCAAAAAAAAAATGTTCTTTTTTAGCAACCCAAATGCCGGGTACAACATCACTAGGAGATGTTTACATGAATTTTGATAAATCAAAAAACAAATTTAAATTCATGGAAAGTTATCCATCCATGTTCTTGACAACAAATTAACAACTATATGACATTAATATAGCTAAATCATGAAAGAAAACTCTATGCCACAAAGAATGATAGCAGCTGATTGCAACTTGTCCTAGTAGTCATATGCATAGAGCCTCATATGGGAAAGGAATTCAGAAATGAGTATGCTTGCAAATAGTTCTTTGTCAGTAAAGAACGAAGGTAAGTGATACATAATTACTAGAAGACCATCTTACACTATCTTTTCCGGCCTGTCTTTCAGTGAGAATAGTGGTGGAACTAACATCATCACACCTGTTCCATCCATGTCAACAATACCATCCTTTTCTGTATAACAAAAAAAAAGAATGGTCAACTACTAGACAATTGCAATTAGCAACAAAGAGTTAAGTTGGAAAGAGGGAAAATGAAATCTAATTGAATGCACTCAGAGCATGGGCAAAAAAATAATCATACGGTAAATTCAAGAAAACCAATTAGCATTACCTAGTTCTGGTTCTTCATCAGACGTCCAAGGTCGTTTCTTTCCTCTTGCTTCAGCAGCATGAACGCTGATAACACACTGGTAATCTATCATTCCTGCAGCACCACCCAGATATTAAGCATAAATTCCAGAGAAAAAAAAGAGGGAAATAAAACTTGTCCTTTACAGCGACAAGTAAACGGATGAACTAGAGGCAAGACACAGACCCACCTTCAAAAGTATAAGCATGATTCACCCGTGAAACAATCTCTGCTGAAAGACTCTCTTCTCCTGGCAGTTCCACTGCAGGCCCGCCTTCTCCTGATCCGCTGCAGTGCGATTGTTTCTCGCCCCTAGTTTTCCTGATCCTAAGGAGCAGGCTCGTCGACGCACGGATCTCACCGAAGGCCGGGTGTGAGTACGGGTCCTCGGGGCGAAAGCGAAGCTCCAAATTAGTAGTTTCCGAGTTCCGCACCTAATGGCAGGGAAAGCGCATCTACAATCTGCGACGTATAGAAATGGAGACTGCCCAAGATCGAAGCTTTAAGCGAAGTAAATACCTTAGCAATCTCCGCGAGGCCACCAAGGGTCTCGATGGCGCGCTCGGTAGAGGAAGGGTATCCCGGGTAGTGTACAGCGAAGGCACTGGCCTCCGGAAGCAAGCCGGAGACGGCGCCATCTCTTATCACAGAAGAGACGGAGGTCGAAGCGGAGGGCTTTCCCCAGTCGTCGCCCATGTACTCGACTCGGGAACTACGAGCCGGAGGAGGACAAGACAACAGGGCTTCCGTTCGGCAGGGAGAGATCGAACGATTTTAGCAAGGAAGCTTTTAAATCATCCGGAATAAATTTCGCTTTTTTCGGGAAATATTAGTTAAGCAAAATCGCCCCCATAGTTTGGCGTTCTATAAAATTACTCCTAGTTTCGAATGACAGTTTCACCCTTTATATTTTGATTCCTTCTGTTCCGGATTATAAAAATCTTTAACAAATCAGAATTAATATTATACTTAAATTAATGTATATTAAATATTATTTTTTAAAAAATAATATTTAAATTTGTGTGAGATGACAAACTCGTCGTACTCCATTAGATCCGATTAATAATCAACGATTAAATTAAAATTAAATAAATTATTTTTTTAATAAATCGAATCAATAAAAAATTCATTAATTAAATAAATCGAACAATAGGATCTTAAAGTCAAGACAACCAATCAATTGATTTATACTAATTAATAAATTAAAATTTATTAATCAATTAATATAATAGATCAGTCTATTGATTTTTATTCGATTTAATTGATTATTTTTATTTCGAAATTGAAACGGAATCGAATAAATTAAATAAATTATTTTTTTAAAAAAAAAATAAATTTCTAAATAATGGATTTAATCGACCTACTCTCAAGTTATCTCTCTCTCTTTTTTTTCCTCTCTGTTGGGCAAGAAAATCAAAAGTCCAAAGTTGACCCAGTTTGGGCCCCTCGATCGTCGAACAATTGGTGTCGGAAACAGTCCGCCCGACTTTTTCTCTCCTCCCTCTCGCCCACAACAAAGCTAACGAACAATCTTCAAATTAAAAATGGCCAACGCCTGCTCCCCTTTCGCTTCGAGGGATCATGGATTCATGATTGTTTCGCTCCAGGTGCAAAGATTCTGATATTTCTCTAATTTATTGGCTTTCTGGTCGTTTTGTTTTAATTTTTAGAGGATGCTGATGGATCCTATGGAGGGAAACAGCGGAGATTTTGGGAAGAGAGTTTTTTTTTTTGAAGAATTGTTGATGATATGTATTATCGTCTTTTTCCTTACTTTTTCTTTAAATTATTCTGATTGACTTGTTTGTTACGGAAAGTTTTCGATTTGTTTTGGTTGCAAATCCAAGTTTTCGATTGGCATGGCTTCCTCGAGAACAGGCACTCATCTGAAGGAGAAGACCGCATCGATCTCATCATCTCATACCAGTCCCGATGAGATTCGCCGGCGGCGGGCAGCCAAACCGTCGGTCTCCGGTTCGCCTCAGAGGGAGACGGCTGTTACGCCGCAGCACAAGCCTTTAATTCGATCCGCCACCGACAGCGCCGCCAAAGTTGGGAGAACCACCCCACAGCAAACGCACAGCGCTACCGCGGCCGCCAATAAATCGCGTACGCCGGGTGCAGCGAGAAAGCCGGCGGAGAAGCCTCTATCGCCATCACGCCAACTTCTTAAGTCGCCGTCGACGAAGCCTGCCACTTCCACCGCTTCGCGGGTTGCAGCGTCTTCGAAGCCAGGGAGAGTGTCAGAGAAAGCGACCAGAGCTCCGAGGGCCAGCGTTGGCGGGCCTCAATCGACCGCGAAGGTGCGTAGTCCGGCGGGTAACGTCGTCGCCGAAGAAAAGGAGGCGAGTACTTCGGCGGCCAACCCTGCCCGAAGGACAGAAGAGCCATCAGTTACAACTGACCCAGATCATCTCGTCGTCACTTCCTCGGAAAGCCATATCTCGGGTGAGAACAATGGCATCGTCGAGGGAAAAGCAATGGAAGCGGAATCAGCTGAAACCAAGGATGAAACACTCGCTGAGACTAATGAAGCCGTCGAAGAAGAAAACAGAAACTTAGAATCTCAACAAACAGAGCAGCACAGTTCACCGGAGCAAGATCTCGACGGAAGCAAAGTGCTTGAGATTTCCAACGAGGAACCGCCGGCTGTCGAGAGCATCGAACCACCACGCCGTGAACGACGCAAGGTCGCAACTGCAGAAGACGAAACAGAATGCACGAAGTTACCGACGCCTGAATCATGCGCAGTCGATGCCGTGCCGGAGGACAGAGGAGATGAAGCAGCGGAGACCGGAAGCAGTATATCTCCGGCCGCAGAGTCAACGGTGGAGAAGATTGAGGCGGAGGTAGATCAGGCGAGTAAGGCTCCAGCACCGGCGCGGGCAGAGCCAAGGATGAGGACGCTAGATGAGAATGGAGGGGAGGCGGCACCGACGCTGATGGTGTTCAAGAAGCCGACGTTGCTGCAGGCGAAGAAGAAAGAGGAGAAGGTGAGCAACGACATGATCGAGGAGACCAGAAACAAACTGTTGGAGAAGAGGAAGAGCAAGGTGAGGGCTCTGGTGGGAGCATTTGAGACGGTCATATCGCTGCAAGATGAAGGTCAACCAGGTCAACGCCTGGAGAGCAACTCCGGCGAAGAGGCACCGGAGTCAACTTAGAGTTTTGAGCGTTGATTGTATTCTGAATGGTTCGGATTCCTTCTTCGATCTTATTTGTTTAATCCATAATCCTCTTTTATTTTATTTGCTAGAATAAGCAAAACATAGAGGATAAAAAATTGTTGTATGCTTGTGATTAGAGCTGTCAAGTTAGATCGAATTTGTTGGATTGGTTTACTCCGTCAAATAATTTAAGTGAATTGAATTGAAATTTTATTAACCCGTTATTTTGACGGACCTAAACGGATCAATCCGCGGGGTTTGCGGTGAGTCTAAATGGGTTGATCCGCCGTGGCACGAATTGATTCGCGGGTTGAGAAATATCAAAAAATAAGTTTTCATCATTACAATCTTCTTCTATTACACATGCATCACTATTCGAATCAATATAAAAAATAATAACATATCAAAATCAAATAATTACGTAGGTTAAAAAATCTAAATTTAATCTCTATTGAAGAAGTAAAAAATTTACATTTACATATTATCAAGATTTGAATATTTTAGAACATTGGAAAGGAATCAAAAAATATCGATACTCAACTTTGTAAGTCGATAATTGAATCTATAATATTTTAGTTACTTCAAATATTTATTTTTTAATCATGGTATTTTATCTGTCTTACATATCATTACTTCAAGTCCTCAACACGTCAATAATTTTAGATATATTTTTTAAATTTGTGTGGCCCGCGGGTTAATCTGCCTAACTCGCAACCCATCTTAGATTGGATTGGGTTGGAAATTTCTTAACCTGCCGAGATAGCGGGTCGGCCCGCCCCTCTTCATTAAATATTGAGTTTACGATGGATTGACCCGTCCCATCATGGATCGATCCGTTTGACAGCTCTATTTGTGATTAATCTTTAATTTTATTACATTAATTTCTAATTTTAGATTTATAAAATTTACGAAAATGTTTTAGAAAATAAAATTTAAAATTATGAGAATCCTGTCTAATGAAACTTCTAGTAGCCATTGAACTTGCGCCAAGTGGCGGCTTCTCCATCTCCTACGTTAATAGGGGCGAGTATCAGAAGTCCGGAACCAAAGGAAGCGAGAAAGGAGCGCAGTCTCTGTTCGAAGTCCATGGCTTCGCTCTCCTCTCCTCGTACCTTCCTCACTGGAAGCCCCCTCACGCCTTTCCCCAACCACAAGAGACTGTGCAGGACCCTTCTGGTGGCCTGCAGGTCTTCCATCGACGACGGCGCATCAAGGTTTGATTTTTACTGACAACTTTTGTGGTGCTTCCTTGTAGAATCTTGGCAAATTTGATGTGAATCTCATTGTACTCCTTTTTCTTCTACTGAGCAGTGGGAAAAGCGAGCCGAAGTTGGCGAAACTGGCGACGGTCACATTAGCGGCTGGGATGCTTGCGCTTGGCAGTGTGGATCCGGCGGCGGCTGCGAAGTCTGGCGGCAGAGTTGGTGGCCAGGCCTTCCGATCTGCCGCTCCTAGGGTTTCCGGCCCTCGGATTAACAACTCAAGGTAATCGAAGAGTAACTGATTAGTAAATCTATCTCGTTGGAAATCCCTAGGTGGTTTTTTTTTTTTTTTGATTTGCTTTGGCTAAATTGCAAGGTCTACCCCAGCAAAGCAGCCATTAGAGCTCTAATTGTTCTTGCACTAGTAATCGAGGGATCCTTTATGCCAATTGAATGTTGGTTGAATTGTTTCACCGAGAAGTGACGAAAACTATATTTACTTTCAGGCTTGAAGTATGCTGCATTTCAACTAGTAAATGCCATTTAGGATTATAACTAAGGTATTACAGGCTATACTACTCTACTACTCTGAAACTTTGACTAGATTCTGCAAGTATAGTCCACTTGGTATATTCTCTATTCTCCAGTTTGGTAGCTTTAGGTTATGAACTACTAGCAGCTCTAGTGCATCTTTGACTGTTCTCGGTCATTGGCATCTATAATTTGTGTGCTAGTAAGTTCTGTATTGAAGAGAAATTGAGGGGAACATAGAAATTTTATCTATATACTAGTTTTAATCGGTTTACAGTAAACTGCATTTACATGGGGTTGATGAGATGAACATATTTACTTATGAAATGAGAGACAAGAAAGAAATCGAAAACACCCTGTGTAAGTGATTGCGAAAGTTTGTTTCACAACTGCAGTTCAATTGAGCTCATGAATAGCTGCTATCTGGAAGAGGTAGGATGTTGAGTAGATTCAAAGATCCTGAGGTTCTGCACTCCGGGGAAGCCATGTAAATGAGCTCTATTCATAAAGCTAACAGAAGACTAAGGATTTCCCCACTTATCATTCTAGAACAATCACAATGAGTCAATGACCCAGCAATAATTTGTATCCTTCCTTCAGATTTCCTGGTTAGGGGTCAAGATCACGAGTTAAGGTTGCTATGAGAATTGCAGTTGGGACCAAGGACAAATTAGCCCCAAAAGCTGTCTATTTTTTTGCATACCATTTGGAAAATATCATTATTTTCTCATCGTCAATAAGTGGCTAGTCAACCAAGAGTGGCTCGATGTAATGATAAGCAATTTAGATAAATCCAGAGGATTTTCCACCAATATACAAAAGTACGAAACTGTATAACAACGCAACTGGGGGAGGTTTAACCTTGTTGCTTCTGACCCAAATAGAGAATATATAATGTAATGTGGGGAACATCATGGTGATTTCTAATTTGTATTTGCTCCTTAACTATAAGCTGCAATATGCGATTATTCCTTAATACTTTTTGTGTTTCCACGGACTTTAGTTCATGTATCCTAGTGCGTTGATACGCGTATCCACAGAAACTTTGTTGCAGAATAGACATCACCTTTGGTATTAACACAATGATATTTCAACTTAAGGACCAGAACTGACTGATGATGATGCTATTGTTCAGGACAAATATCTATGTCAACCCCCCAATCGCACCACCGCTTTTTGGCGGGTATGGCTATGGTGCACCATTTTACGGTGGATGGGGCTGGTCACCTTTCACATTCTTCGCACCAGGGCCAGGCATTGCAGTAGGTGTGGGTGGTGGCTTTGATGTCTTCGTTGCATTTCTAGTGCTTGGTGCAGTTGCTGCTGCGATCAGAAGAGTTTTTGGGAGGAAGGATTATGAAGACGATGAGTATTGATGCCTTTGTCAAGTCGTGTAAGTAATTGTACGCAAGGAAAAATTGCTTTAAAGCTGATATAGTTTCAGTGAAATCTAATTGTATTATAGCAGATTTAAGTAGAGCAACTTGTTGTAACATAAACATCAAGCTCCTGTAATATTGACATTACCATGCACAGGTAAACTATAACTAAGCACTTGGATATTTCAGTATTTCATTTGTAGTATTATTTCATTCATACAAACAAATAAAGGCATGGATTGAATGCTTCTACTTCTATGGACAACTCTGAAGCATTCGTTTACTCAAGTGGAAGGATAGGGGAGAGGGGAGGGAGAACCAAAGGATAAAAGAATTTGCACACGGATCAACTATGTACAGGTTAGGCTTCATTGTACACTCAGTAGTTAGAGGCAGCAATCTCAATATATTCTTTATGTAGCTTTCTGAGAATCATATTTCGCATTCCTAATCTTAAACAAGAACAATTAGATTAATCACCTCATCCTTTGAGGTGTGGTTTAGTTATTCATGCACCCTTAATTACTAGGATGAAGATCCAAGGTTTAAAATTCCGTACCAGTAATCTGGAGTCTGGACCACTCCTTTTCGAATGCTCTGCAGTAAACCATGGTAACTAGGCTGGACAATATAGTATTCTCATTACAGGCCATTTGCACAACAGAAAAATGATTACTTGTAAACAATTATTTATTGGTCAGACACACCCGTCTGATGAATAACAGATAGATCAGCATCAGATTGATATTTCAAATGCTGTGTAAGGCTTGGTCTTTCAATTAATCAATTACTAAAATACTGCTCTTAAATTTGGACAGATATGGAAGTCACAGGTGCCTTATCTAAGATCATTGAGCATCAGGAATGTGCAGCAGCAGCAGATCTGTTCTTTCCCATGATATACCATCGGTTAGATCTGGACTTTTTCTTCTGTGAACATTGGATCTAGGTTTCTAATTTCACATTGTTATTCATGTTCCTAAATTTTTCTACTAGTTTCTAGCTATGGCATTTGAAGTTTTCAGTTATCTAACTGACTTCAGCTAGTCTGATCTGGTTATAAAAACACCAAACAAGGTTTGTTGGCCCTCCAACCAAGTGATGTACGAAGACAGTTACTGAAATTTATTTGCAGGTTCTAAAGCTCAGATTTTAGCAAATTTTAAGATGTCAGCTGAGAGACACAATAATGAATACATCTGGTCCATGCAGACAGCATAGCACTTTGTGGTCCTTCTGTATAATTCAGATATCAATAGTTGCGCAGCTACGAGCTCCTCTAATTTCGGGACCTCAAGATTCACTTCCAATTTCAGAAAAAAAAAATGGGAAAATGAGCACCAAATAGACAGAGCATTGGCAAGAACACTATGCTCCTGCTATGGTATTTTGTTGCCCGTCATGCGAAATTTGTAGTGGCATCCATGGCGTTGATTTCCTACTAATTAGTTTCTAAATGGCAGATATGTATCTTCCAAACATATGTAAATTTTCTCTCCAAACAGTCAAGAGGAGGCTTTTAAACCTACCACCACTAATCATTTAACCATCACTAGTGTCTCACTTGTTTGGCCTGTTTTAAATCAAAGCAACCTGCCACCTTCTCAAAACTGCTCCATTTTCCTATCCAAAAGAGAACAAATTTTCTTGCCTCCTCAATGTTCCTTCTTTACAGCAATCAGACATGCATTTGGTGATTGAAGGCCTCTACTCAAATTTAGATAATACATCAACCTTACAACATTACTATGGTTATATACATCAGTATTCATCCTCCCCAAATGGGATACTAAAATTGTGTTCACTAGCTTCCGGTTGACTTTGCCGATGCAGTATGACAATCACCGTCGTCGCTATCGTCTTCGTCAAGATCATCAAAGCTCCAAAATTCTTCCTCCTCTTCCTCAGGCATGCTCCATCGATCTCCTGAAATCTCACCACCTTCCAAGATCTCCATCACCTGCCAAAACCAACTTACAATCAGTCATAAACAGTCTGCAAGGTATCCATGAAAATTAAGCAAACAAACAATTTTCATGAAGGGTTTAGAGAATCTTCTCTGATGACTCTTTTCTCGTCGCAAAGAGCTCGAGAATAGAATTGTGCAAATGAAAACAACATTGCATTTTTTTAATGCCCTTAGGATCATTGACTTGTCCACAAGGACAAAAGGAAGCTTGTGATGATTAGAGGCAAACAAGAAGTGACAAAAGTCAGTGAAGATTCCTACTTAATTTAGTGGATCTAAACTCACTTTCACAGTTCACTGTAGCAGTTAGCCTTTGTGTTCATCGACAGCAAATTTACCTCAGTCATGGAAGGTCGAAGAGCTGCATTAGCTCTGATGCAAAGACTGGCTGAAAAGGTGAGGCTTTTAAGCTGCCCCATATCGTAATCATCTCCTAATCTTGGATCGACCAGCATTTGGATTGTGGAATCATCGTTCACAAATGGCCTTGCCTGGTTTATCGGTTAAACTTTGCCTTGATGGATCACAATGAGAAGGGAAAAAAGAAGAACAAAAAAAATGGCGTCGCTCACCCAGCTGAGCAAGCTTCTGTTAGAGCCATCGACCGGCTTCCTTCCCGATGTGATCTCTAACAAAAAAACGCCAAACGAGAAGACGTCGGTCTTCTCGTCTACAATGCCGTGCATGAAGTACTCCGGCGCCAAGCACCTGTCGACGTCATCGACTTTGATCACTGATTGGATCGCTAATCTGAGCTCGAATTCACTTCGAAGTTGCAGATGTGTACCCGAATGTGCCTTCGATCGGACCGACGGCGCGGTAAGTCCACTGGGAGGGGAGCCATTTAGCGAGGCCGAAATCTGAAATCTGAGACGGAGGAGGATTTCTTTTTGGGGTTGGCCTCGAGAACACAATGGTTTAGCAGCAAGGAAGAGAGCGGTTGCTACCTGGGCTTCAAAATTCGTTGCGAGGAGGATGTTGGAGGCCTTGATGTCTCTGTGGATGATCCTTCTGCGGCATTGCTTGTGAAGGTAATGAAGTCCCCTGGCGGTGCCCAACGCTATGCTGTACCTCAGTTTCCAAGGCATCGGCAGTGATTTTTCATCTGTAAGTACATCGAAAACAGAGTTTTTGATCCATCGTACGTGCGCCGATCGTGCCGTGGTTCGTGCTGATGTTTACCGTGGAGATTGGAGGAGACAGAGCCGCGAGAAGAGAACTCGAAGATCAGGTGGAGGTCGCGGTCGATGCAGCAGCCGAGGAGGGAGGAGACGTTGGGGTGGCGGACGTGGCCGACGGTGCCGAGCTCAGTCAGGAAATCCTTCTCTCTCTGCTCGTCCGACGAAGCCCGCATCAGAGTCTTGACGGCGATCACCTGCCCATCCTCCGCCACGCCCCGGTACACCTCTGCGTGTCCACCTCTGCCCACCAGGTTATCTGCGGAACCCCCAGCACTAGCCAAGATCGGATTTTGAAGAAGAATGCTGGTCGGAACATGGCCGGAGACCTTTAAAAGACTGACCTTTGTGGAAACCGTCGGTTGCCTTGTAGATTTCCTCGTAGGAGAAGCATCTCCAGCTCGGTTTGGCCGGCGGTTTCTCGTCGAGCGGCTCAGACTTTTCTTCCTTGCTCCTCCTTCCGATGGAGGAGAGGAAGCGTCTGAGACTTCGGCTTCGGATGTAAAGCTGCCTCATTCTTCTTCTTCTCTGCAACTGAAGGTGAGGGCGGCGGAGGCGGAGTAGGAGAGGGGAGATGGAACGGCATTAATGGTTTATAATGCAGTTTACATAGAAAAGCAGAGGAGATGCTTTGCTTTCCAAGGAATGATGAGGAAGCATTTAATGCAGAGGCTAAATTGTCATACAAGAGATCACAAGTCCAATATTTAAATTTCAATTATATATATATATATATATATATATATATATATATATAATTCTTCGTATGATTCTACTTCGCGCTTCATCTGCTGACACGCACCAAGGCCTGCTGCCATCGCTTGCCGCCGCCACGCTGCCCCGCCACCGCCGGCCGTCGGACCGGGCGTGATCGACGCCGACTCAAAGGCGGTCCCGACGGTGATCGGCTTCGACGGCACGATCGATCACGGCGCTAACCGCCGGAACGATCGATTCACGGCCGGCCGCGATCGCGCTGGATTCCGCCGACTTTGCCGAACCGCCACGGACGGACCGGCATCGACGCGGCCCGTCTGACGCAATGGTCGGCCGCTATTCGGCCACGGCTGGCCGACCGAGGTCCAAATCACCGGGCTCGATTCGGGCGGCCGATTTCGCCACAGGCGGGTCGGATTCCGGCCGACCATGCCGGAATCCGACGCCACGGACGGACTGGCCGACCGTCGAGCTGCCCCGGCGCCGGATTTCTGGGCACTGATTGAAATTGCCCGATCACGCGTCCGGCAGCAGCGGTCGCGCCACCGCATCGACCTTTCCGACCAACGGGAGTCACGCTTCGCTACGGCGAAGGCGCGGGCCGATCGGGGCTAACCGGCCGAAACTGCCACCGCCGATCACTCATGAAGTCCGGGCGGCCGATCGCGCTGCCGGCACGGGGCGTCATTTACTGCCGTGGGCGGGCGGCGCACGCGGCAAATGGGATTTACGCCTTCTGCAAGGCCGTGGATCGGGCACGGAGGGGGAGTCGCGCAGCATAAGAATTCTGTATATATATATATATATACAAGATTTACCAAATTGAATTTTAACCATGGTATAATTAAATACTTATAACTATCCACTATGGATATAAAACTATTCAAAAATAAAATATAAAAAGAGGTATTAGTGCATTTAGCTAATATTATTTTAACACTTGACTATATTTTAGTTAAAAACTAATCGGATGTTAAGATACAATATTTTTAAATTTTTAAATCATCTTAAAAGTCCTAAATGATCATAAGGTGCGTTGTTTTTTAAATTTCAATTATGTCTTAATTAAGACGTGATTGAAAAGTATTTTCTATATTTTTTAAAAAAATTATTCAAATATGTTACCGGGAAAGCATTATATGTTTCTTAAGTCCCCCCCACCCATTTTATCCACAAACTAACAAATCTTTTCATTTATTATTTTTTTAACTCATTCTCCGAAAACTAAGAAATCAAATACTCATCTGGTCAATGTCTATTAATCGACTTTAAAAACTAAGAAATCATTTGTTTCTTCTTCCAAGGTTTAGGGTGCAACGATATTTTTTCAGATATTTAAAGTTTGAGTCTTAACTGTGATATATTTATGAAAATTTTCTTCAATAGAACATTGGACTGAAGAAAATTAGATTGATAGATCGTCAATTGTGAATACTTTTTGATTTATTTTGACGATCAATAAAAAATTTTCATGGGCTCAAATTATTCATCTTCAAATTAATAAAGATAAAAATATGAATACAGACTTAAAAAAAACCAATGCATCATGTGAGATGTTCCATTGATTGGGTGATTATTTAAACTTCATGAACATATATTATATTTACTTTATCACTTTAAAGTTTGTGCAAATTAACCTCCACAAGTGTATCATTTGATTTGACCTCAATAATATAAAACCATCTCATCATTTAATCATCTTTATATGATTTTTTTAAAAAAATATAAAATTAAAACCACTATCAAAGAATTCAACTTAAAAATAAATAAATTGATGTTTTTAAAATTGTCAATATAACGATTCTCATTGATCTGTCTCACGATCATTATAAAAGAAATAAATTATGAAAAATTCTATGGACTTTGACGTGATAGCCAAGACACATGAAGTCATTTAAATTCGGAAAAAGACTTTAGACTTTTTTCGAAATCAATCCATATTACTCCTATAAATATTGTCATATCTTAGCCACTACGCTATTTCCATGGAAACAAGGACTTTAGACTTCATCTGAAATCGATCCATATTACTCCTACAAACATCGTCGTATCTTAACCATTACGTATTCTCCATGGAAACAATAAATTCATCTTTAATTGTCGCTTAAAATGCTCCATATTTATTAATTTCACAAGGATATCATTTCTTTTTAAATGACTTGTCATTCAGAATTGAATCTAATTTAAGATACTAGAGCTAGATTAATTGAAATTTTTACAATAAAATTCTAGAAAATTGTGAGAAAGTATACTGAAATTTGCGGAAAATAAATCGGTGAAAAGTCCAAATCAATTCGAAGTGGATAACCATAAAAAAATATAAGATAGAGTTGATTGTGAATGCTTAATTTAATTGCATTAGTTGTGAATTCCATTCATTCATTTAAGCGTTAGGTGTCATTAATTATCCGATATAAATGAAGACGAATCAAAATCTTGTCCGTTGTTATTATTATTATTATTGTTATTATTATACAATAATGAGGTATGAAATGGAAAGAGTTTAAGAATTCTAAGCTTTATTTTTAAAAATGTGAAATCTATAATGAAAAAAAAAAAGAATTACACACCGAAACGGAGAAATTAAGGATTTATTTGATTGGACGAATTTTTTTTTTTAAATGTATGATTGAGTAGTAAACACGTGTAAAGGCAGCCCTTTTAATTAAAAACTCTCTGTATAAATTAAAGGATGCAAGTGGGAGCAATGGGTGATAACTAGTCACTGTTTTAGCGTGAAAAAGATGATCAATCAGTATTGTTCAATTTAAAATTAGTATGATAAAAAAATAAATATTTCAAAAAGATTTATAATCTCTGAAGATTGATTCTCATTAATAATATTAGTCACTAGATCTTTCGGTGGAGATGCCACTGTATTCATCAATGTTATTGGTTCGACTGCATCCAATTTGATACTCCATTACTGTATTTCTGCTCAAAATTAAGATTTTCAAGTGCCTGTGTAAATTGCATACCGTGAAGCACCCTCGATCTATGTGCTTGGCCCAGTAGGGCATGATGTAGAGTAAGAATGAACATGAATTGGATTACTAATCCAGTTGATAAGTACAAAAATATTTATTTATAATATATAGAGATTAATTTCTAAAAAGTCATGATTTTATACTATCGAATTATCCTTTTTTTTTTTTTTTAAACCGCCACATTAGCGGTCTCCTCCGGTTGCCCCTACCGGTGGAGGAGGTAAATCAGGACCCAGGTGGCAAGTGCAAAGGAGAGGGTCTGTCGATGGTCCAGAGTCATTACCTCCCCGGGAATTGATCCTTGCCCACTTAAGAGTTGCCCCTTTGCACTTACCAACTGGACAAAATCATGATTTTATACTATCGAACTATCCTCTTTTGTACTTATCAACTGAGGTTTTAATTTATCCTTATAGAGATAAAATAGAGAGTCATTAATGTGACAGTTCTATATTTTTTTAATAGTAAGAATGACAATAGATATATTCCAATCTCATTTAATATTTTAACTCAATTACTTGATTGTTTAATCAGATCTTTATACTCTTTCATTTAAAATAGATATCAAATTTTTTATCAAATTCAAAGGAAATTATGTTGATTTTTTTTATAATGTAATTATCTAGATTTTTTATCTAACTAAAGCTTAGAAGTGTACAGTTGAATCACAAAAAAGTTTTCATTGATTATCAAGATAAATAAAAAAGTATGCACGATCGAAAGACCAATAATTTAACGTCCTAAAATTTATTACTCCCCTGAAACAAAAAAATCCTATAATGATCTAGAGTGAATACTTGAAGGATAGAATTGTAATAATGGATAAAAATCAATTTCTGTATGAGGTGTGCTATTTAAAATAAATGACCCTTCTATTTAGAAAGTTCTTCGATGTCCTAGAATCAATGTAGATGAATATTTATAAGTAGGCATGTTTAACGGATTCGTTTGATCCATAATTGAATCGGAATCAATCTGTTAAACTCAAAATCGGAATCAATTCAAATGAATCGATTCTGAAATCGAACCGGAACCGTTCCGATTCCGGTTTGGTTCAGTTCCAATTGATTTTGGAACCGGCTCGGAACATATTCAGAACCATTTCAGAACCGACTCTAGTTCCGATTTGGATCTGATTCGGTTGCTAATTTAAAGGTGGAAATTCTTAGCATGCTAATATGTCTACAAGATTATTTTGTAATAGAAAAAAAAAATATGATCATCAATATGTTAGATGAATTTGGAAGCTCAAGTTCGAGGAAGGTGATCTAGAATCATTTCGAAATTAATCCAGAACCATTTCGGAATTGATTTGGAATCGATTCGAAACTGGTCCAGATTGAATTGGTTCCAAAGCTAAAACTTTGAAATCGGAACCGGTTCGAAATCGATTTTGAATCGGTTCGAATCGATTCCAACGTCGACGAATCTGGAACCGATCAAAACTAAATCGGAATCGATGAACTAAGAAGCATGCCTATTCAAAAGGAATATTATCATATTTTTGCAACAATCCAAGTAGATCTGTCAAGTTGGGTTGGACCCGTCAGGTTGACCTGCTTCGCCAAATAATTTAAACAGATTGGGTTAAAATTTTATCAAACCGTCATTTTGACAAGCCTAAACAAATCGACCCGCGCAGGTTGCGGGTCTAGACGGGTTGACCTGCCGTGGGCACGAGTTGGCCCGCGGATTGAGAAATATCAAAAAATAGAACATGTGAAAACAAAATTGTATAAATTTTTTTATCAATATTTTAATATTAACAATACAAGTATTTCACCATCATAATCTTCTTCTATCACACATATAAGAGTGTACAATCGGTCGATTAAATTGAAAAAATTGATCAAACTGATCGAACTCGAAAATTCGGTTCAGTTCAATAAAATATTCAGTTTTTTTTTACTAAAAAATATCTATTTATTCGATTTTTTTGTTCAGTTTCGGATTTGAACTGAAAAAATTTGATTTAATCGAACCGATCGATTTTTTAAGCAATGATCGATGTAAATAAGCCAATCAGCTTCCCCGATCGATGTAAATAGTATCGCGATTTGGTATAAAATCGTGATTTGTGAAATCGCGATTTTCTCCGACCCTAAACCCTAATCTTTCACTCTCAACCTCTCGCCGACTCTCCGAAGCCCTCTCTCTAGCCTCCATCAGTCCACTCTCCGTCTATGTCCATCTTAAACCCTAATTCTCTCCGTCTCCATAAGCCAAGCTCCACTCGCACATCGATGGCTACAATGCTCCCCACACTCCTTGGGTTTCATTTTTTAATTTTCGACGACCGATGGTTAGTTTACTATACTTATTTAGTTGTTTTATCGCATGACATTTTTAGGATTTAATGGATTAATGATGATTGATGATCATGATTCATGAATAGTAAAAATTTTAAGTTTAAGGGCATAGTTTGTTTATAATTTCAAATTATTAATCTAGTAAAATAGTTATATATGGATGTTGATAATATGTATTCAATGCCACAATCTGAATCTTTAGTAGGTACAAGACCACATGTGGCAGGAAAAATAAGCAAATGGAAAACAATAAAACCAAGAAATGAGGTATAGGAGCATTTTACGAAGTTTACTAATATCGCTAATGAGATTAAAGTCAAATGCAATTATTGTGATAAAGAGTTTTTTTGTGATCCAAATAAGAATGGAACTTCAAGTTTGAAATCTTATATGACCTTATGCAAGAAATACCTCATGTTATTGAAACAAATCAAATACAATTGAGTTTTCAAGTCGGTGCAAAATAGGGTGAGAGATCTCTTATTTCTTAAAAATTTGATCAGGATGAATCTAGAAAAATATTAGTTGGAATGATTATCATGGATGAATTACCTTTTAAATTTGTAGAAGGAGAAGGATTTAAAGTATTTATGGGTATGGTATGTCCAAAGTTTAAAATTCCTTTGAGATAGACAATTACATGTGATTGTCTTGAATTATATAAAATTGAAAGGGAAAAATTAAAAAGTCTATTGCATGATTCAACACAAAGAGTTTGTTTGACTACTGATACATGAACATCGATTCAAAAAATTAACTATATGTGTTTGACCGCTCATTTTATCGATAAAGATTGAAAGTTGCATAAAAGAATTTTGAATTTTTATCCAATTACAAGTCATACAGGCGAGTCAATCAGTTTAGCTATTGAAAATTGTTTGAGAGGTTGGGAAATTAATAGAGTTTTCACTATTACTGTTGATAATGCAAGTTCAAATGATGTCACTGTCAATAGTTTCAAGAAAAAGATGGTTAACTGGGATTCCACTATTTTAAAAAGTGAATTCATTCATATGAAATGTGTAGCTAATGTAATCGATTTGATTGTTATTGATGGCTTGAAAGATATAAATCCATCAGTGATAAGAGTTAGGAATGCTATTTACATTAAGTAAGTTCAAAGAATGTATAGAAATTGAAAATTGAAAACAATAAATCATTGTGTTTAGATGTACCGACCAGATGGAATTCAACTAATTTGATGTTGAATGTAGCAGAAAAATTTGAAAAAGCTTTTGATAGCTTTGATGAACAAGACTCATGCTTTAGAATATATTTTCAACATACAGATTGGGTGTTGTTGTGAATGACAATGGAGATATGATATTTGGAGCAGACAGAAATGCCCAAACATAATTACAAACTATTGATGGGAAGCCAACAAGTTCTATTCATTACATATTAAAGGAGTGACAAGAAAGTGATGAACCTGATGTATATTCAATGAGATTGAGAATGAAAATTAATTTTGACAAATATTGGAGAGATTCAGAGAAAATAAATTAGTTGATTTATATTACAGTGGTACTTGATCCAAGACATAAATTAGATTTTTTGGAATTTATGTTGATTGATTTATATGGAGATAAAAAAGGTGCAATAGCAAGAAAGAATATAAAAGAGACTTTGTTTGCTTTGTACAAAAATTATAAGGAGAAAATGGAGCCTCAAAGTAGCACCTTAAAAATTTCAGTTAATTCAAAATTAAGTGATAGCGACATCGTATCTAAAAATATTAGTAAAATATATTTGAAAATACAATCAATCTTTGCAAATTATAAGAAACAAAAGACACAAATTTTTTATGATGACAACATGTCAAAATTAGACAAATATCTGAATAAAATAGTTGAAGAATATTGTGAGACTTGACATTTTGGGATGGTGGAAACAAAATTGTCATAGATTTCCTATACTCACTCAAATTGCTCGTGATGTGTTAGTCATTCCAATATCAATAATTGCTTCAAAATCCACTTTCAGTACTGGTGTCGGGTACTTGATTGTTTCAGGGGTTCATTAACTCCTAGAGTGGTAGAAAATCTAATTTGTACGTAAGATTGATTTAGTTTAAGTTTGGTGACAATTAATGTTGAAGAAATTTTAGAAGATTTAGAAAAACTTGAAAACGATACGTTTTATTTAAAGAAAATTTTATAGTTAGTTGTTTGTTTACAATTAAAAATGTATATAGTATTAATTTTTTTGACTTGCATCATGTTATACTTTTTTGTTAGAGTTCTAAAAAATAATCATGGATTCGTCTTCTTCGACAACAACAATTGAGGTGTAATTAACCACTTCATGATATGCTTCAATTATTATAATATAGTTACAAGTGTATTTAGTTTTTAATTATCTTATTCAAATGATAATAACAAATTTATACTTCTTGATCATTATTTATTATGATAAACATAAGTAGTAAAGCAGACAAGTTTGAACTCTGAAGTCAAATCACAACTTATAAAGAGGCAAGGAGTGAAAGAACGACCAAGGACTCAACTCTTAAAATCTAAGGATACATTGTATTCATTTTGATATTTGACATGTTTTATAAGCCCATAACTGAAGTGTAAAAAGTTAAAATTATATATTTGATTGTTACGTTAGCAACTTGATTGTTTGAATGTTTTAATTTTAACGAAATATTTTTATATATTTTGATGCGTTGATATTTATTAAATTGTGTCTTGTATAGTTGTGCTCTTGTTTACATGTATAATGTATTTAATTTAATTAGTTATGTTATTATGTAATATTGAATGTTTTAACTTTCAATGCTGAAATTTAAGAATGTATAGGAAAATAACTTATATAAATATATAGGAGACCGTGTAAATTTAAGGGAGTCAATAATAGGTATATCATTTAATCGTATATATTCATTAAATGTACGAAATGACATCAAATTAGTATTTTACAATAGAATTTTACAACAGATAGTCGACTGTTTCAGGAATCAGTCGACTATATATTGTAAAATTCATTTGGAGAATGCTCAGACAATTTAACAGTCGACTGACACTATGTTCAGTCGACTGATTTTAGCCATCAGTCGACTAAGAAATATTATGTGCTCCTGTCCACTAGATCCAATCGACTATTATATAACAACAATCAACTGATTGGACAATCAATCGACTGATTTGAGCTAGCAGTTGACTAATCACTTGTCCACTAGATCCAGTCAACTGTTATTTTATAGCAGTCGACTGATTTGTGTCATCAGTTGACTGTTAGTAAAAAATCGATTTTTAATCGAAAAAATCAATTTTTTTTGACAAAATCGATTCGGTTTTAATATAAAAATAATAATATATCAAAATCAAATAATTATAAAGGATAGAAAACTCAATTAAATCTCAATGTGAAGAAGTAAAATTTACATTTGTATATTATTAAGATTTAAATATTTTAGAATATTGTAAAGGAATAAAATATATCAATTCTCAATTTTATAGGTTAATAATTAAATCTTAATTATAAAATTTTAATTGCTTATTTTTTTAATAATGGTAACTCATATGCCTTATCGATTATTATTTCAAGCCCTAAATGTTTTAATAATTTTAGATATATATTTTTTTAATTTTTTATCCACGGATTGATCCATTTAATCCACAACTTGTCTTAAGTTAAAAATATCTTAACCCATCGAGATGACAAATCGATCATCACTTTTTATTAAATATTGAACTTACGACGAATTAATCCATCTCACTCTGGATTTATCTGTTTGACAATTCTAAATCCAAATGCTCGTTGGAAATTGGGAAAGTTGATGTTTTTTAAAAAAAAAATATTTGGCAGAAGAAAGAATTGTTGAAATTTGTTAAACTGTTTTCCCTATTTATCATGTGTTTTCTATATGTTTTCATGAAAAAGGATCTATTTGTCTCTGCAAAAAAAAAAACAAGAATCAATCTCCTCTCCTAATTTTCACATAAGTGCCTCTACTACGCCAAAGGATCAAAAATTTATCATAATTTATTTTCTTTATGTAATTGTAAGATCGATGAAAAATAACTATAGTAAGAGCATCATCTTTTATCAAACTCCTATCAGTAGAGCTGTCAAATGAATTGATCCATAACGGAGCGAGTTAACTCATCGTAAATTCAATATTTAGAGGAGATGGACGAACCGACCCGTCATTCTGACGGGTTGAGAAATCTTCAATCCAATCCAACTCAAAGCGGACTACGGATTAGACGGGTCAACTCACAGGTTAGGAAAAAAAATCCAAAATTATTAAAACGTTAAGAGCTTAAGACAATAATCGATAAGATAGATATAATATAATGATAAAAATACATACATTTGAAACAATCAAAATATTATAATTGAAATATAATTATTAATCGACAATATTAGATATAAATATTTTTTATTCTTTTATACTTTAAAATATTTCAATTTTGATAATATACAAATTCAAATTTTAACTATTTTAAATAGAATTCTAATTGAAATTTTTTAATACAGGTAATTAGTTGATTTTAATATGTTATCATTTCTTATATTTAATTAAAATAGTAATAATAAAATAATTCTAAATTAATTAAAGTATATAAAAAAATTATTACAATAATTAAAGTAAATATTCTTTATTATTTTTTCTAATTTCTCTTCTATTTTATTGACATGTATATGTAATAGAAAATGATTATAATTAAAAGGAAATTATCTTATTAATATTAAAATATTAATTAAAAATTTTAAATAATTTTTTTTTACAAATTTTATTATTTCTCAATCCGCCACGGGCCAATCCAATTCACCGCGGATCAATTCGTCTAGACTCGCAACCTGTGCGAATTGATTCGTTTAGACTCACCAAAATGACGAATTGAAAAAATTTAAATCCAATCCACCTAATTACTTGGCGAGACAGATCAATCCGACGAATCTAACCCAACCCAATTTAATGGCTCTACCTGTCAGTAACTTAGGAGAGCACCATGATACCACTAAACCAGATGCGCCGGTGGATAGAAAGCTCTACTGTATCTAATTAACAACCAAGCATTTGTTCTTCCCTAAAGACGAACTAGAGTTCGTTTAGAGCTTGTTTGGAAGGAGATGGAGGTGTAAATAATGGAAAGATTAGGGTAATAAGAAAGAAAAAAAGATTATTCTTGTTTAGAAAGAAGTGAGGGAAAGAGAGAGAGAAAAGCAGAGGAATGAAAATGAATTTATACTCCTCCCCTCACAAAAACTGAGCATTTTTTACCCCCAATTTAAAATGTAAATCTCTTTTCCCCCACTCCTTCGTTTCCCTTCCATTACTTACCCTCCCCTCCTCCCAGACAACAGGCCCCCCACTCCTTCGTTTCCCTTCCATTACTTACCCTCCCCTCCTCCCAGACAACAGGCCCTTAGGGAGAAACATGACAGAAACAATCTACAATACACTGGTTTTGTTATCTCTGGGCAAATAGGATGGCTGATGTTTATAGGAGGATGTTGAAGCTTTTGAAGACGCTTGGAACTTCCTACCTTTCCGGAGTCGCTGGCAATGGCCATGTTTCCAATGAAATGAATGCGGGAGAGGGCAGGGGAACGGAAGCTTCTCCATTAATTTACTGAGAACCAATTTGAAGATAGCAGGTTTGTTAAGATTCCTGCTAACTTTCTTTCCTGCAATGACGCGGTCATGACGATAAGCGAAGTAGCATACGGATCCTCGTTGCCCATCTTGCAGTTGAATTCCATCTCCCACATCAGCTTCATAGTGGCAGATAACTGGCTCAAACTGCACGAGAACAGGAATCGAATCGCGTCGATTGGACACATAAACAATATTGTTCTGCCTCATAGTCAGACTGTACCTTGTGTTATCTAAGATGCTTCGAAGATATTTGATGTCATTGAAGCTTGACCATTATGATCAGTAAATTGCATAGCAATTCTCCATCTGGAGTTGCACGAACTGATAAAGAAACATGACGTTTTCAGATTGCTACGCCAAATCCAAGTTCCATTAGCCTCCAAGGAAGAGTCGAAACCACATCTATCGACATTCTACAGAACAAAACTAACAGCATGCTTGACGTTCATTTTCCTAGAATACAAGAGACCATCTGACAAGATGCTTCCTTGATCCCTTGCAGCATCTGCGACATCGATGAAGTTTAGCCGCCAAAGCCGTAGAGGGTGCGGCCCTGGCGCTTGAGGGCGTAGACGACGTCCATGGCCGTGACGGTCTTGCGGCGGGCGTGCTCGGTGTAGGTCACTGCGTCGCGAATGACGTTTTCGAGGAAGATCTTGAGGACGCCGCGGGTCTCCTCGTAGATAAGGCCGGAGATACGCTTGACGCCGCCCCTCCTCGCCAGCCGTCGGATTGCCGGCTTCGTGATCCCCTGGATGTTGTCGCGGAGTACCTTGCGATGGCGCTTAGCGCCGCCCTTCCCCAGCCCCTTTCCTCCCTTACCACGGCCCGACATGGTCGATCTCAAGCTCTCTCTCCTCGACGATTTGGGGGTCAACGACCGATAGTGCAAGAAGAAGCGGATTCGGGTCGTATTTATAGAGGAGAGACTCCGCGAGCAACGTGGGCTGTCGGATGAGTCGGCGATCCGTGGGAAGAGTGTGAATTTCGTTCTTGACCATACGATCAGAAATCCGGGCTGCTCATTGGTCGAAACGATGACGGGCGGATTTAGAAGAGTCGTTTGATCAATTTATTTTATTTCTCCCTCAAAATTTGTTTACTCCCACTGATCTTTTTTTTTTACACACTAATTAAATATGAGCTACTAATCACTCTAAAATGTACAAACGAAGTTTAATCATTTCATTTAATCACTTGGTAGTTTTCAGTGTTGACTGTTAGCCCACATATCAGGCAGTATCGACTGGAGGCAGAGCATGGACAAGAAGAATCTCTACGTATATGTTTATACAATTATCCAATCTATTCTATTCTAGCATGTTAATTGACTGTTCTGGATCGATCACAGCTGCTCGACTGACCCAACTCCATAGATAGCAGATTAAATCTAAGACTGGAAAACCTAAAAGTTGGGAAGTTTAGCTTCCATATCTTAACCACAGGAAGAATGTTTGATCCATGGCGACGTAAAGCTCGAACAGTGTGAAGTGACCAACTCAGGAAATCTCCAAGGTAACCTGTCAGTTTCGACGTAAAAACATACTAGTAAAAGTTCGTATTGGCGACTAGCTCTTCTTAATATGCAAACTAAATAAAAATGGCAGTGTAAAGATTGAGATTCTCACTTGGACTGATGAAATAATCGCATTGAACTGAGAATTGTAGCGTAGGTAAATTAGCTTAGCCGCACTCCGTTCTGTAGAACCTGTACATAGATTAAAAAAAAAAAAAAAAGTCAGAATGTGACTCCTGTGAAAGATTCTTGAACTCAGTTAAATATGATGAAAGACACTCGAGAAAGCAAAGACTCGCTGAGAGTTTAGTAGTATGAGATGCAACTCTTAGATTGGTGATTGAATCATCAAAGAAAGATGATGTTGCTCCGCTGAGATAATGCTTGAAAACGGAGGGAAAGATATTGAAACAGTAACGAGTAGTATCCCTCGTTGAAATATAGTATGCCACTAAAAATAAACTTGCTTTTGTAGGCAGGATTATTGACAGAGAAACAGAAGTGTAGCAAGCATAAAGAAACTCATGGAAATAATTTCTCCTAGTGAGAACGTAGCTATTTCAGGGACAGATCTTAATTACCAGTATCAGAATAGATGAAATAAATTGTTTACGTTCGACTAATAGGATCCAGCCGAACATTTCCAATATATAGTTGCTTCGGCATTGAAGAATCAGTAAATTAACCAACAGGTGATTTATAGTCGTGGCCAATTGTCTTCGTTCAATGAAAAGGTCAGACAGAGAATCGTAGAAAATGTTAACATCTTAAGCAAATGAACGACATAATAGCTAACGAGTTGAAACATTGGTTTGCAATAAATGAAATTGCCCACAGGTGAACTGAATATCCATCAGCTCACCAGCCTGTTGTTTAGGTAATATTAATGAAGATCTATGAATAAAAAGTGAATGGTCAAAAGCAAGAGGAACTTATGAAGTGGATTGCCTGCCAGTCATTGGCTTAGAGGAAATTAAGAAAATCTACAAATTAGCCATACTTTATGGGTCAATGTTAGGGACTATGAAATAACATATATGAAAATTGAAGTTGATATGGTAAAGATGAGAACACTAAGGTATATGAATGAGGTAAAAGAAAATATAAAATTAAAATAATTATTGTCCCAAGCAATCAGGAGTAGCTCCAAATATGTTTAAGAAAATGAAGATCAAAATTGACCATTACATTTTATAGTTAGATGAATTGAATCGACTCTTAGAGTTGAACAAAGGATAGAGGGCAACTTAAAAAGCTCCTTTTTAAGATAACTAAAGATGAATTTACAAACTTGGGCAGGAATAGCTAAGTAAAATTCAACTGCAGCATAAGATCCAAGTAGCCAATCACCAAGAGCTAGCACTTACATACGGTTTGTTGCTGTTGTTGAATTAGGTCGTAAATTGAGAAGTTGAACTAGACATAAAGGAGAAGAATTATCAATTATCAAACAAGTAATACTAAAAGCAACTGTTGAGAAACCCCATATTAACAGGGAAGACAAAAAAAGGAACTTCCTTGTGTAACAATCTTTAGTAGAGTATTAACAAAATAAGAAATTACAAAAAAAAACAAATATTTTTAACTTAGGTCCCATAAAAAAGTTAAAAACATTAAAGCACAAAAAGGTTGGAAAACAGTAGAATTTCAAGGTCATCACAATTGAAACCCATCCTTTAGCGAATTTATCGTGTAAATCAATTATATTGCTGAGTGACAATGATAAAGAAACAACAAATTCATGAAACATCATACCTGCTTAAGAATAGTATTAAGGTCATCTGCAGAACTGCATTGGTCAAGATGGAACAGTATTTCTGATGGTGAATCCTCAGATTGGTTTTTAGTCAATTCTGACTGGTAAGGATGGCTGAAATTCACTCCACCAAGCATCTGCATGTCCACAATGTCGCCCCCAGCTACTGTTGCAATACCTATATCAGCTACAATGCAACCAAAGAATACATCTAAAATTAGAATTACTGGGAAAAAATAAATTCAAAGCTTTTGAAGAGTGAATTTTTAATAGAAAAGTATTCAAAAGAAAGAGGATCTGCTATATGACAAAAATAACTTACACAACAGTTCCGTATTCAGATGTGCTGAGACATTGAGTTCTATGTTGTTGTATAATGGCGTCCACACAGAATATTGGTTAGATGGACATTGAAACTGGGAATATGAACTCAGATCTTGATTGCCTGTAGTGGTCTGAGTAGTTGGACAAATATTTACATAGCTATCAACTGGATCAGATGTTGAAGTTAGGGATTGATAGCTGAAATCATTGAACCCCGGGAATCGATAAGTCAATTCTGGACTTGAGAAATCAGAGGGATACCAAAGATATTCTGTCCTCAAGTTTGCTTGAGAGTGGGAAGCAAATTGCTGGTACAGTGAGGAGTCAGAGCTCCCATAGGAAGCATGGGGAGGGTCTGATGAAGCAATCACTTTATCTTCCTGATACTCACCCAATCTGAACTTTTCACATGAACTTTTTTTAGAATTGGCATGTTGGTTAAAGGATGAAAAAACAGAACTTGAAGAATCCACACTGAGGCCATTGAGATGACACCCATCATGATATTGTTTGTTCAATCCTACACCATTCTTCTTCAGAGTTTTTCTGTACTTCTGCACATAAGGACCCAAGCAAATATATAAGCTACTGAATAATTAATCAAATCGCTGAAATAAGCAATGATCTGAAAGATAAATAATTTAATTATATAAATATTTGAAATGTGTAAAACTCTCATTTCAGAATTTAGATATGAGAAGAAAAAAAATCCCTCAAAAAAGGAAAACTAAATCTGCAAGGCTTTCACTAAAAAAAAAAGGCAATGTAATGAACATAAGGAGAGACCTGTAAATGACTTGCAACATTCTCTCGAGAAAGTCCTTCAACATTCATGAGTTCAAGTATCTTCTTAGGTGCAGCCCCTGTGAAATATTATATAGAAGGAAATTGAGATTCTAGAGACATTAAAACACAAATTTGGCTGACTATGATTTACAACTATAAAGCACTTTGATCTCTTACTGTCAAAGCCTAAAGTTTTAACAGCTGAAATGAAACGCAAATGCAAATCAGTGGACCATGAAACCCTTCTTTTATGATTTGCTATTTCACCATCTGAGGTTTCATGAGCACAATCTTCGCTCTTGTTTACTTCATTGATGCACTTATTTGAAATCCTCAAACATTCATCATTATGTGTTTTCATATCATTGTTATTGTTAATCTGATCATTCCTCCCTCCCTTATCTGACAGCGCTTTCCTGATTACATGTTTCCATATGAGCTTGAGATCTTCAATCCTAACAGGTTTCACCAAGTAGTCAACAGCCCCATGAAGCACACCTTTCATTACATAGCTGGTTTCAGAATTGATGGATAACACTGGGAAAGAAACAACAGCATATTATAAAATAAACAAAACAAAAAAGAGTTCTATAACATACATTTGTAAACTTACTGATCACAGGCAAGTCCATCTCAAGACCAATAATTTCTAAAAGCTTGAAGCCATCCATGTCAGGCATTTGAACATCGGTTATCACAAGGTCATAGTGGCCTTTGTTCGCCCTTAAAAGTTCTAAAGCTGTCAATGCGTGTTGGGCTGCTGTAACTGCAAGTTGCACTCTGTTATTGCAATTGAGTTAACCTTATTCCAATGAATAACTAATGCAGGAAATGGTTTACTTGGACAGATTAATCGAAGTAGATCCATGAATAATTTACTTTGAGGTTAATGAATTATACAGATTTCACGTATAAGACTTCTCATGGTATCAATGCTCCTTTTTGCGTGCATTTATTCCTAAGTTGTGCATCATCAAGTTCAAATTTCACGCATCGGCATATGCTACTTGAAAATAAGTTCGAATTTCTCCCTAAATAAAGTCATCTCACAGCATTTTAAGATAAGACTATTAGTAAAAGATTAGTCTTTTTTCTTCGCAAACTTAGAAGGGCATCTATGGGTTTCCACCGATATTGATCAATGGTCAATAGGAACAGAACATCTAGTCATTCTCGGGGTGCTAATACGAGTTGAAATAGAACCCAAGCAACGCAATCCTTCCACTTCTATCGCCGAGTTCTCAAAAGAAAAGACACATAACTATTTCATTCATGTCAACCAAATCGCCAAAACCTTTTAAAGAAGAGATTTTTTTTGGTCTCTGTCGGTAAAAAAAATCAACTGCAATCAAAGAATCACAATTTTTTTTGTCTGAAAAAGAAACCCAAGAACAACCCGGCGTTAGCCCCAGATAAGGAACAAAAGAAAGAGTAGACAACCAAAAGAAAGCAATGACGACGAATCCACAGCGAAAGAAAAACAAACAACCTCGATATCCGCATTGCCCGAGTAGGGTTTCGAGCATTCTGAGGCAAGCTCTGTCATCGTCCACCGCCAGCACTCGCATCCCCAACGGGAACTCATTCTTCATCGAGGATTCAGTGCCGCCGTGCGCCACGAGGCCCCTCTCGCACTGCATACCTCGACCTCTCTCCCAAGTCCCAAAAAAAGGATCTTTGTCGAGAATCAGAAGGAAAACGACGAGAAAGGGACGAACAGGAGGCCGCGAGGCGGAGCTGGAACATAAATAGAAACTTTTGGCCTTTCCTTTTTTTCTCCAAAAGTACGCTTTTTTTTTTTTTGTTTAATACGGCACTTTCATGTACCTGCCTAACGATAAGATGGACCCACCTGAGACCAACCGCAGACGGCTGGCAAAAAATGTCATACCTGAAGATGTTCTAGCCTTGTAGGTCTACTACGTGGCAGTCCAAACACGATTTATCTTTTAAAAAAAAGGATCAAAAATTAAAAAGACATTTTTTTTTATTATAGTAAAAAAAAATCTTTTTCCCAAAGTTCTAGAACAAAAATTACTAGTAATTTAGTGATAATTGTGCAAATTTAATTAAAATAATTTCAATATATAAAAATATTTTTAAATAACAATGCAATAAACATAGCTTTTTGGTGACCCACTTTTCAGTTTTTTATTTGAGGTTTTTCGAAGGGCACAACTCAAGGATTTTCTAAAAACATAGAAGGGTGAAATAAAGATTTCCATAATTATATGTGGGGGTCGGTTAAACTATCACGTGTGCCAAGTCCAAAAAGGTTTTAAAGTTGAGCATTGAACTCCCGTCCGGTTGCACCGCCTTCGCCGCTAAGGCCTTCAGCTCGCCGGCCTTCGCCCTCATCGTCTTTCCTTCCTCGCTATTCAGCACTGTATCCAGCACCCTCACCACCCTTTCCTCCGTTATCGACCCTTCTTCGAGCACCACCCCAATACCCCATACTGCCGCGACGGTCCTTGCGTTCAGCTTCTGGTCGCCAAAGAACGGCCGGCAGACCATCGGCACGCCGGCTACCGCCGCCTCCAGCACCGAGTTCCACCCGCAGTGCGTCACGAAGGCCCCCACCGCCGGGTGCCGCAGTACGTCCTGCTGCGGCGCCCAGGCCACCACGAGGCCCCTCTCCCTCGTCCGGTCCGAGAACCCCGGTGGCAGAAGCTCCCTCGCGCATTCCCTTAGCGACCAGAGGAACGCCACGCCGCTGGCCTCCAGCCCTTGCGCCAGCTTTGCAAGCTCCGCCGGCGACGGGGTTATGAAGGAACCGAAGCTGGCGTAGGCCACGCTGGCGGTAGCGCGGCCGTCGAGCCACGGGAGGCAGCCGTGTGGATCGGGAGCGGGGCAGGAAGCCGGTGGCGGAGCGAGGAGGTGCAAGGGGCCCAGATGCAGGGGGTTGGGGAAACATGGCTCGATCTCCGAGTCGATGACCGGATCGAAGCCGCGGACGGTGTTGAAGAGGACGGCGGCAGCTTTGTGGACGTTTTGGCCTATTCGGTAAAGGAGGCGCGAGAAGAGGGAATCGATCTCGCCGAAGACGATGCCCTCGGGGAGGTCGCGGATTCGGTGCGCCGATAAAGCAGGGATGAAGCTGAGCAACTCGTCGCGCCGAGAGATGGCTACATTTAACTCGAGATTTAAGAAATGGACGAGAAGCATGATAAGACACAAAGGCGCTCCATGAATCTACCTCGATCGCCGACGCCAATGGCGTCACGGAGCAGATCGGTCCGGAGATGCGCAAACAGAGACGAGGGTCCGCTGGTCCACAGGGCGATCCAAGGCGCCCCCACAGCCGCCGCCTCCTCTCCGGCCATCCACATGAACGCGTCGCTCACCACGCAGGTCGCCACCGCGCCTCCCGCCTTCTCCACCGCCACGTCCATCGCCGCCCGCAGGCTCTTCGGCAAGGCCGAAACGAACAGCGAGATCCTCTCCTGATCGCTAGCCGGATGATCCGCCCCCTCCGGCAGCCCGTCGGCGATGGGGGTGAGAGAGAGGTAGGCGGGGGTCGGGGGGAGGGACGCGAGCGAGTGCTGGGTGCTGATGAGGGACAGCGAGACGGCTGGCGCGGCGTCGGCGATGGCACGGGCGAGGGCGAGGAGAGGGGCGGCGTGGGTGCCGAAGGGAAAGGCGACGAGCACCACGTGCGGGGAGCGGGAGGAGTTAGTGCTGACGGAGCCCATGCCGGCGGCTATGGTGCAGTAAGAGACGGGCGAGCGGTGCGTGACCGTGACGAACAGAAGGTAACGAGAAGGCATATTATATTTTATATAGAGAGAGATAGACACGCACAGATGATTGACCACGGACCAAAAAAGAAATAATTGACTAAAAACATCAAAATATGCCGCATTGCCTACTAGGACGGACGGTACTGTACCCACCGCTTCTCCCTCGGACGGCGTGATTCCTCGTGGCAGATTGTAACTAACAGACAACGTTCGACGAATACACGGCCACGTATCATCGTCGACGTGTGGCTCGTTACCAAGTACCAACCACCAAGCCTTAGCGCATTCATGCCGTTCACGAAGACGGTAGTTGTGGCCTCGATGGCGACGGCCGACGGATGGGATGGGATGGGATGGGACGGTGTCACCGTCGTGGTGCCCTGTTGAGTCCGAGGAAGGATATAAATCCAGGGTGAGAATAACAAGAAAAAAAAAGTGGGAATAAATGAGATACAGATATAATTAAAAAATATATATTAAAAATTCGTCTGTCTAAAATAAATATTAAAAAAAAAATTCTTTCTCTGATTTTTATTCCGGTCCTTTCAAATAAACAGGGAGGGAAAATTAGTACGGAAATTCATTGTCCGATGATAGATACATCTTGCTTGGTTTTGATAAGCTTATTGAAAACAATATAGTTTTCACGGATACACGTATTGATTGGATAGAATTATACTTATGAAATAAATACGAAGCCATCTCGAAAAAAAATTTAAAATTTCTCTTTGATATCAGATGATCTTTTTTTATCCGAATCAATTGTATCAAGATTAAAAATCACTCGTGATTTATCTTTTTCGCAATGATCGTATAAAATAAATTGATAAGAACTACTAAATTGATAATTTTAATCTTTTACGAAATGATGGATATGGTATAAATTTATTTAGGATGAATAAAAATCAATTTTATTATTGGAGGAAACTAATAAAGAGTATTTAAGGTGAACATTTATCATCTTTATCTTCCACTGAATAAGTTTCACCCGGGAGAGAAAAGTAAAAAAAAAAGGACACATGCAAGGTAAATAATATAACTTCTTGTTGCTTTATGGGCCATTAGTTGTATTGATATTTTCGATATCAAATTTAAAGTTTTCATTAAAAGTCTTTTATCATTTTAGTCAAATTAAGAAGTATAATTTCTCGTAATTTATTTATTTTTATTATCATCCAAAGATCGATGACAATAGACATTGACAAAGCTGAGAGAAGGTAATTAGAGTCCTCGTTAGGATAAAAAAAAAAGAATATTAAATTTAACTCAATTTTTAAATTTTATAGTAAAAATAAAATTTAATTTTTAAATTTCGTTAAAGATCTTAGGATTCAATTTTAAAATCAAAATTGCGTCTAGACTAATCACTTTTTGCGATAAATGGACTCTCATTAGTTGCATCGAAGGTGATAATACTAAAAAAAAAAAAAGTTAGCGGCCTCCGAGATGATGAAATTAGAATTAAAAATTTCTAGTTACGTTTACCTACATGGAAGATGATATTACTAAAAAAAACATTAGCGACCTCACAGATGTGGAAATCAGAATTAAATATTTATAGTTATGTTTACTTGCATTGAAGGTGATAATGCTAAAAAAACATTAGCGACCTCATAAATGTGGAAATGAGAATTAAAAATTTCTAGTTACGTTTACTTGCATTGAAAGTCATACTGCCTGAAAAAACATTAGCGACCTCAGAGATGCGGAAATGAGAATTAAAAATTTCTAATTAGGTTTACTTGCATTGAAAGTGATGCTGCTAAAAAAACATTAGCGACCTCATAGATGTGGAAATGAGAATTAAAAATTTCTAATTACGTTTACTTGCATCGAAGGTGATCCCCTTCCTCCCAAATAAACAAGGATAAAGTCGATCTTTTTGTGGAGGACCCGATCTCTTTGCCATATGAACCGAGGGACTTTTATCTAAGCGATACTCGTATACGGGTTTCATTGATATCTCGCATTTTGCAAAAGGTTGGTTTGTATCAGTTCACTTTAGGATAATTGTGAGAGAGATAAATTATAAAAATCCTTTAGATCTCGACGTGATTGACAAAGCCGTAGAAGATCGTTGGAGAAGAGTTTTAATTTTTTTTCTAAGATTCGATTCGTGCTTCATTCGTAAACTGTCACACGGTCTTATCAATATGTCATCGATTTCATTGATATGGGAAATATATCAAGTGAAAAATTTATTGTGATATATTAATGTATTTTTCCCTGGAGTTGCATGATCAATCAGTGCCTCGGTGTCAAAATGGTCAGAAGAAATAAAAAAAGTCCGAGAAGAGCACCATAAATTTGATTAATGGAATATCTTTCCTCTCATTTTCTCGCCAATTAGTTACATTTTCATCAACGCCACAGATTTTTAAATCCTTTCATTACGCTCAAATGCGCATAATGCTGTGTCATCGAGTAAAACCAAATTCGTTTAGTTTAATTTTTAATTTAATTAATCGATTTATTATCGGATTCAATTTGTTCGATTTTCATTGAAAATTTAATCGGTTAGGTTTATTTAAATTTTTTAATTTATTCCATTTTGATTTAATCGATACAGTTGATTCAATTATTAACCGATCATTTATTTCTATCCGTGACATAACAAAAGATATATGTATCTATACAAAATAGAGCACACATAATAAAATAAGTAATAAAAAGCTTAATTCTGCTTACAAAAAATAATAAAAAAATACAAGACGAACAAATTCATCTCTAATGATGAAATGCGAAAGAAAAAAGAAAATCAGAGAAAAAAAAACTCTAAAGATAAAGGAAAAGAAACGGAAGGAAAAGATTCACCGAGAAAAAACGAGAGAACAAAAAATAAAATAAAATACAACGATGGCATCACGTAGAATCTCGCAGACTCGCACTGATGCTGCTACAGATTACAGAGGGATGAGGTTTCCTCCCGCAAAGCTACTCGAATGAGATCATCGTGAGGCACAAATCGAATTTTCGAGAGGTTTAAATTTTTTTTTTTCGAATCTAAAAAATCCTTTATTTATCTCACGATGATTAAAAAATGAATCGATAAAAATTATTAAATTAACGATTTTAATTTTTTTATCAAATCAGAATTGTTTGAGCTCGCTTTGCTCGAGCTCAATAAATAGGTTCGATGAATTAATAAAATAAAAAATAAAAAATATTTAAAAACAAAAATTTCCTTTTGATTTGGACGAATTATCAAGTTTGTCAGTCCAATTTATGGAGTAATTAGTAAATAACGAAATTTTGTTCACTGTAAAAATCTTTTCACGGTTTTTATTTCCCATGTTTTGGTTGGACCGTGGAGGTTCATGACCGAGGCCATCGGCGAACGGCGAACGGCGAACGGCGAACGGCGAACGGCGAACCCCTGACCAGAAATGAAAAGCAGATGCCGTCCTTTCTTTCCCGCTCCACCGGCGCCCCTACTCTTCGCCGGCCGGGAACAATCTCTGATCACGCCGGCGAGAATTGACATACGCGCGAGCTCCGAATCAGAATAAAGAAATGGAAAATATAGCTCCAAAATCCGGCAAAGATAAATTCGACGACGTCCAATTCCCAATAAAAAATGTTCATCTTCCGTCAATCAGAAGAACTCAGTCGCAGGTAGCGGCACACTACCGCGACAAATTCCTCAATCTGCTCCTGCAGCCTATTGCTCCTCTTGCTTCTTCCATAGAGATGGAGGCGGCCTAACGACGATACTTCTCTTCCATTTCTTGTCGAGCTTCCTCGAGAGTCTTTTGTTTATTCCCTCCTCAATCTCCCTTTCCCTTTTTACGGTTAGCATTCGAGCAATCTGCAAGTGATTTTAACAAGAAAGTTATAATGTCTACAGAATCCACAAGTATACACTTTGAATGATTGGGAGGAACTAATAGGAGCAACAAGAATATGAGGAAGGAAGCAAGGAAGAGGTGAAGCGTACCCTTCTTCGCTTGCGTCGGAACTCACTCGGCTTGAACTCGTTCCGCGCAGATTTCTGAAGGCGGAGCATAAGGAGCTCCCCCTTAAGGTCGATCACTTTCTCGTCGATCTGTTCGTCGTCTTCGGACGTATGACGTATCCCCTTCATGTCGTCTTCCCTCTTCGCCATCCTCACCGCCTACCTTCCGCAGCGGGCACAGTGGTGCAGCGTCGGAGCTCGGACTCCGGCCCCAAGTTGGGAAGAAGCCCTTGATGAAAGAGCTGGAGGCGAAATCCTAAGAGAAGAGAAGGAAGCGATCGAGCATGCGACGAGATCCCGAGAGCTTTCATCTTCGTTGCTGGCCAGCTCCGCTCTCTCTCTCTCTCTCTCTCTCCGGTGATTGCGTGGCGGATTGGATTGGACTGGACGTTCGTTCCTATATCGAATTTGGACTAACTTCCAATTGCTTATGTTTCGGCCCACTGCTGAGAAAAGTGGCCTTGTTATCGTTGAATGTTATTATTATCCAAGCAGTCCCAGTTTAGATTTGGGCTGCTCTCCAAGGCGAGCCGTGGCCTTCGACGTCGTGCACTTCGGTTTCTCGGCGGCTTGCGAATCGTGCCACAATAAGCAGCAAGCAGCAGACGGAAGAGCTTGGAAGCGAAGGCCATGGAGTCCTTCGCCGTCTGCACCGTACCGCTGCTCACATTTTCCCACTCTCTAAGAGTCCCCCACAGGATCTACCTCCGGAAGCTGCTTGTTCCGCCAAATCCGGGCCTTTTTACTGCCGGGAGAGCCCGGTGCTTCGCTAGCCTCCACCCCAACAGGTCGCGAGAAAATTTCCTGATTTCCTTGGCAGGGATTCTTCTGCGGAGTTCGTCTGCGGGGTCGCCTGTTGATCGTGGATTGGCTTGCATATCGAGCTCCACTTGGTCGTCTGGCCCCAATGGCGGCGGAAGCGATGGTACTGGCGGTGGGGATGATGGCGGTGGTGGGGATGGTGGATTCCACGGCGGCGGTGCGCAGCCCTTCTCCATCGGAGAAGAGTCCGTTGAGGCCTCTTCCCGCGTGCCAGATGTGATAATTCTTGATGTCGGGGTGAGCGTACTGATCCATGCTCCTTTCACTTCGTTAGTGCGATGTTATTTCGTTCATTTTCGATAAAAGTTTGAGCTTTATGGATTTTTTAGGGAATGACTTGCGGAGGGTGTGCTGCCAGCGTCAAGCGCATTTTGGAGAGTCAAGTAAGGATCATTCTTTTGTTGTAGATATCTGAGTTAAGAAATGTGTATTGTGAATATAATGAATAAATAATCAGAGCTGTGATTTTTTTCTTACCTCAATGGCGGTCGAACATGCTTTAGTTGATGCTTTTGTAGATCAGAACATCTCCTTTAGTTGGATGCCTGGATGGCAAGTCAAATGGACAGGATTATAAACTAGTTTTCAGTTATGAGGATTTTGTTTCTTGTTTCTTTTTTCACAATATTGCTATCTCTATGTTTCACACCCAAGATGAGTGTCAATCTATCTATCACGAAAGTGTAGATGCAAGAGGTTTGGGTTTTTTTATCACTATGGACATAAAAGATGAGCATAGTAAATGGTTCTTCTACCTATGTTCTTTTTAACGATCATGTTATGTTATCTATGTTATTGTCATCTGTTTCTTTTGACTGTACAGCCTCAAGTGTCATCAGCAAGTGTTAATCTTGCAACTGAGGCTGCAATTGTGTGGGCAATACCTGAAACCAAGGTCATGCCAAACTGGAAACAACAGTTGGGAGCTAGACTTGCAGGCAATTTGACAACCTGTGGATTCAAATCCAGTTTTCGAGGTACTTTTCCTCCGTGACACCAGTTTGGAAAAAGCTATCAAATTGATTGAATTTGGCTCTTATTATAAACTCCTGCACTTAATGTGTATTGTTCATTGTAGATTCTGATAGAGTGAATGTTTACGAAGTATTTGAGAGGAAGATGGATGAAAAACTTCAGAAATTAAAGCAAAGTGGTAACATCGTTGCTCCATTATACCATAAAATCCAATTTAAGACTTGAAAACTGTTATATCCTATTACCATGCAAATTAGTCCAGTTTCTGCTTCTCTTGCCATTAATGATTCAACATACCTGCAGATTTAAATTGTTTAGTTCTTCTTGAATAATATGATACACATACTTGTTTCCAGGTAGAGAGCTTGCTGTATCATGGGCATTATGTGCTGTGTGCCTCCTAGGGCATGTCTCTCACATCTTTAAAGCTGGTCCATCTTGGCTTCAGACTTGCCATTCTGCTAGTTTTCATATGTCGCTTTCGTTGTTCACATTTCTTGGTCCTGGTCGCAAACTTGTCCTTGATGGCTTCAGAAGTTTGTTGATGGGTTCGCCTAACATGAATACATTAGTTGGTTTAGGTGCTTTATCATCCTTTGCAGTCAGTTCAATTGCTGCCTTAATTCCGAAACTGGTATTTACAATCTTATACAGGAAGATGCTATAATTTATTACGTTTGTTGCTATACATGCATCTGCTTGTTGACAATGCTCCTTATCAACATGTTTCAATGGTTACAAAAAATGTTGTTTGATTATGTCATAGCAACAAAAGAGGTGGGGAGGGAAGGGGATGCACAAACAAAGGCCAGTGATGTGAGAGACAACAAATTGTAAGGGTAGGGGTGCAGGGAGTGGTATAACGCCAAGAAAATGAGGCTTGGTATCAAACCAGTGACCACACTTTGTATGCGTATAACCCCAAACCTAACTATATTAGCGACTGTCAATATCTGATTATCATATTAGTGACAATTCACTCCAACTAATAACAAAATGATCATATCAATTTAGATTGGGCTAAAGAAATTGAAAATTATTTGCATTTTCTTATTAGTAAAACTGTAGGACATTGATAGTGCGTTGATGGTAACAGTATGTCAAATGAAGCGGTACCATTCTATATCAAAACATGGATATATCATACTATTTTGCTTAGGAGCAAGCAATGCAGCTGCTTGTTTTATGTTGCTGCAGCGCAAGAAAGTCTTCTTAATGCTAGTTTGATAAGAATGCATGACGACAGAAGTACATATTGTGATGCATAACAATGACATAATACTACTTAGCATTTCCAGTGAGGATTGATATTGTACCATTTTGAATATTTCTTGATCAGAGAAAACCATCCATACAACTGCAGAACAATACTGGGTTGAAACACTATAAAGTCTGCCCTTCCTTCATCTGTAGCTTCTATACTTATGTGTTTCTTAAGAGATTTTTTTTGGCTTCATCTCTACCATAGAAAAAAGATAAATAAGTACCATTGAAGTGAGGGGTTGGGGGATGGGATGGTAAATATGTTATATATTGCATATATTCAATTTTTGTTCTACTTAATTTAAAATCTTTAGTTTCTTTGATATCGATATCCTAGGACCTAGAGCAATCAGGTATAGCTCCAGATTGTTGCATTTCTTATATTCTTTGCCCTTTAAGCAGGGATGGAAAACATTCTTTGAGGAGCCAATTATGCTGATAGCTTTTGTTCTACTGGGGAAGAATCTTGAACAGAGAGCCAAGATAAAAGCAACTAGTGACATGACAGGGCTCCTGAATATCCTTCCAGCGAAAGCACGCCTCATAATCCACACTGATGCAAGAGAGGTACCATCAACTGTGGAGGTTCCATGTAGTAACCTCCACGTTGGTGACCAGGTTGTTGTACTCCCAGGAGTGAGTAAAATGTCATTTCTTTCTTATATAATGGAATATTTTAAGCAATGAATGTGTTGTTGTTGTTGTTGTTGTTGAATGTGTTGAACAATCCAATTTCCTTCTATTTGGATAACAAAATTTCATGAGAATCATTTAGTTCTAGAATCTACAGACCAAAATCATGTTAATTTGTGAATCTTGAGCAGAACTTATCAGCATGCCATCCATTTTTGACATTTTGTTCAACATAATAAAAAAAGTGCCTAGGCATCTTGATACCCTAGTTGTCTATTCTCTATTGATAAATTTTGTCTCCTTCAATGCTTCAAAATTGAACTTATACATGCATTCTTTATGACTTTTTGTTCAGTTGATAAAATCTGAACATGTGCTAGTTATTCATTTCTGTGTCTTCCTCCTAGGATCGTGTTCCAGCTGATGGAATCGTTAGAGCTGGAAGAAGTACAGTTGATGAATCAAGTTTTACAGGGGAGCCTCTACCCGTGACAAAACTGCCTGGGGTAACATTGTTTATGCTTGTTTCTATACTTTGAGCCATTAGTCACATGTTTTACGATCTAATTCAATTTTTTTCTATCATAGGCTGAAGTCACAGCTGGTAGCATTAACTTGAATGGCACACTAACCATCGAAGTAAGAAGACCAGGAGGGGAAACTGCTATGGGCGATATTGTTCGGTTGGTGGAGAATGCACAGACAAGGGAAGCTCCCGTTCAACGTTTAGCTGATAAGGTGAATAACTACTAAGATTTTGTTTTTCAATATATATATATATATATTTGAAGCTAGGAGGCTCCATGTCCATTATATAAATATAAATTGGCTTCTTTCCTAACAACTCGAGCTTTTGGAATAAGTGGTTAGTAAATGAATTTCAACATGGTATTAGAGCCGAGTATCTAGATTAGAGCTTTCTAGCTATTCCTCTAGGTGGGGGACTAATGGCCTTGGCCGATTACTTATCCCCCTTTTTTTTAATCTTCTCGCACCTAGTTGCATGTAGGCATTCCATAGAGTATAGATTTGCTACAAATCATTGAAGGATTCCACCACTCACTTACCTTACCATTCGAGCAGAGAATTGGCCAATGTCAAGTTGTCTAAAGTGCTTCTTGTTGCCTCCCTTTCATCATGCATTCAGGCGGAGAATAACATCGTTTGCTGCTACTCATCTGTTGTCTATTAATGGAACTTTCAAAGATTATATTTCTATTAAGAGTTTTTTTTTTAATCTTTTTTCATCCAAACAATTGCCAATGTCACATGTTCATCATAGGGATCGGTCATATTGGCTGTGTTAGAATCAGATTCATACATGTGATTCCTTTAAAACAGGAGGAAAATCTTTTCAAGTTATTAAGTTATTTTTCTATTTTTTTACATGTGAGAAAAAAAAATGATATTTGATTATCAGGTACAGCAGTGTGGATGAAAACTTATGGATAATATCACTAAATTATTGAAAGGCATCACTTAGATAAAGCTAAGTGTTGAAATAACTTAAAGAAGGTCTACTCCATCCATATACACTGGGACTGTAGATTAAACGGTTGAAATAACTTAGGAACCTACTTGATATACATTGGAACTGTGGGCTATTAAAATTAAATCTTGATCTTGTGAGAAATTACTTTATATGGAAATTGAAATTGGTGTGAAAATAACAAAAAAAAAAGAAGCTGCAACTACCAGGAGAACACTTTATCGCTGAGCTTTACTTGGTGAGTAATCAAAAAGGTTATTGGGCTGTGTGCACCTCTTCACATACCTTCTTTCCTTTTGCCCACTAGAAATCCATTTGGATGCGCTAAAGTTCTATCTCATTTTCATGTTGGGTGGTCAAGAATTGTACCAGGGCTTTGTTTTCAATAATTATATTTGATAACACAAAGTTATAAAACCTAAGAAAAATTTGGAAACCCTTAAAATACTGGGAGAAAGTAATTTGAGTAAAGATTATAAACATCAGTGGTATCCACAAAACATGATTTCTTCAAACCATTTCTCAGATGGGTGCCTTTTTCTTACAGCAAGGTGGGATAAGGGAAAACCAAAAGCAGGGTAGCTTAAAAGATATTGTGATCATCCTGAACCAAGCAGAATACAAGGGTTTTGGACAATCTTGGTTTATTCTAGTAGCTATGCAATGGGACATGACATTCTTATTTAGGTTTGCTTTTGAAAACTGTGTTGTTACTTTCTGGTAGATCTTGGCGTCAAGCAAAGATGGATAGCACTTAGGTGAAGCTAACAACAAACCTAAAAAATGTGGACACATGCTCACATGAACAAATCAACAAAGTTTAGGCTTAAAACATTCCTTTATAAGTAGCAAGACAGTAAATCACTTTGTCGTTTTGGAGGTGAAGATAAGATCATTACCTCCCACTTATGAGAGAGGGTATTGAATGGGAGAAGATCGAAGAAACATCAAACAAATTTTATGCGAGTTATGATACAAAGATGGTTTGTCTAACCTAATGTAATCATGTCGGCACTTCCAAACACAAATTTCCTCTAATATCTTATATTTATTGATAAAAATCATAGTAAAAATGATTTGAAATAGAGAAGTATATCCTACACTTTTTCTATTCATTTACTTCTTTGGGAAGTGCTATACAATGTAAGAAATTTTGTTGTAAACTTTCCAAATCATTAGTACTACCTTGCTCAAGCCTTAGTTGCCTAAGCTTTGAGTGAATATGCATTTAAATTCAAATTTCCTTCGAATCCCTTTGCTGGTACAGTATCATCTCAGTCCGAGTAAGTTCATTTATTTTTAAAAATCTTGAACCCTCCAGTATGTTGCATTATTTAGTGATTCAAACTTCTCATGGTATTGATAGAAGACCACTATTTAAGTTACTAGTTCCGACAAACATGGTATTGAAGACTGAATTTACACAAGCAATGTATTGTAAGAGGACCTAGGATTCCTGTAAGTTTCACAGCCTTCACTTAGGCCTATTTACTAATAAAGCTATGGAAGGGTGAACGATCTGATTTGTTAGCTTTTAAATTTCAAAGCAATCTTCAGTTAAATTTTTTGTTTCATTCTAGAAATAAGTACGAAGCTATGGATCTAACACAATTAGTTAAGAAAGGCACAGTTACAGAGTTTCATCTATATACTCGGCAGTGATCAGTGCATATTCAGTAATCATTTCTATATTGGAAAAATGAATGTAGTACTTTTCTGTATATTGCCTTTACAAAATACTGTTCTGAGTAATGGTTCCTATGCCTTATTGTTTGGACAATGTGATGGATGTATTCTGAATCCTCAGTGTAGTCAGGTTAATGGGTTTCTAATTGTTTGCAATTTGAGTTCATGTATTCATATCTTCAGTTACACCACCTGATGTGTGCTTGTGGTTTTTTAAACTTGAGCTTATTTGCAAGCACACAATATGCTGTTTACCATTTCAGGTTGCAGGCCATTTTACATATGGAGTTATGGCATTATCAGTTGCCACTTTTGCTTTCTGGAGTTTGTTTGGTTCACAACTTGTACCAGCTTCTTTCATACAAGGAAATGTAGTGTCTTTGGCCTTACAGCTCTCATGTAGTGTTCTGGTATGTCATGTACAGATCATATGCACTTTTTTCACTTATTGTTTCATCATACATTACTACTTGTAGTAGACATACAGAATGACTTGCCAATTTAGCCTTATGTCATTGGGGAAGGTTTCTTTGAAACAATTGGAAGTCAATTGACACTTTCTGAGCACATTAGACATCTAAAATTGTCGAGACTTCTTGGGACTTTGGTGCCAACTTTGTCATATTGGCATGGTAACTGAAAACTTGTAATTATCCTTCATTAAATGTATTAACTAATAACATTAGCCCCCAATTGGACTGATGTCCTTTAAATCATTTAGTCTTTATATATATATATATATACTGGGCAATTAGGTACTCAGATTAGAAAATTGCTGCGTCTTGCTATACATATTACACTGATATTTGAAACCGTCATTGTGGTTGAAAGTTAGGCTTTAAAGTAGAAAGCTTAAGTTGGAATTTTAGATTGAGGAATTTTAAATTTTATGTTTCTAAAATTTGTAAGTTTTTTTTTTGAAGTAGTTAGAACAAAAGTAGGGAATTCATATTTTATTAGGCTAAGTTATTTTTGGGATTATTCATCAATTTACCAAGTAATTAGGGAATAGGTGTTTCTTTAGAGGAATAAGTCTTTTTTGGGTTCCATGAAAAAAGTTTCCAGATATTCATTTCTAATAAAATTCTTGTGAGTTTTATTCTCTTCATGAGAGCTCTAATTTCTCTTTGTTTGATGGTTAGCACCGTAGTGCATCAGATGTTTTACTCAGTGATCTTTGTTATGAGAACATCAACTTCTACTTGTCTGTTTCTCAAACTTTACTTTTTTGCAATACTGTACAACAAATTTTTTTTATCCAGGTTGTTGCATGTCCATGTGCACTTGGGCTGGCGACTCCAACTGCTGTTCTGGTAATAATCAGAGAAACTATTGACCAAAGAATCCTCAACTACTTTCCATCAGGCTAGCAGCCTACCTGTTAACTTACTTTATTTGTTAGGTGGGAACCTCGTTAGGGGCAACCCGAGGATTGCTTTTACGGGGTGGTGATGTCTTGGAGAAGTTCGCGGCTGTGGATACAATTGTGTTTGATAAAACAGGAACTTTGACAATCGGGAAGCCAGTTGTGACTAGAGTTATGCCTTCTAAATTTGATGAACATGAGCATTCAAAGTTAAGTGTGATATATACACATCTTTCACCACTTATCAAGCAAACTAACTTAGTTCTACATCCATCAATAGTTTTGATATCAAGTTCAAAATCTTTCTGTTTTCACAGAAGGTGAATAAAAATGTTGTTAAAAGTAGGTATTGGGGAGATACTCCGACTTTAGATTTTCTTCTAGTCAGTTATCTGCTGAGTTAGCAAAATGCTGGAAGCAGTAGATCCATCCTTGACTTTGCAAGTATTCCTTTTTATTGAACTTTTGATTAAATATATCTAGATATATCTTTACATATAGTTCAATGTAGGAATAAAGGGATAAGTACATATAGGGATTAAATATGTTTAGATATATCTCTACATAGAGTTCAATGGGGGAATAAAAGGATGCGATATATAGCCAACTCCAAATGCGTGGGATTAACATGCCTTGATGATGATGGTGTTCCCTAAAGGATGGTTGTTGATGTTGAAATGAGTATCATGGTTATATGGCTCAAAACTCATGATGCATCACATGCACAGAGAAATATACTAAATGATCACTTTGTTGGTGGAGGTTTTGTTCCATGAAAAATGATTCCAAGAGCATAATGTGGCAAGTGATTAGCTGTAAACATGTAAAGATGGAAGATAAATCTTGGATAGAATTTTGTGATCTAAGCTACTATGGTTGTGTGCAAATTTTGATTAGACTTTTGTTTCAATTAATTGTCATCTTCTATTTGGTGCTTTGATTCTAGCTGTTGTCTTATGTTGATTCAATAGTCCACTTATCCAAATAAACTTGAGCTCTTTTATGCAAGGAGGAGTCCACTATATGCATTGAAATTGGTCCCTTTCCTAACTTGGAAAATATAAACTTTAACATGATATTGGAGCAGGAGGTCAAGGGTTTGAGTCACACCTATGTAAAAAAATAATTAATCAATTCATATGTTGGGAGATCAGAGTTGATCAAATCAAGTACCCTACCCACACATGAAAGGGAATTGCTAACAATATAAATATATAAATTTGTTTCTTTCCTCATAGCTTGAGCTTTTTGTGATAAATGGTTAGTCATTTAACTTTAACAAACTTACTTCCAATTTCACTTTTAGTAGAAATCTCAGTTTCATTTTAAACGTAGAAATAGGTACGGAGAACATGGGGCAAAGGAGACCAATGATGTGAAAATGAAGACTCAAGTAAAAGAATTGAGGTAATGTAGTGTCAGAAGTATTCCACCTAAAATTACAAGTCTAAAAGACAAAATAAGCCCTGCAAGACATTTGATAGTTTAACTTTTAGGCACCGTTTGGTTGGACAAAATAAATAATTGAATAATCAAATAAAAAGTTATAATGATTTGCCAAAAGTTTAATTCTACAGGGCTGTTTTGATTAGCAAGAGTGATGGGCTCGTCTGGTCAAGTGGGGTAAATGCATCTGTTCTGTTATATCTAATGCAATCTGTTCTTGTGCTGTCAATTCTTTGTTAGTGTCAAAAAGTTAAATATTATTTCTGGATATTCTGGCCAAACCAAAAATGGGTCAACTCATATATGAATTCATAAAGCAAACGGCAGTAACTAATCCTTAGCATGAGTAATTTTGTTACCCAATAACTTGTAAACGATCATTCACTAGTCTAGTTCAGTAATGTAGTTTCTTAATTGTTCCTACAGTTTGTTGTTCATTCAGTCACTGATTTATTGCCCCAATATAATATTTTTATCCATTCAGTTGTATTGGGTTGCTTGACAGAGTCGAAGAAGGAAGAAGAATTATGTCGTGGACTTGAATATGGTCCTCAGTGGGTTGATATGCAGTTCATTCTTATGTTTTGTTTCAATTATAGACAGTCTCAGATGCAATCCAATTGTGCTTCAAGCTTCAAATTATTTTTAGGTTATAATTGATAGTGCACTTATGATCTTCAATTGGATTGTGGTCAAATTTACCACTCTATCTATGAAGATGTAAATTAGCATTCATATGAACTATATAAATTTCGGAGTTGTAAATTTCACATTAAAATAGGCATAAACAACATTAATAAAGCTGTAAATTCAATCTTATTGTGGTTGCCAATGAATAAGTAACCCTCCATCCCCGTCACTACTAGTTTTATCTGATTAATTTTGCTATTACCTTCAAACTTGGATGGAGATAGGACAAGAGCTGACTCTCAGGATGCTGCTCAGTATTCCGGATTTCTCCATGACATCATGTGAAAAATGCATGCAATTGAATTCAAGAAAAAAATAGTTGCTTTTAGCCTTTTACTCTAATATACAACGCTGGAACTAGGTGGCATGGCAGGTGATATCTTGTGATGCTTACTAAAAAGGTTATTTCACTGATAAAATCATGTATAATGCACAGAGAAAATAGTGATTTCAAATGGACAGAAGCTGATATTTTGAGGTTAGCTGCTGGGGTGGAATCAAATACCAATCATCCCATCGGAAAGGCTATTGTTGAAGAGGCTCGTTCCATTGGTTGTGAAAATGTCAAGGTAACTTCACATCAACCTTGAAACTTCTATTGGAAAGTTTTTAGGTACTATTATATATTTTTTACTATTGATCTTAAGTTTCACACTTCATAGTTCAACATAATGCCGTTTTATTTTGAAAATGCCTTTGGTACTTTTTCCTTGGATTAATTGCTTAAGATATCCTAATATTTATCACTCTTAACAAATGCATTCTCACTTTTCCATTATAACAAATCCATCCTAACATATCTAACAGTTTCATTTCTCTGATAAATTTATCAATTAAAAAAGAAAAAATTGTCACTGATGTCATCACAATTTAGTTGATTGAATTGAACGATACTATACCAATACTTATCCATTACAGGATGATAAACTTAATGGAGTGACAACTGTTTGTGATATAGATTATGGTGGAATTGTTAAAACTGAAAGGTGGGGATCCATTTGTTAAAAAGTGGTAAAGGTTATGATCTATATTGTAATTAACCCTTCTTTCTATAACATACAGAGTTCATCCATCACACAGTTAAGCTATTTCTTCTTATATTGCTGATACTAGTTTTGGTGTTAGAAGTGATTTAGGACTTCTGCTTGCATAGTTTACAATATTTGGTACCTAACAATGTGATCTCTAGCTATTTTTGCATGTATCTAATAGATCAAACACTTCGGATTCTACTTCTGGTACATCCACTGAAACTGAATCCTTGATTTCATAAATGAAAATTGTTTAACTGTTAACAAATCTTATGCTGTTGCAGTGAATTTATTTCCTAATAGGACCATATTGCTTGAAGTATCTATGCTTGGCTGTTGAGTTTTCAACAGTTCATGGTAACATTAAACAATTATTATCTAACCCAGCTTTCTTCAGTAGTTTTTTTTTTAACATTGTTCAGTTTATGTTCATTAATCAATAAGTTTTCTTAATTTTTCTTTTCGAAACCAGTCTACAAGAAGTAGACTGTAACAGGTATTTGAACTTGTGAAACAACCCAATCTAATTTCCCTGCTCTTGATTTACTGGCTCTAGCACCAGGAATAAGGATTGGTAGTTGTAGCCTTTAAATTATTGTGTGTGCATGCTTAATTAAACAGAACAACCTATATTTGTCCATTTGATTTCCTACTTTTACTACAATATGCTTGGTTGGTTTATCCTAGTTTGTTTCCTAATCAGCATAGTCTATGACAGGCTGAAGATGGGACATTCACTGAAGAACCTGGCTCTGGTGCAGTAGCTATAATAGACAAAATGAAGGTTTCTGTTGGGACTTTAAGCTGGGTTAGAAGGTAAATGGTATTTATAGAGCATTCTTAAATATAAATGGCATTTGCACAATGCCTTTTGCAGAAGTGCATGGAACCATTCTTTATCTTTTGGAAAGCTTGTCCTTTCTGTTGTTACATGGGTGTTGAAACACACTCATTTTTGCTCAGTTTTTTCTTAGATAGCCATGTTAAAGTAAACTTAATGACCATGCTGAATGTTCTGCAGTCCCTTACCTGAAACATAACGATGCTTATAGAATAGATAATTGCAAAGCTATTCATCATCATCAAGTGAGTTCCAACTATTTAGGTTCGGTTACATAATTACATTAACCTTTTTCCTTCATTGAAATCTATGCAAGACTATATCACTAGCTATAACATGTTAAAAAATGCATACTTGTCACATCTAGATACAACGTCTCTATCCATCATCTTATATGTTTCTGTGCTGTTGCAGGCACGGTGTCCATGAAAACCAATTTCCTGATGCAGAGTCTCAGAACCAATCTGTTGTATATGTAGGAGTTGATAGTGCCTTAGCTGGTGTTATTTATTTTGAGGATAAAATAAGGGAAGATGCACGACTGGTTGTTGAGACTTTGGCTAAGCAAGGAATAAACATATATATGTTATCTGGAGACAAGAAGAATGCTGCTGAATACGTAGCATCTATGATTGGTATTGACAAAAGAAAGGTATGTTATGTGAAACCTGAGCTTAAAGTACTGCATTCTCGTTCACCTATCTCAGTGTTCTCTGCAAGAAAAACTTCTATACTAAATTTACATGTGATACCTCTTTGCCACTTGCAACCATAGTAAATCAGCGTGATGCATATTTACCAGCTCACTTCACTCATACTAATTTGAATATTAATATACACACTTTTAAATGAGTTTTTGATGCAATTACTTAATGTTATGGTGTTATTGCTAGTAGCATAAGTTTAGGTCATGACAGGGATGTCTAATCCTTATGCGCAGGAGATTATGGCATCTTACATGTAGAGTTGCGGGCTAACAAACGAGTCTTATAGGTTTAGACGAATGAATCATTACTAACTTAGGCTTAAGTATTTTGGATAGTTGTGGGCTAGTTCTTTCATGCGAGCAGGTCATTACAAATTCTTTGCTGAGATAATCATATCCAGAAGTTAAAGAATTGTTGCTAGTGAATGTCTTTGTTGAGGGAGGGAACTCAATTTGTCTCTTAAAACTGAAATATATTGGCTTTATGTGCATGCAGGTGCTTTATGAAGTTAAGCCAGAGGAGAAAAAGAGATTCATCTCTGAACTTCAAAAAGAAAGACAAATTGTTGCTATGGTTGGTGATGGTATTAATGATGCTGCTGCCTTGGCTTCAGCAGATGTTGGTATTGCAATGGGTGAAGGTGTTGGTGCAGCTAGTGATGTATCTTCGGTTGTGCTTTTGGGCAATAAATTGTCACAGGTATTACTGTTCATTTGTTGTTTCATTTTTCTATGAGTTTTATTTACATATACAAGTTTCTTGCATGTCACATCCTCTAAGAGTTAGTGTTGTCAATTGTTTGGAATTGGATTATTGAATTTCTTTACTCCTAAAATATTTAAGTTTTCTTCAAACAATGAAATGTTTGTTTTTCTCTATGGGCAAAAGTTGCTTAGATACTACAAACAAGAGGTGGACCATATATTCTGCATTTTGGAGATGATCATTGATTTGCTGTGAAGTGTAAAGCTTTCAAGAGCATCAATAAGGAGAACAAAGATTGAAGAGAAACATGTACAAGCATATGGAAGCTACTAGTAATAAATAAGGTTATAGTTTAGTTAATTAATGAGATCGAAGTGTGCCCTTGCATACAAGAGTTTGCAGCATATCTGCAGATTCTTTGAGGGACACATCAATCGAGAGCACCACTTACCCTTGCCCATTATAGGGAGGAAGGTTCATTGCCAAAGACCATCCATGGAAGATCAACTACTAAGAGTAATGATTGAGAACTTCTGGAGTTAGTTGAAACCATTAAGATAAGGCTAGTTTAGGATGTTGCAAGCGTAATGAAACCAGTAATAAATATAGAACGTCTGGGGCTTCCAAGTCAGTGGTTGTATTTCTTTTCTTGAACCCAAACATAAAATCATTGACATAAAAATTAAGCAATTTATTTATCATGTAAAAAATAAAATAAATTAAATAATGACACTCTTGCTAAATGTGCGACACAATTAACCCTCTCAATTTACTCTCATATCATGAAATTGTCAATATTGAGACATTTATTTTTATTTGGTATTCATATAGTCATATTGACTGGAGCAGAGTAAATCAATTTCTTGTGCAAGTTGGACGGAATTGCAACTTCCATCTCAGACATGGGATGATGAACCCATGGTTCACTACAAACTAATCTTCCTTTGATGATTCACACATTAAATAACTTGTTGGCATAGCAAGTGATTTGTAAATCAAGTTTCACCTTGCCATTTCAGTTTAAGCCTTCTATGGTGCAAACACAAAAGCTGATTGTCTGTTAAGCAGTAATGCACCGAAGCCATATTTGCTGCCTTGAGACTGAACCTCACTTCTTCTAGGGGATGTTTCTTGCTTGTGTTTTAGTTTTACAATTATAATCTTATACTTTGTAGTTTTGATAGTCACATCATGACTCATTGAAAAGTTGGAAATTGTATGTGAGATTTTATTGATAATGATAATTGGAACTTAATATATTCTTATTATCAAGCAATGTGCAGTAGAATTTAGAGATTCTATATCTTCAACTAATTGAACTGGTAAGTTTATCAGCTCAATTCCTGCATTCAGTAAAAGTTTGAGTGTTTGCTGACATTCTTAGTTCTCCCTTTTGCTAATTGCTATGCTGTTTTATAGTAAGATGTAATTCTTTGTAAACCTTGTGTTATATTTTACTAAAAAAAATTTATTCGTTTTCTTGTTCATGAAATGAGTTATCAATTTAAAAGTAGCCCCTAATACTTGGAAGATACAATTTATTGTTATCATTTTAAGCATGACTTTCTAGTTTCCTTGGATCAATTGCCTGATGCAAATGATAGGGAATCATGGCGTTTTCTTGTGGATTGAAGCACTTGAGAAATTTCCATCGCCCGATTGGAAGTGACTACAAGTTTCATATGTTTATCGAACTAATTTTATTCAGTTTATAGTTTACTTTGATTTTTAAATTGCATAAGCAACCTAGTCAACCCAGCTTGGAAGGGAATCATGGCGGTTTAATTATATCGATCTCGATCATTGGTCGCTGAAATTAACATCTTCAATAGTTCATTCATCCTTTGTCTGGCCTGTTAAGACTGTCTACTTTTTGTTTTATCAGCAAATCAGGCATTTTCAAGGAAATTTTTGTACGAAAACAATTCAGTTCCAAGAAAAATTATTTGCACGGAAGTGAAATTCTTGAACAAAATATATATTTTTTTTAATACAAAGCATTTCTTGGTGGTTCACTGCTCACCCTTTACCACAAAAGAAAAGGCATAAGCTTCGGAAGATATATCAACTCAAGGTTGCCATGAACAGAAAACATTGCAGTGTATCCTCGTTGATTTTCCTTCTTTCTCTTATAAATCATCTTGCATCCATATAATTTACCTTAGCGTCCAATATGTTTGTCAAATTGACCAAACGATGTGCCATCTATGCAGCTGATCGACGCTTTGGATTTGAGCAAGTTGACTATGAAGACGGTAAAGCAAAACCTATGGTGGGCATTTGCCTACAACATTGTAAGTTGACAAAAGCTAAGCATGCCTTTATATTGTTCAGTGAAAAAAAATCATGTTCATTTCCTTTTTTGCACTTCAAATTTTCTTTTCGATGCTTTAATTTTCTAGCTTGATAGTCAAAAAGGAATAAATCCAAATATTTCTTGTTCACCCGGTCACTTGCTGTTCTAGTGGGATCCATATTCATGTCTTGCTGAACATACAGAAGGTTTTTCCTTGATAGAATATGAAAGTTGCTAAATACACCATCAGCAACAACTCGTCATGCATGTCTATGACAAAAAATCTTCCTAATCTGAATTCCATGACTGATAATGGATATTTCAAGCTTTCATGATACTACTAAGAAAGAGGTCGCTATCGTAGTAAATCTGGGATCGGTTGTATGTACATATAGGCATCTTCATTATATATGTACCGGCCTGAGCGTGCTGATTTCTGTCTCAGAATGTGTTGGACCCGTTTAGAGTCATGCATCTATATCATTTCAGTATAATGTGAAACTATGTTGTTCGATCGATGCTGGCATCATAAACTGATGAAATGCCATCGATGCTCATGCAGGTAGGTATTCCAACCGCGGCCGGAGTTTTGTTACCTTCGACGGGTACTATGCTCACGCCGGCTATTGCCGGAGGCCTGATGGGTTTGAGCTCGGTCGGGGTGATGCTGAATTCACTGCTCTTAAGGTTCAAGGTGGAACAAAATAAGAAGAAAGCGGACACTGACCCAGAAGAAAGCCGAGGCACCTCAGAGTTTCTTGTGCAAATGCAGAATCAGAAACAGAAATCTCACCCTGTAAAATAGATTAGCAGTTGACTCTCGATCAGAAATAAAATAAATAAATAGATACTGCATGTTCAAGTAGATTTAGTTTGAATTTGACTCTCGGAAAAGTTTTGTAACAATGAATCGAGCATTGACTAACGGTGCATAAGATATCCATGAACCTAAATAAATAATGCTGATTGAGATGAACCCTAGAGACCGTCTTTATTAGCTCGCTCGTCCTGTGTTGGAAAAGTCAAACACGTCTTAAAATATTAGTGAAGCCTTACAGTGACCACCTAGCACGCACAGAGATGAATTGAACGAATGAATGCATGCACGAGGACTTACGTAATTGCATGGGAACCATCAGTCTACGACCACCAAACCATCACGAGCAGTGGAATATAATTAAGTCAAGTCAAAATAGCCTGCGTCTAAAATACATAAATATAATTTATATTCGAGTCGAGATTCTCGACTTAATCAATTAAAATTAGAGCCGCCGAAAGTTATACCTTTTCACATGCATATATATATATATATATATATACAGAATCCGATATATCGTATCTATACGCATATTGTTGTCACGGGAACATATATATACTGAAAGAATCAGCATTAATTATTATGCGCATGCACTTACGATCGCATATCAATATTTTAGGGCGGGAATTAAAGGACTGTGACTGCAGCACGTAACAATTCCCCCAACTTATCCACGTATTTAGCATTGAAACCACCCTAGCTAAGTAATTAACTGCCCGCCTTCCAATCCACACTAGCTATAAGAAAATTTTTATATAACGATGATTTTTTTTTTCGTCACTAATACGTACATAATATTCACCGCTAAATTATATTGACGATGATAAAATTTCATCACAATAAATTTATTACTAACAGACTTTCACGATGAAAAATTATAATTTCTTCGTTAATATTAACAATGATAACAAATAATGTCACTGCCAATTAAAAAATAGTCGTTAAAATTTTTTAATAAGTATGGTTTAAAATTCGTAGATGTTGCCCGTCGAGACGATGATGGCGAGGTGTCCGAGTGACGAAAACAATAAGGGCCAACAACTACAGCGTGGAAGGATGATGTGGAAGAACAGTTAAGCACAGCTGGAACACAGCTTCGTCGGACGGCCGAGCCGAATGACGAGAGCCGAACCGAATGGAGAACATGCACAGTAGCAATCGGTTAAGGGTGTCGAGAGGGATCTCGGCAACGCCCCTCCGACGCTCAAGGCAGGAAATTAATATGAAGAGGTGAGAAGAAATTGAAGAGAACGAAGTTAAGAGCGTGAGAGTTTATCTCTTCTTCTCAAGGAGGGTCATATATATAGGAGGGTTTTCCCCCGTTGATAGGTTTTGTCCGCGGAAGTGATATGATCTCAGGGGTCGTACATCGTGATCATTGCCCTCTAAACTACATCAAGCGCGTGGGTTGCAATTAATGCACATCGCGTGGTTGATAGGAGGTAAATCCTAATTAATGCCGCAGTCAATCCTCTGAAACTTCAGTAGAGAAATCTGCTTTTGTAAGTGAGCTGCAATTAATACACGTCGCGCAGTTGATAGGAGATAAATCCTAATTAATGTCGCAGATACTCATTTGAGCCCTGTCAGAGGAGTTCGTCTTTTTGTTGGGGAGAGATGATGACGAAGACTACCAAATCAACTTATGAATATGAAATAACCGCCTCCTCTTTTAAATGAGATAGCTTAAGATAAAATAGATTATATATGGAGAAATAGTGCATCAGGGATGACGTGTCCTTGTCGAGAGATAAAGCGGATGAGAAGAAAAGTCTTCAGCATAATGAGAAGTTCGAGCCAAGACGCGGGGCGTCCGACATGATGATAGAAGTCCGGGCTGAGACGCGGAGCGTCCGACATGATGGTAGAGATCCAGGCCGAGATGCGGGGCGTTCGACATGATGATAGAAGTCCGGGCCGAGACGCGGGATATCCGGCATGATGATAGAAATCCGGGCCGAGACGCGGGGCATCCGACATGATGATAGAAATCCGAGTTGCCACCTATCAGGCGCTAGATGACGTGGCATATCCCATCTATTGTCCTAATCATAATTTAGTTTTACCCGGTATCATAAGCATTCCCCTCCGAGTCTAGTCGAAGGATAAGCGCAGCTTGACTAACTAGACTGGTCTGGTTCAGGCCATGACTTTCCCCTTTATTCCCTTAATGAGGCATGGGAGGTGGCGTTTGGTATGGGCTCCTCAGGAATAGAGAAAATCTCGCTTTTTGACGTATTTATTAATGCTCATTAATGCGACAATTCGACTATGATTGCCTAGTTTTTCTAGGATTTCCCTGGCGACGCCACGTGTCCCGAGAGAAAAAACTTAAAAAGGGAAACGTCGCGACCTTGCTATAAGTAGCCTCCGACCCCCCTTTCTTTGTCATTTTCTAGTGCATTGTTCCTCTTGCTTCTATCTCTGTCGATTTTCAACCTTCTTCTTCTCCGGTGTCGTCCAGTTAGTAAGTCTTCTGCCCCATTTCTCTTCCTGTGGTTTCCCTTTTCGTTCCATGGCCCCAAATACCGATCTTTAGTATCTGAGGACCCGTAGCATCGTCGACTCGGACGTTCGCTCCGAGGCTCGGGCTGCCTTCCACATTCCCAATTCGTATAGGCTGTGAGCCCCTCAAAGAGACCAGCGACCTCATGAACCGCCTCCTGAATTCACTACCTTCTTTCTCAACCAGTTGTCGGCTGGTCTCCGGTTTCCCCTTCACCCTTTCTTTGCTGAAATATCCATCTATTTTAGGATACTCCTCAATCAACTAGCTCCTAACGCTTTTAGCATCATCAATGTATTTATTATTATCTTTCTATTTTACCATCTTCTTCTTCCCGCTGAAGCCTTTCACTCTTGCTTCTTCCCCAAGAAGAAAGAGGCCGGTGTCTTCTTCTTCTCGGCTCGGCAAGAAGTAAAGTTCTTGTCGAACCTGATTACCTCTCACAAAAACTGGAAATCCAAGTTTATATACGTCCGTCTCGAATCCCTCTTCACTTGGCCAACCCGATGGCAGTTCGAGCTGCCACCCTCTCCCTCCATTCAATCTTTTTGAAAGTCCTCCACTTATCAAGAAATAGCCTCAGTTCTACTCGGCCTGAGGTTTGATGTGAATGTCCTACTAGAGGAGGGACTTTTACATCACTTCAATATAAGTCCGATAGAGGCCGAGCTGAGTGGCTCATTAGATAAAAAGAATTTTTACCTTGTCTCTTTTTCTTTGTTTTATTTTTGTTTTCTAACTTGTTTTCTTTTCCACGACAGCCGAAGTCATGATTCGGGCGTCCATCAGCAAAAAGCTGAAGTGGAAAAGGGCTCAGGTGATCCCTCCCGAGGGCGCTCCTTCCGAGACGCCCGAGGAGGGAGGCTCAGACGTTCCCCCTCCACCTCGGCCCTCCATGGTGGCCAAGGTGATAAGTTCATGGGATTCAGAGGAGCAGCAGAGGCACACAAGAAAAGTCGCGTGGTGCTCTCCTCTGCAGAAGGGAGCTCCTCCCAGCACTCCTCTCCCTATCCAAGTCCTCGGCATTCGGTCGGACCGAGTGGGGAAGGACCTAGCGACACAGAGCCAGACGCCCCGGAGCCCCCGCTAGAGGAGCATCCAAGGGACCCTCCACCGCCAGAAGGACCTTCCTCCTTCCATCCACACAGTCCAAGTCCCATACCGGAGGTATCCGGTCGGCCGCAACCAGGTCAAGGACGACCGTCTCGGGGTTTCCTTCAAGAGATCTAAGACGCTATTGGCGACTCGGCCAAAGGAAAATCCATCCCGACGATTAGTGACGAGATGAATACGCATCTCGCCAAGGTAAGTTATTTCCTATCGATATTCTTTCAACTTTTTGTGATTAAGTTATATCAACTCGGCTAACTCTTCCCTTCTTTCTCCTTTGTAGTTTTAGGGATACCATTTAGAGCTGATGACGCGCCTGCCTCCTCTGACCACCGCCTTCCAGCAAATGCGGGCACAAGTGGTCGGCTTGAAGACTCAGCTCTGGGACAAGGAAGTGGAGCTCGGCCTGGCTCAGTCAGAGACAACCATCTTCAAAGGCCAGGCCGTCCGTTTCGAGGATGACCTTCGGCTGAAGGTACAGGAGATGGAGCTCCAGGAAGCCATGATGGAGGCCATACGGGCTAAGGTCATAGAAGCGGCGGAATACAAAGCCCAGGCCGAAGAAGCTGAGGCCCGACTACTACAAGCTGAGCGCATCGTAGTCGCTCGAGAGCGAGGCAAACGCGGACGCCAGCGTCGAGCCGAGAGAAGGCCAAGGAGGAGCTTCTCTCGTACCGAGCGGGCGAAGAAGAAAGATGGAAGAACTGGAAGAAAGCGTTCCTTGCTTTCGAAGAGTTCTCCGACATCATTGGAGGTCGTACCCTGGATCTCATAGAGATAGGGTACGAGGGGGCTACTCGGCACTTTAAGGAGACCGGATACCCCCCTGAAGGGGCCTCAATCGACTTCCTAGATCTGCAACGTCTTATTGACGAGACGCCAGATTCGACGCTAGGGGGGCCTCCTCAGTAGCTTAGCTTAGTAGTAGTTTTTTTTTTAGCCAAGGATTTTGTAGCCCCAGTGGCATCTTTTTATATGAAGGAATCTACTTAAAAAGAAATGTCTTTATCCAACCGGCTAAAGAAAAATCTTCTGACATTTAATTATATCTGTAATATAACATTGAGCACAGCTCAAATAATAAGAGGCTCGACCGGAAGAAGGATCAACAGAAGATACCGAATGCCGAATAGGCTGTCATGAGCAATATTTGGAGAAAGGTCGAACGTCAGGACTTTTAGATCATTTGGGACCAGCTGCAATAAGCGATACCCAAGAAGAATAGCCGAATTGAGAATACTTGGGACTGACTGTGATAAGCGATACCCCAGGGAAATAGCCGAATTGAGAATACTTAAGACCAGTTGTGATAAGCGATACCCCAGGAGAATAGCTGAATTGAGAATACTTGGGATCGACTGTAATAAGTGATACCTAAGGAGAATAGCTGAATTGAGGATGCTTGGGACCAGCTGTGATAAGCGATACCCAAGGAGAATAGACCGAATGGTTGTACTTAGGACCGGTTGTGATAAGCGATACCCAAGGAGAATAACCGAATTGAGAATACTTGGGACCGACTATGATAAGTGATACCCAAGGAGAATAGACCGAATAGTTGCACTTGGGATCAGCTGTGATGAGCGATACCTAAGGAGAATAGTCGAATTGAGAATACTTGGGACCAGCTGTGATAAGCGATACCTAAGAAGAATATATCGAATGGTTGTACTTGGGACCAACTGTGATAAGCGATACCCAAGGAGAATAGTCGAATTGAGAATACTTAGGACCGATTGTGATAAGCGATACCCAAGGAGAATAGACCGAATGGTTGTACTTGAGACCAGCTGTGATGAGCAATACCCAAGGAGAATAGCCGAATTGAGAATACTTGGGACCAACTGTGATAAGCGATACTCAAGGAGAATATACCGAATGGTTGTACTTGAGACCAACTGTGATAAGCGATACCCAAGGAGAATAGCTGAATTGAGGATACTTGGGACCAGCTGTGATAAACGATGCCCAAGGAGAATATACCAATTGGTTGTACTTGAGACCAGCTGTGATGAGCGATACCCAAGGAGAATAGTCGAATGGCTGAATTGTGTGGGTGACGTGGCCAAATGAACCGAGCATTTAGAAATCCATTTGTACTCATGAAGTGGAATTTTCATTGCAGAAAGGTTTTATTACATGGAGAGTCCTCATACATGATAAGGTCGCAGGTGGAAAGCATTCCATGGCCGAGTAAGTTTCTTCTCCTCACTATTCTGGAGATAATAGGCACATGAACTGAGTTTCTTGATAACCTTATATGAGTTCTCTCAGTGAGGTGCCAATTTACGAACCTCCCCGGTTGACTGAATCTTTTTCCACACAAAGTCGCCTGGCTGGAAGGAGCGAAGTACCACCTTTTTGTTGTAAGCCTGGGCGATCTTCCTCCGGAAAGCGTTCATTCGATTGGTTGCCTGCTCTCAAGTCTCGGATACCAAGTCCAGTTCGACTAACCTCTTTCCCTTGTTGGCCTCATCGTCGGGTGTATAAGCAGATACCCGGGGTGATCCCATACCGATTTCCACAGAGATGAGAGCTTTGACACCATAAACTAAATGAAATGGAGTGAGACCAGTGTTGTCTTTGGGGGTAGTTCTGTAAGCCCACAAGATATCGGGTAGCTCGTTTACCCAGCTCCCTTCTGTATGATCCATCTTGGTCTTGAGCCTCCGAATCAGCTTTTGATTGGTGACTTCGACTTGCTCATTGCTCTATGGATAAGCCACCGAGGTGAAGACTTGTTGAATTTACAGCTGTTGGCACCACTCTTTCAGCTTATGACCTTGAAATTATCGTCCATTATCTGAGATCAGTCTCCTGGGGATGCCGAATCGGCACACTATATTTTTCCAAAGGAATTTTAACACAACCTCTTCAGTTATTTTGGCCAGTGGTTCAGCTTCCACCCATTTTGAGAAATAGTCCACAACTACTAATAAAAATTTCTTCTAATTCGGCCCCGTGGGCAATGATCCCATTATATCCATCCCTCATGGTCGAAAGGACAAGATACCACAGAAGTCTTTAACAGCTCGGCTGGCTACTGAGAGAAATTTTGGTGCTTCTGACAGCTAAGACATACTCGTACACAATGGGAGACATCCTGCAGTAATGTGGGCAAAAAATATCCAACTAATAAGACTTTTCTTGCTAGAGAAATTTCTCCAGAATGATTTCCACAGCAGTCCTCGTGTATTTTTTGCATAACATAGTCTGCTTCTTCCGGGCTGAGGCATTTGAGCAGAGGTCGAGCAAAAGCTCGCTTGTATAGTGTGTTGCCTACCAAGACAAAATGAGTGCTTCTTTTCTTGACGGCTTGGGCCTCAGCTCGGTCATCAGGTAATACCCCATCTTTGAGATAATCGATTAAGGGGTTTCTCCAGTCTGGAGGGTTGTGCGACACCATCGGCTCTTGATCTATGTTAGAGACGAGCTGTGTCTCGGCTACCGAATCTTCCAAACTCTAAGCGGTGAGTGCAGTAGCCATGCGGGCCAACTCATCGCCCTTTTGATTGTCCGCTCTGGGTACTTTGTGCAGAGTTATCTCCTGGAATTCCGAGGCCAACTTCTGATAAGCTTGCCTATAACGTTTCAGCCTCTGATTATTAATTAATGTCGAATGACCCCTTGAGCTGTTCTATGACCAACTGCTAGTCAGAATGTAAAGAAATCCGAGCAGCGCCGAGATGATGGGCGGCTCGCATCCCTGCTAATAAAGCTTCATACTTTGCCTCATTGTTGGAAGCTCGGAAGTTGAGTTGTATGACTATCCGGATGGCATCCCCTTGAGGGGATATCAACAGTATTCCCACCCCACTGCCTTGTTTAGTGGCTGAGCCATCCACGTATATTTTCCACTCCTCATTCTTCTCCATCCCAAGCATCTCGGTTAAGAAGTTTGTTAATACTTGCGTCTTGAGGGTCGTACGAGGCTGATATTGGATATCATATTCGGCCAACTCGGTGATCCATTTGATTAAGCGGGCAGATGCTTTCGGATTGTTCATTATCCTCCCGAGGCCGCTGTTAGTCAGGACTGTAATCGGATGGGATAAGAAATAAGGTCGGAGTTTTCGAGCTGTCATGAGTAGAGCGAGGGCCAGCTTTTCCAAGGTTGTGTACTTGCTCTCAACATCCTTTAACAAATGACTGACGAAGTAAATGGGTAATTGTTTACCTGCTTCTTGCCGGAGTAATACTGATGCTACAACTTCCTCAGAGGAGGCCAGGTACAACTGCAGACTTTCCCCTGGGATCGGTTTGGCCAATGTGAGCAAAGCGGCTATGTATTGCTTCAATTCTATGAAAGCTTGTTCACACTTTTCATCCCATGAAAATCGAGCCGACTTGCGAAGTATCTTGAAGAAAGGGGGCTCCGCTCAGGCGACTTAGGGATGAATCTGGAGAGTGTCGTTATCCGACCTAGCAGCTTTTGCACTTCCTTGATATTCCAGGGAGAAGCCATGTTCTGTAAGACCTAAGTTTTTTCAGGATTAACCTCAATGTCATGCTCAGTGATGATATATCCCAGGAACTTGCCCCCACGAACTCCGAATATGCATTTGTCTGGGTTAAGCTGAATTTCGTATTGTCGTAAGGTGCCAAATGTTTCTGCCATATCTTTAACTATATCTTCTGCCTTAGCGGATTTGATGAGGATGTCGTCCACGTATACCTCTATGTTTCGGACTATTTGCGACCGAAACGCCTTGTCCATCAACCTCTGATAGGTGGCTCCTGCATTCTTCAATCCGAACGGCATGACCTTGTAAGAAAAGGTACTATCCGCGGTGATGAAACTGACTTTTTCTTGATCCTCCAAGGCAAGCGGAATCTGATGATACCCTTGGTGGGCGTTCAACATACAGATTAACTCACAGCCTGCAGTGGAATCTACTACTTGATCTATTCGAGGCAAAGGGTAGCAATCTCTAGGGCATGCTTTATTGAGGTCTCTGAAATCTATACATACCCTCCACTTTCCCCCTAGTTTTGACACCAGTACAACATTAGCTAACCATTCGGGGAACTGTACTTCTCGGATATATATGACTTGAAAAAGTTTCTGCACCTCGGCTCGGATGATTTGGCATTTCTCTGGTCCGAAGTGTCTTCTCTTTTGCCGAACGGGCCAAGCTTCAGGAAATACACTCAGCTTGTGCTCCATGACTGCTCGAGAGATGCTCTGATATTGTTCATCCGGCCAAGAGAAGACGTCTCGGTTGGTGATAAGGCAATCTTTAATTTTCTGCTGCAAATCATCCGGTAAATCTGTCGCCACTCGGATGACACGCTCGAGCTGATTGGGTCATACTTGTATTTTTTCTTCGCCTATGGTCTCTTCCAATGGGGCCTTATACAAAGTGTATATACCGGCCCCTTCTGTCTTCCGACTTTTTCTAGGACCGGTTCGAACTTCTTCTACATAACATCTTCGAGCTGCCTTTTGATCTCCGGCTGCTTCCCCTATTTGATTGTCCACGGGGAACTTGATCTTTTGATGATAAGTGGAGACAACGACTTCAAAAGAATACAGGGTCGACCTTCCCAAAATAATGTTGTAGGCTGAAGTGGCGTCTACAACGGTGAAAATGACCATCCGCGTCCGGCGAAGGGGCTCGTCTCCCAAAGATAAGGGGAGGTCGATTCGGCCAAGTGACGTCACTTCATGTCCCGAGAAGCCGAATAAGGCAGTATTCATTGGCTGAAGCGGGGTTGCTTCAAGCTGCATGCGGTCAAAAACATCTTTAAATAATATGTTAACTGAGCTACCTGTATCGATGAAGATCCGGGCCACATCATAGTTGGCGACGATAGCTCTTATCACCAAGGCATCATCATGAGGGGTAGCAACCCCTCGCAGGTTCTCAGGGCCGAAATTTATCATCGGTCCATCTATGGGCTTCCTGTTGGTGCTCACTTGCATATTTTCTAGTCGTCTTCCGTGAGCCTTCCTGGCTCCATTTGAGTCCCCATCGGTAGCTCCTCCGGTGATCATATTGATTGTTGCCCGATGTGGGGTATTGAGTTCTTGCGGCGAGCGAGGTGGAGAGGTAGCCCTGCCCGGAGTAGCTTCCCGAGATCTCCATGGGGCTTGAGCTGGCCTTTGCTGTTCGTGAGCCGGCCAAGGGGCCCTTCTAGACGGATTGCGTCGGACATAACCCCGTGGTTCTGGTCTCATGTCGCGAGGTGGGATATTGAGGGTATGCTGCTGCTCCCTCATTACTTGCCTGATTTCGTCGGCTAAAGTGCGGCACTCTCGAGTCGAATGACCATATATCTGATGAAAAGCGCAGAAAGGGCCACGTTGTTCGGGCTGCATCGCCGCGGCAGGTAGCTCTTGTACGACATGAATAGTCCTGTCTTTTATGAGCCGAGGAGGGTAAACAGGAGGAGTTCTGGGAGGTCGAAGATATGGTGGAGCCTTCTGACTGATCTTTTGAGGTTTGGGCTGATCAGTTCGCCGCTGCCCATCGACCGCCTTCTCAACCTCCTCTAAATTGATATACGTCTCGGCTCTAGCCAACAAAGTCTCGAAGTGGAGAGGAGATCTCTTCATCAGTGACTTGGAGAAATCCCCTCGTATAAGACCGTGAGAGAAGGCGTCCACCACGGTTTTTGGCGAGGCATCCGGGACGTCGACAGCTACCCGGTTGAACCGATGCAAGTAATCTCTTAAGGACTCACCTTTTTCATGCTTCATGGTCATGAGGTACTGGGCTGTCCGACGATACCTCTTGCTACTAGCGAAGCGTTGCAGGAACAATACAGACAGCTCTTGGAAAGAGTGGATGGATCCGGCCAGAAGTTGGTCGAACCATCTTTGGGCGGAGCCAATTAGATTAAGAGAGAAGACCTTACATTTGGCTCCGTCCGAATAATCGTGTATTAATGCGACCTTCTTGAATCTCCCCAAGTACTCCTCGGGGTCGGCCGAGCCGCTATATTCTCCTATGGAAACTTGCTAGGAGCAAGAGGGGATTCAGTGTTGATTATCGGAGTCTTGCCCTTTTTGGGATCCCTCTCTAGTAGTGTATAGGAGGGTGCCTCCTCTGAGGATTGTGATAGCGAGGCAGTGGAGGATGACTCGCTCAGACGAGACAAGAAAGAAGAGCCCGGTGGCATAGGACCTTCGACTGGGCTAGGGGAAGCTTGTAATGGGGGATTTTCTCGGGGGAGGAGATCGCGCAGGACGTCTTCCATAGTTATCTTGACGAGGGTTATGATGCTTTCCCTTGTCATACTCCCCTCCATGGAGTTGTGGTTGCCAGAATTCGCTCCTTGGTCTCCCATCTTTGCCTCAGACGTTGATTACTTGAGGAAATAGTTTCCCACAGATGGCGCCAATTATGTTGCCCGTCGAGACGATGGTGCCGAGGTGTCCGAGTGCCAAAAATAGCAAGGGTCGACAACTACAGCGTGGAAGGATGATGTGGAAGAACAGTTAAACACAACTAGAATGCGACTTCGCCGGACGGCCGAGCCGGGTGATGAGAGTCGAACCGAATGGAGAACCTACACAGCAGCAAACGGTTAAGGGCGCTGAGAGGGATCTCAGCAACGCCCCTCCGACGCTCAAGGCAGGAAATTAGTATGAAGAGGTGAGAAGAAATTGAAGAGAACGAAGTTAAGAGCATGAGAGCTTACCTCTTTTTTCTTAAGGAGGGTCATATATATAGGGGGGGGTTTCCCCCGTCGATAGGTTTTGCCCGCGGAAGTGATATGACCTCAGGGGTCGTACATCGTGATCATTGCCCTCTAAACTGCATCAAGCGCGTGGGTTGCAATTAATGCACATCGCACGGTTAATAAGAGGCAAATCCTAATTAATACCGCAACTAATCCTCTGAAACTTTAGTAGAGAAATCTGCTTTTGTGCGTGGGCTACAATTAATACACGTCACGCGGTTGATAAAAGACAAATCCTAATTAATGCCGTAGATACTCATTTGAGCCCTGTCAGAGGAGTTCGCCTTTTTGTCGGGGAGATGTGATGACGAGGACTGTCAAATTAGTTTATGGATATGAAATAACCGCCTCCTCTTTTAAATGAGATAACTTAAGATAAAATAGATTATATATGGAGAAATAGTGCATTAGGGATGACGTATCCTTATCGAGAGATAAAGCGGATGAGAAGAAAAGCCTTCAACATAATGAGAAGTCCGAACCGAGATGCGGGGCGTCCGACATGATGATAGAAGTTCGGGCTGAGATGCAGGACCTTCAGCATGATGGTAGAGATCCAGGCCGAGATGCGGGGCATCCGACATGATGATAGAAGTCCGGGGCGAGACGCGGGGCATCCGACATGATGATAGAAATCCGGGCCGAGACGTGGGGCATCCGACATAATGATAGAAATCCGGGTTGTCACCTATCAAGCGCTAGATGACGTGGCAAATCTCATCTGTTTTCCTAATCATAATTTAGTTTTATCCGGTATCAGTCGATAATATTTATATTAGTGACGAAATATTTATTCGTTGCTATTTTACTGATTTCTTATAGTGTAAAGTCAACCACCACATCAACCAAACTCAAGTTCATGAATAATTATATCTAAAGTCCTCGTAACTAACTCAGTTGGTAAATACAAAGATGTTTGTCTATATAGGCAGAGTCAATTCATGAAGAAAACATGCTTTTGAACTATCGACAATTCTCTCTTTTGTACTTGTCAATTGAAATCATGATTTATATTCGTCTACGATAGGGATAACTGTGAAGGACCACTAATGTGTGATAGTTCTATATTCTATGAATAATTATATCTAAAATATATAATTATTCATATAAATTAATGAAGCCATATGGTAGTATAATTAAGTTCCAAAGCTGAGATGCTTATTGAAGAGAAGGGCACAGGAAGCTTCGCGATCATATAATTAATCTTAAAACATGCATCAATGAATATTCCAAAGATCATCGATCGGGAATAATTATTGACGAGAATAATCCATTCATGATTAGTGATTTAGCCAAGCTAAGTGTTCATTTAATATACGTAAAGATACCGTGCTTTTTTTTCTTATATATATTACTAATATAATTTTTGAGACATATATAATACTTTTCGCGTGCACAATTATCTGGCTGTATATAATTTGTCATATTAAACTAATGAGCAGTTTCACGACTATAGTTAAACTTCTTTATCATCCCAAGAAACTGATATATTTTTAATTATTTATCGAATTAAAATATAGCAAAGTGGGCGATAGACGATGAGACAGTTCATCGATCTATTGAGGAAATTAATAGATTTAGTTTGAAAGTGGAAATCCAAGTTGTACTTGTGCTATTCCACATGTCTGTGACTCAGATTTTGATCCATGCATCTATTAGTTTTCTTGCAATGGAATAGAATAGAATATGCGAGGAAGGAAGATAGGTCATCTCTTGACTTGAGAGATCCCTTCGGATCGTGATGGGTGACATTTTATTTTCTTGTCTCAATTAATTTTATCAGAGTTATTATTCATTAAATCAGAATATGTATTTAATGTGTCCATAGACTCCAAGTTTAATTTTTTACTATGATATTATTCGACGATAAATTTAAAAAAAAATTATTCGAATGATTTTGAAATGAACGAAGTACGATTTCGATATTAAATTATCTTTCAAAAATAACACGTCTATAAAATCAGGATTGAATCGTAAAAAAATTAAAATCATTTAAACTCCGATCTTATTCAATTTAGTTGTTGATAAAATATTCTAAAAATCTAAGTAGGATCAATCATTTTCACAGATTATTTTGATGTCAATATTAAAAAAAAGAAAATGTTTTTTAAAGAAATATAATATTGCTTTCGGGAAAATAAAAAAATATATATGAAAATTTGAAGAAAAAAAATGATCTGGGAATTAGACAATATAATTAGGTGATGATGAAAGAGACAGGACGTCATGCATCTATGCGGATCACAATATTGATTTATGCGGATCTCGTACCATAAACATGACTTGGACTGGTTGACGTTGACTGTCATTGATAGATTCAAACTTGAAACCCAAAGAGCCCGGCCCGTCGCCGATCCGATCCTGATCAGAGATAATGAGTAAGCCAGCGCAGGAGTCAACGTTGACTTGTGCCGAGCATTGACCATCTAATTATTTTACAGTGTGTTTGTTACCATGTGCATAGCTGTTCGATCCACCGTTCGATTTCGTCCGCATCGTCTCCCTTCTGCGGTGCCTATCGTACGTCGCATGCTGTACCGATTGTCCCACGCACATCTCGGATTTACATTACAGTCTAATCCCTAGACTCAATCGGATCGTCTGCACATCTTCTTTTCATGATTATGCCAACCATTGATTGCGACGCTACCACGATTGACCACAAATGAGACTGCTATCCAGCGATGATCCGGTCGTGATCATAATGTCGCATCCATAATCCAAGCAAAATTCAATTACGATCCGATTGAAATTCAATCGCGATACAATTAGAATCTGATCATTATCAACGTGATGTCGAGTTGAACGACGATAGGAACACTATTCATTTTTAAATATTTGTACATTTTTCGTGATACATATAGTCTGATGCGACTTCTCCTTGCATGCCCATACACGACTCACAATTCATCGTCCGTTCCTCTCCCGAAACTGTTTGATCGATATTCGATCTCACTTGCATTCGTCACTCTCGATCTATCCTAAAGCCCAATCCATCCTTGAATCTCAGTCGATCGCTTGTGCCGCATTCTCGCTGTAATCGGGCATGAGTAATTTGATCGTGAGATGCGACAGATACGATTCGACCACGATCGACATCGCGACCACAATCCGATAGAAATTCTATCGCGATCCGAATATGTCCGACCATCGATTGGCACAATGCCATGCAACAATAGAGGTGCCCTGCGGGCACTGTTCGGGTGCATGATATTTTATATTTTTCATTATTATACAGTCACATATCAATCGTTCGGGATATTATATATATATATATATATATATATATATATATATATATATATATATAATTTTTCATCGAAGACACCGACAAAAAACAAACAAACAAACTTTTACAGCGGGATCGAAATTTTGACCGTTGAAAACTTCAAATGTTGCTCAAAAGTCAAAAGTAGCATGTTCCCATAGTAACAAGCTGAGCAAAGTCTTACGTATAATAAATAATATTCATGAATTTACAAGACCATTAATTAATAATGCTTCTGCTAATTGGACTTTATAGAGCAGTCAAGTGTCTCCTCTTCTCTCCGTCGATTCGAGTTAATTTTTATAGAATGGAACCGTCATTTTCAAAATTAATCGGACAGCCTCAAAGAAAACTCATTATTATTTACTGAAATATTATTCTAATCATTTTGCTTATCGTCCTAATTAAACTAATTAACCTGTGCGTCAGTGCTGAGGAGGAAACCCTCCAACTGCATATATTTCTTCGTTGGTTAGCAGTGCATGTCTTTACCAACTCCACGTTGGAAATTAACTGAAGAATTATTGCAGATTCCTAACAATATTAAAAAAAAAAAAAAATGTATTTCGATTATTATTTACGTTCAGGTCTTTGTCCTCGTTAATATATAATTATATATTAATATATATGGCAATATGGAGTATATTTTATTATTATATACAGTCGCCGATATAATTAAGAAGCTTCCTGTCAATTAACCAAGTGGCGTGGGTCGACGATGTAGACTGGGAAGAAAATATAAAAAGTGATTTTAAAATTATTTAAACTAATTTGCATATGTATATATTTTTTTCTATTTATCAATTTATATTATGCGCACGTATCTTCTCGTCACGCCTCTTTTTTCTTTTTCTTTTCTTTTATTTTTAATTTTAAATTGTATTAATTATTTTTTTGTATAGTATAAAAAATCTCGAGTAACCGCGCCAACGTGAGCCATTGGCCGGTTTGGTTTTTTACGAGACCGTGCTGGCTACACGTGTCAGTGGATCCTATTTACTGCACGTGTGGAATCGAGACCGGGCGTCACTCTTCTCAGTTTGGACCTATAAAACCTCCGCTGCCACTGCCTCCTCTCCTCGCCACCCCTACCGTTCCCCACCGTCGGCGTCACTACAGCCGGCAGGCTGCAGCCCTCGTCGTCTACCACTCGCTGCGATTCAACAGCCCTCCTTCCCTTCGGCGATCCTAACTTTCGTCTCCTTTCTAATAGTATTAATCCAATTAATCGCACCCCACCCCCATGACGAAGCAGAATGTTTCGCCTGTCGAGGCTGTCGCCGCCGTCGCGGTAGCGAGCTCTCCCCCCTTGTTCACGTACACGCCACCTCTCTCCATTCGCAAGAAGTTCCTTCCTCAGATCGAACTCGACGGCGGGAAGACGGTCTCTCGGTGGCTCGACTCTATGAGGACCTCCTCGCCCACCCACTCCAAGTCGGCGGCCGCCAGCGGACCTCTCGTCGATGCTATATTCAACGAGCTGCCCGATTGGACTGTGAGTTCCACTTCGATGCCTCCTCCTCGCCTTCCGCTAGCGCAAAGTTCGCTTCTTTGGGTTTTTAAGTTGTTTTTTTTCCTTCCTCTCTTCCGGATGGAGCAGATGCGGCATCCGTCGGCTTTGAGCAACTTCGATCAAATCGTGAGCGCTTCCAAGGGGAAGCAGATCGTGATGTTTCTGGACTACGATGGGACGCTTTCCCCCATCGTCGACGACCCCGACTCGGCCTTCATGACGAACGCGGTGAGTCGTCCTTCCCCTATATATCTCACCTTTCTCCCTCCTGGGCTCGATTTTGATCCGTCTCTGGTCTCCAGATGAGGAAGGCAGTGAGGGAAGTGGCGAGGGACTTCCCGACAGCGATCGTGAGCGGGCGATGCCTCGATAAGGTACATTACATTTCAAAATACGTACGGAAGATGCCACTGTCGCCTCCCCTATTTCTTCCTTAACTCAGAGAGGTTCCACTGGTGAACAGGTAATCAACTTCGTCCAATTAGCCGAGCTGTACTACGCCGGTAGCCATGGCATGGACATCAAAGGCCCTGAGAAGTCCCGTCACGCCAAGTCCAAAGTAAGTACTCTTTACCAGAATTCAACAACTCCCACCTCCTTTTCTTCCTCATTTTTTTTTCCCTCTCGATTGCATGCTTATCTAGTTCTCCCATGTTGCGTGGTTCAGGATGCCAAAGGAGTTCTTTTTCAACCAGCCAGTGAGTTCCTGCCCATGATCGATACGGTTAGTTCCCTCTTCATAACTCCTTAATTTCTCAATGCTAAAGCTAATTCTCTTATTTCTAAATAACGATCTTCCATGTTTCCTTCAGGTGTATAAAACATTATCAGACAGAACCAAGTCCATTCCTGGTGCCAAAGTGGAGAACAACAAGTTTTGTGTTTCTGTCCACTTCAGATGTGTAGATGAAAAGGTTAGATATCACTTCAGACTGATTGACCACCAACTTCACGGTTTTTGTCAGAAGTGAAAGCCAAATCCTGGGAAGAAAACTAAGTCGGATTAACTCCATGTCAATTCGTGCAGAACTGGGGCACGCTGTTCGAGCAGGTGAGATCTGTGTTGAAAGGCTACCCAAAATTGCGGCTCACGCAAGGAAGAAAGGTGGAACTTTGTTTTTATTTCTTCTGGCCAACAACAGCTTCCCGTTGGATTAGAGCTTGATTGTGACTCGTTCAACTTGTTGCTCGGACATGCAGGTGCTGGAGATTCGTCCGACTATCAAATGGGATAAGGGGAAGGCACTGGAGTTCCTGTTAGAGTCACTGGGTAAGCTGAGACACCACCCAAACATCATGTCCTTTTCAGCAGTTTGGTTGGTTGATAGTAATCTGTTGCTTCTACAGGATTCGCCAACTGCAGGAATGTAATGCCGATCTACATAGGCGATGATCGCACTGACGAAGATGCATTCAAGGTAAGCCTTATGCTCTACAAATTAAGAAGGTAGCGTCGTAGCGAGATGAATGCGATTATACAGTGGGAAGCTAATATTTTATCTTCACCTTCTTCGTCTTAGGTTCTGGAGGACAGCGGACAAGGCATTGGCATCCTTGTTTCAAAGTTTCCGAAGGAGACAAATGCCACTTATTGCCTTCAAGAGCCATCTGAGGCAAGTGCCATGACTGATGAACCTTCTCTTAAGGACCACTCGATGGCCACAGAGATAGCTCCCTCTCGAGTACTAGTTATATGTGGACAATGTCAATTTGCCAGCCTGATTCTTGATGTCGTTTGTCCAGGTTAAGGACTTCTTGGTTCGGCTTGTTGAGTGGAAACGCCGGCAGACGAAGGCTCAGTCAAAGGTGTAGAAAGATCGGACACAAAGCTGCCCCGCCACCTCTGTAATTTTGAGATGTTTGATGGGGCTGAAAGAGAGACGAATTCTATGGTATCTTTATTTGCAGGATCAAGTGCAGCTAATAAAGAGGTCGAGTTTTCTTGTATTCCTTCTCTCTCTTACTTTTTTTTTTTCCTATTTTTCTTGGGTCTGAAAGCTCTGCAACTCATGCTTTCTTCCCGCCTGCACAAGCAGATGAATCATGTAAGTAGATCAGTGTACAATTGAGACAGATGAAACAACAATCCTCTGCATTCTGGTTAAACGAAGTGTTCACTTTTCAATTCTCTGCAATATAAAGAATCTTTCTTTTCTTGTGGTTAATGTATTGGCAATAAACCAAACCTATGATTGACACTTGCTCAATTTATTAATAATAATGTAGGTGGTTCATGGTCCCAAACATTTACAAGCCACTTTCTTCTTTACTTGTTTGTGGCCTCGTAGCAATTGTATGTTTTTGTCTACGAACCAAAGAACCAGAAGCAAAAATTATCTCTAGAAACCCAAGTGACTTGGAAAGGTTTACAGTCATGAGCTTCTTTGCTTAATCGATAAACTCCACAAGGCACTCTTCTGTTTTCTGTCCATTGATTTCAGTATTCTGATATTCTCTGAAGCTGAATGGTTCAAGACCTGAATTGTGATGATTGCAACTCCACTCTGTTCGAACATTGAATTCCTGTCAGGCAAAAAGAATACTGCTTTGCCTGTAGTCTTCAAGTGGTCCATAAATTTCCACTGTTTCAACGTCAAAGATACTGAAAAGGAGGATTTATTTTAACAGGCCATGGATTCCGACCCTAAACAAAACTCGAATGGACGAACGGCGTGTCTCCACTTGGTGATGCATAGTCCTCAGAAAGATATTTTCTCCATAGTTAAAGCTTGTTGTATTTGAGCAATGATATGCCCCTCCTCTTCCAGAAGAACATGGTCACAAACTCGCACATGTTCTTAACCTTATGGACTCTGATATGCAAAGCATGATCAGTTTCCACCTTTAGATGTTCCACTTAAAGTAGTAGAAAGTAGAAAGCATCCACCAACTGAATGACTCAAATTGAGGTTCTTTCTTGCCATCTTGATGTGCTCCCAATTCTTGCCTACCTACCATACTATTTATCAGACAAGTTATTCTGACATTATAGGAATAGACACCCAAATTGGGTTTCTTTTTTACTGTAGGTGTATTCTACCGAGATGAGGCTTTGCATTCAACCTTTTTCTCTGTAAAAGAAAAGGAGTTGCCTTGAGCCCTTCTATGTTGTTTGTGTGGGACAGCTCCACCAGTTAGGGAAGCTAAAACTTCGAGTGACAGTAACCTCATGCCACATTAGTGGCCTTTGTCCTGTTTGAACCCCATGATTGAAGGTGGAAGAAGCAACAGTCAACAGTAGTGAGTGCTCGAAGCTAACTGTATACAATGCATCCACTTCTCCAAACAAAGAGAAAACAAAACCGAGTATATTCAATTATTGAGCTTATGTTCTTAGATCTCCAACTCACTGCACAATGGAAAAGATCCTTGCATATAATATTAGTTTTAGCCATTATGGGATGGAAGAAGAATATCAATGCCAGGAAAAGCAATGCTGCTTTAATAGATTGTTTAATCATATCCAAAGACTGGACTTGAGCCCTTGCTTTAGTACTAAGAGACACACATGATCCTTGTTGGTTAGCAGCCCCATAAGCTGATTAGAGAATAAAAAAAACCACCACGTCCATTTCGATCGGCCATTAGCCACCTTAGATCTTAGTAAGTGCCTCCTCAGACAAGGAATGGGAATCTCAGCACTAGCAAAGCATGACTTGTGCAGATTTAATAAGCTTAGGTGTTGGGATATGCATTGGGGTGGGTCAGCAAAGGCAGTCACCAACTAAGGCTTAAAGGAATGAATCAAAGCATGGAGGTTGAGGAGTTGGAATCCACTCGAGCCCTCTTGCCTTTGTGCACAACTCGTTACTGAGTGGGGTTAGTAACATGCTTGGCTGCATGAAGCTCCTAATGATTGGTGCCAAAACTCACTTAAACAAATTAAGCACACAGTTTGCCCCAACACCATTGAAGCAATCTATCAACAGCCAATCATAAATCCATCATACTGCCGAGAAAGGGAGGATGACCAAGTAACTGAGGATGATAGCGTATCGAGCAATTATTTTAACTGTTAGCGATCCGATCGCTTCCTTATTATCGAACAGTAAAGCTAGCTTATGTATTAAGAACAGGGCTCTCAGCATCATCCAAATGCAGAATTAGTGCACGCCATAAAATTCAGATAAACACTCAATCAGAACAGGTGAAACATTATGGAAGCCAGACATGATTGAACTCTTGACCTACTTTTTGATTGGGTAGCCTCAAATTAAAACAAAAACAATAGTTGCATGGTCGCAATCTGGTCGTAAACGCAATCTGTTCATGGAATTGATCCATGTTTTTCCAAGTATTTTAGTCAAGCTCAAATGCAGTACTGAAGCAACCACATCTTTCATCTGACTGCTGGACGTCTCCATTAGTCTCTATTAGTTTCTGCATTTTGGAATCTTTATTCCTTCTTGCATGTTTCCTAGATTTTTCTGACCTGAAGTTGCAAGTGGACAAATAGGAATTGTCATGATGTACGCCAAGGAGGGATTCGTCGAGACAAAGTTAAAATTGCGAAAGAACATTTATAGGGACCCATTATAAGACTTCAAGCAAAGTATTTCAATGAAACACTAAACGGGCTAATCAAAGAACAATGGGATGGCTATGAGAAAGGAGAATCCAAGTTAAATCCGAGTACAGATCAAGGTTTAACCCATGTGATCGGTCTTATCCAGCCATGATGCAGCTTTGCATGACAATTGAAAAGGAAGTAAAGAATTTTAATTTTCAAAGTTATTTAATTGCACGCATACAAAGTGTGGAGATTTGGAGTTTTTTTGAGTTTCTAAATGTCTAATTGAGTGCATGCAACATTGGTACTCTTACTTGTTTGCATGCATGTATGTAGGTCTTTTACTTGCTTGCTCCCATTATATAAGGGAGATAATTCCGAATTTGTGATAACTTGATTTTGAATAAACATTATTGTGAGGATTTTGTATTCTCTTGGTTCTTAAAGGAACTTCTGAACTTATCGAGTCTTTCTCGTAGCATTCAACAACCGAAGCTTATTATCTTCGTGGTGTGGCGTTTCCTTCTTTCGTAGTCTTTGTTTGTGCCAGTCTTGGTTATGGGTAAAGGCTCAAACTCTTGTCGACTTATTCATGGGGTTCTATCCATCTTTGTCTCGGGTTCCATCACAATTGTTAGTAGGGTTCGTATCATCTGTTATCAGAGCTTCGTTTCAAAAGGCAAGTGCTCAATCTATCTTTTCTTGCTTTTGCTATATTGAAAAAAAAAACAAAAGAAGAAGAAAGATTTGTTTAAAGAAAAAAATAATTCGTGGAACAAAAAAAATCAAAAAAAAAAAGGAAGAAAGATTTGTTAAAAAGGGAAAAATCCATGAAAGAAAAAAAAAGTATTCAAAAGAGGAAGAAGAAGTTGATTGTGCAAGTCGAGTTTCTTTGAACCCTTAAAGTAGTTTCACATTACATTTCTTTATACCCGTCATCTTCTTTCTTTATACCCATCATCTTCTACTTTTTTTATTTTTCTCTTAAAGTTTCTGCCATGATGAGTTTCGGTTGGATTACCATATTTTAATTGTCACATGATATTCTGATTTGTTTTTGAAGTTTGATTAAGAACTAAAGAGACACAATCGAGTGAAAAAAAAAAGAGAAGAGAGTTTGTGAGGCCACTACTAGTGTGAGTTCCCAAATCTTGAGAGAACATGAGAGGGAGTGTTTGTGAGGTTTCTTCTATCTTACAGAAATATCCAACCTACTCGAGGATGGTATACTTGAGGACGCTAAACAACTTCCAAATCTTCAATTGCAAGCGATGATGGGAGAAATGCGGCATATGATGAGTGTGGAGTTAGAGTCTATACATGAGAGGCTGGATCGAGTGGAAGTGGAAACACCAAGGAGACATCAGCAAGGGTATCCTAATGTGCCACAACAAAGACGTGTTCCAAGGGCTGAAATGGAAGAAGAAGAGGAGGTGGAAGGATTTGGTGAACAACACTACAACTGGGGTTGGATTAGTAATAGGGAAGAAAGGATTGACTATAGAAGAGATCGGAATGGGCATAGGGAGGATTGGATCGGTGGAAATAGAAGAGTTAATGACCTAGGAAGCGTAAAGTTGAAGATTCCATCTTTCCAAGGTAAAAATGATCCAGAAGTTTATTTGGAATCGAAAACCAGGATAGAGATGGTGTTTGACTGTCATGAATTTTCAGAGCATAAGAAGGTTAAGTTAGTTGCCATTGAATTCACTGATTATGCTATTGTGTGGTGGGATCAAGTGGTGATGAATCGACAATGAAATGGAGAGCGACCTGTGTCCACTTAGGAGGAAATGAAGATGCTCATGAGAAGGAGATTTGTACCCCGTCATTATTATAAGAGTTTATATCAGAAACTGCAAAGGTTGTCTCAGGGCATCAAAAGTGTGGATGAGTATTTCAAGGAGACGGAGGTGTCCATGATACGAGCTAATGTGGATGAATATTGAGAAGCCACCATGGCTAAGTTCTTGCATGATTTAAATCCAGAAATTATTGATATTGTCAAATTGCAGCATTATATTGAGTTGTCTGACATGGTACACCAAGCAATAAAAGTGGAGGAACAACTCAAGAGAAATGGGTTAACTAAAAGGGGACAACTAGTGACTAGTAACCATCCATGGAGGGTAGCCCCAAAAAGAGAGGAACCGCTACAAAGCAAGTCAAAATTTGAATCCTTGAAACAACCCAAACCAACAACCTCCACAACCCTAGATATTAGCGAGTCCACTACCTTCAAGACTCGTGATATCAAGTGTTTCAAATGTCAGGGGCGTGGTCACATTGCTAGCCAATGTATGAACAAAAGGGTGATGGTGATAAATGCCCAAGGGGAGCTTGAGTTAGAAGATGAGGATAAAGTCGCTGAAGAAGTACCACAAGAAGACAATGATGTTGAGCAACATGCTGTTGTTAGAGATTTATTGGTGGCTAGACGAGTTCTCAACTTGCAAGCTAAGAAGGAAGAAAGTAACCAAAGGAAAAACTTATTTCATACTCGTTGCTTTGTGAATAATAAGATTTGCATCGTTATTATTGATGGAAGAAGTTGCACCAATGTGGCAAGCACAGAGTTGGTGGAAAAATTGTCTTTACCGACCTTGAAACATCCATGATCTTATCGGCTTCAGTGGCTGAACGATTGTGGGAAAATCAAGATGACAAAACAAGTCTTGGTAGCAATTACTATTGACAAATCTGAAGACTAGTTGTTGTATGATGTGGCCCCCATGCATGCATGCCATCTTTTGTTGGGAAGACTTTGGCAGTTTGATCGGAAGGTAACTCATGATGAGTTCGCAAATAAGTATTCTTTTACTCAGAAAGGACAACTTATTATGCTTGTACCCTTGACTCCACACAAGTTATGGAGGATTAACTGAAATTACAAAAGGCAAACGGAAAGAAGAGAGAGATAGAAATGGAAAAAAGAGAGAAAAAGAAAATGGGAAAAAGAGAGAAAAAGAAAATGAGAGGAAAAAAGTGAGAGGAAAGAATCAAAAAAAATTGAGAAAGCTATGAAAAAGAAAGAGAGAAAAGAAAATAGCTTTTATGCAAAACAAACTGAGATAAAAAAAAACTTTATTTTCAAATCAGCTACCTCTTATACTTTTGTATAAGGAGACACTTTTCAACACTAACGGTCTAAACAATTCTTTGTCAAGTGTTGTTTCTCTTTTACAGAAATTCGCAAATATTTTTCTTGAAAAAGTTTCGCCTAGGTTGCCTCCGATTCGAGGAATTGAACATCAAATTGACTTCATTCCCAGTGCATCCATCCCAAATCGTCCTGCATATAGAAGCAACCTGAAGGAAACAAAGGAACTTCAAAGGTAAATTGATGAACTATTAGAGAAAGGGCATGTTCGAGAGAGCCTAAGCCCTTGTACTGTTCCAGTGTTACTAGTTCCTAAGAAGGACGACACGTGAAGGATGTGTGTTGATTGTCGAGCCGTCAACAACATAACGATTAGGATGAAGGAAGATGATGAATCGAAGGCCGCCTTTAAGACCAAGCATGACCTATATGAATGGTTAGTAATGTCTTTTGGTTTAACTAATGCTCCTAGCACTTTTATTCATCTAATGAACCATATTTTACGTGCTTTCTTAGGAAGATTTGTAGTTGTGTATTTTGATGATATTTTGATTTATAGTAAAAATTTGGAAGAACATGTTACACATTTAACATCTGTTTTGAGTGTACTAAAGGAAGAGAAGCTCTTTGCCAACCTCAAGAAGTGCACCTTTTGTATAGAGAGGGTTGTGTTTTTTGGATTTGTTGTTAGTGCTAAAGGGGTTGAGATGGATGAAGAAAAGGTGAAAGCTATCCAAGTATGGCCAACACTTACAACAATCAGTCAAGTGAGGAGCTTCTATGGATTGGCCAACTTCTATCGATGATTTGTGTCAAATTTTAGTAACATTGCAGCTCCTCTTACTAACGTCATCAAGAAAAATGAGTCATTCAAGTGGGGAGAGGAACAAGAGAAAACATTTAACACCTTGAAAGAAAAGCTAAGTTCAACTCTTTTATTGATCCTACCTGACTTCTCTAAAATATTTGAAATCAGATGTGATGCTTCTGGTATTGGTATAGGTGTTGTGCTTATGCAAGAAAGGAGACTCATAGCTTACTTCAGCGAGAAGTTGAGTGGAGCAGCTCTCAACTATCCCACGTATGACAAGGAGTTGTACGCATTGGTAAGGGCATTGAAAACGTGGCAGCACTACCTATGGCCAAAGGAATTCATGATTCACACAGATCATCAATCTCTACGACATTTGAAGGGGCAACCATGTTGAACTGACGCCATGCAAAATGAGTAGAGTTCATTGAGACATTTCTTTATGTGATCAAATACAAGCAAGACAAAGAGAATGTGGTAGTTGATGCTCTATCTCGAAGGTATGCTTTACTTTCCACTTTAGATGCGAAATTATTTGGATTTGAATATATCAAGAATTTATATGCCAATGATACTGATTTTTCTGATGTGTTCAAAGCATGTGAGCAAGTTGCATTTGGAAAATTCTATAGGCTTGATGGATTTTTATTTCAGGGAAATAGACTGTGTGTACCCTTATGTTCATTACGTGAATTATTTACTAAGGAAGCCCATAGTGGTGGTTTGATGAGGCATTTTGGTGTCACTAAGACTTTCAGGGTTTTGCAAGATCATTTTTTTTTTTTGACCTCATATGAAACACGATGTAGAGAAAATTTGTGAGAAGTGTATCACTTGAAAATAAACTAAATCTAAGTTGAAATCACATGACTTGTATATACATTTGCTTATACCCCATGAACTGTGGACTCATATTTCAATGGACTTTGTGTTGGGATTACCTCGGACTAAGAGGGGAAGGGATTCGATTTTTGTTGTGGCAGATAGGTTTTCTAAGATATCTCATTTCATTCCATGTTATAAAACCAATTATGCATCTCATATAGCTGATTTATTCTTTAAAGAGGTTGTTAAGTTGCATGGCATGCCTAGGACCATTGTCTCCTATCGAGATGCAAAAATTTTGAGTTACTTTTGGAAGACTCTGTGGGGGAAATTACTTCGTGCCATTATCAAAAAGAATTTAAAAATATAGGAGGATTGTCTACTGCATGTCGAGTTTGCATACAATAGAAGCATACATTCTGCAACTCAATTTTCTCCATTTGAAGTTGTTTATGGATTCAATCCTTTGTTACCAATAGATTTGATTCCTTTGCCTTTAAGTGAACATATCAACTTAGATGGTAAGAAAAAGACTGATTTTATAAAATAAATTCATGAACAAGCATGTCTGAATATTGAGAGAAGAACCAATCAATATATCTAACAAGCTAATAAAGGGCGGCAGAAAGTTATGTTTGAACCAGGAGAGTGGATTTGATTGCACTTATGAAAGGAGCGATTTCTAGAAAAATGACATTCTAAACTCCTACCTCAAGGCGATGGGTCATTTCAAGTGATAGAATATATCAATGATAATGCCTACAAACTTGAATTGCCGTCAACTGAGTATGGTGTGCATACTACTTTTAATATTGCTAATTTGTCCCCATTTGATGTAGGCGATGATTTGAGGACAAATCCTTTTCAAGAGGGGGAGAATGATGTACACTAAGGAGGGATTCGTGAAGACAGGGTTAAAATCGCGAAAGAACATTTATCACTTCTTGAGGGACAAATTACAAGACTTTAAGCAAAACATTTCAAGGAAGCACTAAACGGGCTAATCAAAGAACAATGGACTGACTATGAGAAAGGAGAATCCAAGTTAAACCCGAGTATAGATCAAGGCTTAACCCATGTGATCGGTCTTATCCAACCATAACACAGCTTTGCATGACGATTGAAAAGGGAGTAAAGAAGTATGAAAACTTGAGATTTTGGTTTTCAAAGTTATTTAATTGCACGCATGCAAAGTGTGGAGACTTGGAGTTTTTTTTGGAGTTTTTAGGTGTAATTGCTTGCATGCAACATTGGTACTCTTGCTTGTTTGCATGCATATATACATGTAAGTCTTTTACTTGCTCGCTCCCATTATATAAGGGAGAGAATTCCGAATTTGTGATAACTTAGTTTTGAGTAAACATCCTTGTGAGTATTTTGTGTTTTCTTGGTTCTTGAAGGAACTTCTGAACTTATCGAGTATATCTTGTGACATTCAACAACCGAAACTTATCACCTTCGTGGTGTGACGTTTTCTTCTTTCGTAGTGTTTGTTCATGCCAGTCTTGGTTACAAGTAAAGGCTCAAACTTTTGTCGACTTGTTCCTGAGATTCTATCCATCTTTGTTTCGGATTCCATCACAATTGCTGGTGGAGTTCGTATCATGCCATGCCAATTGATTAGCTCATTTACGATGAGCTCATGCTTCTCCGGTCTTTCTCAAGAGAGCCCATCACCGAGAGCACAGTATCAATATCGAAAGCCCTATCTCAGGCCCAACGAACACATAATTCATCAAAGGGAATGACCAAATGGGAAAAAAAGAAAGAAAGATATTAAAACATAGATTGAAAATGTTAATTAAACGTCCCTACAGGAATACATAGATATAGATAGTGATGGCAGTTGAACCACTTTATGAGACCTCAATCTTCAAATGCACATAAAGATCGATGAAAGAGAACTGAACCGAAAAAACAAATAGAAACTCGATGCATTTACATTCCTTGAGGACATCCGGACATGCAAAAGGAGGAGCTACTGAGAAGGTTCCCTAACAAAGCTGCTATCTATCAATCAACACCAGGAAAACTAGTGCTGAGGGAGGGCCACACTCTCTCAAGTGCATTGCTTCTTTCATAATTGCACCTATTCTTTAAGCAGACACCTTTACGATTACAATAATATTAATTATGCCAAACTTTCATCATCTAACCTTTACCGCCAATCAATGGCCACTTTAACTAATCAGAAGCTCAAGGAAAAAGGAAAAAGAAAAATAAAAATTCAAGCAACCATTAGCAAGAATGATAGCAATTAAGTTGTCTTCATTGTGGAGTACTACCATTACACTGGATTATAAACTGTAATAGATGGTTTTGATAGCATTACATCCATGCTCGTGCTTTCTCTTTTCTTCCTACATTCTTTAACATTCCATCATAAGTTTGAAATCAAAGATTGACTCTAGTAGGTATGCTAGCTAGAATCTGAAAACTTTAACTAATCTGATGGTCAAAAGGAAAGAATTTTATCAGTAAAACTAAGTTGATAGCAGAGGGTCGCAGTAAGCCAATTAAAAAAAGAAAGGTGTGTGCATATGTTGATAATCATAACGCTAACTGCTAAAGGAGGAGAGGGCGAGCCCTCACCCCCGTGAAGGCCAGCCAAGCCAAAAGCAAGTCCAGGAGATAAAGCCGGGAGAGAGACTAAAAAATGAGGTAAAGTAGCAGACCGGAGCTGGCGTCTCCTCCCTTTTTAAACCACCTGCTTCTTCTTCTTCTTCCCACCACCTGCTTTCACAGAAACACACACTACAGCAGATTCAGCCAAAGAGCTGATTAGATGGAGATACACAGAGATTGAGCTATCTAATTGAGAAGGATTGATGAAAGGAAGGGGAGGAAATGGCAGCGTTGGAGCTCCGGCCGACCTGCTCGTCTGCTTCCCGTCCCGGGCACACTTGGCCCTGATGCCGAAGCCAATATGTAGCCCATCTCGGTCGGCAGACGCGGCGGGGAAGCGCCATCGTGCCGCTCGCGGCCACGTTAGCCCCCTGTTCATGAGCAAGAACAAGAGCATGAGCTCGGAGGAGGTCATGGACGAGCCGACTTCACCCAAGGTCACCTGCGCTGGGCAGATCAAGGTCCGGACCAAGTCCCGGCCGCGCCGGCCACCGGCCGAGCAGAAGAATTGGATCGCGGTGGTGGAGGAAATCGAGAGGATGCACGAGCACCGGAACAAGAAGGCGCATCACTGGCTCGACGGAGTCAGCCTTAAGAAGGACGTCATGCACGTGGTCGGCGCCCTCCGCGGCCTCCGCTTCAACATGCGGTGCTTCGGCGCGTTCCACGGCGCTGTGGACTGCACCACAGATGAGGAAGACGGCGAGGAGGATGAGGAGGAGGAGGAGGAGGAGGAGAAAGAGGCGGAAAGCAGCACCGAGTCGGGAACCGTGTTCTCTAAGTGGTTCATGCTGCTGGAAGAGAACCAAAGAGAAAAACTTGAGAGAGCAACAGAGGAGGAGGAAGAAGAAGACGAAGAAGAACAAGAACAAGAGAAGGAAGATCTGCAAGTTGCTCCGCCAACTAATTCTTCTGTGCCACCTCCAAACGCTCTAATGCTTATGAGATGCCGGTCTGCACCGGCCAAGGGGTGGCTCAAAAGAAGAGAATTGGGAGGAGAGGAAGAAGAAATAGAAGCAAAGGAGGCAAGTTGTTCGTTAACAAAGGAGAAGGAGAAAGAGGAGAAGCTGGTGCTGATGAGTTATGCTCCGGACTTCTTCAAGATCTCCACCGACATCGCAAGGGAGACTTGGCTGGAGGGAAGCGCCGACCCTCTCGCGCGAAGCCGGAGCTGGAGAAGGTGATAGAGGGCCGGCCGGCGGCCGGTGGCCGGTGCACCATGGCTCATCTCCCCAGCTGTCGATGTATATCGTCTAAATACACTTATGCATGCATGTGTGTCGATTAAATCTCGGTGTGCCTTTCGTTTGGAACGGAGTTCCGTTGGTCCCGTGAGCAGGACAGACCTTCAATTCTCCTAGCAAGTTTCTGCAAGAACAATCCGACAGAATTCAGCAAACAGTCGGCACAAATGAGTTCGGTGCATGCTAAACCATTAATTGCAGAAGTTTGTCAAATTATATGAACTAATTACGGTAAAGAAAGAACGATAAAGCTGTGGAGTAGGGACGACACGTCGAGCAGGATTGGCTTGGGCTGTGCTTTTAGGTTGTCACTGACAGTGCCTTTTTAATCATGCGACGGAATGAATCGGAGAAAAGCTTGAGCTTGTTCAGGCAAAACAGAGAGATTTTTTTGTGGACTACTCCGTTAATCTGTTCATTCAATGCAAACGAGCAGTGTCAGTTCTACAAATTCGGCACAGAAATCTAGGCAATGGATTCTCTGACAGAGACTGCGGCGGCCGAGATTGTTTACAGACCAGTCGTCGAGATCGTCAAGGTTCAACGCATAGTTGCCCTTGAAAATGACTGAAGATGCATGGCGACATGCATCTTTGATTTTGCTGTCTTGAATTCCACCGCATTTAACCCAATTATGCATCATTAAACTCGCAAAAAATCGTTGCTTTTTGTATGTTTAGGTCAAACAACCAAGATCTTAATTATCCACCCGAACTCCACAGTGAGACTCCATCAGAAGATTCTAGCTAAGTTCGCAGAGGGATATTCGTTGTAAAAATATATTAAAATAACGATGAAATTTAATAACGAAAATAATTTATTATAAATTTATAACGAAATTTATGATGAATTATTAAATCATTACAAATTAAATTTCGTCATAAATTTCGTCGTTGTTTTGTAACGAATAAAGAATTCATTGCAAATTTTACAACGAAATTTAAATTCGCAAACTTCACAACGAATTCTAGATTTGTTGCAAATTCTATGACGAAAATATAATTCATCGCTAAATTTTACAACGAATTATATTTTCGTCATAAAATTTCCAACGATTTTAGAATTCATTGCAAATTTTACGATAACTTTCACAATGAAACATAATGTTTACAATGAATTTCATCTTTCTCGTAAAATTGGCAACAAATTTGAAATTTGTCGTCAATTCTGCGAAGAATATAAAATTCGTCGTTAAATTTGTAATGAATTTTAAATTCGTCGTCAATTCTGTGATAAATTTTATTTTCCATTGTAAATTTACAATGAATATATTTCGTTGCCAAATTCACTATAATTCTCCCCCCACCCCTTTCCTTTCTCTCGATCATCCCGTGTTCGCGCCATAGGTACGCTCTCTTCTCCCTCTCTCTCGCTCGATCGACGTCAGCATCGCCCCTAGTGGGCCGACGTCGACCGTCGTTGGTTGTCCGACAAACAGCAACACCCCCTGCTGGGGCATCCCTGCACTACTAGAGGGGGGGGGGGGGGGTGACATCCCCTGCCGGGGTGTCCTTGTGTGGGGGTGATGCCCCCTTGCAGGGGGCGACGCCCTTGCTGGGGCACCCCTGAGCGGGGTTGATGCCCCATGCGGAGGGCAACTCGCGAGGGAGGGGGAGCGTTTGCTAGGGCCCCTGATGGCCTAATGATGCCCCTGCTAGCCCAACGATGTCCCTTTGCGGGGCCAACGCCCTCTGTTGGCCGATGACACCCCCTACTAGCCCCTGCTAACCCCCCTTGTTGGCTTATGACACCCTCTATTGCCCCAATGATGTTCCCCCATGGGGTTGATACCCCTGCTAGTCAATGAGGGCCCATGCTGGCCCAACGACGTCCATTGCGTGCTCATAGCCCCGCAGGCGGGCGACACCCCACTCGTCCCTAGCGACACCCAGTGCGGGGTTACTGATAACTGTAATTTTGTCGGATTATTTTGGTCTTTAATATTATTGTTTTTATCCTCTCGAGTGATTAATTATCGATTATTTGTATATTTTATGAGTTGGATATATTTTTGGACCTTATTGTAAATTCTCCTAAATTCTGGATTTATATGCAAATTTTATCTTTATTTGTAGGAGATCGAGATGAACCAATGGATTAGACTCGAGTTAGATCAAAGATGGCTTCATCTAAGGGTCATATTGGGCATTTTAAGCTGGAAGAATCTGAGCCCTTTAGGCAATTTAATTAAGGGTTCAGATTTATTTAATCTTGACCGTCCGATGAGATCTGATTGATCTGAGTCATCCATCTAAATTTGGAGTGATCTGGTCCATATATTTAGATTTGGACAACTTGACCGTTCATCCGGATTCGACCAATCGTGATTAGCCTTTCAGATTGATCAGATCCATCCATTCGAAGTCAGGGAAGTCTCAGCCGTTGGATGCACAACCCTTAATTGGATTAATCAGCTTCATTTGGCCCTAGATATAATGGACGGCTGAGATTGAAAGTTTCTTGGATCGGACGGCTACAAAAATCCATTTAATTTTCTCATCACCGACCAAAGCTTCAGCCGGCACAGTTCTTCTTCCGCGACAATCGCCCGACGCCAAGCAAACCGCCGCCGCGCTCTTCCCTTCCTCGCCGGTCGCCGGAGAGGGAAGGGGATCCCCTCCAATCTCCGGTGACCGGTGCTAGGTCTCCTCCATTTTCCCCTTTTCACGGATTTCACCCAACGCCATTTCACTGTCGCTAGCCATCTCCGCTCCGAGCTCAGCCGCTGCCGATCAATCGGAGGTGGGATTCCTCTCCGACGATCGGTCCGACTAGCTCCTCCACCTTTGCGGCCAGCACCTTCACGACAACGCCGACCTCCACAGCTCCAGCAGCCACCACCTCAGCACCTTCACGGCAGCGCCGACCTCCATCCGCTCCGGCCAGCAGACCAATAGCTCTCCGACAGCTTCTTCGTTTTGTCCGGCAGATCCTCTTTCAGTTTTCAGCAGATTATTTCCAGCTTCCATTGATGTCGTGTTGATTGTTCTTTACTCTTTGTTTGGAACGTTTGTAATCAAATTTGCCACATTTAGATTTGCACACCCTTTGCTTGATTTCTTACATGCCTACTTAGTGTTTGGTTAAATGCTTCTGAGAGTAATTAGGTTGTAGTTCATTAGGGTAGATTTAGTTTCATACTTTACTTTAATTGTTTTCTTTTAATCATATTTTCATTAGATTGTTAGTTAAATCTTTTCTTCACTTGAGCCTTAGCAGTCGCGTCCACCTTGCCTCCACCCACTTTTCTCCTTCGGATTCGAGGAGGAACCGCCTCATCGAGTGATTTCGGCGACGTCCTCCATCTCACAATTCATCCACCTTCTCTTTCGGATTCGAGGAGAAGTTCCGCTCCGACGACACTTCTTCGAGCTCAACCGGATCCGCGAGAGTTCGGAGTGTTCATCAAACTACTGGATTCAGGAGTTTGCATCATTCCACATCCACTGTCACTTGTGGAGTCTCGATTGAGCTTCGCTGGACTTAGCCGAAGGACCTTGGTCATTCACCGGGCCTATCTTGGGTTGATTAGATTATTTTTTTCTTTCATTTTATATTGCTTTAATTCCTGCTTTGTTTGATTTAGTTATTGCATGTTAGTTTAGGATTTTAATTACCTTGCAATTGTAGGTTAGATCTCAAATCTCAAACCCTCATCTTCATTAGAAAACCTAAAGCAATAATCAGTGATCCTAAGTTTACTATTCTATCGATTACACTCGTTGGGAAACGATCCGAGCCATCCACTATGCTATATTAGTGTAGTTAGGGGGTTCGATAATTAATTTGAAATGGTACCACGACAAACATCGTTATCAGTTACCCAAGCCTGTGGTCATCACCAATCCGGGGGTTTTCACAATCGTGTTGTCTCCCTTTAGTGGTTTATATAAAGTGTATCGAATTTTAATATTTTATTTTCTATATATTTAATTTCTCACATGGTTATTTTTCTTTGATTAGGTGATCGATACGTACACAAAAGATTATATTGATCATCTCATCATACATTGTTTGCCACTAGTGAAGGTACTTTTTATTCGAAATATACACACTTATCATCTTATATTAATGGCTATTTTTATATATTTCTTTTTCCGTAAAAATTCAGTATAGTTTTATATGTTATAGTTAACTATAATTCATTATCATAAAAAAAAATAGATATGGATTAGTTAGAAAAATTTATTTTGGATACAAATTAGTTATTCAATTATTTATTGGTAGATATAATTAATTCGTAATATAAATTTGAAAAAAATAATTGAGAAATAAATGAGTTTGATGTATAAAAAGATTTACTTGAATGTCAAGATTTAATCAACAAATTTATTATTAGATCGGAATAATTTTTGAATTTTGCTCATAGTAATATTGAGTTAATAGATATAATAAGTTAAGGTCCGTGCAATAAGTGTCATAACGATAAAATTTTTTAGTGTGATAAAGTCTGATTACATATTTGTAAATTTATTTTATACCAAATTATTATAATTAAATATGTCATGGTGAATCTTTCATATCTGATGAAGAGGTTGGACGAAATATACAAATGTTAGTTAATGCAGATAATTTCCTGTTTATGGTAAATTATCGGGATGAAGTACCACTGTGATTTTAGGATGTCTAATATGTATTGAGAGATTAAAGTCATTCAAATTAGAATTTGGAAAGAAAGCGAGTTATTTTGATTATTATAAATAATTTTTACCACTAAATCATAAATTTAGAAGGAATAAAGAAGAATTTATTAAGAATAGAATTGAAAGAACACTTTTACCATTGAGATTAACCGGTTAAATACATATGACATAGAGGGCTTAATTTTAGAATTTTTTAATTAACAAGATATAATGAACATTAAATATATAAAGCAAACAACATAATAACGACCATCAAATATTTACCGTACTTTATTAATATGTTTAGGATTTATCCATAACTTTCTCATTTCTTATCGTAACCAACATCAAAATAATATAATGCAATATTAAAATGGACAAACAAAATCAATCATCTTATAAACTCAAAACAATATACATTTTAAAATTTCTTTATAAGTAGCAATATTATACAGGGGATTTGTTGTTTTTGTTTTTTCCTTTATAATCATTTCTTTTTAGGCTTCAAATTTTATGATACAATAGACACTTATATTTATCTACAGATTTACAGGATGCCATCCGTCTTTGAAAAGATGACTAACAACTTCCTTATAATTTATCTTCTTTTTTTTCGCTCAATTTATATCGTTATCTATTTGTGGTATCTTAACTTTTCCGATCGAACTCTCACCTTCGATTTCCCTCGGGCTAAGACTCGGAATCATGTCTAGTAACATGACATCAAGATGATCTATCATTTGTTCTAATTTCTTGTATCGTCCTGAATTGATATCCGTAGTTTGCATGTTTACTAACCTTTCTTTGGATTTATTTTCCATACTATATTGCTCATTGACCACTTCAAATTGATATTTGTCGGCCAATCCAACTTGATTTTTAGTAATAAATATACTGTCTAAAGAATCACATACTTTAGTCGTCAACTCTGAGACATTTCCCCAGTCACCACTAAAATAAACAAGGATGAATCACTAGCAATGACTCGGAAGAAACTACAGAGTTAACAACTAAATTAAGTATGTGATTCTTTAAACAGTATACTTATTACTAAAATTCAGATTGAATTGGTCGGCAAATATCGATTGACTTGAAACGATCACATACAGTTCGTTGTAAAATTAGTTATAAAATTCGTTGTAAAAATTTATTATTATTATTATTATTTATAGTGTGGCTTACAAAATTTATTGTATTGAATGACTTACAAAATTATTTAACATGATATTGAAAACAAAAAAGATGCCTGATCAATGGAGGGTAAGTATCCTAATTCCCTTATATAAAAATAAGGGAGACATACAAACTTGTGAAAACTATAGGGGTATTAAACTAATGAGTCATACCATGAAACTTTGGGAAAAAGTAATAGAAAAAAGATTAAGGAAGGAGACCATGGTTCTCGAAAATCAATTTGGATTCATGTCAGGAAGGTCGACAATAGAAGTTATACATCTTCTCAGACAACTAATTGAAAAGTATAGAGAGCAAAAGCAGGATCTACACATGGTATTCATTGATTTAGAAAAAGCTTATGATAGAGTTCCAAGAGAAATAATATGGAGAATTTTAGAAAAAAGAGGTGTTAGTGTAACATATATTGAACTAATTAAGGATATGTATAAGGAAATGCTGACAGTGAAGACTTCAGGTGGATTAACTGAAGCATTTCCAATAAAGATAGGGTTACATCAATGATCAGCTTTAAGTCCCTATCTTTTTACACTAATCATGGACGAACTCACTGAACACATTCAAGACACATTACTGTGGTGCATGTTGTTTGCAAATGATATTGTTTTAGTAGATGAGACACGTGAAGGAGTAAATACTAAACCAGAATCTTGGCGGGAAACACTAGAAGTGAAAGGTTTTAAGCTTAGTAAAGTAAAGACAGAATATATAGAATTTAAATTTAGCAATATTAGACGTAATGAGACAAGTGTTAAGATAGGAGATGATGAGTTGTTTGGAATTGAGAGCTTTAAATATTTAGGATCATTTTTGCAAGATGATGGAGGGATTGAGAGAGATGTCTTATATAGAATACAAGCAGGATGGTTGAAATAGAGGAAAGCATCGGGTATTTTATGTGATCGTAAAGTGTCTCTAAAACTTAAAAGGAAGTTCTAAAAGCAAAGTGAATTAGACTCTATGTTATATGAAGTGAATGTTGAAATTTCGACTCGGCGTATGAGCAAAAGATGAAAGTTGCAGAGATGAGGATGTTAAGGTGAATGTGTGGACATACGAGGATGGACAGAATAAGAAATGAGAGCATTAGAGAAAAAGTTGGTATTGCATCTATTGAAGGAAAGCTCCGAGAGACACGTTTAAGGTGGTACGGACATGTACTTAGACGGCCAATAAATGCTCCAGTTAGGCGATGTGAAACTATACCAAATATACACATCAAACGAGGAAGAGGAAGATCAAAAAAGACTTGGTTAGCAACAATAAAACAAGATAAAATTTATTTAAATATAGATGATGATATAGTAGGGGATATAGTCCAATGGCGTATAAGGATCCATATAGCCGACCCCACCTAGTGGGATAAGGCTTTGTTGTTGTTGTTGTTGTTTATTTATAGTGTGAGCATGCACAAACAGTTCGAGTTTCTCTCGATTCTTGAAGAACAGAAGTTACATGGTGTTCACTATTGTTTTTTTTTTATTTACATCAAGTATCAGGTATCAGGTATGATTTTTCTTCTCTACTAATTCTGATGACCAGTTGAGCTGGTCCCACGGCGAGCGCCATCGGTTGACGAAGTTGAATCAGGATAGTGCAGGGTCAGCACACGTTGAAAATCCGTGCTACATCAGGAGGCCAATCACACTGCGAGAGGGGGGGGATCGGACATCGTCACTCGCACAGTGTATATTATTGATGGACGAAATCGATCTCTGAAAATAGAGAAGGAAGTCTCACCATTAATTACTGCACCATGAGTTTGGACGACCCTTGGTGTTCACCACTGCCCTAGTCAGAGAAGGTGACAAAGAACTGGATCCGATTGATACATTAATGGTGGAAAAACGAAGAAAGAAGGAAAAGAAGAAAACATGTCACTTATTGCATCCTCGTTAATTTTTCCTTTTTGACAGATTCGACTCCAATTATCTTCTCAATGTGTTTGTCCTCTCTCTCGCTGGCCTCCAATCCACTCTTGGCGCGACTAATTAGGAGAGGTCCAAACACCTTCCTCCACGTGTCGGCTCCTTAAATTGTCCCCACGTAATGGCACACAAAACAATTGCAAGATAATTCTGAATTTAGGGGAATTGATTTTTTTTTTCTTTTTCATTTTCATTTTCATGTTGCTATTAATTATATCCGAGAATATTATCATATATAATTGAGTTCATAAAAATTTCTATTATTAATCACTCGAAAATCCAATAAAGAATAATAAATATTGAAGATGTTCATGATTCTCCATATATTGTATATGAAAATCTTGTTTATCTCTTCTTGCATATTTTAATTCGAACGATTTATATAAGAGGTGGCTATTCCTATTGTTTTAATTAATTCGTGCCATCCACCGTCGGTTCGAGATTCAACGGTGGATTGGTGGGATTGGCCTTCTACTAAAGGACAAAGCCTAAAATATTAAAAAAAAATACTTGCAATCAATCAACCACCAAATTAGAGAATCAATTATTAATTTCATAAAAAGCAAAAGCTAAAAAATATAACAAAAGGAAAAAAAAATATACATATATGCAAAGAAATATGGTGGGTCAACATGTAGACGCACTTATATAAAATTCCACCCATTAATTTCCTTGTCAATGCATTGGATTGGCACTCGACAAATCCAAAATAATTAATTATAATGTTGTGGACCAAAGCAAAATAACTATAATGTGGTAATAATATATTGTGAAGTATTTTACTCAGTTTAAAAAGAAAGGAAAAACAGAGGAATTCAGTTAAAAATTTTAAAAATTTCTTTGGGTTGCAAGCTAAGTATATGATTTTCCTCAAATCTTATCAAATAAATAAGAAATGCGAGTGGTTTTTGATATTAGTAAATAATCAATGTAATTTGGGTAAATATTTAACTCTCAAGGGAATATGAGAGAAATTCACCAAAATTATTTTTTTTATTAAATATTTGTTTTTTCATATATATAGTTACTATTAAAACAAAGAGAAGTAGAAAAAGGATAAAAAAAAATAAAAGGGAGCATTTGATTTTCCTTAATGTTTAGAAGTAATAATTAAGATAACCCTACCAATCTAGAAACATATTTATCTAGAACATGATGAGATAGCATGGCCTACCCCATCAAGAAATTTAATTAGGAAGTTGTGAAATCATTGAGTGCATATATATATATATATAATCTTTAAATAATCATATATAATTCCAAGCCAATTAAGAAAGATTGAATAAAAAAAATTATATGGGTGGCAATAAGAGTATATATATTTTTAGTTCCATAGTTATGGACAATAAATTTTGCTGAAATTTCCAAAGAGTTGGGGAGTTAATGAGAAAATGGCGAAACTATGAGTTAAAAAAACTGGAAATGACCTATAATTGCCCTGCAGTGTTTTTTTTTAAACTCCTAAATTAATAAAAAATCTAAAAAATAACAAATAATAAATAAAAAAAATGGATTACAAACTTCCAATAAGGGATCAAATCGAACGGTCGAGATCTATTTACCAGTCCTTTTTAACTCCCCTCTGCTCTCCCCCGGATTCTAAAAACTTCCGATCGCCGCTCTCTCTCTCTCTCGGCGGACTCCGGCCTCTTTGCTAGAAGGTTCGCTTTCTACGTTTCCAGATACGACGATGTTGCTGGGGAAGCGGCCGAGGCCTCCCATGCAGCCGAAGACCAGCTCGATGGAGTTCCCAGACGGTGGCGCCCTCTTCGACGTCGAGACTCCCCAGCCGCTGGATCAAGACGAATCGATCGCAGGCCAGGCCCTCGATCCGCGGTGGGTCACGGTGGAGATTTCTCGGAGATCGACCGCTGGCGGCGGTGCGGACTGGTTCTCGGCTAGGTTCGTCGGGCCCATGCTTTCGGCCCGCGGCGCCGTGCAGAGGAGGAACCCCGGGGAGTTGTCCGGTGACCACCTTGGGACGGCGTCCTTCTTGAGGGCCTGCGGGCTTTGCCATAGACGCCTCGGACCCGGACGCGATGCGTTCATGTACAGGTACTTCCTCTTCTTCCACCTTCGCCTAAAAAAAGTTCCATCTTTTCGGTTCATTCTTCAATTTCTGGATCAAAGATTGTCTTTTAGGGCTTCCCAGTCACTTGCACATCACTTCGACTTGTTCCCACTCCGTTATTGTGCATCGATCCGTATCGAAAACAACTCCTCCGAGTTCTTGCTTCAAGGAAATTGCCGTAATAATAGAGCTCATAAATCTCCGTAGGTTTATGATTAACAGCCAATATTTTCTTCATTTTTGCAGGGGCGAGATTGCCTTTTGCAGCCTGGAATGCCGCCAGCAGCACATGAACATGGATGTGCCGTCAGCAGCAATGGAACCATGAGAGTTGCAGCCGCTGCTCGAGCTTTCTCTGCATATTTGTGAGGAGAATTCAAATGCTACAAAGCAACCAAAAGGTTGTCCTCCCATGATTTTAAATTTTCCAGCAGCATCAACAGAATCAGTAGGGGAAAAAGAAGAGAAATTGCAGACTCGATGCTCGCTGTATTTTTTTCAAATTTTTCTTGGTTCTTAAGAGGAAGTAATATTATCTTCCTCCATGTTCCCTGTAAGATGGCTTGGCTCTCTTTTTTGAATGAAAAATATCAGATGTTGTTCATCTTCTGAGTTGTTGATGTTCTTCATCAGAAAATGGTTTTCCTGCTTCACAATTCAATCATATGTATTAGACTATCATGTTCTTTCTCCAAGTCAATTTTGCATGCCACTAAAGACTTGGGAGTGTTGCTATCAAAAGGATGCATGATGACAACTTGATTATAGATTCTGCATATACTGCAACAGGGTGTTTAATCTATGAAATGCTCTTAAATTTCATCATAATGATCTAAAATAATCTTCCACGATTCACATCATCAAAAATTAAGATTAGTGAAGACAAGCTTTCATGGCTTGGGACCCATCTGCCATGTGAAAACTAGATGCGAGGATAAATGCATCTTATTTCTGTATATTTCTACAAACAAAACGAAAATAAAAAAAATAAAATGGTTAAGAACTTAAGATACAGAAACAAACCAAGGAGGAGTGCTTCCAAAAGCTTCAATTTCTTCCACTTTGTTCTTATCATCTGCACATAAAGATTCATGAGTGAGCAGTTGAGCTTTGCTGCTGAATTCCTGAAGAATATTATTATTTAATTGCAGATTAATTGAATGAGATGATATATATTTTTATATCTGCCAACTTGCTATTGGATTGCAATTAGATGCATGCTTCATCAGTCTCGATTCATTGCTTCGGACAGTCACTTAATTGATTAATAATGACATCTCGAGGGTTGGTCTCAACGTCGTACAGAAGATTTTAGGTTTTTTACAGTATCAGATTAAATGCAGAGAATAAGGCATTCGGAGAAGGAGAATGGAACTCGATTGATGAAACCAAGTCAAACCGGATGCAACCCAATTAGACTCACGTGCGAAGCAGGTGACTTTATTCCTCGAGCTTCAAGGGGAAGAAGCGGGGCAGAGCAGGCTGTCACCGCTCTGTCTTTTGTACTTTGGAACGAGTGTTATTGTTTATTTAAAAAATATATATATATATATATATTTTATGTATTTGTATTTTATTATTAAAAAAAAAAATAAATCGAAAAGACTCGAACCGTTGTCGGGCACAGAGTGCAATTACGGACCGTAATAGGCCGTGCTGGGTCCCACACGACACTGAAACAGACCGTCCCGGTCCCGGATGGCCGGATCGAACTCGGAGAGCCGCGGACCCCAAATTTATTATCCGATCCATTTAAGTTTTTGTCGCATCCGGATTAATTTCGGACGTCAAAATTATCAAACCGACGTTTTCATTTGGGACGAGTCCGTGAGTTCGCTTCGCTTCGCTTCGCTTCGTCGGGATCCCGTGCGGAGTCGCTCTGCCGATCGGCTCTCGCCCGATCGCCTTCTCCACGACCACGATGAGCCGGCGGCGCAACCCACCGTCGGGGGGATGACGCCCATTGCCCTTCTCCAGACATCGCACACGTTTCTCTCCTCCTTCCTCATCTCTTGCCGTCGCGCCTGTTCCGCTGGTCCGCCCGCGTCTCTTTGCCTCCAGGTTTCACATTTATTCCCGATATGAATTTAGCGTATTGAATAGAGTAGCTATGTGAGTAGGGATGTAAGTTCAAAAGCGAAGAAAGTATAGGAAATACGACGATTTTAAATGCCCTCGGCTGGATTTGCATAATTGTCCGGAGGAAGACATTGCTGGACTGCCCAGTAACATAAAGGAACCAGAGTCCTATTCTTATCAGCATGGAGCACCAAAGTTTAACTAAAGTTCAAAGCTAATGTTGTTGCTAAGAGTTCATAGAAACGATATTGAAAAGGACCATAAAAAAGTGCTTGACTCTTCGTTGATTATTTTGATCTCGACTTGATAGCTGAAATCCAGGTAATGGGTTGATATATTTGACTCCTTAGTGGATCTCCTTCTTCGTTTATCATGTTTGATTTTATTTTGCACAAAGGAAAGGAGTGTTAGTTATAGTAGAGTCACCTTATTGATAAACTGAAATCAAATCTCATATAACTTCCTTTTCATTTAGATGAGCACAACGATCTGGATCCCCTTTACTGGATTTTTATCTTCCTTTGTCATCAGTTTTTTCCATCGTCCTTAACACACAAAAGAAATGAGGATTACTGATAAATTGGAACGGTCATTAAATATCTATAGTTTTCTATACGGATTGCAAAAAAAAAAATAAATAAAAAAATAAAAAAATAAAAAAATACAATACAAAATAATAGGATTTCTATTGTGGAAAAATTTCTGCTTCCCTTGATGAAGATGATTAGCTCTACTTGAAAATGATTTTCTGTGCACTTGATGTAGCTTTGAGAATGATGATGCCTACAATGCGGAGGCAATGTGTTTGTTGGCACTAACTTATCATTTCTAACCCATTATAATCTTTTTAACTGCTTTTTTCCCTCTACATGTACATATTATAATATAATAAGTAGAAAAACATAAAATTTTCATTATTTTGGTATAATTTCTTGTGCATTTATTTTGTTTGTATATGGTCATAATATATAATTACTCTTCAAATGGTGGGCCATAAAAGAATGAGAAATGTGGATATATGATGATTAAGAATCCTATGATCTTATGTACCTAAGTTCCAAAGTTTCATGCTTGCTTGATTCACTAATTAGGGTTTAGGCCTTAGCTAAAATGATTGATTTATCACATTGTGTTTCTCTTAGGCCTTAACCCTTCTGTTGGTGATTAAATTACTTAAATTTTAGAGATTATTTACTGCTTTTTCTTTCAGTAAAATCTTGGTGGAACCTTTCTCAGTTTGGAACTAAGTCCTGATGTTAGTATTTGGATCTAAGGAGAGATAAACAAATTTTCTTCTTACGAGCTGAATTCATGAAAAATATGTATGTGAGAATCAATGCTTTATTATCGTGGTTTTTTGTAATATTGTGTATGAGTTCTGAAATTAATAGTTTTTAAAAGAACCCAAACTGAGACACAAACTGAACAATCCAACATTAATTTCAATGTTGAACACATTGTTGCATCGCGGAAGTATTACCAATAACTAGAAAGTCTTACACTTCATTATTGAATTTGTTATACATTCTTATCGTTTGATACATGGTAGTTATTTATTTAGTTTTAATTTAAAAGGCTATTGAATTTATGGATTTTATGAATCTAATCCTCTTGCAGGTTGCATGATCTATTTTCCTATGAAGGGAGGTTATGCCCTCTAGTATCTCTACCTAGGAAAGCAAGCTTAACAACCTACAAAGCCAAGACATATTCTTATAGTTGATTCTTATTTTTCTGTTCCCAGTTTTTCCCCTTTTTTGTCGATTGCAATTGTGGAAAATGATGTCTTCCACACCTACTAGTGGCCTTCCTTCAGGTGCTGGCAGTGGAGGAGGTGGGATTGGTGGGGGAGGCAATAGTGGAATAGGGGGTGTTGGTGTTCGCAGTTGGCCACCAACTACCTCAGTATCATCCTCAGGGAAGAGGATCCAAAAGGAGATGCAGGAGTTGAATGTTGACCCTCTTGCAGATTGTTCCGCTGGCCCCAAGGGAGATAATCTGTACCACTGGGTCTCCACCATCATTGGCCCCCAAGGTCTATTTCTTCAATTAGTTTGCATCCCTACTGTGATATTTAATAGTCTAGACCCTTTTATGCACATTTTACAACTGCAACCATTTGATTGATTGAGATCATTAGATTGTTATCTATGGGTTTGTAGTTTGATTATACCCATACTACAATCATGTAAACCTTTTTGTGGATTTGTTCAACATTCTTGTGAAATGTGCTAGGTTCTTAAGAGAGTTGTCCCTTTCCACGATATTTGATATGTTAAATGACCATGTTGTTTCTGATTTTCTTTTTTTTTGAACCACCAGCGCAACTTATACCTTAGAATATTAGCATTATGGTTGGTTACAGGTTGAAGGAATGAACAAATTAGTTTTTCTTGTCGCATGTTAGACTTTTAGCTTAGACAAACATAGCATTGTGACGAGTTGATGATGCTGATGATTAGAACTTAGATCTTTTGTTCTCATTGGTAGATTATCCACCCGAGGGAATCATGTCTAGATATGCATCTTTAAGTTGGATTGTTGTACAATTTTTAATGGATGTTTTTAGTTGCTGAGCAAGAGTTGCTTTAACTATCCCTCCTTTATTTCTTCTTGCAACAAACTCTGCACATGTGAACACTTTTAGATGCCAATCATTATGGAATCTGGCAAGTCAAATTAACTTGCTTAAGAAAAAAAAAAATTATGTAGCAAGCCAACATTGTGTCACAAGCAGTGTTGATTTGGCTAGTGCCCAGATCCCAGGGTGCCATCCATTTATAGGACTTGACCAAGAATCCCTTGGTGTGAGTGGCAACTTTGCTTTTTCTTTTTTTTATCATTTAGTCTAATTTAGCCAACTAGGAACACCTTGGTGTAAAAGCCTGTTTAAGTTTGTAAAACATTGGCCGATCCATCTTCACTTTCCTTCCATCCAAGTTTGATGCTACCTGCACAGCAATTGTAATTTCCCAAATCTTTTATTTGTGGCCATAAAAGTCTTTCAAACACTACTAACTGAAGGTGTAGCTTGATCGTAATTATATTTCTCGGTGGGATTAACAATAGCATTTTTGGTCTTTGACCACAAGGTGTTGTCATGTCATATTGGATAGGTGACAAATCCTCATTGGAGACAGGAGCGATATGGTAAAATCCCTCCAAATAGTGCTCTTGCCACTCTACAGATTCAAAGTCCTAACCATTTGGCAGAAAAGCCTCAAGATCTGGCTTGCTTACCACTAGACCAAGCAACTGGTGGTAGATTAACCCTAGTTTTGTGTAAACGATCCTAATGCTTGCTTTATAGTTCTTATATTTTCCTCTAAATTAGAAAATTCATGTATTCCTAAAATTCCTTGGGTTTTATTAATTTTGTACTAGAAAATTGAGATGAATTTTTATTGAAATTTGATATTTTTTCCCTTTTCCAACTACGTTCCATGGGAGCTATTGCTTTGGCATGGAAATTTTATTTGGATTTCCACCAAAACAGACAGATACCATTTCTCCTAATTGCTCCAGTCACTTGGGAGCATCATTCTATGATTGGAGTTTTGTATTGTTGAAATCATACTACTTTGTAACCATTCCATTGTTAGGACCTGCCAAACTTCAATCTAAACATAAAAATGCATACAAATCGTCAATGACAAACATGAGAAAATCATTGTAATTTTGATATGAGAATCTATTAGAAATGAGCTAGTATTTCTTGGACATTCTAGGTTACTGGTTATGAACAACTTGCCTGTTGATTCTGTTAATTGCTAGTGGTCTATATGTTGTAATTTCATTACTATATGCCTTTCTTTCTTTCGTTTTTTGGAATAAGCTTTCATAAGAATGATAAGTAACCTTAGAATGTTCAACCTGGAACATTTACTATAACCATCTTTTGTTCTTATTTCAGGATCTCCTTACGAAGGTGGCATTTTTTTCCTTGACATCATCTTTCCACCTGAGTATCCGTTCAAAGCCCCAAAGGTATGTAGCCCGAACTAAAACAAGACGAAACCAATCATGTTCTGCATTTTCAGGTCTAAGAGTATCATCCTGGATCCTTTAGCTATAAAATTAGTCTTATTTTATGTTGTTATATCGCTCCATCAGAACATAACAGGAAGCATATTTACTCCTGAATGATGACCTCAATATAGAAGTGTATTGAATGTGACTTATTGTTGCCAATGGGCTATGGCAGCCGCAGCCACCATGCTCCATGGTACATGTTTCACAAAAATTAGTAATTTTCTCTGCAATCAGCTTGAATCCTTCAAGATTGTTGTCCTTCGAATATGTTTCCAAGTTTTTTTTATGGAGGTTTTCTTTTCAAGTTGAACTCATCTCTAGTGAATGAAACCTTGAAAAGTCAAAATTGGAAACCTGACCGAACCACTTATGCAAGTCAGGCTGTGATGTGAGATAGAGCAACATGATGTCGTGTGTTAATGGTTGTTTGGATGAGAAAGCTAATAGGCTACAGTTATATTTATAAAAGATGTCTATAGTTGTAGCATTCTTCAATTTGATTATATATGTACTTTTGCAAAGATCAATGTTTGGCTTTCCGTAGACTCATCAATTGTAAGATGCACTTGCACGGGAAGTTTTTAGAACATATTATAGCATAACCGTTATCAATGAGTCTCCGGAAAACCTGATCCTAGAGGTGGAAATAGGTCTTGAGGAGCAAAGCCTTGTACCTATTGCCATCAAAATTAAAAGATAAGGGCCACTTTTGACCCAAAAAAAAGTTTGCTTTTTTTTATTTTTTTATTTTTTGCAATTATTCCTGAATATAATTTATTAATTTATTATTGATAAATGGACAAACTTTTTGACTTGAGCATATATATGGATGCCCACATAGAAATGTTAATTTTTGCAGAGCAATTAAATAAACTGATAATTGCTATCATATCTTTATCGTCTACTTAAGTTGGTTATGTATCTTCTTCATCATTATGCAATCAGGTGACATTTAAAACCCGGATTTATCACTGCAACGTTGATACTTCGGGCAATCTAAATCTAGACATCCTGAAGGATGGATGGAGTCCAGCTTTAACAATTTCCAAGGTTTTAATTGCTATCAAATCTATCGTCACTAATCCTGACCCCTGTACGTGAATATCTTTCTCTGCTTCGTTAATTGCTCAATTAGACCTGGAACCATATTTGTTTATCCTCTTCGTATGCTATTTTGTTCCCCCTCTATCTTGCTTGCAGATACTCCCCGCAACTCGAGCATTGCTCAATTATATTTGACAGATCGAACTAAGCACGACCAGATAGCGGCCGACTGGACTAAGCGATTTGCCCAGTAAGAAAAGTTCATCTTTCAGTCAATATGCATGAGGCAGCCGTTTGCAATCTTATGCCACATATTACGGAGCCACCGGAACTAGTTGACCAAATTTAATGTTACATTTCCTTGAATAAATAGTAGGTTGTCATCATACTTCAGATTTTGAAAAAAATTTCCCTTGTGACTTCAGTAATGTTGGTTTATCCTTCAGGCTTTATCTCTGGTTGCTTCTTAGTTAAATGTCGTGGAGTTAATGTTTATTACGGTGAATTTCAGTGTGACGTCGAATTCCATTATGTCATGATATTGACGAACTCAGTGTCGATAGCATCGCAGTATGATTGGAACTTCAGAGCTGGGGTTGTCTCCACGCTCTGGTAAGGATCACCTAAATGCACTCGATAGATGAGCTATTTTCTTTCAGATCTTTTGGGACGAAAAAAGAAGAATATGTCCTGGTGTAGAAGAAATTGAGAAAAGAAACTAGGTGAATTTTGGTGGGAATTTGAGAACCAAAATACAACCTGCAAAGAATTGAGACACAAGGTAGAAATTTGAGGTGGAGGAGGAGAATAGAGGGAAAGATAATCCATGGAAGTTTATTGCTTGGATAAAGAAAAAGAAGTTCATGAAGATGGAATTTAACTGGGGCACTGCAGAGAACAGTCCGCATAAGACAAAAAACAAAAAAGAACCTCTTCTTGCAGGAGCAAACACAATGGAACACTTTGCTAGTATTTTTTAGAGAGGACTTTTATTCTGAGTGACGCTCCTATGTGCACCTGTGCGTGACGCCGTGTTCGGGTGGTGGTTGTCGGCCGATTCCTTCGACGTCGACACCAAATGAAATTATAGTCGATGCTTGAATCCAAAAGGATGTTTGCACTGTCCTATCATGGTTAGAGTTTGATCGAATTACAATTAAATTTTAATCGAATTGTGGTTGTAATTGCAACTGCAATCACGATACCAATCGAATCGAATTTCGGTCACAATCCGATTAAAATTTGATTGTAATTCGATTGGAATCCAATTATGATCCGATCGAAATGCAATCGTAATCCGTCCAAATCGCGATCGAAATTTGACGATGTCGAACTCCCAGCTCATGCGGAGAAAAAAAAATTATTGTGCATTCTTCATTTTCACGTGCTCACATAAGCATCACCCGAGATATCAAAATCCATCTTTTAGATATTTGCATCTTAGTGAAATCTAATTCTCAAAATCTTCACAGAAGCATCACTATCAAAATCCATCTTTTAGATATTTGCATCTTAGTGAAATCTAATTCTCAAAATCTCAACGGAGATCCAGGGAATAAATTAAGACATATCCACACCCATATAAATTTTACGTTGCATGACCTGCCGTAATCTTCATTCAATCTACTACTTCTTTTCCGGTGAGTGTAATATAGCTCAACTACTGAACCCGTTAGAATTGTCACCATCGTTGTTCGACCGATTAGACTTCGATTGAATTGCGGCTAAAATTCAATCGAATTGCGGCCGCCAACGCTACGACCACTGACAACCATAATCGCAATCGATTTTGATCGAAATTCAATCGCAATTCGATCGGACTCCGATGTTGACAGAACCGCGATCGAATTCCAACCATGGTCCAATCGGACTTCGACGTCAGCTTCACCACGATCGAATTTAAGTCGGACCGCAATCGAAATATGGTCGATCTGTGACCCCCAACTGCGGCCACAATTGCGATCGAATCCGACTGCAATTCGATTGAATTCCGACCGCGATCCGATTGAACTCCGATGCCAATTGGATCGTGACCAAACTCTAGCCAAATCGCAATCGAAATCTGACCGCTCTGACAACGATGTCGAGGCACCGACGAGAGTCCAATGGAGAAAAACACGGTACATTTTTCATTAATGTATTTGCTCGGGCGATGAAGGAGTTACTGTGTATTTTTCATTACCACACACGAGTCGCATGGCATAAATCGCACAACATATCAAAATTACCCACACCCATGCCACAAACTAAACCATGATATCATCTCAATATAAATGGATAACCCAAAGAACTAGGAACTTTCAATTGATTGCTATACTACCACTACCAACTTCAGTTCTCATTGTTTCGCGTTTGATTGGAAGATGGGAATAGGAATGAGAATGAGTTTGATAATAGACGAGAATAAAAATGAGTTTTGTCATTCCAATAATATTGTTTGGTTTATAAGTTGGGAATGAGAGCGATCGACGGTGGCCGACGGTCGACGACGGCGGTCGACAACCAGCAGCGGCGGTCGACGAGCCGACGGTGATCGGCGGCGACCGGCGGCGACCGACGACCGATGGCCGCGGCGGCAGCGGCTTGACGGCGGCCAGCGGCCGGCGGCCGGCACGGCGGCAACGGCGATCAACGGCCGTCAGCGGCGGCGAGCGACGTGAACGAGAATGAAACCCAAACCCCCCATGTAAGATGAGTTTTGTTGATTCCCAATTATTTAGAATTGATTCCCAAATCCTTCTTCCTAAAACCATTAACCAAACACTATATATAATTTCCATTCACATTCCCTCATTCCAAATCCACTAACCAAACGCCACCTAAGATCGTTTACAATCACTGTACAATTCGAGTTAAGATGGTTTCTGAAACAAATCCTTTTCGACTCGATCAGGTTGCAAAATGTAACTGGGAAAACCTAACATCCTCACGTCTACAGTAACATTACATTATATAATATAGTATAAAAATAGAAATAATTTCTCTTTAACCTAAGGATATGGGCATTGCAGTCCAGCATACATACAACTCAGATTGCAAATGTCTTCTAATTGGAAGGAGTTCAACTGAGAAGTTCCTAAAACAGATGCTTGTCGACAAAATCAGGTTGCAAAATGGAACTAGGAAAACCTAGCATCCTCATGTCCACAGTAACAGTTATTTATATGATGTAGAATTATGAAAACTACAATAAAGATTGGTTCAATATCATTGCTTAACCAGTCATAAAGAACATACTCAAATAAATCCTCGCATTCATTTGCAGTTTGGATTATTCCCCTTGAACTCAGCTACAGTTCCCAAGACTTGAAGAAGTTTGGGGAGTTTATCTTTGTAAGGGAGAACAAATTTCTGCAAAAATATTGGACCCGGTGATGTGAAAAACATACGCAGCTTGTTTTTGGAAGTCCATAAACCTTCAGCTTTCAATATCTTCATCACATGAAATCGAGGAATTAACCTCTTTTCCAAACTAAATGCTAAAACCCAAGGGCTGTTAGCAATATACGAAGGTGTAAATTCAACATCCTTGATAAAAAATTCCATCTTTCTCTGCAATGTCTCTTTGGAACGGTTTAAAAAGCTTGGATATTTCTTGATTGCAGAAATGAAATTCGAATTCGACCAACCAAAACTGTTCATGAGCTTGGCTTGGGCCTCAAATTTTTCCCTGCCGACCCCGTGCAGCACAATAAGGACCCAGAGGAACATCCTAGATTCTCGTGGAATTCCAATCTCATCAACTCTATCTACTAGAGCTCTGAGGGCATCTGGGTTCAGAACGATGAAGCCGGGGTGGCTTCCAAGGACAATAGAAACCCGCTTTTCAGGAATACCACATTCATCCCGTAAGAAGTTCAAGTTAGGGCGTACCACATTCTCAACGTTTGTGTTCACAAACCTATAATTGATCCGAAGATTCCTGAGGAGGATCTCCCTCGATCCAAATAAACTTTCCCAAACCTTCAATCTGGGGAGAAGCGTGTTCTGGATGTTGAGGGAAATGATCGAGGGTTGCCGGGAAACGACATTGACGACGTCGGAGTCAGATAACCCCAAGTCGCGCAAAAAATTGAACTTCGGAGCGAGGTTCGTCTCCACATCCCAGCCGAGATATTTTGGTTTACAAGTTATTAGCCTTCTGAGATTAGCCCCATCAAGGCCCCGAGATCTGAAGAACCCAAGAACGGCCTCGGCCCTCTCGGCGGACAGACAACGGGGGAGCGACTCGTAGACCTTGGAAGCGTCGTTGGCGGAGAACCCGCATGTTTCCACGAGGCGCTCGACCAGGAAGTGTGGATCGGGAGAAGCGATAGCAGCCGAGCAGGAGACGGAAGTGCCGGTGGAGAAGAAGACGACGCGACGGTGTTGGGTCGAAGGAGGTAGGGCACAGCGGCGGACCAGAGAGCGAAGCATCGCGTCCAGCGACCCCCGTATAGATCCCGTAAAACTAAACCTCTGCTTCAAATCTTCAATACCCTCCGATCAATTTAGTGACCTCTTCCGCATTCATTATGCGAAAAATAAATAACGGAGTGCATTTGGTTCAAATTATAATATATAATTTTGGTCAATAAAATATTATTAAATATTATTTAATTTAATCTGAAATAATACAATAAAAACTTATTTATTTAGAAATTATAAAGTATCACATAATTTAATATTTTACTATATTATCTATTCAATTATAAGATTTTGTTTACTACAAAACAGCGGCGGTCGATCGACGATTGGTAATCGATCGGTGATCGGTGGCCGTGTCGGCGATCGGCGGCAAACGATCGGCAGTCGACCAGCGGCCGGCGATCGATGGCCGGCGACGCGGCAGCGGTTATCGGTGGTGGCGGCGGCCGGCAGGCAGCGGGGCCGGCGGTCGGCCGTCGGCGGCGGCGGTGGCGGCGGCGGCAAGCGGCCACCAGCGGCAGCAGCGGCGGCCCGGCGACAGCCGTCGGCGGCGACCAGCGATGGCGGTCGATGGCGGCGGCGACGGCGAATAGACGACGGCGGCGGTGACGGCCGCCGACGGCGACCTGGCCGTCGATGGCGACGACGACCAACCGACAACGGCTAGATTGTTATTTGATAAATTGATAAGGATAGTTTTGTCCTAAATAGTAAAAATCAAAGGGTATTTTTGAAAAAAAATAATTCATAACCAAGGAAATAAAAAAAAAATCAAACTTCATGAAGGCTTTTCAATTCTCCCATGTATGACTCTTTTGCTGACGTGGCATGACGTGTTGAGCATTCATCATGACTTGATAATCGTTCAAATCTTAAATCTAACAAGATTTTTATTGATAACCTTGGATGAATAACCAAAGTTATCAAGAATAACTCCGAACCAAACGCACCATATGAGTCTTAACGTTATGGCCAAAACACATGAGAGTCATTTGAATCAAAAAAAAAAAATTTTAAATCACCTCCGAAATCGACTTATGTCACTTCTATAAATACCGTCATACCTTAACCACTACATCATCTCAAGATCACTCTTTATGTTTCGTGTGGATCAGATCAGATCAATCTAACGCATTTTGGTCCGATCAATTTATCTGATCGACCATCGCTTCTTTTTTATTTTTATAGTAATTCACTTTTCCAAATTTTACCGAATTAATCTACTGAATAAATCCGAAGCAATCTATGCATTTTTTTTTTAAAACCTGCCTTGGCTTATCTTTTTTAAATCCTGCCTCGCTTTCCCCTGATTGAATATATAAGAGGCGTTTGATAGGCAATTTTTTTTATTTTTTTTATTTTTATTTTTTAGAAAAATAAAAAAATGTATTTGATTGACGTTTTCATCTCCATTTTTTAAAAAATAAAGAAATATTTTCTGAAAAATTAAAAAATACAAAAAAAATATTTTTTATTTTTTAAAAAAGAAAAACAGAAAATAGAAAATGAAAAATTCTCCACGAACCAAACTCCCTAAAAGAATGTTAATCATTAAAAAAAAATCCCAAATCTCAAGTAAATAAGTGATTAGCAAATTCAACACGGCTTGCAATTTTATGCTGCCATAAAAAACACATAACACAATAACATACATAAATAGATTATCGACCATTATAAATCCAATAAAACAACTCGTGCATAAGCAGATAAAGTTAAAGAATTTAAGGAATAAGATGGTAAAAGAAGATAGAAAATAAATACCCCTCATCGCAAACAGGACGAATACTGCAGTTTGCATCAGCAGCAGCAGAAGCAGAGGATAATCCTGTGTAGAAATCTATCTGGGACACCTGAGCCTACTTTAATATTTATGCTAAGCCGCTCTATCTGAGTAGATTAAGCAGTTGAATAGATCGTTTGCTTTTTCAAACACCAGATCACGGTGGCTGCTAACTAGGCATGCTTATCGGTTTCTTCCGATTCGATTCTAATAAGTTTCGGATCCATCGACGTTAAAATCGATTCTGAACCGGTTTCGATTTCAAAATTTTAACTTTGAAACCAATTCAATCTGAACCGGTTCTGAATCGGTTTCGAAATGATTCCGGACCGATTCCGAAATGGTTCTAAAGCCATTTTCCTCGAACTTGAGCTTGCAAATTCATCTTTCGCGCCGATGATCATATTCTTTTTTTTGTCGCAAAATAATCTTGTAGACATGTTAACATGCTAAGAGTTTTCACCTTTAAATTAGCAATCGGAATCAAATCCAAATCGAAATTAGAATTGATTCCGACCCGATTCCGAAATGAATTGGAACCTAACCGAATCGGAATGGTTCCAGTTCAGTTCCAGAACTGGTTCATCTGAATCGATTCCGGTTTCAAATTTAATGGATTGATTTCAACTCCATTCCGGATCGAACCGATCCATTAAGCATGCCTATTGCTAACTATGAGATGCAGTCACCTAACAAAGCTACCTGGGCAGGCCGATTGCTCGACTAATTTTGAGATCGACTATTTATATATCACTCTACAATTCAAATTACTCTACAAGAGGAATCTCAGGCAAACAATACTTGACATATATGTAAGAATTTGTAATCGACAACATTCAGAAATAGATTGTAATTTTTGTGTTAAAAAAAAAGGAAATTTAAGTAGATGACAGTCTCTATCCACATAATAAGGGTAACACTTTCAATGTAGCAGGCTTCTAACTAGAATATTACGGGATGAGATGAGATTAAATAGAAGAAAAGTGATTCCTCTCACTCACCTTGGTATGTGTCACTGTACCACAACATGAACCAAACTTTGCTGAAAGAATTTTTTTTTTAACATTTTAAAAGACACAATGTCTTCTACTTTGCGAGGAGTTCAACAGTCAAGTTCCTAAAATAAGTGCTTTGCAAGTCAAACAGATTGTAAAAATAGGAAGTTTGAAAGGGGAAAAAAAATCCTCATATCTACATTAGCAATTGCATTTTTAGTTGGAGTAGGAAAGTAATAAGTAAACCATATGAGAAACTAGAACAAGATTGGTTCAATATCATTGCTTATCAGAAAAGAAACTCATACCCAAATAAACCCCTGTTGAATATTCCTCCCAAACTCAGCTAAAACTCACAAGACTTCAAGCAGTTTGGGCAATTTATCTTTGTGGGGGAGCACATACTTCTGCATAAATTTTGGACCAGATGATTTGAAAAAAAAATGTAGCTTGTTTCTTGACGTCCATAACCCTTCAGATTTCAGTATCTCCATCGCACAAAATCGAGGAATTAACCTCTTTTCCAAAACTTAATCCTAAAAGCACCGAGTGGTAAGCAATGTATAAAGGTGCAACCCCGACATCCTTGACCAAAAATTCCATCTTTCTTTGCAAAGATTCTATTATGGAAAAGCTTAAAAAGCCTGGATGTTTCTTGACTGCAGTAATGAAATCCGAGTTCGACCAACTAAAACTGTTCATGAGCCTGAATTGGGCCTCAAATTTTTCCCTGCTGACCCCGTGCAGCACAAAAAGGATCCAGAAGAACATCCTAGATTCTGGGGGAATTCCAATCCCGTCAGCTCTATCTACTAGAGCACGAAGGGCATCTGGGTTCTGCACGAAGAAGCTGGGGTGCATTTTAAGGATACGAGCACGGTTCGTCGGAACGGATGCGAAATGGTCGGAACGTCCATTCCTTCTGCCGTTCTAGATTTCCGGCTCAGAACGTTCCAGGGAAAGATAGCGACGGATGAAGACGACGAGTCGACGATGGCTGCGGAAGAAAGGAAGAGACGGCGTACGACCATTCCGGAACATAAACGAAGGCGTTTTGGAACGAGAACGGAGGCATTCGCGATAGCTGCCGTGACCGTTCCGACGAACCCTGGATACGAGATACCCGGTCTTCAGGAATACCACATTCATCCCGTAAGAAATTTAAGTCAGGGCGTACCACGTTCTCAATGCTGTTGCTCATAAACCTTTTACACCTTCGGAGATTGTAGAGGAGGATCTCTCTCTATCCAAAAAGACTTTCCCAAAACTTCAATCTGGGGAAAAGCGTGTTCTGGACGTTGAGGGAAATGATCGAGGGTTGCAGGATAACGACATTGACGACGTCGTGTTGGTGGTGGGCTTACATATGATTACCGTAATGCATCCGATTGTGTCGTATTGGTTCGAACCTGATTAAACGATCTACTTATTGGTTTACGGATTTCAGTCATCAGATGTGGGGGTTTAATGTGTAGAACTCATTAGATCACGGATGCATTATTGATGATGGGTCGATAACAGATCCAACCCGATATCTATATATAGCGCATGGTCTCCACAGGGGCTAGGGACTCTGACAGACTTCTCGCATCCTATCGGCGAGAAGTTTACGACGCTATCACCTTAGAACCCTGTGGAAGACTTGTCCTTTGCTTCTTCGTAGGAGTTCCGAATTGGATCTCAAGGACGAGGAACGATGGCCGCTCCGCTGCAATCAGGTTCCTTTGTTTATGCTATCGTTTCGTTTTCTTATATTTGTTGTCGTAGAAATTGATAAGACTAGATTTACTCTACGAATCGTGTTGTATATATCCGATTTTTGTGTACATGTTTAGATTCATGGATTTCCATCCATTGGTATCAGAGCACAAATCGTTTTATCGATTTCTATGGACTTAGATTGTAGTTTTCGTCGTTTTTTCATCGGCGCAAAACGATGGTTATTTTACGAAAACGTAAGTAGAAAATCTAGTTTTATGCGCTAAATCTTAGGTTTCACATTTTTCCGTGAAGAACACGAAGAACGGCGACGTAACTGCCGCCGTTCGTGGTGAAACCGTAGTGTTTGCCCTAGAAAAATCGCATTGAGTCGCCTATCAATCGACTGATGCTTTGCACCAGTCGACTGTTGCGCCTAAAATTGAGCTCAACTGCACATACTAGTCGACTGTCCTTTATGTCAGTCGACTAATGTGCTCAAATTCGAGCATAGAACCTTTTTTACATCAGTTGATTGCCATAAGGCCTTAGTCATCGATGTGAGGCGCATGCCGAAAGTATTTTAGTCATCGCAAAGAATGGAGCAATCGATTGATTTGATGATCTTTGTCAGCACTAGTCGACTGGTGCTCTTAAAATCATCCACAGAAGATATTCTAATCGACTGAGGCAGTCGACTGATGTATGTCAGTGAACTGCCATAACTCTCAGTCAACTGGTAATGAGTGTGGATGAGTTTGACTGCCATAAAATTCATCTTTCAGTCAATATGCATGAGGCAGTCGTTTGCAATTTTATGCCACATATTACGAAGCCACCGGAACTAGTTGACCAAATTTAATGTTACATTTCGTTGAATAAATAGTAGTTTGTCATCGTACTTCAGATTTTGAACTTGTGACTTCAGTAATGTTTGCATCATAGTAATGTTGGTTTATCCTTCAGGCTTTATCTCTGGTTGCTTCTTAGTTAAATGTCGTGGAGTTAATGTTTATTACGGTGAATTTCAGTGTCACGTCGAATTCCATTATGTCATGATACATATTGGCGAACTCAGTATCGATAGCATCACAGTATGATTGGAACTTTAGAGCTGGGGTTGTCTCCACGTTCTGGTAAGGATCCTAAGATTCATAGCGATACACTTGTAACCATTTGTTTTGGAAAAGATTTGCAAATACTTCACCAGATAATCCTTGAAAGTGTTCATCGTCACTTGTACCACCTAAATGCACTCAATAGATGAGCTACTTTCTCTAAGATCTTTTGGGAGGACAAAAGAAGAACTTGTCCTTGTGTAGAAGAAATTGAGAAAAGAAACTAGTTGAATTTTGGTGAGAATTTGAGAACCAAAATACAACCTGCAAAGAATTGAGACACAAGGTATAAATTTGAGGTGTGGGAGGAGAATAGAGGGAAAGATAATCCATGGAAGTTTATTGCTTGGATAAAGAAAAGCAGCTCATGAAAATGGATCTTTTGGGAGGGCAAAAGAAGAACATGTCCTTGTGTAGAAAAAATTGAGAAAAGAAACTAGTTGAATTTTGGTGAGAATTTGAGAACCAAAATACAACCTGCAAAGAATTGAGACACAAGGTATAAATTTGAGGTGTGGGAGGAGAATAGAGGGAAAGATAATCCATGGAAGTTTATTGCTTGGATAAAGAAAAGCAGCTCATGAAAATGGAATTTAACTGGGGTACTGCAGAGAATAGTTCGCTTAAGATAAAAAAGAAGAACCTCTTCTTGCAGGAGCAAACACAATGGAACATTTTATCCTGCGCGACCCTCCCGTGAGCACCCATGCGGAACCCTGCATTCAGGTGGCGATCGACATCCGATTCCTTCGATGTCGACAGCGAATGACACTATAGTCAATGCCTAAATCTAGAGGGACACTTGTGTCATTCTATTGCGGTCGAATTCCAATCAGATCACGACCGAATTTCATTGTGATTGCCATCGCAATTCGGCCGAATTCAAGCCGGAGTTCAACCGGATCGTGACTGTGATTGCGCCGACAATCGCAGCCGTGATCGCAACTACAATCGAGGCTACAATCGTGGCCGAATTCCTACCGGATCGGACTGGAATTCGACGATGCCGAGCTCCCAATGCACGGAGAGAAAATAAAGTTACTGTGCATTCTTCATTTTTACGCACTGGCGCGCACAAGAGTGTAGCCTAAGATATCAAAATCCATCTCCTAGATATTGCATCTCAGTGACATCTAATTCTCACAATCTCAACAGAGATCTAGGAAATAACTTAGACATACCCACACCCATGACACAAACTAAACCATGATATCATCTCAATATAAATGGAACTTTCAATTGATTGCTATACTTCTACTACTAACTTCAGTTCTCATCGCTTCAACTAACGATTGTTTACAATCATTGTACAATTCAAATTATTTAACTATAAGAATCTCAGACAAATATACATGAAATATATGCAAAGATATGTATGTGACAACATCCAGAACTACAAATTTTGCAATTGCTACAACAGAATTTAAAAAAAAAAAATCCAATCAGGTGATAGACTCTTTCCTCACAGTAAGGAGCTAGAAATGTGAATTCTATGGTCCTTCAGCTTTCTAAGATATTAATAATTGAAGTTAAGATAGTTTCTGAAACAAATCCTTTTTGACTCGATCAGGTTGCAAAATGAAACTGGGAGAATCTACCATCCTCATGTCTACAGTAACATTACATGTATAATATAGTATAAAAATATAAATAATTTCTCTGTAACCTAGGGATATGGGCATTGCAGTCCGGCATACATACAACTCTGATTGCAAAAAGGGAAGAAAATCACCCTCGATCAGTCTAAAAGACAAATGTCTTCTAATAGGAAGGAATTCAACTGAGAAATTCCTAAAACAGACGCTTGTCAACAAAATCAGGTTGCAAAATGGAAGTAGACAAACCTAGCATCATCATGTCCACAGTAACAGTTATATATAATATAGAATATGAAAACTACGATAAAGATTGGTTCGATATCATGGCTTATACGTCATAAAGAACATACTCGAATAAATCCTTGCATTCAATTGTTGTTTGGATTATTCCCCTCGAACTCAGCTACAGTTCCCAAGACTTCAAGAAGTTTGGGGAGCTTATCTTTGTAAGGAAGAACACACTTCTGCAAAAATTCTGGACCCGACAGGAAAAACCCATGTAACTTGTTTTTTGAAGTCCATAAACCTTCAGATTTCAATATCTTCATCACATTAAATCGAGGAATTAACCTCTTTTCCAAACTAAAATCTAAAACGTTTGGGCGGTTAGCAATGTCCAAAGGTGTAATTTCAACAACCTTGATAAAAAATTCCATCTTTCTCTGCAATGTCTCTGTGGAAAGGCCTATAAGGGCTGGATGTTTCGTGACTGCAGCAATGAAATCCGAATTCGACCAACCAAAACTGCTCATGAGCTTGACTTGGCCCTCAAATTTTTCCCTGCTGACCCTGTACAGCTCAAGAAGGAGCCGGAAGAACATCCTAGATTCTCGGGGAATTCCAAACCCGTCGGCTCTATCTACCAGAGCACGAAGGGCATCTGGGTTCTGCACGATGAAGCTGGGGTCGATTTTAAGGATACGAGATACCCGGTCTTCAGGAAAACCACATTCATCCCGTAAGAAATTTAAGTTAGGGCGTACCACATTCTCAATGCTGCTGCCGATAAACCTATTATGGATCCGAAGATTTCTGAGGAGGATCTCCCTCGATCCAAATAAACTTTCCCAAACCTTCAATCTGGGGAGAAGCCTGTTCTGGGCGTTGAGGGAAATGATCGAGGGTTGCCGGATAACGACATCGACGACGTCGGACTCAGATAACCCCATGTCGCGCAAAATTTTAAACTTCGGAGCGAGGTTCGTCTCCACATCACAGCGGAGATATTTTGGTCTGCAAGTTATTAGCCTTCTGAGATTAGCCCCATCAACGCCCTGAGATATGAAGAACCCAAGAACGGCATCGAGCCTCTCGGCGGACAGAAAACTGGGGAGCGACTTGTAGACCTTGGAAGCATCGTTGGCGGAGAACCCGCATGTATCCACGAGGCACTCGATCAGGAAGTGCGGATCGGGAGAAGCGATAGCGCCCGAGGAGGAGACGGAAGTGCCGGTGGAGAAGAAGACGACGCGACGGAGTTGGGTCGAAGGAGGAAGGGCATAGCGGCGGACCAGAGGGCGAAGCATCGCGTCTAGCGACCCAACCAACCATCTACTTCAATCGCCTCCGACCCTTGGGCCGCATATCTGTCAGGAATGATCAACGTAATATAATTAAGACTATATTATAAATTAAATTAATTTTTTTTTATACAATTTTAAATATATAATATAATATAATCGAATTATAAAAGAGGAGGTAAAATTCGTAATCTAGATTATAAAAAAAAATATATAATTCGATTATATTACGGACTCAATATTTATCATGATAAATCTATCATTCTTTTATTTTTATTATTGCTTTCCAACATTTTTCGATGGCGACCACCGACGATTGACAGCGATCGACGACCGACGATCGATCGGCGGTTGATGACTGATCTACAATCGACGATCGGTCGGTGACCGACGACTGACGATCGATCGGTGACCGACGACCGACGACTAGTCGGCGGCCGACGATCGACGACCAACGACCAACGATCGATCGACGACCTACGACGGTCGATGACCGACCGACGGTCGACCGACGACCATCGACACAAGGAATCAACTAAGAATTTAATTATCTTCAGACGAAATTATAAAAATATTTTTATCATTTTATAATAATATGAATTACATTTCTTATAACAAATAATGTGCATCAAACAAACGAATGTAATCATTTTTACAATCAAAGATTACACATTAATCGCTAACCAAATACAGTAATATAATACACATTACATTACAAATTTGATTAAATTAGAAGATTGATTATATTATTTTATACCAAAAGTAAATTTATGTTTCGTGTAGATCCCCTCGGGTTGACTAAATTTAAAAATCTCTTATTATTATGATCAACAAATAAAAAAATATATAATTTTATAATTATTTTTCTTCGTCGTCATCATGAAAAAATAGGATGAAAAATACTAAAAACAAATATAATTGTCTTTTACTATGCATTTTGGTTCGATCAATTTAGTTCGATCAGCTAAATTGATGGGACCAAAATGCGTTAGATTGATCTGATCTGATCCACACTAAACATAAAGGGTGATCTCCATGAGGATGACGTAGCGATTAAGGTATGACGATGTTTATAAAAGTGACGTGAATCAATTTCGGAGGAGATTTAAAGTCTTTATTTTTGGATTCAGACGACTCTCACGTATTTTGGCCACAACGTTAAAACTCATAAAGTTCTCCGTGATTTATCTTTCTCATAATGAATGTGAGATAGATCAATAGAAACCGTTAGGTTGGTTGGAGGGTATTGAAGATTTGAAGTAGAGGGTTGGTTTTACGGGATCTATATATTTGGGTAGCAATTCGATCGGCCAGACGACAACAGTGACCCCAACGGGTTCAGGGCTGGACTATAGTGTTCATCGGAAAAGAAAAGATGGAGAAAAATATTTTGCATTTTCCATTTTATCGAACAGTGGAGAAGTCATCGCGCACGCGACGCATAGCGATTGTCATCCAGCATATTAAAACTCTCTCTCTCTAATATATATACGAGAATGTTATCTTGGGCATCCCCATGGGAATGGTGTGGTGACTAAGGTACGACGGTACTTACAAAAGTGGCATGAATCGATTCCAGAGGAGGTTTAAAGCTCTTTCCTGAATTCAGATGTCCCCCATGTATCTTAGCCACCATGTCAAGGTCATAGGGTCATCCGTGATTTATCTTTCTCACAATGGTCGTAAGAAAGACCGGTGAGGACTGCTAAGTTAGCGGTTCCAACCTTTTGCAGAGAATGTTATCTTGGGCATTGCACGGTGGACGATTTGTGCACGATAACAGGGAATGCACAGTAACTGCGTCGTGTTTCGTCTCGCCTGAGAACTCGCTTTTCCCATTCTTGAACACCCACTTGATGCTCGAGCACCTCACAAGTTGCACTTCTCACCCGATGCCCGAGCACCCTCTAGCGCTCGACATCGCCGTCGAACAATCGGATTTCGATCGAATTCTATTGAATTGCAGTCACCAGCATTGTGCCCGCTGGCGGTCGTAATCGAGGCCAATCGCAATCCAGCCAAACTCCGATGTCGGTCAGACTACAATCGGATTGCAGTCGAGTTGCGTCATAACTTTCTCGTGTGCCTCTTCTGAGTCACGTCATAACTTTCTCGTGTTCTCTTCCGAGTCACAACACAGTATTCCGAGTGTTCCCTCCCAAGTGCTTGATGTGTCATCCACTTCTCCCGAGCACCTACTCACCTATGCGCTCACTTGCCTAAGCACCACTCGCTCGAGCGCTCACTCGCCCGTGCATTTCAAGTGGGAACTCCTTGCCCGAGCCGACCCATGGCGGGGCGGGGCCAACCCATCGTAAAACTAATATTTAGCGGGGAGGGGCGGGCTGACCCACCATTTCGGCGGGTTGAGAAATCTCCAACCCAACACAACCCAAGGCGGGTTGCGGATTAGGCGGGTCAATCCGCGGGCCAAAAAATTAAAAAATATATTTAAAATTACTGAGACATTGAGGGCTTAAGGCAATGATAGGTAAGATAGATGGGATACCATGATTAAAAAATAAGCATTTGAAGTAACTAAAATCTTATAATTGAGATTCAATTATCGACCTATAAAGTTGAGTATCGATATTTTTGATTCCTTTCAAATGTTTCAAAATATCTAAATCTTGATAATATGCAAATGTAAATTTTTGCTCCTCTAAACAGAGATTCAATTGAGATTTTCTAGTCCTGGTAATTATTTGATTTTGATATATCATTATTTTCTACATTGATTAGAATAGTAGTGACAAGATAATATAAAACAATTAGAGTATAAAAAAAATACTTCATCAAATATTCTTTTTTCTATTTTCTTAACTTCTTTTATACTTTGTTGAGGTGTATGTTTGATGGAAAAAGATTATGATGGTGAAAAATTTATCTTGTTAATATTAAAATATTGGTTAAAAAACTTATACAATTTTATTTTCACATGGTCCATCTTTTGGCATTTCTCAACCCGCGGGGCAACCCGTGCCCACGGCGGATCGATCCGTCTAGACCCGCAATCCGCACAGGTCGATCCGTTTAGGCCCGCCAAAATGACGGATTGATAAAATTTCAACCCAACCCGCCTAAATTATTTGACGGGGCGGGCCAACCCGACGGGTCTAACCCAACTTGACAGCTCTACCGAGCACCCGCTCACTTGTGCGCCTGCGCGCCTGCATGCCTGAGCACCCGTGCATTCCTGAGTGTCAAGTTCCTTGTTAAGTCATGCAGTTTCTTAAGTCGCAGAACTCCTCACTCGTGCACGCCCGAGCACCTTGCATTCCCTAGCTCTTCTCAAGTTCTCTTTTCCTGAGTCATACAAACTGCTCTTAATTACCGAGCCATGCATGTGGCTCTCCCGAGTCAATGACTCTTCTCGAGTCATGCAGGCTGCTTTTAATAAGTCATACATGTGCCCCTTTCAGAATGCACATGCCCACATAACGATTTGTTTAGAATATTCTTGCTTCCACTATATATGATAAAGAAAGAATATGTCAGAGTAGATAAAGTTCCACACAATATCTGTCCCCTAACAGTCCGACCGTTAAAGGACACAACTGGCAGATAAGTTTAGTCAGTGGAGAAATCAGAGGTCCAGTATAAGAGTTGGGATAGTTTTTCTAGTTGAGGGGGTTCAACTTCCTCTTCTTCTTAAAGCGCTTCTTCGTGGGTGGGAGGCGGGCTCTCTTCTCCTCTTCTTCTCGAGGCCTTTTCTCAGGCGCTAAGAGTCGTCTAGGGCATTCTTCAGCTACATAGAAGATAACTTTTCTTTTTTCTCTATTCTCTTCTGATAGTTTACTACATTGAATATATTTTCTTTATGTTATTTCTTATTTGACTTAAGCATTAATGAGTCATCGTCTGAATATCAATGACGCCCTTTGATGAGTGTTGATCTTGACAGAACTTACTGCTGAGACAGGGAAGGCAATCACCAAGGCAGCTTTGGTTGGTTGGTGACTAGATCTCATACTTTACGCCTCCCTTAATATGTTCTACCTCTTACTGCTTTAAATTCTCAAAAGTATCTCGTTTTATCTCTTATTGCTTAAATTCTTTACTTTTACGTGCTTATTTATAAATTGTTTGATTGGATTTATATTGCTCGATAATCTGTATTTGTTTTCTTGCAATGTGAAATAATAAATTGTGCGTTGAATATCACTTATTGACTTGAGATAGGGAACTTGTTTTTGACTTATTAACATTCTTTAATGTGTATGAATGTTAGTATTTTCAATGCGTACATTGATTAATTATTTAAAGATTTCTTTAATGTGTATTTCAAGTCAATAAGTTTAAAATATTAATTTTATTAGCGAGCTTAAGTAGATGGAACCAAAACGCGTTAGATTGAGCTCATCAGTACGAATTTCAACGACGTTTAGCCCGGAAGACAAGAAAAAGATAAAGGAAAGCTCAAATTAAATGAGACCCTAATCCTTGATGAAGACGGAAATATCTTGGTACTAGAAAAAATAACTACACAAGAACATACAAACTTCATGAACACTGAATCAACTGCTACCTCACGAGCACAAACCTATCCAGAAAGTACTATTGGAACCCTAGATTATGAACAAGATAATCCTCCGAGAAGAGCGGCTCCCCCATACACTAACAACAATCCATTTCTCAGAACACTAGGAAGAAGACGACCCACAGAATTAACTTTCTTTGGATCTGGGGCAGTACTACTAAACATAATCGAATGTGACCCCCAACTATACGACACTTATCTAGAACAATGGATGGTATCCGTACAAAGAGACTATCTTTCAAAACATGAACTCGATGTAGAAACAGGAGAAGCTATGCTTCGAATAGGAGAGAATTACCTAGGAGAAATGGCTAGGTCATCATAGGAAGCATACAAAAAGAAATTTCTAGAAGAAGTAACAAAACTAGCAAGTAAAGGAAACAACATAATAAATTTTTGCTATGCTATTCATAGGATTCTCACTGCTAGGGATGCAAACACAGGCTTAGACATTAGGCAAAAAGAGGCAATGAGAGACTTAGAACAAATACAACTTTTTGATTGGTCTATGATAAAAAAATTCTGCAATGACTTTCTACACTTAGCTTCTATATCAGGAAATTACTATAATACAGATGTAGGAGAACGACTAATAAAGATCTGAAAGAAAATAGCTCGTCTATCGAATACATTTTGGTGATATATTCTTCTTTGTGCTCAAAATTATCTTCTACTATATATATATATGATACCAATTTTTAATTTTTTTTGGTTTTAATTTTAATTTTTTTGGTTTTTTTATTTGGTTTTATTTTGGTTTAATTTTAAGTTATTAGCCTTCTGAAACTAACGCCATCAAGGCCCTGAGATCTGAAGAATCCAAGAACGGCCTCGGCCCTCTCGGCGGACAGAAAACGGGGGAGCGACTTGTAGACCGTGGAAGCATCGTTGGCGGAGAACCCGCATGCATTCACGAGGTAATCGACTCGGAAGTGCGGATCGGAAGAAGCGGTAGCGCCTGAGGAGGAGACGGAAGTGCCTGTGGAGAAGAAAAAGATGCGATGGAGTTGGGTCCTAGGAGGGAGGGCATAGCGGCGTACGAGACAGTGAAGCATCGCGTCGGCGCGTCAAGCGACAGCAAGAGGACGACCTAAATCCATAAAACCCTAATTCAATCAGATCTTCCGGTCTAACTTCACTTACGACCCCCTTGTTCCATGTAGATCAAGGCAATGTAACGCTTTTTGGCTTGACCTACTTAGCTCATAGATCATTGCCTTTTTATTTTTAATAATTCAGTTGTCTCAATTTTACTTGAATATACATTACGAGATTTATCTGAAACATAATTTATATATATATATATATTATTCTATACAATTTATCTGTAGCACCCGTAAATATTTTCATTATCCACCATTTAATCTCATAAAATTCAAAAATTGAGCTATAATACATAAGCAACCAGACGACGAATAATAAAAGTGCTCACGAATAAATTATGTAGAATGACATTTTTATATTTGTTAAATTCTACCGTGTTCTATTTGATCATAACATTAGTAAAGTGGACACGAGAATGTTATCTTGAGCGCTTATTTCCTGTGTATCCATCCGCGACGCACAGTAAATGAAAAATACATAGTGTTTCTTCATCGTATGAAGAACTTAGTGTCATCGTCATTCTATCGAATTCCGACAGTGATCCGATAGGAATCCGACCATGGTGTGATCGGAGTCAGAGTCCGACTGAACTCCGACCACAATTCGATTGCACCAACAATCTCTCCATTTTTGATGATTGATAAAACTACCATCTCAAGTCTACCAATTCTCCCATATTGACAATTCTCACATCTCAATGAAAATTCCAACGAACCCTAATTGGTAACTTGGTAACTTCTCCTCCTTTTTGACATTACATCAAAAAGGTCCTCAAGGGTGTCAATGTCTTATATCCCAATGAGATCTTACAATCTTCCCCTTGGCATGCCCTCAATCTTTCTAGTGATAATCCTATATCACTTAAGAGAGGCGAAATCCCTCAATTTTCCTCCCATGAAGAAAAATACACATCCATCTTCTCAAGATAGATACCTCCCCCTAAAGGCTTGCTCCCCCTGACCATTGCTCCAACAATGTTCTTGAGAAGTCCCTAAGCCAATAGGAACACAAACCTAGCTCAACATGGGCCTAACATTTCGAAATCGTGCTAGTCGACTCTCGACCTACTAATCGATCGGGCTTAACATCGATGATCGTCGTATCGTGGCGATTGGTGATAATTGCATTATCTGATTTTACATTTGACTGGATTTTAAAAATTCATAAGTAAATATACGTAATTTGAAAAATCTTGAAAATTTATACGTATAATACTTATCACAAACATTATGGGTGAAAAATATTAAAAAATTATTTTACCCATAAATTATTGAGATTGATACAAAGTTCAAAAGTTGAGAAAAACTTCAATATTGAGCTCTCTTTGTATCACCTCATTCAATGGTGATTGCTATCAAAAGATAGACTTCACCAAGGTTTTTCAAAATATTTTTCAAATATTTTTAAAACCTTTAATCATTTTTCCTAAAACATCTCACTTATATCTAAGTGTATAAAACACATACAAGTCAAGTTTTTAGTGAGATATGGGTTTTTACTTTTTAATGGTCTCATGCATATTCCAATACAACTCTATTTGATTCCCTTATGCATGAGACTTCAAATCATGTCATTGTCCTTAAATCCATTTTATTTTATGCATGATGATGATTATGACATAAATATGATATAAGTAAACATGTGCCAAAATCATGATGTCATGACATGTGAATGAAAATTAAGTATACATGACATCTAAACATAACTCTAAATATGATCATGACATTTTTATAGATAAAAATGAAAATTGTGTCATGACATGGCAAGATAAATAATTTATGGCAAGTAAAAAGTACTAAGGTATAGAATACCTAAGTGTTAAGCCCAAATTGTCATTTATAGGGATTAAATCCATTTTGCCTTAATGCCATTTATCCCCTAAGTGTGCCAAAAATCCAAAATGACACATCATGACTCCTATAACATAATTGTGCCAATTTAAATCATTTTTAACTTCTCAAGCACATTGGCACATCCTAATGTGTCAACTCTACTATGGTTAGGTTAACTACTCATCCACTTAGGGTTGACACACCCTAACCCATCTAACGTGAATCGATCACGCTTCTAGGAACTCAATACCTATTGGAGCTCCTTGGGTTAAAAGGTATTCTCTATGGATAACTTCCCTAGATACCTTCCTAATGACCTTTTACTTTGAAACCATAATCTTTTGGGTCTTTCCTAAGTCAACTCTAGAGGCAACTCCCTCTTTGACCTTCTTAGTGGCTATATTTGATTTCTTTGAGGTTTTAGCCACTAGACACCTACCATGGTTGGACTTAGGGATGACTTCCCTACTAACCTTGATTTTCCTAACCCTAGATTTTGTTCCATAATCAAATGGAACATTATGATAAGTCTTCTTGGGCTTAGGTTTGTAACCCAAACCTTCCTTGCCCTTAGACCGTTCTTGCTTCCTAGGTCTTGATTTTTGGCCATTTGACCCTTGAATTGAATTTTCTATAATCCTAAGGGTTTTCTCCATTCTCGCAAACCTTGACCTCAAGACTTGGTTTTCAAGCTCTAGTTTTTCCAATTTTGATTTATCATAAGATTTTTGGGAAATGCTCTTCTTCTTAAGTATATGCCTAGATTTCTTGGGATTAAGGACTAAATTTTCTTCTATTCTCCTAATTGACTCCCTAGGTAAAATAGGTCTAGAATTATTGGTCCTAGGTTTGTCCTTAGATAATTCTACATGCTTGGCACCTAGGCAAAAGTATTTATTTCTACTAGTATGCTTTTCATTAATAATTGCAAGAAAACTAAAATAATTTTTTGCATGCTTATTAACCCTAGAAATTGAAGGTGTATTAACTAAATTTATCTTAGGGTTAGCTTTAGAAGCCCCCTACATGAGATGCTCCTTTTTGTGTTTTCTTCTTCTTTTCCCTAGGGCATTGACTCTTATAGTGTCTCCGTTGGTTGCATTTGAAACATACAATGTGCTCCTTGCTTCTAATTATGGGGACTCCGACATCCTTTGACTTTGGGTTGACTTTTGGTGCCGGTGTCTTCTTCTTAGCCAATTTTGGGCATTTGCTCTTGTAATGCCCTTTTTCCCTACACTCATAGCATATTATATGATCTTTATTTAAAATCAAAATACTTGAGTTACCTAGGGAATTTTCGCTTCTCCCGGATGTAGATGCTTCTTGTTCTTGCTCCGGGATGAGTATCCTCTCCTCCCCCTCAATGCTAGAGGTGGAGGTTTCCTCCAAGTCATCCACATCTTCGAATATGGATGGCGATTCTTCCTCGACATTCTCCTCTACTTGTGCCGGTTCGGAGTTCTCTTGAAATTTTACCACCTTATCCCACAACTCCTTTGCATCCCTATAAGTTCCTAATCTAGACCAAATATGGTTAGGAATCAAATCATTAAGTAATTTAATTACCTCGAGATTTGTCTTGAATTCCTTGACTTGGTCCATTTTGATTTTTCCATTTGCTTGTTTTCTTTATCCCTAGGCATTTTAAAATCATTTTCTATAATTAACATGAAATCGAAATTGATTTCGAAATATACCTCCATCCTTTTCTTCCACCAAGAAAAATCTCTATCGAATTTCGGTGGATGGATGAAGCCGACCATTGTTGGGATTGAAGCGTCTTCTTTTTCACCCTCTAGCGGTGCTTTCGCGGCGGTTAAGCCTTGAAGAGCGGCCTTGGCTATGATACCACTTGTTGGAGATCGGGTGGCCGACTAGAGAGGGGTGAATAGCTCTTTTAGAGTGCGATGAAGGCAATCGCTCATTCGTCGCGTGCTCGTCTACAATTGTCGTTAATACGCAGCGCAGCGGAAACAATAGAAATAATAACAACAATATAAGCATACAACAATACACAAGATATACGTGGTTCGGAAGCGAATGATTCCTACTCCACGGGTGAGCTCAACGAGCTCGTGTTATGCGCACGACACTAACAACACTCCTTCTCGATAACATGTCGGAGGTGGAGAAACCTCGTACAAGTAATTACAAAAGTAATACGAAAACGTACAAGCAAATACAAAGAACACAAATGAAATACGCAAAGAACACTCTACAATAAATGACTTTGATCTCTTACTTGTTGCTTGCTTTGACTTGCTCTTGAAGGACTGGAATGCAGCAGCAATTCTCCTTCAAAATCTCCCCAAAGGCCTTGGTGAAATCCTCCATCTCGAGCTCCATTTATAACCTGCATCGAGCTGTTTTTGCCTCGATCAGTCGACTGCCCAAAGACATCAGTCGACTGCTCCTGTGTCCGTTGTCTCACAACGACAAGATCCACGCTGGACAAATTCCAACGGATCACCCATCAGTCGACTGACATTCACCATCAGTCGACTGATCACCTAGTAGTCGACTGCCCAGTCGGCTACGGAGCGTTCTATGTCCGCGACCCTTCCATCAGTCGACTGTCATCCCTTGGCAGTCGACTGGCGTCGACTAGAGACTTCTGGGCTAAACGTCGTTGAAATTTGTGCAGATGAGCTCAATCTAACGCGTTTTGGTTCGATCTACTTAAGCTCGTTAATAAAATTAATATTTTAAGCTTATTGACTATGAACTCTGCAAAAGGTTGGAACCGTAAATCTAGCGGTTCCCATTGATCTGTCTCACGATCATTGTGAGAAAGGTAAATCACGAAAGATTCTATGAGTCTTGACATGGTGGCCAAGACATGTGAGAGGCATCTGAATTCAGAAAAGAACTTTAGACCTCATCCGAAATCGATCCATATCACTTCTATAAATACCATCATGTCTTAACTACTATGCCATCCCCGCGAGGACGACTATGTACGATTCCATTGCAAAATGCATATTTGATCCACATTAAAAAATCTTTAAATAATTAATCAATGTACGCATTGAAGATACTAACATACATACACATTAAAAAAGAATGTTAAAAAGTCAAAAACAAGTACAGATTATCGAGCAATATAAATCCAATAAAACAACTTACAAATAAGCACGTAAAAATAAAGAATTTAAGCAATAAGAGGGAAAACGAGATACTTTTGAGAATTTAAAGCAGTAAGAGGTAGAACATATTAAGGGAGGTGTAAAGTATGAGATCTAGTCACCAACCAACCAAAGCTGCCTTGGTGATTGCCTTCCCAATCTTAACAGTAAATTCTATCAAGATCAACACTCATCAAAGGATGTCATTGATATTCTGACGATGACTCATTAATGCTTAAGTCAAACAAGAAATAATATAAAGAAAAATATATTCAATGTAGTAAACTATCAGAAGAGAAAAGAGAAGTAGAGGAAGAAGAAAAGTTATCTTCTATGTAGCTGAAGAATGCCCTAGATGACTCCCAACGCCTGAGAAAAGGCCTCGAGAAGAAGAGGAGAAGAGAGCCTGCCTCCCACCCACGAAGAAGCGCTTCAAGAAGAAGAGGAAGATGAACCCCCTCAACCAAAAAACTATCCCAACTCTTATACTAGATCTCTGATTTCTCCACCGACCAAACTTATCTGCCAGTTGTGTCCTTTAACGGTCGGACTATTAGGGGACAAATATGGTGGGAAACTTTATCTGCTCTGACATATTCTTTATTTATCATATATAGTGGAAGCAAGAATATTCCAAAGAAATCGTCATGTGAGCATGTGCATTCTGGAAGGGTCACATGTATAACTTGTTAAAAGCAGCCTGCATGACTCGAGAAGAGTCGCTGACTCGAGAGAGTCACATGCATGGCTCAGTAAGAGCAGTTTGTATGACTCAAGAAAAGAGAGCTTGGGAAGAGCTAGGGAATGCGGGGTGCTCGGGCATGCACGAGTGAGGAGTTCTGCGGCTTAAGAAACGACATGACTCAACGAGGAACTTGACACTCAGGAATGCATTGGTGCTCAGGCATGCGGGCGAGCCGGCGCACGGGGGAGCGGGTGCTCGGGCAAGGAGTTCCCACTCGAAATGCACGGGCGAGTGAGCGCTCGAGCGAGCGGTGCTTAGGCAAGTGAGCGCATAGGTGAGTAGGTGCTCGAGAGAAGTGGATGACGCATCAAACACTTGGGAGGGGACACTCGGAACGTTGTCTTGTGACTCGGAAGAGAACACGAGAAAGCTATGACATGACTCGGAAGAGGCACACGAGAAAGTTATGATGCAACTCGATTGCAATCCGATTATAGTTTGACCGACATCGGAGTTTGGCTGGATCGCGATTGGTCTCGATTGCGGTCGCCGGCGGGCACAACGCTGGTGACTGCAATTCAATAGAATTCGATCGAAATCCGATTGCTCGACGGCGATGTCGAGCGCTAGAGGGTGCTCGGGCATCGAGTGAGAAGCGCAGCTAGCGAGGTGCTCGAGCATCAAGTGGGTGCTCCAGCATGGGAAAAGCGGGTGCTCAAGCGAGACGAAACACGACGCAGCTACTGTACATTCCCTGTTATCGTGCACAAATCGTCCACCGTGCAATGCCCAAGATAACATTCTCTGTAAAAGGTTGGAACCGCCAACCTAGCGACCCCCACCAGCGATCATTGTGAGAGAGATAAATCACGAAGGGCCCTATGGCCTTGACGTGGTGGCCAAGAAATATGGGGGGTCATCTGAATCTAGAAAGAGCTTTAGACCTCCTCCGGAATCGACCCATGCCACTTTTGCAAGCACCGTCGTGCCTTAGCCACCACACCATTCCCGTGGAGAAGCCCACGATAACATTCTCGTATATATATTAGAGAGAGAGAGAGTTTTGATATGCTGGATGACAATCGTTGTGCGTCGCGTGCACGACGACTTCTCGACTGTTCGATCAAATGGGAAATGCACAATATTTTCCTCCGTCTTTTCTTTTTCGATGAACACTATAGTCCAGCCCCTGAACCCATTGGGGTCACTGTTGTCGTCTGGCCGACCGAATCGCGACAAGATTGTGACTGGAATTTGACCGAATTGCAATCACAATCGCGACCGATTCTGGTCGTGATCCGACCGGGATCGGAGTCCCGTCGGATTGCTATCGAAATCAACCGCAATTGCAGCTGCCATCGGTCACGATGATGGGGACCGCAATTCGATCAGATTTCGACCGCAATTCAGTCGAATTTCGACCGCAATCCGATCATAATCTGGCCATGGTCTGACCGACACCGGAGTTCGACTGGATCACGATCGGACTCCGATCGAATTGAGACCGGAATCAACCGCGATTGCAGCCTCAATTCAACTGGAATCCGACTATGGTCCGATCGAACTCCGACACTGATCGAATCACACTCAAATTCTGACCGGATCGCAGTTGAAATATAACCACTCGACGACGATGTCGAGTGGTAGAGGTGCTCGAGCGTTAGGTGGAAAGTGGAGGTGGAGGTGCTCTGGCGTGGAAAAAATGGATGCTCGGGTGAGATAGAGCGCGACAATATTACTATGTATTTTCTGTTATCAGGCACGACTCACGCGCAACGCTTATATATATAGAGAAGATATCCTACATATCTTCTGTTGGGCAACCGTGCGACTACCACAGTAGCGTACCCGGTCAACAATAAGGCCCTTGTTTTCCTTAGGTTTTACTCTGCTCGTCGTATGTCGCGGCAGCTCCGTGATCCCGCACCCCGTCGCACACCGCGTACAACTCCACGATCCCACACCTCACCGCGCGATGTCCCATCGGATCCGTGCTAAAGCTCAATTCCTAAACCCAGTCAGGTCGCCTGCACTGTCTCCTTCTTCCCAAGTCTCAGCCAAGGGAGTCAATGCCCACCACAGTTGCTACGCCACAAGTCACCGGAGCCACCTTTTCCGACTTTATGGAAGCATCGTTGCCCTCTCAAAGCTCTCCACATTCCTCTATCTATGGATGTTAAGCTCTTCTCCTTGGCTCCCTAAATCGAAACACCCCACTCTCTCTCAAAGCTCCGGCTAGATGTCTGCAACCAGCCAACAAGTGATGTAGATTACTCCTCGTGGTTCGGCGAGCCTCCCCTTAGCTCATCTTTGACATCCATTGCGGTTTCGTTTTCGATTTGTTTTCGTCCCTCTGCAGGAACAATGGCGAACAGAGGGAGATCAGGGGAAACGTTGCGAATCCAACAGCATCACACCGACGCCACCATCAACGCCCTCCTGCTGCCGATAGCTCCTCACTCCAGCTAGCCAATGGCGCTGTCATCTCCAAGTAATGTCCAAACTTTCTTCTTAATCTCCAGCTTGAAATCACTCGATTAGCAGCGATTCAGCACCGGGAAAGCCTAGCTCTGGTGTCTCCCTTACCTCAGGTGGTACCCATCATGTTTGCTCTGACCAGATCCGTTAACAACACCGTCATCTCCAAATCCCTCCGATGAACAGTAATCATGTACAGGATCCCATTTATTAATAATGTTCTCCAACGTGCAAAAGGTTGAAATCCGTCAACCTAACGTCCCCTACTAGTCCACCTCCGGATCATCGTAAGGGAGATAAATCACGATAGACCTTTGCCTTTGAGACTAGTAACTAGCGCATGGATGGACATCATCCTCGCATTTGCGAGGAATTGACCCGTTATCCTATGATGTAACATTTGCATGCGTTAGCCATTAGGTCCTTCCCGCGAAGGCGTCAATAATGTTCTCCATGAACAGTAGCCATGGATAGAATTTTGTTAATGTCCTGATTGTGGGATAAGAATGACCGGGCACGATGTGGCAATCACTTAGCGTATGAAAATTCTATACAGAGAGAGAGAGAGAACCGTGTTACGTTGGGCGTGCACAGTGCACCCAACATCAACAGTGAAAATACTGTTCATTCCTCCCTCAGTCGCTAATGTTGGGCGCGCACTGCGTGCGATTAGCATAACATTGACGTATACATATAATCAACTCATCGGTGAGAACTCATAAGCACCTTCATTATCCACTATAGTTAAAAAAAAAATTAATCTATAATGCGCATCCAATCATACGGTGAATAATGAAAATGAATGAGTTATATATATATATATATATATATATATATATATATATATATATATATATATATATATATATATATATATATCCAAGTGTTATGTGAATGTGAAATCACTATTCACTTGGCCATCACGCACAGTACATATATATATATATATATATATATATATATATATATATATTGGGCGACTTATGTCGGGCAACTCGAGTGCGATAACGGATGCACGGTAACTCCGTCGCACGAGCAAGCAATAGGAATAGGGAATGGAGTGTTTCTTCCTCGTCGAAGCTTTGTGCACCTTCACCACTCGGCATCGCCACTGAACAGTCGGATTCCGACAAGAATCCAACCATGATCTGATCAGAATGATTGCAATCGAGCTAGACAGTCACAGCGTTGCGATCAAATTTCAACCGCAATCCGATCGAAATTCGACTATGATCCGATCGGACTCCAATTCTGACCAGACCACGACCGAATTCGAATCGTAATCCGACCACAATCCGATCAGACTTCAAGTCGGGTCGCACTGCGACTAAATTTCGACCAAATTACGATGGAAATTCGATCGAAATCTGACTTCAGTTATATTAGTTGAATGACGATGACCTGAAGGTTTAGGAATTGACTATAGTTCTTATCAGAGAAGAACGTCGCAAACGAAAATACTATATATTTTTTATTTACTATATAATCCCATAAATTAGACGGAGATTGGATGGCTGTAATTGAATCACGCACGATAATACAACGTATCATTCCTGCCTATATTTTAAACCCTGCCTTGTTCTGATTGATCATAGCATTATTAAAGTGGATTGTATGTATATATATACACACACGTCAAAGAATGTTAATCATTCAAAAAAAAAAAGTTTCCAATCTCAAATAAACAACTTATAAATAAGCACATAAAATTAAAGATTTTAAGCAATAAGATGGTAAAAGAAGATAAGTATTAGCTTAGTCACCTTACAAAGCTGCCGTGGTGATTGCCCAACCATATATATATAGCAGAAGATGCTTCAGATAATTTTGAGAACAAAGAAGAATATATCATCAAAATGTACTCGATAGATGAGCAATTTTCTTTCAGATCTTTTGGGACAACAAAGATGAATATGTCCTTGTGTAGAAGAAATTGAGAAAATAAACTAGTTGAATTTTGGTGAGAATTTGAGAACCAAAATACAACCTGCAAAGAATTGAGACACAAGGTATAAATTTGAGATGCAGGAGGAGAATAGAGGGAAAGATAATCATGGAAGTTTATTGCTTGGATAAAGAAAAGAAGCTCATGAAGATGGAATTTAACTGGGGTACTGCAGAGAACAGTCCGCATAAGATAAAAAAAGAACCTCTTCTTGCAGGAGCAAACACAATGGAACATTTTGAAATCTAATTCTCACAATCTCAACAGAGATCTAGGAAATAACTTAGACATACTCACACCCATGCCACAAACTAAACCATGATATCATCTCAATATACGTGGATATCCCAAAGAATGAGGAACTTTCAATTGATTGCTATACTACCACTACTAACTTCAGTTCTCATTGTTTCAACTAAGATTGTTTACAATCACTGTATAATTCAAATTAAGATAGTTAAGATAACTTCGGATGGAGTATTATCTTAAGAACCAAGTCGAGATATGAATTGTTATTCAGACGGAGTTCAATCTACCAACGAATGAAGGAGAGTTGATGGACTGCGATAAATGGGCCAACGCAATGAAGCGACAAGCAGAGGTCGATGCAAAAGTCACTCAAATCTTACAATGTGATCTATCCAAAGAACTCAACCTCATTGGCCCATTCATCAGCCGCCAAGGACCTCTGGAACAAGCTCATTGAACTTCATGAAAGCGTGTCCAACACGAAAGTATGTAAAAGAGATTTATTGGTCAATAAATTGTATAATTTGAAATGCAAGATAATGAGACTACGAGCCAACTTCATGCTCGCATACAAAACATCCTAAACATCCTAAACGACCTTCACGCCATCGGACAAAAGATAGAGAACTGCGACATCATAAGTTAAGATAGTTTCTGAAACAAATCCTTTTCAACTTGAACAGGTTGCAAATTGTAACTGGGAAAACCTAACATCCTCATGTCTACAGTAACATTGCATGTATAATATAGTATAAAAATAGAAATAATTTCTCTTTAACCTAACCTAAAGACATGGGCATTGCAGTCCGGCATACATACAACTCTGATTGTGAGAACTGAGAAGTTCCTAAAACAGATGCTTGTCAACAAAATCAGGTTGCAAAATGGAAATCGGAAAACCTAGCATCCTCATGTCCACAGTAACAGTTATTTATATAATATAGAATATGAAAACTACAATAAAGATTGGTTCAATATCATTGCTTAACCAGTCATAAAGAACATACTCAAATAAATCCCTGCATTCATTTGCAGTTTGGATTATTCCCTTTGAACTCAGCTACAGTTCCCAAGACTTCAAGAAGTTTGGGGAGTTTATCTTTGTAAGGGAGAACAAATTTCTGCAAAAATATTGGACCCGGTGATGAGAAAAACGTATGTAGCTTGTTTTTTGAAGCCCATAAACCTTCAGATTTCAATATCTTCATCAAATGAAATCGAGGAATTAACCTCTTTTCCAAACTGAAACATAAAATCATTGGGTGGTTAGCAATGTCCGAAGGTGTAATTTCAACATCCTTAATAAAAAATTCCATCTTTCTCTGCAATGCCCCTATGGAAAGGTTTAAAAAGGCTGGATGTTTCTTGACTGCAGCAATGAAATCCGAATTTGACCAACCAAAACTGTTCATGAGCTTGGCTTGGGCCTCAAATCTTTTCCTGCTGACCATGTGCAGCACAAAAAGGATCCAGAGGAACATCCTAGATTCTCGGGGAATTCCAATCCCGTCAGCTCTATCTACCAGATCACGAAGGTTCTGCACGATGAAGCTGGGGTGCGTTTTAAGGATACGAGATACCCGGTCTTCAGGAATACCACATTCATCCCGTAAGAAGTTCAAGTTAGGGCGTACCACATTCTCAACGCTGTTGCTCATAAACCTATGGATCGGAAGATTCCTGAGGAGGATCTCCCTCGAACCAAATAAACTTTCCCAAACCTTCAATCTGGGGAGAAGCGTGTTCTGGACGTTGAGGGAAATGATCGAGGGTTGCCGGACAACGACATTGACGACGTCGGACTCAGATAACCCCATGTCGCGCAAAAATTTAAACTTCGGAGCGAGGTTCGTCTCCACATCCCAGCCGAGCAATCTTGGTTTCCAAACTATTATCATTCTGAGATTAGCGCTGTCAAGGCCTTGAGATCTGAAAAATCCCACAACAGCGTCGGCCTTCTCGGCGGACTGACAACGCGGGAGTAACTCGGAGACCTTGGAAGCATCGCCGGTGGAGAAGCCGCATGTATTCACGAGGTACTCGACCATGAAGTGGGGATCGGCAGAAGCGGTGACGCCTGAGGAGGACGCGGAAGTGCCGGTGGAGAGGAAGACGCGACGGAGTTGGGTCGATGGAAAGGGGGCATGGCGGCGGACTAGGAAGTGAAGGTGAAGCATCTCCACATCAAATCGGCCGACGAGGAAAGCTCGTCCCAAATATAACCCAAAGACCAAATTGTGAAACCCTACTTGATTTGAAACCCCTCTGGCCTCTGCTCTTCCGGGTTAATTTCACTTTGACCCCATATGTGTTTCATATTTTTTTAAATCTACACATAAATATCATCCACTTTAATTTTTGATGCTTGAAAGGAGTTAGATGATGCGATAAGAAAATAGAGTATTCTTATAGAATCCGATTAGGATGAAAGGTCTAAAAATCTCACCGATTTCATATGACCTCTCTCGCTCACCGTGTCAAGAGATTTCATTCCCTGCGATTTATCTCTCACACAAGATCCTAAGGCGAATAATAGGAGTCGCTAATTGCATGATTCCCAATTTTTACATATATGCTTGAAAGGAGTTGAGCATTTTCTCAAGACATTTTTTTTATATATCAAATTACGCAACTAATTCTAATAATACTCTTTTCGTCTATTTTAAACGTAAATGAAAATAAAAAATAATAATATTTTTATTTAGATAGGACCAAACTGAACCCATTTTTTTTTATCAAAAAAACCTCTTTAAAGCCATATATATAATAACTCATTAAACTCCTAATGATCTTTTACATTTATTCATATTTTAATTTTATAAATTTGATACAAATTTTATATTTTTAAGATCATTAATTATAGTTATATTAAAGTGTTTGATAAAATAATCATATTTTTATTTTTATTTTTTCATTGATTTATTAATTTCACATCGTTTTTCTTTATTTTTGTAATAAAAAAATATTGAAATAAAAAATTATTTTTAAAAAACTTTTTGCATTTATTAAAAAAGCAAAAATAAAAATAAAATTGTGAATAAATTTGAGACATTATAGATTTTTTTTTAAAAAAAAATTATCAATGCTTTTTTAAATGAAATTCACCGATGAAATAATAAAATTTTATTTTTCTTGATTTAATTTAATTCGATTTAAATAAAAAAAATTATTTAAATTTAGGATTAAAAAAGACAAGAAGTTAAATAAGTCATTTGATAAAAATAAAAATAAATAAAAATCCAGTGTACCTTTGAGAATTTTGAAGGGAAAAAAAAAACAGTCTATCCGAAGGAGTTTTAATTTCAATCCTATACATAATTTAGACAGACAGACAGGAATGCTGAAACTAATCCAAAATATCATGTCGACATAAAAGATAAGTACATCCAAAAGAATGAGGGATTTATTTGCCCAACAAAATAATATAGTAAAGGAAAGGTTTATCTGTAAAAATTGAGAATCTGTCCAACTAGCAGCCTCTGTCATCCGTCTCAGGGCACTGATAAATCGCGGGGGAACAAAGTCCCTTGACACGGTGGCAAAGCAGGGAGGGATCTATCTGAAACCAGAGGGGATTTTAGGCCTCTCATCCGGAATCGAACCCTGCCCATTCTGCAAGCAACACCCTGCCTTACCACCGCATCATCCCCATGGGAACAAAGGAAAGGTTTATCGTCACTACACCACAACAAGGACAATAACTACAAACTATAAGTTCTAACTATTTAGAGTTAACTAGATGAATAATTTTCCAACAATGAACAATGCAAGATTATATAGATGGTAAAACCCAGATCCCTTAGGCAACTATGAACAATTATAAATAGAGTTTCTGTTGACTGTTGTACCTTCAGTTCGATTCAAAAACTTAAGCAGGTGATAAACTCTTTCCTCATAATAAGAATATCGGTAAAGGTCAATGAAGGAGGTTGCAATGTGAATTCTAAGCTCCTTCAACTTTCAAGTATCGTTGAGACTAATTTGAAAGAAAATGGGATCTCTATAACCTTGCATATGGCAGTGTCGCCGAGCATACATCTGACTCTGCTTGCAAAAAGGGGGGAAATCGCCTTTCATAATTCTATAAAAAAAAAAAAAAAATCTTATTAGGAATTCAACCGACATATTCCTAAAACAAATCCTCTTTAACTCAATCAAGTTGCAAAATAGAACTCAGTAACAGTGGCATCAACATGAAAATTAAAAATGGTTTCTCTATAATCATGGCAGATTTCCAGGCTTAAATCCAACTCTGCTTGTCAAAGAGGGAAAAAATCACCTTTGATGATTCTAAAAGACAAATACCTTCTAATTGGAAGGAGTTCAACTGACAAGGTCGTAAAACAAATCCTTTTTCAACTCGATCAGGTTGCAAAATAGAACTCAGAAAACCTAACATCCTCATGTCTACGGTAACAGTTAGATTCATAATATAGAATATGAATACAGCAAGTAAACTATATGAAAACTACGACAAGATTGGTTCCATATCATTGCTTATCCGGTCAGAAAAATCAAACCTATATAAATCATGCATTCATTCACAGTTTGGATTATTCCCTTTGAACTCAGCTACACCTCACAAGACTTCAAGAAGTTTGGGGACTTTATCTTTGTAACGGAGAACAAATTTCTGCAAAAATTTTGGACCCGTTAATGAGAAAAATATACGCAGCTTGTTTGTTGACGTCCATAACCCTTCAGATTTCAATATCTCCATCACGTGAAATCGAGGAATTAACGCCTTTTCCAAACTAAAATCTAAAGGCGTCGGGTGGTTAGCAATGTCTGAAGGTGTAATTCCAACATTATTGACCAAAAATTCCATCTTTCTCCGCAATGACTCTATGGAAAAGCTTAAAAAGCTTGGATGTTTCTTGATTGCAGTAATGAAATCCGAATTCGACCAACCAAAGCTGTTCATGAGCTTGAGTTTGGCTTCAAATTTTTCCTCGCTGTCCCCGTGCAGCACATAAAGGACCCAGAGGAACATTCCGGATTCTCTGGGAACTCCAAGCCTTTCAGTTCTATCTACTAGAGCCCGGAGGGCATTTGGGTTCAGAACGATGAAGCCCGGGTCCCTTTTAATGATAAGAGAAACCCGGTCTTCAGGAATACCACATTCATCCCGTAAGAAGTTTAAGTTAGGGCGTACCACATTCTCAATGCTGTTGCTCAGAAACCTGTTACACCTTCGGAGGATCTCCCTGGATCCAAAAAAAACTTTCCCAAAACTTCAATCGAGGGAGAAGCGTCTTCTGAACGTCGAGGAAAAGAAAGAAGGGGTGCTTCATAACGACTTTAACAGCGTCGGACTCGGAAAACCCCAGGTCGCGCAAAAATTTGAACTTGGGAGCGAGTTTCTTCTCCACATCCCAGCCGAGCAAGTTTGGTTGCCACGTTATTAGCCTTCTGAAACTAACGCCATCAAGGCCCTGAGATCTGAAGAATCCAAGAACGGCCTCGGCCCTCTCGGCGGACAGAAAACGGGGGAGCGACTTGTAGACCGTGGAAGCATCGTTGGCGGAGAACCCGCATGCATTCACGAGGTAATCGACTCGGAAGTGCGGATCGGAAGAAGCGGTAGCGCCTGAGGAGGAGACGGAAGTGCCTGTGGAGAAGAAAAATATGCGACGGAGTTGGGTCCAAGGAGGGAGGGCATAGCAGCGTACAAGACAGTGAAGCATTGCCTCGGCGCGTCAAGCGACAGCGCGATGACGACCTAACTGGATGCCGTAAAACCCTAATTCAATCAGATCTTCTGTCTAACTTACGATCTTTTATTTTTCGACAATTTATCAAAAACAGTTAATAAAGTTCGGAGTTATCTAAAAAATAGAATATAGTTTCAGATTTATTAAATCACGCACCTAATTCCCCTTTTACCTTTTCCGTCAAACAGACTTGTAATTTAATGATGAGAGAGAATTTTCATAAATCCGAGCTACTATTGGAAATTCCGAACCATTTAAACGTTATGCTGAAAATTCAAATCCCAGCACCACAGTATTCCTGGGAATATAATTCTCAGCACCACCTTTTTTTTATCTGATTTCTAATTTATATCGGTCTGATTTTTGAAATATTGCTGTGAATACCTAATAAAATCTCGAATATCAAAAATTTTGGCCACGGATACACAGAGGGACACTACTCAAACTCAATAGACTTGAATTGGATCGAAAAAGAGGTGAATATGACCATCAATGGGTTTTGACCGAAACCCATTGATGTGTTGGTGCAGTGGGCACCTAAGTCGAACCTATGTTTTGATTATAGCAAACGATACAAAGTTAAAGCTTATATTGTTATCTCACGAGCTAAATCAAGTGTGCAGAAAAGTCTCAATGCTGGAGCTGAAGGCTAGCGACACCCGGAGGAAGCCGCGGTGGTCGGGCGACACTCGAGTTACTTCGGAGGGAGCCGAAGGAATCGAGTGGAAGGCCGGAAGCAAAAGTGACAAGTAAGTATCGAGGTAAGCTCGTGTGTGCAAGCGTAAGTGAGGTCGTGTCCTTTGTACGGGGACGTCCTTAGGCGACGATCCAACCCAAGACTTCCCATGGAAGGTCTATGTTGAGATCGGACGGCAAGTGGCCGTCGAATTCACTTGTATTTTGAGCTAAACTCCTTTTTTAGTCAAAAATCGTGGCTGCCAGTTCAACCAGCCAGTTCAACCGGTAGCTCAATCCGGCCACCAACCGGCGACTTCAACCGGCCAGTTCAACCGGTGGTCAAAAATCAGCCTCGAGGAGTCAAGCTTTATCACCATTTTTCAAGGAGTTTTGTGCCCATTTATGATTGGTTGAAGACCCATTCGTTGAGGGGCTTAAAGGCTATAAAAGGAGGGCCAAACCTAGGGTTTTTCATCAATTAAAAAGCTTCCAAGTGCTTCCGATACGCTCCGACTCTCCGACATCCCTACGACGGCGCCGAGATTTACGACTAAAGCTTCAACCTCCAATCCTTGAAGTCGTCAGATAATCTTTAATTTTGTATAAGTTGTCTTTATTTTCAAGCTTTAAATCATATCAAGGAGAGGGAGTGTCCTCTACCTTGAATCTTTATTGAGTTTTTAGTATTCGCTAACTCCTATCTCTATCGAGAAGGAGTTCGCTTAATATTTGCTCTCCGTATGCGTGGTCAAGGACCATTAGGGCCTTGGAGTAGTAGCCGTAGGCTATTAACCAAGTAAAAACCCCTCGTGTTTTTATTTATTTATTGCTATCTTTCCGCGTTTACTCGTGCGATTGAACGATTACGAAAAGTTTTTTTCTTAGCGCTATTCACCCCCTCTAGCGCCAAATCGATCCAACAATTGGTATCGAGTCGGGGTTGCTAAGATTTGGTGAAACCACCAATCTAGCTTTTTTACAGATTTATTTTCTTTTAATTCTGTTTATTTCTATTTATTTTGTTTGTTAAATTCTCTCCTTACTAATCCAAGACGAGTCTTGGTACTTGTTTTTGAGTTTTTGTCTTTGCTAGCTTTTCGGTCTTCGTCTCTTTTGTCTTTTTGTTTCAATGGCCCATCTCGAGGGTTTTAGCACCGTCCGACCGCTTTATAATGGAGATGACTTCCGTTATTGGAAGGGTCGGATGGAATGCTTTCTCAAAACCTAACTCGAGATGTGGATCATAATCCAAACGGGTTTCACACTTCCGACTAATGAAGTGGGTGACTCCTTGGATTATGATCAATGGACCGTTGCAACAAAACGACAAGTCGAAGCCGACGCCAAGGCAACACAAAGCCTCCAATGCGGCCTATCCAAGGAGGAGTTAAATCGCGTCGGCCCCTTCATAAGCGCAAAGGATCTTTGGACTAAACTAATCGAGTTACACGAAGGATCGGATCAAGCCAAGGTATGTAAGCGTGATTTGTTATTCAATAAATTGTACACACTAAAAATGCAGAACACGAATCGCGGACGCAACTCCACGCCCGTGTCCAGACATCGTCAACAACTTACACGCAATCGGGCAAAAGGTCGAAAACCGCAACCTTATAAGGTATGTTCTAAACTCTTTTCGAGGACTACCTTGTGGGCATCCATGGTCGATGCCTCTACAAGGTCTCGAGGATCTTTCTAAAATTAGGTTAGATGAACTCTTTTCCGATTTGAATTACATGAACAATCCAACTCGGAACCGAGAGGGGTATAGCTTTATTTGCAGGATCAAAGAAGAAGAAAATCGCAAGCAAGCCACCACCAACCGAGGAGGAAGGCAGTCTGAAGAAGAAGTTGACCGGAATTAGAACTAATGAACCTAGCTCGAAGAATAGCCAAGGGACGAAAGCGAACCACGACTCGACCCAACCAAGGTAAACCTAAAAGTTCTAATATTAGGTGTTATGAGTGTAACAGGTTTGGACATATCAAGTCCGAGTGCCCCAAGCTCAACCACCAAGGACCTAAGCACAAGAAGGCCCTCAACGCGACATGGGAAGAAGCGTCATCCGAAGAAGACGAAGACCATGTCTTCATGGCGAAATCAATTGAGTCAGACACGGAGACCGAACCCGAACTTGAGTCAGAACCGGAGGATGATTCGGACTACGAAGCAACCTTCAAGTCAAGCCACGGATACGCATCCGGTTCAAAAGATACCCTTAAGGTGAGTCGTACTTTATTTAATACTTTACATAATACGGTTAGGTTTTTGTCTAGGAAGTTAGCTAAGTCCGAGTCCAAGGTCGAGACCCTGGTTGAGGAAGTTAAACTCCTCAAACACGAAGTCTCCCTAACCTCTTCGACTAGTCGAGTTCAAGAGAAGGACTCAACTCGGGTTGAAAAACTCGAAGTTGAGAACTCACTCTTGAAAAGTCAAGTCGAAGATCTTAGGAATACGTTGGAAAGGTTTACTTTGGGATCCAAAGGACTTGACCTCCTACTTGGATCGCAAAGGGCCGTGTACAACAAGGCCGGACTAGGGTTTAGCTCAAACACGACCAATAAGTCGTATATGTCAATCGTAAGTAGACATAAAAAATGTGTCCAAGCATGGGTCCCTAAGACCACTTTGATTTCAACTCTAGGATCTAACTCGTACTGGGTTCCTAAGGACCAAATCCACTATGTGGATAGACCGAACCGATTCAACCGTCTAGGGGGAGCCAGTACAAAACATGTTTGTGCTTTAACTTAGAAATTGCATGCTTGTTTTTTTTTGTTGTTTTTTTTAACTCACTTGGAATACACAAATAACCAACTAAAAAATCCTTCGAAAAGATTGAGCCTCGGGGAGCCTCTTTTCAAATAACCAACTAAAATCCTTCGAAAAGATTGAGCCTCGGGGAGCCTCTTTTCAAAAATAACTAGTTAGACTAGGAAATAGTCTTAGGTGAGTCAAGTCATCATTTTCTTGAACATGACTTTGTCTAAGGAAGTGGTCGATGATCCGATAAAAGAAGGCCCATGTGTCTCGCCACGACCTGGAAGCCATGATCTTGAAAAGGTAAACTTGACAAGCCTTGGGTTAAATCCAAATCTAACTTGAACCTAAATCCACTTAATCAAACTTAATTAAAAATCATCTCAACATAAAATTACTTGAACCTAAATCCACTTAATCAACTTAATTGAAAATCATCTCAATATAAAATTACTTGAACCTAAATCCTAATTACTTGAACCTAAATCCACTTAATCAATTTAATTGAAAATCATCTCAACATAAAATCGCTTAAACCTAAATCCACTTAATAAATTTAATTGGGAGTCATCTCACAAAAAACACATAAGTATAACATGCTTGATCATATAGACTCGGGTGAGAGATGACCTAGGTTTAACAACTTACAACCAATTTAAAAATAAAAATCTAACATCCAATCCAACCACCTTGTGTGTAGGATCAATGGATGTTGGACAGTGGTTGCTCCCGACACATGACCGGGGATCAACTCAAATTCACAAAGCTTCGATTCAAACGACAAGGATCGGTAGCCTTTGGGAATAACGGCAAGCTCAAAATCATCGGATCAGATGATATCGAGCTTAACTCGAATTTTGTTATTAAAAATGTATTACTTGTAGAGAATTTTGAATATAACCTGCTTAGCGTAAGCCAATTGTGTGACAATAACTATAAGGTCGTATTTTTAGAAAATGAATGTGTAATTAAAACAAATGAAACAACTAAAACAATACTCAAAGGAACTAGGACAAATAACATTTATACAATGAACTTAATCAAATCCTCAGCCAAATGTCTTATGACACAGGAAGAGGAATCATGGTTGTGGCACCGACGACTCGGTCACTCGCACCCAAGACTCGTCCACAAGATGAGTCAGAGTGGCTTAGTCAGAGGTTTACCCAACCTCAACAACTTGGTTAATAAAATCTGTAATGCTTGTCAACAAGGAAAACAACCTAGGACACAACACAAGTTAACTAACCAGAGCAGACCTCAAGTGTACTTGAGCTCCTGCATATGGATCTATTCGATTCACATGGAGCCAAGTCACTCAATAAAAGTCAATATTGCTTAGTCATAATTGGCGGACTACTCCAGGTTTACCTGGGTTAGGTTCATCAAACATAAAAATGATACCCTAGATCAATTAATCAATCTATTCAAATTAATCGAGAATCAAAAAGACCTTAAGGTTAAAAGACTTAGAAGCGATCATGGTGGTGAATTTGAAAATCAAAGGTTCAGGCTTACGTAACCTAAGCGGATACCACCATGAATTCTCTTGCCCTAGGACCCCTCGACAAAATGGCCTAGTGGAGGCGGAAAAACCGAACTCTACAAGAAGCCGCTAGGACCATGTTAGCGAATATAACCTACGATAGGTTTTGGGCGAAGCCGTTAGCGACGGCTTGCTATACGAATAGGATCCTTATGGTAAAGAGGCACCTTAAGACCTCGTGTAGAGATTTATCACGATAAAATACCTAACATCAAGTACTTTAGGGTATTTGGGTGTAAGGTACATATTCTAAACACTAAGGATTACCTAGGAAATTTACATCCAAAACCACGTAGGAATCTTTCTAGGATGCTCAGCTACAAGCCGAGCTTATAGAGTATATAACCACGACACCCTTAGAGTCGGGAGACTATCGATGTAGTATTTGATGAAGGACATGAACCTACAAAACCCAGGCAGCCCCAGTTAGCGCGAGCCTACTCATACTAGACCTAACTCTGACCCTGAGATCGAGTCTAATCCACATCAACCAACTTCTCTTGTCGACCAAGTGACAAGTGATCCGAGTCAAACTAGTGTTCAACCAAGTCACCCCATTGATCAAGCATTAAGTGACACAAACCCAACCCAATCTAGGATTCAGACTAACCACCCTATCGATCAAGTGATAGGAGATCCTAATCTAGGAGTTCGAACTAGAGCATCCTATAGGAACCTTAGTCAAATTTCCTTAATTTCAAAGATAGAACCCAAATCAATTGAACAAGCTCTTCTTGATCCCGATTGGATTATTGCAATGCAAGAAGAGCTAGCTCAATTTACTAGGAATGAAGTGTGGGAATTAGTACCACCACCTAAAGACAAAACGACAATTGGAACAAGGTGGGTGTTTAGAAATAAGCTTGATGATAAAGGTGAAGTAGTTAGAAACAAGGCTAGGTTAGTCGCCAAAGGGTTCAGTCAAGTCGAAGGCTTAGATTACGACGAAACCTATGCCCCAGTAGCTAGACTCGAATCCATTCGAATGTTGCTAGCTTATGCCGCACATCGAGGATTTAAGCTATTTCAAATGGATGTTAAGTCGGCATTCCTAAATGGATACATTAAAGAAGAAGTTTATGTTAGCCAACCCCGGATTGAAAATCTAGATAAACCCGACCATGTTCTAAAACTTAAGAAAGCTCTCTATGGACTTAAACAAGCTCCTCGAGCTTGATGCGAAGACTTTCAATCCATCTTAAGTCAAAAGGGTTTAACCAAGGCTTAGTTGACCCAACTCTCTTTGTAAAAACCTTAGGTAAAGAAATATTCATAGCTCAAATTTACGTAGACGATATAATTTTGGAACCTCTAACTCAGCCTTACTAAACGAGTTCGTTTCACTCATGGAAAGTGAGTTTGAAATGAACTTAGTAGGCGAGTTAAGTTTCTTTTTAGGTCTACAAATTAAACAAACTAAGGATGGTACATACCTATATCAACAAAAATACACTAAGGAGTTAATTAAAAGATTTGGAATGCAAGACGCTAAGATAATAAACACCCCAATGGCGATTAATGTTAACATAGGAGAAGACCTAGAAAGTAAGTCCATTGACTTAAAGTACTATAGGAGCGCGATAGGAAGTCTCCTATACTTAGCTAGTCGACCCGACATCCTATTCATGATAAGTATGTGCGCCGGAGTTTCAAACTGTGCTAAGGAGTCTCACTAACCCTAGTTAAGCGTATCCTTAGATATCTTAAGGGTACACTTAACGTTGGTATTTGGTACCCTAGATCTACGGAGTTCGAACTAATCGGCTACTCCGATTCGGATTATGCGGTAGTAAACTCGATAGAAAGAGCACGAGTGGATTGTTGTCAACTACTCGGCTCAAGTCTAGTGAGTTAGTGCGATAGGAAGCAACATTGTGTTGCCTTATCTACCATCGAAGCGAATCGTTGCGATGGGTGAGTGTGTAACTCGGCTTCTTTGGATGAAGCACACTCTCCCGAGACTTTAGGTTGGACTTCACCAAAACTAAAATTTTGTAGACAACATAAGTTCGATAAATCTAACTAAGAACCTATATGCCATTCAAGAACAAAGCATATAGAGGTAAAACACCATTTCATTCGAGAACATGTGGCCAGCGCTCCATACAACTTCGAATATGTTGACTCAGTCTAACCTAGCGGACATATTTACTAAACCACTACCCAGCGAATTTAGTCTCTTGAGGCGAAAATTAGGCATGTGCGTAATAGAATAGGAACTTGCAAATTATATTTTTCTTACTACTATTTCTTACTTTTTCATGGAACTAGCATAGGACATACCTTAGATATCATGCACCTATAGATTTAAGGAGCCAATACATCTCACAACACATAGGACTAATGTGTTTGTGTATATGCGTAGATGGGCGTGAGATGTTAGGACCTTACTCTGCAGTTCAGGATGTGAAACTAGTGCATCGCTATGAACCATGGAGTATAATCATACATACTAACCGATCTCCAGACGATGGTTGATCCTTCATATCAATCAAGCCAAATATGAGTCGAACATTTCATAGATGAGCTTATTTTCAATATACTATTTTAATAAAAAATGTGGAACATGCTTGGACTTTAAATTTAGCAATTATTTTGATTTCCACACACCCCTTACTCTTTTCAATATACTGTGAAAGGGGAGAAAAAGGCCAAAGTTATAAGGGTCAAATTTTTTCAAATTTTGATAACTTAACTCTTACTTCATGTTTAAACCAAAAGTTAACTTTAGGTTTTGAGAACTTATTTAACTTTTGACAAAAGGCCAAGTTAAGAGAATTCTTAACTTATTTATGTCGAGTGTTTTACTTAAGGGGAGAAAGGGCTTAACTAAAGCGTTTTACTAAAGCTAATTTTAAAGCGTTTTACTAAAGCTAATTTTAAGTAATGTTAATTACTTAAAGCAACCCTCAAGGAGGATTAAGGTCTTTCTTCAAAGACTCACCCTCGGTCGAGGAGGTTTCCTCAAGGGGGAGTACTTGAAGAAAATCCTTACTACTCCAACTTAATCTTCATTTTTTTTCTCTCTCATGCACATTATTATTCTTCATGCTTGCTTAACTTTGTATGTGGGTTTGCCATAAATCAAAAAGGGGGAGATTGTTGGTGCAGTGGGCACCTAAGTCGAACCTATGTTTTGATTATAGCAAACGATACAAAGTTAAAGCTTATATTGTTATCTCACGAGCTAAATCAAGTGTGCAGAAAAGTCTCAATGCTGGAGCTGAAGGCTAGCGACACCCGGAGGAAGCCGCGGTGGTCGGGCGACACTCGAGTTACTTCGGAGGGAGCCGAAGGAATCGAGTGGAAGGCCGGAAGCAAAAGTGACAAGTAAGTATCGAGGTAAGCTCGTGTGTGCAAGCGTAAGTGAGGTCGTGTCCTTTATGCGAGGGCGTCCTTAGCGGCGATCAACCCAAGACTTCCATGGAAGGTCTATGTTGAATCGGACGACTAGTGGCGTCAATTCACTTGTATTTTGAGCTAAACTCCTTTTTAGTCAAAAATCGTGGTTGCCGATTCACCGCCAGATTCAACCGGCGGCGATTCAACCGCCGATTCAACCGGCGACAGTTCAACCGGCCAGTTCAACCGGTGGTCAAAAATCAGCCTCGAGGAGTCAAGCTTTATCACCATTTTTCAAAGAGTTTTGTGCCCATTTATGATTGGTTGAAGACCCATTCGTTGAGGGGCTTAAAGGCTATAAAAGGAGGGCCAAACCTAGGGTTTTTCATCAATTAAAAAGCTTCCAAGTGCTTCCGATACGCTCCGACTCTCCGACATCCCTACGACGAAGCGCTGCCGAGACGACGACTAAAGCTTCAACCTCCAATCCTTGAAGTCGTCGGTATAATCTTTAATTTTGTATAAGTTGTCTTTATTTTCAAGCTTTAAATCATATCAAGGAGAGGGGGAGTGTCCCTCTACCTTGAATCTTTATTGAGTTTTTGTATTCGCTTAACTCCTATCTCTATCGAGAAGGAGTTCGTTTAATATTTGCCCTCCGTGCGTGGTCAAGGACCATTAGGGCCTTGGAGTAGTAGTCGTAGGCTACGAACCAAGTAAAAACCCCTCGTGTTTTTATTTATTTATTGCTATCTTTCCGCTGCGTTTACTCGTGCCAATTCGAACGATTACGAAAAGTTTTTTTCTTAGCGCTATTCACCCCCCCTCTAGCGCTCAAATCGATCCAACATGATGGACTTAGAGGAGTCCAAATTTCGAAATCTTGACATAGACTGAAAGATCTTACAACATGAATTTTTGATATGTCAAGGAAACTTAGTTTTAATCCTCCTATCTCCCAATTTTAACTTGTGTCGAAAAAAAAGATGGTACTGAAAGTTGAGAAACTGGTGGAAGATGGTGGTAGTTGTGTTGGAATTCGCAATTCCAGCACCACTGTGGTGCTGAAATTGAAATTTTCAACACCAATGTGGTGCTGAGATTTGAATTTCCAGCACCACAGTGGTGTTGCAATCCCTGCACCACCACTGTGGTGCTGGAATTGGAATTTTCAACACCAATGTGGTGCTGAGATTTGAATTTCCAGCACCACAATGGTGTTGCAATCTCTGCACCACCACTGTGGTGCTGGAATTGAAATTTTCAGCACCAATGTGGTCTTTGAGATTTGAATTTCGGACTACACAATGGTGTTGCGATCTCGCACTACCACCAGCGTGGTCGAATTGAAATTTTCAAGACCACGGTGGTGTTGCAATCTCGCACCACCACTGCGTGGTCGAAATTCAATTCGGCACCATTATGGTGATGAATATATTTTTCAACACCACAGTTTAATTATAATACGTTATTAATTAATTATAATTAATTACATTTGACAATCTTAAAACTAAAATTAGCTAACTCACATGCTAAACACTCTGTTCTTATAGTTTTGTGCGAGTTCGAAATTACTTCAACTATCGTCATCACGTATGCATAGTAAGTCCACAACGTTAACCCTTTCTCTGATTTCTTATTGGTTTAATGTGATCTTAATCTTTTCTTTTTTGAAAAAAAAAATAATAGGTATTTGAGAAGCTCGGGCCGAGTCTACATGATCTTCTTCGGAAGAATGACGATCGATCCTTGCCACTTGATCTAGTCCGCGATATCGGTAGACAACTGCTAAAGTCTATTGCAGGTTTGTGAAATATTAGTCACTTCCTATCGTTATCAGGGGAATATGCTTCAAAACTATAAACTAAGACAATGATTTTTCTTTTTATTCTCATTATAGTCATGCACGATGATCTACGACTTATCCATACGGATCTAAAGCCTGAAAAACATTCTCTTGGTGTCCTCGGACTTCCTCTCAGTTTCTGATCACAAGATTAGTTTTTATCTCTAATTTGTATTAAGAATACAGTTCAGCTTCTTTTCTTCGGATCGAGTTGTTTCTTGCTAATTAAAATTTGATGAAAAGTTAATGATGAAAAATATATTCATCACCAGCGGTGGTCTTTGAAATTGCAATTCGGCGCGGTGGTGCTAGAATTCGGCACCACGGTGGTAGTGCGAGGATTACAACATTTGTGATCTTTGGAAATTCCAATTTCAGCACCACAGTGGTGCTAGAATTGTGAATTCCAGCACCACTACCACCATCTTTCACTAGTTTCTCAACTTTCAGTACCATCTTTTTTTTCGACACAAGTTAAAATTGGGAGATAGGGGGATTAAAACTATGTTTCCTCGACATATCAAAAATTCATGTTGTAATATCTTTCAGTCTATGTCAAGATTTCGAAATTTGGACTCCTTTAAGTCCATCAATGGGTTTCGATCAAAACCCATTGATGGTCATATTCACCTCTTTTTCGATCCAATCCAAGTCCATTGAGTTTGAGTAGTGTCCCTCTGTGTATCCGTGGCTAAAATTTCTGATATTCGAGGTTTTATTAGGTATTCACAGTAATATTTCAAAAATCAGACCGATATAAATTAGAAAACAGATAAAAAAAAGGTGGTGTTGGGATTTGAATTCCCAGCACCACGTTTAGATGGTTCAGAATTTCCAGTAGTGGTTCGGATGCATGAAAATTCTCTCTCATCAGTAAATTGCAGGTCTGTTTGACGGGAGGGGTAAAAGGGAAATTAGGCGCGTGATTTGGTAAATCTGAAACTATGTTGCGCTTTTTGGGCAATTCCGAACTTTAGGAGCTGTGTTTGGTAAATTGCCCTTTATTTTTTATGGCACGGGATATTCAATATCCGACCTGACATATTTTAAAAATTATCAATCCGACTTTATAAATATCTGACTGCCTCATTGAATAATTTTTAAGTGAAATATATTTCACTTGATTATTAAAGTAAATCAGATAATTATTTATAGCTCGTCAGAGGTTAAGTTCGATGATGCAGTCACACCGTCTACATCTGACTCAGAGGTGTCTATCTAAATTTTTTCAAAATTCAAAATCGAATTTGTCCCAGTAGAAAATCGAACTGTGCTACATTTTTTTACTTGACCTATTTAGTTGATAGATCAATGTGTTTTTTATTTTTTTTGATTGGCATCAAGGTGTTCGTGCCTTTGACCCGACTAATCCCTAAGAAGGACAGCTTGGTCCTACGATCCTCTTCAGGAAATTGAGCATGAATAGATCGGCGCCCTCTTCGACAATTGAACATGAATAGGTCGGAGGCCTTACAGATCTCCACCAACCACTTGGGTACATCAGGAAAGCGCTCGCAGCTTGACATTCCAACCCAGACTCCGTAGTCGTACCATCCTTGAAAAGTTGTCCAACGTCGAAGTCTTATTCCATCTGTCGAATAAACTATTGCATAGAGGGATACCCCATAGATTTGTTTAAAATTTGTCATCGAATATTGTCTCAACAGATGATCAAATTGTATTCTCATATGAAATGTCTTTTCACTTTTTGTCATTGCACCGTACCTCTAGGAGCAATCATTGTCTTTTATTTTTAATAATTCAGTTGTCTCAATTTTACCCAATTAATACTGAAGATTTTACTTGAATATATATTCCGAGATAACTCTGAAATATAATATAATAAAAATGTTCACGGATATATATATATATATATATATATATATATATATATATATATATATATATATATATATATATATATATATATATATATATATATATACACACAACTTATCTGATCGTAATTCGATCGGATTTTGATGTTGATTGAATCATGGTCAAATTCTGATCAAGAATTCGATGATGTTGAGCTCCTTCAGCACGTGGAGAAGGAATATGCATTTCCCATTTTTCGCGCATGAGCGTGCAGGAACCGTCGCCTAGCATATCAAAACTGTATTTAATATATATATTAATCCTGCATTCCTGCTTTGTTCTGATTGATCATAGCATTAGTAAATTGGATTATATATATATATATAAAGATTTGATCTGCTGAGCTCCTTATGCTGCGAACTCGTGCGCGACACGATCTCGTCTGTTCGTTTGATCGCAATGAAAATGCACAGTATTTTTTCACGCGCGCACGATTTCACCATCAGTCGGCCGTGATCCGACCGGAATTCGCCCGTGATCCGGCAGGCACCGAATTCCGATCGAATCGTGGCCGAAAACAACCGCGATTGTGGCCGCAAGCGCCGCGACCACTGGCGACCGCAATCGGGGCCGAAAACGATCGCGATCCGACCGCGATTTGGTCGGCCTCCGATTTCGACCGGATTCTGACAGGATTCTGATCGGATTCCGTCTGGATGGCGATCGTTTCCGGCAGCGATTTCGGTGGCCAATCGCCACGGCACTGCTGCCGCAATCGTGGCTAGAATTCGCCCGCGATCCGATCAGTATCGAAGCCGGACCAGTTCGCGGCCGGATACCGACCGGACACGACCGCGATTGCGGCCGCCAGCGCCGCGGCCACTAGAGGCCGCAATCGCGGCCTGAAACGATCGTGATCCGACCGCAATCACTGCCGGAAATGATCGCGATCCGATCGGAAGCGAAGCCCGACCGATTCGCGGCCGGATCGTGATCGTTTCCAGCAACGATTGAGGCCGCTAGTGGTCGCGACACTGGCGGCCGTTTCCAGTCAGAATTCGGCCTAAACCAGAGCCCGGCCGGTTCGCGATCGTTTCCAACAGCGATTGCGACCATTTCCGACAAGTATCCGGCCGCGATCACGCCGGAACCGGAGCCCGACCGATTATTGGTCGGATTCCGACCGGATCGCGATCGTTTCCCACAGCGATTGCAACCGCCTTGCCGCCCGCGCCATTAGCGGCCCGCAATCGGGCGGAAGCGATTGCCATCCGGCCAATCGGCCGGGCAGAGGCTCGACCGGATCACGCGGCCGGATCGCGATCGTTCGTAGCGATGCGGTCGCCAATGGTCGCGGACGGCGACGCATGTCGCGGCCGTTTCCGACCGCGATCCGATCGAAATCCGATGCCTGCCGGATCACGGGCGAATGCCAGCCGAATCATGATCGACCGCCGGTGATCACGGTCGATCGCCGGTGATCACGGTCGGCCGCCGGTGATCACGGTCGACCGCCGGTGAATCGGCGGTGAAATCGATGGTGAAATTGCGCGGGTGTGAAAAAACACGGTGCATTCCCATCGCGATCGAATGGACGGACGAGATCGCGTCGCGCACGGATTCGCGCAACATAAAGAGCTCAGCAGATCAAATCTATATATATTAAAGAATGTTAATCATTCAAAAAAAAAAAAAATTCCCAATCTCAAATAAACAACTTATAAATAAGCACATAAATTTTTTAAAGATTTGAAGTAATAAGATGGTAAAATAAGATAGAAAATGAATACGTCGTTGCAAAGTTTGCAGCAGCAGAAGAGGATATATCTGTGAATGGATCGAGTGGGCCGCCCAGATTGCTTTGAGCTGCAAAGTAATAGCTTAGTCACCTGACAAAGCTGCCGCGAAGATTGCCCAACCATATATATATATACAGTAGAAGATACTTTAGATAATTTTGAGAACAAAGAAGAATATATCACCAAAATGTACTCGATAGATGAGCTATTTTCTTTCAGATCTTTTGGGACAACAAAGAAGAATATGTCCTTGTGTAGAAGAAATTGAGAAAATAAACTAGTTGAATTTTGGCGAGAATTTGAGAACCAAAATACAACCTGCAAAGAATTGAGACACAAGGTATAAATTTGAGGTGTAGGAGGAGAATACAGGAAAAGATAATCCATGGAAGTTTATTGCTTGGATAAAGAAAAAGAAGCTCGTGAAGATGGAATTTATCTGGGGTACTTCAGAGAATAGTCTGCAAAAGATAAAAAGCAGAACCTCTCCACTGTTTTGCAGGAGTAAACACAATGGAACATTTTCCTAGTATCTTCTAGATATTGCATCTCTGTGAAATATAAATCTCACAATCTCAACAGAGATCTAGGAAATAACTTAGACATACCCACACCCATGCCACAAACTAAACCATGATATCATCTCAATATAAATGGATATCCCAAAGAATGAGGAACTTTCAATTGATTGCTATACTACCACTGCCAACTTCAGTTCTCACTGTTTCAACTAAGATCGTTTACAATCACTGTCCAATTCGAGTTAAGATAGTTTCTGAAACAAATCCTTTTCGACTCGATCAGGTTGCAAAATGTAACTGGGAAAACCTAACATCCTCACGTCTACAGTAACATTACATTATATAATATAGTATAAAAATAGAAATAATTTCTCTTTAACCTAAGGATATGGGCATTGCAGTCCAGCATACATACAACTCAGATTGCAAATGTCTTCTAATTGGAAGGAGTTCAACTGAGAAGTTCCTAAAACAGATGCTTGTCGACAAAATCAGGTTGCAAAATGGAACTAGGAAAACCTAGCATCCTCATGTCCACAGTAACAGTTATTTATATGATGTAGAATTATGAAAACTACAATAAAGATTGGTTCAATATCATTGCTTAACCAGTCATAAAGAACATACTCAAATAAATCCTCGCATTCATTTGCAGTTTGGATTATTCCCCTTGAACTCAGCTACAGTGCCCAAGACTTGAAGAAGTTTGGGGAGTTTATCTTTGTGAGGGAGAACAAATTTCTGCAAAAATTTTGGATCCGGTGATGTGAAAAACACACGTAGCTTGTTTTTGGAAGTCCATAACCCTTCAGATTTCAATATCTTCATCACATGAAATCGAGGAATTAACCTCTTTTCCAAACTAAAAGCTAAAACCGAAGGGCTGTTAGCAATATACGAAGGTGAAATTTCAACATCCTTGATAAAAAATTCCATCTTTCTCTGCAATGTCTCTATGGAAAGGCTTAAAAAGGTTGGATATTTCTTGATTGCAGAAATGAAATTCGAATTCGACCAACCAAAACTGTTCGTGAGCTTGCCTTGAGCCTCAAATTTTTCCCTGCCGACCCCGTGCAGCACAATAAGGACCCGGAGGTACATCCTAGATTCTCGTGGAATTCCAATCCCATCAACTCTATCTACTAGAGCTCTGAGGGTATCTGGGTTTAGAATGATGAAGCCGGGTTGGCTTCCAAGGACAATAGAAACCCGCTTTTCAGGAATACCACATTCATCCCGTAAGAAGTTCAAGTTAGGGCGTACCACATTCTCGACGTTTGTGTTCACAAACCTATAATTGCACCGAAGATTCCTGCGGAGGATCTCCCTCGATCCAAATAAACTTTCCCAAACCTTCAATCTGGGGAGAAGCGTGTTCTGGACGTTGAGGGAAAGGATCAAGGGTTGCCGGGTAACGAGATTGACGACGTCGGAGTCAGATAACCCCAAGTCGCGCAAAAAATTGAACTTTGGAGCGAGGTTCGTCTCCACATCCCAGGCGAGATATTTTGGTTTACAAGTTATTAGCCTTCTGAGATTAGCCCCATCAACGCCCCGAGATCTGAAGAACCCAAGAACGGCCTCAGCCCTCTCGGCGGACAGACAACGGGGGAGCGACTCGTAGACCTTGGAAGCGTCGTTGGCGGAGAACCCGCATGTTTCCACGAGGCGCTCGACCAGGGAGTGCGGATCGGGAGAAGCGATAGCAGCCGAGCAGGAGACGGAAGTGCCGGTGGAGAAGAAGACGACGCGACGGAGTTGGGTCGAAGGAGGTAGGGCACAGCGGCGGACCAGAGAGCGAAGCATCGCCTCTAGCGACCCAACTCAATCGCCTCCTGCGCGATGTTAAGGCACTTGCAGAATCTACTCCAATCGATTTCGGGCGGAGTCTAAAATTTCTCTCATGTGATCTCTCTTCTGCTTTGTCACTGTATTAAGGGATTTCATTTCCTTCGTGATTTATCTCACTCTCATCGTAATTCTGGAATGGATCACATCAGTCCCCTCGGATCGACTAGAACAATATTAATGGATAAAAATTGATTCTCCATGTAAAAGTTAAAATTCTCATTCAAATTTAAAATTTTTTTATGATCAATAAATCAAAATAATATAATTTTATAATTTATTTTTCTTTTTTATCATCGAAAAAGAAATACTAAAAACAAATGTAATTATCTTTTACTATGCATTTTGGTTCGATCAATTTAGTCGATCGACCATCGCTTCTTTTTTATTTTTATAGTAATTCACTTTTTCAAATTTTACCGAATTAATCTACTGAATAAATCCGAAGCAATTTATGCATTTAAAAAAAAAAAACTGCCTTGGCTTATCATTTTTAAATCCTGCCTCGCCTTCCCATGATTGAATATATAAAAGAATGTTTTTTCAAACACCAGATCACGGTGGCTGCTAAATATGAGACGTAGGCACTAGGCACTCAACAAAGTTGCCTCGATTGCAGCTCTATTCCAGATAGTTAATACATAGTTAATACAGTCGTATTAAAATTTGAAAAAATAAAAGATCGATTCTTGAAATTGATAGTCAGGCTATCGATGACTCCGTATTTCTGTGTTAACCATCTGACCTTCTGATTTACTCCTCGCCGAGCGTAGGAGCGTGATAGAAGGCATGTTTGATTGACCTATTATTTTTTAGACACATAAAAGGTTGGCATCAACTTAACAGTCTTTATCGATTTATCTCATGATCATTATAAGATAGGTAAATTACGAAGAGTTTTATGAGCTTTGACGTGGTGGTCAAGACACGTAGAGATCATCTGAATCTAGAAAAAAACTTCATATCTTTTTCGGAATCGATCCACGCCATATCTATAAGCATCATCGTGTTTTAGCCATCACGCTATCTCCGTGAGGACAAAAAAAAAAGCAGACAAACAAATACTTGACATATATGTAAGAATTTGTAATTGACAATATTCATAAATAGATTGCAATTTTTGTGTTAACAAAAAAGGAAAATTTTGATGCATCCCGAGTGAAACACGACCCCGTCGTGTTGTGACACACGGTCGTGCATGAGAGGCACGACCTTGGCGTGTGTGAGGGACACATCCGTGTGATGACTGTGTGATTTCAGAAGGAACACGACACGATCATGCCGGGTAGGCACGAACTGACCATTTTTCGCCTAACACTTCGTCTTCTTCAATTTTAGCAAGTCCTCGCACCCTAATCAAGAATCCTATAAATAAGACTCTTGAAACCCTAAATCGAGAAGATCCAACATGAATACTAATAGAGGTGAAATTCATTGATTTTGCTCGTGGTTTCTACATATCTTTGAAAGATCACGAAGGTATGATTTCTTTCTACCTAACCCTTATTGCTTTAATATAATGATCTACAGTCAAAGACGAGTGATATTTGTGAGAGATCCACGGGAGAGTGCAAAATTTTTGTTTTTCCATTGCACATGGATCGCGTAGGATCTCGCCTCACGGCGTACGACTTTGCTAGATAGAGCTTGAAAAAACTGTGAGAGCTCAACATAATGTACCATGTTTCATTGGTAAGCACCTCAAAATGTTTAAGCATACAGATGGATACTCATACGATGAGTTCATCGGATAACCCTCACATAGATTTTTCAAATGGTTATCATTTATCGAGTGGAAAGTCCTTAGTTGTGATTGTACCCTAATAGTCCTTATGACGCAAGACAACAATGAGACTCTATATACTGGTGCTGCACTTTGACTCATTTATCGACTCTGTTAGAGTCATCAGGTGGTGAAATTGGGTGCAACAATGAAATATATAAGAGTCAGTGTATTTTAATCGGAAATTCACCACACTATGGATGTGGGTATCCTATATAATAAATTGTTAGATAGTGTATGAAGTTGTTGATTAGAGTTGTAAGATGTGCTTTCGAAAAAGAGTTTCCTAGTTGCATCGTTGGATGCCGCAATCTGACCGAACTACGGTGTCAATCGGACTGCGATCAAAATTTGATCGCGATCCGACCAGACTTTGATGTTGATCGGACCACAATTGAATTTTGACCGAATTACTATTGGAATCCGACAGATTGACGACAATACCGAGCAACAACTCTATTTTTTTTCCGATGGAAAATATTGTCCATTTTTCATTACTGTACTTGCTCAAGCAATGAAATTATTGTGTTTTCTCATTGTCGCTCATGAATCGTGCGCAAAAGGGATTCAACATGTATATATATATATATATATATAACTCATCCGTGGACACTTCTATTATCCATCATCCGATTTTCTAAGATTCAAAAATTGAATTACAATATGCACTAGATCGAACGATGAATTGAATTATAGTGCGCACCCGACCTAACAAAGCTACCGTGGAGATTGCCCAACCACAGATATATCACCAAAATGTACTCAATAGATGAGCTATTTTCTTTCGGATCTTTTGGGACAACAAAGAAGAATATGTCCTTGTGTAGAGAAAATTAAGAAAATAAACTAGTTGAATTTTGGTGAGAACCAAAATACAACCTGCAAAGAATTGAGGTGTAGGAGGAGTATAGAGGGAAAGATAATCCATGGAAGTTTATTGCTTGGAAAAGAAGAAGCTCATGAAGATGGAATTTACCTGGGGTACTGCAGAGAACAGTCCGAATAAGATAAAAAGAAGGACCTCTTCTTGCAGGAGCAAACACAATGGAACATTTTGCTAGTATCTTCTAGATATTGCATCTCGGTGAAATCTAATTCTCACAATCTCAACAGAGATCTAGGAAATAACTTAGACATGCCCACACCCATGCCACAAACTAAACCATGATATCATCTCAATATACATGGATATCCCAAAGAATGAGGAACTTTCAATTGATTGCTATACCACCACTACTAACTTCAGTTATCATTGTTTCAACTAAGATTGTTTACAATCACTGTACAATTCGAGTTAAGATAGTTTCCGAAACAAATCCTTTTCGACTCGATCAGGTTGCAAAATGTAACTGGGAAAACCTAACATCCTCATGTCTACAATAACATTGCATGTATAATATAGCATAGATAGAAATAATTTCTCTTTAACCTGAGGACATGGGCATTGCAGTCCGGCATACATACAACTCTGATTGCAAATATGGTGGGGGGTGGGAAGGGGAATCCCCCTTGATCATTCAAAACGACAAATGTCTTCTAATTGGAAGGAGTTCAACTGAGAAGTTCCTAAAACAGATGCTTGTCAACAAAATCAGGTTGCAAAATGGAACTCGGAAAACCTAGCATCCTCATGTCCACAATAACAGTTATTTATAGAGTACAGAATATGAAAACTACAATAACAATTGGTTCACTATCATTGGTTAACCAGTCATAAAGAACATACTCAAATAAATCCTTGCATTCATTTGCAGTTTGGATTATTCCCCTTGAACTCAGCTACAGTTCCCAAGACTTCAAGAAGTTTGGGGAGTTTATCTTTGTAAGAGAGAACAAATTTCTGCAAAAATATTGGACCCGGTGATGAGAAAAACTTATGTAGCTTGTTTTTTGAAGTCCATAATCGTTCAGGTTTCAATATCTTCATCAAATGAAATCGAGGAATTAACCTCTTTTCCAAACTAAAAGCTAAAACCATACGGCAGTTAGCAATGTCCGACGGTGAAATTTCAACATCCTTGATAAAAAATTCCATCTTTCTCTGTAATGTCTCTATGGAAAGGTGTAAAAAGTATGGATGTTTCTTCATTGCAGCAATGAAATCCGAGTTCGACCAACCAAAACTGTTCAAGAGCTTGACTTGGGCCTCAAAATTTTCCCTGCTGATCCCGTGCAGCACAAAAAGGATCCAGAGGAACATCCTAGATTCTCGGGGAATTCCAATCCCGTCAGCTCTATCTGCCAGAGCACGAAGGGCATCTGGGTTCAGAACGATGAAGCTGGGGTGCTTTTTAATGACAAGAGAAACCCGGTCTTCAGGAATACCACATTCATCCCGTAAGAAATGTAAGTTAGGGCGTACCACTTTCTCAACGCTGTTGCTCATAAACCTATGGAGCCGAAGATTCCTGAGGAAGATCTCCCTCGAACCAAATAAACTTTCCCAAACCCTCAATCTGGGGAGAAGCGTGTTCGGAAGTGATCGAGGGTTGCCGGACAACGACATTGACGACGTCGGACTCAGATAACCCCATGTCGAGCAAAATTTTAAACTTCGGAGCGAGGTTCGTCTCCACATCCCAGCTGAGCAATCTTGGTTTCCAAACTATCATCCTTCTGAGATTAGCGCTGTCAAGGCCTTGAGATCTGAAGAATCCCAAAACAGCGTCGGCCTTCTCGGCGGGCTGAAAACGCGGGAGTAACTCGGAGAGCTTGGAAGCATCGTCGGCGGAGAAGCCGCATGTATTCACGAGGTACTCGACCATGAAGTGGGGATCGGCAGAAGCGGTGACGCCTGAGGAGGACGCGGAAGTGCCGGTGGAGAGGAAGACGCGACGGAGTTGGGTCGATGGAAAGGGGGCATGGCGGCGGACTAGGAAGTGAAGGTGAAGCATCTCGACATCAAATCGGCCGACGAGGAAAGCTCGTCCCAAATATAACCCAAAGACCAAATTGTGAAACCCTACTTGGTTTGAAACTCTGAACATCTTTTACATTTATTCATATTATATATATATATATTTTAAGACCATTAATTATATTTATAATAAAGTTTTTGATAAAAAATAATTATTATTTTTCATTGATTTATTAATTTCACATCGTTTTTTTTTTTGTAATTTAAAATTATTAAAATAAAAAAATAATTTTTAAATAAAACTCTTTAATCTTTTTTCATTTTTCATTTTTTATTTAAAATTCAAAAAATATAAATAAAATTGTGAATAAATTTGAGAAATTGTAAAATTTTCTTTTTCTTGATTCAATTTAAATAACAAATTAATATTTTTTTATTTAAATTTAGCATTAAAAAAAGACAAGAAATTAAATAACTCCTTTGATAAAAAAATAAAAATAAAAATGCAGTGTACCTTTGAGAAATTAAAAAAAAGCCTATCTAAAGAAGTTTTAAATTCAATTCTTAAAATATTTAAAGTCGCTGCAGTATCGGACATATTTAATGGATTGATTTGATTCGAAATGAGTCGGAATATACATTAAATTCGAAATCGAAACCGATTCAAATAAATTAATTTTGAAACCGAATCAGAACCGTTTCGATTCTGATTCGACTGAATTCCAATCGATTTCGAAACTGATTCGGAACCGTTTCGAAATCAATTCAAAATCGTTTCCGAAACAATTCGAAACCGATTTTGATTCCGATTTGGATTTGGATTTAACTTCGATTGCTAATTTAAAAGTAAACATTCTTAACACGTTAACATATCTACAAAAAAAATTTGCGATAGAAAAAAAAAATAAAATCACTAACATATTAGATGAATTTGAAAGTTTAAGTTCGAAAGAGATGATTCGGAATCATTTTGAAATTGATCCGAAATCGTTTTAAAATCGATTCAGAATTGATTTAGATTGAATTGGTTCTAAAGTTAAAATTTTAAAATCGAAATCAATTTCAACGTCGACGAATTTGAAACCGATCAGAACGGAATCGAAACCGATAAGCATGCTTAACTATTACTCCTACTCGTATCCCAGTGACGGAACATTTGACTAGTAATTTTACGGCTTAAAGAAATGCGTATCCTGGATATTGGATCTCATGAAATTTAATTCTCACAAACTCATCGTATGCCTAGGAAATAATTTAGACAGACCCAAAAAAAAATGCTGAAACTAATCCAAAATATCATCTCCACATAAAAGATTAGTACATCCAAAAGAATGAGGGATTTATTTGCCCAACGAAATAATATTATAGTAAAGGAAAGGTTTATCGTCACTACACCACCACAAGGACAATAACTACAAACTATAAGTTCTAACTATTTAGCGTTAACTAGATGAATAATTTTCCAACAATGAACAATGCAAGACTATATAGATGGTACAAACCATATCCCTTAGGCAACTATGAATAATTACAAATAGAGTTTCTGTTGACTGCTGTTCTACCTTCAGTTCTCATTGATTCAAGAACTTAAGCAGGTGATAAACTCTTTCCTCATAATAAGAATATCGGTAAAGCTCAATGAAGGAGGTAGCAATGTGAATTCTTAGCTCCTTCAACTTTCAAGTATTAAAACGATTGACGTTAAAACTATTCTCATCTGACTCTGCTTGCAAAAAGGGGGTAAATCGCCTTTCATAATTCTATAAAAAAAAAAAAAATCTTATTAGGAATTCAACTGACACATTCCTAAAACAAATCCTCTTTAACTCAATCAATTTGCAAAATAGAACTCAGTAACAGTGGCATCAACATGAAAATTAAAAATGGCTTCTCTATAATCTGGGCAGATGAGACATTGTTTCGAGGCTTAAATCCTCCTCTGCTTGTCAAAGGGGGCAAAAATCGCCTTTGATGATTCTAAAGACAAATATCTTCTAATTGGAAGGAGTTCAACTGACAAGGTCCTAAAACAAATCCTTTTTCAACTCGATCAGGTTGCAAAATAGAACTCAGAAAACATAACATCCTCACGTCTACAGTAACAGTTTGATTCATAATATAGAATATGAATACAGAAAGCAAACTATATGAAAACTACGCCAAGATTGGATCCATATCATTGCTTATCCAGTCAGAAAAATCCAACCTGTATAAATCATGCATTCATTCACAGTTTGGATTATTCCCTTTGAACTCAGCTACACCACACAAGACTTGGAGAAGTTTAGGGACTTTATCTTTGTAACGGAGAACAAATTTCTGCAAAAATTTTGGACCCGTTAATGAGAAAAATATACGCAGCTTGTTTGTTGACGTCCATAACCCTTCAGATTTCAATATCTCCATCACGTGAAATCGAGGAATTAACGTCTTTTCCAAACTAAAATTTAAAGGCGTCGGGTTGTTAGCAATGTCTGAAGGTGTAATTCCAACATCATTGACCAAAAATTCCATCTTTCTCCGCAATGACTCTATGGAAAAGCTCAAAAGGTTTGATTGTCTCTTGATTGCAGTAATGAAATCCGAATTCGACCAACCAAAGCTGTTCATCAGCTTGAGTTGAGCTTCAAATTTTTCCTCGCTGACCCCGTGCAGCTCATAAAGGACCCAGAGGAACATTCCGGATTCTCTGGGAACTCCAAGCCTTTCAGTTCTATCTACTAGAGCCCGGAGGGCATTTGGGTTCAGAACGATGAAGCCCGGGTCCCTTTTAATGACAAGAGAAACCCGGTCTTCAGGAATACCACATTCATCTCGTAAGAAGTTTAAGTTAGGGCGTACCACATTCTCAATGCTGTTGCTCAGAAACCTGTAACCCCTTCGGAGAATCTTGAGGAGGATCTCCCTGGATCCAAAAAAACTTTCCCAAAACTTCAATCGGGGGAGAAGCGTCTTCTGAACGTCGAGGAAAAGAAAGAAGGGGTGCTTCATAACGACTTTAACAGCGTCGGACTCGGAAAACCCCAAGTCGCGCAAAAATTTGAACTTGGGAGCGAGTTTCGTCTCCACATCCCAGCCGAGCAAGTTTGGTTGCCAATTTATTAGCCTTCTGGAACTAACGCCATCAAGGCCGTGAGATCTGAAGAATCCAAGAACGGCCTCGGCCCTGTCGGCGGACAGAAAACGGGGGAGCGACTTGGAGACTTTGGAAGCATCGTTGGAGGAGAACCCGCATGCATTCACGAGGAAATCGACTCGGAAGTGCGGATCCGGAGAAGCGGTAGCGCCTGAGGAGGAGTCGGAAGTGCCTGTGGAGAAGAAAAATATGCGACGTAGTTGGGTCCTAGGAGGGAGGGCATAGCGGCGTAGGAGACAGTGAAGCATCGCGTCGGCGCGTCAAGCGACAGCACGAGGACGACCTAAATCCTTAAAACCCTAATTCAATCAGATCTTCCGGTCTAACTTCACTTACGACCCCCTTGTTCCATGTAAATCAAGACAATGTAACGCATTTTGGCTTCACCTACTTAGCTAATAGATCATTGCCTTTTTTATTTTTAATAATTCAGTTGTCTCAATTATATATATATATATATATATATATATATATATATATATATATATATATATATATATATATATATATATATATATATATATATAAATTTGACTCATGGCCGTCGCGCGATCGGCCTTCGACTTCGGTGGTCCGTGTTCCGATCGATTCTGCCGGAATCCAAGCCGAACGAAGCTTCATGATCGCGGTTGGCGAAGGCGCGCCACCTTGTCGGCGCGATCGGCCGGATTCGTGAATTTGGCCGAAATCCGGCGTCGGACGGACCGGCATCCGACGTCGGTCCGTCCGGTATAAACGGTCGACCGCCATTCGATACTTCTGCGGCGAATCGCGTCGGAATCGGCCGCGAGTGGCGGACCGATTTGGCGACAGCGTCTTGGGCGGATCGGCCGGTGTGGCGGAATCCGACGGCAGACGGTGGCGTCGGTTGTCGGTCCGTCCGCCGTCGGATTTGTAGCATCGGCCATAATCCGCCCCATCACGGTCGGCGATGGTAGCCATCGCCGGCCGTGTTAGCGTTCCGGCCGGTTTCGGATACGGATTCGGGCGCTAACGTACGGAATCGATCGTCGGATCGCCCATGAAGTCGGCGTCGATCGCGCCATGTCATGTCCGACGGCAATGAATGGGACGACGCAGCGGCGATGTGACGGTGTCGCTGGACGGTCATGAAGGTGGTCGCGCGGTAGAAAATAACTATATATATATATATAATAATAATAATAATAATAAAATATTATCTTATACAATTCATCCATAACACCCATAGTCCATAGACACTTTCATTATGCACCATTTAATCTCTTAAAATTCAAGAATTGAGCTATAATACGTAAGTGATCAGACGCCGACGATCAGACGACGAATAATGAAAGTGTTCATGGATAAATTGTGCAGGAAGACATTTCTCTATTTTTTAAATTTTACCTTGTTCTAATTGATCATAACATTAGTAAAGTGAACACGAGAATGTTATCATGAACGCCTATTTCCTATATATCCGTCCACGATGCATAGTAAATAAAAAATACATAGTGTTTCTTCGTTGTATGAAGAACTCAGTGTCGTCATTGTTCCGTCGAATTTCGATATTGATCTGATCAGAATTTGACCGCGGTCCTGTCGGAGGGTCAACATCGATGATCCGGTGGGTTTATGTCTAAGCTATAGCGCTCACCGACGATGATAGAATCCGACCACTTGATGGCTATGCTGAGCGACCAAGGTGGCGAGAAAGTCCGACCGGAAAAAACATTGTGTATTTTCCATTACTGTGTTTACTCGGATGATGACAGAGTTATTGTGCCCTATTAGGCGTGCAACATATATATATCTTGTGCGATTGTTGTGCTTACTTGGACAATGACACATTCGTGCATGACGAGATCTTTATCGTCCGATCCATCGCGATTTGCACAGTAAATGAGAAATGAACAGTGTTCTGTCGCACGTCTTCTTTCTCAGATCAACACTATAGTCAATGCATGAATCCATCGAGGTCGTTGCCATTTGACCGACCGATAGGAGCCCAGTCGGATTCTAATCGAATTACGCCTGCCAATGTTGCGGTTGATTCCAACCGCAATCCAGTCGGTGTCAAAGTTCGATCGAACCCTGGTCGGATTCTGACCAAGGTCCGATCAGACTTCGACGTTTGCCGAATTACAATCGAATTCGACGGAACGATGGGCGATAGTAGCTTCTTCGCGTGACGAAAATCACTGTGCATTTCTCATTCACAGTGTGTCGCGAATGGGTGTGCAAAAATAGATGATCAAGATATCAACTTCGTATGTATATAATATATATGTATATACAAGAATATTATCCTACACAATTCATCCGTGCACGCCCGCGAACACCTCCATTATCCACTGTCTCCCTTAGGGTTCAAGGATTGAACTATAGTGCTCATCCGATCAGATCGGATGGTGACGGTGACCTCGACAGGTTCAAGTATTGCCTATAGTGTGGATCCGAGAATGTATTTTCCATTTCCATCTTCGATCAAGCACGCATTTAAGAGCGCGTCGCACACTTATATATATATATTGCCAAATTTCGACCGTGATCAAATCTGAATTTGGTCACGGTCCGATCGAAGTCGGAGTCCGATCATAATCTAATTGAAATCCGACCACGGTCCAATCAGAATCTAACTGTGGTCCGATCGGAGGGTTGATGTTGACTGTCGAAGGGTCGATAATAATGATACGATGAGTTCATGGGCTGAACTATAGTGTTAATTGGAGGAAGAAATATGTGTATTTTCTATTTACTATTTTTCCTTATTTTTTTTTCAGCTGTTGCTCTTTCTTTTGCCATCTATGAGCTCTAGAACTTTAGGACTCTCCATTGTTAGATCTCAGAGTTATTAGTTTTGCAAATTTAAACACGACACTATAGCAAACAATATAGCAGTCATAGGTTACTCATATGTAAGAATTTTTATTATTCATTGTCTGATTGCTTATGCACTATAAATCAATCTTTGAACCTTAGGAGATCGGATGATAGATAATGAAGATATTCACAGATGAATCGTATATGATAATATATATATATATATATATATATATATATATATATATATATATATATATATAAAGATTTTTACATGACATAGATTTGTAATATTGCATCTGTTTATCTATAAAAAATTTAATACATTTACAATGAGAGGATGAAGGTCTGCGACAAGACCGACGAAGGGGAAAGCGACCTGGGGCGAGACCGACACTAAGAGGGGTTGCTCGAGACGGCGCGGTGAGAGGCGTAATGCGGGGACACGAAGCTCGAGGGCAAAAGGGACAATGGGTTGCGATGAGATTGACGTGGCGAAGGGCGGAGCATTGGGAGGCGAACTTGAGGGTGATGGGAATTCTGACCTACGACGAGACTGCCGCGATGAGGGGTGAAGCTAGAGCTGTCAAGTTGGATTAGACCCGTCGGGTTGGTCCGCCCGCCAAATAATTTAAGCGGATTGGGTTGAAATTTTATCAATCTATTTTCATGGCCTAAACGTGATCGACCAGCGTAGGGTTCATGGGTCTAGATGGCCCCATTGTGTGACAGCGAGGTTGACCTACGGATTAAGAAATGTCAAAAGATGGAACATGTGAAAATAAAAGTGTATAAATTTTTTTACCAATATTCTAATATTAATTAATAACAGAAGTTTTTTACCATTATAATATTCTTCTATCATATATACATCTCAACAAAGTGTAAGAGAAATTAAAAGGTAAGAACAAAATAATATTTGATGTACTATAATACTTTTTTTTTTGTATATTTTAATTATTTTATATTATCTTATCATTACTATTTCAATCGATGTAAAAAATGATAATAAATCAAAGTTAAATAATTATAAGAGCTAAAAAATCTCAATTGGATTTCTATTTAGAGGAGTAAAAATTTAAATTTATATATTATCAAGATTTGGATATTTTAGATCATTGGAAGAATAAAAAACATCGTTACTCAAATTTGTCGGTCGATAATTAAATCTCAATTATAAGATTTTAATTACTTCAAATGTTTATTTTTTAATCATGAAACTTCATTTGTCTTACCGATCATCGTCACAAACTCTCAACACTTTAGTAATTTTAAATATAATTTTTTAATTTTTGTGGCCTGCGGGTTGACCCGCCTAACCCGCAACCCGCCAAGATGGCGAGTCGGCCTGCCCCTCTCTGCTAAATGTTGGATTAATGACGGGTTGGCCTGCCTCGTCATGAGTCGACCCATTTGACAGCTCTAGGCGGAGCGTGGGGAGGCAACTCGAGGGCGATGGGAATTCCGACTTGTGACGAGATCGACATGGCGAGGGGCTACTCGTGACCGTAACGTGTGGTGAGAGATTAGATCTGTAGCGATAGGAGCTCTGCGAGGGGAGGTGAGGAAAATCCAACACACGAAGAAAAAGAGGAGAGGCGAGCAAAAAACCTAGCACAAGCAGAAAACCTAACGCAAGAAGAAAATTATAAAGAAAAAGGAGAGACGGAGAAAAAATCCAACGCAAGAAGAAGAAAGAGGGAGGCACGGATCGTGACGATAAAGAAAAAAAATCAAAAAATCAAAATCAAAGAAAAACAAGAAACGCGAGGCAAGGCATGGGTCGCGATGACGAAATGAGATGGCAACGCCACGTCGGTAGGCACACATAAAATATCGCTCAGCATATCAACATATTATATATATATATATAATTTTTATATTGCTTATGTCGCATGATTCGTGCGCAAAAAAGGGGATGCACAGTAACTCCGTCCCGAGCAAACACAGTGAATGAGAAATGCACAGTATTTTTCGCCGGAGAAAAAAGAGCTTGACACCATCGCCAATCGGCCGAATTCTGATCGCAATTTGATCGGGTTCAAAGTTCGATCAAATTCCAAACGAATTTCGACCACCAACAACCGCAGGTCGACCAGAATTCAACAGTGCTCCGTCCAAACTTCAACCGCAGTTCGGTTAGACTTCGAGCATGGTTGGATTGCAACAGCCAGCACCACGACCGCTGGAAGCCACAATTCGTCTGGATTCCAACCGCAATCCGATCGAAATCTAACCGTGGTCAGTCGGATCACAGTCGGATTTCGACCGCTAATGGTTGTGACACTAACGACCGAAATTCGATAGGATTCATATCGAAATCCAATTGTAGTTCGATCTACCGGTCGACCGCGACAACAACGACGATGAATTCAAGAGTTCAGCTATAGTGCTCATCGGAGAAGACGAGATGGACAGAGCACTGCACTTTTTTCATTTATTGTGTAATCTCGTGAATCAAATAGTGATCGGACGACTCACAGCGCGTCGCGCACATATGCACACCGATTGACGCCCCGCATAAGAAAACTCTATACATGTCAAAAGAATGTTAATCATTCCAAAAAACAAAAGTCGCCAATCTCAAATAAACAACTTATAAATAAGCACAAATTTTTTTTAAAGAATTTAAGCAATAAGATGGTAAAAGAAGATAGAAAATGAATACCTTGTTGCAAAGTTTGCAGCAGCAGAAGAGGATAAATCTGTGAATAGATCGAGTGGCCCAACCAGATTGCTTTTTAAAACACCAGATGAAGGGAGCTGCTAAGTATTAGCTTAGTCACCTGACAAAGCTGCCGTGGTGATTGCCCAACCATATATATGTAGTAGAAGATACTTTAGATAATTTTGAGAACAAAGAAGAATATATCACCAAAATGAATTCGATAGATGAGCTATTTTCTTTCAGATATTTTGGGAAAACAAAGAAGAATATGTCCTTGTGTAGAAGAAATTGAGAAAATAAACTAGTTGAATTTTGGTGAGAATTTGACAACCAAAATACAACCTACAAAGAATTGAGACACCAGAAAGAAATTTGAGGTGTAGGAGGAGAATGGAAGGAAAGAAAATCCATGGAAGTTTATTGCTTGCATAAAGAAAAGAAGCTCATGAAGATGGAATTTACCTGGGGTACTGCAGAGAACCGTCCGCATGAGATAAAAAGAAGAACCTCTTCTTGCAGGAGCAAACACAATGGAACATTTTGCTAGTATCTTCTAGATATTGCATCTCGGAAAAATCTAATTCTCACAATCTCAACAGAGATCTAGGAAATAACTTAAGACATATCCACACCCATTATATAAATGGATATCCCAAAGAATGAGGAACTTTCAATTGATTGATATACTACCACTACTAACTTCATTTCTCATTGTTTGAACTAAGATTGTTTACAATCACTGTACAATTCGAGTTAAGATACTTTCTGAAACAAATCCTTTTCGACTCGATCAGGTTGCAAAATGTAACTGGGAAAACCAAACATCCTCATGTCTACAGTGATATTACATGTATAATATAGTATAAAAATAGAAATAATTTCTCTTTAACCTAAGGATATGGGCATTGCAGTCCGGCATACATACAACTCTGATTGCCAATGTCTTCTAATTGGAAGGAGTTCAACTGAGAAGTTCCTAAAACAGATGCTTGTCAACAAAATCAGGTTGCAAAATGGAACTCAGAAAACCTAGCATCCTCATGTCCACAGTAACAGTTATATATATAATATAGAATATGAAAACTACAATAACGATTGGTTCGATATCATTGCTTAACCAGTCACAAAGAACATACTCAAATAAATCCTTGCTTTCATTTGCAGTTTGGATTATTCCCCTTGAACTCAGCTACAGTTCCCAAGACTTCAAGAAGCTTGGGGAGTTTATCTTTGTAAGGGAGAATAAATTTCTGCAAAAATATTGGATCCGGTGATGTGAAAAACATACGTAGATTGTTTTTGGGAGTCCATAACCCTTCAGATTTCAATATCTTCATCACATGAAATCGAGGAACTAACCTCTTTTCCAAACTAAATGCTAAAACCGAAGGGCTGTTAGCAATATACGAAGGTGTAATTTCAACATCCTTGATAAAAAATTCCATCTTTCTCTGCAAAGTCTCTATGGAAAGGTGTAAAAAGGAAGGATGTTTCTTCATTGCAGCAGTGAAATCCGAGTTCGACCAACCAAAACTGTTCATGAGCTTGACTTGGGCCTCAAATTTTTCCTTGCTGACCCCGTACAGCGCAAAAAGGATCCAGAGGAACATCCTAGATTCTCGGGGAATTCCAATCCCGTCAGCTCTATCTGCCAGAGCACGAAGGGCATCTGGGTTCAGAATGATGAAGCTGGGGTCCCTTTTAATGATAAGAGAAACCCGGTGTTCAGGAATACCACATTCGTTCCGTAAGAAATTTAAGTTAGGGCGTACCACGTTGTCAATGCTGCTGCTCATAAACCTTTTATACCTCCGGAGATTGTTGAGGAGGATCTCCCTAGATCCAAAAAGACTTTCCCAAACCTTCAATCTGGGGAGAAGCGTGTTCTGGATGTTGAGGGAAAGAATGGCAGGGTGCAGCATAACGACATTGGCGGCGTCGGACTCAGAAAATCCCATGTCGCGCAAAAAATTGAACTTTGGAGCGAGGTTCGTCTCCACATCCCAGCCGAGAAATCCTGGTTTCCATGATATTATCTTTCTGAGATCAGCGCCATCGAGGCCCTGAGATCTGAAGAATCCGATAACGGCGTCGGGGTTCTCGGTTGACTGAAATCGGGGGAGCGACTTGGAGACCTTGGAAGCATCGTCGGCGGAGAACCCGCATGCACTCACGAGGTAATCGACCATGAAGTGGGGATCGGGAGAAGCGGTGGCGCCGTAGGAGGAGGCGGAAGTGCCGGTGGAGAAGAAGACGCGACGGAGTTGGGTCGAAGGAGGGAGGGCATAGCGGCGGACCAGAGAGCGAAGCATCGGGTCGGCGCGTCTAACGACCCCCGCAAAGACCACCCAAATAGATCCCGTAAAACCCTCTGCCTAACGCATTTTGGTTCGATCAATTTATCTGATCGATCCATCGCTTCTTTTTTATTTTTATAGTAATTCACTTTTCCAAATTTTACCGAATTAATCTACTGAATAAATTCGAAGTAGATTAAGCAGCAGAATAGATCGAGAGGCTCAAAATATGTAACGGAAAACTTAAATATAAAATAAAAAAAATAACTTTATTTTTTTACTTGGTACATAGTCAAATGATTGCTAGTCCAAGACTCACGATCCTATATCGCTTCAGATGGACAATCGACTAAAAAATCTTTTCCTTATTGGAGGTAAAAAAATAACGATTACAAAGAAAGAGTGTAGAGGAAGAGACAACAAACCTACCTCTCCTCTTAACAATTAAAAAACACAAGGATAAAGACAAGAATAACTACAAAAAGAAACTACCAACTTATGAAGGTGAAGTTGCACGTGATGTCAGCATTACGACGACATTGCATTGTCAAGGAGCACTTGGATTGTCAGAGCACTTGGATTGTCAGAGCACTTTGAAAACCTTTCAAGATAATGAAGATGAGTGATTTGTCTCTCCTTTTATAGCCATATGAACCCCTAGCACGTTGAGATCTAGATCTGGATCAAACATCCACATCTCTCCTTATTTTGTGGCTCCTATCTTGACTATCTTTGAAATGATGTCCCACATCACGATCGATGACATGCTTGACTAGATGATCTTGTAGAATGGGCAGAATAGCTCGATTCCGATGAGAGTGTCTAAAATCCCCGCCAGATGGACCTCCTCGCCTTGCTACATGTCGAGGACTTTGTCCCCGTGATTTACCTCCTCTCGCCAAAGGCCTGGACTGATGATGGAGGTAAGTTAGATAGATTCCCAACTTTTGCAGAAGAATTTGTAATCGACAACATTCAGAAATAGATGGTAATTTTTGTGTTAACAAAAAAAGGAAATTTAAGTAGGTGACAGTCTCTATCCACATAAGAGGTTTCTAACTTGAATATTAAGAGATGAGATAATAAGATTAAATAGAAGAAAAGTGATTTCTCATTCACCTTGGCAGGTGTCACTGTACTGCAACATGAACCAAATTTTGCTGAAAGAAAAAAAACACACTTTTTTTTTTTTTACATTTTAAAAGACACAATGTATTCTACTTTGAGAGGAATTCAACAGTCAAGTTCCTAAAATAAGTGCTTTGCAAGTCAAACAGATTGTAAAAAAAAGAAGTTTGAAAAGGGGACAAAAACATCCTCATGTCTACATTAGCAATTGCATTTATAGTTGTTGGAGTAGGAAAGTAATAAGTATACCATATGAGAAACTAGAAAGAACAAGATTGGCTCAATATCATTGCTTATCAGAAAAGAAACTCATACCCAAATAAACCCCTGTTGAATATTCCTCTCAAACTCAGCTAAAACTCACAAGACTTCAAGCAGTTTGGGCAATTTATCTTTGTGAGGGAGCACATACTTCTGCATAAATTTTGGGCGAGGTGATTTGAAAAATAAATGTAGCTTGTTCCTTGACGTCCATAACCCTTCAGATTTCAGTATCTCCATCACACGAAATCGAGGAATTAACCTCTTTTCCAAACTTAATCCTAAAAGCACCGGTTGGTAAGTAATGTATGAAGGTGCAACCCCGACATCCTTGACCAAAAATTCCATCTTTCTTTGCAAAGATTCTACGGAAAAGCTTAAAAAGCCTGGATGTTTCTTGAATGCAGCAATGAAATCCGAGTTCGACCAACCAAAACTGTTCATGAGCTTGACTTTGGCCTCAAATTTTTCCCTGCTGACCCCGTGCAGCGCACAAAGGATCCAGAGGAACATCCTGGATTCTCGGGGAATTCCAATCCCGTCAGCTCTATCTACTAGAGCACGAAGGGCATCTGGGTTCTGCACGATGAAGCTGGGGTGCATTTTAAGGATACGAGATACCCGGTCTTCAGGAATACCACATTCGTCCCTTAAGAAATTTAAGTTAGGGCGTACCACATTCTCAATGCTGGTGCTCATAAACCTTTTACTCCTCCGGAGATTGTAGAGGAGGATCTCCCTCGATCCAAAAAGACTTTCCCAAAACTTCAATCTGGGGAGAAGCGTGTTCTGGACGTTGAGGGAAAGAATGGTAGGGTGCAGCATAACGACATTGGCGGCGTCGGACTCAGAAAATCCCATGTCGCGCAAAAAATTGAACTTTGGAGCGAGGTTCGCCTCCACATCCCAGCCGAGAAATCCTGGTCTCCAAGATATTATCTTTCTGAGATTAGCGTCATCGAGGCCCTGAGATCTGAAGAACCCAATAACAGCGTCCGGGTTCTCGGTTGACTGAAATCGGGGGAGCGACTTGGAGACCTTAGAAGCATCGTCGGTGGAGAACCCGCATGCACTCACGAGGTAGTCGACCATGAAGTGGGGATCGGGAGAAGCGGTGGCGCCGGAGGAGGAGGAGGAGGCGGAAGTGCCGGTGGAGAAGAAGACGCGACGGAGTCGGGTCAAAGGAGGGAGGGCATAGCGTCGGACTAGGAAGCGTAACATCGCGTCGGTGCGTCAAGCCACCACGCAAGAGGACGACCCAAATAGATCCCGTAAAACCCTTATTTCAATCACGCCTTCGGGGCTAAACGTCGTTAAAATTCGTGCAGATGAGCTCAATCTAACGCGTTTTGGTTCGATCTAATTAAGCTCGTTAATAAAATTAATAATTTAAGCTTATTGACTGTGATTCCATTGCAAAATGCATATTCGATTCACCTTTAAAAAAATCTTTAAATAATTAATCAATGTACACATTGAAAATACTAACATATATAAAAATATATACGCATTAGAGAATGTTAACAAGTCAAAAACAAGTTCCCTATCTCAGGTCAATAAGTGATACTCAACGCACAATTTATTATTTCATATTACAAAAAAAACATAACATAGTTACATACAGATTATCGAGCAATATAAATCCAATCAAACAACTTACAAATAAGCACGTAAAAGTAAAGAATTTAAGCAATAAAAGGTAAATCGAGATACTTTTGAGAATTTAAAGCAATAAGAGGTAGAACATATTAAGGGAGCTGTTACGTATGAGATTTAGTCACCAACCAACCAAAGCTGCCTTGGTGATTGCCTGAGCTACTATATATATATATATATATATATATAGTAGCTCAGGCATATTCCTAAAACAAATCCTCTTTAACTCAATCAAGTTGCAAAATAGAACTCAGTAACAGTGGTATCAACATGAAAATTAATAATGGTTTCTCTATAATCATGGCAGATTTCCAGGCTTAAATCCAACTCTGCTTGTCAAAGAGGGAAAAAAATAGCCTTTGATGATCCTAAAAGACAAATACCTTCTAATTGGAAGGAGTTCAACTGACAAGGTCCTAAAACAAATCCTTTTTCAACTCGATCAGGTTGCAAAATAGAACTCAGAAAACCTAACATCCTCATGTCTACAGTAACAGTTAGATTCATAATATAGAATATGAATACAGAAGGTAAACAAATGTCTTCTAATTGGAAGGAGTTCAACTGAGAAGTTCCTAAAACAGATGCTTGTCAACAAAATCAGGTTGCAAAATGGAACTCGGAAAACCTAGCATCCTCATGTCCACATTAACAGTTATTTATATGATGTAGAATATGAAAACTACAATAAAGATTGGTTCAATATCATTGCTTAACCAGTCATAAAGAACATACTCAAATAAATCCTTGCATTCATTTGCAGTTTGGATTATGCCCTTTGAACTCAGCTACAGCTTCAAGAAGTTTGGGGAGTTTATCTTTGTAAGGGAGAACAAATTTCTGTAAAAATATTGGACCCGATGATGAGAAAAACTGTTGTAGGTTGTTTTTTGAAGTCCATAAACCTTCAGATTTCAATATCTTCATCAAATGAAATCGAGGAATTAACCTCTTTTCCAAACTAAAAGTTAAAACGATTGGGCAGTTGGCAATGTCCGAAGGTGTAATTTCAACATCCTTGATAAAAAATTCCATCTTTCTCTGTAATGTCTCTATGGAAAGGTTTAAAAAGGCTGGATGTTTCTTGAATGCAGCAATGAAATCCGAATTCGACCAACCAAAACTGTTCATGAGCTTGACTTGGGCCTCAAATTTTTCCCTGCTGACCCCGTGCAGCACAAAAAGGATCCAGAGGAACATCCTAGATTCTCGGGGAATTCCAATCCCGTCAGCTCTATCTACCAGAGCACGGAGGTTCTGCACGATGAAGCTGGGGTGCATTTTAAGGATACGAGAAACCCGGTCTTCAGGAATACCACATTCATCCCGTAAGAAATTTAAGTTAGGGCGTACCACATTCTCAATGCTGTTGCTCATAAACCTTTTACACCTCCGGAGATTGTAGAGGAGGATCTCCCTCGATCCAAAAAGACTTTCCCAAACCTTCAATCTGGGGAGAAGCCTGTTCTGGACGTCGAGGGAAAGAATGACTGGGTGCAGCATAACGACATTGACGGCGTCGGACTCAGAAAATCCCATGTCGCGCAAAAATTTGAACTTTGGAGCGAGCTTCGTCTCCACATCCCAGCCGAGAGATCTTGGTTTCCAAGATATTATCTTTCTGAGATTAGCTCCGTCGAGGCCCTGAGATCTGAAGAATCCAATAACAGCGTCCGGGTTCTCGGTCGACTGAAATCGGGGCAGCGACTTGGAGACCTTGGAAGCATCTTCGGCGGAGAACCCGCATGCACTAACGAGGTACTCGACCATGAAGTGGGGATTGGGAGAACCGGTGGCGCCGGAGGAGGAGGAGGAGGAGTAGGCGGAAGTGCCGGTGGAGAAGAAGACGCGACGGAGTCGGGTCGAAAGAGGGAGGGCATAGCGTCGGACTAGGAAGCGTAACATCGCGTCGGTGCGTCAAGCCACCGCGCAAGAGGACGACCCAAATAGATCCCGTAAAACCCTAATTTCAATCACGTCTTCGGGGCTAAACGTCGTTAAAATTCGTGCAGATGAGCTCAATCTAACGCGTTTTGGTTCGACCTAATTAAGCTCGTTAATAAAATTAATAGTTTAAACTTATTGTGTATTATGATTCCATTGCAAAATGCATATTCGATCCACATTAAAAAAAATCTTTAAATAATTAATCAATGTACGCATTGAAAATACTAACATATATTAAAATATACACACATTAAAGGATTCCCTATCTCAAGTCAAGAAGTCATATTCAACGCACAATTTATTATTTCATATTGCAAGAAAACACATAACCCAGTTACATACAGATTATCGAGCAATATAAATCCAATCAAACAACTTACAAATAAGCAAGTAAAATTAAAGAATTTAACCAATAAGAGGTAAAACGAGATACTTTTGAGAATTTAAAGCAATAAGAGGTAGAACATATTAAGGGAGCTGTTAAGTATGAGATTAAGTCACCGACCAACCAAAGCTGCCTTGGTGATTGCCTAAGCGACTATTGAGAACAACCATACATATATAGTAGTATCAGATCACAACTAATATACATTTATAATACTTTACCATTCAAATTTCTATACAAGAAGAATCTCAGGCACAGTAGTTCACATATATGTAATAAGAATTTGAAATTGACAACGTTCAGAAATAGAGACTGTAATTTTTTGCATTAATACAATAAAGGAATTTTAAATAGGTGTCAGACTCTATCCACATAATAAGAGTGACACTTTCAATAAAGTTCAACAAAAAAACTTCTAACTACAATTCTATTCTCCTTCATAGATAAGACGGATTAAATAGAAAGAAAGTGATGAGTTCTCACTAACCTTGGCAGGTGTCACTGTACCACAACATGAACCAAACTTTGCTGAAAGAAAAAAAAAAATCACTTTTTGTACCATTTTAAACGCAATTTCTTCTACTTTGCAAGGAGTTCAACTGACAATTTCCTAAAACAAGTGCTTTGCAAGTCGATCAGGTAATAACAAAGGAATATGAAAAAAAAAACTAGCATCCTCATATCTGTAGTGGCAATTACATTTATAATTAACCGAACAGGAAAGCAATAATAAACCATATCAGAAACTAGAAGAAGATTGGTTAAATATCGTTGCTTATCCAAGAAAAAAAAAATCATACCCAAATAAACCCCTGTTGGATATTCCTCTCAAAATCACAAGAATTCATGCAGTTTGGGCAATGCATCTTTGCAAGGAAGCACATACTTCTGCAAAAATTTCGCTCCCGGCTATGTGAAAAACACAGATAACTTCTGTGAAGTCCATAACCCTTCAGATTTTAAAATCTTCATCACATGAAATCGAGGAATTAAACTCTTTTCCAAACTTAATCGTAGAAACACTGACTTCCTAGCAACGTCTAATGGTGTCATTCCAACGTCCTTGACTAAAAATTCCATCTCTCATGAGACAGACCGATCGGGACGACTATATTGATAGTTACAATCTTTTACAGAATTACAAAAAATTCCACTCTTTTATTTGAAGAATTTAAAATAAATAAGTGAGATTATAAAAAATAAAATTTAAACTATATAAAATTGTTACGCGACCTGATAATCCTTTTAGTGCTATAAAAAGTATCAATTTTATTTAGGCTGAATCGAATGAGCACCGTTGTTTGCCCATTTATGAGTTATTCATCATCAACGAAATGTACTTGAGCAAACCTTATATTTGATGGTGGAAAAAAAAAACAGATAAAGACAAATTACAGAAGCAATGAATTAGTGTTTCTACAAATATATTATTATAACATTTTGCTAGTAATTTTACAGCTTAAAGAAATGTATTTTCTAGATATTGAATCTCACTGAAATCAAATTCTCATAATCTCATCAGAGACCTAGGAAATAATTCAGATGGACTTGCACCAATACTGAAACTGATCCACAATATCTTCTCAATATAAAAACTCGTATAGTCAAAAGAATGAGGAATTTATTTGTACAACAAAATAAGGCAACACACCAAAGGTTTATCATCCCTCAACAATAACAAGATATATGTCCCAACCATTCAGAGTTAACAAGATGAATACTTTTCCAACAACGAACAGTGCGCAAGAATATAAAGATAGTAATAATCAGATCCTTCAAGTAACTATGAATTATTGCAAAAAGGATTTCTTGTTGATTCAACTAATCTTGTTTTATAATCACTGTACAATTCAAATTATTTAACTATCAGAATCTCAGCTAACTATACTTCAAATACATGAACAGGATGAACCTTTTCATCATAATGAGAATATCATTTTCCATACATGATAATGAAGGTGCTTGCGATGTAAATTTATGTTTCTTCAACTTCCAAAAACATTAACCAATCGATGATAAAATCAGTTAGAAAGAAAACTGTTTCTCTATAACATTGGCATTAAGGCATTGCAGCCTGGCATCCATCCAACTCTGCATGTAAAAGGGGAACAAAATCACGTTTGATCATTCTAAAAGACAAATCTCTTCTAATTGGAAGGAGTTCAACTGACAAGTTCCTAAAACAAATCCTTTTTGGCTAAATCAGGTTGCAAGATGGAACCCGGACAACTAACATCCTCATGTAGACAGTAACAATTACATTCATGATATAAAATTTGAAAATAGTAAGCAAACAATATGAAAAGTAGGACAATATTGGTTTGATATTGTTGCTTATCCAGTCAGGAAAATCATAACCAAATAAATCCATGCATTCATTGGCAGTCCGGATTGTTCCGTTTGAACTCAGGTACAATTAACAAGACTTCAAGCAGTTTGGGTAATTTATCTTTGTGAGGGTGCACATACTTGTCCAAAAATTTTGGTCCTGGTAATGAAAAAAATATATGTAGCTTGTCTTGTGAAGTCCATAGCCCTTCGGATTTCAGTATCTCCATCACATGAAATCGAGGAATTAACCTCTTTACCAAACTAAATTGCAAAAGCACTGGATGGTTAGCGATGTCTGAAGGTGCACTTCCAACATTCTTGATTAAAAATTCCATCTTTCTCTGCAATGACACTGTGGAAAGCCATAAAAAAGTTGGATATTTATTGATTGCAGCAAAAAATTCCAAGTCCGACCAACCAAAGCTGTTCATGAGCTTCGCTTGGGCCTCAAACTTTTCCCTGCTGACCCTCTGCAGCACATGGAGAATCCAGAGGAACATCTTAGATCCCCGGGGAATTCCGATCCCCTCAGCTATATCTACCGAAGCCCGGAGGGATTCAGGACGCTGCACGATGAAGGATGGGTGCAATCTAAGGACAAGAGATACTCTCTCTTCAGGAATACCACATTCATCCCGTAAGAAGTTCAAGTTAGGGCGTACCACATTCTCAATGTTGCTGCTTAAAAACCATCCATACCGCCGGAGATTCTTGCGAAGAATCTCCCTCGATCCAAATAGACTTTCCCAAACCTTCAGTCGGGGTAGAAGCCCGTTCTGCAAGCTGAAGCCAAGAAAAATCGGGTGCCGCAGAACGACACAAATGAGGTCGGGCTTAGAAAACCCCATGTCGCGCAAAAATTGAAACTTTGGAGCGAGGTTCTTCTCCACATCCCAGCCGAGCAATCCTGGCCTCCAAGATATTGTCTTTCTGAGATTAGCGCCATCAAGGCCCTGAGATCTTAAGAAACCAACAACAGCGTCGGGATTCTCAGTGGACTTGACACGGCGGAGCGACTTGGAGACCTTGGACGCGTCGCCAGCGGAGAACCCGCATGCATTCACGAGGTACTCGACCAGGAAGTGGGGATCGGAAGAAGCGGTGGCGCCTGAGGAGGAGGCGGAAGTGCCAGTGCAGAAGAAGACGCAACGGAGCTGGGTCGGCGGAGGGAGCGCATGGCGGCGGACTAGGGAGTGAAGCATCGCGTCGCGTCGGCGTGTCGTCCGACCAGGAAACTTCGACACCGAGACAACCCAAGGACCAGAACGTAAAACCCTAATCGAAACACTCACCCGGGTTAACTTCACCTTCAACCCCTATATGTTTCATTTTTCCTTAAATCTGCCCACGAACAGGAAATCAAAATCAAAAGGATTCCCAAATAGCACTTTTGATGTGTGGAAGATTGGGATATCAAAAACAAAAAGTACTGAAATAGATAAAAAGAAAAAAAAAAGACAAATGCATTGGAAGATCAGAAATTGTTGGCCAATGATGTTGAAGTTTATCCTGTAATTAAAGGTCACTGAAATATTTAATACACGAAAGTCCAATTTTTTATTAGGACATATTTGAATATAAAAGAAAATTATATCAAACTATTCTTAATGGATAGACTGAAAATAGACTACAATTTTGATACGAAATAATCTTTCAAAAATGAGAATTTCATCGTAGCACATAAAATTAAAGATTTTAAGCAATAAGATGGTAAAAGAAGATAAGTATTAGCTTAGTCACCTTACAAAGCTGCCGTGGTGATTGCCTAACCATATATAGCAAGAGACGACCCAAATAGACGCTGCGGAGTTAGGTCGAAGGTGTATTTGATTCAAATTATATGTATAATTTTGATTATGTAATTATTATTTATGTTATTTGATTAATTCAAAATAATATAATTAAAATTTATTTATTTAAAAATTTTAAAGTATCATCTAATTTATTATTTTACTAAACTACTCATTCAATTGTAAGACTATGTTTACTATGAAATATATTTATTTATAGTTGTGTCGATCGAGACGATCTCCTTGTCGTCCAGTGAGATGGTAATAAATGATCACCGATAATTATGATAACTACGTCGCTAATTGATGACGGTGGTCATGATTGACAATCGATGACAGTGGTTAGCGCTTGACGACGACGACGACCGACGACGACCAATGACCGTCTGACGGCCCTTGCCGATCGCGCGATCGACAATGGTCGTCCGACGATCATCGATCGTCGGTCATCGATCCTCGATCGCCGACCGGTTGTCGATCATTAGTCGATTGCCTGTGGTTGACGGTGCGACAGCGGATGGTGGACAACAGGTGACGACGGACGATGGGCCGACGGTGGCGGTCGGAGCTATATTATTAATTTATGTATAGTCGAATTGCTATTTAATAAATTAATAAGGATATTTTGGTCCCAAATGGTAAAAAACGAAGGATATTTTTGAAAAAAAAAATTCATAATCAAAGGAATCATTTCGACTTTCACATGCGTAACCCTTTTGTTAACGTAACGTGACGTATCGAACATCCATCATGACTTGATAATCATTTAAATCATGCACCAAACAAAATTTTTATTGATAACTTTATATGAATAATCAAAGTTATCAATAATAACCTTAAACCAAACACACTCTAATTTTAATCTCCTCTTCCAGGCTAAACGTCATTGAAATTCGTGCTGATGAACCCAATCTAACGCGTTTTGATTCGATCTATCAAGCTCGTTAAGCCTCGAACTATCAAGTAGTTAAGAATTCTTAATCTCGACGTATAGATTTTTTTCCAAATACAAATCGATCTAACGCTTAAAATCAATAGTTTCAGCTTATAGACTATCAGTCCATTGCAAAATGCAAATTCGATCCACATTAAAAAAAATATTTAAATAATTAATCAATGTACACATTGAAAATACTAACATGTATATAAATATATAAACATTAAAGAATGTTAACGAGTCAAAAACAAGTTTCCTATCTCAAGTCAATAAGTGATAATATTCGGTGCACAATTTATTATTACATATTGCAAGAAAACACATAACACAGTAACATACAGATTATCGAGCAATATAAATCCAATCAAACAACTTATAAATAAGCACGTATAAGTAAAGAATTTAAGCAATAAGAGGTAAAAAGAGATATTTTCGAGAAACAATAAGAGGTAGAACATATTAAGGGAGCTGTTAAGTATGAGATTTAGTCACCAACCAACCAAAGCTGCCTTGGTGATTGCCTGAGCTACTATTGAGAACAACCATATATATAGTAGTATCAGATCTACTAATATACATTTATAATACTTTACAATTCAAATTACTATACAAGAAGAATCTCAGACACAGTAGTTCACATATATGTAAGAATTTGTAATTGACAACATTCAGAAATAGAGACTGTAATTTTTTGCATTAACACAACAACGGAATTTTAAGTAGGTGTCAGACTCTATCCACATAATAGCAGTGACACTTACAATAAAGCTCAACAAAGAAACTTCTAACTACAATTCTATTCTCTTTCAGAGATGAGACGGATTAAATAGAAGGAAAGTGATGATTTCTCACTAACCTTGGCAGGTGTCACTGTACCACAACATGAACCAAACTTTGCTGAAAGAAAAAAAAAATCACTTTTTGTACCATTTCAAAATGCAATTTCTTCTACTTTGCAAGGAGTTCAACTGACAATTTCCTAAAACAAGTGCTTTGCAAGTCGATCAGGTAGCAAAAAAGGAATATGAAAAAAAAAATTAGCATCCTCATGTCTGTAGTTGCAATTACATTTATAATTAACCGACCAGGAAAGCAATAATAAACCATATCAGAAACTAGAACAAGATTGGTTAAAAATCGTTGCTTATCCAACAAAAGAAATTCATACCCAAATAAACCCCTGTTGGATATTCCTCTCAAACTCACAAGACTTCATGCAGTTTGGGCAATGCATCTTTGTAAGGGAGCACATACTTCTGCAAAAATTTCGCTCCCGGCGATGTGAAAAACACAGATAACTTCTGTGAAGTCCATAACCCTTCAGATTTTAAAATCTTCATCACATTAAATCGAGGAATTAACCTCTTTTCCAAACTTAATCGTAGAAACACTGACTGCTTAGCAATGTCTAATGGTGCCATTCCAACGTCCTTGACAAAAAATTCCATCTTTCTCTGCAGTACCTCTGTGGAAAGCCATAAAAAAGTTGGATGTTTCTTGGCGGCACCAACGAAATCCAAGTCCGACCAACCAAAGCTGTTCATGAGTTTGACGTGGGCCTCAAATTTTTCCCTGCTGACCCCGTGCAGCACATCAAGGATCCAGAGGAACATCCCAGGTCCCCGGGTAATTCCCATCCCCTCAGCTCTATCTACTAAAGCCCGGAGGGAATCTGGTTTCTGCACGAAGAATCCTGGGTGCCTTTTGAGGACAAGAAAAATCTGCTCTTCAGGAATACCACATTCATCCCGCAAGAAGTTAATGTTAGGGCGCACTACATTTTCAATGCTGCTGCTAAAAAACCATCCACACCTCCGGAGATTCTTGAGGAGGATCTCCTTCGATCCGAATAAATTTTCCCAACCCTTCAATCGGGGGAGAAGCGCGTTCTCGCTGTTGAAGCCGATAACGACAGGGTGCAACCGAACCACAGCGATGACGTCGGACTCAGATAATCCCATATCGCGCAAAATTTTAAACTTCGGAGCGAGGTTCGTCTCCACATCGCAACCGAGCAATCCTGGTTTCCAAGTTATAAGCCTTCTCAGAGTAGCACCATCAAAGCCCTTAGATCTGAAGAATCCAAGAACGGCGTCGGCCTTCTCGGTGGACTGAATGCGAGGTAGCAACTTGGAGACCTTGGAAGCATCGTCGGATGAGAACCCGCATGTATTCATGAGGTACTGGACCATGAAGTGGGGATCGGGAGAAGCGGTGGCGCCTGAAGAGGAGGCGGAAGTGCCGGTGGAGAATAGGATTCGACGGAGTTGCACCGACGGAGGGAGCACATAGCGGCTGACCAGGGAGTGAAGCATCGCGTCGCCGTCGCCGTCGCCGTCGCCGTCGCCGCCGCCGCCGCCGCCGCCGCCGACCAGGCAAGGACGTCGCGATTCACGAATGGAACTGAACCTAAAGAGCGAATTGTAAAACCCTACTTGAATCACCTCGATCGGGTTAATTTCACTTTTGCCTCCCTGTATCTTTCATATTTTCAATCTACCCACAAACGGGATATCAAACTGTCTTCGAACCGACCACTAAATTTCATTTTTATATAAATCAAATTTTCCACTCTTTTATTTGAAGAATTTAAAATAAATAAGTGAGATTATAAAAAAAATAAAATTTAAACTATATAAAATTGTTACGTGACCTGATAATCCTTTTAGTGCTAAAAAGTATCAATTTTATTTAGGTTGAATCTAGACATGCTTAACGGACCGATTCGATTCGAAATCGAATCGGAACAAATTCGTTAAATTCGAAATCGGAACCGATTTAGATGAACCGATTCTGAAACCGATCTAGAACCGTTTCAGTTCCAATCAATTTCGGAATCGATTCGAAATCGATTCTTATTCCGATTTGGATCTGATTTCGGTTGCTAATTTAAAGGTGGAAACTCTTAACATGCTAAGATGTCTATAAGATTATTTTGCGATAAAAAAAAAATAAGATCACCGACGAGATAGATGAATTTGGAAGCTCAAATTCAAAGAGGATGGTCCGAAACCGTTTCGGAATTGATCCAGAATTGTTTAGAAATTGATCTGAAACTGTTTCGAAATCGATTCGGAACCGATCCGGATTGAATTGGTTTCTAAGTTAAAACTTTAGAACCGGAACCAGTTCGGAACAATTTTGAATCGATTCTAACGTCGACGGATCCAGAACTGATTAGAATCGAACCGGAATCAGAACCGATAAGCATGCCTAGTTGAATCGAATGAGCACCGTTGCTTGCCCATTTATGAGTTATTCATCATCGACGAAATGTACTTAAGCAAACCTTATATTTGATGGGGAAAAAAAACAGATAAAGACAAATTACAAAAACATTGAATTAGTGTTTCTACAAATATATTATTATAACATTTTGCAAGTAATTTTACAGCTTAAGGAAATGTATTTTCTAGATATTGAATCTCACTGAAATCAAATTCTCATAATCTCACCAGACACCTAGGAAATAATTCAGATGGACTTGCACCAATACTGAAACTAATCCACAATATCTTCTCAATATAAAAATTAGTATAGTCAAAAGAATGAGGGATTTATTTGACAACAAAATAAGACAACACACCAAAGGTTTATCATCCCTCAACAATAACAAGATATATGTCCCAACCATTCAGAGTTAACAAGATGAATACTTTACCAACAATGAACAGTGTGCAAGAATATAAAGATAGTAATAATCAGATCCTTTAAGTAACTATGAATTATTGCAAAAAGGGTTTCTTGTTGATTCAACTAATCTTGTTTTATAATCACTGTACAATTCAAATTATTTAACTATCAGAATCTCAGCTAACTATACTTCAAATACATGAACAGGATGAACCTTTCATCATAATCAGAATATCATTTTCCATACAGGATAATGAAGGTGCTTGCGATGTAAATTTATGTTTCTTCAACTTCCAAAAACAATAACCAATCGACGATAAAATCAGTTAGAAAGAAAACTGTTTCTCTATAACATTGGCATAAAGGCATTGCAGCCTGGCATTCATCCAACTCTGCATGTAAAAGGGGAACAAAATCACCTTTGATCATTCTAAAAGCCAAATCTCTTCTAATTGGAAGGAGTTCAACTGACAAGTTCCTAAAACAAATCCTTTTCGGCTAAATCAGGTTGCAAGATGGAACTAGGACAACTAACATCCTCATGTGACAGTAACAATTACATTCATGATATAGAATATGAAAATAGTAAGCAAACAATATGAAAAGTAGGACAATATTGATTTGATATTGTTGCTTATCCAGTCAGGAAAATCATAACCAAATAAATCCTAGCATTCATTGGCAGTCTGGATTGTTCCCATAGAACTCAGGTACAATTAACAAGACTTCAAGCAGTTTGGGTAATTTATCTTTGTGAGGGTGCACATACTTGTCCAAAAATTTTGGTCCTGGTAATGAGAAAAATGTATGTAGCTTGTCTTGTGAAGTCCATAACCCTTCGGATTTCAGTATCTCCATCACATGAAATCGAGGAATTAACCTCTTTTCCAAACTAAATTGTAAAACCACTGGATGGTTAGCGATGTCTGAAGGTGCACTTCCAACATTCTTGATTAAAAATTCCATCTTTCTCTGCAATAACTCTGTGGAAAACCATAGAAAAATTGGATATTTATTGATTGCAGCAAAGAATTCCGAGTCCGACCAACCAAAGCTGTTCATGAGCTTCGCATGGGCCTCAAACTTTTCCCTGCTGACCCTGTTCAGCACATTGAGGACCCAGAGGAACATCTTAGATCCCCGGGGAATTCCGATCCCCTCAGCTCTGTCTACCGAAGCCCGGAGGGATTTAGGACTTTGCACGATGAAGGTTGGGTGCAATCTAAGGACAAGATATACTCGCTCTTCAGGAATACCACATTCATCCCGTAAGAAGTTGAAGTTAGGGCGTACCACATTCTCAATGCTGGTGTTTAAAAACCATCCACACCTCCGGAGATTCTTGCGAAGGATCTCCCTCGATCCAAATATACTTTCCCAAACCTTCAGTCGGGGTAGAAGCCCGTTCTGCAAGTTCAAGCCAAAAATAATCGGGTGCCGCATAACGACAGAAATGAGGTCGGACTTAGAAAACCCCATGTCGCGCAAAAATTGAAACTTTGGAGCGAGGCTCTTCTCCACATCCCAGCCGAGCAATCCTCGCGTCCAAGATATTGTCTTTCTGAGATTAGCACCATCAAGGCCCTGAGATCTTAAGAAACTAACAACAACGTCGGGATTCTCAGTGGACTTGACACGGCGGAGCGACTTGGAGACCTTGGACGCATCGTCAGCGGAGAACCCGCATGCATTCACGAGGTACTCGACCAGAAAGTGGGGATCGGAAGAAGCGGTGGCGCCTGAGGAGGAGGCGGAAGTGCCAGTGCAGAAGAAGACGCAACGGAGCTGGGTCGGCGGAGGGAGCGCATGGCGGCGGACTAGGGAGTGAAGCATCACGTCGCGTCGCGTCGGCGTGTCGTCCGACCAGATAACTTCGACACCAAGATAACCCAAAGACCAGAACGTCAAACCCTAAACCCTAAACACTCACTCGGGTTAACTTCACCTTCAACCCCTATATGTTTCATTTTTCCTTAAATCTGCCCACGAACTGGAAATCAAAATCCAAAGGATTCCCAAATAGCAGTTTTGATGTGTGGAAGATTGGGATATCAGAAACAAAAAGTACTGAAAAAGATAAAAAGGAAAAACAAAAAAAAAAGGCAAATACATGGGAAGATCAGAAATTGTTGGGCAATGATGTTGAAGTTGATACAGTAATTAAAGGTCACTGAAATATTTAACAGACGAAAGTCCAATTTTTTATTAGGACATATTTAAATATATAAAAAAAATTGATGTTGTATAATCTTTCAAAAATGACACGTATCGTTTAACTACAGATACTTTTCAAATTTATCCTTGATATAAAGGTGGATCAATTGCCCCAAGACTAATTTGAGGAAAATATAATGCCAATTAAAAAAAAAGCATGACAATGAACAGTGGCATGAAAATTGATTTATCATACTATTTATTTGACAAATTAATTTATGATGATCTATTTACAATATAATGTTGTACAATGAGACATGTGGCTTAGCTGAAGGCCAGACAGCCAATTCAAGCAGAATGAAGTTTAATTTAGTGCACGAAGAATTGGCATTGAGAGAGGTGGGACACAAATTAATGTCACGTTGCTGTTGCTCAATATGACCGGAACCTTCAAGGCCCCCCTGTCTTTGTTTGCCTTATGGCTGCATGCCCTCTATTATAGAACCTCTCTTCCTTCATCTCCTCACCAACTCTTCAAGTGGCCACCTGCTTGCTCCATAAGCTCACTCATGGAACTCCATGTTGATGACGAAGCCCCCTTTTCTGGTTAAATCCAGTGTTGTTGAGAGAAGGCTGAAGGGCATTCGAGACTTGGGAGGAGCTAAAGTTCAAGGGATTGTAACCATGGCAGGAATGCTCTCTGGTGCCTTGTGTGCTCGTCGGAGACACCTCCACCTCCGTGGTACTCGGATTGATACAACAAGGAGATCATCCTTCAGTCTGTACACAACAGGACATGACAAACATATGAGTAGTAGCTTCATGATATGACAGAATATTTCACTCCAGTTTGTTTTCTTTTCGGCTAACGTATTAATATATTACCAGACAAGGAGCATCTTGAACCAAGAACTTCATGATGAAGCACTGGGGCATATTGCCAGGGAAGCCAAGGAGAGGTTGGATGACAGATTACAGATTAGAAGGTATTGATGCGAATCAGAATTACGACTTGTTGGAATCAGTTAGATCTTGTGGCTCATCTAACGGATATGTTTGATTGGCAGAAATAACAGTGTTGGAAGCATGAAGCCGAGCAAGAACGAGAAGCACGGAGGACAGAACAAGATCCCTGGCAATGTGCACAGGGAGGTGTTCTCCTCCAGGAGCGAAAAGAAAAGGTTTAGCTGGAGCAAGCTGGGGTGGAAGTCGTCAGAGCAGTCGGATTGCGCGGTGTGCCTTGAAGACTTCAGGACCGGAGACATCCTCGTTCACCTGCCTTGTGCACACAGGTTCCATTGGAACTGCGCCCAGCCATGGCTGGAGACCAGGTCTCGCTGTCCTTGCTGCAGAATGACCATATTTACTGAGTGATTACTGCTGCAAATAAGTTTAGTGAATCAAAATTGTGTCTGCTGCATCAGAATAAAAGTCGGAAATATAACTTTTTTTATGTCTTAGTTGTTATTGGATTGAGGATTTTTCATCAAAGGTTTGGGATTTGCACAATTAAAATAGAAGATAAAAAGGCATTCCAATGCACAAGCTTCATTCATAAGGAATCCTGAGGAAAGATATATATACACACACATTAAAAAAGAATGTTAATAAGTCAAAAACAAGTTCCCTATCTCAAGTCAATAAGTGATATTCAACGCACAATTTATTATTTCATATGGCAAGAAAACACATAACACAGTAACTTACAGATTATCGAGCAATATAAATCCAATCAAACAACTTATAAATAAGCACGTAAAAGTAAAGAATTTAAGCAATAAGAGGTAAAACGATATAATTTTGAGAATTTAAAGCAATAAGAGGTAGAACATATTAAGGGAGCTGTTTACATATGAGATTTAGTCACCAACCAACCAAAGCTGCCTTGGTGATTGCCTGAGCTACTATTGAGAACAACCATATATATAGTAGTATCAGATCAACAAATATACATTTAAAATACTTTACAATTCAAATTACTATACAAGAAGAATCTCAGGCACAGTAGTTCACATATATGTAAGAATTTGTAATTGACAACATTCAGAAATAGAGACCGTAATTTTTGCATTAACACAACAAAGGAATTTCAAGTAGGTGTCAAACTCTATCCACATAATAAGAGTGACACTTTCAATAAAGCTCAACAAAAAACTCCTAACTACAATTCTATTCGGATTAAATAGAAGGAAAGTGATGATTTCTCACTAACCTTGGCAGGTGTCACTGTACCACAACATGAACCAAACTTTGCTGAAAGAAAAAAATCACTTTTTGTACCATTTTAAACGCAATTTCTTCTACTTTGCAAGGAGTTCAACTGACAATTTCCTAAAACAAGTGCTTTGCAAGTCGATCAGGTAGCTAAAAAGGAATATGAAAAAAAAAACTAGCATCCTCATGTCTGTAGTGGCAATTACATTTATAATTAACCGACCAGGAAAGCAATAATAAACCATATCAGAAACTAGAACAAGATTGGTTAAATATCGTTGCTTATCCAACAAAAAAAATTCATACCCAAATAAACCCCTGTTGGATATTCCTCTCAAACTCACAAGACTTCATGCAGTTTGGGCAATGCATCTTTGTAAGGGAGCACATACTTCTGCAAAAATTTCGCTCCTGGCGATGTGAAAAACACAGATAACTTCTGTGAAGTCCATAACCCTTCAGATTTTAAAATCTTCATCACATTAAATCGAGGAATTAACCTCTTTTCCAAACTTAATCGTAGAAACACTGACTGCTTAGCAATGTCTAATGGTGCCATTCCAACGTCCTTGACTAAAAATTCCATCTTTCTCTGCAGTACCTCTGTGGAAAGCCATAAAAAAGTTGGATGTTTCTTGGCGGCACCAACGAAATCCAAGTCCGACCAACCAAAGCTGTTCATGAGTTTGACGTGGGCCTCAAATTTTTCCCTGCTGACCCCGTGCAGCACATCAAGGATCCAGAGGAACATCCCAGGTCCCCGGGTAATTCCGATCCCCTCAGCTCTATCTACTAAAGCCCGGAGGGAATCTGGTTTCTGCACGAAGAAGCCTGGGTGCCTTTTGAGGACAAGAAAAATCTGCTCTTCGGGAATACCACATTCATCCCGCAAGAAGTTAATGTTAGGGCGCACTACATTTTCAATGCTGCTGCTAAAAAACCATCCACACCTCCGGAGATTCTTGAGGAGGATCTCCTTCGATCCGAATAAACTTTCCCAAACCTTCAATCGGGGGAGAAGCGCGTTCTCGCTGTTGAAGCACAGGGTGCAACCGAACCACAGCGATGACGTCGGACTCAGATAATCCCATATCGCGCAAAAATTTAAACTTTGGAACGAGGTTCGTCTTCACATCGCAACCGAGCAATCCTGCTTTCCATGTTATAAGCCTTCTCAGAGTAACACCATCAAGGCCCTTAGATCTGAAGAATCCAAGAACGGCGTCGGCCTTCTCGGTGGACTGAATGCGAGGTAGCAACTTGGAGACCTTGGAAGCATCGTCGGCTGAGAACCCCGCATGTATTCACAAGGTACTGGACCATGAAGTGGGGATCGGGAGAAGCGGGGGCGCCTGAAGAGGAGGCGAAAGTGCCGGTGGAGAATAGAATTCGACGGAGTTGCACAGACGGAGGGAGCACAAAGCGGCTGACCAGGGAGTGAAGCATCGCGTCGCCGTCGCCGTCTCAGCCGACCAGGCAAGGACCCGAATGGAACTGAACCTAAAGAGCGAATTGCAAAACCCTACTTGAATCACCTCGCCCGGCTTCAGGGAGTGAAGCATCGCGTCGCCGTCGTCGTCTCCGTCTCCGCCGACCAGGCAAGGACCCGAATGGAACTGAACCTAAATAGCGAATTGTAAAACCCTACTTGAATCACCTCGCCCGGGTTGATTTCACTTTTGCCTCCCTGTATGTTTCATATTTGCAATCTACCCACAAACGGGAAATCAAACTGTCTTCGAACCGACCACTAAATTTCATTTTTATATAAATCGAAATTTCCACTCTTTTATTTGAAGAATTTAAAATAAATAAGTGAGATTATAAAAAATAAAATTTAAACTGTATAAATTTGTTACGTGACCTGATAATCCTTTTAGTGCTAAAAAGAAGTATCAATTTTATTTTGGTTGAATCGAATGAGCACCGTTGCTTGCCCATTTATGAGTTATTCATCATCAACCAAATGTACTTAAGCAAACCTTATATTTGATGGGAAAAAAATTGACAATTTACCAAACACCGCATTGAAATTTAAAATTGCTCAAACAGCGTTCTATATTTTCATATTTATCAAATAACGCACTTAATTCCCTTTTTACCTCTCCACAAACAGATCGCAAAGACATGTGAAAATCCCAAATGTAGTCTTTGAAAATTCAAATCCCAAAGACCACGGTTGTATTGCAATTTTAGACCACGGTGGTGATCTTTGGGATTGCACGCCAATGGTGATGGAAATTCAAATCACAATCAATGATAGCTTTGAATGCACCACCTTCGGGATTTGAATTTAAGCTAATGGTATTGAAATTGTAAATTTGATCTGTGATGATAATCTTGAGATTGCACCATGATGATCTGGGATTTGTAATTCCAATACCACAGTGTGCATATCTTTTTGACGGGAGGGGTAAAAAGAAAATTAAGTACGCTATTTGGTAAATATGAAAGTATGGAGCGCTATTTAGAAATTTCTAAATTTTACGTGTATTGTTTGGTAAATCGCTGAAAAAAAAAAAGATAAAGATAAATTACATAAGCAATGAATTAGTGCTTCTACAAATATATTATTATAACATTTTGCTAGTAATTTTACAGCTTAAAGAAATGTATTTTCTAGATATTGAATCTCACTGAAATCAAATTCTCATAATCTCACCACCAGAGACCTAGAAAATAATTCAGATGGACTTGCACCAATACTGAAACTAATCCACAATATCTTCTCAATATAAAAATTAATATAGTCAAAAGAATGAGGGATTTATTTGTACAACAAAATAAGACAACACACCAAAGGTTTATCATCCCTAAACCACCACCACAACAACAATAACAAGATATATGTCCCAACCATTCAGAGTTAACAAGATGAATACTTTTCCAACAATTAACAGTGTGCAAGAATATAAAGATAGTAATAATCAGATCCTTCAAGTAACTTTGAATTATTGCTAAAAGGGTTTCTTGTTGATTCAACTAATCTTGTTTTATAATCACTGTACAATTCAAATTATTTAACTATCAGAATCTCAGCTAACTATATTTCAAATATATGAACAGGATGAACCTTTCATCATAATGAGAATATTATTTTCCATACAGGATAATGAAGGTGCTTGCGATGTAAATTTATGTTTCTTCAACTTCCAAAAACATTAACCAATCGATGATAAAATCAGTTAGAAAGAAAACTGTTTCTCTATAACATTGGCATTAAGGCATTGCAGCCTGGCATCCATCCAACTCTGCATGTAAAAGGGGAACAAAATCACGTTTGATCATTCTAAAAGACAAATCTCTTCTAATTGGAAGGAGTTCAACTGACAAGTTCCTAAAACAAATCCTTTTTCGCTAAATCAGGTTGCAAGATGGAACTCAGACAATTAACATCCTCATGTCGACAGTAACAATTACATTTATGATATAGAATTTGAAAATAGTAAGCAAACAATATGAAAAGTAGGACAATATTGGTTCGATATTGTTGCTTATCCAGTCATAAAAGGCATACCCAAACAAATCTTGGCATTGGTTCACAGTCTGAATTATTCACTTTGAACTCAGGTACATTTCACAAGCCTTCATACAAGTTGGTGGATAATTGATCTTTGTAAGGGAGCATGCACATACTTCTGCAAAAATTTTGGCTCCGGTGATGAGAAAATTGTAAGTAGCTGCTCTTGTGAAGTCCATAACCCTTCAGATTTTAATTTCTCCATCACATGAAATCGAGGAATTAACCTCTTTTCCAAACTATATTGTAAAATCCTTGGCTGTTCAGCAATGCATAAAGGTGGCACTCCAAAAACCTCGACTAAAAATTCCATCTTTCTATGCAATGTCTTTGTGGATAAAAATAAATATTTTGGACGTTTCTTGATTGCAGCAACAAAATCCGAGTTCGACCAACCAAAACTGTTCATGAGCTTGACATGGGCTGCAAATTTCTCCCTGCTGACCTTGTGCAGCGCTTCAAGGATCGAGAAAAACAATCCACATTCCCAGGTAATTTCAATCCCCTCAACTCGATCTACCAAATCCCGGAGGGAATCTGGTTTCTGCACGAATAAGTCTAGGTGCCTTTTGAATACAAGAGAAATCCGCTCCTCAGGAATACCACATTCATCCCGCAAGAAGTTAATGTTAGGGCGCGGCGCACTACACTCTCAATGCTGGTGCTAAAATACCATCTATTCCTCCGGAGATTCTTGAGGAGGATCTCCTTCGATCCGAATAAACTTTCCCAAACCTTCAATCGGAGGAGAAGCGCGTTCTCGCTGTTGCAGCCGATAACGACAGGGTGCAACGGAACCACAGCGATGACGTCGGACTCAGATAATCCCATATCGTGCAAAAATTTAAACTTCGGAACGAGGTTCGTCTCCACATCCCAACCGAGCAATCTTGGTTTCCAAGTTATTATCTTTCTTAGATCAGCGCCATCAAGGCCCTGAGATCTGAAGAATCCAAAAATGGCGTCGGCCATCTCGGTGGACTGAAAACGAGGGAGAAACTTGGAGACCTTGGAAGCATCGTTGGCGGAGAACCCGCATGTATTCACGAGGTATTCGACCATGAAGTGGGGATTGGGAGAAGCGGCGGCACCTGAAGAGGAGGCAGCGGAAGTGCCGGTGGAGAATAGGATGAGACGGAGTTCTGTCGACGGAGGGAATGCAATGCGTCGGACTAGGAACTGAAGCAATGCGTCGGCGGCGTCCGAACAAGTTACTCCGTCGCACAGCTAAAGTTGTCAAACGTGCTGACCATGACGGAGTGGATTAATCCGTCATGGTCAGCACGTTCAGTGGGCAGGACGGATCGACTCACGGTCTCGACGGTTTAAAAAATCTTTAATTCTGCCGACTAAAAAATTAAAAAAATATATCTAAAATTATTTAGATATTAATGGTTTAAAACAATGATAAGTAAAATAAATCAGATACTAAGATTAAAAAATAAGCATGTGAAATAACTAAAATATTATAGTTGAAATTTAATTATTGACATATAAAGTTGAATAGTATCGATATTTTTTATTACTTTTTAATATTTCGAAATATCTAAATCTTCACAATATGTAAATTTAAATTTTTTACTCTTCCAAATTGAGATTTTCTAGTCTTTGTAATTATTTGATTTTAATATGTCATTATTTCCTATATTAATTAGAATAGTAGTGACAAAATAATATAAAATAATTAGAGTATAAAAAAAATAAATCGAATATTCTTTTGTTTTTTCCTTTTAATTTCTTTTATACTTTATTGAAGTATATGTGAAATAGAAGAAGATTGTGATATAAAAAATTTGTCTTATTAAAATTAAAATATTTGTGAAAAAATTTATACAATTTTATTTTCACATATTATATCTTTTGATATTTCTCAACCCGCGGATCAACCAGTGTCCACGGTGTGTCGACCCGTCTAGACCCACAACCCACGTGGATCGATCTATTTTAGACCCGCTAAAATAACGGATTGATAAGATTTCAATTTAACCAACTTAAATTATTGAATGGGATAGATCAATATGACGAATCCAACCTAACTTCACACAACAAACCCAAATGGCTAAATGCAAAACCCTACATGAAACACTGCGGTCGAGTTAACTTCACACTTGACCCCCTATATGTTTCATTTTTCTTGAATCAACCCACGAACAGGGCATCAAAATCCAGAAAAATTCCCAAAGAGCCCTTTCGATGTGTGGAAGATTGAGAAATCAGAAGTTTCTTCTCTTTAAAAATATATCGTTTCTATGGATTGGTACAAATAGAGTTTCTTTTGATCTAGTACTTTCAGTTTTGGTCGATTCGACTAATCTTGTTTATAATCACTGTATAAATCAAATTATTTAACTTTCAGAATCTCAGCCAAATGTACTTAAAATTCATGAATAGGAGGATGACTGTTTCCTCATAATAAAAATGTCATTTTGCATACAGCATAACGAAGGAGCTTGCAATGCGAATTTATGCTCTTTCAAACTTTCAAAAACATCAACTAATTGATGTTAAAATCCGTTGCAAAGAAATTGGAGCCCAGCATACATCCAAATGTGCTTGCACAAAGGGAATAAAATAGAATATAAAATAGCATATGAAAGCTTATCAATATCATTGCTTAACCAATCAGGAAAATCATAACCAAATAAATCCTGGCATTCATTGGCAGTCTGGATTGGTGCCTTTGAACTCAGGTACAATTAACAAGACTTCAAGCAGTTTGGGTAATTTATCTTTGTGAGGGTGCACATACTTGTTCAAAAATTTTGTTCCTGGCAATGAGAAAAATGTATGTACCTTGTCTTGTGAAGTCCATAGCCCTTCGGATTTCAGTATCTCCATCACATGAAATCGAGGAATTAACCTCTTTACCAAACTAAATTGTAAAAGCACTGGATGGTTAGCGATGTCTGAAGGTGCACTTCCACCATTCTTGATTAAAAATTCCATCTTTCTCTGCAATGACACTGTGGAAAGCCATAAAAAAGTTGGATATTGATTGATTGCAGCAGAGAATTCCGAGTCCGACCAACCAAAGCTGTTCATGAGCTTCGCATGGGCCTCAAACTTTTCCCTGCTGACCTTGTTCAGCGCATGGAGGATCCAGAGGAACATCTTAGATCCCCGGGGAATTCCGATCCCCTCAGCTCTGTCTACCAAAGCCCGGAGGGATTCAGGACTTTGCACGATGAAGGATGGGTGCAATCTAAGGACAAGAGATACTCGCTCTTCAGGAATACCACATTCATCCCGTAAGAAGTTTAAGTTAGGGCGTATCACATTCTCAATGCTGGTGTTTAAAAACCATCCACACCTCCGGAGATTCTTGCGAAGGATCTCCCTCGATCCAAATAGACTTTCCCAAACCTTCAGTCGGGGTAGAAGCCCGTTCTGCAAGTTCAAGCCAAGAATAATCGGGTGCCGCAGAACGACAGAAATGAGGTCGGACTTAGGAAACCCCATGTCGCGCAAAAATTGAAACTTTGGAGCGAGGTTCTTCTCCACATTCCAGCCGAGCAATCCTGGCCTCCAAGATATTGTCTTTCTGAGATCAGCGCCATCAAGGCCCTGAGATCGTAAGAAACCAACAACAGCGTCGGGATTCTTAGTGGACTTGATACGAGGGAACGACTTGGAGACCTTGGACGCATCGTCAGCGGAGAACCCGCATGCATTCACGAGGTACACGACCAGGAAGTGGGGATCGGAAGAAGCGGTGGCGCCTGAGGGGGAGGCGGAAGTGCCAGTGCAGAAGAAGTCGCAACGGAGCTGGGTCGGCGGAGGGAGCGCATGGCGGCGGACTAGGGAGTGAAGCATCGCGTCGCGTCGCGTCGGCGTGTCGTCCGACCAGCTAACTTCGACACCGAGATAACCCAAGGACCAGCACGTCAAACCCTAATCGAAACACTCACCCGGATTAACTTCACCTTCAACCCCTATATGTTTCATTTTTCCTTAAATCTGCCCACGAACAGGAAATCAAAATCCAGAGAATTCCCAAATAGCACTTTTGATGTGTTGAAGATTGGGATATCAGAAACAAAAAGTACTGAAATACAAAAAAAAAAAAAAAAAAAAAAAGGCAAATACATGGTAAGATCAGAAATTGTTGGCCAATGGTGTTGAAGTTGATACAGTAATTAAAGGTCACTGAAATATTAAGAGACGAAAGTCCGGACATATTTAAATATTAAAAAAAATTGATGTTGAATAATCTTTCAAAAATGACATAAATCGTTTATCCTTGATATAAAGGTGGATCAATTGCCCCAAGACTAATTTGAGTCATATTCGAAAATTTAATGCCAATGGCATGAAAATTGATTTACCATACTATTTATTTGACAAATTAATTTATGATGATCTATTTACAATATAATGTTGTACAATGAGACATGTGGCTTAGCTAAAGGCCAGACAGCCAATTCAAGCAGAATGAAGTTTAATTTAGTGCAGGAAGAATTGGCATTGAGAGAGGTGAGACACAAATTAATGTCACGTTGCTATTGCTCAATATGATCGGAACCTTCAAGGGTCCCCTGTCTTTGTTTGCCTTATGGCTGCATGCCCTCTATTATAGAACCTCTCATCCTTCATCTCCTCACCAACTCTTTAAGTGGCCACCTGCTTGCTCCATAAACTCACTCATGGACCTCCATGTTGATGACGAAGTCCCCTTTTCTGGTTAAATCCAGTGTTGTTGTGAGAAGGCTGAAGGGCACTCGAGACTTGGGAGGAGCTAAAGTTCGAGTGATTGTAACCATGGCAGGAATGCTCTCTGGTGCCTTGTATGCTCGTCGGAGACGCCTCCACCTCCGTCGTACTCGGACTGATACAACAAGGAGATCATCCTTCAGTCTGTACACAACAGGACATGACAAACATATGAGTAGTAGCTTCACGGTATGAAAGAATATTTCACCTCAGTTTGTTTTCTTTTCGGCTAACGTATTAATATATTACCAGAAAAGGAGCATCTTGAACCAAGAACTTCATGATGAAGCACTGGGGCATATTGCCAGGGAAGCCAAGGAGAGGTTGGATGACAGATTACAGATTAGAAGGTATTGATGCGAATCAGAATTACGACTTGTTGGAATCAGTTAGATCTTGTGGCTCATCTAACGGGTATGTTAGATTGGCAGAAAAAACAGTGTTGGAAGCATGAAGCCGAGCAAGAACGAGAAGCAAGGAGGGCAGAACAAGATCCCTGGCAATGTGCACAGGGAGGTGTTCTCCTCCAAGAGCGAAAAGAAGAGGTTTAGCTGGAGCAAGCTGGGGTGGAAGTCGTCGAAGCAGTCGGATTGCGCGGTGTGCCTTGAAGACTTCAGGACCGGCGACATCCCGTTCACCTGCCTTGTGCACACAGGTTCCACTGGAACTACGCCCAGCCATGGCTGGAGATCAGGTCTCGCTGTCCTTGCTGCAGAATGACCATATTTACTGAGTGATTACTGCTGCAAATAAGTTTAGTGAATCAAAATTGTGTCTGCTGCATTAGAATAAAAGTCGGAAATATAACCTTTTTTATGTCTTATCTGTTATTGGATTGAGGATTTTTCATCAAAGGTTTGGGATTTGCACAGCTAAAATAGAAGATAATAGAAGATAAAAAGAAAGTCCAATGCACGAAACTTCCATCATACGGAATCACGAGGAAAGATATATATACACACACATTAAAAAAGAATGTTAATAAGTCAAAAAAGAGTTCCCTATCTCAAGTCAATAAGTGATATTCAACGCACAATTTATTATTTCATATGGCAAGGAAACACATAACACAGTAACATACAGATTATCGAGCAATATAAATCTAATCAAACAACTTATAAATAAGCACGTAAAAGTAAAGAATTTAAGCAATAAGAGGTAAAACGAGATACTTTTGAGAATTTAAAGCAATAAGAGGTAGAACATATTAAGGGAGCTGTTACGTATGAGATTTAGTCACCAACCAACCAAAGCTGCCTTGGTGATTGCCTGAGCTACTATTGAGAACAACCATATATATAGTAGTATCAGATCTACTAATATACACTTACAATTCAAATTACTATACAAGAAGAATCTCAGACACAGTAATTCACATATATGTAAGAATTTGAAATTGACAACATTCAGAAATAGAGACTGTAATTTTTTGCATTAACACAGTAAAACAATTTTAAGTAGGTGTCAGACTCTATCCACATAATAAGAGTGACACTTTCAATAAAGCTCAACAAAGAAACTTCAAACTACAATTCTATTCTCCTTCAGAGATGAGACGGATTAAATAGAAGGAAAGTGATGATTTCTCACTAACCTTGGCAGGTGTCACTGTACCACAACATGAACCCAACTTTGCTGAAAGAAAAAAAAATCACTTTTTGTACCATTTTAAAACGCAATTTCTTCTACTTTGCAAGGAGTTCAACTGACAATTTCCTAAAACAAGTGCTTTGCAAGTCGATCAGGTATCAAAAAAAGAATTTGAAAAAAACAAACTAGCATCCTCATGTCTGTAGTGTCAATTACATTTATAATTAACCGACCAGGAAAGCAATAATAAACCATATCAGAAACTAGAACAAGATTGGTTAAATATCGTTGCTTATCCAACAAAAAAAATTCATACCCAAAAAAAACCCCTGTTGGGTATTCCTCTCAAACTCACAAGACTTCATGCAGTTTGGGCAATGCATCTTTGTAAGGAAGCACATACTTCTGCAAAAATTTCGCTGCCGGCGATGTGAAAAACACAGATAACTTCTGTGAAGTCCATAACCCTTCAGATTTTAAAATCTTCATCACATTAAATCGAGGAATTAACCTCTTTTCCAAACTTAATCGTAGAAACACTGACTGCTTAGCAATGTCTAATGGTGCCACTCCAACGTCCTTGACTAAAAATTCCATCTTTCTCTGCAGTACCTCTGTGGAAAGCCATAAAAAAGTTGGATGTTTCTTGGCAGCACCAACGAAATCCGAGTCCGACCAACCAAAGCTGTTCATGAGTTTGACGTGGGCCTCAAATTTTTCCCTGCTGACCCCGTGCAGCACATCAAGGATCCAGAGGAACATCCCAGGTCCCCGGGTAATTCCCATCCCCTCAGCTCTATCTACTAAAGCCCGGAGGGAATCTGGTTTCTGCACGAAGAAGCCTGGGTGCCTTTTGAGGACAAGAAAAATCTGCTCTTCGGGAATACCACATTCATCCCGCAAGAAGTTAATGTTAGGGCGCACTACATTTTCAATGCTGCTGCTAAAAAACCATCCACACCTCCGGAGATTCTTGAGGAGGATCTCCTTCGATCCGAATAAACTTTCCCAAACCTTCAATCGGGGGAGAAGCGCGTTCTCGCTGTTGAAGCCGATAACGACAGGGTGCAACCGGACCACAGCGATAACGTCGGACTCAGAAAATCCCATATCGCGCAAAAATTTAAACTTCGGCGCAAGGTTCGTCTCCACATCGCAACCGAGCAATCCTGGTTTCCAAGTTATAAGCCTTCTCAGATTAGCACCATCAAGGCCCTTAGATCTGAAGAATCCAAGAACGGCGTCGGCCTTCTCGGTGGACTGAATGCGAGGTAGCGACTTGGAGACCTTGGAAGCATCGTCGGCTGAGAACCCGCATGTATTCACGAGGTACTGGACCATGAAGTGGGGATCGGGAGAAGCGGCGGCACCTGAAGAGGAGGCAGCGGAAGTGCCGGAGTTGCACCGACGGAGGGAGCACATAGCGGCTGACCAGGGAGTGAAACATCGCGTCGCCGTCGCCGTCTCCGCCGACCAGGCAAGGACGTCACGATTCACGAATGGAACTGAACCTAAAGAGCGAATTGTAAAACCCTACCTGAATCACCTCGCTCGGATTAATTTCACTTTTGCCTCCCTGTATCTTTCATATTTTCAATCTACCCACAAACGGGAAAACAAACTGTCTTCGAACCGACCACTAAATTTCATTTTTATATAAATCAAAATTTTCACTATTTTATTTGAAAATTTTGAAATAAATAAGTGAGATTATAAAAAATAAAATTAAACCTATATAAAATTGTTACGTGACCTGATAATCCTTTTAGTGCTAAAAAGAAGTATCAATTTTATTTAGTTTGAATCGAATGAGCACCGTTGCTTGCCCATTTATGAGTTATTCATCATCAACGAAATGTACTTAAGCAAACCTTATATTTGATGGGGGAAAAAAATCAGATAAAGACAAATTACAGGAGCCATGAATTAGTGTTTCTACAAATATATTATTATAACATTTTGCTAGTAATTTTACAGTTTAAAGAAATGTATTTTCTAGATATTTAATCTCACTGAAATCAAATTCTCATAATCTCACCACCAGAGACCTAGAAAATAATTCAGATGGACTTGCACCAATACTGAAACTAATCCACAATATCTTCTCAATATAAAAATTAATATAGTCAAAAGAATGAGGGATTTATTTGTACAACAAAAAAAGACATCACACCAAAGGTTTATCATCCCTAAACCACCACCACAACAACAATAACAAGATATATGTCCCAACCATTCAGAGTTAACAAGATGAATACTTTTCCAACAATTAACAGTGTGCAAGAATATAAAGATAGTAATAATCAGATCCTTCAAGTAACTTTGAATTATTGCAAAAAGGGTTTCTTGTTGATTCAACTAATCTTGTTTTATAATCACTGTACAATTCAAATTATTTAACTATCAGAATCTCAGCTAACTATACTTCAAATACATGAACAGGATGAACCTTTCATCATAATGAGAATATCATTTTCCATACATGATAATGAAGGTGCTTGCGATGTAAATTTATGTTTCTTCAACTTCCAAAAACATCAACCAATCGACGATCAAATCAGTTAGAAAGAAAACTGTTTCTCTATAACATTGGCATTAAGGCATTGCAGCCTGGCATTCATCCAACTCTGCATGTATGAAAAAGGGGAACAAAATCACCTTTGATCATTCAAAAAACCAAATCTCTTCTAATTGGAAGGAGTTCAACTGACAAGTTCCTAAAACAAATCCTTTTCGGCTAAATCAGGTTGCAAGATGGAACTCGGACAACTAACATCCTCATGTAGACAGTAACAATTACATTCATGATATAAAATTTGAAAATAGTAAGCAAACAATATGAAAAGTAGGACAATATTGGTTTTATATTGTTGCTTATCCAGTCAGGAAAATCATAACCAAATAAATCCATGCATTCATTGGCAGTCCGGATTGTTCCGTTTGAACTCAGGTACAATTAACAAGACTTCAAGCAGTTTGGGTAATTTATCTTTGTGAGGGTGCACATACTTGTCCAAAAATTTTGGTCCTGGTAATGAAAAAAATATATGTAGCTTGTCTTGTGAAGTCCATAGCCCTTCGGATTTCAGTATCTCCATCACATGAAATCGAGGAATTAACCTCTTTACCAAACTAAATTGCAAAAGCAATGGATGGTTAGCGATGTCTGAAGGTGCACTTCCAACATTCTTGATTAAAAATTCCATCTTTCTCTGCAATGACTCTGTGGAATGCCATAAAAACATTGAATGTTTATTGATTGCAGCAAAGAATTCCGAGTCCGACCAACCAAAGCTATTCATGAGCTTCGCATGGGCCTCAAACTTTTTCCTGCTGACCTTGTGCAGCACATGGAGGATCCAGAGGAACATCTTAGATCCCCGGGGAATTCCGATCCCCTCAGCTCTGTCTACCGAAGCCCGGAGGGATTCAGGACTTTGCACGATGAAGGATGGGTGCAATCTAAGGACAAGAGATACTCGCTCTTCAGGAATACCACATTCATCCCGTAAGAAGTTCAAGTTAGGGCGTACCACATTCTCAATGCTGCTGTTTAAAAACCATCCAGAGCACCGGAGCTTCTTGCGAAGGATCTCCCTCGATCCAAATAGACTTTCCCAAACCTTCAGTCGTGGTAGAAGCCCGTTCTGCAAGTGGAAGCCAAGAACAATCGGGTGCCGCATAACGACACAAATGAGGTCGGACTTAGAAAACCCCATGTCGCGCAAAAATTGAAACTTTGGAGCGAGGTTCTTCTCCACATCCCAGCCGAGCAATCCTGGCCTCCAAGATATTGTCTTTCTGAGATTAGCGCCATCAAGGCCCTGAGATCTTAAGAAACCAACAACAGCGTCGGGATTCTCAGTGGACTTGATACGGAGGAGCGACTTGGAGACCTTGGACGCATCGTCAGCGGAGAACCCGCATGCATTCACGAGGTACTCGACCAGAAAGTGGGGATCGGAAGAAGCGGTGGCGCCTGAGGAGGAGGCGGAAGTGCCAGTGCAGAAGAAGACGCAACGGAGCTGGGTCGGCGGAGGGAGCGCATGGCGGCGGACTAGGGAGTGAAGCATCGCGTCGCGTCGGCGTGTTGTCCGACCAGGTAACTTCGACACCGAGATAACCCAAGGACCAGAACGTAAAACCCTAATCGAAACACTCACCCGGGTTAACTTCACCTTCAACCCCTATATGTTTCATTTTTCCTTAAATCTGCCCACGAACAGGAAATCAAAATTCAGAGAATTCCCAAATAGCACTTTTGATGTGTGGAAGATTGGGATATCAGAAACAAAAAGTACTGAAATAGATAAAAAGGAAAAAAAAAAAAGACAAATACATGGGAAGATCAGAAATTGTTGGCCAATGGTGTTGAAGTTGATACGGTAATTAAAGGTCACTGAAATATTAACAGACGAAAGTCCAATTTTTTATTAGGACATATTTAAATATATAAAAAAATTGATGTTGAATAATCTTTAAAAAATGACACAAATCGTTTAACTACAAATACTTTTTAAATTTATCCTTCATATAAAGGTGGATCAATTGCCCCAAGACTAATTTGAGTCATATTCGAAAATCTAATGCCAATTTAAAAAAAAAAAACATGACAATGACCAGTGGCATGAAAATTGATTTACCACACTATTTATTTGACAAATTAATTTATGATGATCTATTTACAATATAATGTTGTACAGTGAGACATGTGGCTTAGCTAAAGGCCAGACAGCCAATTCAAGCAGAATGAAGTTTAATTTAGTGCAGGAAGAATTGGCATTGAGAGAGGTGGGACACAAATTAATGTCACGTTGCTGTTGCTCAATATGACCAGAACCTTCAAGGGCCCCCTGTCTTTGTTTGCCTTGTGAGTTATGGCTGCATGCCCTCTATTATAGAACCTCTCATCCTTCATCTCCACACCAACTCTTTAAGTGGCCACCTGCTTGCTCCATAAGCTCACTCATGGAACTCCATGTTGATGACGAAGTCCCCTTTTCTGGTTAAATCCAGTGTTGTTGAGAGAAGGCTGAAGGGCATTCGAGACTTGGGAGGAGCTAAAGTTCGAGGGATTGTAACCATGGCAGGAATGCTCTCTGGTGCCTTGTGTGCTCGTCGGAGACGCCTCCACCTCCGTGGTACTCGGACTGATACAACAAGGAGATCATCCTTCAGTCTGTACACAACAGGACATGACAAACATATGAGTAGTAGCTTCACGGTATGATAGAATATTTCACTTCAGTTTGTTTTCTTTTCGGCTAATGTATTAAAATATTACCAGAAAAGGAGCATCTTGAACCAAGAACTTCATGATGAAGCACTGGGGCATATTGCCAGGGAAGCCAAGGAGAGGTTGGATGACAGATTACAGATTAGAAGGTATTGATGGGAATCAGAATTACGATTTGTTGGAATCAGTTAGATCTTGTGGCTCATCTAACGGATATGTTTGATTGGCAGGCATAACAGTGTTGGAAGCATGAAGGCGGGCAAGAACGAGAAGCAAGGAGGGCAGAACAAGATCCCTGGCAATGTGCAGAGGGAGGTGTTCTCCTCCAAGAGCGAAAAGAAGAGGTTTAGCTGGAGCAAGCTGGGGTGGAAGTCGTCGGAGCAGTCGGATTGCGCGGTGTGCCTTGAAGACTTCAGGACCGGAGACATCCTCGTTCACCTGCCTTGTGCACACAGGTTCCACTGGAACTGCGCCCAGCCATGGCTGGAGACCAGGTCTCGCTGTCCTTGCTGCAGAATGACCATATTTACTGAGTGATTACTGCTGCAAATAAGTTTAGTGAATCAAAATTGTGTTTGCTGCATTAGAATAAAAGTCGGAAATATAACTTTTTTTTGGTCTTATTTGTTATTGGATTGAGGATTTTTCATCAAAGATTTGAGATTTGCACAATTAAAATAGAAGATAAAAGGACAATCCGATGCACGAAGTTTCCGTCGTGAGGAAAGATCCATTGTACATACCATGCTTTTGCATGAGATTATTTCTAGAATTCTAACCTGTGACTTTTAGATTATAAGACAACAATTTTATTGTTGTACGAAGACTCCCCTTTAATTCAAATAGAAGATAAAATAGTTCAAAAGAACTTTCTACTTTTTATTATTATGCTATTATTTCTTCCTTTAATAGAAAACACTGGGAAAGGCGTGCTTTGATAATCAAACTTAAACTCTTTCTGATCATGATTTATTTTAATAAAAACTTAATAGCACTGTGATCCGATTAGGTAGATAGGTGAAATAAGAAACAGCGGTGGTGGAGTGGTCACCTCAATAATGAAGCGACGTCCCAGGTGAAATTGACAACCATCAAAAATTATTGAGGTTCCCCTTGTCCTCGAGGAAGATGATTGATGTGGCATGTGAATGAGACCCTCATGGAGTGGAAGGTAGCTCCCACATCACAGCATCTGTTGAATTTTTCAGACCAAATGATAAGAGAAAACAAAATTATACTAGAGATAAATAAATAATCCTTGCTAAAAATCTTGGAAAAACACTTATTAATCTCAAGCCCTTTGTACCATGAAATAAAGAGTAGCAGTTTATATAGTAACATACGAATCATATTATTATAAGAGCATTTAGTAAGAGACCACAATGCATATGTAGGGATTTACTAATCCCTAAAGTCACTGCAGTAACTAGTACTCTTATCACTGTAATAGAACAATTTGATAGTAAATTTACAGCTTAAAGAAATACATTTTCTAGATATTGCATCCCAATGAAATTTAATTCTCACACTCTCATCAGAAACCTAGGATATTATTTAGATAGACCCATATCAAGGCTCGAATTAATCCATAATATCATCCCAATATAAAAATTAGTATATCCAAAAGAATGAAGGATTTATTTACACTACAAAATAAGACAGTACACGAATGCTTTATCATCGGTGCACCACCACAACATTGATAATAACATTTTATATGTACTAACTACTTAGAGGTCACTAGATGAATACTTTTCCAAAAATGAACAATATGCAAGAATATAATATATACAGATGATAAAAGATCCTTTTAATAACTGTATATTACTATAAATAGAGCTTCCTTCGATTGCTATACTACTAGCACCTTCAGTTCTCATTGATTTAACAAAGCTTGCTCATATGATTGTACAATTCAAATTATTTAACTAATAGAATCTCAGGTTAATATGCTTCAAAATACAAGAATATGATGACTCTTTACTCATAATAAGGATATCATTTTCCATAAAGCTCAATGAAGGCACTTGCAATTTGAATTCTATGCCACTTCAAATTTGAAAAATATCAACCAGTTGACGTTAAAATCAGTTACAAAGAAAAATGTCTCTCTAACCTTGGCAGAAACGCACTGTAGCCCAGCATACATCCAACTCTGCTTCTACAAGGGGAATAAAGTAACCTTTGGTCATTCTAAAAGACAAATACCTTCTAAGTGGAAGGAGTCCAACTGCCAACTTCCGAAAGCAAATCCTTTTCAATTCAATAAGGTAGCAAATGGAACTCCAAAAACCTAACATCCTCATGTCTACAGTAATAGTTACATGAACAATATAAAATTTGTAAATAAAAATGGTATCTCTACGACCTTGGCAGATGGGCATTGCAGCCCGCATATATCGAACTATGGTTCCCAAAACAGATCCTTTTAAGCAAAATCAGATTGCAAAATGGAACTCAGAAAACTAGCATCCTCATGTCTACCATAACAGTTACATTCATAATATAGAATATAATAATAGCAAGTACATCGTATGACAATATTGGTTCGATATCATCGCTTATCAAGTCATAAAAAACATACCCAAATAGATCCTGGCATTCATTCACAGTCAGGATTATTCCCCATGAAGCTCAGATACAATTCACAACACTTCAAGCAGTTTGGGTAATTTATCTTTGTAAGGCAGCACATACTTCTGCAAAAATCTTGATCCCGGTGATAAGAAAAATGTACATCGTTTGTCTTGTGAAGTCCATAACCCTTCAGATTTCAATATCTCCATCACATGAAATCGAGGAATTAACCTCTTTTCAAAACTCAATGCTAGAAGCATTGGCTGCTTAGCAATGTCTGAAGGTGTAATTCCAACATCCTTGACTAAAAATGCCATCTTTCTCTGTAATGTCTCTGTGGAATGCCATAAAAAAATTGGTCTTTTCTTGATTGCAGCATCAAAATCCGACTTCGACCAACCATAACTGTTCATGAGCTTGACATGGGCCTCAAACTTTTCCCTGCTGACGGTGTGCAGCACATTGAGGATCCAGAGGAACATCCCCGATCCCCGGGGAATTCCGATCCCCTCAACTCTATCTGCCAAAGCCCGGAGGGAATCTGGCTTCTGCACGAAGAAGCTCGGGTGCATTTTAAGGAGACGAGATACCCGCTCTTCGGGAATACCATATACATCCCGTAAGAAGTTCAAGTTAGGGCATACCACATTCTCAATGTTGCTGCTCAAGAACCATCCCCAGTTCCGAACATTCTTGCGGAGGATCTCCCTCGATCCCAATAGACTTTCCCAAACCTTCAACCTGGGGAGAAGCGTGTTCTGGAAGTTGAGGCTAATAATGATGGGGTGCATCAGAACGGCATTGATGACGTCGGACTCAGACAACCCCATGTCGCGTAAAAATTGAAACCTTGGAGCGAGGTTAGTCTCAACATTCCAGCCGAGCAATCCTGGCTTCCTAGCTATTATCTTTCTGAGGTTAGCACCATCAAGGCCCTGAGATCTGAAGAAACCAACAACAACGTCGGCATTCTCAGTGGACTGAATACGGTGGAGCGACTTGGAGACCTTGGACGCATCGTCAGCGGAGTACCCGCATGTATTCACGAGATACTCGACCATGAAGTGGGGATCGGGAGAAGCGGTGGCGCCTGAGGAGGAGGCTGAGAAGACGCGACGGAGTTGGGTCGATGGAGGAAGGGCACGACGGCGGACCAGCAAGTGAAGCATCGCGTCGGCGTGTTCGGCGACCAGGTAAAACCCTACTGCTCCATGGATGGAAAAACCGATCGCATGAAAATTGATTTGCGGGTGATATTTTTTAGAAAATTTTTTATTTTTTATTTTCATTCTTTCTTTTTTTAAGAAAATAAAAAATAATTTTTTTTTTTTCAATTTTTCAGAAAACACTCTTTTATCTTTTAAAAAATAAAAATAAAAATAAAAAATAATTATTTTATATTTTCAATTTTGTAAAAAATATTCGAAAATGAAAAATGTTAATCAAACACGCTTTCTTGTTTTCTCAGAAAATAAAAAAATTTATTTGAGAAATTAATTTATGATAATCTTTTTACAATATAATTACATAAATTGTTATCCAACTAATTAATTAGAAAATCAACTTTTTTAAAAAAAATGATATTTACTCTCTAATTTGATATCCAAACTGAATGGAAAAGAATATGGAAGAAAATTTTTACCTAATTAAATAATTGAATACAAAAATTTTTGAATTCAAAAATATCCTTGGTATTGAAATATTATTTTTAACATTTGATTATTTCTTCTGTAATGTTTAATTTGCTAAAAAAAATTTAATTTTTTTTATTATTTTCTTAAAAATCTGATAAATATTTATACTTTTCATCTAAATAATTAAAATTTAAAAAATAAAATTGTAAATGATAATAAAATATTTAAATAAGATATGAATATTAAGGAAAATGAAAATTCAATATTCAACGGAGATAAAAGATGAAAATGATTATAATAAATAAAGATAAAAACATTATAGTTAAAAATGTATTTATAAGACACAAATTTATTTACATCTTCAAATAACTGAGCTATATGCAAAATAAATCATTAATTATTTATACGATATAACTCAAAATTCAAAACTTTTTTATTTGAACAATTGAAAATAAATGTGGTATCATAAAAATAAAAATTTTAAACTAAAAAAAAAAAATCGATACCTGACCAGAATCATCCCCGAAATGTACTACTCGAGCAAACCTTATATTTAATGAAAAGTTTCAGACAAAAGACGAATTACAGAAGCAATGGACGAACTATGAACTTTGTAATTTTTACAACAATTTTGAAAACAAACAAACAAAAAACAAAAACAAAAACCAAGAAGGTGATAGATAGACTCTTCCCCCCTAATAAGAACATCATTTTTCATAAAGCTCAATGAAGGAGCTTGCAATCTGAATTCAATACTCAACTTTCAAAAATATTAAGCCATTGATGTTAAGATTAATCAGAACGAAAATGGTTTCTCTATATATAACCTAACATCCTCATGGTAGCTCTGACAAATCCTTTTCGATTCAATCAGGTTGCAAGATGGAATTCCGAAAAACTAACATCTTCGTGTCCATAATAACATTGGCATGCACGATATAGAAGATGAACTAACAAGCAAATTAGATGAAAACAAGGACTAGATAAGAATCATACCCTAAATAAATCCTGGCTTTCATTCACGGTATGGATCATTCCCCTTGAACTTTGCAAGGGAGCACAAACTTCTGCAAAAATACTGGCGTCGATGATGCGAAAAATATACGGAGCTTGTCTTGTGAACTCCATAGCCCTTCAGATTTCAGCATCTTCATCGCATGGAATCGAGGAATTTACCTCTTTTCCAAACTCAATGCTAAAAACACTGGCTCGTCAGCGATGTCTGAAGGTGTAACTCCAACATCCTTGACTAAAAATTCCATCTTTCTCTGCAATGCCTCCGGGGAAAGCCATAAAAAAGTTGGGTGTTCCTTGATTGCGGTGACGAAATCGGAGTTCGACGAACCAAAGCTGTTCATGATCTTGAGTTGAGTCTCGAATTTTTCCCTGCTAACCCCATGCAGCACGGAGGGAATCTGGTTTCTACACGAAGAAGCACGGGTGCCTTTTCAGGAATGCCACATTCATCCAGTAAGAAGTTTAGGTTAGGGCGTCCCGCATTCTCGATATTACTGCTAAAAAACCGCCCCCGCTTACGGAGATTCTCGAGGAGGATCTCCCTCGATCCAAGGAGACTTTCCCACTCCTTAAATCTGGGGAGAATCGTGTTCTGGAGGTTGAGGGAGATAACGATGGGGTGCAGCAGAACGACATCGATGACGGCGCATTTCGCGCAAAAATTTAAACTTCGGAGCGAGCTTCGTCTCCGCATCCCAACCGAGGAATCCTGGTTTCCAAGCTATTATCTTTCTGAGATTAGCGCCATCGAGGCCCTGAGCTCTGAAGAATCTAACGACAGCTTCGGGCTTCTCGGTGGGCCGAATACGGGGAACGACTCGGAGACGTTGGACGCATCGTCGTCGGAGAAGCCGCACGAGGTATTCGACCATGAAGCGGGAACCGGGAGAAGCGGCGGGGGCGCCTGAGGAGCCAGCGGAAGTGCAGGTGGAGACGAAGCTCCGACATTTTTTTTTACTCCAAACAGCTCCGGCATCACAACATTTAAGCTGCTAATCTGCTTTGCAATGTAATCCAGATTACATTACAAGACAAATTTCTTTATTTGTTACTATCTTAGAATTACAAAAAACACTAAAGTTTTGTAATCTAAATTACAAAGCAAAACTCATGTAATCCAGAATACATTATGGCTACGTTTGGTATGCCGTAATCTGCCTTGTAATGTAATCCAGATTACATTAAAAGGCAGATTCCTTTGTTTGTTATTGTCTTAAAGCTGTAATGTAATGTAATCTGGATTACAAAAGGCACTAAAGTTTTGTAATCTGGATTACAAACCAAAACCTATGTAATCCAGATTACATTACAAGCTTCCAATTTGCATGCAATAAATTACATTTGCATGCATACAAATGTGATTTATTGCATGCATGCAAATATGATTTATTGCATGCAAATGGGATTTAGGCTGTGTTTGGCGATCGACGACGGTCGGTCGGTCGGATCGATCGAATCGGCGACGGTGGCCGATCGTGATCGCGATCAGCGGCCGACCGACGACGGCCGTGGTGGCGATCGATGATCGGCCACGGCCGATGATGGCCGAGTGATCGTAATACGGCCAGCGATGGTCGGCCGTCGGCGATCGATCGGGGCCGTGACCGTCGGCTGGATCCATTCCTATCGTCTTTGTAATGGACACCAAACAAAAGAATGTAATGCCCTTTGTAATCCAAGATTACATACAATTTGTATCCAAACATAGTAATGTAATCAAGATTACATTGGATTCCATTACAACTTAGATTACATTACAACTTGGATTACATTACGCCCTACCAAACGTAGCCTATAAGTTTTACATTTGCATGCAATAAATTATATTTGCATGCATGTAAATGTGATTTATTGCATGCAAATGGAATTTAAACTGCATTTGGCGATCGGTCGATCGACGATCGATCAACAATCGGTCAACCGACGATCAGTGGCGGCGGGTCGACGATCGTCAACGATCGATCGGCGACCGTCGGATCGACCGGCAGCGGCAACCGACGACGACCGGCAGTGGCCAAGCCGATGCGGCCGCCGTCGGACGATTAGTGATGACCGATCGGCGGTGGCCGTGATCGCCGCCGACAATCAGTCGTCGATCGATCGTCGACCGACCAGTTGATCGTCGATTGGCCGCTGTCATCGTCGTCGTTGTCTATGTATCGTCGTCGATCCATTCCTATCGTCTTTGTAATGGACACCAAACAAAAGAATGTAATGATCTTTATAATTAAAGATTACATACAATTTATATCCAAACATAGTAATGTAATCAAGATTACATTGCATTCCATTACAACTTGAATTACATTACGTCCTATCAAACACAGCATTATTGCATTTTTCAAACCTAATGATAAAAAAAAGACAAATTTACAAAAAGAAAATAATTTGGACACCCACACAGTCCTCAAACTAATCACAGTATTATTTCATCAAAAAAATTATTATATCCAAAACGATGAGAGATTTATTTGAACGAGAAGACAGTGCCAACCGAATAGGTTTAACAACATTAGAACAACAACATAGCAAACTGTCCGAACTATATCGGCCAACTCTCTGAATTTTTTTCCATCATTACACAATCTGTAAGACTGAATATCAAGGGTTTAAAAAGAAATCTCAAGCAAACAAGTAAATTCAACACACAATCTATCACTTCATATTGCAAGAAAATGTAGGATAGAGAAAGACCCTAGAGAGGGTGGGGGAATAGCGTTTTAAGAAAACATTTATTTTTATTTGGTTCACAACCAACTAATTGTTAGTCCAAGACTCTATGATCCTTGATTGTTTTTGAAGGGCAAACACTGAAAATTTCTTCCTCATTGAAAAGTAAGAGATAAGACGATTACAAAAGATGATTGATGGAGCACTTTGAGAGCTTTCTAATTGATGAATGGGAGGTACCTCACCTCTTCTTTTATAGCTTTCCATTCAAATTTAGATCTGGATTCATATCTAGATAAAAGTTTATCCGCAAATCTTATCCTTGAGGTGGCACTTGGTTTCTTCATGCGTACATCAATCGATTGCTCCCATTGGCAATCGATTGCCCCAGTCGACTGCTGAGACTTCTAGTCGACTGCTACACTTGAGGTTCCAACATGACACCTGCAACATAAAGTTAGCACAAGAAATGCAAAATGACATACAATGTGACAGTCCTTTGCTGCAGTAGACAAAGATAAATAATAATAATGATAATAATAATACCTCGCGAGGAGGACAAATACTTATAAACAAACATAAAATTAAAGAATTTAAATCAACGAGATGGTAAACAAAGATAAATAATAATAATAATAATAATAATAATACCTCGCGAGGAGGACAAATACTTATACTACAGTTTGCTGCAGTAGAAGAGGATAAATCAGTGAAAAATTCTATGCTAAGTCACTTGGGCCTACCTGAGCAGATTAATTGGTCAAGTAGATCGAGCGGCTCAACTAGATTGCTATTTTAAAAACCTGCTCAAGGGGGGCGCTAAGTATTATGTAGCTCCCTACCAAAGCTACCTTGTTGACCATAAATATATAGCAGTATCATATCTTTGAACAATTTTGAACTATAATAAATAAACTTTTTTGGTCTATACACTCAGACCTCCAATTCTCATCAATCAAATAATCTACATTTATAATCACCTTACAATTCGAATTATTAAACAAGAAGAATCTCAGGCAAACAATACTTTGCATATCTGTATGGATATGTCTTTGACAACATTCAGAAATAGACTGTAAATTTTGCATTAATAGAAAAAGAAACTAAAGCAGGTCAAAGACACTGTCCTCATAATAAGAGTGATATGCTGCATAGAGCTCAACAAAGAAGCTTGTAATTGGAAATCTATTCTCCTTCAACTTTCAGCAATATTAACAAATGAGATAGATTAAATAGAAAGAAAGTGATTTTCTCTGTAACCTTGGCATTGCACCCAACTTTGCTAGAAGACGGCAACAACCAAACTTTTATCCCACCACCCAACTTTGCCAGTAGAAAACAGAAAAAAAAAATTAACATTTTAAATGACAAACTCTTCTACTTTACTTGGAGTTCAACTGACAAATTCCTAAAATAAGTGCTTGCAAGTCAATCAGGTTGTAATAATGGAATTTGGAAATAAAAACTAGCATCCTCAAGTCTACATTACTGATTACATTTATAAATGACCGACTAGAAAAGTAATAAGTAGACCATATGAGAAAATAGAACAAGATTGGTTCAAAAATCATACCCAAATATAACCCTGTTGGATATTCCTCTCAAACTGTGCTGCAACTCACATGACCTCAAGAAGTTTGGGTAGTTTATCTTTGTAAGGGAGAACAAACTTCTTCAAAAATTTTAGGTCTGGTGAGGAGAAAAATGTAAATAACTCCTTTGAATTCCATAACCCTTCAGATTTCAGTATCTCCATCACATGAAATCGAGGAATTAACCTCTTTTCCAAACTGAATACTAAAATCATTGGCCGGTTAGCAATGTATAAAGGACTAGTTCCGACATCCTTGACTAAAAATTCCATCTTTCTCTTCAATACCCCTGTGGAAAGAGAGATAAAACTTGGGTGTTTCTTGAATGCATCCATGAAATCCGAGTTCGACCAGCCAAAGCTGTTCATGAGCTTGACTTGGGCCTCAAATTTTTCCCTGCTGATCCCCTGCAGCACATCAAGGATCCAGATGAACATCCCAGACTCCCGGGAGATTCCCATCCCCCCAGTTCTATCCACCAAAGCCCGGAGTGAATCTGGGTTCTGCACGATGAAGCTGGGATGCCTTTTAAGAACACGAGAAACCCGCTCTTCAGGAATACCACATTCATCCCGTAAGAATTCCAAGTTAGGGCGTACTTTCTCAATCTTGTTGCTAAGAAACCAATTACACTTCCGAAGATTATTGAGGAGGATCTCCTTCGATCCAAAGAGACTTTCCCAAACCTTCAATCTGGGAAGAAGCGAGTTCTGAAGGTTGAGGGCAATAATGATGGGGTGCTGCAGGATGACATGGATGACGTCGGACTCAGATAACCCTATATCGCGCAAAAATTTAAACTTTGGAGCGAGGTTCGCCTCAACATCCCAGCCGAGCATTCTTGGTTTCCAAGTTATTATCTTTCTGATATTAGCTTCATCAAATCCCTGAGATCTGAGGAATTCAAGAACAGCGTCGGGCTTCGCCGTGGACCGAAAACGAGGAAGCAACTTGGAGACCTTGGAAGCACCGTCCAAAGAGAACCCGCATGAGTCCACGAGATAGTCGACCATGAACTGGGGATCAGGAGAAACGGTAGCGCCTGAGGAGGCGGCGGAAGTGGCGGTGGAGAAGAAGACGCGACGTAGTTGGAACAATGGGGGGAGGGCATGGCGGCGGACCAGGGAGCGAAGCATCGCGTCGGCACTTAAACCACAAAGTCGCCCCTTCTCTTCTCGTCGAAGGCCGCCCTAATTTGGTCCCTTTATTTTCATCATCCTTACAAAAAAATCATTCTAATAGTTATTGTACAAATTATTTAAATATTAATTTAAATTAATTAAATATTATTAGATCAATTTTAATCAAAATTATCTTAACTAGAGTTAATTTTGAGCTAACAAATTTGTTTGACTTTGAGTAATTTTGATTATAATTAACTAAATTCGATCAAAACAATTTTAGTCGAAGCAATTTTAGCAATTGAAGGAGTTTTTGGTAAAGTTATTATAATAATATTAGACAATGATATTTTAAGATATAGATTGTCCTTTTAATATTTTTCAAAATGAGATACCCTGATAATAAAAATAAAGAATGCTACCTCTAAAAATAAACAAAATAAAGTCTCATCTCGTTTTTCGTTCAAAAACATTCTTGTTCCACTGCTTTGTACCAGCTCTGGTCAAAACTACAATAATATAAAATAAAATTATTATTATTTGAGCAAAATTATAACGAGCAGAGTATATATATATATTACATAATTCATTTGTGAATATCTATGAGCACATCGATTATCCATCATCCAATTAAATGAGTATATAGTTCAATCATTGAATACTAAAGAATCAGACGATTGATAATGGAGATGTTTACAGATGAATTGTATAACATATTATATATATATATATATATATATATATATATATATATATATATATATATATAGCAATTTTATTCAAAATTACTATAATACATAACAACTTTAAACAAAATTGCTACAAAATAATTTTGTCAAAAATGACTACACATTATTATTTTCAATCCATTTATTATTGTTGACCACTAACTTAATATAATATTATTATCATTAGTTATCCAATTATGAGTACCAATGTTAATGCATGATTTTCAGCTCAATTTATCTCTTTAAATAAGATATTTTAAGTTATATTTTTTTTTTTCTCTTTAAGATGGTATGATCTTTTCCAAGCATATTTTGGTTATTGATATTCAGGCCTCAGCTAGTGGGAATCTCTAGTTGAAGTTCAAAAAGAAAAATATAGATGCAGAGATGGATAGGTAAAGATGCTAAGAAGATAACATAAGACAAAACAAAACAATATTACTATCATTGAGGAATTAAGGGAGAAGACAGACATATTAAACGCCTTCGAAACGACTAACAATTTCAGAATGTCTATTTACCTAATCACAGCATTGACGCATTGGACAACTCGAACCACTAAAAATCTGAATTCTTTGTTGGCACATTAATATCTGCAGCTCGTCAATAATTCCATATAGTGGCTTAAAGTTGCAGGGTTGCTGTTGCTGTTCTAATGGTTCGTCAAAGGAGTCGAATCCACACCAATGGTGGTAAATGCGGTGTGAGATTCAAATGTTTGGAGACGACTTGTGATGGTGTTTCTGGCAGTAGCGAACTCACAAACCTGAAGATGAACGGTATGAGATAAACTCACACTCGTGGCCTTCACGTCATTCAGCCTTCTTTTTCTATGTTGAGTTAGTGATTTTGCTTCCTGCATTTCAACAATGAATTAGGATCCCAAATTTAAAAGTCTGACTGAACACACGCAGAAGGCTTGAATGTAACTATATACCTTATATGAAATCGTCAAATTGATAACTCATTAGGTGTTCTACAAAAGAACTGATTGAATGTGGAAATAAAGACTTCATATAGTAAAGCACAAAGGTACATAAAGTAGTGTGTGTTCTCTTAAAAATATGCAACTGTATAATGGAGTTCTTTGACAGGCATGATTTGCTGATGGTTATTTCACTTTGATAATCAACATGAGAAATGTACAAACCGAAGCGACAAAGGAGAGGATTATGGTGTCCATTGACTTTTTCCTTTTAATCGAAGAAAGAATAAGATTTACCTGCAGAGAAGTGCAAGGCGGATTATAGGATGCCACGTCCAAAATTTTAAAAGAAGGAATTTGTATCGATCAAATATGGGATTCATATTTAACAAACTGTAGGAAGTCTGCTGCTGACATTGCTGATCTTTGTGGTGATGCCACCAATGTAGAACGCTGAAGAACAAGTGCTCCTAGAGTAGCTTGGGCTTGAGATATTACATTATCCATCTGCAGTTAGAAAAATATAGTGGAGTGTAAGTTAAATGCATAAGAGGATTAACCGATTCACATAAAAAGAGGAAATTTTAGGCCTAATGTGATAAAAGGCAATTATTTGCCTTTCCACAATGGTATGACATTAAATTATCAACATATCATGTAGGAATACAACCCATGTCATAAGAAAGGACAATCAATTATCATATTTGGAATCCTTGGTTCATGTGAATTAACAGCACCACATGAGACTACAAAACCTTTGATTTCCTTAAGAAAACCTGGGAATGCTAATAATACTTCGACTATGTTCCTGTGGGAGCCACTCCAATATTTCAAAATGCTTTCCCTTGTCATCCAACAAAAATATCCTTCTAGGTATATGTCATACCATCTGAATAATTTGCATAGACTTCCAAACATGCTAACCAACTGAAAACTGAGGCCCTGCTGAAAAGAAATGAAGAGAAGAGATAATATGGAAAGCTTATTGATATTCTGGTTACTAAAACATAAAAAAGAAGAACTAGCTTTTCGAACCACCTTATCTTCCTTTCTCCACTTTGTCCCGATAATCGAGTCCTAAAAGGACACTTTTGCTATATGCAAATGAGGATGACAATGTTGCAGGGTAGAGATTTAACTTTCTGTCCTCGCCCACCTATTTTATGAGATGGAGCGGATCAGGTTATGATGCAAACTGAGACCTTGTTACTTTACTAGGATTAGAGGGAAAAAATTGTTTGCAATGATAGCAGTGGTAAACCACCATTAAGCAACGTGGGTTCAAATTGAACACGCTTATAGTTTAGATATATTAATAAATATTTTCAAACAAAAAACCAGAATAAACAATTTAGATATGTTATTTAGGTGCCAAATTTTAAATAATTCTCACCATGTTCATTGAAATTCCACTAGAGCAGACTCATATAAGTGCTAATTACATACTCATGTATGAAACCAAAAAGAAAGAAAAAATAGATGAAATATTAATTTGAAAACAAAAAAGACACTGTAAAAGAAGATTAAAACGCTGCAATGATTCAAAAAGTTGGGAATCTGCCCAACTAGCAGTCCCCTGCCACCCGTCCCAGGGCTGCGGCGAGAGGGAGGTAAATCGCGGGGGGGACTATGTCCCTTGACACGGTGGCAAGGCAGTGGGGGGGTCATCTGAGCCCAGGGGGGATTTTAGACCCCCTCCGGAATCGATCTCACTCCGTATCCAAAACAACCACACTACTTTACCACCGCGCCATCCCCGTGGGGACAAAATACTGCAATGATGTGTGGTCGCAAATTTGTAGTTTGTTAGGTAGAAGTACAAGGAAATTACACATTTCCATATAGAAACATGCACGCCAATATATAGAAGCTGAGAGGGAGGGTAGTTGACAGAATGGCACCTGTCCTGAACTTCTGCTTACAGAAGCTTGTTCTTTAAGTAAAGCGTGCTCAGTAGAATCAGCACCACCTTCCATATCTGCTTTTGCCCTATCATAATCTCTGAATTCTAGAAGAAGAGATGATCGTTCTTGCTTTGCCCTGAGGCTAGAACGAAGCCTTGTTTGGGAGGAGAGGAGGGGAGTGTAAGTAATGGAAGGGGGGGGGGGGGAATGGAGGGGAGAGGAAAGGAGATTTACACCCTAAATTGGGGTGTAAGAAAAGTCCAATTTTTGTGAGGAAGAGGGGTATAATTTCACCTCCATTCCCCCCCTCCCTTTTCCTCCCTTTCCCTTTCCCTCACTTCTTCCCAAACATGGATAAATTTTTTTTCTTCCTTATTTACCCTTACCCTTCCATTACTTACCCCCTCCTTCATCTCCCAAAGAGCCCACGTTAAAAACCAGGTTAATTTTCTAATATTTTGTCTACCGCAATCTTATTCTGTCTCAAACAACAAAAAATGATAGTAGAATATTGGACCTGAGAAAGATCTTGTAGTATTTCTTTATGTCTGGTCAATGTATGGGAAATGATCTGTGAACCTCCAGAAGATTCCCAAGTTTGCATTTGCAAATTTGATATGAAGCCATCTGCTCGTCCAACCGAGCTTCAAGCTTCCTTTCCTGTCAAGGAGGAGTAAGAAATGCATCCATTCAATAAGGAAGACAATTTGAATACTGCTCCAACTCCAACGCAATCAAAATTCTAGCATTCGCGAGCAATTCAAGACCAAGTTAGAAGAACACGAAAGGAGGACCACACGTTTCTGATAAAATCATGACAATAATCGCGACGAGAACAAGAAAGGCCAGCGAAAGAACAAGAAACACGGAAGATTTCACAAGGGACCGGGAAAAGCTAGGGCACCTGTTTCCGAAGGGCGTCCGACGAGGACGCCTCCATGATCGCTCACCAGAGATCGACCGTAAGATCGCCGCGGAGATCGAGATGTGCAAAAGAGAGGCGAGGCGAAGCAAGAGCGAGCGTTTGCTTCCCGTATCCGGGACGAGAATTTTCACCCCGGCGAGTTCGGTGAGTTGAGATCGACGGACGAACCGATCGAGGAAATGACTCCGCCGACCGACCACGAACTTCAAACCCGGTTAATTTTCGATCGAGGTGAAAACAAACCGATTGATTTTGGTTCGGTCTATTTTCTTGCGGTTCGAAGTGAACTATTATTCTACAAAAGGAAGCAGACAGGAAAAAGCAGAGGAAGGGAGAAAGGAGGAGGAAGCAGGTAAACGGGTTATTTAAATGCTGCGCGCATGGGCGTTGAGACCAAACGCTCACTTCTCCGCGGCTTCCCCTCTCTTCCTCTTCTTCGCCTCCGCCGCTTCTCCTCCTCCTCCCCCTCCGTCTTCTCTGGCTTCCCCTGCTCTCAATCGACGCTCCATGCCGCGCCCCATTAGGATCGCAGTCGTCGGCGATGTGGTAAGGTTTTTTTGTCGTGATCCGCCAAATTGTTTGGGAAGTTCCCTATCGTGGTGCTTGGTTTCGTTTTTTTTAATATATATATATTCTGGCCCTCAGGGATTGTGTGTTTCCGCTGTTCTTGTTTTTACGTGTTTTTCCTTGGTTAATTTCTGGAACTTGGTATCATTTGATTTAGTTTGGGTTTGGTCACTGCCTGCAAGTATTATTTGACTAAAAGTTATATCTTTATTTATTTATTTATCTGCAAGTTTTACAAGTACATGGCCTATCTAGATTTTCATGGTTCCGAAGTTTTTCGTTGAATATATCATTGCCGCCTTTTGAATTGTTTTCCGACCGGGAACCCCTGATTGTTTTTCCTTGGTTAATTTCTGGAGCTTGGTATCATTTGATTTAGTTTGGGTTTGGTCACTGCCTGCAAGTATTGTTTGACTAAAAGTTATATCTTTATTTATTTATTTATCTGCAAGCTTTACAAGTACATGGCCTATCTAGATTTTCATGGTTCCGAAGTTTTTCGTTGAAGATATCATTGCCGCCTTTTGAATTGTTTTCCGACCGGGAACCCCTGATTATGCTAGTATTTAGTGTTGGTTTTCAAAATTTTATTTTTATGGAGTTAACGTTGTTTGAAAATTTGACGCTGAAGCATGACCAATGGGACTTGGAACAAGACTCAAGAGCCCTTGATTTTCTTCAGGTACTTTCCGAATTCCCATAATAATTTAATTGGCCAATTCTCAACGAGTTAACCTACAACCTATATTTACACCATAGGTATTGTTGTTCGTTTTAGATTATTTATGTTATGTCAATTAAGAAGGGGAGCCTCGGTTGTTCTGTGACCTAGAGGTCATGGGTTTGAGTTTCGGAACCATCTCTTGCAATATAAGATAGATCCTTCCTCAAACCCCCACATTAGCAGGAGTTTCATACCGGGCTGCTTTTTTTTTTTTTTTTATGTTATGTCACTTAAATGTATGGCATTGACCTTTCTGTTGTACTTGTTGTATTTCAGTCTCATGGCTAAGATATGATCTGAATGGAATAGCAGCGAAATAGGATGATTGATAGATATATTTAGTCAACATAGAAAAGGAAATATAAATATGAATTTGATCTTTCTAATAAGAAAGTAATATAAGTGGTTACTGTCTGGCCTATATTATAAGCTCTTTTATGTAAACAAAATTGGTATGCAAATTTATACAGTATACTGTCCTTTTTCTCATCATTTCCTATTTTTTTGCAATCAGTTTGGTGTTTGCCCTAAACAAAATGTATAAAAATTTAGTCTTTGTATGCATGTCATGTTTCTGGTATAGAAAGATATTTTCCAATAAAGATGGAAATTGCATTGCAACGAAACTTACATGTTTTTTATATGACTTGCAGGCTGATTTGGTACTCTTCACAGGCATGTTGATTCCTTTGTTGGTTGTCTCCAACTGATGCAATTTATATACGGTTGAATTTATTATGCTCGGTAAGATTGTTAAGTTATTTTTTCTTTATTTCAGGTGATTTTGGTAATGAGAACGTTGAACTTGTTAGAAGCATTTCAAACCTAAAAATGCCAAAAGCAGTAATTCTTGGAAACCATGATAGTTGGACTACCCACACATTTTCAGAGAAGTAAGCTCTCGTGGTTCTACAATTAGTAATCTTTCTGTATCTCAATTATAGTGCATCTTAATTGATTGATGGAGGGCTTCTTGCACTAATTATGTCACTACTTGACCTTCAGGAAGACTAATCGAGTCTATCTTCAGTTGGAATGGTAATTTTCTGATATATGGAATCATAATCCTACTTTCTTGAATTTTACATGTCATGTGCATTATATTTGTAGTTGATGTAGGGCTGCCAAAAATAGAAATTTACAGTTTTTTTTTGGCTAATATTCCTATAATGTCTCAGTCAAGATCAAATAGAATGCACATTTTTGTCAAATATTCATACTTATGCGCCTTAATTTTGTTGTATTATACAAACTGATCCATTGCTTTGGGGGACAAATGGATTTGGAGATATAACAGATGTTTAATATAACTGTTTTTGCTGTTTTTGAAAAGACAATACTGCACTAAGGTTTTTCCATATGAGACACCGATGATTAAACATTTCATGTGGTTCAGCCTAGGGTTTCCCCTTTATTTCCCTTTATTTCACACTTATTATAAATTCTTTTATTATCAGAATTGTTACTTTTTTGCCATTTTTTCTGTGCTCGTAGAAACAAAAAAAAAAAAAAAAAAAACCTATGGGATTGATTTTTCTTGCCTGGAATCATAAATTAGTCAGATATTACGAGCTTGAACTAAGTGTTATAATAAAGTGGTGCATATTGTTATTTGAAGAGATTCTCTAAGAAAATCCAGTATGATACTAAGGTTAAAGAATTGCTGTATTATAGTTGTCTACTTGAAAAGAATAAGATGAAAAGTTTCACATGCAACTCTTGTGTCTTTTGTGCCCTTTATGTCAGAATAATCATAATAAGAAGGGCAACAAAAATATAGCCTGTTGCAACTTTGGTTGGTAAGAGTTTCCATCGCATTACTTTGACATCTTTTACAGGCTGCAAATAAAGTTACAAGTTAGCTATGAACACTTCCATATCTTCGTTATGCTTTTAATTTGATTTTATTTCTTGTGATTGACTATGTTGTTTCAATTTCCAGTTTGGGAGAAGAGCATGTTGGGTACTCTCACTTGGACTTTCCTACTTTAAAGCTTTCTGTCCTTGGAGGACGACCATTTTCTTGTGGTGGTGACAGATTATTTCGACCAAGGCTTCTTTCATCCAGGTTGGTAAAGTAAGAAGTAAGAACAGTTGTCCAAAAAGTAAGGATTTCTTCGCCTGGTCCTTTTTGGAAAACTTCCTCTAGCAGTATTTTTTTTCCTGTGTTGTTCAAAATTTTCCTTCATTGATATTCCAAGACAGAAATAAAGTACTGGCTGGATTTACTGCCTTTGTCTATTGAAATTGAATTTATGTGTTTGAAATGGGAGAATTAGGTGTTTCATAGGATATTGAAGGAGAGAGAACATTACAGATTGATGGGATGAAGAGGACAACGACCAATTGGACAGGATAGTAGCGAGCAAGGAAGAAATTCTTGAGCATAAGCTTTGTAGAATTGATCATTGATGCTTGTTAATTTGGAAATATGATGATGTGGGAGATTTAGACTAACTCTGATTGACATATAATGATATAAAGACACAAAGGGCATGTGTAACAGAAGGGTTCTATTCGAATTTGGCATAATGATGGCTTATTAATATATACACGGAGTAGAAGCTCATAGATCATAATTATAGTTTAAGTGAGCTCAATTTATGTACCAAAAGATCAAGCAATCTAAACAGAATTACCACACTTTTTTATTTGGTCTTTTTTCTTCTACACAAGTACAATGCCTACAACATTGCTATCGTTTATAATTACTTTTTATGGTTTAGTTTGTTATGAATCTGGGCCTTTCTCATTTTTACAATTTTTTAAAACACTGTTACAAAATGCTACTTGTGAAGCTAAAGACCAGAGTCCACAAGGACATCTTATTCTTATATTCCCCATAGTCCTGTGGTTTGATGAATGAAATTGTATGTTGTCTCTAGTTATAGTAGAAAAGTTGGCATTGAGAGTTAAATGTCAAACAATGTCTGCCATGTATGAAATTTCATAAATTTTATGGCCTGACTTCTTCCATTTATGCCATGTATTGACAAGCTAATCCAAATAATTGAATTCAAGACTTTCTGTAGTTTTCTCAGTATTTGTTTATTGAGCTTCATACTTGATATCTGATATATTTTTAATGGATATATATCCATTGTGTCGTTCATTGGCAAATCTTCCAAGTCAATCACAAGTTTATTAGAAAATTAGATAAGCTACTGCTTATCCACTTTTCTAAACTTTAGTCGATCACTATACAGACACCAAGAATATCATCATCCAGGTGTAGCTGTGTTCTTTTGCCATACTAAACACGTTTTGTTGTGAATAAATACTGGCTTAAAAATTTTACATCCTCTGCTCAGATATGGAGTCAATGATATGGAAGAAAGTGCAAAGAAAATCTGTAAAGCTGCTCGTGGGACCCCTGAGGGGCATTATGTTATTATTCTTGCACACAATGGTCCTACAGGTTTGTCACCAGATTATATTGGATGATGATTGTTCATTCATTCAACATTTCAGACTTCTATTTGCAGGATTAGATTCAGATGCAGCATTTCTGACTTCTGTTTATAGGATTAGGTTCAAATGCTGATGACATATGTGGTAGAGATTGGATTTATGGAGGTGGTGACTATGGCGACCCAGGTTCATCAATAATATTAAGTCTATGAATTGTTTCTCGTCGACTTGCTACATTGTTCCTCGCACAAATTGGATATCAAAATCAGCATGAGCCAGTCTCCTTCGTTTTAAATTTAGAAATGTGATTTCTTTTGCAGATCTTGCTCGAGCAATATCTGACTTGCAAAGGGATGAGCAAATTCCCATCCCTTTGGTTGTTTTTGGTCACATGCATAATGCACTGCACTATGGAAATGGTCTTCGGAAAATGATTGTGGTCGCTTCTGATAACACCATCTACCTAAATGGTGCCATAGTGCCAAGAGTAAAAGACTCACTGCTGGCTGATCCAAGAAGCTCGGCAGAAGGCCAAAATCAGTCACAAACTTCTGGCGTCGGCACCTTGCGCGCATTCACTGTCGTCGAGATGCTTGACGGACAGGTGGAAAAAATTGTGGAGACCTGGGTTTTAGTAGCTGACAGTAATGTTGAGATTGGCCAGGAGAACATACTGTTTCAGAAACAGTGATCACATTGTTTCTCTGTGGATGGCAACTCGACCACCCTTTTATGAAGACGTGGAATGATAAATAGTATCTAATTAATTGTATGTATGATTTCCTCCTTGTAAGACCTTCTTTCATAAAAGTTTTCAGTGCTGATTGGGCGCTGATGTTGTTGGTTTAGTTTTGGCATATGCTTGTTGAATCTAGCTGGTCGTTATTGTGATGCATTCTGTAGCCATCCAATTAATTTGCTTATAAGTGCAGTTCTGATTCCACTTACGATAAGTGTCGTTAAAAACTTTTGATTCTTTCTTCTAATCGGAAGACAAACTTGGGTTTGGGAAAGTAAACGAACAAGAATTTTAATTGGAAAAACGATAAATTTACTATCCACTGTATGAACAAGGTGCCCGAGTAACGATGGTATGAGTTGACTTTTTTTGTTATTATGATTATTATTATGTTTTTTAATTTTCATCGAAGTATATCAAACAAAACTTAACTAGTACATAAAATCAGTGAGTACACTTCGTACACAGCTAGTGTCAACAAATGAGAGGATATCATGTGTCATGGTTTCGTGCGCGTCCGTGCGCAACTCGCTCATAGTCGTCCGATCTACGAAATTACACAGTAACTGAGAGTTAGACCGCAGTCGAAATCCAACCGCCACCAATGATGCCGAGCAAGGATGCACGATTGAAAATGTACTATGCATTCTCAATTACTGTGTATCACGTACGGCTACTCAGGATATCAACTTCATCAAACTTAGAATACCTCAAGTATAACACACATCCAAATTCAAGGAAGTTATCAAACCCACCTTAAGCAGTTAATGTTCCATCAAGAAATCTAAGTATTGATATTCAAATTTCAAAGTTGTCCAATATTAATGAACTGATTCAGTTCAAAATGTTGGCATAATAATTGAATTCTACAAGTTGTTCCCTTTATGCAGTTTTACTGCTGACTCTGAGATGACTAGCAAGAAGCGTGGTTTTGGAGCAGGTACAGAACGTTGGATCATGCGTCTCGCCAGCCTAGTTGGCGTGCTCGTCGTTCCCAAAGTATCGTTATCTTCTTCTCCTTTCTTAGGGATGCTTCAGCTCGTTCTCTAGCCTCCTCACAGATCTCAGTTGCAGCAATGCACTTCTCGGCCTCTTTTTGGTATTGAGAAGCTGATTTCTTGGCATCAAGAAGGGTTGCATTCATGTGGTGAGCGTGTTCCTCAGCAACAGCCTCTTGTAGCTTCACTTCCTCTGTGAGGAGATCCACAAACTGTTTCTCCATCTCCTTGCTGAGCTCAGGATCACCTTTCCCGCAATCTTCAATGCAGAGGAGTGTCTTAGATAACCACAGCAGTTAACGTTTACAAAGAAGGATGCAAACAAGGTCAAGAACCATGGGATATGTTGGACAACAAATGCCAAGAGCTATGGAAATTGACAAGTGAAAGCGAACAAATGAAACATGAAACATAAAGACCATCTTTTTATTTCAGAAATACAACACTGCGTTGATCATTCAGTTTCAGTTTCTTCACCCCCAGAAGAATTTCAAATACTTGCAGAAGCCATTAAGGTCTTTATCTTTGCTGCTTATGAATCTTTATCTAATCATTGGCCAAAAAAGAATGATCAAACCATAAATAGTATCTTTCCTTCATCACACTTTATCCGTAGTTATTTGATGCCATTCATCTTATAAACTTGTCATTTGAAAAAAAAAAAAAAACCATTAATCAAACATGAGTTCAGTTTGATCAACTCATATAAAGCAAGTTTCCATAGGGCAAACAAAATCATGACTCATGAAGGCGTGATTCACAACCACAGAAATCATAGACATGAGAATTGCATGCAAATGACTCTAATTTGTAAGTAGCAGTTAAAAGAAATTAAAAGTTACAAGTCACAACTTGCAACATCAGTAGAAATAGTTGGTTATGCCCCACAAAAAGATGGTATGGATGAATATGAATGAGTAGAAGCAGTTGCCAAAGCTAATTTATTGCTGAGGTTACTTCTGTTTGAAACTGACTGATAGTTTCAGCCCAGAGTAGGAACAGCAGATTTAGGTTTGTACATCAGATAGTTTCTTCTCACATATCATATCTTTGACCACAATATGAGCTAATTTGGGAAAGCATATGAAACATCAATAGATTCTATGAACTTTAAGAGAAGATATCAGTTTTTTTGCTAAAATACTCAATCAGAAAATTCTCTTGGAGCATTTCAATCCTTCAATAACAAGTTGTTTGACAAGTTGTGAGAGTCTAAGAGATGCTGATGGTGGTTTTCAGTCTCACCAAGGGAAATCTGTCTCGATCATTGTGGATAATAATATCCTTGTCCTAGAATAGTATATGGAACTAAAAATGCACACTCACCATCTTTCGAATTTGTAGTGCCTTATCCAAACGTGTTGGTCAGAACAGGAAAGACATTGCAAGAAAAAAGAGTTAAATATTGATCAAGCCTGCACAAGATGTTATTTGAATTCTACACACAGCCACAGGTGCCTAGCATTTAGATATTTAAAAGTATTCAATGAAAATGAAAGTAATAACATGAGAAATAAACCACCAATGACTTAATTCGCCATAAAATAAAGTTGGTTTATTTGGCACCAAGATATAACTTCAATTTCAATAAACTACAGATGTTCCTTTACCTGTTACTGAGAGGTTCAACAATCCTGAGAAAGAAAAAAAAAAGTGTATTAGTAACAAGAAATAGATGCAATAGAGTGCAACTTTACAGACCTCTTGTATATTTAGCAAGAATAGAACATGATAAAGCTTCATCCAGTCAGCATGTATCATCAAACACTTGCATGTGGAGTACAATTTGAGATTTGCAAAGTTTCATAGATGATTTGAGAGATTCAAATATCAAACCTCTCCAAACTAAAAATACAAGTCAGTGCATTGAGAAGTAGCAAGGAACATGTTCTACTAGAGGATTGAAGAGTGAGGTAATCATTTTAGTAAATTCCTAATCGAGAAGGGTTAACTTCAAAAGGATTTTCTTGAGAGAGAAATATTTCAATGGTGGAATGTCCTACTGGAGGTGAACGATCTACAAGCACTGGTGATCTAGGTTCACAAGATGCTTTAAGGGCAACTAATCCTCACTAGTAACTAAGAGACATTAGGAGAAATCTTTCAGGAAGAGGGAGGATATCAAAGGGGCTAAGCTTGCATCTAGATTAACTCACTAGATCAATTTGAATATTTTTTACACCGTCAGAAATTTCATTTCCATTTATTTATGTTATAATGGATGTAAGAAACTTGGATAACTTACTGCAGATGCACTTAAGGAGAGTCAAACCATCTAAACCTTTATTATATGAAGAGGTTAGGGAGGTTCAGAAAGAATTCTCCAAACATGGTCAGAGAGAGAGAAAGAGCAAAACATTAACTTAAGAACTCAATAATGGCCAGTTAACTACCTGTTGGATGTTGTTTAATTAGATATTGCCCTCTCTTGATAGATTGAAAGAGTTTGGTATTGTTCCACTTGTAGTTTATGTAAAATATCCAAGGACACTTCTATTCATTTTCTTACTCTATGGAAATATGGAATACCATGTCTGCTTTCTACAAGGAATGCGAAGATAGGAAAGGGGAGCAACTGCTGTCATGAACTTTTAATTCATTTAAGACAAAACTAAGTAATCCGTCCTTCTCTTCTTATGTTTATCAAATATGGGATGAAAGAAATAGGAGAATTTTCTCTCATACGGAAAAATGACCATAAATAAAGCGGATTAAGCAATGCAGAAGACTAGGCTAATTTAAGCAGTAAAGCACATAACATTCCTTAGAAAATGAGATGACAAAACGTCGATTTGGAATTCAGAATACCATCTTAACATATGTTCTCGTTTTGTTTATATAGGCTCTAGTCCTAATTGTTCCTCGACTATATACAGTTTTTTTTACCTAACATCACGAAATTGGATAGTCCCAAAAAAGAAATATCCAAGAACAGATCAGATAGAATGCCATACGCCTACAAGGAACTACATAAACGTTGCATTGACAAGATTGGTAAATCTAAAACCGAGGAAGTTTGGATTAAACAACCCACTCCCTCAGTCACTAAAAGATCTAAGTATCAAATTGAAAACTTTCGACCAGATCCATCCTTCTAAATTCGAACTAACGAAATCGATCGACCACAACACCCAGATCAGAATCGGAACAAGACAACCCCGAGAGAGGAATTAAGGAAAGAGAGAAAACCAGGGGCGATGGCCTCGAGAGAGACCGGAGGCGGGCAATCGCAGCTGCAAGGGGCGCATCCGGGAAGTGAAGAGGAGGAAGAGAGAGATCGAGCGGCGGCGAATCCTTTCTTGAAGCGCCAATAGAGCGCGGGGCCGGAGACGCACAGCGCCGAGGCGACGGCGAAGACCACCAGCAAGCATTTGAGGCACGACCCCGATGGCTGACCTACGCTAGGCATCTCCTCCTCCTGTTCTCTTTCCCTCGACGCCTTCGTCTGTCTCCGTCGCGGCCTTCGAGCTCAGTGGAAATAGCAGCGGAAAGCAGAACGAGCAGCCCGGCCCGAATCAACCACCTGTCGTAAACTACAACTCGATTCGGTCAAGATTCTCACCCTGTGACGGTCGAACCGGGCGGTCCATTTCACTGAGCGGGTTCAGTTTATCGGGTTTGGTGCGGTTTAACGCGTCATGGCGGGTGGGGAAATGTGGATCCTTACCCAACTCCAGATTTTGAATGTTTAGTGGATGCGTTGTGTCATCTTCCACAAGATATAGGACAAAATACACCGAATAGCACTCATTCGAGTTCCTTAGTAGAGTCCTCACGAGGCGTCGAGGACGGTGCGATGGTAAAATAGGATGTTATTTATAGATTGATGCATTTGATTCCTGATTTATGCGTCTAAAATTTTCCCGCTTCGTATTTTGATATCTTCCTCGCCTTATCACCGCTGCGAATCTTATTCTCTCCTTTGTAGAGTTCTTGAGAATCATGATTTTCAAATTTAATCTTAGAATTTTAAACGAAATTGAAAAACTAAACTTCATTTTTACTATAAAATTTAAAAAAAAAAAATTTGAGTCTTATAAATTTTTAAAAAAAAATTGAATCTTGACCGTCCTCCCTAAAAGTCAACTTTGCTAAAGAGAACATGACTCAAAATTCACAATCAACTTTCTACTATGACAATATGAAAATCGATTCGTTTGAAAAAAAAATTATTTTCTATTTTTATTTTTGAGAAAAAAATATAAAAAATAATTTTTTGTTGATATTTTTCATTTTCATTTTTCAAAAGATGAGAGAGTATTTTTTGAAAAAATTAAAAAATACAAAAAAAAATTGAAAAATAAAAAATATGGAAAAAGAAAAAGGACAGAGAAAATATAGTAAACTAAATACACCCTTAATATTCTAAGTATTCATCGAATATTTTTTTACTGCATAGTGTAAAAAAACTTACAATTTAAATATTCTTTGTACTAAATGTTTTTATAAGTATGAAAGATTATTGATCTTGATGCAATGTATTTGGAAAATAAAATTTTAATATATCATTTTAGAAATCAAAATATGTTCACATATTTAATATTTTTTTAAACAAATACGATTGACTATGTTTTTCTATCGACGATAACTAAATTTTATTTTATATATATTAAAAAAACAATAAAATATCAAGATATTGACATTGTCCTTTGATTTAAACAATATTTTTATGTTTAAATATTATCTCGACAATATTAATATCGGCAATTTACCAAACACAGCTGCTAAAGTTTCGAAATGCCCAAAACGCGCATTATACTTTCAGAATTACCAAATCGCGCGCATAATTCCCAAAATACCCCTCCTGCCAAACAGCGCTTTTAATGCAAAGATCCCGCATGCATCCGAGCCACATTTCCAAATCCCGAGCCATCGAAACATCCCGTCCAAACAAGTCACCACATTAGCGTCTTCGTGTATTCAGCTTCCGGGAAATCTTCGAGCGCACAAAAACTTGGAAAAACTTAGACTCCATTTTTCCTCCAGCTTCATTCCGTTAGCTTCCGAGTTCTTGGAATTTCGTCGAGACGCTTCGAGGTAATATGGTGTCGTCCTCTCATTTAACTAGAGTTTTACTCATTTCTTACTCGGTTTTAGGGTTTCCGTTGAAAGACGTACATCTCATTGGTTTTTTTTCTACCATTCTGTGTTGCAGAATGAGTCAAGCATCCGGTTCAACTTCTCCTTCACCGGCCAAGATATGTGTCGCATTCCTTGCTTTAGTCCAATATGAAGTATGTCATATGTTTAAAATGATTTTTCCATTATGGTTTTGGAATGGTTTCAAACATTAAAATACAAATGGACGATCTCTTCAATCTGTATATGAATTAGATAAATAGAGCCCTAAAGTTTTTTTAATAGCATTATTGCAAAGAATTGCTGAATCTGAAATTTGTTTTTTACAATGACAAAATGAAGGAATAAATTTTGTATTTTCAAATTGATAGAGAAATAATGAGTGTGCAAAGAAACTGCAATGGACCAGCATTTTAGGCCACTTTATTGAATTTTTTGGAGGTCCAAGTGCTAAAGGAAAGCAACGTCCGTCAGTTTGTTTACATGAAAGGCACAGAGAGATCATTAAACAAACCTCATTTGCTATTTTTTTGAATATACAAGACATTCCATAAATCCGTGGCATATTGGTCAATATATTTCAAAGTTGGGATTCGACAAGTCAAAGCTTTAAGTTTTCAACTGTGCCAGTTGCTTTCACCAGAAGAGATGTGTCCCTTTTGCTCGGTATTGCAGATAGAGGGGCTTATGTTCCTATGAATTCAACTAATGCATCAGGTGCTCTTTTCAATTCTCAATTCTCTAAAAAAGAACCAACTATATCGAGGTTAGAGTTTTTGCTTAAAACCTTTTCTACTAGAGTAGAAGTAGATGAAGATGTTTTGGTATTTTGTAAGTTGTATGTATTGTATATATTTGCTTGTGTGTTATTTTGTATTACTACATATAAGGTTCCCATAGGTCTTGTAGATATTGTAGATGATTTTGACAACATAAGTAGTTTCAATTTATGGCTCCACAATTGCCTACTATTGGAGATATATGTTCATATACTAATACTGATTCTTGTGAGAATAGCGACTTCCTTACCTAAAGGATTTCACCTTTTGGTTGTAAGTTCTTTCTTACTAAATAATTTTTTCTTTTATATTTACGTAAGTATGTAACACTTTCGATATGAGCAGACTTGGTTTCTGGAACATGTCCCAATCCAGAGACCGTACAATACCGAAGGCCCACGAATAAATAAGTGGAGGGCAACTCCTTCACATATTAGCAAGGTCAGGAATTTATTGGAGCAAGTCTCCCCTGAACAGGTAAATAGAAGACCACAACTTAGCTTTTTTTCATTTTCGTTATCTAAATAATTGTTGATTTTTTGATAGGTCATTGTTGATCTAGTATGTACCCGTAGTGAAAATATATTGCTTGATAAGGTTGACTATTATATTGAAAATACTCCTCATCCAATAGAGACATCATCATCACAAACTATACAAGAAAAATACTCAGCTAGTGAATGTCATGAGTGTTTAGTTTATCAGAGACAACTCAAAGAGTTAAGAATGGAAAACATGACACTAACTGAAAGGGTAAAAGAACTAATGGAAATTATAGGAAGAGAAGGTATGGAGGCTGAACCAAATAAGCCCGAAGTTGACCCTCAACCTCAACCGGAACCAATTGCCAGCAGAGGCGTGAGATAGAATTATGATTACGGGATACTCCAGATTGATAGTCCATCGTAGGCAAAATTGGTGCCTCAAAGCAAAGAAAAAGATGAAATTTTTGATGTTGAGTTATTAGAAGGGAAACCTGATAAAGCTGTAAAAGAAGCAGAAGTATTTGACAAGAAAGGCAAACAAAAAATTGGTATGGATGAATTGCAAGCGAGGGATATTATCTGTATTTTGGAAGAAGAAGAAAAAGATCTTGACAGGGATGAAGCAATAATTGATAAACTCAACCAAATGAGAATGGAAGTCATTGCGGTTAGTCAGAATACTTCCCAAAATTAGTTTGTGTTATTTTATTTAAATAACTAATATTATTTTTGTATTATAGTATGTCAAGAAAAATTATAAGGCAATGAAGAACCGTAAAAACAAGATCTTTGATGTGACCTACTTGCTAAAAAATTTAGAAAAAATAAAGTATGATAGTTACATCCACCATTACATTCAAAAATTCTATTACAATATTATAAAGTGCAAATATTTATTTACGATTAAATTTTTTTGTAGGCTGATAACATATTATGTTTGGGAGGAAGGTCCTTTTTCATTAACTCTGAATTTTTTATACTCTGGAGTTAATGGATCTGTTTTCACAGATGGGGAGGTTATCGATACATTTTGCTCAATTCTTTTTAGGGGGGCCTCCTCTTCATGTAGGTCATATAACAAGTCTGTATATTGCTCATCCCTGTTCATTGTAAGGGAGTTAAATTATCTTGTATTTTCACGACATTTGATGTTATACTAACTGTTTAAATATTTTTTCCTCTACATACAATTTCAGTCAGCATTAAGATTGTCGTGGAAGACTGCCACAACACAAATCATAAACACGGACATGAATGATGGAGAGGTTAGATATATTTTTATACCTCTAAATACTGATCAAACTCACTTTCACCTGTTGTGTATCGACACAAAAGCAATGAGTTTCAATCATTACAACTCCATTTCATATTGTGGAAGATCAAAAGCTAATTTTGAAGCAGTGGTGAGTAGTTAAATATTTAAAATATGGATATTCCATCAATTTAACTTAGTTATCTGTTAATGAATAGTTATGTTAACTTAGTCATCATGTAATTATAGGTATCCCAATTTAAAGGATATTCACCTAAGGAGCTTGCGGCAATTCATCCATGTTTACAAGCCTATTACCCATCGGAATTTGGGTTTTCTATTGATTGTCCCCGACAAGTGGCAAGGTACTAAAGGAAAATCTTGAGCGTGAAAATTATACTTTTGAATTGAAATATAAAATTTTCTTTGCATGTTTACAGAATAATTGTGCCTTCTTTGTGATCTGATACATGAGATGTCGCTTTATGGTGAGAAGATGGACTTAAACAAGCGGCATGACCAAATTGAATAGATGTCTCTCAATTTTAAGGGATGAGTTCTTCCTGATGTAATTTTAGAAAAGTTCAGGTGGCAGTATGATAATGCATTGTTGTAATTAATGAATTTTCCTAATTTGTAAATAGTACTGCTTTCCATAGATCAACAGTGACTGTAAATATGTTTATTGTTTGTGTTTGAGATTTAATAAATATTATATAACATATTGTTGAATACTTGACAGCACCACGTACAATTTCGAACTGACCGAGAAATAGGGTGGTGCTGGGAATTTAACTCCCAGGAACACAGTGGTGGTGGGAATTAAAGTCACAGCACCATGTACAATTTGAACTGGGCGAGAAATAAGGTGGTGCTCAGAATTAAAATCCCAGAAACTCAATGGTCCTGGGATTTTAATTCCCGAGACACGTCTGTTCAGCGGCGAGAATATGGTGGTCTTTGAGAATTTAACTCCGAACACGGTGGTCTTTGGAAATAAAGTCTCGACACCACGTCTGATTCGAATTGGCTGAGAAATAAGGTGGTGTTGGGAATTAAAATTCCCGGAACACAATGGTCCTGGGATTTTAATTCCCAGGACCACGTACAATTTCGAACTGGCCCAGGAATACGGTGGTGCTGGTAATTATAATCCCAGAAACACAGTGGTCCTGGGAATTTATTTCCCAGGACCACGTATAATTTCGAAATGACTTAGGAATAAGATGGTCCTAGGATTTGATTTCGGGACGTCTGATTTAGAACTCGGGCACACGGTGATCACGGGATTTCAATTTCGGGACGCGTCTGATTTAAATGGTAGGGGGACACGCGGTCTCGAGATTTCAATTCTCGATCTGGCGTACATTTTCAACATCGGAAATAAGGTGGTGCAGGAATTAAAATCAGGAACTCGATGGTCTGGGATTTTAATTCCCCAGTCACGATATAATTTTGAGCTTCGAGAATATCACGGTGGTCTTTGGGAATTTAACTCCGGGAACACACGGTGGTGTTGGGAATTAAAGTCCCGACACGCGTCTGATTTGAACTCGTCGAGAAATAAGGTGGTGCTGGGAATTAAAATTCCAAGAACACAATGGTCCTGAGATTTTAATTCTCAGGATCACGTACAATTTCGAACTGTTTGAGGAATACGGTGGTGCTGGTAATTATAATCCCATAAACACAGTGGTCCTGGGAATTTATTTCCCAGGACCACGTCTGTTCAAAATTCGAGAATAAGGTGGTCACAGGATTTGATTCCTAGACCGTCTGATTAAACTGGCGAGAACACCGCGGTGGTCCTACGATTTCAATTTCGATTACCACATACACTTTGATAAATAGGAAATAAGGTGGTCTTTGGCGATTTTAATCCGAGAACACAGTGGTCTGTGTAGAGCCATCGATGGGTTTTGGCCGAAACCCGTTGATGGACTCTAAATCAGTCCAAATTCTTTACATCATTTGAAAGACCTAGCGGCTTCACATGTTGTTGCGTCGAGAAACTTCCTTCCGATCCTCCTACCTCCCGGTTTGAAGCGTGCCGCCAGCGCGAGGATTGATTTGAAAATTGATTGTGTAAACCTAATCCGCCTTGAAAATCGAAATTTTGGACCACGATACGGAGGGACAAGTCCCAAAGCCAAGTTGGTTTGGACCGAAATTGAGGTGATTAGGTCCATCGATGGGTTTTGGCCGAAACCCATTGATGGACTCTGAATCCAAATTCCGAATTCTTTACATCGACTGAAAGACCTAACGGCTTCACATGTTGTTGCGTTGAGGAAACTTCCTTCTAATCCTCCTACCTCCCAGTTTCGGCCGCGTGCCACTTGGCACGGGGATTGATTTCTGAAAATTGGCTGTGTAAACCTAATCCTGCCTTGAAAATCAAAAATTTTGGACACGATACACAGAGGGGCAAGTCCCAAAGCCACTGAAGTTGGTTTGGACCGAAGCTGGCACAAGAGTCCAAATTCCAAAATCTTTACATCGACTGAAAGACCTAACGGCTTCACATGTTGTTGCGTCGAGGAAACTTCCTTCTGATCCTCCTACCTCCCAGTTTCGACCTCGTGCCACTTGACACGGGGCCTGATTTCTGAAAATGTGGTACTGGGAATTAAATCCCAAGAACACAGTGGTCCTGAAAATTTTATTCTCAACACCACGTCCATTTGCGAACTGGCCGAGAAATAAGGTGGTGCTGGGAATCTTAATCTCAGGAATACGGTGGTGCTGGTAAGTGAATTCCAGCCACCACGTCTGATTCAATGGTGAGATAAAATGTAGTCTTTGGAAATTAATTTCGAGAACCGCGATCAGTTCTCGAAATTTAATTCTCGGGACCACGTCCATTTATGGGACTGAGAAATAAGGTGGTCTTTGGGAATCTTAATCCCGAGAACACGATGGTCTTTGGCAAGTGAATTCGGCACCATATCTGATTCAATGGCCAGAAAAATGTAGTCTTTGGGAATTAAATCCGAGAACACGATGGTCTCGAAATTTAATTCTCGGGACCACGTCTATTTAGGACTGGCGATAAATAAGGTGGTCTTTGGGAATCTTAATCCGGGAACAGATTAGTCTTTGGCAGTGAATTCCCAACACCAGCGTATAGTTTAGCTAGAAAAATATGGTCTTTGGGAATTAAATCCCAGGAACACAGTGGTCCTGGAAATTTTATTCCCAGCACCACGTCCATTTGCGAACTGGCCAGAAATAAGGTGGTGCTGGAAATCTTAATCCCAGGAACACGGTGGTGCTGGTAAGTGAATTCGGCCACGCATAGATTCAATCGCCAGAAAAATTATGGTCTTTGAAATTTAAATCCGGGAACACGGCCTCTGAAATATAATTCTCGGACTACATCCATTCTGTTGCCGAGAAATAAGGTGGTGTTAGAATCTTAATCCAGAACACGGTGGTCTGAAATTTAATTCCCGGCACACGCATGATTCGAATGGCCGAAAAATGTAGTCTTGAGGAATTAAATCCCAGGAACACAGTGGTCCTGGAAATTTTATTCCCAGCACCACGTCCATTTGCGAACTGGCCGAGAAATAAGGTGGTGCTGGGAATCTTAATCTCAGGAACACGGTGGTGCTGGTAAGTGAATTCCCAGCACCACGTACAGTTTCGAACTGGCCGAGAAAATTGTGGTGTTGGAAATTTAAATCCCAGGAACACAGTGGTCCTGGAAACTCAGGACCACGTCCATTTGCGAACTAGCCAAGAAATAAGGTGGTGCTGGAAATCTTAATCTCAGGAACACGGTGGTCCTGAAAATTTAATTCTCAGCACCACGTACAAATCCCATCACAAAATCATAAAGTCGAAGTGGTTGAAATATTTAACAAAGTATATATATTCCATAATTGTATGAGATACACAGTTGCAAACACCTTTGCGGTGACTAATGACTTTATAGCGGCACCTTGGTGTAGTTACATATCTAAAACTCTGTATAGTCTTACAACATATCCCACTATACAGCACAGTCATAATTGCAAACAAAATTGTGAGTTGCGCATTATTCTATTCCCCACCACGAATCTGAAGCTCCTCATATCCTGCTGTCTGAATCTTTTAGGGTACCCAAATAGTAGGCTCTCAATGTATCGTATTATAAAAAATGCGCAATCATAGCTGTAAAAAATTAAAAATTATTAGTCCATTGCTAGCTTATAAAATATAGTATTTACAAAGATTATTAGATGTCTTACGAAGAGCTTTGTCTGGGACTCGACGCACGAAAAAGTTTGCATTACAAAAATTTTCAGCCAGGCCAGGATGCCAGTTATCATATTACGAAGGGTGGATCTTTTTAAAGAATTCAACCTGGGACCGAAATAAATGCTATGAATCCTCCATACACAAACGGTTTATTTAGCTGAAATCTAATTTAATGCTTACTGTTTCTTCAAATTGAGTAGTGTAAGCCTTCCTGACGGACAAGGAGTTGTAGTGGATGAACTCTGAATTTTCCAAGTCGGCCACTAGTAGGTGGCAGTGCTCGTCACGGATTATTGGACAAAATATGTATCTGATTGGATTGCCTGGGGTTTTAAAAGTTTGCTCGAATGCTTGGGCGTACATAATATTAAACATATCATGTGTATAAAAAAAACTGTCAAAACACCGAAGCCGTAAAGTTTATAATTCCTTGCAAAAGGGCCAAAAACTTACCGAATCCATTTACGTAAAATTGAGTTATAGTACGCTTATATCACCACCTTGCGATCGATAAGATTGAAAAATATGCGCTTATGCAATCCCCATGTGTCAAAACATTCCAATCAAATATTGTAAGGAAATAGTCCATGTATAAGTTAATAGCATCGGTCTTCCACACTGGTCCTGATACTGTCACACTACACAAGGAAAGGGTTATTAGCAACTCTAAAAACATAAGATGAGAGGTATATACAAAGAATATAAGACTATCTTACTCTATTTTTTTTAGTTTCAATAAACACTCCCCGACGTTTGGATCCATCTTACCGGTGAATTCTTTATAAGCTTGCTGTATACAAAATAAAACTGTTCAGTTTCAGAAATATTTTGTCTGAAAAATAGGACTGGACAGGATAACTTATGCTCACCTCCAATTGCTTGACTTCGTCGAGTGTTGGTTGTTTGTCCGTGGAGACTTGTGTGTCAGAGTGATATTTGGGTTCACCCACCTCCCTGATTGATTTTCCTTTTATCCCGCACGACTCCTGCTTAATGTTTGGCTCTACAGGAGAGATATTAGGGTCTACTGAGGGATACTCAATAGTCTTGTTGGGGACAATTTGAGTTTCAACTCTCCTTCTTTTAGGAATGTTTGAAAACCATGCAGGAGGGAGGCTTCTAAGGCTAGGGGGTTATAGACCGTCAAGAGCCTTCTTCCTCACACAAACCTTCCGCCTAGTGTATGCAGAAGAAGGTTGTTGGGTTTGTACAACTTGTATAGGCTGTGATTGTAACCCCTCTACATCCCGGGATTGTAAATTGAGTTGAAGCTCCAGTATTAAACTGTCTTTTTCAGCGATTAATGCTTCTTTTTCAGCAATTATATCATCCCTTTCACTTATCTCGTTGTCCTTCCTGTTCCTGACCTCCTCTAACTTTTGAAGAAGCTCCTGTATTGTCTTTTTTTTTTGTTCGATGGTCGCTTCCTTAAGTATGGAGGTGCTTTCAAAATCACACCTTGCTTCAACTAGCTTGGTGCTTAGAGTAGATACAATTTTTGCATTCTCCTGGCATACTGGACAGGACATCAAGGAATGTCTTTACATGATCCAAAAACCACTCCCAAGCAGATCCACATTCAACTTCGGCAATTCCAAATGCAACTGACATAATTTTTGCATTACCGTCAACGGCAGTAGCCATTAGCAAAACACCAGGATACTTGCCAGTCATATGTGTAACATCAATTCCAATTAGTTTTCGCAAATACGACCTGAATACTCTTCGACAAGCACCAAATGCCCAAAAACATCGTTGGAATTGATTTTCACCATTTCTTAGTACTGCAACATATGTATCAGGATCTCTAACTCTTAACTCACATAAGTACATTGGAAGATCAATATAGGCCTGATCAAAATCACCTACCACTCTTTTTAATGCTTTCTGTCTGGCTGTGTATGCTTTCTTGTATGAAATGTGAACACCAAACCTAGCTTGCATTTCTCTTCGAATTGAACTTAGTTTGTAATCATCAGAGGTAGCTAACCGTCCTATAATCTGGTTTGCTACAAATGTGGATGTGCAAGCATGGTGATCTGTTGTTTCCCTAACACTATCACATTCATGCTGCTTTACATATTTTGTGACAGTGAACTCCACGTCTCCACTTGCAACTAGACTCCATAAACAAGGCTGACTAAAGCAAATAACTTTAATTCTATTAAGTCTGGTGTCAACTGGCTTATATCTGAAGTTTTTTAGCATCGCATGCCTTACTAGTGCATCTTTAAACTCTTGTCGAGAGGAAAAAACTTGTCCAGTGAAAAATTCATTTGGATCTGATGAATCGACATCTACCAATAGTTTTATTTGTGGATTTAAAACATAGGGATCATCAGCAATTGGGAACACTTCCTCTAAGTCACTGTACTGATCTGGGTTTAACTCACCTTCTTCATGTTGGATATCATCAGCTAAGAATTCTTCCGAAGAATTTGTATATTCTAACTCTTCTATCCCATGTATATCACTTACCTCCTCTTCACTCCAAGTTTGTTCAAAATATTTATGATCTACTGTGGTAGCAGTGACAAACTCTTCTTCGAGTATGGAAGAAGCGTCTCTATTTATATCAAGGTGTTGATCACTGGTAATTCTATTGCCCACATCAATAAACTGAGATGAAGATGGAATATTACTTGGGCACAGATTTATGGAATCTTGGTCATCTAACTCTCTATCCTTCAAATTTGATTCAATTGTTTCCAAAAATGTTAACACTTCATCAGGAAGGGGGTCGTCCCTGCAAATGTTTTTAAAATCAACACTGTTATATGTAGTGTGCTATGCAAGTAGGTTGAATTTTTTTAACTAGGCTTTAGAAGTCTGAAGACAAGTGGAGGATGAGAGTTTATGGTTAGGTTTTCCAATTATGCACTTAACTAATTAGAACATTTGATGTTGATAGGGCCATCAATGGGTTTTTACCGAAACTCATTGATGGACCTTTCAATGTTGAAATTATGAACGGTTTATATGGAATGGAAGAGGAAGACATTTACAGGGTTTATGTGCAGAGGGATACTTAGTTCCCACACTCCTACAGGCAGCTATGGGTGCGTGCCAATTAGCACGCAGCATGCCAATTGACACACTCGTCTGAATGTTGGCACAGAGCATTAATTTTCATAACTACTGTTTGGGAGCATAAGGAAAGGTGGAGAATGATAGTATAGGTCATGCTTGGACTCGACCCGCCTAGAGGACTTTATTTATCTCCAATTTAAATTGACAGCACCACTCTTTTTCTCGGCCAGGTTCCCTCTCCATGGTGCTGGAAATTTATATCCCATGCCCACGGTGGTGCTGGGATATAAATTCTCAGCACCACCATTTATCTCGACCAGTTCCATTTCCCTGGTGCTGAGATTTTTAAATGCAGAACCACTGTGTTGCTGGGGTTTTAGTTCCCAGCACCACCAACAATTCCGGTAAATTTTATGTACATGGTGCTGGAAATTTCATTCCCAGCACCATGGTATTGCTGGGAGTTTTAATCCCATTACCACGGAGGTGCTGGGATATAAATTCCCAGCACCACTATTTTTCTGGACTAGTTCCATCTCCCTGGTGCTGGGATTTTTAAACGCAGAATCACTGTATTGCTGGGGTTTTAGTTCCCATCACCACCAACAATTTCGGCAACTTATATGTACATGGTGCTGGAAATTACATTCCCAACACCATGGTGTTGCTGGGGGTTTATACCCATTACCACGGTGGTGTTGGAATATAAATTCCCAGCACCACCATTTTTCTGGACTAGTTTTATCTCCCCGTGCCAGATTTTTAAATGCGTAACCACTGTTGGTTCTTTAGTTTCAAGATTACCAACAATTCCGGCAACTTATATGTACATGGTGCTGGAAATTACATTCCCAGCACCATGGTGTTGCTGGGGGTTTTAATCCTATTACCACGGTGGTGCTGGGATATAAATTTCCAGCACCACCATTTATCTCGACTCACCTAATGCCAATGGTCTTTGGGAGTCTTATTGAGACCACGTGTTGCCGAGGTTTCAAATCCCAAAGACCACCCTTAATGTACCACTTATATCTCTCTGCGGTCTAGTGAATTAGATTCCCGGACCAAGGTGTTCTTGAGTTTGAATCTCATTACCATGGTGGTGCTGGAATATAAATTACCAGCACCACCATTTATCTCGACAAGTTCATTCCCCATGGTGTTGGGAGTATTAAACTCAGCACCACGGTGGTGACGAGATTTAAATTCCCAGCACTATATTTTATCCCGAATTTGTTGAACCTTAATGGTGCTTTGAGAATTTTTCCAAGACCACGATGTTATTCGGGATTTAAATTCAAAGATCACTTTTATCCAGATCAATGAAATGGAAATTTCATTGTCAGCACCACCTACTCTCCCATGGTGCTGGGATTTTAAATTTTAGGGATACGGTGGTGCTGGGAATTTCATTGTCAGCACCACCTACTCTCTCAGACAGATTGTATCTCCTAGTGCTGAGAATATCAATCAGGGAATTTCAATAATCGTGGGATTTAATTGGAAGCATCACCTTTTAAGTTAGGTGGAATTTGTTTAGGTGGCGACAAAACTCGGTTATGAATCTTTTGCATCGCAATTATGGGTGCATTGGTCTACTTTGGTATGATATGCCTACATCGTATTTATGGGTGTGTGACAAACTTGGCTATACAACCACCTACAATGCATTTATTAACCTCATAGTAGTCTCAAGAATAAAAACACATACATACATGATAATACTATGTGAAGCGCCTGGTGAGTGAGCTGCGCCAACTTCTGGATTAAGTGCTGATATATTCGTGGGAGCAGTGATGTCGTTGATAACTATTAGAGTTTCATAAAAAATGGTGTTGCTCAGTTGGTTTACGGAGGAAACCTGCGTGTGATGCTCATCAACAGCATGAGTTTGCCACTCCCACGCGGCTGGAAGTGACGTTTGGATAGCTCAGGATTTCCAGTTGTGGCTCGGATGGATGCAAATATCTCTCTGCATTAAATTGCAATCTGTTTGGCGGGAGGGGTATTTTGGGAATTATGCGCGCGATTTGGTAATTCTGAAAGTATAGTGCGCGTTTTGAGCATTTCGAAACTTTAGCAGCTATGTTTGTTAATTGTCGTATTAATATTACAGTAAAAAAATAGTAATCTTCATTTAAGAGTGTCCTTCAAATAAAAAAAAATGATGAAAAATAAAGAGTAGATAATGATGTTTAAATAAATTTTATAGAAAGATATTTCAAAGATTCCTATGCACAATTGCCGTTGCCCATAGACCGAGCATTTTTATTTTTTGTTTTTTATTAAATTTGTTGCAAAAACTTGGACCCAGTCATTAATTAACCATATCTAAATATTTACATAATTATCTATATTCTATATAATTTATCCATAAATATTCATAAATATTTTTAGTATTCATCGTCCGATTATTTATATATTATAAGTCAATTGCTAACTTTAAAAATTAATCTCAAATTCAATCTTTGAATTTAGAAATTGAACATGAGACCAGTCTCTACATTTTGAGATTTTTTTAATATCAATTTTTAAAATTAAAGATTTTAACATTCATCTGCTATAGGATCGAAATGATTGAGAGAGGGATGAATCTTAATAGTTAAATTTTTTCTTATCTTTTGAAACTTTTTCTTTTCTCTCTTTTTTTATCGAAGGGAATATGTAGCATAAATATAAAACTAAAGGTAAATATTCAAATTTTTTTACTTGGTTTGCAATCCGAGTCAGATTATTATTCCAAGACTCATAACCCTTTCTTAGGACTATCTCATTGGACAATCACTAAGATTATTCAAATTCGAGAACTATTGACTTCGGAGGAATTTTCTTTTACAAAAAATGAAAGGGTAAGATAACACACTACCTTCCCTTTAAGATATAAGTACAATATGCGAATTGTAAAAAAATAAAGTTATACTGATACTAAGGGATTAAAGACAAGCATGTAATATCAGAGTATCAATGTGATGGAGCTCTTGCAGACAACACAACATAGTAGCAATACTTGATTAAGAATTAGCAAAGTGTATTTTAGGGCTGACTCTTCATTTCTTTTATAAACTTTTTTCTGAATCACCTCCAAATCGCCTCTATATCAGCTCATCAATATGGAATTCTGGCCTTTCCAAGTATTTGGATTTGGTCCAGGCGACTCCAAGTTAGTTTGATTTGCACCGTTGTTGTTTTGGTATTTTTTCTATTCCAATCACCTTGACCCGATCCAATAAAATACTTGTCATCTCAGTCACAAGATCTCTAGTCAAACGATAGCTCACCTTACCAACTCGACGTCCCAATCACCTAGACCTAGTCCAGTTGATTGGGTCTAAGGCATCTGCACCATGTCCAGTCACCTGGAAACTTGCACCCTACCTAGTCGTCTAGAGACAAGCAACACAAAATTAGCACAAACAAAGTATAAAATGGATTGATAGTAGTAATATTGTCTGATCTCGACTCATGAGTCTAACTTAGACCATCCATTAGATCGACATCTACCTTAACTTCAATCAAGGACTCAGTCTCATCTCTCCACTCGAGAGCTTACCTATCAATTTGTCTAGTCTTGCTGATCCAACTGGACTTATCATGCTTGACATCTGATTTGATCTACTAAGACTTTATGTCAACTGTCCGATCTCCCTGGGCTAGTTGGCTTTCTGCCCGATGTCTGACATTGCTGACCCAACCGATCTTCTGTCAGATGTCCAATTTAAATGACCCATCTGGACTTCCTGCCTAGTATCCAATCCTCTTGATCCATCAAAACTTTTGTCTAGTATTCAGTTCACTGATGATTCATATATCAAAACTCATGAGTGATACTCTCTGCACCAGCAGTGAACACTCGATTATATGTGTATATATATATGAAAATGTTGCACAATTCATCCATGACTATTCCGTAAGTACTTTCATTATTCATTGTTCGATTTTCTAGGATTCAAGTATTATACTATAATACGCAAACGATCGGACGATAAATAATAAAAATACTTATGATAAATTGTATAAGATAATATTTCTCTATATATATTAACTTCAATATTTATTAATAATATCCAAGAATATACAATTATAATAATCAAATTTAATTTTATTATTCATAATTTATAAATGTATAAGATAATATTTCTCACAGTTTTAATTTCATAATTTATAATTCTATTTGAGAAAAAAACTTATAAATTCAACTTAAATATTGAGGAAGATGAGATATGAGAGAGATGTTAAGTTGATAATTTAAGATACGGTAGATTTTAGTATTATTATTAAACAATTAAAATTAAAAAATACTACGATCGTCATAAATAAAAAAATAATTTTTAATTATGATATATTTAATTAGTTTATATTATTTTTCATGAATAATTTATTAAAAAAATTAAACTGATAAAAAATTATTATATTTTTTTTTTATTGACGGGTATAAAAAAAAGTATAATGTCCTCTGACAAATAGAAAAGTATATTTTTTTTTTATAAAATGTTTTTAATATTTTATAAAATTAATGTGAAATTATAACGTTGTCAACAATTTGTAAGGAATTATAGATGTCCAGTCAAAAATTTATAATTTGATGTCTAGGTAATTTGATGCCGGTACATATAAACCGAAAAATCCGGTAGCCCCTCCGCTATATATACGTTTGCTTTATCAGTTTCTCCGTCTTCCTTTTTCTCCAACATCTTCGTCTTCTTCGTCGTCTCTTCCTGATATTTGCTGCTGCTTCACAACGTCTTTAATTACTAGTTTCTCCGTCTTCCTTTTTCTCCAACATCTTCGTCTTCTTCGTCGTCTTTTCCTGATATTTGCTGCTGCTTCACAACGTCTTTAATTTACTAGTTTCTCCGTCTTCCTTTTTCTCCAACATCTTCGTCTTCTTCGTCGTATTTTCCTGATATTTGCTGCTTATGGAGAATTCTGAGTCGTCGTCCAGGAAGAGATCGCCGTTCGATAGTGGCTCATCCGACTACTCCGACGATCGTTCTTCGCCGTCGAAGCGTGCCCGCGTCGAGTGTAGAACAATGGGAAATATCTTGGAGAAGGAGAACCACCCGGTATCGACGCCGGAGGTGATGGCCGGATCCACGGAGCATGATCATGAGGAGCCGGAACTTGACCTGACGCTTTGGGTCTGTTAAGATCTTGATCTCTTCCGTTATCGCCTATTAAGCATTTGCACTGATTCTTCTTCTATTCGCTTCGTAACAGATTGGTATGCCCGGAACAAGAAGAAACCAGAGGGTGCAGTTTCAAGAGCCAGCGGTGGAGGAAAAAAGTGCTAAGGTACATAAGATCGACCCATTAATTATATATCCCCTATGAATCAACGATTTTATTCTTTGTTTCGATCGAAAAGTCGACATTTTCTGTAACGAATCCAGTTGGAAGCGGTCGTAGCAGAACTCGGCAGAGCAGAGAAGGAGAATCGGTTTGTGAAGGAAAAGCTTAGTGCAGCGACCGCCGAGAGCACCGAGCTGCTAGATCGTCTATCGAAGCTGTTGCTCGAATGCAAGGCGACGACTGAGAAAGGAGAAGATGAGCAAGAAAGAGCCATCGTCTTGTATGCGCCGCGTCCCGATCAAACTCCCTCCGATCAGGACCGTCCATCCTCTTCCTCCGACCCTAATCAAGCCGAAGCAACCATGAGGAAGCCCCAAGTTTTGGTTCGGATCCGGACCGAACAACCGATGGTACTACTGTAGCAATATATTTCCACAACATTATATATATCTATTTTCGCATGATTAATTAATTAATTAATCTCGCTAATGATTTCATTCATTCGATCAGACCGAAGACGGCTGTCGTTGGAAGAAATACGGGCAGAAGATGTTGGGCAGCGCTTTTCCTCGAGCTTACTACCGTTGTTCTTTACAGAAAGGCTGCTCTGTTACAAAGAAGGTACGTTCGTTGTGGATTCAGACGATCGACGTACGGAGTCAAACTAGATCTTGTTTGCTAAATTAATGTACGAATCTTTTTTTTTTTTTCTATAAATAGGTTCAGCGTTGCGCAGAGGATCCAACAGTGTTGATAACTAAATACGAGGGAAAGCATGACCACGTGCTTCCTACTGCCGCCGTCGCGACGGCCAACGGCACTTCGGAGGCCATGTCCATGTTGCTGTCCGGCTCTTTGTGCTCCACAAACTCTGCGGCGACCTCCAGCAACAGCTTTTTCGCCGGAGCGACGATCTCGGCGGTCGATCCTTTCCCGGCGGTCATGATCGACTACACTCGCCCTCCGCCCGCCGCCGTCGATAGGATGAGCGAGTTGACCAGAGCCATTCTCAGCGATCCTGAATTCGACGCTGCACTCGTTGGCGCCGCCATCGCTGCTTACTCAAGGTTTCTCAAAGGCCACGGTGACGGTCAAGAGGACGGCAAGAAAGAGGAAAGTAAGTAAACGACAGTGCTCAGGATTGTTGGATTATCTATCCCTCGCGGTTTCAAATTGTGGACCTTTAAACGATTAAATTTATTGATATGTAATAGATAAATTTATATATTTATATATAAAAAAATTAATTAAGAACCTTTTCTTTGGTTAGAATAATAACCTGGCAAAAGTTATAAATGTAAATTTCTTCAATAATTGGTTTACATGGGTGGAAATATAAGAAAGGAAGGGAGGGAAAGAGGGAAAGGAACACAAGATTGTGCACTCATATTTCTTTTTCGTATTGCATTTCCCTCCCCCTCCTCTTCCCTCTTGATTTTCCACCCAAGTAAACCAATTGCCTGGAAGTCACAGAAAGTATTTATTCGCTGCGAAAGTTTTGCTTCCGAATTGTTTAGGAAATTGCAAAACTTGGTATCGTGGAAATTGGAAATCTTGGATAGGAGTTAGGGACGACAAATTCCGTATCCGATAGAAATTCAATATCCAACTTGAATGGAGAAAGATACGGAGGATTTTTTTTGTCAGATTATCAAGTATGATAATTTTCAGATTTGGATATGGAGATAGATCTAGTAAATTCTTGCTTATATCCTACTAGTGCATAATAGTAATAGTCTTATATATATATATTACAATATGAGATAAATTATCCTTTTTATAATTTTAATTTAATGTGTTTCATGTTATTTTTTGATTATCATTATTAAATTCTTATTTTCTCTTATGAATTTGATAAATATTTATAACTTGATCTAAGGGATTCATTTTTTTTTTTTTAAAAATACAATTAAAAATAATAATAGAATATTTAGATAGAATATGAATATATAATTCGATGAAAATTCAATTGGATAAATGATAAAGTCATTCTTGAACGTTTAAGATATACACTCTGTTATCCCTAATAGGTGTTTGATATACAGATAATTGATAAAGTCATCCTCGAATGTTTAAGATAATAAAATTACAGATAATTGATAAAATCATCCTCGAATGTTTAAGATAATAAAACTTGACGACGACAATTTTTCAATCTTTTCAATATCTACCTTTCATGGAACTATTGAGTATAGACAAAGAGTACACTGTCGTCGTGTCTATAGTTCAAACAGCTTGTCACTACACTTGCGATTCATTTATAAAAGTTCAGAATGCTTCATAAATGAAAAAATATATTGATAAAATAATTAAATATGAGAATGTAGTAACAAAGTCATCCTTCTTGTATTGTCTTCCATCTAATAAATGTGTTTCATGTTGATTTTACACCCTTGATTAATTATGTAAATGATCTGTTATGTTAGGGAAAAGGAAATGACAAGTTTGTGATCACTGACCTTGCATGCCAACCTAAATTCAAAACTTTGTTGGCATCTGCCTTCATTAAGTTCAATTAATTGAACATGAGATCAACAAACACAGAGGAGTCCTATTATCACCTTCAGCTAGTTTGCACCACTGTTGTGCCATGTATGGAGAACAATCTCAAGTCCATAGTGATTAAACTATATAGGAATCCTATTAATACCTATCAGTAAGGAGAGTACGCAATCTCCCTGCTACAGCATTACCAATCAAACAAGACACTTGCAAACAGAAACCTATAAAAAAAATTCATCCCAAAAGGAAATGGTAGGGAGTTCAAGATCTCCAAAAATCTAACCATCATTGAGTTTGCAATGCTGTACACAGTCTAACCAAGGGAAACACATTAAAGAAACAAACATTCAGACAAAGATTAACAAAAATATCACTAGCGGGAGAGCAAACTCATGACTACATCAACATCTTTTCACCTTCGTAGTTTGTTATAGATAAGAGGCATGCTATCCAATTCAAGAGTAAATTTTCAATATCTACCTTTCATGGAACTATTGAGTATAGACAAAGAGTACACTGTCGTCGTGTTCATAGTTCAAGCAGCTTGTGCTACACTTGAGATTCATTTATAAAAGTTCAGAATGCTAAATGAAATCTATGAGACAACTTATCTCCTCATCATCTTTAGTGTCCAGACAATCATTAGTCATTAGACATTCATTTTAATAATAAAGATACCTTCTAACAATAACACATGAAAGGGGTGCATCAATCGTCTACTAGATAATCACAAGCACGAGCAAATATAGTGTGTATGAAAGAAAGAGAAATCGAGCTCCACATTCAAAACCATTACAAGCACACAATGGGACTGAAAATTCAAGCCTAAACACAATAAAAATGGAGCGGTGCAAATATATATGTCTACCCAAAGAGATAATCCGAATTTACTAAATTTGATTGTCAAAACATCAATGCAAATCAACTAGAAGTCTCCGGCTGTAACAATAAAAACTAAATAATAATAGGGATTGGTTGCATGTAACATTCCTCACCATTGAGTTCTTAACGTAATAGTTTATGAACATTCAGATACAGTAAACATTCCCATTATTTTAACTACATTTGAACATCAAGTCAAAGCTAAAGCTCATTGCACAATGTTGGCATAATTCCTTTCTGCTATATCAGTTAGAAGATGAATAGCAATTCGATACTACTAGTAAAATGGCCAACAATATTAGTGGAAAGATACCAGTCATCAAAACCTGCATTTGATTACAGAAGGACTAGCATGACCAAACATTCTCTTACAACTATGAAGAATGTTTATTGGTACATGTATCATTACTGCAAAGTGTCATATATCATCAATCCCACCGCAATGAATTACAGCGACAAACATTAGGGGCACTATAAGATACCAGAATCTTGTCGGATAAAGTAGAAGCTTGAAAATACAGAAGAAGTGTGAGACAGGAGTGCTCTGAAGAACCAATTTAAATATCAATTCCTGCCCAGTGGAAGTGATCTGCAAGAAAAAGTCTCCTTGTGTGCTGATTTCTTCGAGGATGTAAAAATAGACGCATAAACTTCCTTTGTTGCATTGGCAGGAATCATATCAACTGCCTTGAATCTTTTCGCCCCTCCATCCTTCTTCCCGTTCTCCAAGATTCCATCTTTTCTATCACTAGAATGCTTTGTACCACTTAGGCATGCGCCAGACTTCTCCTTCCTATTCTTCGATTTTCCCTTCTCCTCTTCCATCCTTTCCCTCAGCGTAGCAACCTCTTCTACACTCCCATTGATGGTAAGCTTATCAGACTCCTTAAACTCCTTATGGCAAATCAAGCATGCAGAAGTCTTGACTTCTTTGAGAGCCTTCACACTCAAAACGTGTCCGCAGCCACGAAGCGCAAAGAATGCATATTTCCCATTGAGCTCAAGCCCGGTGATTGGGCACTCGAACTTCGTCTCCGAGGTGGCAGCGTTAGGGTTTGGTGCCAGATGGACTGGGATCATGTCTTTCAAACCCCTAACGTGGCCAAATTCCTTTGGCATCTTCTTGTGGATGAGAGCCTCAACTAGGGCTTCTTTGTTGAAGAGGTTTCCGAGACAGTCAACAACGACCGGCGGCACAAGTGGCTCGCCGGAGAGCGCGCAGGTCGTCCACTTAGAGATACGCGTCTCGTTAGGGTCCACCTTGTCAGGCTTCTTTATAGCGTACATGTTGAGGTAACAATCTCGGGACTCCGCGCCGGTGGCGCCGCCATCGCCGCCGCCGCCGAACAAGCGGTATCGCAGGGTGAGAAGAGCGTGAGACCTGGTAGAAACGCCTGCGGACGCAAGGGTGGATGAGTCCGCCAGCAGCTTGCCGCCGAATTCGAAGTAGAGGGATTCGGGTGCCAGATCCACGGGAAGGAAGGCGAGCTTGAGGCGTCGGAGGGTGAAATCAGGGCTGACAGTCAGGCATCGGGTGGGGATGGCGAGATCTGGAGATCGGACCATGATCTGGAGACGCTTTCGCGGAGATTCCATCGCTAGGGTTTCCAGCTCCTCCTTTCCCTACGAAACCAGATTACAATGCGAAGAAGAAAGAACACCGTTAACTGTTTATATATACGACGCGTAAAATTCGTAACGGAGGTGACCCGATACGGCGAGACGTCAAATAAATCGCTGATTAATAAAAAAACAAGACTTTACTAATTACATTTTTCGGTTATTTAATTATAATTCGAAAAAGAAAATTGTGGATAAAATTTCGCCGACTTACCAAAGCTCGGAATTTTTTAAAAGGCAGACCATAATTTGATATTTATCAAACGACGTATTAAATTTTGAGCCATACAAATTTTATATCAATGAGTAAAAGATTCGTAAATATGAAAATGTCATCTTTGTATATTAATCATTTAATGATAATGAAGTTTAGAATTGTCAAACAATGACGTTTCATCTTGACAATTCTCTTTATCCCTCACAAATAGATCATCTGACGATAAAAATTTCGAATGTGATATTGAAAATTCAAATCTCAAGATCTTCTTGGTGTTGCAATCCCATCATTACACAATTTGAGATTTGAGATTTAAGATCAGCGATGTACATATTTATTTGGCGAAAAGGGTAAAAAGAAAATTAAATATGTTATTTAATAAATATGAAAGTATAAAATATTGTTTAGATAATTCTAAATTTCACGTGTACTGTTTGATAAATAATTGATCACTGAATTTTGAATTAAAAAAAATTCTCTTTGATTTTTTTTTTATGATAATCTAGAGATGTACTCGATATTGATCACTGAATTTCTCTTTAATTTATTCATCTGATATGAGTTTTGTACTTTTATTAAGATTTTTTTTTTTACTTATAACTCTTTCCTTGCAAAGGAAAAAAAGAAAAAAAAAACTTCATCTGCTGGAAATCTTTCGCTGTTTTGACTTTTGGGCCAATGAAAGCGAACGCCACCTCATCCGAAATTAATACTGCATGAGCTCCACGTCAGCGGGCGAAAAATCAGGTTGTCATCTGAAATCCGTGGCGGACGTGAACCCGCTCAGTAAAACCGATTACATAAAGACCGGACCGGTTACCGCCAAGTCCGGCTTTAGATGTTACGACTAAAACCATTCTCCCTCCCCCCGCTTCCCCTCTTCTCTCTCTCTCTCGTACCTCACGATCCTCGTCCGATCTCCGGCCTCCAAAACCCTAGATTCGCCGGGGCCGCTATTGCCGACGAACCAAGACCATAGTAGGTTATTCCTACCAGGCATGCAAAGGTATGATTTGAAACCTATGCTTTCTTCGTGGTCTTTTTCAGCAAGGAGTCTGGCGCTGCGATCTATTGCCTTGATTGCTTCATTGAATCTGGCGTTTCTTGGGTATCGGCTGTTTAGATATTCTTGGAGATCGACGAATCCCGGATCAGACGCTTGAGGCAATGATAATCAAGAGGAATGAGCTGGAGGATCGTCTCCGGGAGGTTGGAAGCTTGCTTTTGTCTCCCCCATCTGATGTTCATGAACTTCTTCCCGTTCTCGATGTAAGCCTTAGCAATCTTTATGCCTCTTTCCTCTCTATTTGCTAAAGGAAGGAGAGTTTATGTGTCTACATGTTGGAATTCTCGTTTGTTTTATGTTGAATTGCTTAAAATTGGATTTTCTGATAGATTAGTTTAGATTTCTCTCCTCTGAAAAGTAAGCTTGTTAATTATAAGATCAACTTGAGCATAAATCCCAGAAGGACACTTGCTTGATTTTGCATGTTCGGCCATTGGATTTATTGGTGTTGTGATACTTTTTGTTTTAATTTTTGTCCCCTTGTTTGCATTATGTAGAGTTTCTGGCAGTGTTAGATACAAATTCCTCAGTTGTATCAATGCACTGTTTATGGTGCTTGCTCAAAGTGGTCTCAATATTATTAAAAGTAAAATATCCATTTCCGCAGATGCTATATGGTTTGATGAAATTTGAAATTAACTATGTCTTTGTATCATGATTTCCTGTCTAGTCACTCAATCTATGTACTTGCGATTGTTGTTAGTTAATTGGCTAATGCCAAATAGGTGCTTTTCTAATGGCCTTCACTGTCGAGCTTTCATCAAGTGCACACTGATGTTGTCGATCTTCACAGCGCCTTGAATTTCGCCTTGTGTGTGCCTCAGCTGCAAACCTCACACCAATATTCCACCTCTGCATTGATCCAAATTATGTTGCATCAATTGTGACTGATAGACAACCCTTCATCAATCAGGCAACTTATCTGCTAATGCATTTTCTCTCTCTCCTTCCTTTCTCATCTTCATTTTTGCCAGAGTAAAGTTGAGTAAGATTTATTGAAAACACCCAACTCTTTCTGATTTCTTGCTAACTCTCTATCTTTTGTTAGGTAGTTTTGCGTATCCTTGATGGCTTCTAGCTGATCTCAGTAGGTTATCTGATTTCTTCAGATAAAATCATATTGGCCAGTGCCAATCCTGATCAAAGTTGACTGATGTGGATAGAAATTAGCTACAACAACAATAAAATCTTATCCCACTAAGTGGAGTCGGCTATATGAATCTTTCTATGCCATTAGACTCTATCCCCTACTATATCATCATCTATATTTAAATAAATTTTATCTTGTTTTATTGTTGCTAACCAAATTTTTTTTGTCTTCCTCTTCTTCGTTTGATGTGTATATTTGTCATCGTTTCACATCGCTTAACTGGAGCATTTATTGGCCGTCTAAGTACATGGCCGTACCACTTTAAACGTGTCTTTCAGAGCTTTCTTTCAATAGATGCAACACCGATTTTTTCTCTAATGCTTCAATTTCTTATTCTGTCCATCCTCGTAGTCCATCCTCGTATGTCATAGAAATCAGCTAATTTTGAAAATTAGGATATGTTTAGCTTACTCAATATACTTAATTAGATAGGCTTAAATTAATTGTTTTTGCTCACTCTGACAGGAAAACTGTGTTTTTGACAAGAAACTATTTCTTTCAGCTTCTGAATTTCAAGTTTGTATACTAAAATCAGCCTGGCCTATCTTGATCCAACTTGGTTGATGTGGAAAGGGATCGGCTAAGTTTGAAAATAGGATATGCTTAGCTTAAGTCAATTTAGATAGACTTAAATTAGTTATTTTTGACAACTCTGGCAGACAACAGTGTTTTTGACCTGAAATTGTTTCCTCGCAACTCATGGATTTCCAGGTTATATGGTGAAATCAGTCGGATCAATCTTGATCCAACTTGGTAGATGCAGATAGGGATCAATTAATTTTGAAAATTAGGCTGTTTAGCCTACTCAATATAGTCCATTTATATAGACTCAAATTATTTATATTTTTTTGCTTTGGCGGGAAAGGGTTTTTGACGTGAAACTGTTTCCTTTCATCTCCTGGATTTCCTGATTATATTTTGAAACCAGATTGGTCAATCCTGATCCAATTTGGTTGATTTGGATAGGATTCAGCTAATTTTAAAAACTAGGATATATTTAGCCTACTCAATGTTGTCAATCTAGATAGACTCAAATTTGTAATTTTGGCCATCCTTGTAGGAAACAATTTTTTTTTTGGGGGACCTGAAATTGTTTCCTTTCAGCTCTTTGTTTTCCAGGTTATATATTGAAATCAATTTATTGTTGAATAATTTAAGCAGTTCTTTCATCCTTTAATTTTGTGTGTTTGTTTGTTTTTTAAGTGAAAAATTTATGCTAGTGCACTATATCACTTTGATCCTTTATTTTGCAGCAAACTGAAAGTCTGTTATCAAAAGTGGAGCAATCCCCTGCACCATCAATGTCAAATGTTCTTAACCCCTTGATTAGATCATTGGTAAGTAAGGAGCTGTTGGGACATTCAGATATAGATGTTAAAGTAGCTGTTGCATCATGCTTGAGTGAAGTCACAAGAATAACAGCTCCTGAAGCTCCATATGATGATGATCTAATGAAGGTTTGTTAAGTTGTATTTATGTAAGAAATTCGTTAGATAATCATTGTGTCTTTTGTTTCAGTTTTAATAACATTCTTGAACTTGAATTTTTCAGGAAATATTTCAGTTGATTATTCACGCCTTTGAAAAATTGGATGATATGTCAAGTCACTCGTTTCTCAAGAGAGTCTCAATTCTGGAAACTGTTGCAAAAGTTAGGTCATGTGTTTTGATGCTGGATCTTGAATGTGATGCTTTGATTCTGGAAATGTTTCGCCATTTTCTAAGGACGATACGGTAATAATTTTGATTGATTTTTAAATTTTCTTTGATGTCACCCTGTTTTTGGCTGAAACTTGAGATCAGTACCTTACTGTTTTGTATACTGCATTTTAACGAATGAGGATCTACTACAAGCTCAGTCACAAATTTCAGCCTTATCTGAATGTAGAAGATAATCTAATGGCAGAATCTGGTGCTAATTGATTCTGAATATAAAAAAATCTATACAACTTATTGGCTGGAGGATGTGATGAACTTGGACATAATTCTTTTATTCAGAAGTCATGGACTTATGGATTGACCTTGGAATAAAACTCTTAGCAGCATTTCTAGTATTCTGATGTAATTTGGCAAAGACCAAATAAGGATTAAGGATCCATTAGCAGACAAAAGAACCGTCTCTAATGTGTTTGATGTTCTCAGGTTGCAGATCAAATGGATCTATAGAGCCTGAATCAAGTGTAGGCTGTTGTCTTGGTTAATACAGTTTCATAATTACCATTAGGTCTGTAATATTCCTACAAAGTTGGCTCAGAGATAATGAAACTCAGTCTTCCACAAATATATATTTGGTTTTATAACCTTTCAAGTGTATAGCGGCCAACTGATTTTGGAGCTAACAAAAGGTACAATAATCTTCTATTGAAATCCACACAAAATAAACATGTGTTCTAGTTCCTTGTATTTTGCTAGAATAGGTAGAAAGTGACGACCATGATAATTGGATTATTATGGCATAATTTCCTATCTCCATAGGACCCAATCCAAGCTCCGGTATTACCTAGTTGAACCAAGCAAGCTCATATGCAACCAAGAGCTATAGACTTTTCTGCCTTTGCATTTGACTTGATAATTATATTTCTTAGTGTTGGTTGCTTTTCCTAAATATTAAATTTTCTCCCACTAAGGCATGATAATCTTATGTAGATCATTAATCTGTGGGGTGATCACCTAACCTGCATTGATACATCCTTTAATATGAATGTGTCCCTGATCACGATAGAGGAGGTCCTTGCTTGAGGCAGTCTTCTGAAGATTGATCATACTTACTGTTCGACCTTATTACTAAAGATTCATAAGACTCGAGATCCATGATTTTTATCCAAACGAGCTCATTTTCTACTAAGTATGCTGCTATACAAAAGTGGGTTATTAGAACATTATTAAATACAAGTGCCTCTATGCCAGTATTTGGGATTCACCAAAAATTGACATCAAAAACTTGTTTGGACACATTTCAATCATGATTCAAAATTTGATATTGTAGTCAAACTGATGCTGTTAATGCACCCTGCAGATTTCAAATGAATGTTTTATGTTGATGATTGTCACCTTTCTGCATCTGAAGAATCCAGTTTCATTTTTAACTTGTCAGTAGGTGATCAATATTGCTTGTCTTTTTTTTACTTATTGTTTCAGGTGACTTTGTGACGTATTATAACATTGGTAAGCCAATTTTTGTTTGATTATGCAGGCCGAACCATTCTGAGGTGGTCTTCTCTTCAATGGAGATGATTATGACACTGGTTATAGAGGAGAGTGAAGATATTTCCTCGGAGTTAATTTCATGTCTCCTGGATAGTGTTAGAAATGATGATAAAGTAACTGTCTCCCTTTTAATTTTGTGGCCTCATTTAGTGTAGCTGTTTATCTAATCTAACTTTTGGGTTGCCCTCAGGATATCTTGCCTGTTGTACGTAAGCTAGGGGAAAAGGTTATCAGGAATTGTGCTGCAAAATTAAAACCACATTTTCTGGAATTATCACAATCTGTTGGCTCATTTTCTAATAACAGTAAAGTTGTAGATTCCATATGCCAAGAATCTTATGGTGGAAAAATGCAAAATGACACGAATGCATCAGGTGAAATTATGGTGCGTATGTCTTGGTGTTGTTCATTAATTACAGGCATTTTTTGCAACCGAAAACTTGGACATGCATGATTTAACTGTGGGAGATATCTGGGCATTTGTGTAAAAATACAGTAATGTTGGAGATTCTAGTCTTGATATTTGCATTTGTAGAATTCAAGTTGATTTTTGTTTAATTTGGAGGACAAAATCAGATTCATTCCATGATATGGAGAATGCCTGTGTGATTGTGATTAGGTTCACATATCTAGAATATTGATGTTATTTTTTAGAAGTAGCAGTTAATTCTTATTTTTTATATTTGCAAATTAAGAGTTGGAGGAAATTCACTTTTTTTTCCTCACAAAAAAAAAAAAATCATTCTCTCTCTTCTTGATAGCATATGTTTGATCACTCGCCCGTTTGCCTTACTCCTTATCTCATCTGTGCTTGCTAAAAATGTAGGAAGGTGGTGCCTGAGCTGGCCTTTGGCCTTGCTTTTTGGAGAGAGGATCTTTTTCAACTAAACATTCACAATTAATGCATATCACTATTCAATCCTTCTTGCAAGTGCTTCTTGGAAATAGATTTTGACTAGCAGCTTGGTTGTTTTGGCAATATAGAGGATAAACTTTAACTGGTAATCCTTCTCTCCCAATTTAGAGATGAGAGATGGAGGGCCTATGTCTTAATGACCACTTCAATTTTATTTTGTGATATTGTGAGTGAACCAACAAATTCAATGGAATTTCTAAAGCCAATTAGCTCACTGATTGACTCCACAAACTCGATGCATGTGCAAATTTCTCTATCGAGTGCTAACTGAAGAAACAACACTCTCATCCCAAGTTTGTGGTTGACTCAATTCCATAAAGCAAGATGATTAGTTCTTATTTAGAAGAGATGAGTTGTTTATTGCATTTCTTTAGAGACTCTTGTGTTAGTAAATCTTTTACAATGCCGTGTGAAGCTTTTGAAGTCCTGTGTGGTCGCCATGTGTTCCTAGACTAAAAGAGCATATTCTACTTCATGAATTAAATGACAAATAGGAACCAACCCATGTAAAAAATTTAAGCTAGCAAGGATGATAATACATAGATGAATATGTGGGGTTGCATGTAAAGTAATTAAAAAATACTACTATTTGGAAGTAATTATGTATTATTCTAGTAGAAGTTTAAATGAAAGAAATAAGTTAAATTGATGTCAACATGTTCAAAGACAACCAATTGTATAATTGAGCAAGTTGGATCAATTAAAGTTGTAGGCATAAGGTGCAGAGGAAAATTTGTATTTATGTTATTAAAAAAGATCTAAAAGATCAAAATAATGGTAGTGATAGTCTTTGCCTAGAGTTTAAAATAAAGCTATAAGATCCATGTTGCTGAACACAAATTGTTGAGACTAACACAATTTACAATCATCATCTATTAACAGATATTTTCTTTTATGTGGCCTCACAGACTTCATATCATCACATTTTTTTTATCTTTTTGTATCTATTGTTACAGATTATTTATTTCTTTCTCAACACGCTCCTTGGGTGTTTAATATTTGTCAAGAGAACGCTCTCTAGTTTTAGTCATCTTAATGACTATCTCTCTGTAGGTTTATTAGATAACTCATTGATTTTGTTTTTTTTAACATTTCATTTGATTACCCATTCATTAGTCTTTCAGGCAGATGACAACAAACTGTCTGAAATGACTGTTTCTGATGGGTTTCTTCAGGTGCATAAATGCGTGTTGATTCCTTTTATTTCAGGAATCTGCAAAGGTTGAAGAAACGATAGTCTGTCCTGAAGAAGGTACTGCCCCTGAGAAAACACTTAACTCAGTGAAGAGCAGTGGTATCGGTGAATCAACACTTGGATCCTCCTATCCAGAGCAAAAGCCTGAATCCTCTGTTCAGGGTGATATATCCAAAACAACTGCTGCAGCTGACAAAGATGTTTCAGAAAAGGTGGGACCAAAAGATGTGAAGCTAGAGGCTGTTTCAGTTCTTGAATCCCGTAAAACTAATGGTAATTATGCTGCTCCTCTGGTTTTTGTGAGATGGTACTACTTGTTTTCTGATATATGAACTCTAAAGATCAAAGAACCATAAATATACATGACTTGCCTCTGCTTGTGCAGCAGACACTGCAAATGATACAGATTTGTTCTCAGACAAAATGAAAATTCCATTTGCAACTCGAAAAAAAAGAGGCCGATTTAGTTTAAAGCAATCTGCATCAAAACAATCTGTTTCTTCTTTGCAAGAGAAAGTATCTATTGCGGTTGACAAAAGTTGCTCTCCCAAAGATATGGAGGATTCTGCCAATGTCAAACAAACAACTGCTTCAAAAGGCTTGGTGGAGAAATCCCAAAGGAAAAGAGGTAGAAAGGGTTCAAGAAGCATGACTAATGATGAACATACATCACAAAAACTACAGAGATCCACAATTAAGCAGCACGACACTCTCAAGTCTCAAGATGATACATCCAGGGAACCGGTTCTAAAGGTGTTGTCTTCACCCACTAACTTGGACTTTATTTTCATAAGGTCTTTCATGTTCATCTTGCTAGTAATTATTTGATAACCAGACGCATCATTGTTTTATAAAATTAGTGTATTGCCCAACACACATGCACACTATCCCACCCACCCAGAATGACATCATGTCGTCATTTTAGCCAGCCGACACTTGGTGCCTGTGGCACCGAATTAGGAGGAATGAAGGAAAGGAGGAAGAACTACAAAGACTCAAGAATGAATATGTAGCAGTGAGAGGAGGAAGAGGTGAAGAAGGAGAACCTAGAGCTTGGAGGAAGAGGACTCGTCTATTCCTCGATGTGAGGAAGATGATTCAGTGTCTTGTCCCATGACTTGTTCTGGTTGGACAACTAAAAATGTTTTAGAATAGTTTCTTAAACCATGCTTTTCAAATACCTACTATTGTGTTTTCTAGACATCTGCTATATCTGACTTAAGTAGCATGCCATTAGACAATTAACACAAGTTGCCAGAGCATTATTGACGAGAAAATGTTTGTTCTGACATTCAATATCAAAAAAAGATGTCACCCTGACATGTCACTCAATTTTTATCCTTCCGTCCTATGTCTTGTTTCTAATAGTTTAACTTCCAATTATCTTTACTTAGAACATGTATAGTTCTGGTTATACTGCAACTTATAACTTCTGAATTTATAGAAGTCTAGTTGGTTATAAATACTTCATTTAATACAAGTTTTTGCGCGTGATTTTTACCCTCTGTCCTTTATACCCAATGACCATTATCTATTTAAATAGTCATCTAATAACATAATATGCCCATTTATCCATATTAATTTATGGACTAAAACCGGACTTTGTCTATAATCATTTTCTTATGGATTCAGATGATTTGGAATCACTGTTATTTTGTCCCAACTAATTCTTATACAGTTTAGACATTTATTTTGCAATTTTTTTTCTGTATTGCACGATTAATTTTCCCTCATATAGTTCATAAAGACAAAGTTTGATTTGGGAGCACTTGTATTCATTTAGATTTACGGAACACGAACGCGCAAGAAAGAAGTTGGTGAGTACCTTGTTGGTTCCAAAATTAGTGTGTGGTGGCCAATGGATAAGAAGTGAGTATATTTTTCTAAATGTTCAAGCTTCTCTTATTTGTATAAAATCTTCTTTTGTAATTTTCTGTTGATCCATGCGATTTCATTGTTCCAAATAATTTCCCTTTGAACCAAATGTATGTTTGTTGTAAATTCTGAAAAGTTATTTCCCGGTTGGGTTTACAGAAGGAAAGAACAGAATAATATGGATGTACTGCTGGTGGCTGTGTATTATCTGCATGTGCCATGTGTTGTACATCTTGTTTCTTTCATTTTGTTGCATTCCTTCTATAAATTTATTTAGAATTGGCTATTTGATGTTGTTAGTTAAATGCAATACTTTGACATGATTTCATTATTTATTTTCCTTTGTTAGATTTTATTCACCCATTATTATCTATAACTAAGCCATTATTTGATTTCCATCTGCCCAGTTTCTTTTGGATATTTTCTCATACATCTAGGAATCGTTTCCTCAATCAGCAAAAATAGCAATTATATGTATACCTCACTTTTCTTACATATCAACCTCTGAACCTGCAGCTATGGTGGTTGGACCCTTTGGTTTTATCCTTTGTTTTCTTACTCTGTTAACTGTTCTTGTGTAGTCTAGTGAGGGACATGAATTAGGTGATTTGGCTAACGTGAATTCGAATTACCATGTTTCTCTCTTCTATTGAGTTTAAATTTGCATCAATTGTATCATTATATCCTAGCATGTTCTTTCCCAAAGTTAGATTGGTATTAACTATTATTTTAGTTGAATTGTTTAGTTTGGATTAAGGATTTTCTTTCTGCAGGTTCTATAATGGTGTTGTCGATTCTTATGACAATATTTCAAGGAAACATAAGGTATAAATGATGCCAGCTTCTACATGTAGCTTTTGTTTGTTCTGCAATCTAGTATAACATGTGGGTTTTATTTATTGTGCAACATTTTTATTTTGTTCAGATTACCTATATTGATGGTGAGGTAGAAAGATTATTATTGAGCAAAGAACGTTGGAAATTGATTAAAGATAGAAGCAAACAGGAAACGGTTTGTGAAACATTCCAAAGCTCTCATCATTTAAGTGGTATGGTGCTTTTGTGCTAAGTTTTACTGATTTGATCTGCAGGAACAAATAGAAGATTCCAACAATCATGATACTTCTTCAGAAGAGTATGTTACTTTTCATGTGACTGAAATTGTAGTTCTTCCTTGTATGTATTTCAATGTTAACCTTACATTTACTAGATTTATTTTCAGCATGTTTGTTGAGATGATTATTTAATTATTCACATTAGTCTCGGTCGTTATTTGCGCTGAAAACTGTTCTAACCCAGAGTTGCCATTTCTCTATGGATTCCTGGTGTTTCTGAACTTTGTTTTAACTTTCTAATGTTGTTTTTCTGAAATTGTATATGTTGCATGAGTTTAATGAGCTTCATATGCAATTAGTTCAACTTGAGTTTACTTACTATTCACAATGAACCAAAGGGTTCACAACTTCCAAAGTTAACTTGATGTTTTATATTTCAATTTCACATTGTTTTTATTAATGTAAAAACAATTGTCATTTTGCAGCTCACATCAAGTGTATCTGATTAATTGATAACATTTGATTTATTTTGGCTTGGTTTTTGAAAGTGGGATTATCTTATTTTACAAACAATAAGAAAATAATTTATTTTCCTATTGGTTTGGTTCATTTCGAATTGGGCTTGTTTGAGTTACAACTGCAGACTAAACAGAAGAATTGTGGATGTTAGTCAGCCCTATGGTAGTTATGCTTTGAAACACCTTGGAAATTTTTTAAACAATAGTGATCTGCCATAAGGTTTTTAGTACGGCTCCATTTGTTTTACTTATTTTTAGGGTCTTAGATATAGATGGAGCCCCATGAAACTTACAAATTGTTATTCACTCCTGTTTTATTATGTCACCTATATATTTGGTTTTTTGAATACTGCTACAAAATTGTGGTTTTTCTGTTTTATTCAGAAACAAAATTTTCTACTGCATTACCGGATATTTCTGAATTATATATAATCTAGGTTCCTCTGCTTAGGAATATTTTTGACAGTAAGCAGCATCAGTTTTTATTTGAACTTACATGATACTTCAGAAGATTGCATGATTCTAATCTTCTAGATTAAATTATATTGTAATAAGTTTCTGTGAAATAGAACATTGCCTTGCGAAACTTAACAAGAATTTGGTGTTTCAGCTAGTAAAGTGCAGTATTTTTGTTTCTTGTTCGAATAGAGGTTGTTTCATTGTGTTTTTTTTATGTCAAAAAATTTTGGTGTTTGATGCTATTGTTTTCAATTGAACTAGGCCAAAAAGGAAACAGGTGAAAGTTACATCAGCTTCCACCTCAAAGGAAACTGATAAAGAGCCGATTGCAAAAAGGTTGATAATAATTATACTTCAGTCGTTTGTTCCCCAGTTTATTGGAGTGTAATAATGTTATTGTCTTCAATTGAACCAGGCCAAAAAGGAAACAGGTGAAAGTAACATCAACTTCCACCTCAAAGGAAACTGATAAAGAGCCAACTGCAAAAAGGTCAATAATAGTTATACTTCAATCCTTGTTTGTTACCAACCATTTTATTGGTGTGTAATAATTTACCTTTGAAACCAGTGGCACATCCTCTGGATCTGGCCATCGCCGCAGAGGTAGACCATCTAAAGCTGCCTCTTCAAACCTTCATGATACCACCAGCTCTTCGAGTAAAATAAGAGAGAGAGCTGCAAGCAAATTGAAAGATGGCATTGCTGAGCTTGACACCAAACTTAAGGAGCTTGTGAAGCGCAAGGATAGCAGTTTGATGGACAATCAATGTGCCAATATACCTGGGACTGAGGCGAGCGATATCAAATCTGGCAGGAAATCTATTGATGGCACTTCTAAGTTTGTTGATAGGAAGGCCCGAAGGGATTCCCTAAAAGGCAAACCCATCGGTGACAATTCAGATTCAGTGTTGAAAATAAAGGGTGCCACCTCTTCGGAATCAGGCATTGAGACAAAGGCGAATATTGCTTCTGGGAAGGGGAGAATCAAGCATAGAAAATCCGAGAAACCAGGGAAGTTGCGGTCAAATACCAGTGGGATGCCACAGAGTGATGCCTCTACTGGGAAGAAAAGGAAGAGAAAGAGACGGACCTGAGTATCTATTGATATTGACAATACTGATTCCAGGATTTCATCAGCCCCAACATCACTGTATTTTACCATTTGGATATAGCTAGAATTGAAATCCCTGACTAGTATTGTGAATGCAAGGCTTGCAATGCTTGACTGTAGTGCAGTACCCCCAACCAAACGGATGGAAAACCAAACTAATTTCTCACATTCGAAGCCAGTGATGTCCAAGCCTGCTTTTTGTATAGTTCAATTACTCACTTCTGCCTAGGTCACTGAAAGGACTAAGCCTTAACCCCGTGGCGTTGTAACCCGTGGCCATTGTGTAATAACTTTTCTGTTTCTACATGTTAGCTTTTCGCGTAAAACATCAGTGGCACAGTATCATAGCTGCAATTTTGTTGATTGGGAGACCAAAATGTTCTTTGGTAGTTCATATGCAGTCGTTTAACTGCTTAATTATTTCTATGCTGGCGTTATAATTGAGCGGTCGTCTAAAAATAATACTTTATTTGTTAGTCCTCCACTAATTGCTATTTAATTAGCTTAAAGACACTGCCGTTTTATACCCACAAAGAAACTTAATAAGAGGGTACACCAATGTCTCATTCCGGAACATACCATTTTTAGTGGCCTTTTCGACAAACTTAATTGATTGATCAACACCAATTTCATTTATTATGCCTTATGTTCTGTAAGAGATGCCCATGAAGACCTATCTGTTATAGCATCAGGCTGGAGAGCATAAGCAGAGGCAAGATGCTGCATAGAGTTGTAGGAAAAACAACTTTTCTCATTTGATGAAAGAGCCATATCGCTTCATTAACATTATCTTCCTTACCTAAACCATAAATTACAGTATTATACGTATAGACATTCCTCTTCAGTCATCCTGTACAACATTTTCACTGCACGGTCTACCTCGCCATTTCTACAGAGACAGTCTAACAAAGTATTGTATGTTATTGTATCTGGAGGAGAAACATTATTTCTCATATGCCGAAACAACTCCATGGCTTTCTCAACTTTTCCCTCTTTTCCTAATCCTGACAGCAAAGTGTTGTATGGTACTACATTGGGCTCAAGATTCATTGCCTTCGTACCAAAATAGATTGTCCAAGCTCCGTATCCTCTACCAGCCTTGTAGAGGGCGTCAATCAATGAATTGACAGTAATCTCATCCGGGGTGACACCCACTTTGTCCCATTTCCTTGAACAACCTCAGAGCTTCATCAACTTTTCCAACCCTGTTGCAACATTTAATCGTTATGCTACATGTAATAATATCAGGAGAAATACTAACATCCTTCAATTCCTGGAAAACTTCAATAGCCTTGTTCCAGTCTCCCGAGACTCTGCAAGACCATACAAGCATGCATTGCAAGCAACATTATCCGGAACAATTCCCTTTCTCTTCATAACCTCATATGTCTGAAATGATTTCTCAAAATCTCCAGATTTTGCATAGTGGTCAATGAAAAGGATATAGGTACAAGTTGTTGGCTGTGGACAATGAATATTCATATGGTCAAAGAGCTTAGCCTGCTCACTCTCAAAAGGCCACCAATTAATGTGTTAAAGTGCGCAAGTTTGGCAAAATCCCTTTCTCTTCCATGATGTCCAATGTCTTAATGGCTTCTTCAGTCTTATCTTGTTTGTGCAAAGCATTTATCAGAATAGTATAAGTAATCACATCAGCGTGATAACCATCCTTTCCCATTTCTTCCCAAAATGGTTGCACCGAATCAAAATCCCCGCTGTCACCAAATTTGTCCAACAATGTGATACAAGGCGCATCTTATCTGGCTTCTTCCTGCTAGCCTTCATCTTCCAGAATATTTTCTCTGCTCCCTGCTCAGCAAAGCACCTCTATTAGTACCGTGTAAGTTACTACGTCTGGTTGCACCCTTGTTCTTCCATTCTCCCAAGGAAATTCTAAAAAATGTGAAGGCTGCCAATTGGTTGAGAAGATAAATCAAGATTTCAAGTGGTAAGTGTAAAGAAGGACATCAATCGATAGTTCAGAACAATGAAATCTTTGAGAATTGACCTCTGTCCATTTAAAAATTATCCTTTTGTACTTACTAACTAGGACAACCTTAAAAGCTTCCCAAGGAGACTATAGACTACGCTGCATAACCATAACAACCCGGGTTAAACCCTGGCCCATGCTTGGTCTGGCTCGGCCAAGAACTAAATCTTCATTTTCTATTTATTTAATAATAAAATTAAAATGCATAAAAAATAATAATAAATTTAAATAACTCTGAGCAAGCTCGATATCATCGAGCTAGGCTGCAGTGCGTCTCACACATTTATTGATATTCATATTCCCTAAACAATTACGAGGCCACATCAACTGTCAGAGAAATGATGCAACCTCAATTCGACTACCAATTTCGGACCAAGTTATAGACTACAATCTCGAAGAGATGATCATATATTTACAATGCACTTCCAATGATACAACAAGAAACGCTAGTGCCAGATCAGAATCGTCGTCAAGCAAGAGAAGCATTTGGCTCGATGGGCTTCTTAAACTGCACCAGTATCATGGTCATGTTATCCCGCCCCATGCGGGTGCGCGGGAGCTTGCACAGAGCCAAGCAACTGTCTAGTACTCGTTCACAGACTGCAGACAGGCAGCTTTCCTGAAGAATCATCAGGAGACACTGAGTATGCTTGTGATCATTCATCCATTTCAGTTATTTATTTACAAACTATAAACCTGTGGTTTACTTATGCAACACGTTCAGAGATCAAAATACAGATGCCACGAGTTCCTGAAAATTTTATCAGAGAAAAAAAGAAAAATTGGAGAATGACACTCACAGTTCTAAGATGCTCATGGATAAAATCCACTAGCTGCTGATTTGACACGCAATCCCTAGTATTTGACAGAAGAAAAGAACATCAAACAAGTAATTTGAGGCATTTTAAGCAAGAAGCATGAGAGTGAGGATTGAATACAATTTCATATTTTTGGCAGACGGTGGTCTACACAACATCACAGAGAAGACTAATTAATAATAAGCGTCCATTGCGATGGTTTTAGAGTTAAAAACATTGTTTATAAATTTCCTGAGAATGAAAAGAGTGTTGGCTTAGGATCTGTTGACACACACTAATATGCAAGAGTAATTAGAGCGAGAAGGAAAGAACTTCTTGAACATTTTATTACAACCATTGATTCAAATACACAACTCTAGGACTCTTTAAATAAACCATAAAGTGAGACTAATTCCACTAGTTAATCCCATGAAAAAAGGAAAGTTTATCCCAATTAATCCTGTGGAAAAGAAAAACCTTATCCCAATTAATCCTATGGAAAAAAGAAAATTCATCCCAATTAATCCTATGAAAAAAGAAATCTTATCCCAATTAATTAAAAAAAATATAACATGTCCGAATTATTTACTCACAAAGAGTTGCTATTACCAGTCATCTTGAAACTAGAATTGCTGATAAGGCTTACCAGACTCCATCACAAGCTATAACAATGAATTCATCATCATAAGATAGCTCCACCTGCAATAGTATGTTAGATATAAATATATAGACCGGTATTCTTAACGAACCGATCAGCTTTCGATCTAAATGGTCCACCGCCAATAATGAAAATATTTCAAATGAGCTTATGTCCGCAGTCCGCCATAAACCAAATAGAACTGTGAAGTGCTCACAATATTGATGTCGGGATTGCAAGTCAGAATTTGCTTTTCCGCAGGTAAAAATTTATTTTGCTTGAATTGCATGTCACCTGGCACAAAGGGTTCTCTCAAAAGCGCAACACTTCATTGGGCTATAGAAATTCAATTAACAACACTGGAAATACCAATTGCTCTTGCAAGTTTTAAGCTTCCGTTTACTCGTCCAGCACGGATAAATCCTCCTGCTTTTAAGATTCTCTCTTTCTCATCTTCAAGACCTGGTTTGTGATCAGTCGACAAGCTGACAGCCTATCGAAGAAGAAGAAGAGCAAACATACACGAAACTAGAATACTTTCCATTGATGTAGTAAAGCATACGATTGCACACATATAAAACAGGATTCTTTGGGGACAAACCTGACCCTTCCTTGACAACACACAGCGAGAATCACCAGCATTTGCAACAAAAAGTTGATTGTTCCTAATAACAGCCACGCAAGCTGTGCATCCAGATGTTGGCCCGGAAAAATCAGAATGTGGCCCCTAAGAAAGAATTGCAATGGTTTTTTTTTAGTTTCCCAATAGAATAATAGTTACAAGAACATGTTTATTTCACATAAGCATGGACGTGAGCAAGAGGCATATAATCTTTTTGGACAAAAATAAATTTTACAAATAAGACGGATATAATTAATATACTATGTTTTTTCCCTCCAATAAATGGAGTTACTTGGTGTGTCTAACTTGCCGCCTGCAACACTAAAGTTGATAAGAGAATGGATAACGATATTCAAACTACTTCAACTCGATCAAGGAGAGTTGGGAAAACAGAGACAAAGAAGAATTAATATGATAAATTATTAGTTGCATAATTTCAATTTCAATGAAACTAAAACTAGAATCACACACCTTGTATGTCCTAAACGATTAATTGTATCATAGTAAAAAAGGTCTTCATGGGATATTGTGATCAATTACCAACATGCCTTTGAAGACTTTCCAATAAATGTACTTTTGTAATGCAACATCTATTCTGAAGATGCAAATGCATGGCCTATTTAGAAAAATAGCTTAATTACATTCTCATCTCTTTCTCGGTATCTACTCCAATCATTCTTTCCGACACTTTGCTCATCCTTTGCTTTCACAATTTTTTCTATTCTGTCAATATTACCACAGTAAGACATTTTTCACTTCAGATGCATGAGCCTTAGAGAATCCTAATAGAACTGTAATTCTCCTGCAGATTTAATTGCTGAGGTGGCTTCAATATCTCAGATACACGCGCAAGGGAGAGGAAAAAAAAAGTAGCAATGGATTTTGATATCCCTGAGAAACTCTTATCATTAGAAAGAGTAGGATAAAGACGATAACACAAAACAAACTACCTTCATTCATATCATGACAAATCTCATAGCTGTGACTGATCGAATACCTCATTTATCTACCAAATTCATAGCACAAATGAAATACAGATTCACACTCAAAAAATCATCCATCCTTACAAAATAACACATTAGACACAATCAAAAAGCAACACCTAAGCAAAATCAACGAAACTAAATGTATATTATACCTCCTCAAAGGCCCATTCATCTGTGTGTTCATCCGAATGATCTCCTCTTGGGGACCATATCAAGCCCTTAATGTAGCCAATGAATCTGTTCATCTTCATCTTGTCTCCCAGAACAGCTAACTCTCGCCACCCCCTCTGGCCTTGCATCATCTCGTCCATTCTGCATTAAATTAGTTATCATATATATTGATGTACCAGTTCTCATTTATGGCAATACCCAATATAATAAATATGAATTTCTAAACTTAAGATAGTCAAGAAAATAGCGAAGGTAGATATAGAATGATACCTAAAATATGCTCTTCGTATTGCAGCAGCTAAATCTCCAAGAAGATGATCATACTTGAGAACTTGTGTATGTAGATATTTTGCACAGAATTTGGCAACCACTTTTCCTGAAAAGATATAACCTTGAAACTGATTAAAATATGTGATACAAATACATCTGACAGATATACCAAGGTAATAAGTGTTATAGAAGAGCGGTTTACTATATCCAAAAAAAAGTTTTGTAATTGTACCACACAAAAGTTCCTAAATTAAAACAAGTGAAAAAAACAAGTACACAAAACCTAAGAACAGGGGCGTTCTCCATAGAGAAACAAGCTTATGATATGGTAGAATAATCATTTGATTATTTTTAACTGTGATAATAGTCATACTAGACATTTTTTTACAAGCAAGATAGTCAGCAGTGGTCAATCCTCCGCAAAAAGTTGAATCCGTCAGCCTAACAGTCTCCATCGGCTTGTCCCACAACCATTGTGAGAGAGGTAAATCACGGAGGGTCCTATGAACCTTAACGTGGTGGCCAAGATACGTGAAAATTATCTGAATAAAAAAAAACTTTAGACCTCCTCTAAAATCGATCCTTACCTTATCTGCAAGCTCCGCCCTGTTTTAATCACGATGCCATCCCCATGGGAATAGCAGTGGTCAATCCTGACTAATAGAATGGGATGTAATGAACAGGAAATAAACCATTTCCTCCCTGATCCACTCTAATGTTTGGAAGACAATTTGAGATGAAATAAAGAAGAGGTCATCCACCTCTATTTACTATAATATAATTTACTTGAAATCTGAACAGAAATAAATAAAATGAGTGGACTAAATGGTTCAAATATGTTGGATCGATCAAGCAAATTAGATGGGTCAAGTGGGTTGAAGTGACCATACAAGTTGGCCAATTGAAAGGTTGTGCGAGATCGGTGGGTTGAGTGGGCAAACGACCAACGAAGCAAATTCAATTGAGGGAGCCTAACAAACCAAGGATTGATTGAACCTAGCAGGCCTAACAAGTAGGGCTACCGAGCAAACTGATGAATGGAACAAATAGGTCAACTGAGAAGGATGGAAGGAGTGGTCAAGCATAATAGGCAAGTTAGATGATTGGGTGGATAGTACATGTTGGACAAATTAGGCAACTCAGATCGATAGCGACTTAGACGATGAGCAAGCTAATCATGGATGAGCCAAATGTGCTTTGCTTCATTGGGCACGGGTCAATCTTCGACGGGAGCAATCCCCTAGAAGAAATGTCCTCCCACCTAGGAGGTCGATTGGTTATTGTAATTTACCTTCTTTACGATGACTATGGGATTAACTGATAGGAGCGTTTGGAATGAATGAATCACTTTTTGCTTCATGGATGGACCAAATATGACAACCCAGTTAGATTAACCAGATTAGATAAAATGAAGCAAACATATATAAAATGGATCGTTCCATTTGTCATATCACTGTAGAATCCAAAAAGTATAATAATATACAATGAGAACTAAAAAAAAGTTGTAATCATACAAAGTTTGAAGTATACGATCAGTTCTACGATACGTTACGGACTAGGAGTGAAGAAGATTTAACAGATGGCTAAACTAGGACAAAACATACCGAATTAGGTAATATTCAATACATAAATGACAAAAACTACAACATGAAAGCTAAAGGGTAGGAACTTGTTATAAAATTAATAAATTGTAGGAAAAGTCTGATGCCTGACAAAGAAAAATTAGATGTAGAGAAGACTTGTGTTGGTATATCCTGGTCCTCGCATTTTCATCTAATTTCTTAAGATGCTAATGAATTACTTATCATCAAATATAGGGAAAAGCCTAATCATTAAATGTCCAGACGTCAGATGTCCTATTAAAAAAAAAAAGCTTTGCATAAGATAATTAGTTTCCAGCCTTATGAAGCACATTAAATTGAAAGCGTACCTCCATGACCATCATAAACACCAAAGAACGATGTGCAACCATCAAGATCTGGCACAGCAGCATGCTGGAATTGCAATGTAAGATAAAAATTGGTACATATGAATCCTTAATGAATACACTAGAAAATAATTATGTGAGTCAAGGTAATCGCAAATAGTTTAAGAAAAAACCAAATACAATTGATACGAGAAGCCATTTCATTTCTTTATTAAAAGAACAAGATTCATTATATTCTGAATAAACCACAAACCTGAGCTGGTACTGGAGATATTTCTTAATATGTTAACGTACCTGCTTTTCACTAAGTTAATACAATTGCATGTGTATGACTCGACTAAGGAATTACAAAAGGGTTCATTGTATAAAACATGCATGAGTATTATCAGAAACAACCACCAAACTACTGTGAATGACCTCAATTGGCAAATTTGAAGGTGGATTGCCCAAACAAGAAAAAAGGAAAACAGCAGTACTGAGTGAGATTCCTTCACATTAAAACACATGGAAATAGAAACGGAACTTTATAGGAACATAATGCAAGATCACATCTAGAATAAACAGATAATGATGAACTAATCAACGTTATCTGAAGTTTTTTTTTTCATTTGCAATTAGCATTACAAAGTTTTAGCATTTACCGCATCTTCCATTTTTGCACGCAAACCTTGCATAGATGACAAACCAAATCTAACTCTAGCATTCCCACCATCTTCAGAAAATTTCTCAGTTTTTGGAGTGCTCAAGTATCTTCCCATATTGAGCAACAGGTATGACCATTAAAAGTTTGTCAAATGTAGAAGCAAAAAGGACAATGAAAATATTTCAACTCATATATGTACCATCACCTTCTATTGCGCTGCTGAATTCTCTTGATACAACTTGCTCCTGTCGAGAGAAAAGGACAAAATCAGCAAACAAACAAACACATACAGGTAGCTCAAACAACAAGTAATCAAAGAAAAAAACCCAAATTTCACATATAATGTGTGATACATCTAACGGAGTGATGGATAATGAAAAAGAAAGTCAGCCTTATTGTTTGTAGGAAACTAAAGGAAAATTTTAAATAACTCTTCAACTATTTCTTCTGACTGAACGTCAATAACCGCTGTCTGCATCTTCATGAATCGAAGGAAATGGTAAGTGTCATCCCAGTATGCTATTGTTCTGTAGGAAGTTTTTGGCATTACAGTGTCAACCTTTTCAGTATTCACTTTCATTATAAAATTAGTGTGCTTAGATGATTATATAGGAAAGGTTAACTAGGACAGAAGGCCTCAAAATGTGGTCAATCACAGAAAACATGTAGCACATGTTATTCAAGCATATTACTCAATACATATATAAAAAAAAAGTTAACTGGCAGTTTCACAAGGAATCATTGCCTCGTAGATAACAAACTTATAACTACCAGAAATCTCCTTTTTCAATTTGATGGATCATGTATTAACAGCGGACAGTGCAATGAACATGAGAAGTCATGATGCCGTTGAGTCCTGGTTTTCAGTTCACTCGTATACTGGTTTAAATCAGCAAGATGTTGCAAACTTAACAGCTTTATATCATTCTCTTGAAGAATCATAAAATACAATTCGTGCCACGGAATTGAATGCTTTCAGGTGCAGTAACCACGGAATAGATGATGGCCATTTGTGAGTTTGACTTTATTATGGGTGGTTAATGTGGACTTTCCTTAATTGTGATCATACAACAAAAGAGCACTGAATGTACATTCAGTATATCATCAATCAAAACTTTCCTTAAAAAAAAAAGGCATAACACAGGATGCCCGGCCGAAATGCACTGAGTGATCTAGGTTCATTAGGAGATAGTCCCACAAGAGCAATTAGGTAATCATCACTTCCACAGCTCTATTTCAAAAACAATCTTTGTTTCCATTCAAGAAATACATGTGCAAAGGCAAAAAGAATCATTACGTCCGCAAAAATTCTTGAGCAGTGAATACACCACTGTCATCATCAGAGTCCACCGGCGCTGGGTCCAAAAAATAAACAAATAAAAAGGTCTTGTTCGTATGGCCTAAGTACACTGACTACGAGGTCAACATAAAAAATATAAACGAAAGAGAGACACAAGGAACTTGTAAACAAGAAAAATTCTTGATTCCGCGAGGAGGGGAAACGGAAACCTAATCGACGAAGCAAAAGATCGATTCCGCAAAAGGACGATCAACGAGAAGGGGAAATGGAAACTTAAGCGACGAAGCAAAGGATCGATTCCACGAAAGGGCGATCTTACTGTTGCATCCTAACCTTAGGAAGGTTACGATACTTTTTATTGATTGATCTTGCTGCCGGAGGAGATGATATTTATTTTAATCGAAATTCAAAGTGTTGACTTGAGCTATGCAAAGGGCAACATTTTTCTACGAGATTGAACTTTATCATGAGTTATATGTACATAAATATATAAAAATGTTTATCAGAAGATTTACAGGAAGTAAAAGAACAGATTAAAATAGGAGGACAACGATCAGATGAAATTCTAATGGTATAATTTTCGTCCCAATTTTTAGCACAGAGATCGCAGGAAATTTCGCATGACAGGCGAGAATACTCACCACTGTACTACAATAGCGATCTGCCCTAAGGTTTTAAGTACGGCTTCATTTGTTTTACTTACTTTTAGGGTCTTAGATATATATGGAGCCTCATGAAATTTACAAATTGTTATTCACTCCTGTTTTATTGTATCACTTATATATTTGGTTCTTTGAATACTTAGAAACAAAATTTTCTGCTGCGTAACCTGATATTTCTGAATTATCTATAATCTAGGTTCCTCTGCTCAGGAATATTTTTGACAGTAATAAGCAGCATGAGTTTTTATTTGAACCATATGATACTTCAGAAGATTGTATGATTCTAATCTTGTAGACTAAACAAGATTATTTTTGACAGATTAAATTATATTTGTAATCAGTTTCTCTGAAATAGAACATTGCCTTGCGAGACTAAACAAGAATTTGGTGTTTCAGCTAGTAAAGTGCAGTATTTTTGTTTCTTGTTCGAATAGATCAGGTTGTTTTATTGTGTTTTTTTTTATGTCAAAAAATTTTGGTGTTTGATGTTATTGTTTTCAATTGAACAAGGCCAAAAAGGAAACTGGTGAAAGTTACATCAGCTTCCACATCAAAGGAAACTGATAAAGAGCCGACTGCAAAAAGGTTGATAATAGCTACATTTCAATCCTTGTTTGTTACCAACCATTTTTTGGAGTGTAATAATTTCTTCGATCATATGATATCCATCTTCAAAGCTGCCAGCCCGCAGGGTCTTGGTGGGTCGCCGGAGGAGCAGGCGGTGGATGAGGGGATCCGCTGCGCGCCATACGATGAGCCATCGCTCCTTGCTTCGCGTAACCAGCAGAAACTGGCTTCTGACGCCGGAGAAAGCTCTTCGACGGGGAAGTCGATGCTGCATCAGTTGCCATTCCAGTCGTTAACGCAAATGCCGGCGGCCGTCTGCGACGCGGGGTTCTTTCTCCCGCTTCCGCTCTCCCTCGGAAATGGCGGCGCAGGGAATTCGAGTCTCATTGACAGATCCCGAGAAGAAATCGATGCGCCGTTGAGAACTCCCAATCTTTTGGTACGCAATTGTTTCACTATTTTCCTCTTTAACGAGGCTAAGAAGATCTCCGTTTCCGCTAAAGAATAGGGTTTTAATGCTTTGAAGGACGCAGAAGTGATGTACAACAACATATTCCGTGGATCACTTCGGCGGCAAGCTCAAACGCCAAACAAACAACAACATTTCCAGATCCAAAATTCTCACGTCTGATCTTCTTTCCTTCCTTCTAAACGTATAGCAATACACGAAAGATATCAGAGGAATTAATTAGTAGATTGTTTGGTTGGGTAAATGAATGCAGCAGATCTACGGAGGACTGGAGGAGTATCGTCAGTGGCGCCAAACACCAGTGCGGGGCAGTCCCCTGCTGCAGCGGCGACCAGTGTCAGGGCCAGGCGAGGGCAAGCGACCGATCCACATAGCATTGTGGAAAGAGTGATCCATAAAAAAAATTCACATTTTTATATCTTTCTGATGTAAATCATAATTGGTTTAGCATCAAATGTTTCTGCTTTCTCTTCTACATTCGTTATTCCAGAGTTTGGATTCTTTTCTTCTGCTCTCTCGCCAAACTTCTGCTTTAAATCGTTCTTGTTTGTTTCTGCGACGACACAGCTACGGAGGGAGAGAATTGCAGAGAGAACGAAAGCCTTGCAGGAGTTCTTCTTCCTTCCCCCTCACCTGCCCTCCTTTTATCACAAACCCACTCTGCAATTGTATCTGTACGTTCTCTTTGTTGAACTTTGCTGCCTGGTGGTGCAGACGGCCATCGATGCCGGATGAGATCATTGACTACTATACGTTAAATTCCTCCCGCTCCAAGTTAAGGTGAACCTTCTCTCTTTCCTCATCTCATCGATATTAATGAATTGATTTTATGTGTTATTAATTAAGAACTCAAATTCTTCCATTGGTTACCTGAAGCTTCACTTCATTAATTAATGGCTTCTCATGGTTGTGAAATGTGTTTTTTTGGCTAATCTTTTCCTGGGCGATTAACAAGACCGTCTCATTAATGGCTTCTTCGTTGGATTATTCTGTAGCATGCATTCGCCTTCGGTCTCATCCCACAAGCTTTGTCGTATTACACGGGCAGTGTTGGAAGTCTACTCGATTCCATCGCATTTATGCCCACGGCCCGCGAAAAAGGAAAATAGAATGGTCAATCTAATAATTTTTATCGATAGTTTTAGAATTATTATAAAAAAGATAAATCATAAGAGTTTTTTGAATTTTAATATGATTAACAAGACCGTGGAGAATCATTCTGAGCCCTAAAGAAAATTTTAGATTTCCTTTCCAAAGTTCGATCCGTATCTCGTCCGCAAACTATTATACGATTTTATTATCCGCGGAGATTTTAGTGGGAGAGAGGTAAATCACGAAGGATCCTATGAGCCTTGATATTATGAACAAAATACGTAAGAAACCTATAAATTTGAATTTCCTTCCAAATCAACTCTTTTTTTTATCCGTAAAATTCAGAGTACTTTAGACACCACCCTATCGGAGTGTGAACAACTCCATTGCATTTACGCGGTATTCTAGCTACGGATGGGGCAGCTGCTAAATTATTGGAAGCACCAGCAAAAAAATAAAATAAAGCACTTTGTGAGTAGGATATCAGATCTATTTAATTAATTAGAAGGGAGCTATACCCATGACAGTGATTCTTTTATAAGCAAATACTATTAAAGGGTCGATTTTTGAATCAGGCTATTGATTACATCGTATTTTTATGTTAATCATTTGATATCTAATTGATTCCCTTCATACATAGGAACAACGATGAAGAACTATTAATGTGACAATTTCATATTTTTTTTATAAGCAAATACTATTGAACAACTGATATGAATGTCATATTTTAAGCCCTTTGGACATTTCATTCTGTACTTAATTATCATCTATACATGATATGGTCAGAGTACACAAATTCTGATAATAATTTTATTTTATTTTTTATAATTCAACAGCTGTTTTGATTAATCCTTGAGGTTGAGGTGAGCGCTTGGCTCCATATTTATCCATTAGATAAATCCAAAAAATACATGTTGCTTTACCTCAATTATTTTAGTTTCCTTCCACTAGTCAATCACAAGTGTTGCAGCTATGGTTCAGCTCTTCCTCCTCCCCCATAAAACAATTAGGACACTTGAAATAGGGAAATTTGATTTACATACGAAGTTGCCTTTTGCAATTTCGGACTGCGGGTTAGAAATTACTCCATTTATATATATTTATTTTTTCAGACGTTACAACGAAGTCGCTTTGGCCGAGTGGTTAAGGCGTGTGCCTGCTAAGTACATGGGGTTTCCCCGCGAGAGTTCGAATCTCTCAGGCGACGAATTTACTTTTTATTATTATTATTTTTTTTTTTTACTTTTTGCTTTAAAACAATGAATTTCCCAAGATCCCTTATCTACGAGAAAAAAAAAAAAATCTAACAGGGAAACCAGATTCGACGCGCTCATAGAGGAGCAGAGGTTGAGAGAAGACCACCACCTAGACATGCCCCCAACCTCGCGCTGCACGATGCACTGCGATTCTTCACCGCCTATCGATAGAGCGGATGCTGCGGCGGCGGCGGCGGCGGCGGCGGAAGCAGGAGAGGAGGATCGGATGCAGTTAATTAATTAAGCGTTCTTCCAAAACGAACACGTTTCGACGTATGATTCGTGACTTTTGCGGCCGAAACGCTGCTACTCGCTTACACATTGGAGTCAACGATGGATTAACACCCACACGTTTTCCTATCCCGCAGTTTATTCTGTGGATCGCGAGGTTTTAATTTCCTCCTAAGTGACAATCAATGACTATTCAAATGCAATGGTTCCTCTCCAATTTAACAGTAGTTATCCATCATTAATTAATTCGACTTTTCTTGGACGACATCTCTTCTCCTCGATAATCAACCCATTCTTCTCTCTGCAAACATGTTCAGTCACTGCTAGTCGATCGAGCTCTATTCCTTTCCATGGTGGGACATCCGTTAGATTCTTCACCTCCAAGCTAGGTGACAAAAACGGAACGGAGTCTTGCAAATTAAAAAAAAGGAAGATCAAGAAGACTGAAAAATAACAGATCGGAGCTAGCGTTTCCACAAGCAAGCAGAATCAGAACCACATGAACTACCATGATACACGCGGTGAGCTAATTGACGTCATCATAGCTTCCGTCATGTTTATGTTATGTCACCCAATTGATCGATGAAGTCAAATGAAGAAAAGTCAGCTGAGGGAGAGAAAGAAAACGATGGACTTTGACTCGAGATTGCCAAATTAGAATTTGCAAATTAAGACGACTTCGACTTGAGTATACCTCTGCTACGCTACGCCGATGCATCAGATTAGAAAATTAAAGAGACAAAGCGGCCACTGTCTGTATACTTCAAGGTCGAAGTCAAGCCAGTACGATCGATCGATCGTTCGAGGTCCAGTACTCGATTGGCATCGTCAGCTATTAGGTAACACTGGCATCGTCATCATCTCTATGTCCGGCAATGTGATTCTCGACCAGTGCGCGACGCAAGCAAACCTTACGTCGACATATATTTCCCTGCATGACATGGCTCGAAAACTACTTCTGTACGTCATTTTGATAAAGAGTTTTATTTTTCATTGCAATTGCATGCTCATTGACTCTGACGAACTACTCTTACCAGCGATTTCTTTACCCTGCAGATTGAGATATAATTAATATATATACAATCCGATATATGACTATAAATTCCTTAGATTTCTGATTCAGAGTGATCTTTTTCATGTTAATTTGGATCTTTTTATATATATATATATATATATATATATATATATATATATATTTGGCTATCATCTCAATTTAGGGAATAAAGAAAGAAAGAATAAATTGAAAAACTGAAATTGGAAGATAAGATTAGATGAATAAGACTATAATTCGAAATATATATCCGAGTTAAATAGGATTTAACTCGAAATTAAAGTTGGACCGAGCTAAGGGGATTGCAACTCGGGGAGTCAAGCTGAGTTATAAGAGTATCGACTAGGTGGTTAGTTAGAATGATGTCGAATAACGACTCAGGAAAACTAGCTGAACTAGAAAAATGATGACTTAGGAAAAAGAATTGAGTCAGTTGCAAGAAAAGTTGATTGAAGGAACGATGCATAAGTAAAATGGAGGAAAGAGAGAATCTCACAACATGTAGCTAAGTTTGTTAATTATATCTTATAACTACCTAAGACACCTCGTGGAGCTCCACAGAAAGCTCTTGATAGCGCATATTCACTAATGGCATAACAAGTAGAGCCGCCCCTGAGGGACGATTGCTGGGGCTCTCGCCCAGGGTCCAAAAAAAAATTTTCATAGAAAGAGCTCAATTTTTCAAATTTTCAATAGAAAATAGGGTCCAATTTCTAAATTTCGCCCAGGACCCTGAGTTAAAATTTTAAAATCCGAGTCGGCTCTGATAACAAGATGATTTCTTGAATCTACATGACCCTCCATATGGACGGTGATCGGGACGGATTATTACACGACAACTATCCTTAGGAGCAACAGATATAAAAAAAAGAAGACGGAAGAAGAAAGGGGTTAGTTCTCGTTGATTAATTTTTTCTATCAAGACGACTTGCTGCTTCAAGGAGAGGAGAGGCGGTTGGCATATGTGCTTCTACTTCTTCATTCGGAGATACTGAAGGAAAAGAGGATCAAAAGGTGAACAAGCAAGGAGTAAGAGTATCAACGACAAGACAAAGTTGAGAGGGAAATACCTGTATATCATTTCTTTTATTTTGTATGAACTTTTATCTATAATAAATTTCTTCATCTTCAGAAATATTTTTGAGAAGGAGGAATTGTAATAAAGATGTCTAATGCCGGAGCTCGCCTTGTAGCTTAATTATCCGTGAAATAAAAATTTAAATTCCGAACCATATTAAATTTTTTATCATTAATCTCTTATTTACTATTGCGACGGAAGAGAATTCTAAACCTCTTCAATATTTTCATTTAGAAGAAAAAAATCCGTACGATATTGATGTAAATTATTTTTCCGACTCATCGAAGTCGTATTCGGTTAGTCCTTAATTAATTACGATAAGGTTTTGAGATGGAGCAAAACAATTAGTTTATCTATGCATGGTCTTCTTCTTTTTTTTTACAAAGATTTAATTTCTTCCATATTACATCATTAAACAAACAAATTAACAATAATAAATAGTCACGTGGTTCGGTCAAGTCTTGTATGGGTCTTTTTTTAATAGGTCATTAAGTTGCTCGAGAATCAGACAAAAAGAAAGTGACACCAAAATTGAAAAAATAAATTTAATTAAATGGCAGGAAACTTCCTTGAAATTTCCGTGAGCAAAAACGTTAAATAGATAGGGAGAACATGAGAAATCAATTGTCCGATCGAAGTAGTTCAGTTCCTGAATCCAATGGGCTCCGACTGGACCGACGATCTCTCGTGTCTCAGCCTCGCCCTCAGCGTCGGACCTCGTCGCTCCCCCGTCGACGTTCCGTCTCCGGTGATCTGAACAACTTTTTAATTCTTTAATTATCCGTAGACGACTCATTTTTGCTCGACGGGCACACACGATCGAGCTGATTCAGATTCATTAATCGTTTCGTCGACGTACAGAGCTTATCGAGGAAAGAAGATTCACTCGAAGCCGAACTGAATCAGCTCGGCGAAGAGAGCAGGAGGCTGACGGAGATCGTCGCCGCCTTGTTACGACGAAACCGTCACGGCGCTCGGCGCGGCGGGTCGTCGTTCGATTTATCGAGCATTAATATTCGTTGCGAAAACGGATCGGCTTCGCCAAAAAGGAAGTGGGTCGTCGACTGCGGAAAAGACGAGGGAGGTAGAGCCGGAGAAGAGCCGAAGAGCAGCACTGCGGCAGAGGAAGATGCGTGCAAGAGACAGAGATTGATTGATCCCGCGGCTAAAACCTTCAAGATTTGCGTTAGGACTGATCCGACCGATTCGACCATGGTAAGTAAAAAAGAAAAAAATAAATCAGATAATTCACGAATCGCAGAGTGCAATTTTTGCTGATCGATTAATTTAGACGGTGAAGGATGGATACCAATGGCGAAAATACGGACAGAAGGTGACGAGGGACAACCCCTTCCCCAGAGCTTACTTCAGATGCTCCTTTGCCCCTTCATGCCCTGTCAAGAAGAAGGTACGTACGTACGCTTAATTACCCGACAGATCAAACATCGAAAAGCTCTTGCAGATTTTAGCGACGACTTCGATCTTCTCATCAGGTGCAAAGAAGCGCAGAAGATAGATCGGTCTTGGTGGCGGTGTATGAAGGCGAGCACAATCACCGACTCCCTTCGGAGGACGAACTCTTCGGCATGAGTCCAAGAACTCAAACAACGTATTCTTCCAACTTTGCGCTCGGTTCTTGTGCTCCACCGATCGATCTCAACGCCGCAGAACAAGGCGCGGAGTTGCCCGAGTTGCAGAGGCTGCTGGTCGAGCAGATGGCTTCGTCCTTGGTGGTCGATCCCAACTTCACCGCCGCCATCGCCACGGCCATAGCTGACAGACTCGTCTCGTATCCAGCAGCCTTTTAATTGAATAAATTGTGAATTATGATGAGGGATCGTGTAGATTCGCAATGGAAAATATATCTGAATCGTATCTAAATTATATGCTTTGATTTGTTCAGATTACTAATAAGCGAAAGAGATCGATCTAGTGATTTTAACAACAATTATCCAGAAAAAGGTCTTCCTTCTCCTAGCTCAATTAGCAATGAATTAAGACCCTTTTAGCATTAGATTAAACAACTATAGATCTTTTTTTTTTCATGTTAATTAGGATCCTAAATTATATATCTAATTACCTTAGTAAATATTATTGAAAACGTTATTAAATTAATAAAACTATAGACCTGAATATGCCGACTTGGCATTTTAATTTCACAACTAAAAAATCAATTTTTAATATATAATTAATATGCAGTTAACGTTTTCAAACTCGAAAGTGAAAATTAAAATAAATGTATAACTTATTAAAATACATAAATCGCAATAAAATAACGTCATTGATTATTTGGTGGCCGATAATAATCGTACGAAAATGATTAAGGCATCTTTAATATCTAATAAATGACAGCTTAGAAAATCGAACAGTGACAATTTGGATAATTATTAGTTTGGATAACAGCCGTGACAGCAGGATCAATTGATTAATAGCACATTCTATAATTATGTGGCATCATATAATGGTTGTGAACGTGATTATCTAAGTTGATTAATGATAATTTAGATAATTGCTCAGCGATATATTGCCCATCTGAATGATAAAATCCACTGAGAGATTTATTTTAAGATCCTAGAATTGAAATATCAGTGCACTGAAAGAGATTAATACCGGAGCGCCGGCGTCACGATGACGACGATCGACGTTGCAACCCCTGAACCCGCCGGCAATGCCAAGCAGCACGACGACCGGAGCTGCCACCGCAAGCAAGTCGAAGGCGGGCAGCTGCTCCTCGTCGTCCTTTTTTTTTCCTAATTAATCATTTCAATTTATTAATTGTTTGACAGCTACAGATCAATCGCAAAGTTAAATGGAGCTACTACCTCCGGCGACGTCGCCAGAGGGAAAAGGCCGCCTTTGCGGCTTGTTTGAGCTCGGGACCTTGCTAGGCTACGACACCTTCACCGAGGTCTACCTGGCGCCGACGTGCGGGCCGGCGAGGGCGCCGCCAAGGTACTCCGTGCTGGCACGGGAAAGCAACTAAAGCGCGAGATAGCCGGCATGCGTACGGCCCGCCGTCGTTCTCCGCTTCGTCACGAAGCTGCTCGATCCAAACCCCAACACGCGGTTCACTGCGGACCCTGGTGGAAGAAGACGCGAATCCCCGTCGCTTCCTTGGCGGAATCGCCATCGAAGCGGCGGCGGCGCTGCACCCGTTTCCCCGGACTAACCATCGTGAGGTTGGACCTGTCGCCCCTGTTCGAGCAGGGGCGAGCGCGTAGCAGCGAGGATATGAGGCGTGCGACTCGGTAGACGGCCGGTCGATCATCAAGACGGCGCTCAAGGACTTCGAATAGCCCGACGAATCTAAACAACCCGTCAACCCGGTGGCTGATCGAGTGGCAGTACGGCGAATCCAATATCGGCGGCGGAATTCGTCATACTGTCTAGATTTTGCAATTATTAAATGCAAAGAAACACAGACTTGTCCTAGTCTCTCGTACTTGATCTAGATGAGCCAGCACCAACCGTACACCAGATCTGCTCTTGTACTTAACTCTCACACACATACATAAAAAAACTATAATTTTCGTTTTCAGGAACAATACTGATAAAATAAATTGATCGAAAAAAAAAAAAGAAGAAGAAGAAATGATAAGATTGTCCACAAACTCACATTGCTAGTGCAAACATGTTGCTTCTCCTTGTTTGCTAAAATAATTTTACAAAAGAATAAACTTCTTTTTGAAGAGATGGACCTGCATTTTTTCACAAGAATCGTAAAACCTCCAAACATTTTCCTTTCTGACATATTTTTTTCAAATTTTTTTTGAAGGGAGATTCTAAGAACAGAAACACAACTCAAACCATTTACTTTGTTCAAGAAGAAAACAAAATATTTATCATTTCTCATCCTCTATTTCATGCACAATTTTAAGTAAATTCACCGAATGTTATTGAGTTCGCCATCAACTCATCAAAAAGTCTTTTGTCTTTTAATTGGGGTTGTATATCTTTCTTCTATCGATACAATCCTAAAAGGAAACAAAGTTAGAGCACAGAAGAATATCTAAATACGTGACTAAGTTTGACTATAATGTTGCATTAGAACATTTAGCCATCATTCTTTTTGATAAATAATGGTAGGAAAATGTCATGTTGTCATGTACACCCCAAGAAAGAAGAAGAAAACTAAAACAAATGAACGAAAAAATTATTAAAAAAAAATAGAGTATGAGAGACCAGTCAGTGGACCTCCTAAATTCAAGTGTTCGTATGATCGTAGTGTTCGGAATGATCAATTTTTGTAAATAATATAATTTGATTGATAAAATCTGCACTCTCAATTTCCAACAAGTACAGCCACCTCAAATGAGGTGAAGAGCTTCTGCATGCTGAAATATGAAGAAGACAACTAGAATCAAAACTAAATGTGCTGAGCCAAAACCTAGAAAAAGTTTTTCCACAATGAAGCTGCATTTGCTCTTCAAGAAACAACTGATGCAATTGTATGCTCTTTCAACAAACAGCTAATGGAGTAACTTGGCATTACAGAGATGACTGATGATGAAAGCTTAAGTATAGCAGCTGGAGATGCATGGTGTTTGCAAGCAGTTTGTACTGAAATCAGATGTTTGGCTGCTTTGATCTAAAGACTGAATTCAACTTACTAAGTTTGTGAGCCTCCTGCGATAGTGAAATAGATTGCAGCCAAATGATTTCATGGCATTTCTGATGCAAATATTCTCAATGTGTGGAAATAAGAGAATAACTTTAGTCCCTTCTACTCGGTTGGAGTGGAAGATGAAATCATTAAATTCTTTATTTTAAAGGTCGTCTAATTACTTTGATGGAGAATATGGAGGAGAGAATAGTGAGAGAGAAAATGTGTTAATGATTTATAATTTTGGGTTTTTTTTCCCTTTGTTTTTTATCTTCCATTCAAATAATCAAATCCCATGTATATGTATATGTCAAGGAGGCATTACCAACCTCAAGAAACATCGACCAACCACAGCTACAGTCCATGAGTTAGAAGAAGAGAGATCAATTTAAAGCATGCAAATAGAAGGGCAACTGAACTTTGCATTTGCTAACTGAGATATTAATAATAAATGTCCCAGTAGTTAAAAATCTTCAGAAAAGTCCAAGAAGTTTTCTTTGGGTTCTAAAAGAATTACCAGTGAATATATATATGTAACTCAGATCATTAATTTAGAATCCGAATCAAACTGATCAGTAAACCATATATAAAGTTAATAATGATCGACTAAACATCGATACGGTTGTAGAGTACCAAAAGATGAGCATATCCAAGATTGATCTCCGTGCACATCAACAATGAAATTGAGTTTCATAAAATAGTAACAAGCAACTCTCTTTGATCATATGACCATTAGAAGGTACAAGACACAAGATTCTTTACTCACCAGCTTTCAGAGATGATTTGAGGTTCCCAAGAAAATTTAGCCAACTAAAATTATTTATAGTAGAGGGAGTAGAAACAATCGAGTTCAAAATAAAGTTAAGGAAATCATAACAGGAAAGTATTCATTAAAGTTCGAGTTGCACTGAGGATGATGCAATTTGAGAGAGACAGAGAATTAGGATTAAGTTGTAAACCTTCATAACCTTCTTTCTTCTCTCATCTAGCTACTTTGTTTGTAGAAACTGTGAATAGTGATTAAAATCTGTAGAAGTTCAAAGATAGCTCAATCTAATCTAGAATGACAAAACATTTAGATTGGAAAGAGTATCTCAGTTAGCAATGTGGAATGAAATTAAGAGGAAGATGATTGCCCTTACTACTTCATTGTGCCTTTACAATTGCCCAAGACGAGTGACTCTGATTAACATATTGAAGTTTGAAGGAACGAAATTCAATTCCAACTGCAAAATCATGATGGCAGAAATTTAATGCCTAAATATTTATAGATTTCCACAAGAGTCTTCCTAAGGAATGTGAAATTAAGGAAAGAGGCTAGCTAGGATGCAGTTTAGTTTTTGTTTGGCAAAAAACTTTGTTATCTTTCCTCTCTGCGATTGAAAGTAATGAAATTGCTTGTGTAACATATACATCACGATACATTAGATAAAGAACCACACTGACTTATTAAACCCAAACTTTAATCTTGTTTGACCTATTGTACAATCTCTTTTTTCAAAACAAAAAAAAGGACCAACTTTTATCTCCCAAGAAAATAAATAAATAAAAACTCGAGAACATGAATTGAACACAATCCAAACAATCTTTCTCACTAAGCAATTAATGACAGCGATAGAAATATAAATTTACAGGAGTGGAATTCTAATGTTCTTTTGCCATAGATTGTTAGCCAGGATTTTTCAACTTTTTAGTTCTACAATTTACAGTGAAGATGTAAAAATTAATAAAACTTTTATAAGCTATAACATTTCCCTCGAAAGATTTTAAAACCTTTTAATAGTGTCCATATATATACGAATACAAACCATGCATATTGATAGAATAATAATAAAAATACCAATTTACATGAGTGAAATTTTTAGTTCTGGAATTTATAAAATTACTAAAACTCTAGATTACCTCGTTCACCAACTGTAAGCTATAATAATTTTTCTCAAAAAATTCTAAAACCTTTTTATTTTAAATGTCGTTACACAGATTCTAATCCAGCACATATGTAGAAAGCTCTTCAGATTTGATTCTTTTATTGCTATACTAACACCTGCTGGTAGACTAAAGAGAAACTTGAAACCTTATAAAAATTTCATAAATCTTCATAATTGAGTGGATAGAATTAGTTATTCATCATTTTTACGAACATACAACAAGTGCTTGATTTACCTGGCCCACATGAACTAGCTGAGAAGTTTTCAATTTTCTTTACCAGCCATAAGTAGATTTTAATTTACTGGAACAGTTTACAAAGTTGTATTATCCATAGCGAAAACATGCATGCTTTACAAGCATCAACCTCAAAATTCCTAATTCAGATATTGAACCTTTTTTTAAAAAAAAAAGCACATTTAACTTGATTTACTTTTTCAAATACACCTACAATCCCTACCTTAATCTCTACGTATGTAGCTTCAAATCCCTCTACATGCTCTATTATTTTATTATTTATTTATTTTTGTACATGTCCACTCTTTTCTTAACTTGCTGTTTGCATGACTATTCAAAGAAATTTCATATTCTTGCTTATATGGAAGTTACAAGATTATAAATGCAAATGGTTCTTACCTTAAAACTTCGACTTATGTCGCTTCTAACAAAAACTATCTGAAAATGCCTCCCTTTGCAAAAATAAATATGATTCAATATTTTATGTAGTGAAACAAAACGTAGCAAGTAATCAAAATAAGGGTGAAAACATTGTTTGGTGACCTTTACAAGTGACTAAAACATAGAAAAGTTTGTATTAATATTTGAATCGATAGATCTAAGGATTCATGTGGTATCTGCACAATGAAACTACAAAAAGATTAATATCTCATGTGAGATCATCACAGGAGTCATGGAACTTGTTTAGGAAAAAGGAGAAAAAAACTCCCTTCCATCTCAGTAAATATTACATATTTTTTTATAGTCAATAACTACCTCTTTCAACAACAATAACAAAAACAGTTGATGACAAGCTAAGATCCAGTCATGACTACTATATATAGAGAGCAAAGAATGGATGAAAGACTAATACACAAAATGAATACGACCGTAAATATGTGGAGCAAGCACCAAATTCATGAAATAAGAAACTGAACACTGAAAGAACAAATTTTTTTCTTTCTTTTTTTAAATTTTGATAAAAGAAAAAAAAAGGAAAGAAAGAAAGAAAGAGCATACCTTAGCGAAGCTGATGGAAATTAGTAGTCTCAAGAGATGGAAGGGTGAATCTTACAACTTGAGTTCTGAAGAACTTAGATGAACTCAAGATCCAGCTTTAACCAAAACCGACACACGATCATGGAAAATGTATCTGTATGACAAATATAAGTAACTAGTTAATGTAAGCTCGCTAGAAGGGAGATGAAGAGAAGATAAAATTAGGAAAGGAAGGAAGGAGACGATACAAATTTAAAGAAAAAGAAGCAGTCAAACAGTGATTGCCGTTAAACATAAATTCATTCCCCCCAAAAAATAGATGCATCTCAAAAGTCACGCACCATCTCGATTCAATGGTTCTTCACCAGACCCACCATGCGTGCCCTAGGAGATAATTACCCACGAATACACTCACCTCGGAAAGCACCCTCTAAATTTCTCTCCATGGGCATCCGAGCCATGACGAGACGTCTCTCCTCTCCGTGACAGATGTAAGACGAACCCAGAAACAGATAAGTGTTAGCAAAAATAAAAATAAAAATAAAGAGAGATAATAAGAGAGTCGTCTATCCGCGCGTGTCCGTTCATGGTTAACAAATGTAAAGAGAGATAAGAAAGAGAGCTGACAGAGAGAGAAGTGAGCACGCAGCAGATAAAGCATCCATCATGATGCAATTGCCGCTGTGTGCTCACTCTCTTCTGTCAGCTCCTCACCAGTGACCAGCCATCCATCCATGATGATGCAGCATGTCTTGATCAAATCTGAGGAAGAAGGGAAGAAAAGCAAAAGGAAAGGAAGGAGATTATATTGGGAGCTAGGAGGGTTTCAGATCTATTCTACCCCCTCCTCCTCTTCCTCGTCTTGATCTGTTCTTCCCCTTGCTGGTGTTTATATAATCCACAGCCCTTCTAGGGTTTCGACCGATTCAGCTTCAGACCTGACCATGCGGGGAGCACGTGTCGCCTCACATCAATAATGGGCTAAAAAATTCAACACATTAGAGTGGCTCTTTGTTCTATTGACTAGTAGGATTCCAAGGGATATTATTATTTTCCTACATATATTTTTTCCAATACGTTTAATCGGATTTAGTGGTTCATGTATTCAACAAGCTAGTTTATATATATATATATATATATATAAACATTTCTTACAGCCACATTAAAAATTGAGCTGTGTTTTATTCTTCAACTAATTCTCATTAACTAAAAACAAAAACAGTCGTTAGTAGAAATGTCGGAATCATGTATTGCAAAAAAACAAAGAGAGGAAAATTGTAAAGAGGGCAAAAAAAAAAAAAAATTGATAATGGGAGTGTTTTAAATTCGAGAAATATAATTAAGCAATCGATGTGTGTGGGATTTTGGTTTTATTCATGCTAAATATTTTCTTATTTTGTCCAATATTAATGCTGCACGCACTTCTATTTGCATATCTAAAACATTTTAAATTTGGCGAAGAAAAATGGAAATTTTCTTTTTCCTGTTTAATTTTTACGTCTTAAACTTGTTAAAGGGTGAGAAAAAAAATGTGTTATTGGAATTTGCCAATGCCAATACAATAGCGAATAGTTTTTAAACATTGATTTTTTTTATTTAAACAATTAATTTACAATAATACTATATACTTATTTAATTTATTTGTTAGTAGATATCAAATTATGAAAAAAAGTGTACAGCATAAAATGGATACATGACAGGATTTATAGGCCATCAAAACGATTTAATATCGACTTAAATAATTTCAAGTAACACTTTTGAACATTTTAATTGTAAATATTTAAATGCTTTAAATTGAAAAGGGCCAATATTTTTATGATAAAAGAAATTAACTGATATATTCAATCAGTTTTAACCATGAAAACTCACATATTTATATAAATTAAATTTCCAAAAAATCCAGTGATGTTCTCCTTATTATTGAAAATTTCTGATAAGGACGTCCAGAATCACAGAAGTGGACTGCTCGTTGTCGTGTGTTGATTGGCTGATTGTGGTGGATGGTGTCCAGCGAAAACAGCGGTGCATTTATTATTGGCAGGATACTATCCCCGCCGCTTGGATCGGCGGCCTCACTCATTGTGGACGGGTCCCACCTCCCCGGAATCTTACTCCAGGGCGAAAGATTCGGCGAGTGAAGTACACGTCGGATGGGATAAATTTGGGGAGATCTAATGGATTTCTCGGGAGGCGGTGTAATCATTTATGGTACCAAAGGCAGGCGGGAGACACAATTGCGAGTGTGCAAGTGCAACGCAGATCAAGGTTGCCTTCTTAGGCAAAGAAATTAAATCCGGAATCAGGCCCATTAGGGTTTTCCGAATCTTTTGTCATCGCCCGAATTCCATTCCATAATTGGAAAATCCACTTCCTTTAATTATTATTATTATTATTATTATTTTCAGAAAGCCTCTCTGCGAGATTTTTGAAGGATAAACTCCTTCTGAAAGTTTTTTCAGTCTTCCATTAATTTTTTCGTGGGGCTTTGTATTCTTTTTGTCGTAACTCGGTGAGTAAATCAAAGGCATACAGAACTGAACTCTTGGTGATTTAAATGTTTCCATGTCTTATCCTTTTCAAGGCGACTACAATGTATTCTATTATATATATATATATATATATATATATATATATATATATATAAAAGCAATAAGCTTCTATGCAATTCATCTATGAACACATTTCGTATCTATCGTCCAATTGAGTAGTATAATTTAATCCTTGAACATTTAATATTAGATAAGGAATATATATATTCTTATGCATCCGTGCGCTCCACGCGATCCATCGTCCGATCCATGCATGGTGTCGACGTTGTCGCTACGCCATCCGACCACCGCCAGCTGCCGAATCGGAGGCGATCGACGCGCAACTCACTGGCAGTCCGACAGAGCTCAACTTTCAGTCGGCTAGCGCCCAAAATCCAACGCAAAACGACCAGAAATGACCAAATCACGCGGTCGATAGTGGCGCGACCACTACCGACTGCGATCGGGTCGGATTCCGATCGTGATTCGATCGGAATCCAACGGTGTGACGGCCAAAATCGGGCGCTCGAATCTGGTGGTCGATTTCGGCCGCCATTCAGCTGGTCGGTGTCCGAATCGCGATCGATCGAGTATAGCGGACGGACAGACGTCGGTTGTCGGTCCATTCGCCGTCGGATTTCGGTCGGAATTCAGCCAGAATCTGGCCTGATCGCGAGCGGTAGTGGTCGCACCAGTACTGTTGGCCGCGTGATTTGGTTAATTGCAGTCATTTTTTTGCTGGATTTCGGGCGCTAACCGACCAGAAGTCGAGCCCCGTCGGACTATCGACGAGTTGCGCATCGATCGCGCCCGGCCCGACAGTCGCCCATAGTCGGACGACACGGCGGCGACGCTGGCACTACACGTGGGTCGGACGGTGGATCACATGGAATGCACGGGCGCATAGAATTTCGACGCATAGGAGATCAATTCTATATATATAGACTTTGATATATTGCACGTATATTTTTAGTGCATCTGTCCATAATGCATAATAATGAAAAATATACAATATTTTTTCGTCCCGTGATTCGCTGTAGTTCTCTTCCTTACCGTCGTCGTTTCGTGTGGATTCTAATCAAAATTCGATTGCGGTCTAATCAGACTCAATGTCCACCTAAATGCGGTCGAATTACGGTCGCAATCCGACTGCGATTCAGCCGAAGGGACACTGGTGGTGATCCAAATGAATTCAGGAGGTGGATTATAATGCGAATGACGATTAAAAATTTGGCTAGAGGTGTGAGAGAGAAATACTTTACATTTTTCATTTATTGTATATCTTCGTGAATCAGACTCATAAGGGCGCGTTGCGCACGGGCACACGCTGATCAATCGTGTACCGTATCATTTTTCACATATATAAAAATGTTATTCTACATAACTCATCCGTGAGCACCTTTATTATTCACTGTCCGATCGGATACATACTATAGTCTAATCCTTGAACCTAGAAGATCGTGTGTGTGTGTATATATATATATATATATATATATATATATATATATATATATATATATATATATATATATATATATATATATATATATATATATATATATATATATATATATATATATCCCGAGCGTAGTTCGTTGTGCACCTCGTGCACGACGATTTCTCCGTTGTTCGATTGATTGCGATTGCACAATAAATGGGAAATGCACAGTGCTTCATTCGTCACGATTTCTTCCGCCCGCAGCTCGATTTCGTTGACGGTTGGGTAGATTCCGATTGAAATCCGGTCGCGATCCGATCTGCACCGAAGTCAGGTCGGATCATGCTCCACTAGTGGCCACAATCGCAGTCATTTTCAGTCGTATTCCGATCGCGATTCGATCGGAATCCAGTCGGACTCGCCCACTGATAGTCGTAATCGCAGTCATTTTCGACTGCGATCCGGTCAGAATCCAACCGCGAGTTGATTGGACTCCGATGTCGGCCGGACCGCAGTCGGATTCCGGTCGGTCTGCCATCGAAATTCGACCTCCCATCGACGAATTTGAGCGAAGTCATGGTAAAGTTACTGTGTATTTCCCATTCGTCGCTCATGGAACATACATTCACGGACATATATATATATATATATATATATAGAGAGAGAGAGAGAGAGAGAGAGTTAGAGTTTGATATCTTGAGCGTCGTTCGTTGCGTGCCTCATGCGTGACGATTTCTCCGTCATTCGATTTATCGCGATTATTGCACAGTAAATGGGAAATGCACAGTGCTTTCTCCGCCGTGATTTCTTCCGCTCGCAACTCGATTTCGCTAACGGTTGGGTAGATTCTGATCGGAATCCAATCGCGATTCGATATGCACTGAAGTTAGGTCGGATCGCGCTCCACTACGGCCACAATCGCGGTCATTTTCGATCGTAATCCGACCGCGATCCAGTTGGAATCACCCACTAACGATCGTAATCGCAGCCATTTCCGGCTGCGATCCGGTCGGAATCCGACCACGATCCGATTGGACTCCGATGCCGACTGGACTGCGGTCAGATTTCAATCGGACCACTGTCGGAATTCGACCTCCCATCGACGAATTCGAGCGACGTCACAGTGTAATTACTGTGCATTTCTCATTCGTCACTTACGGAATGTGCATTTACGGACGCTCAGGATATCAAACATTATATATATATATATATATATATACATATTACGAATTTAATTCTCAATTATTATGGATTCCACTCTCGGAGACACAATTAAACAACTATGCTACTTTGTCGTTACACAAATTTAAGTATTTGGGTCAGACATATTTTTATACTTTTTGTCATTTTTGTCGTTTGCTACTAACAAATTAGAGTTGCCATCCCAACTAAAATTGTGATTCTTAGGGAATTAACATGCATGCCACTTCACATGATTCCTTCCACAAAAGGGAGGTTGCAACTAGCAATATCGTTTCCGATTCTCAAACACCAGAAGCGATTCCACATTTCCACTCGCAGAGCCAACTATACACATTCATTAATTCTTTTGTCTATTGAGATCCCTCCCTATTACTTCCCTTCCACTCGTGATGATCAAGGATTCTAGCTACATTCCATCCATAATTTATTTATTTTTTATTTTTTATTTTTTATTTTGTGGAAATCCGAATACTCCGTTAAAGAGAAGAAGAATTGCTTCTGTATAGCGTCAAATTGCATGATGCACCTTTAGCATCCCCTTTTGCTTTCCGAGTGTGGAGACAGACAAGCATCGAGAGTGTCAATAAAACAAAATAAAAAGCTCATAGAGGAAGAATACATAATACAATTATTTTCATTTTTTTTATAAAAAAAACAAAAAATTATTACATGCACACTAACTTTCATAGTTGGGAATAAGAATTGATTGCGTCGACAGAAAAGCTACACTCGTTTTGACTTTTTGTGGGATAAAATATCCCTCGTGGGACCGTTTACTTTGGCACTTGTTGCCTTCTCATTGTTGCCTTTTTTTTTTTATTTATTTATTTACTTTTCTCTATCGCCGTTAAATTATTGATATTCTCTCCATTCATGAAATCTAGATTAAAATTTATGTTCCACGTGGCTAAGATATAATGGTGCTCATAAAAGTGACATAAATCGATTTCGAATAATGTCTAAATTTTTTTTCTAAATTTAGATGATTCTCATGTATCTTGACTACTACATCAATATCGATAAAATTCTCCGTGATTTATCTTCCTCACAATAACCGTGAGACAAATCGATGAAAGCTACTAGCTAGGTTGACAATTCCAACCCTTTTATAGAGGAGATTAAAATTCATGAAATCTCTACCTTCAATTTCTTTATTGAGGTTTTTGTGATTGAAAAGATCTTATTATGCAATCGTGCAAAAGATTGAAATCGTCAATTTAATGACTTTCTCACTCCGACTCCTCAAGATTCGAGAAAAAGTAACTCACTAAAAAGATCATGTTCATCCTACATCTTGGAGCATGTATAAGCAAAAAAGAGTCCATTCTCGAGTAACATTTATCGCATAGATAATATTTTCACTAAAAGGATTGTATTTATGGCTACTTCAACTAAAAAGCAAATTTTTTCTTTAATTCTTCCTTATTTTGATTTTAAAATTTTTAATTTAAAAAAAAACTCATATTTACTTCGCTTTTGTAATGCACAAGTGCAAGATCAATCTAAAGTGTTAAACTTTTTTTTTTTTCACTCCAAACAATATACAAATGCCAAACTTGTTAAATAAATATAACTACTTCGACACAATATGCAAATGGATAAGATGCATTTCTCCTCAATATAATAGATAATATATATTGATTTCCAAATGAAATAAAGATAGGCACAACACACACACACTTAATTACACCGCCTAAAAGAAATTAAATATTATATTGCAATTAAAGATCAATGAGATTAAATTGTCACAGCCCACAAATGATTAATTAATTTATATAATATATTTTATTCTAACATTATTACAATCACATTGAATAAACTTCCCAAATTTAGCTCGAGCAGGAAGACATCAGTAAGTTCTCCATTTATTATTTTAAAGACCGCAGTTATTCTTGCAAAGTGTTTTTGGCACCATTGCCGCACTGAGTAGCAGCATGCCTCTGTAAGATCAAATGAGCTGACATAACTCCTCGATAATGATGCTTTAAGATCACTGTAGAGATTCTCTACAGCAGCCTAATTGCGTAGGCTTAATTGATAATTCCAAATGATGCAGAAGCAGCTTTCTCTCAACATGTTGCATGTCAGCGAGTAACTAATAATAATTGTTCTCCAATTAAATAATAAGCAGGGGATGCTCTTGACATGTACATGCATCCACCTGAGTGGTGATGGTCCCTCCCTCACTGATCGGATAACTTGGATCATGCTCACCCTTTCTGGGGGATGATGAAGAACCCTAAAAAAAAGGACTTGGCATGCAAACCAATCAGGTGTAGCTCCCTGAGTCAAGATTTTATTAATACTTTCCTCGACAGCATGGGGAGAAGATGAGCCCATCATGCATGTTGCAACTTGTCCCAGAGTGGTCCTACACTGCTGCGCTGAGTGGGTGCCATCGAGTGTCCCTGTGGATTAGCTTCTAGATGCATGCCTACAAGCAAGGTGAGCGAGATCAAATGATCAGTAAAGTTTCCTAGTTGGGTGCATATGCCACCGTTTGCTTCGATGAGGAAGATTAAAAAGGAGCAAGTTTGTAGTCCTACATCATTTATTTTGCATTTATGAGATGCACAGTATGTTGAGATCTGCTGGGGAAGAAAATAAAAAAATGGAATTTTCAAACAGGAACTACAGGACATATTGTGTACAATATTTACTGGATCACCGAGTTCAATTAGCAACTTCTAAAGGTCATAATCAGGAATCACTAGAGCTACTCCAGGTTAAGAAAATCACTGAATTACTGAAAATTCTGCAAGGAATTGCCCCGAGTCTAACCGCTGAGTGTATGGAAATTGTTGTACTTGACATCTAAAAAAGCCTTGATTAATGCAACTACCTCAATGGGGGGCAAGTGAAGCTTTTGCTTTTATGTGGATTTTCAGCTCAATAATGACCTCAACTTGATAGGGAGATCCTAAACCAAGTTGGTGATGCTTTTGATCAGTTGTATTGAAGCTCAATGTATTTGTTATTTGTGCTGTAAGACTTGAAAGCTACCTGAATAACAGATATTAAATAAAAATCAAACCAATGGATTTACCTGCAAGAAAATTCAGTCAACCTGAACGTCATATATCAAGGATGACAAACTCTGGGCAAAGCTAATAATCCAACAGTAAAATCTATACCTCAATTAGAGTATCCTCCGTTACAATTTGTACTTTTAAAAATCTTGATTTTTTTGCATTATTGTAGAAGTTAACAAATTTTGATGTAACAAACAGATTTGCATATAAATGATTCCTATCTCATATACACTGTACAAAATTGCAAGCCAGGGAATAGAATATACAACTTACACAGTACCATAACGATCATCAATGCTTTCACCTGCATTGCCTTCATCGACCACAACCATTTTTTCATCGAAAGCCTTTAACAGACCTCGTCCGGCAGATACATTAACCACGTTTGAAGGATTTATGAAATTCCTGAAAGATGATGCCCTCTTCAAACTTTTGCAAATCATCATGCATCATTGCCTCTTGAAGCTTCAACCGAAAATCAAAAGCTAGCAAGGAAGAAAACTATAATAGATAGAAGCGAAGAGGATAAGCAAAGCAAATTAAAAACATTAGAAAATATATAGTTTGGCTCATGTTTACACTTGATGTATCATTGCTGTACATCAAACAAGGCAATTTAAAAAAAAATGACAACCGCAGATATTAGTGTCAAGTATATATATATCTTTTTCCTTTTACTTTTCCAGTTATTAGTAATGCAGTTAAAACTGTCCTGGGCAGTTAAATTCCCCAAAGATACTAAGAGACCCAATAAATAATTCAATTATTGACCTGCCACTAATAACCACACAACGTGCGCCACAGGTAACCAGCACAAATGATTTTGTATAAGGCAAAATCAGTAATTCTATCATGGCTTGGTTGCATATGCATCCACTAAAATCACAAAGTTATTGAATCTTGCATTTTTTTCACTTGAAATTATTATATATATATATAAAACTTGCGCTTGCTTCACTAAAGAAAAATTGCAGTTATCTACAAGATACATAAATTTCAAATATACTTGCAAATAAATGTATGTTAAATTTTACTTTAGCGAAAGGGAAAAAAAATTGTAGCTATTTAGAATTATTTTTTTACATTTCCAAAGTAAGTTGATGCTCATTATTAATTTCTAAATTGATGTCTTGATATCAAAATAAAATAAAACCAATATTTTCATGATTCATGAAAACAAAGCCTATCTTGGTATTTGAGAATATAATATACATTGTAGATGAATATTCAACATCACCAATAAGAGTTGGAAACATTCTACTATTGATGGTTGTAAAATATTTACAAGGAATTGAGATGATTAAGTTAGGCAATACTCAGGCTGCCAACATAAGGATAAGGACATCTATTTTTGTTGCAATGTGGCATATCAAGAAGGATTGAAACAGGAAGAAATATAAGTAACAGATTTGGTTTTCTTCTTGTGCATTTTCAAGAAATGTGGATACTAGTTGTGGACTGGAGTTCAGAAGTAGACTTGAAATCAATGTAAAGAAACCTACTCTTAGCTATGTTGTTTATGTCAAAGGTGCTATTTTTTACTGAGCGTGTTATAATGGAGCTGAAGGACGAATTAATAGTGTATTTGCTTGGCGGTCGGAGTTAGCAACAAATGGATAAATTGCAACAAATCTATGCTTCTTCTGAGTTGCTGGATACTAAGGAATATTTGGTTTTTTTTTTTTGTTTAACAAACAAGTCAGCCTTCGTGTATGATGAGATGGTGTTATGTCTGAAGGGGTTGCAACAAAGAGGTTGATGCTGTGGCTATGCATGTTGGGAAGTGAGTGACGGTGTGCTTGGGGAAGATCTATCAAGCTGCTGCCTTTCCTGGGTGATCGAATGAAGAATGTATTTTTCTTTAGAAAAGGATAAATATGCAAAAGGTCCCTGTAAAATAATATATTTTCCTACTAAATTAAAAGGAATCAAATAAATTGTCAGCCATAACTTTGCATTACACCTGAGAAAACTATGCTAACAATAAAAGTTGGACCCATGAAGTTTGATTTAAAAAAAAAACTCATGTTCTTCTCCAGCAAGCCAAAATGATTGTGTCTTATCACCTAGATCACAAAGAGGAGCAAAAAGTCTACCTTTTCCACAGCCAAGAGACCTTCCTTGCAGAGAAGTATCAAAGACTTCGATGGCACCCCTACAGGAGCTGAACATACTGTCGACTGTTATCTTAGTATTAGTCAAATGAGGCACTATGACTTGACTTATCTATAGGTCAAGTCCACCTAGCCCTAAAATTACCCTCGTTCCAGAGTGTGATCTCAAAGCTCTCAGATTAAAAATATATCTAATGTCAAAAGGCTTCCATACAATTGGTCTTCCATGCTTAGAGTAGCATCACTCTAAGTCTTCCTTTACGTGGAGTCTTGTCACTTCCAATCTTTATTCCCAAAATTTGCCTTTGGATTTTCTTTGCCTAGCATTCAACATCTCTGGCTGTTAGAACTTTCATTATGTCCATTTGCTTAGCATTTGATACCCAATGTCTATTAAAACTTTCATCATGTCCACCTACCTAACATCACATAGAAGACTAATTAATAATAAGCTTCCATTGGGATGTTTCTAGAGTTAAAAACATTGTTTATAGATTTCCTGAGAATGAAAAGAGTTGCTATTACAAGTCATCTTGAAACTAGAATTGCTGATAACGCTTACCAGACTCCATCACAAGCTATAACAATGAATTCATCGTCATCAGATAGCTCCACCTGCAAAAGTATGTTAGATATAAATATATAGACCAGTATTCTTAACGAACCGAGCTTTCGATCTAAATGGTTAACTGCCAATAATGAAAATATTTCAAATGAGCTTATGTCCGCCATAAACCAAATAGAACTGTGAAGTACTCACAATATTGATGTCGGGATTGCAAGTCAGAATTTGCTTTTCCGCAGGTAAAAATTTATTTTGCTTGAATTCCATGTCACCTGGCACAAAGGGTTCTCTCAAAAGCGCAACACTTCATTGGGCTATAAAAATTCAATTAACAACACTGGAAATACCAATTGCTCTTGCAAGGTTTAAGCTTCCGTTTACTCGTCCAGCATGGATAAATCCTCCTGCTTTTAAGATTCTCTCTTTCTCATCTTCAAGACCTGGTTTGTGATCAGTCGACAAGCTGACAGCCTATCGAAGAAGAAGAAGAGCAAACATACACGAAACTAGAATATCTTCCATTGATGTAGTAAAGCATACGATTGCACACATATAAAACAGGATTCTTTGGGGACAAACCTGACCCTTCCTTGACAACACACAGCAAGAATCACCAGCATTTGCAACAAAAAGTTGATTGTTCCTAATAACAGCCACGCAAGCTGTGCATCCAGAAGTTGGCCCGGAAAAATCAGAATGTGGCCCCTAAGAAAGAATTGCAATGGTTTTTTTTAGTTTCCCAATAGAATAGTAGTTACAAGAACATGTTTATTTCACATAAGCATGGACGTGAGCAAGAGGCATATAATCTTAAATAGGCTATCTTTTTGGACAAAAATGAATTTTACAAATAAGACGGATATAATATACTATGTTTTTTCCCTCCAATAAATGGAGTTACTTGGTATGTCTAACTTGCCGCCTGCAACACTAAAGTTTATAAGAGCATGGATAACGATATTCAAACTACTTCAACTCGATCAAGGAGAGTTGGGAAAACAGAGACAAAGAAGAATTAACATGATAAATTATTACATAGTACCGAAAGAAAATCCTATCCCCATCAGGTGAAGAACCTTAGCTTAATCAAAGAAACATTGTTCCTTAATATGGGCAATAGCACTTGCATTTAGCTTTCTAACCTGGAAGCACGAGTATCACAAAATTGATATTTAATACGAAATGCGAACAAAGATGTACCAACTGCCTGGTACTGGTAGAAAATAAATGATTATCAGTTGCATAATTTCAATTTCAATGAAACTAAAACTAGAATCACACACCTTGTATGTGCTAAACCATTAATTGTATCATAGTAAAAAAGGGTCTTCATGGGATATTGTGATCAACCAACATGCCTTACAAGACTTTCCAATAAATGTTATTTTGTAATGCAACATCTATTCTGAAGATGCAAATGCATGGCGTATTTAGGAAAATAGCATAATTACTTTCTCATCTCTTTCCCGGTATCTACTCCAATCCTTCTTTCCAACACTTTGCTCATCCTTTGCTTTCACAATTTTTTCTATTAAGACATTTTTCACTTCAGATGCATGAGCCTTAGAGAATCCTAATAGAACTGTAATTCTCCTGCAGATTTAATTGCTGAAGTGGCTTCAATATCTCAGATACACACTCAAGGGAGGGAAAAAAAATAGCAATGGATTTTGATATCCCTGAGAAATTTTTATCGTTAGAAAGAGTAGGATAAAGATGATAACACAAAACAAACTACTGTCATTCATATCATGACAAATCTCATAGCTGTGACTGATCAAATACCTCATTTATCTACCAAATTCATAGTACAAATGAAATACAGATTCACACTCAAGAAATCATCCATCCTTGCAAACAAAAATTATAAAATCAATAAAAAAAATAGTGCATTATAACATATTAGACACAACCAAAAAACAACAGCTAAACAAAATCAATGAAACTAAATGTATATGATACCTCCTCAAAGGCCCATTCATCCGTGTGTTCATCTGAATGACCTCCTCTTGGGGACCATATCAAGCCCTCAATGTAGCCAGTGAATCTATCCATCTTGTCTCCCAGAACAGCTAATTCTCGCCACCCTCTCTGGCCTCGCATCATCTCATCCATTCTGCATTAAATTAGTTATCAGTTATATTGATGTAACAGTTCTCATTTATGGCAATACCCAATATAATAAATATGAATTTCTAAGCTCAAGATAGTTAAGGAAATAGAGAAGATAAATATAGAATGATACCTAAAATATGCTCTCCGTGTTGCAGCAGCAGCTAAATCTCCAAGAAGATTATCAAACTTAAGAACTTGTGTATGTAGATATTTTGCACAGAATTTGGCAACCACCTTTCCTGAAAAGATATAACCTAAAATATGTGATACAAATACATCTGACAGATATACTAAGGTAATAAGTGTTATAGAAGAGTGGTTTACTATATCCAAAAAAATGTTTTGCAATTGTAGCACGCAAAAGTCCCTAAATTAAAACAAGTGAAAAAACAAGCACACAAAACCTAAGAACAGGGTACTCGAGGCATTCTCCATAGAGAAACAAGCTTATAATATGGCAGAATAAGCATTTAATTATTTTTAACAGTGATAATAATCATATCAAACATTTTCTACAAGAAAGATAGTTAGCAGTAGTCGATCCTGACTAATAGAATGGGATGTAATGAACAGGAAATAAATCATTCCCTCCATGATCCACTCCAATATTTGGAGGGCAATTTAAGATGAAATAATCAATTCCAAGGAAAAACTTATTTCATTCCATAGTTAAAGAGGTCATCCACCTCTATTAACTATAATATTATTTACTTGAAATCAGAACAGAAATAAATAAATGAGTGGATTAAATGGATCAAACATGTTGGATCAATCAAGCAAATTAGATGGGTCAAGCGGGTTGAAGTGACCATACAAGTTGCCCAATTGAATGGTTGTGCAGTGGGCGGGTCGAGTGGGCAAACAACCAACGAAGCAATTCAATTGAGTGAGCCTAACAAACCATAGACTGATTGAACCTAACAGGTCTAATAAGTAGGGCTACCAAGCAAACTGATGTATGGAACAAATAGGTCAACTTAGAAGGATGGAAGGAGTGGTCAAGCAGAATAGGCAAGTTAGATGATTGGGTGGATACTACATGTTGGACAAATTAGGCAACTCAGATTTATAGCGACTTAGACGATGAGCAAGCTAGTCATGGATGGACCAAATATGCTTTGCTTCATTGGGCACAGGTCAATCTTCAGCGGGAGCAATCCCCTGGAAGAAATGTCCTCCCACCTAGGAGGTCGCTCGGTTACCGTGATTTACCTCCCTTACGATGATTGTGGGGCCAACTGGTAGGGGGCATTTGGGATGAGTGAATCACCTTTTGCTTCATGGATTGACCAAATATGACAACCCAATTAGATTAACCAGATTAGACAAAACGAAGCAAACATAAAATGGATCGTTCCATTTGCCATATCTATTAATGCAACCAAATAAAGAAATCGAATGAATTCCACTTATCATTTCATTCCATTGCATTTCCTTCAACCAAACCTAGCCTAAATGGTGAAATTTTAGAGACAATAACATAGGAATTTTCAAAGACATAAAGGAGTTTGGGAAAAAATATAATTTGTAATATCATGTGGACTTTGATGGCAAAAAGATGAGAAATGTGAAAAGATCAATTACTGTAGAATCCAAAAATTATAATAATATACAATGAGAACTCAAAAAAAGTTGTAAGTATACAAAGTTTGAAGTATAAGATCAGTTCTACAGTACCTTATGGACTAGAAGGGAAGAAGATTTAACAAGTGGCTAAACTAGGACAAAACATACAGAATTAGGTAATATTCAATACATAAATGACAAAAAAATGGCAACCGCAGATATTAGTCTCGAGTATATATATCTTTTTCCTTTTACTTTTCCAGTTATTAGTAATGCAGTTAAAACTGTCCTGGGCAGTTAAATTCCCCAAAGATACTAAGAGACCCAATAAATAATTCAATTATTGACCTGCCACTAATAACCACACAACGTGCGCCACAGGTAACCAGCACAAATGATTTTGTATAAGGCAAAATCAGTAATTCTATCATGGCTTGGTTGCATATGCATCCACTAAAATCACAAAGTTATTGAATCTTGCATTTTTTTCACTTGAAATTATTATATATATATATATAAAACTTGCGCTTGCTTCACTAAAGAAAAATTGCAGTTATCTACAAGATACATAAATTTCAAATATACTTGCAAATAAATGTATGTTAAATTTTACTTTAGTGAAAGGAAAAAAAAAATTGTAGCTATTTAGAATTATTTTTTTATATTTCCAAAGAAAGTTGATGCTCATTATTAATTTCTAAATTGATGTCTTGATATAAAAATAATTCAAAATAAAACCAATATTTTCATGATTCATGAAAACTAAGCATATCTTGGTCTTTAAGAATATAATATACATTGTAGATGGATATTCAACATCACCAATAAGATTTGGAAACATTCTACTATTGATGGTTGTAAAATATTTACAAGGAATTGAGATGATTAAAGTTAGGCAATACTCAGGCTGCCAACATAAGGATAAGGACATCTATTTTTGTTGCAATGTGGCATATCAAGAAAGATTGAAACAGGAAAAAATATAAGTAACAGATTTGGTTTTCTTCTTGTGCATTTTCAAGAAATGTGGATACTGAAGTTGTGGACTAGAGTTCAGAAGTAGACTTGAAATCGATGTAAAGAAACCTACTCTTAGCTATGTTGTTTATGCCAAAGGTGATATTTTTACTGAGCGTGTTATAATGGAGTTGAAGGACGAATTAATGGTGTATTTGCTTGGCGGTCGGAGTTAGCAACAAATCTATGCTTCTTCTGAGTTGCTGGCTACTAAGGAATGTTTGGTTTTTTTTTGTTTAACAAACAAGTCAGCCTTCATGTATGATGAGATGGTGTTATGTCTGAAGGGGTTGCAACAAAGAGGTTGATGCAGTGGCTATGCATGTTGGGAAGTGAGTGACGGTGTGCTTGGGGAAGATCTATCAAGCTGCTGCCTTTCCTGGGTGATCGAATGAAGAATGTATTTTTCTTTAGAAAAGGATAAATATGCAAAAGGTCCCTGTAAAATAATATATTTTCCTACTAAATTAAAAGGAATCAAATAAATTGTCAGCCATAACTTTGCATTACACCTGAGAAAACTATGCTAACAATAAAAGTTGGACCAATGAAGTTTGATTTTTTTTTTAAAAAAAAATCATATTCTTCTTCTCCAGCAAACCAAAATGATTGTGTCTTATCACCTAAATAACAAGGAGGAGAAAAAAGTCTACCTTTTCCACAGCCAAGAGACCTTCCTTGCAGAGAAGTATCAAAGACTTCAATAGCACCCCTACAGAAGCTGAACATACTGTCGACTGTTATCTTAGTATTAGTCAAATGAGGCACTATGACTTAACTTATCTATAGGTCAAGTCCACCTAGCTCTAAAATTACCCTCGTTCCAGAGTGTGATCTCAAAGCTCTCAGATTAAAAATATATCTAATGTCAAAAGGCTTCCATACAATTGGTCTTCCATGCTTAGAGTAGCATCACACTAAGTCTTCCTTTACGCAGAGTCTTGTCACTTCCAATCTTTATTCCCAAAATTTGTCTTTGGATTTTCTTTGCCTAGCATTCAACATCTCTGGCTGTTAGAACTTTCATCATGTCCATTTGCATAGCATTTGATACCCAATGTCTATTAAAACTTTCATCATGTCCACCTACCTAGCATATGACATTTCATGCCTATTAGAACTTTCACCATATCCATCTGTCTAGCATTGCATCAGACATCCTATGTTTATTAGCACTTTTACCATGTCCATCTACCTGATATTTGGCATTTCATGTTTGCTAGAACTTTTATCATCTCTATTTGTCAAGTCATCTGCGCATACACACTTGACACATGACATCGAAACACAATAAATACTTAAATATCATCCAAACATCAAAACCATACAATACACATGTTTAGTTGAATTGTATCAATAACCTATCAATGATTCAGTCCCTGTAATAGGAAGTTGGAAGAAAGCAGGATTCTTTAAACAAAGTGAAAACAATGACTGAAATAGAATGAACTCTATCGAGTGGTAGAAAATCTGCTCAAGTGCACCCCAACAAACATTTTATCAAATGCCTTTTCATAATCAAGTTTGATGATCACAACATCCTTTGCATAAGTTTGCCAGTAGTTAAGAACCAGGTAAACCCCTCCTGTCGCATAAAGTGATGTCTTCGAGTTCTTGCTCCATCAGCCATTCCTAGCTCCAACACTATTTACAGAAACTCAAGGTCTTCTAAGTTCTAACATTCCTATACACTGAGTTCATTTTCCTTTCCTCATTCAGCTGTTGTAGTGGGTTTGTAACTATCTCTTAACAGTAGGGGAAGCACACCCTTTGGATAATCTCATACAATACCAAAAAGAGCAATCACTTGTTGTTTTGAGAAACTTCATAAGTGAAGTGCAAGATGTACTAAAATTGATATCTATAGAGTTATCAAGAATTCATCATACTTAATGTACCAAAATTCCAAACTGAGTATCGTACAGTTTGCTGTTAGTCGACATCAAATTTTATATCAAAAACAAGAAATTTTAGATACATAATGCAATTCGTATAAATAAACCGTAACCTGTAACATCATGGATTAGGAAGCTGGATAAATGTTCTTGAATTAGGACTGCACCCTCCAATTAGCATATTCTTATACATAGAATATGCACGGTCAGTATTACCTGATACACTGTAACCTTGAATAAGTGCATTATATGTGAAGACATTAGGTCGGAAACCTTTCGATTGGAGTTCTTCGTACATCTTTGCAGCTTCAGTAACCATCCCAGCTTTCCCAAAGGTCAGTATTAAAGAATTATAAGTGTACAAGTCAGGAAATATTCCTCCATCTTGCATTTCATTAAAGAGAGTTATAGCTTCTTGTACTCTCTGACATTTTCCAAGACCATTAATCATCAAATTGTAGATGATCAAATCGGGTTCCAGGCCAGTTAATCTTAGTTCCTTAAAGTAGCACAAAGCATCTTCAGCTCTACCAGCCATGCAAAGTGTGTCTATAAGAATTGTGTAAGACTTCACATCTGGCTTGATACCTTCTCTAACCATCTTTTCAAATGTCTGAAGAGCCTTTTCGATGTCACCAGATTTTCCATATCCATTTATGAGAATATTACATATGGCAGAGTTAGGTTTACATCCATACTCAAGCATCTCTCTGAACAGATTTTCTGCCTCAGGTACTCTCCCTGATTTCAAGAGTCCATCAAGAAGAGGACCATATGTGCATGGTGTAGCAGAAAAATCTTCAGACATAAGATCATAATACAAGTCAATTGCCTGATCCAGCAAATTGGACTTGACAAGGCCTGATATGATCGTATTGTAGGTTATGTTGTTTGGTCGGCAGCCTCTAGAACGCATCTCTTCTTTCATCTTTAACAAATCTACTATTCTTGATGAGTTACCATAAGCAACAAGGAAAGCATTGTAGGTGAAAACATCTGGAGAGCATCCAGCTGTTTTCATCTCTGAAAAGATCCTTTCAGCTGCTTCAACTAAATTGACTTCAAGGAGCCCGCTAATAAGAGGGTTATATGTTTCAATGGTTAGTGAAATATGGTAGCCTTTGAAGTTCTCAAAAACAGTATATGCATCCCATGCTCTTCTGCACCCACAAAGAAACTTAATAAGAGGGCACAACAATGTATCATTCTGGAACATACCATTTCTAGTGACCTTTTCAGCAAACTTAATTGATTGATCAATTCCAATTTCATTTATTATGCCTTCTGTAAGAGATGCCCATGAAGACCTATCTGTTATAGCATCAGGTTGGAGAGCATAAGCCTCGGTAACATAGATAGCATCTTCCAACAACCCATTTCTGACAAGCATAGGCAAGATGCTGCATAGAGTTACAAAATCAGGAAACAGAACTTTTCTCATTTGATGAAAGAGCCATATTGCTTCATTAACTTTATCTTCCTTACCTAAACCATGAATTACAGTATTATACGATAGACAATCAGGTAGACATTCCTCTTCAGTCATCTTGTACAACATTTTCATTGCACGGTCTACCTCGCCATTTCTACAGAGACAGTCTAACAAAGTATTGTATGTTATTGTATCTGGAGGAGAAACATTATTTCTCATATGCCGAAACAACTCCATGGCTTTCTCAACTTTTCCCTCTTTTCCTAATCCTGACAGCAAAGTATTGTATGTTACTACAGTGGGCTCAAGATTCATTGCCTTCATACCAAAATAGATTGTCCAGGCTTCATATCCTCTACCAGCCTTGTAGAGGGCATCAATCAATGAATTGACAGTAATCTCATCCAGGACACACCCACTTTGTCTCATTTCATCGAACAGCCTCAGAGCTTCATCAGCTTTTCCAACCCTGTTGCAACATTTAATCATCATGCTATATGTAATAGTATCAGGAGACATACCAACATCCTTCAATTCCTGGAAAACTTCAATAGCTTGTTCCAGTCTCCCGGACTCTGCAAGACCATACAAGCATGCATTGCAAGCAACAATATCCGGAACAATTCCCTTTCTCTTCATAACCTCATATGTCTGAAATGATTTCTCAAAATCTCCAGATTTTGCATAGTGGTCAATGAAAAGGATATAGGTATAAGCTGTTGGATGTGGACCATGAATATTCATATGGTCAAAGAGCTCTTGAGCATCATCCAACTTGTTCACTCTAAGAAGGCCACCAATTAATGTGTTATAAGTGTGCAAGTTTGGCAATATCCCTTTCTCTTCCATGATTTCCAATGTCTTAGTAGCTTCTTCAGTCTTACCTTGTTTGTGCAAAGCATTTATCAGAATAGTATAAGCAACCACATCAGCATGATAACCATCCTTTTCCATTTCTTCCCAAAATCGTTGCACCGAATTAAAATCCCCGCTGTCACCAAATTTGTCCAACAATGTGATATAAGTCACCTTATCTGGCTTCTGCTCGCTAGCTTTCATCTTCCAGAATATTTTCTCTGCTTCAGTGAGCCTACCTGCTCTGCAAAGAACCTCTATTAGTACAGTGTAAGTTACTACGTCGGGTTGACACCCTTGTTCTTCCATTCTCCCAAGGAGACTATACGCTTCATTGATTCTTCCAGCTTGGCCAAGAACCCGAATGCATATGGTGAAGGTGTATACATTAGGACTCAAACCCTGCTCTTCCATCTCAGCCAAAAGTTCCATCACAGCCACTGTTTCCCTCCTCCTGCCCAAATCCACCATGAGGGCAGAATAAGTTCGAACACTCGGCATTTTTCCTTCTGATATCATCTTCTTGTAAACCTCCAATGCGGCTTTACTGAATTTAGCACGGAGAAGGAAATGTATCAGTCCATTGTAAGAGAAAGAATTCATCACGAATCCAGCCTCCTGCATCCTTGAAAGTGCGAACGGGGCATTCTGCAGCCCCCCACGGACGCCAAGAGCCTTGAAAATGATCGAAAAAGTGCTGGGGCTCCGCCTCACAATCTGCTTCTGCATTAAATCAAACACAAGGCGCATGTCGTCCACTCTGCCACGAACCCTCAAGAACTCAAGCATGTAGTCAAAGGATTCAGTCGTGTGGACGGCCACCGGCCGCTGGGCGACCGCCGCGAAGAATGAAAGGGCCTGAACCGGGTCGGAGATCGACTTGAGAGCATCGAGCACAGCACCAGAACTGACGCTAACATCCAATTCAGTGCGTCCCATCTCCCCGAAACTCTGAGGACCGCCCAAACGGGCATAAACCTGCTTCTTCCTGGAGTCTGAGAGTGGTTTCGGATTCCCATGTTTCCGCCTTCGGGGAGGGCAAGCTCTAGCGAAGGCGAGCGGTTTGGCGGTGCAGAAAGTTGGGAGTTCGACGACAATCGAAGCCACTGAGATATCCATGGCAAGTCAAGGCCAACCGATCTGGGAGAACAACCGCAAACTGAAACCTGTACGATTTTCGGAATCGTGCGACAATATGGAGATCGAAGAGGAATAGAGGGTGGAGAAAACAGGGAGGTGGGAGTTGATTTCGGTACCTTCGTTCTGGATGAGCTTGCGCGAGGCCGAGGGGATAGTGACGATGAATGCGATGCGATAGTCCTCGGTTGCTTCTGAATAAACATGACGGGCCGGGTTAAACTCCGGCCCATGCCTGGTCTGGCTCGGCCCAGGACTAAATTTTCATTTTATATTTATTTAATATTAAAAATTAAAATGCATTTTAAAAAAATAATAATAAATTTAAACAACGTGTCGAGCTAGGCTGGGCTACAGTGCGTCTCACATATTTATTATTGATATTCCCTAAACAATCACAGTCGTTGGAAAGAAAAAAAAAATTACAAGGGTTATAGACTACAATCTCGAAGTGATCATCATATATTTCATGTACAATAATGCACTTCCAATCTACAGAATGATACAACAAGAAACGCTTAGTGCTAGATCAGAATCGTCGTCAAGCAAGAGAAGCATTCGGCTCCAGGGGCTTCTTCAACTGCACCAGTATCATGGTCATGTTATCGCAACCCTCCCCGGTGAGCGTGCTCGGAGCCAAGCAACTGTCCAGTACTCGTTCACAAACTGCAGACAGGCAGCTTTCCTGAAGAATCATATCACGAGACACTAAGTATGCTTGCGATCATCCACCCATTTCAGTTCTTTATTTACAAACTAGAAACTTGTGGTTTACTTTATGCAACACGTTCAGAGATCAAGATACAGATGCCACGAGTTCCTGAAAATTTTATCAGAGAAAAAAAGAAAAATTGGAGAATGACACTCACAGTTCTAAGATGCTCATGGATAAAATCCACTAGCTGCTGATTTGACATGCAATCCCTGGTATGTGACAGAAGAAAAGAACATCAAACAATTAATTTGAGGCATTTTAAGCAAGCAGCATGAGAGTGAGGATTGAATACAATTTCATATTTTAGGTAGACGGTTATCTACATAATATCACATAGAAGACTAATTAATAATAAGCGTCCATTGGGATGTTTCTAGGTTTAAAACATTGTTTATAAATTTCCTGAGAATGAAAAGAGTTGCTATTACCAATCATCTTGAAACTAGAATTGCTGATAAGGCTTACCAGACTCCATCACAAGCTATAACAATGAACTCATCATCATCAGATAGCTCCACCTGCAATAGTATGTTAGATATAAATATATAGACTGATATTCTTAACGAACCGAGCTTTCGATCTAAATGGTTAACTGCCAATAATGAAAATATTTCAAATGAGCTTATGTCCGCCATAAACCAAATAGAATTGTGAAGTGCTCACAATATTGATGTCGGGATTGCAAGTCAGAATTTGCTTTTCCGCTGGTAAAAATTTATTTTGCTTGAATTCCATGTCACCTGGCACAAAGGGTTCTCTCAAAAGCGCAACACTTCATTGGGCTATAAAAATTCAATTAACAACACTGGAAATACCAATTGCTCTTGCAAGGTTTAAGCTTCCGTTTACTCGTCCAGCATGGATAAATCCTCCTGCTTTTAAGATTCTCTCTTTCTCATCTTCAAGACCTGGTTTGTGATCAGTCGACAAGCTGACAGCCTATCGAAGAAGAAGAAGAGCAAACATACACGAAACTAGAATATCTTCCATTGATGTAGTAAAGCATACGATTGCACACATAAAACAGGATTCTTTGGAGACAAACCTGACCCTTCCTTGACAACACACAGCGAGAATCACCAGCATTTGCAACAAAAAGTTGATTGTTCCTAATAACAGCCACGCAAGCTGTGCATCCAGATGTTGGCCCAGAAAAATCAGAATGTGGCCCCTAAGAAAGAATTGCAATGGCTTTTTTTAGTTTCCCAATAGAATAGTAGTTACAAGAACATGTTTATTTCACATAAGCATGGACGTGAGCAAGAGGCATATAATCTTAAATAGGCGATCTTTTTGGACAAAAATGAATTTTACAAATAAGACGGATATAATATACTATGTTTTTTCCCTCCAATAAATGGAGTTACTTGGTATGTCTAACTGCCGCCTGCAACACTAGAGTTTATAAGAGCATGGATAACGATATTCAAACTACTTCAACTCATCAAGGAGAGTTGGGAAAACAGAGACAAAGAAGAATTAACATGATAAATTATTATATAGTACCAAAAGAAAATCCTATCGCCGTCAGGTGAAGAAACATTGCTCCTTAATATGGACAATAGTACCTGCATTTAGCTTTCTAATCTGGAAGCACGAGTATCACGAAATTGATATTTAATACGAAATGTGAACAAAGATGTACCAACTACATGGTACTGTTAGAAAATAAATGATTATTAGTTGCATAATTTCAATTTCAATGAAACTAAAACTAGAATCACACACCTTGTATGTCCTAAACGATTAATTGTATCATAGTAAAAAAGGTCTTCATGGGATATTGTGATCAACCAACATGCCTTAGAAGACTTTCCAATAAATGTGCTTTTGTAATGCAACATCTATTCTGAAGATGCAAATGCATGGCGTATTTAGGAAAATAGCTTAATTACTTTCTCATCTCTTTCTCGGTATCTACTCCAATCCTTCTTTCCGACACTTTGCTCATCCTTTGCTTTCACAATTTTTTCTATTCTGTCAATATTACCACAGTAAGACATTTTTCACTTCAGATGCATGAGCCTTAGAGAATCCTAATAGAACTGTAATTCTACTGCAGATTTAATTGCTGAAGTGGCTTCAATATCTCAGATACACACGCAAGGGAGAGGAAAAAAAATAGCAATGGATTTTGATATCCCTGAGAAATTTTTATCATTAGAAAGAGTAGGATAAAGATGATAACACAAAACAAACTACTGTCATTCATATCATGACAAATCTCATAGCTGTGACTGATCGAATACCTCATTTATCTACCAAATTCATAGTACAAATGAAATACAGATTCACACTCAAGAAATCATCAATCCTTGCAAAAAACAATTATAAAATCAATAAAAAAATAGTGCATTATAACATATTAGACACAACCAAAAAACAACACCTAAACAAAATCAACAAAACTAAATGTATATGATACCTCCTCAAAGGCCCATTCATCCGTGTGTTCATCCGAATGACCTCCTTTTGGGGACCATATCAAGCCCTCAATGTAGCCAGTGAATCTATCCATCTTGTCTCCCAGAACAGCTAATTCTCGCCACCCTCTCTGGCCTCGCATCATCTCATCCATTCTGCATTAAATTAGTTATCAAATATATTGATGTACCAGTTCTCATTTATGGCAATACCCAATATAATAAATATGAATTTCTAAGCTCAAGATAGTTAAGGAAATAGAGAAGATAAATATAGAATGATACCTAAAATATGCTCTTCGTGTTGCAGCAGCTAAATCTCCAAGAAGATTATCAAACTTAAGAACTTGTGTATGTAGATATTTTGCACAGAATTTGGCAACCACTTTTCCTGAAAAGATATAACCTTGCAACTGATTAAAATATGTGATACAAATACATTTGACAGATATACTAAGGTAATAAGTGTTATAGAAGAGTGGTTTACTATATCCAAAAAAACGTTTTGCAATTGTAGCGCGCAAAAGTCCCTAAATTAAAACAAGTGAAAAAACAAGCACACAAAACCTAAGAACAGGGTCCTCGAGGCATTCTCCATAGAGAAACAAGCTTATAATATGGCAGAATAAGCATTTAATTATTTTTAACAGTGATAATAGTCATATCAGACATTTTCTACAAGAAAGATAGTCAGCAGTAGTAAATCCTGACTAATAGAATGGGATGTAATGAACAGGAAATAAATCATTCCCTCCATGATCCACTCCAATATTTGGAGGACAATTTAAGATGAAATAGTCAATTCCAAGGAAAAACTTATTTCATTCCATAGTTAAAGAGGTCATCCACCTCTATTAACTATAATATTATTTACTTGAAATCAGAACAGAAATAAATAAATGAGTGGATTAAATGGATCGAACATGTTGGATCAATCAAGCAAATTAGATGGGTCAAGTGGGTTGAAGTGACCATACAAGTTGGCCAATTGAATGGTTGTGCAGTGGGCGGGTCGAGTGGGCAAACAACCAACGAAGCAATTCAATTGAGTGAGCCTAACAAACCACAGACTGATTGAACCTAACAGGTCTAATAAGTAGGGCTACCGAGCAAACTGATGTATGGAACAAATAGGTCAGCTGAGAAGGATGGAAGGAGTGGTCAAGCAGAATAGTCAAATTAGATGATTGGGTGGATACTACATGTTGGACAAATTAGGCAACTCAGATTTATAGCGACTTAGATGATGAGCAAGCTAGTCATGGATGGACCAAATATGCTTTGCTTCATTGGGCATAGGTCAATCTTCGGCGGGAGCAATCCCCTGGAAGAAATGTCCTCCCACCTAGGAGGCCGCTCGGTTACCGCGATTTACCTCCCTTACGATGGTTGTGGGGCCAACTGGTAGGGGGCATTTGGGATGAGTGAATCACCTTTTGCTTCATGGATGGACCAAATATGACAACCCAGTTAGATTAACCAGATTAGACAAAATGAAGCAAACATAAAATGGATTGTCCCATTTGTCATATCTATTAATGCAACCAAATAAAGAAATGGAATGAATTCCACTTATCATTTCATTCCATTGCATTTCTTTCAACCAAACCTAGCCTAAATGGTGAAATCTTAGAGACAATAACATAGGAATTTTCAAAGACATAAAGGAGTTTGGGAAAAAATATAATTTGTCATATCATGTGGACTTTGATGGCAAAAAGATGAGAAATGTGAAAAGATCAATTACTGTAGAATCCAAAAAGTATAATAATATACAATGAGAACTCAAAAAAAGTTGTAAGTATACAAAGTTTGAAGTATAAGATCAGTTCTACTATACCTTATGGACTAGAAGGGAAGAAGATTTAACAGATGGCTAAACTAGGACAAAACATGCAGAATTAGGTAATATTCAATACATAAATGACAAAAACTACGACATGAATACTAAAGGGTAGGAACTTGTTATAAAATTAATAAATTGTAGGAAAGCCTGATGCTTGACACAGAGAAATTAGATGTAGAGACTTGTGTGTGAAAGCTACTTGGTTGGTATATCCTGGTCCTTACATTTTCATCTAATTTCTTAAGATGCTAATGAAATGAATTACTTATCATCAAATATAGGGAAAAGCCTAATCATTAAATGTCCAGAGGTCATATAACCTATTAAAAAAACAAAAAGAGCTTTGCATAAGATAATTAGTTTCCAGCCCTACGAAGCACATTAAATTGAAAGCGTACCTCCATGACCATCATAAACACCAAAGAACGATGTGTGACCATCAAGATCTGGCACAGCAGCATGCTGGAATTGCAATGTAAGAAAAAAATTGGTACATATGAATACATTAGAAAATAATTATGCGAGTCAATAATACATGGAAGGTAATCGCAAATAGTTTAAGAAATAGCCAAATACAATTGATACGAGAAGCCATTCCATTTCTTTATTAAAAGAATAAGATTCATTATATTCTGAATAAACCAAAACCAGAGCTGGTACAGGACAGGTTTCTTAATATGTCAACGTACCTGCTTTTCACTAAGTTAATACAATTGCATGTGTATGAGTCAACTAAGGAATTACAAAAGAGTTCATTGTATAAAACATGCATGAGTATTACCAGAACTACTGTGAATGACCTCAATTGGCAAATGTGAAGGTGGGTTGCCCGAACAAGAAAAAAGGAAAACAGCATTGAGTAAGATTCCTTCACATTAAAAACCATGGAAAAAGAAACAGAATTTTATAGGAACATAATGCAAGATCACATCTAGAATAGACAGATAATGATGGTGCAATCAATGTCATCTGAAGTTTTTTGTTTTTTCATTTTCATTTTCATTTTCAATTAACATTACAAAGTTTTAGCATTTACCGCATCTTCCATATTTGCACGCCAACCTTGCATAGATGACAAACCAAATCTAACTCTAGCATTCCCACCATCTTCAGAAAATTTCTCAGTTTTTGGAGTGCTTAAGTAGATTCCCATACTGAGCAACAGGTATGACCATTAAAAGTCTGTCAAAATGTAGAAGCAAAAAAGGACAATAAAAATATTCAACTCATATATGTACCATCACCTGTTATCGCGCTGCTGGATTCTCTTAATACAACTTGCTACTGTTGAGAGAAAAGGACAAAATCAGCAAACAAATAAATGCAGTTAGCTCAAACAACAAGTAATCAACCCCCAAATTTCACATATAATGTGTGATACATCTATAAGAGTGATGGAGAATGAAAAAGCAAGTCAGCCTTATTGTTTGTAGGAAACAAAAGGAAAATTTTAAATAATTCTTCGACTATTTCTTCTGACTGAACGTCAACAACCGCTATCTGTATCTTCATGAATCCAAGGAAATGGCAGTCCCCACGGGGATGGCGTGGTGGCTAAGGCACGGCGGTGCTTACAGAACTGGCATGAGTTGATTCCGGTTAAAGTCTAAAACTCTTTTCTGGATTCAAATGATTCCCACGTATCTTGGCCACCACGTCAAGGCCCATAGGGCCCTCCGTGATTTACCCCCCTCGCAATGGCCATGGGACAAGCCAGTGGGGACCACTAGGTTGGCGGTTCCAATCTTTTACAGATGAATCCAAGGAAATAGTAAGTGTCATCCCAGAATGCTCTAGTTCTGTAGGAAGTTTTTGACATTCCAGTGTCAACCTTTTCAGTATTCACTTTCATAATAAATTAGTGTGCTTAGATGATTATATAGGAAAGATTAGCTAGAACAGAAGGCCTCAAAATGTGGTCAATCACAGAAAACATGTATCACATGTTATTCAAGCCTAATATTCGATACAAAGCATATATAAAAAAAGGATAATTGGCGGTTTGACGATGAATAGTGGCATTGCCTCACAGAACATGAGAAGTCATGATACTGTTGAGTCCTGGTTTTCAGTTCACTCACAAACTGGTTTAAACCAGCAAGATGTTATAAACTTAACAGCGTTACATCATTCTCTTAAAGAATTATAAGATACAATTCATGCCCCGGAATCGAATGCTTTCAGGTATAACCACGGAATTGATGATGGTCATTTGTGAGTTTGACTTTATTATGGGTGGATAATGTGGCCTTTCCTTATTTGTGATAATATAACAAAAGAGCACTAAATGTACATTCAGTATATAAACAATCATAACTTTCTCAAAAAAATAAAAAAATAAAAAAATAAAAAAAATAACATAACACTGGATGCCCGGTCGAAATGCACTGCGTCAACTAGGTTCATTAAGAGATAGTCCCACAAGAGCAATTAGGTAACCATCACTTCCACAGCTCTATTTCAAAAACAATCTTTGCTTCCATTCAAGAAAAACATGTACAAAGCCAAAAAGAATCATTACTTCGGCATAAATTCTCGAACAGTAAATACACCACTATGCTCGTCAGAGTCCACCGGCCCTGGGTCCAAAAAAAGAAACAAATAAAAAGGTCTTGTTCGTATGGCCTAAGTACACTGACTACGAGGTCAACACAAATTCGATCTCAAAAAAAAAAAAGAACGAAAGAGATACATAAGGAACTTGTAAGCAAGAAAAATTCTCAATAGGTCAACAGTACGCAGAGATCAAACGAGGAGGGGAAACGGAAACCTAAGCGACGAAGCAAAGGATCGATTCCGCGAAAGGGCGATCCGAGTAAAGTAAGGATGCAATGGGGACTTACTCACGAAGGCGCCTTGGATCTACGCTGCCGGCGGCGGACTGGAGCCGTTGTGGAGGGAAAATGGGAAGAAAAAAAAGAAGAAGAAGAAGAAAAAATCAAGGAAAAAGAAAGAGGACGGCAGGAACGGAAGAATTTATCGGAGACGAAGGATGGGCAATATTCTTTATGGATTTTTTTTTCCTATAATTTTTCTATTTTAAGGGTAGGTGCAATTCTATTGAGTTTTTGAAGACTGGGCGGCGATCCTGTAGATGCCACGTGCCAGCATTTAATGGCCAAACCAAGTAGACGAAGGCATGGAACCGGCGGCGAGGAAAAGCTTAAAGAAAAATTCAACATTTTCCACGAGATTCTAGTAGCATTCAAAAAATCGCCGTTGCCGGGGATCGAACCCGGGTCACCCGCGTGACAGGCGGGAATACTCACCACTATACTACAACGACATTGTTGCTTCTCTAGCTTTAAGATCTGATTTTATTAATAAATTTTTTTTAGTTGCAAATTTATTTATTCCAATTTGTTAGATATTCTCAATAGTTACAATTGTCAAAAACATATTTAACAATTTTTGTTTGTTTACTTATGGATTGCTTAAGATTCATATATGTTGTTTGTTCTTTCCATCATTACATCACTTTTTTACGTTTACTAGATTATGGAAATTTAGGCATTCAGAAGAGTTGGAGTTGCAACTTTTCATATTAACTTTTCCACGATGCCAAATGAGATATCCAGTGTTTTTGAAGCCCGACAAGATCGATCAGAATAACTACTTTTGGCTATTTCAACAGAAATCAAACAGTATTTTTGTTCAGCCACAATACTCACACTGCATCGATCTAAACCGGATTAGCCTCGTTGGACCGGCCGGCATCAAGTTCAGTTTTCCCTTTTTTTTTTAAAGAAGAATAAACTCCATTGCAATTTAAAGGAACTGAGTGTTATGGAATACCACTGTGATCTACATCAAAAAAAAAATGCACCAATTAGTAATAACAAACTTTTAAAGATCAGACCTGATTAGTCTGGATGATACATCAACGATCAGTATATATGCTGTTAGTAAATTTGAGGAGTGTCCCTTTTTACGAGTAGCAGTCGTGCATTCTTACTGCTACTATAAGTTCAGTTTTCCCTTACTTCAGTGCTTTCTGTTTCGACGAGCTATTTGCAGTATTGCACTGGGATATACATGCAGCTAGGCCCTCTGGAGGGGCAAAAAGTCTCTGATACTCGGTGACTGCCGCACATGATAAGCATTGATCGAATCATCTGGTAACTCGTTTTGCTAATTTAGCTTGCGAACATCTTCGCTGAGCTGCAGCAAATGTGCCCGGAGACTGGACTCCTGCACCTGTTTGACAAAGCAGTGGAAAACCACAGTTGATTGTTGGCATGCATCAGATGGTATTGACAGAAGCTTCCGAGTATAAAAATAATGTAAATTTCTGAAGGTCCAATTGCATGGAATAACTTTGTTACAGTATGGTTCAGCGTTGCTATATGAAACCTACATGATTTAAAAAACTGTTCCATCTCAAGATGGGCATAGGTTAAGGCTATTGAAAGTCCTAAGTTTAAGTTTATAATTTCAGGAGTTTCTTGCTTGTCCTAATTCTTAAGGAAAGTCTCACAAACTTTTTGTTATATAAAACAATATGATATTTATTAGTTCAAGAGTTTTTTGATGGTATTAATTTTAAGGGAAAATTTTGAAACTTTAGTTATATGATACAGTATACTTCTAGATATCGCTTTGCATATAATAAATGCTCACATAGTTGAGACAAATTCAACTTGTCGGCGATAAAGATGACAGTAAATTAAACTTCAACAATAAAGCGAAAATCAGGATTATTATACTCTTTCCACTCTGATATTTAAAGGACTAGCCGTCATTATAGACTAAACATAGACTTTTCTCAGCCTTGTCCCAACCAGATGCTTGGCAAACAACTGTGCAACATTTCAGTTCGTAGTTGGTAATTTTCAACTTCATAATTTCAACTCTTGTTTCTTTTTGCTTGGCATCAACATGGAAAATTCTATATTACTGCTTCATAGGTTTAGATGCAAGTCAATACTGGACATAAGTAGATCTGTTTTCCTTGCGATTTATTGTTCATGTTTGTGTTAAAAAAGTTGATTCCAGATAACTTATTATAATGATTGAAATGGTGTTATAAATCAACAGCAAACACACACCAAATCAAGCAAGAAGCTCAGTAGGAATGTATAATTTGATTGTGTAAAACCACAGTTTATCACAACAAACCTGCTCAGCTGCAGCAAAAGCTAGTAACTTCATGCATTCATCAAGCATGTATTTTTCGTTTTCTGCAGCAGCTTTAATCTCAGAAATGAGGCACTTTGCAACTTCAACCTAGTAAACATAAAATCCAAATAAAGAAGTCATTATCAAACTCAAAAACACTAAAACAATCAACCTGAAATGAATGAAATTAATTCTATCAAAATTGAAAAAAGGGTTCGTGTATGTGAAATGCACAGATATAACTAGGCTCCTTTGAAACCGTAACTATGCATCAATGTTCAGATTCTCCCGCTGTGTCATATTAAATTCAGACATAGAGAACTTCCTCTATAAAATTTAACCTTGCTATCCATTTTGTCTTCTGAAGATTCTAAAACACAATTTTCATTCTCAACGTGTTCAAAACTTTGTGCAAATGGATGTCTTATGATATTTACAAACCAGGCCATCATACAGAATGTGACCTTGGGCAAAATCTTGCAGCAGATAATACCAATATTAAGTTTATTCTCCTGATCTAAATTTGATTGTTTCCCAAAGAAGCCAATGGGTCATGACAACCAATTTCATTGCTAAAAGGTGTCTCACACAAACAACTGCAACACAATAGAGAAGCATATTGAGTTCCAGGAGGAAAAATGTAGAATATGCCCAAAAAATTATGTGAGAAAGAAAGTTACTAGACTAGCTCAGAGCGAATGCATGCCTATCAATCCTAAGTTCCTCAGTGACAAAAATATGAGTTAAATAAAATACTTTTAGTGGTAAATAGTGATAATTTTACCCTAGACAATAAGCGGCAGACACAGGAGCCCATGGACTGTAATATATCAACTGCTGAACTAACTGCATTCTTCATATCAGTTATAACTGCCTGCAAAATAGAGACAAGAAATATTTGGTTGATTAAAACATAGATAGATATCTAATGTTGTGTGTGTGTGTGTGTGTGTGTGTCCTTCATCCAAGCAGTATTAGAATCCTTCATGCTACAATTATGAAATGAAAATTAATTGTCAGCATATAACACCTTTGCTCCTCCTGTAATAGGGAGTCGAAGAGTGCTTGAATTTAAAGCTTTGATTGCCCCAGACAAAGAGCTAAAGTGATCTTTTTCTAGTGCGCCCCATTGTTCGAGATATGCCATCTAGAAGATTTTCCAAACAAGATCTCTTTAGAAATTAATAAGAGTAAAAATAAATGAATATAACACAGAAAAATGATGGTCAAATATCTCCAAGCTTACATTAGAAGTAAAACAATCTTTAGAAATATTGTGATCAATACAGAAGTCAAATAGATAATTCTGATGTCATGTAAATTTAGACGATAAATAAATATTACGTATGTGCCAATGTTTTATAGATTGGAAGAATTGTAGAAATGAGGAATATTTGAATACCAAAATGATATAACAGTCTGTTTGAATCATAAGATAATTTCTACAGAAAATGAGCTGAATATAGAGAGAAAATCACTTACTGGATTTCTAAATCTAGGAAAAGAAAAATAAAATAAAATTAGATAATATATTCTTTAATTGCATTGACTTAAAAAGCTTATGCTCTGGGGTCTAGTTGGTATTCCAAAGATTCATGGCACGATTACCTCTTATAAGAACGCTTAGCCATAAAATTTCTTATGGCTACAAATTGTACTGATCAGGATAAAATCAATCGAGTGTATACTGCGTACTGTGAGGAATTTATGAGGGAAAAAGGACTGAATGAACCATTTCTTACCTGTTCTTTCAAACTAATACCCAACCTCAAGTCCCCCTGCAATTGATGCACATCAATCCTTTTCATGGTGACAGAATTACGCAACATTGACATATTATTCCAGACGTTCTGAAGAAGATTCTGTAAGAGGACCAAAAACAAAATAACCAAGTTTGCCGAGCCAGATTGTACTGATGTAGTAATCATGGTTTTTTTGGAACACAAATATGGACATAGTGGTAGGATGACAATGTAGCAAAACAAAGACTAAACAGAAGATTCAACTTATCAATCTGTTTTCCCCTCTCCTAATATTTTGCTTATAATGAAGAGCTAGACGAACAAAAGTAATCAGGTAAAGCATGTTAATAAAAGTCTGTTTTTGCATCATCTCAGAATAATAGTAGATGACATAAGCTAATTAACAAATTCCATCAAGCATGAAAACCTGTAGGAAAAAGGACAAAAGGTATGGTAAAAGAAGGATGCCAGATATTGTATGCCAAAGATCTATGTGAGAACTACTAATTAAACATTATTAAACAGGACGACAGAGATGAATTTACAAATAATTAAAGCAAATGTCAGATACAAAATTAATGCAATCATCATGAATATTTAATATTTCATACTTATAACAATATGAATAAACACTAAAAATTTTCAAAAAAAAACAAATTAATGGAGTTTAATAAAAGAAGAATCAAAGGACCTGCTGACTTAAGAGTCTATAATGATTAAATGATGTAATCTGAGTGACCAAAACCCGACCTCTGTCCTCGTTCTTTGAATTGACAATGCCTTGTTTGTTTGGGCATTGACAAAGCACCACCGCATACTTGCATTATAGAGCAACTTTAGCTGATGAGCATCTTCTATCTCACTGGCAGTCAACTTTCCTCTTTGCACATCACCACTGCACTTAAAGACAGAGGATGTACCACCTGCTCTGCTAGTAACATTGGTTGACAATGATATTGGAGAAGATGGCCTTGTCCTCAAGGGACTCATCATCCCCTTAGATGTCGATGATGATGCTGATAAAACCTTACTTGGAGATGAAGGATGATGCAAACCTGGGATGACTGATGATCGAGATCTAGGTGATGAAGGATGCAAACCTGGAGTGCTTGATGACTGATTACTACTTGGGCGTTTTGCAGACAAGGACCGCATAGTAGTTTGTGGTGAAGAACTTACAACAGGTTTTACATCTCGTTCTACTTTTCTACCTACATGATTCAATGATTGTCCAGATGCATTACTTGGCGAGAACTTGGAATCTCTGGATGCACTATCAGTAGAGATATTGATTCTATTAGGGGAGACCCCTCGAGAAGCAACTGTTCTTGCTGATTTGCTAATTTTATCAGATAGATCCAAACTTCTAGACATCGCACTTGGAGGCAATCTCCCTCCCATCATAGCTGGCCACCGATGTTGGTCTAAGATCTTTGCATTTGAGTTTCCTGGTGGTTTGGAATTCTCTGATTGGTCAGATGTATTTCTTCCTCTCAAAGGAGTCCTCTTCCTCTCAGATACAACATCAGCTAAAGACTTAATTGATTTAACTGAGGAGGAATTTGCCACCAATATTTCTCTCTTTTTTTCCTGAACTACAAGAGATTCTGACTGGAAAGAAGAAGATAGGCTCCGCATTGAAGGCCACAAACCATCTCGTGCCTTGTTGCTGAGCACATGTCGTGTGGCATCGTGAGTTACGGTAACATCTCGTACTGGAGTTGCTGGTCTAGAAGATGGAGAAGGTGGAGTGGAAGGTCTAGATGGGGATGGTGGTGCAGAAAACCTTGATGACGGCTTCACTGGTCTCCTCTTCTCAGCTGACTGGGATCGCTTAGGCATTGACATCCCAGGCACAGTGGGCATGTGACTGTGACTAAAAATTGGAGGGGAGCATCGTTTTGAGTTACTAGACGGTGAAACTGGAGTGGATGAGATCCCATTCATGTATCTAGAAGCAACACTGCGAGGCTTAAGGGTGGACCGAATGGTATTGCTTTTCTCTGAAGGGAGCAATGGTGGACCAGAATTATCTTCTTCCAGAGTGGACTTCGACTGTGCTGTAGCACAAAGGGGCTCAACGCTACGTGCATCCATTAAGTGCTGCCTTCACATGATACTACATCGTCGAGTACAACACTACCATAACCACAAATCTGCCACAAAAGTCCCTGCATCAGCTAGGTGAATTCATAAACGAAGCAAACCAAAAACACCAGTCAAGCAGATTTCATTTTTCTTTTTTGGAGGAAATTGTGGGTTTCTTGATCACGCAAAATTGAAGTCGCAAAGGAAAATCATGCATAATGGTAAACAAAAAAAAAATAAGATGAGAGAATCACACAATGGAACTTTCAGATGAATCCTCACACCAATTCATAAGGAATAAAGCAGATCAAAGCAAAAAATATCATGATACTACAGGTAACTGTAGAGGATGAGAGCACTGCGGAGGAAGGAAAGTAAGCAGGGCAGCTGGTGGAAAACTAAAAGACAACTAGCAGATTTCATGGGAATAAGCGAAGAATCGCCAAGTCCAAGATGGAGAATCGCTTGTATTCTAGCCAATTTTTCATACTCGAGACACAGAGATTAATATCGAAGAAAGAGATGAGTGGCAAAAGTAATGGGAACAAAACAAGATCTAGGAAAACGAGAGTTCACCTGCAGACCGATGGCGATCCTTCTCATACTATGCGGAGGGCGTGGAGATTCTAGGGATTTTAGAAAAACCACTCGTGTCCGAAAATTTGAAAAATCAAACAGAAACAAACAAACAAACAAATGCAAAAAAAAAAAAAATCAAGTTCTTACATGCACAATGTATATCCAGAGCTTCAAATCCTCAACTAAACCCCATAGATTTCATCAATCGGAGACAAGGAAAAAAAAACAGACCAAACAACGAAGACAAATTCAAAACCCTTGTGGATTCCAAAAACATTATTTTAGAAGTCTCCGACTAAATACTTCGAGATCACCAAATATGTCAGTTAGAAGCATCTGACCTCTGAAATCCCACCGCTACGAGGCGCCGCCGACGCGGAATCCACCCCAAAGTCGAAGAGGGCCAGCGAAAGAAATTGGGCGAGAAATATCGAAGAATCGTGGTGCAAGAACAAGAAAAGACGGGATTTTGGTGAGCTTTCCTGTCGAATTCGTACGAGGAAAAGGAGAAGGGAGGACGATGGGGAGATGTTTCGGTTAAGAAAGGCGTTGAAAGATCGTGCGATTTTACTACTAAAATAGCAGACAGAGTCTCAGAGAGGGCAGTAGATTGCACTATCTTTATTTTGACATTTTTATAAAAAAAAAAAAATATTAAACAAATTTATAATATTAAAATAAAAATTCTCTTTTCCATTAAAAGGAAAAAAATATAAAAATTATGTTTATTTTTTATCGTCAATTTTTCAATAATAATAAAATAAAAATAATAAAACATTTCTAAAATAAAAATTTTAAATTTTATATCAAAATTTAATTTCTATTTATTTATAATAATATTTATATTATTTTAATCAAACAGAATAAATCTCATTTTTCATGATATAAATATTGAAATCTATGGATGCGTCCACCTCTGAAATATCATAAAAAAAAATAAATCATGATAAATCTTTAATTATTGAGACTAATAATCAACGAGAGACAACATAGCAAATCTAATTTTCGTGATTCTTACCATAAGGATCATTCTCGGTGGCATAATTTTAATTTTGGAAGTGACGATTTTTTAAATTTTTTTAGTGTGTCCTGTGCACTACATTTCACTTCATGATGACAAAGTCAACTTTCACACTTATCGAAACAAAGTCAACCGCACCCTGCACGGTTGATATAAACTTGTAGGCTTCGTTGACTGAGGAGGAAGAGAATAGAAACAGTCACAAACTCTTCTATTGCATCGGAAAAATATTTTCCTTTTGTTTATTCGGCGGACGGGGAGATTTAAAATTTCAGGGTCGATGGATTAATTTCTTTCATTTAATTATTTTTTAAAATCGGATAAAAAGATTCCTTCTTAATTTTTTTTCAATTAAGAAAAAATTATTTTTACGCTTATCAACCGCACATTATATTTATTATGGAAGCGATAACGGATCAATCTCTCGTAAATGCGAGGGTGTCATTTCTCCATGCGCTAATTACTAGTCTCAAGGACCAAAGATTTACCGTGATTTACCACCCTTATGATGGTCCAAAGACGGACTGATAGGGGCCGCTAGATTGACGAATTCCAATCTTTTACACCAGATGATCACCATCGTCATTAGTCACGGTAGAGAACTCGATTATCATCGTTGTCCATCGACATCCTCCGATAATTTTTTTTTATATTCTTTCTTTTGTTGATTTCTTTATTTTCTTACAATTTTTTTCCCTTTTTTCTCTTTATCCTTTATTTTCCTAAATCTTTAAGAAGTTAAGTGAACGTGGGCTTACAATTTAATCATGCAAATACGTCCACGCATAGGATCCTCTTGCACATTTGATCAATATATAAAGGTGTTTTGTTCACGGATGAATTTATAATGTAATATTTCTCGAAATGAATGATTTTCTACGTAACTCATATACGAATACTCATGAATATTTTTATTATTTATTGTTGAATCGGATGAGCACTATAGTTTAATCTTTGAATCGTAGGAGATCGAATGATGGATAATGGAAATATCCTTACAGATGAATTATGTAGGATAATATTCTTGTATATATAGAAATATTATCTTACACAATTCGTCCATGAGTACTTATGAGTATCTCCATTATTCACTGTCTGATCGGGTGTGTACTATAATCTAATTAATCCTTAAACTCTAGATGATTAATTAGATGATAGACAATGAAAATGTTCACGAATATTCACGAATGAATTATATAAGAGACAAACTATTGATAGATGAGCAACATTTTTGCACCCTTCATTGCTTGTCTTTCTTTCTTTTTTTTCTTTTTCTTTCTCTTTCCATTACATCTCTTCGTTGAAGGGAATAATGCCGAGGAGGTCGGGTTGTTTATCTATAGAGAGCTATTCCTTAGTCTTTAATTTTTCTTAAATATTGTTTGTTTGTTGACGAATTTTGTTTTTCTTTACCAAGCGTATGACGGATTTTAGAAACATTTTAAGCTCTACTTTCCTATTGATTGATTGATGATGTAAAACATTGCTTTTTGATGAGTAAAAGATTATAAATTTATGAGAAACACAAAACAATGAATTACTACATTGGTCGTGTTTTGCCTACGAAGTCATTTTCAGTGTCCAGATGATCATCTAAATCACTTAACAACAGAGACGGATCTAAGAATATTTAGAGGGCATGCCCCTTCAATCTTAAATTATAATAATATTAATTTTAAAAATAAATAAATAAAATTTTGATAATATATATAATATATATATATATATTATCAAAATTTTATTTATTTATTTTTAAAATTAATATTATTATATTTTAGCATGTGACCTCTCCTATATAAAATATTAAATTCATTAACAAATAAATTCTTGGCCGATCAAGGATAGAGTTATTCAAATCTAAAATGAACTAAGTCATTGAAATGATTGTTTCAGTTTGATTCGATTTTTTTTACAAGTTTGAGTTTTGTTCGAGATTGACTCGGGCTTAGTTTATTTAGATACTATCGATTTCTCGTTTAAAACTTGTTTGGTTAATTCATAATTAATCTTTGTTCATCAATATTTATGGGTTAAACACGTTCTTCAAATATATTCATTTAATTGACGTTATATATATTAAATAAACATAAATAATCTTTTACCAACTCGAACTCCAAGATTATGTTGCTCACGAATATTTAATTAGTTCATTTGCAGCCACAGGAGAAATTGTGAACTTAACTGAGCCAAGTCATACAGTTGAAGATGGCACAAAGCTTTGGTAAGACTTCAAAATGAAAAAAAAATAAATGGATTAAATTGAAAAAATCGATTGAATTATTTGAATTTGAAAATTTAGTTGGTCTAATTGGAAATTTAGTTTTTTTATTAAAAATTATCGGTTTAGTTTCGGATTTAAATTAAAAAAATTTGATTTGATCGAATCGATCGATTTTAACTGAAACAATCGATTGATTTGAGTTATCAATCGGTAGAAATATTACATCTCTTGTCGATTAGATTCGTTGGCTCTTTATATAGATGATCGGTGATTGGATCATCAGTCGATTGGATATAAAAAATCAATTTTGTCAGTTTTCAATCGACCAAACTGATTTTTTTTTTTTTTACCAAATCGATTCAGTTCGGTAAAAAATTTCGATCGATTCGATTTAGTTAAAAAAAATTCAATATATTCGATTTCGATCTTAATCGATTCGATTTTAACCGATGGAGACTCAGAGAGAAAAAACTGCACCATGCACAGCAATGCTCAGTAATTCTCAAGGAAGCCATGCAGCAGGAGAAGGAAATTGAGATCTCAATCCCCAAGCACCAAAAATTCAGATATGCAAGAGCAAGTATCACTGATCTTGATTTCGCAGCCACACGAACAGTCCTTTAATTGCAGGCTTCAGCTCGGACAATTAATCTGGAAAACTTCTCGCCCTGAAGAAGCTGTGGATACGCCAGATTCATTCAGCTGCAGCCAGTAGCAATTTTCGAAAGACATTCCATCAAATGGCTTGTGCTCATGGCATATTTGAAGTCCCGGGGAGCGACAACGTCTATCGCTGTACGTGCCAGTGATGAGCTCGACGAGCATTTCTCTGCGGTGGAAACTGAGAATTGCATTGGCAAACAACCGCTTGATACCTGAAAAAACAGTGAACTTCTTCCTCGGATAAAATGGCAATTCAGAGAGGATATCGAAACATGCATACTGTACATAGAATTCTGATACGCTACGTACCTTATGTTGCGCGACTCGTGCGCGACAACGTCTCAGATATCGGATCAAAATTGTGATTGTACAGTGACGGAGAATGCACAGTATTTTTTCCGTATGATTTTCACCGTTGTCGTCGCTGATTCATCGACGGCCGACCGGATTCCGATTAGCAATCGGCCGAGATCCGGTCGGCATCGGAGTCCGGTCGATTTCCGGCTAGATCGCAGTCGGAATCCAGCCGCGATCCGGCTGAACTCCAGTGCCGATCGGATCGCAGTCGATTTCCGATCGGATTGTGGTCGGAAATCGGCCGGGATCCGATCGGACTCCGGCGCCGATCGGATCCCGACCTGTTGTCGATTGGAATCCGGTCGGCTGGCGATGAATCGGCGACGACGGTGAATCGCTCGAAAAAATCGCCGAAAAAATACCGTGCTTCGTCATCAATCGCGATTTTGATCCGAGTTAACCGAGACACTATCGCGATATTTAATCGTAAGTACGTAGCATATCAGAATTATATATATATATATATAGGGTGAAGACTAGACATTTCTATCTTTTGCAATTTAAAGGATCGAGATAGTGGATAATATTCCATAATCAAGTCGAAAATATATAGAGTAGTCCGAATTTAATATTACAAGAATACAATTTAAACTTATCTGTCGAGATGGTATATGTCATCCATATAGGAATAAAAATGTCGAGTCATACGAAGGAGCAATCTCCTCAAAATAGATTCGTCTTTTCCGATGGTACTACAAGGTGACGCAGAATGCCTATCTCCTAAGATAAAATGACGGAACAATTAGCACAATCTAACATGGATTGTAGTGACGACTTGAACAAATATCTCAACATTATAACGAGGGTTCTATCAAACAAAAAATAATCTGGTAGAATGAAGAAAAACTAATGAAACTTGCTCTTTCTTCCTTCCTTGAGATGAAGAAAGTTTATGAGGAAGAGGTTTCTCTTTCTTTCTCTCTTTTATCATTCCTCCTCTTCTCTTAATTTTCTTTGCTTTCTGAAGAATTTCTCATGATGCATTACCCTACTCTTTATAAAGAGAAATTAACCAATAGTGAGTTTGTCACATCCATCTTTACATGGCTTGCAGTGATAAGTATTTAGGTATGCAAGTCATGTGAAGCTTAGGTGACAATACTACGTCACATGTCTAAATCATGCATAAGCATATGGAGGATGAAACAAGAAGTGGTGTCTTCGGAAAGGCTTAGTGGCCAACGCATATAGATATTGTATCATAGAACAACAGATCAATCTTTTACAAATACGAGAGTGTCGTCCCTCCATGCGCTAGTTATTACTTATTAGTCTCAAGGGCCAAAGACCTACCGTGATTTACCTTCCTTATGATGGTCCAGGGACGGACCGATAGGGATCATTAAGTTGACGGATTCCAACCTTTTTGTATCATGAAAGCATGAAGTGGCACTAATCATGAACCATAATGGATTAATGGGGTTCCATGATGGGCTCTATGACTATACGCTTAGGCCTAATCTACATGGACTTATGCCTTAATTAAAAGCAAGATAAGGTTGCGTACAATGGATTCCTTCTCCGATACCCCACGTGACAGAAGCTTCGTGCACCGGATTGTAATTTTATATCTTAATTAATTGTAGACTTATACTCTAATGTACAAGCATCATGAACTTGTAAGAGTTCAGGGATATGAGTGACCAAGAAAAAGAATATTATGACATATACTAATTGATTTATATGATTCTATCACTTTTTGACTGGTCTAATACGTGCAATAGCATTCTTATAAGAATCATTTGGACTTGTGTGATCCGAGCCTTAAATTCATATTCTTTTCTTTACCATATATTAAATTAGGCATGTTTATTGGTTCCGCGGTTCTGGTTCCAGTTCAGTTCTAATCGGTTCCAGATCCGTCAACGTTGGAACCGATCCGAACTGTTTCAAAATCAGTTCCGGTTCCAAATCGATTCCGAAACGGTTCCGGATCGGTTCCGAAACGGTTCCGGATCGGTTCCGAAACGGTTCCGGATCATCTTCCTCGAACTTGAGCTTCCATCAGAACCGGTTCCGAATCGGTTCTGAAACGATTCCAAATCGATTAGAATCAAACCGAACTGGAATCGGAATGGTTCCGATTCAATTCTGGAACCGCTTTATCCGAATTGATTTCGGTTCCGAATTTAACGAATTAGTTCCGATTCGATTCCGAATTGAATCAATCCGTTGAGCATGCTTATATTAAATATCATACCACTTACATGCGAAATTAATTTTACCCATTATATATTTTTTCCATTCACGTTATACCGACCTGTCTTCCTAATGCAGAGGAGGAAATAACTTAGCGAAGACGTTATTAAGAACACGGTTAGTTTCGCTTGAACAAGACATTATTAATCATTTGTACTATTTTAAAACATTATTTAGAGAATATTTCGATATTATTCAAAGTATAAAAATTTAAGTATGGCCATGAATCATTCGAATATCCAAAATTAAAGACGTTATTAATTTTTAATTGAAACATTTGTAATATTTTATATTTTATCATACCCATCACTTTTATTCATTTTAATAATTATATTCTGAAGATAATTCGAAAAGAAGATAAGTTTTGAGCGGAATCTAGAAACTTTTCCAAAAGAAAGACGATAAGGGTAAATAAATAAACAAATAAATGCATATATATATATATAAAGGTCACAATGGAAACGCACTTATGTCACCCTCAGCTTACCACACCGTCTTCGTCATTTGAGCAAAAAGGTGGGTCCCTCTCGAATTAAAGAAGTCGAACGGTACCGAAGAGTCTCGCACTGGCTTCCCGCGGCGGGATCAGCTGGTGCAGATTTATGGTAACTTAGGTCCGTCGGCTTAATAAACGGGTCTGGATTTATCCGCCCCCCCTGTTTCCTTATTTAGGCACTCCACCGCCGACCATGTCCTCTTTGGCAGGCGCAGATTAAAAATAAAAGAAAAAAAAAAGGAAAAAGATAAGAGAGATCAGATTCTTCTCCTACTGCCCTGCTTTGGTGTATTTGGTTCCTACGCGATCGATCTGTCGCCGAGATCGGTTGGTGGAATTCTAGAAGAAAGAGTACGTCGATCGAAGAAAAGATTATAGAGATCGATTGTGAAAGAAGGGTTACCTGGATCGATCTCACTGTTCTAGAGATTGAATTGTGAAAGAAACAGTACCTGGATCGAAGAACGCAAGGGAGATGAAGCCGAGGGTTCTCGAGGAAGATCTGTTCCCGTCGACGCCGGGGAAGGTGAAGATCGAGCGGACGCACGCGCTGAACCGGAAGCTTCACCGCTGCTTCGCCTCGACGAGCACGCTCTTCCTGTGGGCGCTCCTCCTCATAGCCCTCACCGCCTCCTACCTCAGCTTCCGGAGCTTCGTCGCCACGTCCTCCCGATACCTCACCGCCTCCTGGGGAGGCCACCACTGGGAGCGCCAGATCCGCGCTTCCGCCGCCGTGACCCGCCCAGATGGGATCACTGTCCTCGTCACCGGCGCTGCTGGGTTCGTCGGCTCGCACGTGTCGATCGCTCTCCGCCGCCGTGGCGACGGCGTCGTCGGTCTCGATAACTTAAACGCCTACTACGATCCCTCCCTGAAAAAGGCCCGCAGGGCGCTGCTGGATTCCCACGGGGTCTTCGTCGTAGAGGGCGATGTCAACGATGCTCGCCTCCTCGCCAAGTTGTTCGACACCGTGCCCTTCACCCACGTGATGCACCTTGCCGCTCAGGCCGGCGTCCGCTACGCCATTGAGAATCCGGCCTCATACGTGCACAGCAACGTCGCCGGCCTCGTGACCCTCCTGGAGGCCTGCAAGTCCGCCGATCCGCAGCCCGCCTTCGTCTGGGCTTCCTCCTCCTCCGTCTACGGCCTCAACGACAAGGTCCCCTTCTCCGAGTCTCACCGCACCGATCGGCCGGCCTCCCTCTACGCCGCCACGAAGAAGGCCGGCGAGGAGATCACCCACGTTTACAACCATATCTACGGCCTCTCCATTACCGGTCTCCGCTTCTTCACCGTATACGGACCGTGGGGCCGGCCGGACATGGCCTACTACTCCTTCGCCCGCAACATTCTCCAGGGCAAACCCATCACTGTCTACCGACGCCGCGACGGCACCGACCTTGCGCGCGACTTCACCTACATCGACGACATCGTCCGAGGGTGCGTGGCGGCGCTGGACACGGCCGAGGCGAGCACGGGGAGCGGCGGAAAGAAGCGGCAGCCAGCGCAGTACCGAATCTACAACCTAGGCAACACGTCTCCGGTGACGGTGCCGGCCTTGGTGAGGATCCTAGAGCGGCATCTGAAGGCGAAGGCGAAGAAGCACGTGGTGGAGATGCCGGGGAACGGCGATGTGCCCTTCACCCACGCCAACATCAGTTCGGCTCGAGCCGAGCTCGGCTACAAACCGACCACCAACCTGGACACCGGGCTCAAAAAGTTCGTCAAATGGTACCTTTCTTACTACGGTTACCGCCGCGACCACAAGACCTCGTAGGGTTAAAAAATTATTATTATTTATTTTTTAGCATTATTTCCGTTAATTTGTAGGTGTTTATTTATCTACTAATTTGTCACATAAAATTTCATATTCGTTTTTATTTGTTTTTACGATCGTGTCTATCGCGAGATCCGGTCACCGACTCGCCGGCGGTGAAGTAAAGCATTTGACAGGCTGGTCTTTAGCAAGCGGGCCGGGCATCCTCCTATTCGATCCCTCGACGCGGTGTACTCCTAGTCTGACGATTGGGAGGAGGGGACCACGTGGGACCCAGTTTTGCGTGATTTTTTTTTTTTTTTTATAAAATACATGGGAGCAAAAGGTGGGCCCGGCCCGCGCAGGGCTAAAGAGTCGAGGATGTTTCGAGAAGCGCGGAGAGCCATGCAGAGCTTCACGCCAAAGCAACGGTCATATGGCCGACGATATAACCGTGGAAAGAGAAACAAAACATCTGTATATCATTTTTGATAAATAAAAAAATTAAAAAAAAAAATACTTTTTGGCCATCACGAGTCGTTAAGTTCGTATGAAAATATTGTGGAAGGGGAACGTTTGAAAAAATAATGCGGAAGGAAGAGGAGTCACAAGGAAATGCTTGTGGGAGAAATGCAAGCAATGTTCTCGTGAAATTGTAGAAGATTAAAAAAAAATTATTGAAAAAGGCATAATATGTGGAAAGAAAAGGGACAAAAGAGATCATTTGGTGAAGATTAAAAGCCATATGATGCCCTTGACTTTTAATAATCTCAGAATGACCACATAGATAAACACGTTCTGTCAGAATAAACATGTCTGTCAAGACATAAATGAAGAAACTCCGATCTAAATAAACATGTCTATCAAGGCATGAATGAAAAGATTCCGACCGAAATAAACATACCTACCAAAGTATGAGGACTCCAAATGAGATAAACTATCTACCGAGGTGACCATATTATATTCTGTTCGATTCAAATTAATTGATGTTGCTCTTGATAGGATCTAATATGGAGATTTCATTTGACTCGGATATTAATTTGACTTCGCTACGTGGCAAGGAGCATTTTGCCCACGTCAGTATGCATAAAATTATTCTTGTTTATTCGATTGAACAATTCGATTTTGAAATCTAAACAAAAATCCATCATATCGGTAGTTACGAACAGAAATAATTAATTGCCTTAAAAAAGGTTCCTGATAAAGCCTGCAGGCCTATTTGTTACCAAAGACGAGTGCAAGTACATAGAGATAGAGATCAGTGCAGTCGAGTTATTGTGACAATATATATATGGAGTAACCAAAGAAGATGGAGTGTCTGGAACTAGCTAGATATGGTGGGGTCCCTCGATCATATATAGAACATGATGGAACAGCCATCTGTAAGCAGAAACAGGAAGTTTATTCATGCGAACATAGGAGGCGAGTACAAGATACATGTAATTAAGGTACCTCAGAGGAAAAGCTTAATTAGTGGTAGAAACACATGCACATACATACGATGGACGACACACATTCAGCATAAAATTAACTCCGCTAAAGCTAGATCATTAGCAACGACTACAGATTATTATTTAAGTTTGTTAAACCCCGTGGCCATGAAGGTCTATCGTCCTCTTAAGAAGAATCACTTTCAACTCCAGGAATGAGATATACTGTGCAGTCTTCCTCAGCAATTCCTCTAATCCAATAGCAGTGCTCCGGCAGCATCCTGGGACGAGCTTCTTGAGCCTCCTCAGCTTCCTTAGCACCGCATGCTGCAGTGGCGTCTTCACCATTCTCGATCTGCTGATTGCCTTCCTCTTCGTCGCCGCTGACCTAGCCATGCAAATCAGCAACAGAAGTTTGAAGAAGTGGAATTTAAGTTGGAAGAGGGAGTATAAATAGTCACACTTGAAGCCGGCCAGTTACGGATAAAAACTATATTATTGGCCTCCTCATTCCTCGAGGCATATCAAATCGAGAAACAGTGAGTGTTTCTCGATGTGGTTGTACCAAGAAATTAAATGGCACAGCGATTGAGATGCAGCAGAGTCTGGTTTGTACTTCATCTGGTAGCGTCGGAGTTGTTCCTCGAGATGACAATAATTAATTGAAGAATTTGCAGGAACTATTTACATTAGTTGGATCAGCTCAAGAGGTTGAGAATTAACTGCAGGAAGACAAAGTGCATGTGAAACATCTCAGTCACTCGTGGGTCGCATTAAGTTATGCATGCATGCATGTATGTCGCACATGTCTTCTAGCTCAGCTATTTCATCTCGGTCTAATCTATCATCCATCAATTTCTTGAACACTACTACGAATTTCAGCTACACCTCTGCGACCTGGTGACAATTTCCGATGCATGCATCTCCCGTAGGTTTATCTTCTGTTTTACAGATGGATTAAGCATTTATGAATGATAAGATAACTAAATAGGAGTGCTCATTTAATTTATAAAAAAAAAAACCTCAAAAGGGATGACTTTATAAAATTATCTTTGCCCTCCGAGATGTCTAAATCGATAGTAGCCAACAGAGTTAGGACAAAACTTAGCTAGTTGGTGACATGATGCATCTTACCAGATCACCAGTTGCTGTCAAATCCATTGAATGTGGATGATGAGGCAATAGAGAGGCTGTGTTGGATTCAACGCAGGTCACTGCTGTTATCTCCATCGCGACTGTCACTGCAGCTACGATCTCATGGATTGCATGCCTACTCTGATCTTCTAACACAGAAGATAATATGAAAATTATCAAGCACTGACATTTAAAAGGCAAATCTAAAATCTACTTGAACATAAATTTTACCAAGGCAGCGTTAGAGACATTTCTATAAATAGTTCTTATACATTTATCGATTTTTTACATGCATCATGTATATTTTGAAATTTTCATGCATTATCATATTCTAAGTCATATATTGCAATTTTAACAAATCATTTATTATAGAATCAATGGTTGTGATGGATAATCCAATATCAAAACAAGCACCCTACGTATAGACTCTCCATAAAGGACCTGTCTGACAGAATTTGTCCCAATGTAGGTCCAATACAATTAACAGGTTAAGACTGACCTTGCAACTCGAATTAAGGGACAAAAAATTGAACTATTTCTATATAGATAATATCTAGAGAATCATGGAGAAGATTCATCTATACATATATAACTAGCTTGATTTGATGATACCCACGTTATAGATATGTAAAGTTGAAATTCGCGACATGGACGAGTGATTCTAGATTGCAGAACAATAATGCATCATATGATTCTCTATATAAAATTTATATTTTTTAAAAGAAAAATCAGCAATCATATGAAACTTGTCGAGCGTTGCACAAACCAGGTCAACCTCCCAAGCAAATAGGCATGAACTTGGTGTTGTGCATGGTTGCAACCATTAAACCTGATCAGATGAAAGACATTATGAAAAATTCTAAAAACGAAGTATCTATTGATTTTTCAATTGAAATATAAAAAAAGTTACATTAATATTATTTAGGATAAAGTAGGCAACTAAAGCAAGAGAAAAATGAGATTTCAAAAACTACACTCAATCTTTTTGACCTATTCCATTGAGCTATCTTCAACGAGTTTTTTTTCCTGAGAATTTTTATTTCTCAGATAGCTTTATTTCTAATGAAATAATTAGTTTGGTCCTTACCATCTCACTTCTAGGCTCCAAATGTTTTCACCTCGATCGCATTGTCGAGCCTTTTCATCTGATTCAGATGAATAATCTCTCCTGCCAAATAATTAATCATTCTCTACATTAACCAATCTTTACCCTATCATACATCTGCACCTCTAGTCTATTCAATGTCTTCTCGTTCAGGTTAAAAATAATCTATTAAAATCAGACTTCCACAAAAAAAAAAAAAAAAAAAAAAAATCGCCACGTCAACTGTCCCTAACTGAAAAGGAAAGTAAATCGAGCAAGTGCGAACATGGACTATTTCAATAAACTTAGACGTCTCATGAGACCGACTCTCATTTGAAGAAAAATTCACAAATAACCGTAGTTATAGATTAACTCAAAAGTTCCTGATCATCTACGTGGACATCTTACCACAACATCATAGATTTATAGTCCGGGATTTTAAAATCAGATTTCTACGCTACTGTGTGACACAGAGATCATATGCCATGGATTGCGAAATCCATTATAATTTTACCAAAATCATTGAGAGAACTTTATCCACATGAACTCCAGATGAATTTAAAAAAAAATTGTTACATCATAAGTTCATGTCATGATATTGCATCTCTTCTTAGTCAATAAAGACGGTTCATATGTCTACTAATCGATACATTGATGGACGATGATGATACTCTTGCTCCAGAAAGTGGAAAAGAATTGTTGTACTTTTGATCTCCATTTCCTTTTCTGTGTTAAACACCTTTATGTTGCATTTTTTCTTTCATGTTGTTCATTTTGACCCAGGAAGTTATCCTTCACCTACAGAATTTGAAAATATCCATGGTACACCATTCAATAAAACCCTCAGCATAGACTATTGATGAAAGAGCATAGCCCGATTGTTCAAGTGCTGACATATTTGTGCTATTTAAACTGTCATGCATTTCTCTTCTCTGTATGTCTCTTTTGAAAGTGTATGTTTGTCTTCCTCATTGCTTTGTTATTGTTCTCGGTCATTTGTTTTGCATGCAGGCAAGAATGATGCAATACATCAAGTGATCCAATTAAATCATATATTTCCATATGGACACATAAATAAAAATGTTTGCAATTGTTTTAAGTTGTATGAAGACGATCAGAATTCAGAACTAAAAAAAAGGGTCAACACAGATCTCCGATCTCTCCTCCCAGGAGCTACTAATCTATGAAAATTGACTTTTCTATACGAGCAAATCCATCCTCGTCGTTAATGGTGGTTCTGCCATTGGGACTGGATAAGCCGAAAGCATAGCCCGGCCCAGACTTACCTAGTGGGTAATACATATATACATATGGTGTGTTGCAGTACGACGATCTTGTTTTTTTCCCTCCTTTCGTTAACAAAGGATTGCCTGACGATACTGCGACAGTGCTACGTTTGCCAATATCTACACTAAACAAATAAGTGACTTGTGATTTTCTAAGGGGTGGTGGTATTTACCAGGCAGCGCTTTAGGTTGACTTTAAGTATTAAGCATATCCCACGTTTCTCCGTCAAGTGAGCATGACAAGGCAACGGACTCTGTGTACCAATGCCTGTTTTACGAGCCCGGGAAGATCTAGTCAAAAAGGTCAATACCCTACACAACTCCATAAACCATAATATTTGAGACATCAATCAAAGCATAGGCAGCCTTTCCATTTCGTTTTCCAACGCTTAACAAGTATAGTCATTTCGAAGGCATAACCATGCAGTGAAAGTAACGAGCTGGCAAAATCTTGGCAGGATTCTCTCAACATCTATTTAATAGCCCCTATCCCTAGCTAGCTACAGTATGGTTTCAGAGATTATTATCCCAAAGGTGCAAACCCTAGAATGCAAGAAATCTTCAGTCGTCAGGTGATCTTTTGATACTTCCTTGGGATTTGCTAGTTTTGGCTTCCCTTATGAACAAAAGATTTGTTATGTAATCTGCTTTCAGACATCACAGAGCTGTTGTTTGGCGTAGGCAGCTCAACAGTCGCTGCATCCTGCAGCTTTCAATGAGTGTAATGTCAACTTCAAGTCCAGAGGCTTTTAATTAGTTACCCCTAGTCCTTTCAGCTTTCATTATGTATCTGTTTGAGGTCAAAGAGTTCATTGGCTATATATAACCCTTCCTCACACCACACTTCTAGTCTTCTACAACCACCTATCCATTAATCTACGTACTACGTGCATGGACTGATCTTATTAACATGCGTTCGCATGCCGGAGTGGGTGAGCTATGCTGCAACTTATGTGTGGAAGATGTCACTGATTGTTACTACTAAAATTTGTCCCTGGTGTTATCCTCTCTGAGCTTTTCTCTTTTTTTTTTCTTTTTTTTAAAATAATTTTCTTGACCTTGCAAGACCTTTAATTTCTTTTAATAATTTTTATATTATTATAATTTTATATAATTTTAATTTTTCTTATCTAATTTATTATATATATTTTTTGTTTTAATCTCCCTTCTCTTTTTATTTATTCCTTCTATCTATCCCTCTTGAGCTTGATTGTAATATTATTGTAATTTGAATTCTTAATATAAAATGGTCATATATTTGAACTTTCTGTTCATTAATTCTGTGCAATGTGGTGCATTGCTGATTCTTGTACTATTACGGTTAGCTCTATAGAATACAAGCATGTTTTGTATTAGAATTTTGTCACATCATGCAGTTTGACGGTGGTATCATAAATCATTTGAAAGAGGATGTTTGTTAGGACTTGGCACGCGGTTGTAATGTTGTAGAAATGTAAAGTATTTCAACTAGGCTTCAAAGGGAGAAGAATCAAGACATGTATGGCATAAGTAGCAAAGCACTGAGTGGGCAAGACAATTCACCTTGCACATAAGATGCATGGGTTGATGTTGTCTACAAACTTCTGAAATGTCCTGGTTGCTTGAGGAATAAACAATTGTGCTGCAAGTTGCCAAAGAAGTTTCATGCATGTGAGGCAATGTTGAAAATTCATCCATACTCTTGTAGACAGTAATAATTATGATAGATAGAACAAAAAAATAGTTAGTCAATCTTAAGATTAACTCCAAATTTTCCCGTCATACTAGCGAAGATCTTTGTGGTGAGTCGGACTTTGAGGGACAAGCTTTAATTTAATAATGAAAGACGATCATTTTGTGATTCACCAATCTAATTTGTTTATACAGTGGAGAATCCTCAACTATAATAAACTTACTTTGCAGTATTACTCCCATAAAGAAGGTGACGTGTGTTTATTTTTCACACAAGTTTTAAAGAATTAAAATTTAAATTTTCACATAATGAATGTAGTCGACTAGCAGTTAAGGCAGGGGAATCAAACCTTCTGGATCAAGGGGCAGAAAAATGCTAGTCAGCAGAAGGAAACTGAATTAGGCGTGTTAAATCTTTATCACCACTGATAAACATAGCCAGATCTTCCTGAAATATTCAAACAAAGAATCACTGAGCGTATACAGAAACATAGCCAAATCTTTACAAAGGTTCAATTGCAAGACCAAGTGGCCTTGATCTTACAAGAGCATAATTCAAAGCAACTACCCATTATTCCCATTATGCATCTCGTATTATATTGCGAAGCTAGTAAAACTGTTCATCAAATCAATTAGCTTCATGACGCTGACAGTATTTGGCACAACTATTTAGTTTGCCAAGTTGCAAGTAGATAATATTGCTAGTGATATCTAAATTAATTAGATTGCTTTTTATTCCTTTTACAAACATCCTGAAGATGTGTTTGTTGCATATAGCGTGTAGCTGTTTCTTACGATATATTAATTTTTTTCATTGATTTGCGTCAAAGGCAGTTTGCATGTTGACTATCTTCTCCATGAGGAAGAGTAGAAACAAGGATGGTCATACGTAGAAACAGTTAATTTTCTAATGAAAATTATTCCTCCATTGCTTTCAGTTCTAACACAAAATCATATTGATACATACGTAACTGAAAACAAAGCCATATTTATTTTCAAGTTCGTCAGCTCTATTACTTTATTTACTACCTTATGCTTGAAGCAAATTCGTCAAGTTGTGATGGATGTGTCGCAAGCTGTGTTCCTTTATGATATCTGCCCTGATCTGGGCAACATGTTCATCAACCAGTGAATACTGGTCCTGGTGATCACACAAACAGCACCAACTCAAACTGAAAGAATATGAAATACAACAAAAAAAAGGATTGAAAAACAACAAATGGACGAAGCATTAACTGATAAAAAGAATTCATCAAAAATCAGGCTCCAAGAATTGCTTAGTCTGCAAAAGTAAATATAAAACCAAGCACCAAGAATGTGTGCCACAGTATGAGTTTAATTTCATACAAACAAGTCAATAACAAGAAGCACAAAATACCTGTGAGAGATTAGTACCCAGGTACCAGCTGCACTGTGAAGGCCAGTAACTCTCACTCTTCTCATCTCTCTTAAGTAAACCAGCTCCATTGGTGTCAGCATATGATCGGCATGCAAGAATAAAGCTTGGAAAATTCAACTACCACATTATGGAACTGACAGCAAATTTTATTAAAGAAATCTAAGTCATTGAAATTCTTCACATTCCGTCTTCAGAATTCAGATGACAGAGAAACACAGGGCCAACCTGAGCGTTGCTCACTGTAAGTGTAATGGACCTTAGTAATGCCAAAGCCGGTAACTAGTGAACAGAATGAGAATGTAACTCGAGTTTAAAGAGGTTTTTTCCTTTGCATCTGCAAGCAATGCGATAGTTCAGTACTTACCTTAGCAACTTGCATATCTTCCCAGTTACTAGGTTTGATGTTCACCAAATGATCGAATCGAGTTTTCGTTAATTAAAGCCACCGCTATCGCGACTGGGTATTTCCCGGCGCCTCCGATTTCGATCTCCGATTTTTGGTGATAAATCGTATGCACATCGTAAAACCGCCTCGAATTCGCAAGGATCGCACATATCATCTGGATCATCTTCCAACTGGTAGTAAACGGAAATCGGCTAAATTACGCCAAAAGTCGCATGGATTTCCTGATCTTTCTCAAAACCGGACGATTCCTATTCCAATCCGATTGAGTACAACCGAGGAAACACAAATCTAGAATCGGGTAAGAAGAGGAATCGAGGAAGAGACAGAAGGTGGAAGGAAAGATGAGATAAGAACCAGTGCAAATGACTGTTCCAGCAGCGCTCGAAGAGGAGTACAGAGACATGAGCTCGGTTCGATTCCAAACAGATTGCTGAAATCAAACGCAAAACCCATTTAAATTAATCAAAGTAACCAAATAATTTGTACCGTCGCCGCTATCCATAGCCGGTGGTTCTTCTTCGCCCACAGCGGAAGAGACGCAGAAGCATGATCTTCTCTCTTGTTCGCATCGGCCCTCGATCGGATAATCTTTACCCCAGCATTTTCCTCGTTTCTTTCCGAATCCCATGCCCAGTTGTCAAAAGTACCACCTTTTGTTTTTCAGATTAAGAAAAGGAATCGCCTTTGAGCCCTCTCCTGCTTGGCTTTCGCTTGACGTGTAAATTTTACCCAAAGTAGCGACGTCAACCGAGGCTTACAGCTGTTCTTCACTTGAGCTACCGCCGTCGCCAAGAACAGGGATAAAACCTAGCCTGGATCGAGAAGAGACGACGACGAAATGGAGCTCGTGGAGGAGGGAAGCCGAAGATGAGTTCGAAACCCTATCAACTGTCTGCGCTGGTAGACAAATGGATGGAGTTGGTCGATTACAATTACAAATCAACATTCCAACAATTACTGTTTTACCGACTCGCGAACTCTTTGAGGGCATTGTTATGGTTGCCAAGATGTAACAAATGAACTGATTCCAAATTGCAATGAACTTTACTGTGTGCTGTTTTCGACTCGCGATGCTAATTATTCTCCTCAAATCCTTCCTTTCTTCTTTCGTATTTCTAAGCACAAGAAGACTGCATGCTTCTGATTCAAACTTTGTTTTTAACTAATTCTTCATGGGATAGCACCTTGCGAGGAATTTTCTTCTTCTTTTGATGGTACTTTGCATATGAATACCACACGCCCCCAGCTGTGTTGATGACCAAACCAGTCACATTTAAAGCGTGTAGTTGAACGCCACCCAACAAGATGAACCCAAGGGTCTGGAAACAAACTAAACCGAGTCAAGAGTTCATTCGATGAATTCAGGACGTGTCAGTTGATACTCACTGTGGAACCGACGCCCTTGAGAACTCCTACGATCGTGGTCGTCAAAGCAGAGTTCACAATAGTACACCAGAACATCGTGAAGTTCAGGATGATGCCCATTATCAATGACAGAAGAAGAATCAGAAGGAATGTAAATGAATATGCCTGCCATGTTGGAAAAACATCGAACTGTTAAAAAAAACTGATAATACACAGACGGAGGAGACTATTTGTTCAAAACTGGAGGCAGATGCAATCAGCAAAACTGAGCTGAACCAATCATTAATTGAATGATTATGATATCAGAAGAGATGATAAGAATAGTTGATTGCTTTTATCAGTTTATGGTTATGGAATTACCTATCATTTTCCTAGCCAACACCTTCAACATACTTTTCTTCTAGTCCAAGTTTAAAATTACTGAAAGGAAAAGAAGAAAAAAAAAAAGAGACAATCTTTGCGCGAGGTCCTTCACAACGTAGAATCAATGACGGGTGGATAAACATGACTCCTGAGAAATAGGGTTGGGAAAAACTTGAAAGGTCCAATCTGACTTTCTGACACAATCTGAAATGAGAGTTTGCATTTTTCTCAGGCCAGATTTAGTCTTTCTGCTTGAATTTTGTATCTCTAGTCAGATCTCAAATTCTTATTGTAGAATCCAATATGATGAATATTATCCTAAGAGCTTGTAACATTGTAATTTGCAGGTCTAACTAAAATCCTTCACCAAGCCAGACCATTTCAAAGGCCAAGAAAGCTGGTGGACAACTAAGAAACCAGTGGTCTAAATTCAATCGGACTACACACGATGTAGACTTACTATTCCTCAATGTTCCTCTACATAAGATAATACTTGTCCTAGAAGGAAATAATAAAAAATAAACAACCTATACGGTACTGGCTGCACTGTTGGATCTGCATCTGATTTTCAGTATAATAAATGATAACATGATAGGACTCGGATTTCAAACTTTGTGAATAACAAGTACAAGTGATGCTTTCTATGATGTAGTAAAATTTGAAAGTTTACTAACAAAAAATATCTCAAGAATAAATATGATTTGAAATCATGGAACTGAGATACTAGAGGTTGTTTCTGACCTTTTCGTACAATAATGAAACAGAGTGTGGAAATTCTCCTGTTGCTATGATAAGGAAAAACAGAAATGGGAGAGATATCCAGGCATTATAGAACATTATTTCAACAGAAGTAAGCCCCTCCTCTGCTCCAGATTTCTCCACCAGCACCAGATACATAGTCTACAATCATGACCAGCTGTTAATCTAATTGGGAAAAAAACATGTGCATGCTAGACCAGCTTAACAACATTTGTTAATAGCTCACACTTTTTTTTTTTTATCAAACTTTCCAATATCTAACAAAGTAAAACATGCAGACACGTTCACCTGGAAGAAAACAGACGTGAGGGCCATGGTGTACCCATAGAAATCGAAGGAGAAGTCTCCTAGTGCTGCAATGATGACTCCCACAGCAGTGAGGATGACTGCAAGAGATACCTGAAAGGTCATTTAAACAACCGAGTAAAGCCAAGTAATAATTGAGCGACAGTATGCCAGGTAGATTCATATTCAGGAAGGCCAGTTAAGATAGATTTATTTGAAATAGGCAAAATCCGAGACTGTAAATCTGTAATAACCCACCCCATGTATAAAATTCAATTTCCTCAAATCGAGAGAAGGATACTCATTAATATTCTTTTTGTGCATTTATCTTAGGTCCCTTGTACAAACAGAATCTTAATATATTATGCAATTTTCAGTGATATTGCTTCAAAAAATATCGTACGCCAAAAAAAAAACTAAATTAATTATGTTAAACTATTTCCTTCAGATTATTCTGAATACCCTTTTTCCTCGTCAGCAAATTTTTTGAAAACAATAGGACAGTCAAAATACAATGTCGCACTAAACATGTATTGATTATATTCTCTTGATGAGTTTAAAGATAAGAATAAAAGATGTGGAATTTCTTATACCAACGAAAATAATACCAGTCAGAATGTTCTAATCCATCCAATATTTGTTAAGGCGACTAAACATTATAAATTTAATTTTAAACAAAACCTGGAGTTAGAATACAAAGAGGTCAAATACAAAACGAATAAGCAACATTCACTTCAAGCCACTGATTTTAAAAGCCGTTGCTCGTGCGTCGGGGAAAAAAAGAAGATAGCAAGCCAATTTTTTACCTGAGTTGAAGGCCTTCCCTTTCCTCTGAGAAATCCAACCACCAAAACTGCAAGAGGGGTGAGCCTCTTCAAAGCTATGTACATTGGAATATTGATGCCCTTCAAGCTTGCCAATGCAAACGCCACATTGGCATTGTAGAACACCGACACTGGAAGCAGTTTCTTAGCTGTCGTTATGTTCACTTTGGCTTTTGTATGTCCCATGACTTTCCCAAAGTGTATGAGAAGGGCTGTGACCAATTGCTAGTAAGGGATATGAACAGAGTGAGCAAAAAAGTAACATCCAATCAATACAGTGCACGCACCTAAGACATAAACAATACCTGCAAGGTAAGGAGACTCAGAGAGTAGCCATACTGCATTAAAACTGCCTTGTTAATGAACACCATAGCCATTGATGCTATACCATAAGAAAATGCGGCAAACAAACTGCAAATCAAAAAGCATCTTCAGAGGGGAAATGATAATAATCTACAATGACAATTTTACCATCACTATTCTTGTTAAAAAGAATATGTACACCAACAATTGAAGAAAGCACATTTCTAAAAAGTCATCCAGGTCATCAAAGCAATCACATCTATCCATCCGACCACACGAAACCGATCCAAATTTCCTGATTCACTATTGTGTAGGACACTACCAATATAACAATCGAGCGACGGAACGCGTCTTCAAATCTTATCCAAATCCAGTAAGGAGAAAATAATCATGCGGTGCAAAATGGCATCTTTAGAAAAATAGTGCATAGTCAACTCGTCTCGCGTAGCTTAGATATCACTGAATCGTCCAGGCTTAATTTGTTCATCTTCAATCATGCATGCAACCCATCTCCTATTCTCTACCTGTCGAGATCAAAATTTCCAGATCCCGATTCCACCTCCCGCAAACCCACGAAATTGCATTTGTAGTCAAAATCCTGACGAGGAAAGAAATTTACTCAAGCTTACCTCGAGAAGGGAGTGGCTTGAGTCTCCATGCCGTTTTCCATGATAGTTCCGATTCGAAACTCTGCGTCACCGGCGTCGATTCAGGCTACCAGAACCTGCAAACTCTGATCGCGTACGATTAGGGTAAAGCTTGGAGCAGGCGAGAAAGAAACGGAGCTCGGAGCAGCGGTGACTGAGAAGGGGCGAGAAGCGAGGTGGAAACAATAAAAATATAAATTGCGTGCGTTAGGGATTGCTCGCCCCCCGCCTTCGCCATGTGCACGACAAGGCGATTCGAGAGCGACGATGCGTGAGGCGTTTACGGGTTTCGGATTTCTGTTTTATTATACATGGAGTCGTATTTATGGATGTGTATGCATGTCCATTTGATGTATTTGTTATACGAGAAATAAAATAGTAGCTCGATTCTTGTTGTTGTTCATTGATATAAATAAGTCTCTACGAATCGTGTGTTGATTGGGATAAAATAATACTTGTAAAATGAATACGAATTAATTTTGAAAGATAATCTAAAATTTTTCTCTGGATTAAGATGATACTCTTGTATCCTGACCAATCATGTCAAGATTAAAGACTGTCACAATTTACCTCCCTTACAATGGTTGTGAGACATGCCAATAGAGACTGCTAGGTTGACGGTTCTAATTTTTTGCGAAGTGATTGATATAAATAAGTTCTATAGGGATGACTTGATAATTAGAGCGATATAGATATTGTTATAAATGTGTAGAGTTTAATTTTGAAGAAGATCAAAAATCCTCTTTGAAAATCATTGTGGTTTCTAACTAAGGCTAAGGGTCAATAGATTCGCCCCTGATTTACTTTCCTTCATCAACACAGAGAGATCAACAATGAGGGACATTGAGACTAACATTTTCGCCTTTTGCTATAAATGACTTATATAAACAATGACATATAAAATCGATTTATTTTATTTTTTAATAATCTAGATGTTCAGATTTCATGGCTCGACTAGTTTTAAGGATGCGATTCGATCTCTCAGTTGTCGCACATCGCGGTAAATCAAGAAATCGATGCAATGAAATCAATAGATAATCTCTACGGTTCGATCCAAATCCATTCACATAAGCTCACACTTGATCCGTCTACGAAGAATTTGATATAGAATCTTGGAGCAATGCTCACGGGAGGATTCAAATTGTGACAATGTAGCCTAGGAGCACCCTTTAGCTCATAACCATGTGTCGTGTCCCAGGGGTGTATAATAATTAATTTTTGATCGTCAAAATTCCACGATTAAATCATATTTTTTTGGGGTGTATAATAATCAATTTCAAAAAATCATATTTTTTTATATAAAGATAAAATTGCACTGAGGATGATGTAAAAAATATAATAATATTTAATTAAAGTATTTCTAAGGATTAAAATTCGCTAATGATCTATGTTCAAAATTTTAAAATTTTGATTTAATCTGAATTAAGAGAGTTCTAAAAATCATTTGATTGTGTTAGTAAATATAATATGCATATATCTTTTAATTAATTTATGTCAAATTTATCTCAACTTTATAAAATTTTTAAAAATTCATAGCTCTTAATCTATAATCTATATCGGAGAATCTATATTCGAGATTCGGTTATATTTAAAAGGTTTCTAAGAATGCAATGGTATTGATTTTGAGTTATTTTGATATTCCTAAAGTTATTGATGGTTTTGACAAAAATTTACTGATGACTTTACGGTGTTAAAATTTAAAAATTTTGACAATGGAATCCTAAGAACACTTAGTGTTAATGAGTAAGTACAACATATTTAAGATCTTTTAGTCACCTGTACCAAATTGTATCAAACTTATAAAAATTTTAAAATTCCACAATTTTAAATTTAGATTATGAAATTCAAATCTTATGATATGGTTATACTTGGGAAACTTTAAAAAATGTAATAGTGAATGATTCTAAATTTCCTAATCCATTAGTAAGAGAATTGAATCAAAACTCATAATTATTTTAAACACCTGTAAACACATCAAACTAAATTATATTTGTATTATTTTAATTGTAACCATGTCACTACAAGAAAATTATCATATATCCACGGTAAAAAATCGTAGGTAAAAGCTTGAAAACCGTAGATATATACCTCAAAAACCTATACCCACGGAGATCTATTTCTGTCATTTTTACTATGCCTTTACCTACGATTTTTTTGTCATGGGTGTAACATATAGTGATGGTACCCATTACTGTCAGAAAATATCTCGACTTATACCTACGGATTTCTTTGCGTCACTATAGGTTTTAGCGATAGAATTAAATACCGTCACAAATAATCATCAGATAATTACCCATAGTTTTTTTCCGTGGGTATAGCTTATAATCACATGATTTTTTTTTGTGGGTATAGATTATAACCACACTTTTATTATGAAAAATTAAAATTTAGAATTCAATTTATATATTTAAATTTACATAAGAATAACAATCATCTTTAAAAAGGCTCCAATTATATTAAAAGTAAATTATGGTAGCAATATTACAAACAAAGAAATCATAAAAATCTAAAAAAATACATATTATGCTCCCATAAAGTACATATATATGGTGCATAGAAAATAAAATTTCAAAACATGATATACATGAATCACTAACAATCAACAAAATGAGCACCTTCGCTTTTAGTTATCACCTGCAAATTAAATTATAATGAAACATTAATATAAGTGAATGTATTTAACAAAATTAACATCAATCTTAATTAAAGTTAATCAAATTAAATACCTACTATATTCATAATCTCCATGAACTTTAAAATCTTAAATTGCTTTGATCATTTGACTTACTTGAAGCATATGAAACCTATAAAAAAGTATGCAAAGTTTGAACTAAGATAACAATTTAAGGAATTCTTCATGATGAATGCTAAAACTAATTAAATTAGATGACAAAACTAATACAGTGTTATATTGAAGCATAACTTCTAGTTAGAACCAACAGACAAGGAGGACAATTTGAATACTTTTTAGTGTAACAGTAAATGAATAGTACTGAAAATTGAAAATATAATTGGAATTTATATCGAAGCTGATATTTTTATATTGCATGGAGAACAAGCTTTTCAAACAAAATATAAATGAAATTTTATCTGATGTCAACATACCTGTTCAGCTGCAAGTTGTAAAATATTTTGCACAACTTCTCCTAGCAAACAACTTTGTATTAATTTTATCACATTAGTCAACAACCCTTTAATATGCATAACTTCTTCACGCAAATCTTCGTCTGTAGATGATGTAGCAAAGTATTATCAATTATAATTAAAAATAATCCTCTTGATTAATATCATCATCAGAATTGCTATCGTCATGAATAGCAATAGCATAAGAGCTAGCACAGATTCTTAACACTTTATTCATAAATAAAATCTAGCACAGATTCCTAACAATTCCTAACATCATTATAATTAAAATGATCAATAAAAATATAGCACAAATTCTTAACAATTTATTCATAAAAGTTGTAGTAAGTACACAATGTCAATATAAGTTGAAAGATTTCTAAAAAAAATCAAACAGATTTTCCAAGGGCCAATTATACACCCTAAACCATATGTGGCTAAATTTGAAGGTAAAGAATGAATCTTTTACGTTTTTTATGCAACAGTACAAGATAGATACTCACAAATATTTTACATCTCGACGAAAAGATGCCAAAAATAAGGTATTGTACTGCCAGCGATACACCCTGTCATAGCTTTATTATACTGCCTGCGATATTCCTATTATCCATGACCAGACATCAGATCAAAAGTATAGTATTTTTTTCATTTGTCATTTTCCTCTTAAATAACTGTCAACTTTTGACAGTACAAAAGCCCTATGTTGGTTTAACCATTATAGAGCAACCAAACTAACAGACTATGTTAAAGGTATTGCTTTGCTTTAGTTTTCATATATGATGCAAATGATTTTTGTTTCTAAACTAGTGTCATCAGTGTATTATTGCAATGAAATAATAATAAGAGAAATAATAAACAAGATGTTCACTTAAGCTAAAAGTATTAAGAAGAAACATCAGTGAAACTCTCTTACCAAGGATTATAACATCTATAGTTCCAATCATTCTCAGTAGATAGACCATCTTTGTTTGAAATATCCTACTCATGTCAATCAAAACCATTTGTCAGCTTATGAAATATTTGAATTAAATGACAAGAATGTTGTTCCCATCTATTTAAAAGCCAATTTATACTTCATTAATATACCAAGTATCTCAGGACCTTGAAGTCACCAGCAAGTATGCTGATAAAGCATGTGACACTTCAACCTAGACAAATATTAATTAAAAAAAAACAAACTTCCAAACCTTTGTATAAGATGTTGAAAAATCAATAATTTTGAGATGATGAAATCCCTGCAAAAGCAAAGAATAGGGACGTTTATTTTCCAGCATATGATACCATCATTTGTTAATCTTGCATTCCAAATTTCTAAACCTTTGCTAGGAATATACAATCTGAAATTGGAAAAGGACTACTCCATCTTTCATGAACATACAACTAAATTGAACAACTAAAACTACAGGTAAAGAATACCCATATCATTCAAACAAATGATGCTACCTGATTTGCATTGGTTTCAACACTGAGTTTCTTGCTGATCTTATCTAGAGCTAGCCACTATCAAAAAGATGGTCAAATGAAATGAGGATGAGCAACTAATAATCATGGCATAAGGAACAAAATAAATATTTGGGGTGAAATAAACAATTATGTTCTATAAGGTTAAACATACTACCCATCTAGAAAGCAGTACGTTCTGCATTTATTTTCTACACCAAAGCCTCCAAAGAGCCAAAGTCTGTCAATTGCCCAACCAAGTGAGCTATGAGGTGACTCACCTCCACCTTCCTGCATACTTATTCCATTATCATTTTTGTGGACACACACACACACAAAAAGAAGAGGATATTCCATAGTGTATTGGGCAACTTGCAATTACATTTACAGACTTTAGGTTTTGCCAGAAGATTGTATGGTTGATATGACTTATACACAACATTAAACCCTCCTATTAATCCAATCTCATATTTTTTTTCAGCTCTCAGATGTCTAAATGTCCTATGCAATAGATTATGGTCAGCTAAGCATTTTTTTTCTTTACGATTCAAGACATTTGAATCATCCTTACACGATCATGGATGATACGACTGCTTCTAAAACCCAAAAAACCGATTGGGAAAACCTTGATGGATCTGGAAATCATCAAAACCATCAAGTCAAGAAAAGAGATGGAAAGCAAAAAAACCTCCGCCATTGAACTGGATGACACTTTGCAATCGAACGACCACTGGCGCATCACCCTTCGCGATTGCCACACGAGTTACTGGCGGATGCTCGATCCGGAAGCCACATCGTCACCCTGCCATGGACAAGCCGCCCTACCGTGGCTAAGCCGCCTTGCTGCAAATTCGCAACCAGCCTCGTGCCGCTCCACAGCAGTCAGGGTGTCGGTGCCTCACTGTGAAAGGAAAATAGGGGAAGACCTAGCCGGTGCGGCCTCGGCCTCGCGCAACCTAAGTTGCGGTCTCAACCTTGCATGACCTAGGTCACAAGCGCGACCACAGTCATGGGCATGGGCACAGTCGCGAGCGTGGTTGGAACTGTGAATGCGACCTCTTGTGACCTAGGTCACAGTCGCGACTACACCCGACATCGGTCGCAGGTGCAGCTACTATCATGGGCGACGGAGGACATCATCACGCCCGCGACCACACGTGACGGAGGTGGGCACGAGAGCAAGAGAGAGGGTCGGGAGAAAGAGAGATCAGGAGAAGAGATGGTTGGGATTAAAGAGATGGGGGAGAAGAGAGGACACGAGATCAAATGTGGGCTGGGAGAAAGAATTTAGATAGAAATAAAATATAGATTAGTTAGGTTGGATTAATGGGTTTGAATTATTGGATTCTATTTTTATTGATCCTATATCTAATAAGACCTAGGCTTTAATCAATTAAAATTAAACTTAGGATATTTTATAGAATATTTCATAATTGAAATTTTCGTGGTCTCTTTTGCAAATTAGCATATGCATCAACAATTTAAAATATCATATTATGTTATGATTTAATTTTTCATTAATAAAATTTGTCATCATAAATAATTTCATAAGATACTTTAATATTTAAAATAATTTATTTTAATAAATGTCATTAAAAAATATTTATAATGACAGTGAAACTTATAGTGACGATAAATTATAAGTATAGGTATATGCTACTTATACTCATAGTAAAATATAAGTGTAGATATATATATCCAATAGCCATAGTATTGATATCTGTCCCTATAGTCTATAGTGACGATGTCATATATATGTGGCTATATGTTATCTATACTTACAGTTTATATATGCGTAGCTAAAATTTACCATGGATATATGATAATTTTCTTGTAGTGTGTAGTTAAATTATATTTGTATTAGTAAAATGTTAAGAAAAAAAAAGATGCATCCAATTATTGGAGAAAGAAAAAGAAGATCTATTTTGAACAAATCGATAATTTAATATTACATATTTAATCGATAATTTAATATTACATATTTAATCAATATATAGTTGCACGTTCTATAAATATTCTGGTGGATGATGAAAAAAAATATAAAATATAAATATTATAGCTCCTTTGATATTCTCAAAGGCTAATTACTTCGAACTCAAATGATGAATAATTCATAGTTAAATGATAGTCATGAATCTTAAACTATCATCACAACATCGAAACTTGTAATCCTTTAATCCAGTAAAGTGTGACGGAGTTTTATTGTTCTTCTCAACAAGATGAAACAACTTTCTTCACTCTCTCTCACTCAAAAAGAAATGATGTATCATCGTTCTATTTTTAAGTATATATAGGGAAAAAATTTCATGAATATGGAATAATTCATTATGTTCCTTTACAAATTACAACGTAGAGGTGGAAGATTCTCAAAAAAAGGTTGGGTGATAAGTGCACGTTTCATGTAATTATCCATATTATATCAATCTTTCAACCATCTCTTGTTTATATTTCGACAAATGTTTAAAGCATAGGCTTCCAAAATAACTCAAACGGTGTCTTATATTTCAAAATTTATTTAAGGGACACTTTATTTCTTAAAATCGCTTTCATAGGATGCCAAATCAATAATTCACCGAATAATTATCTGCTTTTTAAAGTAAAGTGATGTACGTTAACTTTAATTAATGCGATTTCAATTGGCTAGTTGCTAAAAAGGGGGGGGGGGAAAAATTAATCGACTAGAAATTCAAAATTCATGTTAATTGAGCAACATTTGTTTTTTTTTTTGAGTTTCTCTGACTTTATTTATTTATTTTTTTAGAGTTTGAGACTTCACACACTTATAAATTCATAACATATTTTTTAAAATAAAAAAAATTAGAGTAAAAAATCAACCATCCGGGCCCACAATAACTCCCATCGAATTGCGGCGTGGGTATTGGGCGAATCAACGGGAGGGTATCCAAGAGTGGGGGTCGTTTACTCACTGGTAGTTACAGGCACCGTGCACGTCATGGCATCTTCGTAATTTATTCGTCACACAGTGCCTTTTCGGTAGCTACTTCCACTACCACCACCCTGTCGTAGCGACTGTCTGCAGTTAATTAAGCGATGGAATTTTTTATTTTTTATTTTTTAAAAAATAATAATTTAAAGAAGAATAACTAAAATTATTTTTTTGGTTCCTTTTCGTCTCCTTGTTCGCTGTCACCGGTGAAGCTAGTCGACAAGCGCGGGAGAGAGAGAGAGAGAGAGAGAGAGAGAGAGAGAGATGGCGAACTCGAAGACAGCAGTGGCAGCGGCGGGGGGAGCGAACGTGGCGGCGCGGTCGTCGTTGTGGGACTCGATTCGAGCGTGCGGGATCTTTGGGACCAGGGTCAATAAGGAAGAACTTAAGCGGCGAATCGTGATTCCGTTGTATTTGAGATCGGCCATGGCGGCAGCCATCCGGGACCAGGATGCGAGCGCCGGGGCCAGTGCCGCGGCCGAGAACCGCTGCGGCGCGGAGGCAGACGAGATGCCGGAGGCGCCGATTGTGGTGTTCGTGAACTCCCGAAGCGGCGGGCGCCATGGGCCTGAGCTTAAGATCCGGTTGCAGGAGCTCATCAGCGAGGAACAGGTCTTTATGCACTTTCCCCTCCTTTTATGTGCTTGCTACTGCATTTATGATAGTTGGAGTTTCTTAGGCGAAAGATCAGTTGGAGCTTTTAGGGCGCACTTTAGTTTTCTTTGTACACTTTTTCAGTTCCGATTGAAAACCTTAAGTCTCTTAAGTCTGATAGCAATTGCTAATGCGGTACCGCATCTGTCGACCGACCTTAAGCATTACTTGGATGATTTTGATCCTTTGCCCGTTGACTGATAATTTGGGCCTACTTATTTTCCTTGTTTTGATTGAAGTTAAGCTCAGTTTTAGATAGGGGTGATTGCAAATTTCACCTGTGGAGGAAAATATCAGCTGTAAAGAGTTAACTCTGGGAAAAAAATAGCTACATGTCTTTCAGCACATGAAGATGCCAGCTAGCTCAATTGGTAGGGGGCTTAGTGGCTTTGCAAAAGAATATATTCAAACTCTTCCGTGGGTAAAATTCAACCTACCTTAATTTTCAAATTATCAAAGGGGAAATTCATCACCTCCTCTAATATGATATTATACAGTATACTCCTCTTCACTCTGATTTTGTTCACTGGCCTTTTAAGGCCAAAAATATATTAGTTCCACTTGCAAAGTATGCAAATATTCACATTCCAAAATTTTGGTTGTCCATAAGTGGAGTTAGGATTTTTTTTTTAAATGAGTAAAAGTGAACAATTTTATTTGAGAATTCTAGATGTAAATTGTAATTATCCTTTGCTCAATTAAGGTGCTAATATTCACTTATAGCAGTTCCAGCATTATATAAGAAATTCAGATGATTTTTTTGCTTTAAATTCATGAAATTTTAAACAATTTTAGTGAAACTGTTCACTTTTTTAATAAATGAAGGTCAAAGTGGTAAATGGGAAAATATGAGATGATAGGGCATCCCTTTTAATACTATTTAAAAGTTCAAAACAAGTACACCTATCCGATGATTTTCAAGATGAGCGCCACTGTAATTTTTCCCCTCTTCCTTCATCCTTAGAATGCTGTTTATCCCTTGTTTTCTTCTCAAAGGAACATTTTCTTCAACGACTTTATAAGTGAATTTGTATGTTAATTTGAAATGCAGATTGTTAATATCCAGCTTGGATGTCCTGACAATTGTTCTCTATCTAGAAGAAAATTCAATTTTGGGCATCTTCAGTGCCTGCCTATTTTCTTATTGATCAGTCTCTTTTTATGCTCCATAGTTAAACGTAGTTTTACAGGTCAATTGAGGCAACTACAACTATGCTTGAAGATTTTTTATACTTGTCATATTTGTGATTGGGACTGGAAGTGAATACCCAATATCCATCAATATCTCCAATAAAAGTTACCACACAGATTGGTTTGTGCTAGCAAAGTAGAATTCTGGTATCTTGAAGTCTATCTAATTTGACTCATATTTTTTTTCAGGATGTTTGAATGATCATGTTGTGCTGACTGCATTTGGTTCTAGATTTTTTTTCAAAAATATCTTTTGGGGTTAGGAACATATCTAGGAACATGAAATCATGTCACTTACTATTTCTTGCATGTTAATCCAGGTCTTTGATCTTTCAGTGACGTCACCTTCTGATTTTGTTCATTATGCTTTAACCTGCTTAGAGAATTTGGCATCTCTTGGTGATGATTATGCAAAGACCATCCGCGAGAAGCTAAGAATTATGGTACGTTTTCTTGCAAGTTTATCTTTCTCATGCTTTTTAATGAACATAAGTTTGATTCATTGATGCATGCTCGAGCATTGCATGTCCCAATTTGTTAATGCTGTAGATATCAATCAAATATTAAAATTATTTATTTGTCAAGTCCATTCTTGTTTTGATGCAATTTCACAAGATTTGTTTGATTGCTTCTTTCCTGTTAGCGATCAAATGAGTCTTGGTTGATTATTCTATTTTGCAGGTTGCAGGAGGTGATGGTACGGTAGGTTGGATTTTGGGGAGTCTTGGTGAACTTTTTGTGCAGAAAAGAGAGCCCGTTCCCCCAACTGGTATTATTCCACTTGGAACAGGGAATGATCTTTCTAGGAATTTTGGTTGGGTAAAGATTTGTACATCACTAACTTCGATTATTCCAGTCTAATTAAAATAACATCTCTTTACTTATAGTACATCAATGCAGGGCGGCTCCTTCCCTTTTGCATGGAAGACGGCAGTGAAACGATCTCTTCTTAAGGCTGTTTCTAATCCTGTTCAAAACCTTGATAGGTGAGCATTTTATCTATATTTCTATTATGATATTGGTAGTGCAACCCTATAATTTCATATTTTCCATATTTAACTACCAGTCAAAATGGTTTGGATATGTTCAAAGATCAACAGTAGCATCTTGAATCTACTAGAGGGAAAGATGAACAGGTAAAGGGTGACTAAGATAAATGTTAGTCAATGATTTAATTGATTTAAATATTGCTAGCGATATTGTCTTGAATAGTGCTCAATGCAACAGATGATGATTCTTCAAATCAAATTTTTTCCTTGAGGCCTAACCACACATACTCAATTGATTTCCTACAAATATCAAGTTATTAACTGTGCTTATCATATACAAAGTTAGCCCACCAAGTGAGAGTACGTGATACAGGGGTCTGTTGCATACACTAAGATTGCTAGTATTTGTGGGTTTTCACATATCATCTGTGATGTAGTTATCAACTGTGATAGATTCAAGGTCTTGGAGATGATAGCTAATACATTAAGTAGTGCCCATTCCTGAGGTGAGATATGGGGTAAAAAATATATAGTGCTCATTTCAGCTTTCAAAATGAACTCTTTTATCTTGTTTGCCATAACGAGAACTTTGCATAAAATCATACAACAGGATGACTTGTTCTATAAGCTAGGAGCTTAACCTTTTCTTTCAATATCATCTCTTCTTCAAATGATATCTAAAGAACTCTGACTAGCATAATTGGAAATAGTTAAGAAATCTTAATATGACTATTGAAATAACCTTACATAAAGTTTGATGGAGGATAAAATCATGTAGTTGACACCAATTATTGGGATTATCATGACTTGGTGGTGATTTTTTTTTTATAAGTTGATTTGATATCCTCCTCATCAGGTCGTGTAGTTCCAACTATTCGGGGTATGTTACATGATTCCCTCCATTCAACTTTATGCAAGACTTCACTTTATCATTTACTTCTGCCCATAATACATTTAGTTCTGATCGAAAACACCTTTCTTCTTTTGTGTCATAAAAATAATCTTTTGTTGCATAAAATTATATCATTGTTTTATTTGCCAGGCACTTACCCTTTGATTCCAGTATCATACCTTCTTCACATGATATCGAAAAAGAACATAACGTAATTTGAAGTAGTATAGCATATCTGAATCTTAGTTGTGAAATAGTATATAGAGTTCAATGGAGGATAAGATTTCATGTAGTTGATCCCATGTAGTGGATTAAGACAACCTGATGGTGATTATATTTTGATGATAAATTGATTTGATATTATGTGCATCATCAAGTTGTGTAGTTTAGGTTCCAAGTATTTGGTGTTGGATTCACAATTCTTTATTCATCGAATTCTATGATAGATTTCATTTGCTTATATTTAGACAGATTATCTACAATATCAAAAGTGTCCCTCTACCCCTTATACCTTGTTTTAATTGGTTCAAGCCTTTTGAACATGTCTTTGTCATCTCAATCCACTTTCTCTCATCTTATTACCTATTAGAGCTACACCTAATTTTTGCAAGATAAGAATATTACCTTGTGACCTAGAGGTCACGGGTTCGAATCTTGGAAATAGCCTCTTGTAAAGTTAGGTAAGGTTGCGTACAATGGATCCTTTACCGGGACCTCGCATGGCGGGAGCTTCGTTCACTGGGCTGCCCTTTTAAGAATATCTTTTTTCTTCTTGAGTAGCTATATAGAGTCGCTAAAAAGTTGTTGGCGTATGATCTTGACGTTATGGGTTTGAGTCGCGGAAAGAGCCTCTTACAATGCAAGGTAACATTGTCTACAATAGACCTGTTTTTTACTTCATTCTATGCCCAGACTGCCAATTCCTCACCAACATGCCATCTTCTCGCAAAGGATGGAAAAACTTATATTTCTTTGTCCCTATGGATCCTCCCCTCCAATTTTCTTTGACCTGGAGAACTGAACTCCCCCGACTCCCTGAACTAAAAGGCATCAAATCCTTTTATAACTTTTTCTCCATCCAACCTCTACTTCAACACAGACGATTCAGTATTATTGAACTTCTACAGTAACCTATACTATTTTATTATGGGTTATCTTTCTTTCCTTCCACTGGAGCTCACCCCATAGGTACAACTTCCTTATTTATCTTACTTTTATTTCTGATGTGGTTTGACTCCCGGAACCCTGCATTGGCGGGATCTTTGTGCACAGAACTGCCCTTTATAGCAATATATCCATTTTCCCTCAATATTAAAAAAAAATCTGCACTTGTTCTACTTGTCATTCTGTTCATTGAGTTTGCATGTTAGAGCTGCCTCCACTCTCCTTTTCTTTGGATAGTGACCAGCAATGTGAAATATTTGACATGGTGCTTCCATCCCAATTTTTACACATCTCAATCCTACTGGGATTGTTGGGAGAACAATCAAAATCCCATATTAGAAAGACATGAAAAAGATCATGGATTTATAAGATGAAAAGATATCTCTATTGATACGAGGTCTTTTGGGTATAATCCAAAAATAAAACCATGAGGACTTAATCCCAAAGTGGACAATATCATACTATTGTGGAGATATGTGAATCTTATTTGCATCAACAATTGGTATCAGAGTAATGATCCATATCGAGCCATGAATCTCGAACGAAGGAAGTGAGGACTTTCATATTCAAATCAAGAGAACCAGGCATTAGGCATGAAGTCAAGTTGAGTCGGGAGGACCGAACAACTGTCAAGAAGTTCATCTGAGTCAGGAGGACCGGACGGTTGGCAGGAAGTTCAATTGGGTCAGGAGGACCAAACAACTGATAAGAAGTTCAGCTGGGCCAAGAGGATTGAATAGTTGGCCGGAAAATCTGGTGGGTTGAGGATCATACATCAAATAGAAGAAGTCCTTCGAGGACGGATGAACTTAAGGGGGAGGCCCAATATAGTTCTTCGTTTGAGGGAGAATTGTTGGGAGAACAATCAAAGTTTCACATTGAAAAAATATGGAAAAGATCATAGATTTATAAGATAAAAAGATATCTCTATTGGTATTAGATCTTTTGGGTATATCCCAAAAATAAAACCATAAGGGTTTAGGCCCAAAATGGACAATATCATACTATTATGAAGATATGTGAATCTTATTTGCACCAACAAATCCAGCCTTAGGATGATGCTTCTCACTTGTATCATGCGAGATGGAATGATTTCTATAACCATGGTGCTTATGCAATGTGAAATATTTCACATGGCCGTAGGAAGCCTCATGCAAGGCACTGCGGCTTTGTGCCGGTGTCCATGCCGTGCCAGTCAACAGACGGAACGAAATTTTTCACTTGTGCCGATCCATATGGCATGGTATTTTAAACCATGCTTGTCAGTATCATGAGTTTTCTTAGCCTTGCAAAATCTTTTAACATTCTGTTTCCTTTCTAATCCAGTGTGTGAAGCTGCACAAGGTAGCTTAATAGCAGTGTAGTAAATCTAGGAAACTTTACACAAGCAACTGATCCTTCTTGAGATAATTATCTTAAGCAAAATTTTGCCTTTATCATGCAGTTGGCACGTTACAATCATAATGCAAGAAACACAAGAACTTCAATTGCCTTATTGTCTTAAGTCTGTAGGAGAGTATGACTTCAACGAGGTACAATGCTAAGCTTGATCTCATTTCATCTACAATTCAGTCATGGTTCCTTCTTTTGCAAATTTCCATTTGTCCACTTCTCATGATACATTCTGGTTCTTATGCTCATATGCCTTTCTATTAAGTATTTGGCTCCATGCACTTTCTGGAAATTAGAGTTACTATACTATAGTTGTTGATATGCAGGTTCCAAGGTTTGGAAATGTTGGTACTTATTTTATTGACATGAAACATATAATATGCCATCCAACCACCCAGAAGGCCTGAACCATTTTGCTCAAGCTTTTTTATATGCTTGTTGTAGCTTTTATTTACCTTGCTACTATGACAGGAGTTTGACTCCAACCCAAGTTCAGTTTAACATTTCTATTTTCTTATGAACCTGTTGAGTTAAAACACTTTCTTGCATAATTAAGCAGGCAATTACCTGGTGCAACTTCTAGAAAAGTCACAAAAAAATATTTTCAAATATCTCGAGAAATGCAGATGACTCTCTGGAATCTTCCTAGGTGGTGGAGAGCATCTATAAATAAATCAAAAGCTATCAACCCTTCTAATTTCCAACTAGCTTGTAAACTAACAACGACGACGACATCAACAATCAAGCCTTATCCTACTAGGTGGGGTCGGTTATAGTTTGTAAACTAACCCAAACTGTAAATTATTTTAAGCTCTTGTAAACAAATTCCAATCAAAGAAAGCTTCCTATTTTATATTCTTATCTTCTTCCTATAAAACAGCGTATCAAAGCCTAGTTTGATAAAGTAATTGGGGTTCATCCATTTCCTCATTCAACTATGGCATCCTCCTCTTTCAACCAACCTTCTATCTCTATTCCCATCTTTTCTGGTGAAAACTATGATTATTGGAGCATTATGATGAAGACATTCTTCATATCACAAGGCTTGTAGAATATTGTGATTGATGGCATAAATGTTCCACAAGGTTCAACTACATCTCTTGCTTAGCAAAAGAAGGTGGAAGATGAATAAAAAAGATGCATAAGTATTATTCGGCATCCAATGAGCTCTACTAGACACTATTTTCTAAGGATCATAAAAGCCACAACTTGGTGCATTGTTAATCGTTGAATACCATTATAGACAACAATCACCTGCAAGTTGATTTATACTGGTTAGCTACTCATCTTTCTTTACTTAGCCTATGTCAAACTACATAATTGTCTCTCTTTTCCAGTATCCTCAACTCCATTAGGGCTAAGCGTTACTATTCTAGTCGCTAGTCATTTGACTATCTCTACTTCATTCATTTTTGGTGTTCCAATTACCACTAAACACACTTTTTATTTTATTTTTTTTTAAATTTAAGGTTGTTTGCTATATTTAACTTCTGAGTAGTAGTGTTTAGTATGCATCTATTCAAGTACTATTTTTCATTTGTTCTCTGCTTAGTTAAGTTAATTGCTCAAATGTGCTACCATTTAAGATATATGTTGATATTTTGGAAAAGTTACTGTTTCTATAGGATGTGGATTTCCAAAGAGAATTGCCTGAAAGAATTTCTTGTTTTGAAGGAGTCTTCTACAACTACTTGAGCATTGGTATGATCAACGCTATTATTAATATTCATTTGCAATTCATTTCATTGTGAAGAATTTTGGGAAAATTAAAACGGATACCACTTAGATCTGGATTTAACTATTGAGTCAACATCTTTATTCTAATCCATATAGTATGCAAGGCTCTTAGAATAAATAATATTACCATTTGGGTCATATTTTCTTGATTATATTCTGAATTTTAGGCAGAATGATATGTGACCACAAAATGAGGATACTGTGGTTTATTTAACACTCTTGTATGTAGGATGACTAACGGGTCATAACTCATAACTGGTTTCTTTATGATACATATCAAAATTTGTCTGCAGTGTTATTTTTGTCCGTTTCTCTAATTACTTTTCAGAATGTTTTCTCTCTTCTACTATCTCGCGAAGGTGCTGTCTTGCTCAACTGGTATTATATGTTGTTACTGCTTCCAGTTTACATTAAATAACCTTCCCTTTTTTTTGTGCAATCTTGTCATACATTTGGGTGCTTAACCTTTTATGTAGTCATGCATTCCATCCATTTGATGCTTGAGGATTCTCATTCTTTTCAATTTCTTGCAATACAGGAATGGATGCCCAAGTTGCCTTTGGCTTTCACCATTTACGTAACTCAAGGCCATACCTTGCACAAGGTCCAATTTCAAATAAAGTAGGTTCATATTTCTGTCTTTTTTACATTGCATTCGAATCAGATGGAGGAATATCTTTTGTTATGGATAAAATAATTGTCATTGTGATGGTTCTAGTAAATTAATAGTATCACTTTAAAATGAGAAATAGTGATTGAAAACCAAATAACAAAGCCTAATTCATATTCCAATTTATCTGTTTTTTTTGTACTGTATTTTTTTCATTATGCTAATTTTTGCTAAAGATTGGAAAGTAAGTTACACCAGTTGGAGTATCAAAATAGCAAAAGGAGCAACGTTAAAGTCAGAGAAACTAAGATGTATTCGTAATCTTGTACCTATACCCATTCTAGTTCCAATGTGCCAATTCAAGATCAGCTCTTGGTGGGTGGTTTGCTGAGATATATTTATGGATATGTGGAGTCTATCCTAGGAGTATTATTTAATAGGTCATAGAAAGTTAAGAGATTAATTTTAATATGAGTTTATAAGGACCGATTCTGTCATCAGATTTACAATGTTTGTTTTTTGGTATTAGGTTGGTGTAACCATTAGTTGAGATACTTCTTAAATTTTGCAAACTTGTTATTTTAAAATTCTAATTCAATTGATTTTATAACTACTGCTACTTTATATTTAGGGGTAAATGAGTTTAGTGGAAGTGGGTTTTTGAATTTATACTCATTTGAGTTGAACTTAAAACACTTGGAAAGCATGCCAAAGCGTTAACATCATAATGATACCATACAATTTTGATTGAAGATTGAAACTCCTGTTCGAAACAATAATTTCAATATTTTGACACATGGTGATTTATCATTTTCCAGACATTGATTGTGGAATGTTCGAGTAAAATTGACAAAGTGGGAAAAGGTAAGGAGGTGGTTGTCAAAATCAGCTAATACCTATAGATCACTCTGGTTGATCAATCAGTATCTGCAAAGGTTGATTCAATTTTCTTCCAAGAAATTGACATCTCTTTTGGATTGAAAATTAGTTCGTTATTTTCTATTTTTCTTCTTTTTATTTTTCATAATAAATCTTTCCTTCCTTTGGCAACAAGCATTTTTTGGTTTTAAAATTAATTTTATTACAATGGTGTGAAAAAGTTGCTTAACATATTTATAATTTTCTTCAGATTTATTTTCAAATTTATTTATTTTTCTGAAATACATAAAATTAGAATTTTCCATGAATCATACATATCCCTCGAGATTCAAAGAAATTGGCTAATTGAAGAAAATAAATTGTGATTTGGTGAAACCGAGGTCAGATTGGATGGAATCAGGTTAAAATTTGTTTATATTAGGATGCATTGGAAATGTAGAACCGAGGCTTTTTCGACGATCCCAACTTGATTCCTAGTGAACTAGCATTGGAGGGAGTCTTTATCGCTTACTTAAATTGTTCACCCTTACCATTACCACAACTCTAGATTTATCATGAACTTGAGGATCATTAATCCAACCTTGTCGTCATTTGACCCTAACTTTCTTTACTGTGGATCAAGAGAGAAGTTAGCAACCTCTCTTGGTCAACAACCCAAAATTTCCTTTTCCTTTAGCTAAAACTCTACTTGCATTAACCTGTATTTTTAAGGAATAAAATCATTTTGTTTACAAACATACAGTAATTATTTATTTTTGTTTAGTAATCTTTATATATATATATATATATATATATTCACACACACACACACACTATTAGTTATAACACCCTTTAACATTTACTGATTCTATATCAATAATATGATTTGTTATTTATATGATACTAATGATACATTTGAAGCATTATTCCTTCTTAATCATTAAAATGAATATGTTTTAGATGATTACCAAATTTAACAAGCAACATTTGTTTTGCAGTTGATTTATGCTGGATTTAGCTGCACACAAGGTTGGTTCTTTACACCATGTGTAAAAACTCCAAATCTAAGGTCAGTTATAGCACATACTTATCAAAAATGTTTACTTCTTGAATTTATTTTTTTGTTTTCCTGTAACAAAAAGTGATTAATTTTCTAACTTGGAATGGCTTTGATCTATATTTATATTGCTAGGGTAGAAATCACATTAGAAGGTACAATTCAATGAATGAACATAAAAAATGAAGGGCGAAAAAGATTCTTGCTATAGAAAGGATAGTGATGAACTAATATAATGCACTTGGGCATGAAAGTAGCTAGTTTCATCTCAATTGGAGTTTTGCTGATCAGAAGAACTATCTCCTTTTCCTTTTTAGGTTAATTATGTAAGCTATCCTTAGACTATGCCATTTGTTTCGATTTGACATATGAACCTTTTTCAACTTAAGTGTAAATTATTGGGGTGTCAGTCCCTGGCTAAAACAAAATACTGCTGCTTCTGTTTGGCCTATGGCAACATGCGGTGTTAGTTACACTGAGGCAGAAGAGGAGGTAGTGTTGGAGGAGAAAAGGTGAAGGAAGGAGCTTACCTGGACTTGGCGTCACCGACATTGGAGAACTAGAGGAGTAAGGATTGCAAGTCGCTTGACGTCATTGAATAGCAAGGTGGAATCGATCTTTGCAGTCAAATTATGAGGAGGGTTTACTTTCTATCACTATGAGAAGGAATCACTTGACGACTTTGCTTACTGTTGGTGGATCACAAAGAGGAAATGCTCGGTGACCTTGATTGCTGTTGTATCGGTTGTTGTTGTTGAATCGAGTAAGAATGTGGAGGAAGAAGACATTGTGTTTGTTGTCAATTCTTCATTTTGTTGACTAGGGTTGCTAGAAGAGAGAGGAAATACGTTTGACTCTAGCCGACAACTGACTTCAACTTCACCCTAAAACTTGAATTATTGGTTTGGTTCAGTTTAATAAGGTGCAAAATTCAAAATTAAATTACAGAAAACAAAATAAATGGGAATAAATTTGATATATGACACAGGAAATTATGAAATTTATTGGTGTTTTGGTCATCTTTGAGTTTATTTCAGCTAGAAGCAAGGTTTAAAATTTCGACTCGTATCGGGATTTCGGTCTGCGACCGGAACGATACGGTTTCGGTACCGTATCGTCCGTGCCGATACTATTTCAATATTTTTTTTCTTTTTTTAAACATTAATATTAATTATTTGATTTTTTTTTAAATTTTAGTTAATTTTTGAAAAAGAATTTAAGATTTAATTTTACCTAAATTATAAATTCGAATTTAGAATTTTAATTAAAATATCTTTTATTTTTTAAATTTTTATTTTTTAAATAAAAATAATAAAAATATAAATTTATATAATTATATAAATTAATTAATAATTTATTTAATTAAATTTTACAGTTTAATTAATTTATATTATATATATATATATAATTTTAATTAATATATCTTTTAATTATAATATATATATTTAGAAATTTTAGACGCGATCGCCTTCCGATGCGCGCGATCGCCTTTCATTTCCTGCTTGCCACGATCGCGCGGCTTCCCGATCGCCTTCCCTTCTCTGCGTCGTCGCCGACTGCTCGTCGCCGACTGCTCGTCGCCGCTTCCCGTTGATTCCAGGTAAGCGTGTTCCGGTTTCGATCCCAAATCGGAACGAAATTTTTCGCCGATTTCGTCTGACACGGCTCAGCATTTAAAACCTTGGCTAGAAGTGTGCTAATTATTTATTTAAGGGCAGGAAATGATTAAACTTACTGGTGTTTCGGTCATCTTTGGCATTTGTTCTTGTTATAAATGGATGCAATTGATATGTGTCTTCTGTCTCTTGGATATATTTGTTCATGTGTGACAATATATCTGTCCCTAGAAATTCAATAAGTTGATCTTGTTTCAAATGCAGGGGGCTTAAAAATATTTTATCCCTTTATATCAAAAAGGTTAGCAACGAAGAATGGGAGAAGATTCCAATACCTGCTAGGTGATTGTACTTTGTTATTTTTATTGTCTATCTAATTTACTGTGGCAATGTTCAAGAGATCATGTTGTAATCTCTCTTCACTTATTCATATTGATGATCATTGTGTTTAATTTTAGTTTTTTGTGGGAATTGGTGTCTTTATTCATGTAAACATATTTGAACCATATTTTTCTTTCATTAAAAATATATCTTGTATTTGTGCATTAACTGAGCAATATAATGGGTTATTATGTTTTCTATTTTTGCATAATTAGTTATTATGCTTTCTAATTTTACTGGTCAAGCTAACCACCAGCTCAAAAATGCATAAGCTGAAGTTAACATTAGCTTGCTAATCAAAACTTATAAATTGTCTTTATTAATCCACAATTCGCCATATGGACTAAACCAGAGTGTCACAAGTCTAACACAGCCTATCTTCAATCATGGCATGTGAGGTATAATGGCTGTTGTATGGTTACACAGACAACCTTTTGAGTACCTCACCTTGTGTACGGTTAGATTTGCTTTGGTAATAATTATCACAACCTTCTTAGAATTAGAAAATTTTCCTATTAACTTGTCAGACCTAAGCACTAGTCCCTAAGCTAAATAGTAGCTTATTCATCTAAACTTATAAAGCTCCTTTAGAAACCTACAAGTCACCATGTGTGACTAAATTTGTGTCATATTCTGCCATTGTAGCAATCTTTTTCTCCAAGGGATATTGCTTATTCACTTACTGGATTTTCCTTATGCTCTTTCCACAGTGGAAATTTTAGAACTTGATTTAGCATGCTTTGCTGTATCTTTAGTTTCTAGAATCTATTGAGTTAAGAATTTTGAAAATGTTTTCTATTGAACAATGAAATTTTTGAAGGCACATAGTAACCTTCTATTTGATACATTAGTTTTCTTGCTAAAAAGTTCGACATGGAAGGATGCTGTTAGTGCACTTTGTCTCCTATCTGACATGCTCAACTTATTTATTCAACTGGTTAAGGAGATAATTCTGCAATGGACACATTTGCTGCAGCGTTAGGTCCCTTGTGCTTCTAAATCTAGACAGCTATGGAAGTGGAAGTCATCCATGGGGACATCCTACTCCGGAGTATCTTGATCAGGTTGAAATACTCATCTATATGAAAATTTTACTGTCAGGAGGATTTTTTTTTTTCTCTAGGAAGCTTTCTTTACAATAGTAACTCACATAGATGGAAAACACCACAAGAGCGAGGAGAAAGTTCAATCGACCCCTTAATCTACAGATACAGAGTATAAAACACCACAAGACATAAATGATTTCTGGAAATTTGCCCCTGAAATATTTTTATGCACTGAGTTCTTACAGATATTTGCCGCTGTTTTTTTTTTCCTCAGAGAAGGTTTTATGAGGCTCGAGCAGATGATGGGCTGCTTGAGATATTCGGAATGAAACAAGGATGGCATGCGTCCATGGTTATGGTTGAAATTATCTCTGCTGTACACATTGCTCAAGTACCATTTCTATCTTAATCTTTTAAACTGTCACAACATAATGATATTGTTGCTATATATCTGGAATTTCTCATTCTGATTAGGGTTACTACATCATGAAGCCTTTGCTGCTACTAGCATGTATTTCATCCAATTCTACTGGCTGACAGGTTGCTTTCAGCTTTATATAAAACCTGAACCCCACCTGATTTGAAAAACAAATCTTAACTAGCATGATAAGTGAAGTCAAGTTTCCATTTTAGATTACATGCTTAGCTTAATAACTTGTTCTATTATCTTTTATGCAACATCTGTAGCTGTTATTTCTTGTTTACCAAAGATAGAATTTTAGATAGTGTTTATTATTTAATTGTTGAAAAAATATTCAGGGTGTGGCTCGAAATAATTGAGATTTATGTGTTATTTATTGCTGTCATAATGAGTGAGAGGATCATATTGGAGTTGAGATACCAATCACTTTCCAAGTTTTAATATGTAGCTATTGCTTTTCTACCCAAAACTCTTTACTTCATGCAGCAGCCATATATTAGTTTAACAATTCCATTTTGGTTAGTCATGAGTGCATACAAAATGTTGTCATACAATTATGATCCGTGAAGGGTGAGGAAACTGAGTGATGTGGGTGAAAATAAGATAGGTTTCTTATCATGAAAAAGTAGGTAGTTGCTGATGATCATCCACATACAAGTGTGATTCTTAATTCACAATTTTTGTTTGATATACCAAACCAAGCACATTATTACCAAGTTGAATTTACATGATAATCTCTTTTCCACCTGAAACTCTTTGGATTAGGTGGCAAACACTAATCATTAGTGTTTCGATTCTCTTTTATGTTTGCCATTGGCCATTAGGGACTTCTGAAGGATGATGAACGTGAACAATAATACGAGCAAAACCTCTACGAAGTTTTTGTCGATGGATTCATTATGAAGCAGGAAAGTTAGGAGAGCGATGATTTATAATTCATAACAACATAACTTCTAATAGCTTCAAAAGGAAATGCATAGCTGTGAGTTGGAGGCCTCTTGTACTGATGCTTGGGATAAAATGATTGATTCATTATATTAATTTTTCTTTTACAAAGGTTAAAAGTTTATCTCGAAGAAAATTAGCACCCAATCATGGGTTGGATTTAGAACTCCGTTTAACAAACCATCATAACAGGCTGCTGCTGTCAAGTTGGAATTGCGAGGTGGCGACTGGAACAGAGCTTATTTGCAAACAGATGGAGAGCCATGGAAGCATCCTTTAAACAGGGAGCACTCCACATTTCTCAAGATAAAGAAGGTTCCCTTTCAATCACGCATGATAAAGGGAAAATAGTATCTCCTCCTGCTTCAGCCTCCACGAGCTACGTCTTGATGGTGACTGCAAACTCCATAGCATAACCCACCCTGAATCTTGTGTTATTCTCTTCCATTTTTTATCAGACTCCTTGAAGATCGAGGAGGAAGTAGCTTATTGCATATAAGATTGTTCTAATTGCTGTGTGAGAACTCTGGAAAGCGCGATGCAATCGAGCACTGAGGCTGCGCGCATTCTCGCCCAATTTTCCCTGGTCTTTGATACCTATCTGTGTAAAATAGGTTATAATGCAAATTATCGTGGCAAGTGCTGGATTGATGAAAACCAGCTGATTGCCTACGACCATTGTCCTTGTTTGGTTTTATTTTTTGTTTGTTTGAGGATTGTTTAATTTCACTATTTTCTAATCGAGATGGTGAGTTCGGTATGTCCATATGTGATCTAAATTCTCTTTGGTTTTCGGTATTTATTATGCTAATACCAAATCTTCAGAAGGAAATTATGGTTAGCTATCGTAGGAAGACACATTTTTAACATCCACGATTATGTAATGTATTTTGTCATCCCATTTAGTTAAAATGAGTCATTGGAAGGAAGTGTGTAAAGCAGTAAATGGATATGTATTTTTTTTAATACCAATTCATTTCTCTCCTTTCAATGTACGCACATTTAAAAATAATAATAATTAAATACCTAAAATAAAATAGATATTGTTATTATTAAAATTCACATTGCTTGCGTTTTACCGATACATTTTTATAATGACTTTGCTTTCTGTGATGGAATAGAAATATTTTTGAAAAGTAAAAAGACTATTGAGAATCTTTTTTTTTTTTTAAAATTTAATTGAGAAGAAAAAATAATTTATTTTTTGAAGTATCTAAGACTCTATTTTTTTTTTTAAATTTTAATTGAGAAGAAAAAATAATTTATTTTTTGAAGTATCTAAGACTCTATTTTTTTTTTTTAATTATGGAGCTCTTAACTTTTATTTTATATTATAATAAAGTACTTATTACAATTTTTTAAAGTCATTGATTTGAAAGGTATTTAAAATGTAATTGGTTCAGTCGGATGATTCTACAAGTATCATTTATGTATAACATTCGAGTTTTTTTTTATTTGTTTAAAATGTATTAAACATACTGAATTGTTATTTCAGGCATATAATAAATTCAAAACTTTTTCAACCGTCAATCAATCAATCAATGGTCACTCGTCATTAGTTTTTTCTAATGGATTACAGTATTGATTGATTGGAAATCATTGTCGGTTTAAAACTAATGATTTGATTAAACAAGCGACGCTAACTTATCAAATTTCCCGCCTTTTTCTTATGCATTATTTTAAATAAATGGAGCGAGTGTCGTACTCATTCCATTTCCTTCCTCATCTCTCTCTATTCTTCGTCTTCTTCTCGTTCTCATCCTCTCCTCTCTCAATCGATCGTCGTGAAGCGGAGATGGAATCGTCTGTTCTCCATCGCAACAAGAGGGTTTATCAGAAGCCGCCTGTGACGGTGCCGGTCCCTTGCGTCTTCTGGCGCGCGGGTCGGTGCAACCGTCGACCTTGCCGCTTCCTCCACGCAGAGCAGGCCCCGTCTGCTCCGGCAAGAAACGCCAAAAGCAATCTGCAGCCTCCCTCTACTCCGGCGACGAAGGCCCAGCGCGGTCTCGTATGGAGGAGAGATGCTGCTGCTTCCTCCGGAGCCAACCTATCTGCCGTGAAGGATCCCAGACCCGTGGACCCTGTCGAGCCATTTGGCAACGAAGACATGATCATCAAAACTGCCGACGAGATCGTCACCGACAATGTCCCAGAAAATCAGCAGGTGATCTCTAGTTTTGTTTTTTTTTAATTTTAATTAAATTAATTTTTATTGAGTTTTCATTGCATTAATTCTGACGGAGCAGGCTATGACCGATGATAAAAATTATAAGATCGCCGCCGACAATGTTCGCAACGATAGTAATTGCTCTCTTCGATGCACGCTCCGGGGGCATCAACAGGTGATCGATCATTACCCAAATTAATTCGTTTAAATTTAATAAATATAATTTTCTGTTCGATGAATTCCTTAGCCATGTCAATTTAATTTGTAAAAAATTTAATAACATAATATCGTTGTTTTTTTTTTGAATTCCTTCCTAGTTCCTATTTCATTTAATTAATTAATTAATTATTGTTTTTAATTATTTGGTAATGGAGCAGGCCATTTCTGGGATCGCATTCGCATCCGCCGCAAACAGATTGCTGGTGGGGTCCAAAGATGGGACCATCAGCGTCTGGGATTCACTCACCGGACAAGTATATAATTAATTAAATTCTAGCTACCCGTTTAACTTTAATTCGTTCGCTTAAAACATTTTTAATCATTCAATTAACATTAATTCGACCTCCTTCAATTCAGTGCGTCCGTGTTAATATTATGGGCGGTGAAATTGGAGCCCTCCTAACCCAACAACATTGGAGTTTTACGGGCGTCTTCGATTCTTTTCAGGTGAGTGAGGATTTCTGTTCTATATATACATATATATATTTATTTTATTTATATTCAAATTCCATTAAACTATTGTTTTTTGTTTACTCGATCGCATGCTAAATTTGTTTCTTATAATGGTGGTTTTTTTTTCTCAATTCACAGGCCTACAATTCACAAACTAAAACTCAATATACAATCGAAGACGTAGGAGGACAAGTTCATGCTATTGCGGCATCGCATGGATTCGTTTTTGCTGGTATCCAGGTATATATATATATATATATATTATTTTTCATTGTCGTTTTAATTAATATATATATGTACGTTCATTAATTGGATGTGATTAACTTTAATTTTGGTGCGATTAATTAGTCTCACTGATTTTTGGATTTGTTGCTGCAGGATGGATCCATTTTGGCTTGGCAATTTAATTCGGAAGAGTTAATTTCAGTTCAGCCCATGGCATCTCTCGATGGCCATCTACTTCCAGTAGTATCGCTGCTAGTGCACGAAGATAATATTAAGCTTTATTCCGGTTCTATGGATCACACGATTAGAGTATATTATCTATGCCACTATTCTTTTTAGTGATAATTTAGTTTTATAATAATTATTTCTAAATATTTGAATAATTGCTCGCTCATTTTCTAATTAATTTCTTTATTTTTTATTTGACTTCAGGTGTGGGATCTCACTTCGTTACGATGCATACAAACAATCGATGGTCATACATCATCCGTGATGTCTTTACTTTCTTGGGGATCGTATATCCTATCTTGCTCGCTTGATAACTCAATTAAAGTTAGTATTTATTGATTTATTGTTTCATTTATTATCTTGCGATTTAATATTAATATTAATATATTAATAATAATGATTTAATTTTTCTTCGTGTAGATTTGGGCAACTTCTCAAGAAAATCAACAGTTGCAATTAGTTTATACACATAAAGAAAGCAATGTATGTGACTTTTAACTGATTATTCAGAAAAAGTTTATCAAAAATATAATTGTAAATTAATTTGTTATATCATTACTTTAGTATTACCACTAGTTTCAATATTTAAATAATTGTTATTTCACCTTTATTTGTTTATTTCTTCAGGGTATCATTTCTCTTTGCGGCATTAGCGATGCTAATGCTAAATCTATATTGATATGTGCACGCAGCGATCGTTGCATTTGCCTCTATGATTTACCATCGTATGCACTAATTTATAATTTATTTGTATGCTCTTGAAATTATGAAATTGGATAAACATATTTTTTGTTCTTATTTTACAGATTCACTGAGATGGGTCAGATTCACTTTGGTGAAGACTTGAAGGTCGTCAAAAGTGACCCTAGTGGTTTATTCTTTACCGGCGATGCCGCCGGAGAGCTCAGAGTTTGGAGCTTGTCCAGATGATTAGTTTATTTAGACATTATTATACTTGAGACATTTTGCTTACTGTATATGGTTGAGACATTTTGTCAATATAAATATTCTTTTATTCATAATTTCTAATTGTATATATTTGTCATTGTATTTGTACTCCATACATTAGTTTTCTAGCTCAAGAAATTCAACATGGAATATTGAAGGATGCTAGCTGTTATTTAGTGCAAATTCTCTTTCTCTCCTACCTGACAACATGCATATGCTCTGCTTGTTTATTAAACTGGTTGTCACTTAAGGAGCTTATATATATATATATATATATATATATATTACTCATCTACATAAAATATTTTACTGTTTGGATATATCTTTGCAGTTTAATCACTTGCGATCTGAATTTTCCAAGTGTGGCTGAGCTTGAGAGTACTGATATTGTGTTTGGTTTGATGAATTCACTATGAAGTAGTAAAGTTAAGAGATGCACGATTTATAATTCAAAACTCTTGTAATACTACATACCTTCAAAAGCAAGAAGTGATATGATTCGATGAGCATACAAATGCTAGAATTCTTTTAAAAAAAAGATGTTTGTAATAATATTTTAGATCGGGTGCATTGAGCTAATGAAATAAAGGCTTGTATATCTACCAATAAAGGTGTTAATTAAGAACACTTAAAAGGATATCCACTTGGCTGTATCTCTAGTTTTGCCTTATTCCAGACGAGTCGACCCAATTCAGATCACTAGCTACTATACGCCTAAGATGTGTGCAAAAGCTCTCTAGCAAGCAAACTCTGCATGAGAAAGTAGTTAAGCTTAAACGATCGCAGTGATTAAGATTTGCTCGAGGAGAAGAGAGAAAGACCTTCCACACTCTGATATGCACAGCACTGATCGAACAAACTGTTGAGTATTAGATCGGTTTAGATTTTGCTTTGTGATCTGAGTAATGAAGAACACGTTCGATGTGTGTGAATAAATTAATTAAATCCTAATTAAGCGAAGGGTGCCGGGGTTGGTTTATTTGACACCTAAAAAGACTCAGCGTCCCTGTCTTTTTGCTGCTGTTCCTCAAACGCCATGCAGCTGGTTCAGCGCTCCAAGGCATGCAAGTTCCGAGAAACTTCAGTATTTGCTGGAATTAGTTACTCCTAAGCATTCATGGGAGTGGTCTTCCGTAAACAGCTACTCGTTAAAGATTCTCTGAGCTCGCAATCGCTGTCGTTAACCGTTGACCATTGACCGAGCATGAGCAGCAGAGAGCATGCAGAGCACGAGCAGAAGAGGCCTTATCCACTAGGGGACCCCTTGAAATATACAACGAAACAGTGTGCGTTGGTCCTCGGAATCGGCAACGGAGGGGAGGGGGAGGGGGTTGGGGTTGGAGAAGGTAGCACTCGGAGGGCACAAAAGGCCCCCAGAAGGAACTGGCTACGGTACAGATGGATAGAATTTTGTTTGACACAGGGAGGGAAGGAGGCCTGGCAGAAGGAGACCAGGGTAAAGACACAGCCCCCCTCCCCCCGCTGCCCTGTGATCCGAAGGCCACTTCTTCCTCCTCGACATTGCTGCAACTGTGAGAGGAATCATCCAACTTTGACCCTGCTGCTACGTTGGCTTGCATGTGATGTGAGCGGCATCTGAAACTTTTGGAGCGAATACAATTGCCAGCTCTGTTGATTTTGAATCTTTGTTTGCGTTATGGTGTCACACAATTCAATGCAATGCCTGGCGACGGGAAGGGACGGCAATGAATGCCATTCAACGTGTCTTTCGCAGGAGTGGATGGGTATCATATCAGCTAGCCATGGGCTATGGGCGCCGTGTCAATGCCAACAGCGCAGCCAAATATATATATATATATACATATTTCATTAGATATCAGTTGGATTTGATACGATCCTGTCTTTCTGATTCGAAATTACTAGCAGTAGCACCAGAGTAGATTTCAAAAATCTCGAACAAAATGCCCGACGAACACGACTTGCTGTTTTCGGAATCAAACAGAAACAGAGAAAAACACAGCGAGAGAGAGAGAGAGAGAGAGAGAGCCTAGCGGAGACGAAGGCCGACGGGGGTGTTTTATTGTTAGATTCTATTGAATTGGAAGGAAACAAAGCGAGGGATCTCTTCCGGATCACGTGGTCTTATCAACTTGTCGGCATCCAGCTCACGCGTTCCCCATTAACAAACAACTCCCTCCCTGCCTGACCAGTCAACGCACCGCACCCACCATCTCTGCTGCCTTACACTGAAGGCTGAGGCTGAGGCCGAAGCAGAGGAGGGAAGAAGAACAGAGTGGGGGAGATGGATGGATGGATAGATAGATAGAATGGATGGGAGATATCCCATCAAACAGAGGTCCTCTCACTTTGACCTGGTCAATCCTAACTCCATTCGCTTTCACTCTTTCCGTCTCCAGCGGCTTTGACAAATTGAGCTGCAGACCACTGTTTTCATGTTCTGCTTCATTTCCACAACCACCAAAAAAGCGTCGTCGTCGTCTTCTTCATCTTCTTCTTCTTCTTTCTTCCTCTCTCTCTCTCTCATTCATCACTTGTTCCTATTTTTTTCTTCAAAATATATATACCCGATTTTCCAACGGCAGAAATTGATCGAAAGGACCTAAAAAATATGCTTCGGCATGGCGGGCATAAAGATTCGGACAAGTACTCGCGCTCGAACAGAGATTAGGCAACTCTCTTTTTCCGAGAAAGAAAAGATCCTCTACAACTAATTTCAAAGAGGAATGAGGAGTACGTGTATGGAAGTAAAGATTGGCAGCTTTAATTAAGCGTACAAAAATAAGTCCCGCTGCCAATTAATGTATAGTAAAAAAGATCTCTCTCTCTCTGTATATATATTATACATCTTTTTTCTGCATGAATACGATCGAATTTTGATTCTTCGATCCGATCGATCACACATGCATATCTGTTTAGGAGACGAATCTGTATCTGAAAATATATTTTGTATATACAATTTTACACTGCAGCCCATGCATGCATTAATAAATTCAATTCTGAGACGTAATTATTAATTTGAGACAAGTGCATACAGAGACATCTACTGCGTCCTAAATAGTCACAGACAGATCCCTCGAAGTACATCTTTCTTGTTTGTACGTATTCATATATTTTTTTGGGAGTGGACTGGATGGTATAGCATATGTTTTTTTTTTTAAATATCTCACGAGAAGATAAAAGGCAAAGGCGAGGGGGTGTGTTGTGTTGTGATGGATGGCATGCAATAATATCGACGACACATGTTCAACCCGACGGATCACCAGAGTCTCTGCGGCGGAGGCGCACCTCCCGGTCCGCCCATGACCAGCCCCCGCATCTCCTTCTCTAGCGACTTCCTGATGGAGGTGCCGACGGCGCGCGCCCCCGCCGGGTCGCCGCCGGACCCCAACTTCGAGTTCTTGGTCGGTAGCCACCCGATGATAACGGCCGACCAGCTCTTCTCCAAGGGCAGGCTGCTGCCTCTCAGGGACCCCTACGGGGCCGGCTCCAGCGGCCGCAGCGGCCTCACCACCCTCCGCGACGAGCTACGGGAAAAAGACGCCGCCGCCGCCGCCGCCGCTGCTGCTGCCGGCGCAGCCGGATACGGCAGGGAACGGCCGCCGAAGGGAGCGTCCATCAAATGGAAGGAGCTTCTCGGGCTGAAGAAGTCGCGTGGCTCCGCATTGAAGAAGATAGATAAAAGCGAAGGCGCCGCGGGGGACGCAGATGCGCATCTCGACAGGGACAGGGCAATGCAGGTCCGTTTCGGCATTTTACGATCCAGAAATTAACATTAAAAACTCACGATCTCATTTCTTTCATGCGGCTGCCAGGAGGGTACGTAGAACAGAGGAGCTTGCTCGATCGATCGATCTGGATGCTGCAACATCGGCAAAACGTTGATCGACGACACTAATTAATCTAGCGATATAGTAACATTTTGCTCTCTCTCTCTCTTTCTCTCTCTCTTTTTTCCCTCCATCTCTATGTTGGTGTTTTGTTTGTTCATCGAGTTGGAGGCCTTTCACTTGATTTAGGTAACCGCTGGAACTTTTTTCATCTTTTCAATTCCTAGACATTAGTGGGTTGCTGGTAAGAATTAGTTAGTTCTATGGCATTAACTCTCTCATCGATCTGTGTAACTGTGCGAGGAAATTATATATAAATTTCCTATTCAATTTGTGATGATCCTGAGTTCGGATCGTTGGGAATGGGGCTCTTTAATGGCTTCGATCTGGCACCAACAACGTTTGGCCCATCTCGGGTGGGAAATAGTGCTGCTTTTGTCTTCTAATTAACTTCAGGTGGGCGAGAGAGAGACGAAGAGCAGAGCCATCCATTACTCACAGACTGAGCAAAGACCTCCTTTAAACAAGAAACAAAAAAAACAAAAAAAAAAAAGAAAAAGAAAAATCAAAACATTAGCTGCTAATCATGTCTGTTCATGTCTCTACCACTCGAGCCACCAGTTAACTTCTGTAATTGTGTGTTTTTCACATGGTTTCTGATTTCAATTCATTTACGTACATGTATAGCTGTTGCCTTGATGTTTTTTTTAATCTCCAAAATATTCATCTCTCTTAGTCTTAGGATTAAAATCCTTTTATTAGTTTCCTGTGCTCTACCAAGTACCAACAGGAGCAAGGAAGCAGAGGAGGTAAAGGACAACGTGTCTCGCGTATTGAAATATTCAAAATTCCAAATCTATAGTAAAAATGATCTCCGTACGCAGTGACCAAATAATTTCCATTCGAATAAAGACAATGTGGCCATGGTTAATTCATCTCTAAGCTTCGCTCCACTCCCATATGAACGACTGCATGAAAACAAAATTGTAAATTAAACCACTGTTCATCTTCTGCCCGGGTTGCGTTAATTCTTCTCTTTGAGGTATCTGCGACTGGAGACGTTGGCCTGCACTCTGCAGCGTAGCATGCTTCCATGCTGCAGTAGTCTTGGCCGATCAGCTCTGTGTCCTCATGCATGCATTCATTCATTGAGTACCACTGGTGCATGACGTCCACCCTCGCTAAAGCTACGCGCTGCGCCAGAGTGGATTCTGCTGCATCCTTGCCTCTGCTGCCCTCCATCCTCCATCGCCTGCAAAATTGTGCAAGTGTTTTGGTACTTAGTAATTGGAATGTTGATTCTTGTCACGTCTGATGGTTTGAAGGTCGGTGTTACCGGCCATGGTGTTCATGGCTTTAAGCAACAGCAGCAGCAGGAGGAGGATGATGGCATGACCTGCTGGCTATCTTAATTTAAATTTGTCTAGTTCCTTGGAATTAATTAATGTTTTGCATCGCACAGCTTTTCAACCCAAAATGAAAAGAGAAAGGAAAATCGAATGGGTTGAAAGAACATAAAAGATGCTTTCTAGGCATGGCAACATGCATGCTGAAAAGGCTTCAAAAATCCTGCAGTTTGCAAGGCTTTATCTGTTTTGACAAATCCAGAAACGGGAGAGAGTAACTGGTGGTCATCGATATTTTATTTAAATTATTTTCTGATTTTTTTAAGTTTTTTTTTTAATTTTTATTTATAGATACAGCGTTAAATGAGATATCCTTAAAATGTTTGGTTATCGATATTTACAAGACTCGGGCCCCACATTGGTGCGACGAATCAGGCACTCACCGCTGGATTTTAGCGTTTTAGGTCGGATGCCTTTTATCCATAAATAGTAAAGAAAAACCAAAAAAGGAGATGATTTGGAAGCGACGCGACTCGATCTCTTTCTCCATTCTTTCTACAGGATTTAGTTGAAGTTGGGGAAACAGCAACTCGATCGTCAGCCATGGATCCGGACTCGGAGATCGTCTTTGACTTCTGGCCTTTCCTCTGCCTCTGCAAGAGCGGCTGCGTCCACCGCCTCATCCGTACCGACTGCGTCCACTCCAAGGATGTCCTCATCGACCTCGGCACCGGCCTCTCTGCCCGCCTCTGCGTCTGTTGCCCTTCCGCCTCCGCCACGCGCCCCGTACTCTAATACTGCCACGGCGGTGCCTTCGTCATCGAGTCCGCCTTTTCTCCACTTACCGCGCCTTCCTCAAGGCCGACGTCGTTGCCGTCTCCGTCGAGTACCGCCGCGCGCCCGGGCACCCGCTCCCGGCCGCCTACGACGTCGCCTTCTCCGCCCTGAGGTGGGCGGTCTCCCACGCCTCCGGCTGCGGCGAAGCCTGGCTGGCGGAGCGCGGCGACTTCGACCGAGTGTTCCTGGCCGGCGACAGCACGGGGGCTAACATCGTGCACCACATTCTTGCGCGGGCTCGGGCGGAGCTGCAGGAGGTCAAGATCGAGGGGCTGGCGCTGATCCACGCCTACTTCCGGGGCAAAGACGCGGTGGAATCGGAGCCCACAGATCCGGTCTTCCGGCAGTGCTGGAGAGCACGTGAGTGTTCATGTGCGGGTGTGGCGCCGGGATCGAGGATCGAGGCTTTTTTTTTTTTTTTTTGCCGGTGAGTGTGATGGACAGCGATTGATTCAGGGAGCGAGGGAAGGCGTACAACGAGAGGCTGACGGCGAGCGGGCGGGAGGGGGTTCGGAGCACGTCTACTTCCTCAGCAACCGTAATTGCGAAATGGCGTCGGAGGAGATGACTCTCCTCGTCACTTTCCTTGCTCGTATTTCATAATCAATGTTCGATCGAGAGGTTGGCTGGCAGTCACTGCCGGCGAATTCTTTTTCTTCTGTTGCAGTTGAGATTTGAGAGCCACGTAACGTCCTCTGGAACAGTTCGTACTATTCAAAGGAAAAATCTGATCAGTAATGTCTGTCATATTTGCAGTTTTACTAGTGAATATGCTTGCATTCGCATCTCTATAATTACCTTGAATAAAGCAGAACAATATTCATCAGAATCAATGCTTTGGAGTTTAAAGCCATGCAAAACCACAACTTGCAGTTTAAGAAGAAAAAAAAAACACAAAAAGATGATCACCAAATCTGTCTTTCCGGATTCCTTAGATTTCTAGGATCTAAGTCATGCCCCTTCATCGCTTGTTCATTTCTGCAAAAGGAATCGTGGACCAGGTGCCTCTCCACATGAATCGAATAAAATATAGTTTTTTCATTCCGACTTGCGTTCTTTTCGGGATTAAGTTTAGAAGCTTGTTCAGTTAAAAGACTGTCTCCTGAAATAATTTTGCAGTTTCTAGTATTTGTTTCTTTTGTCCTGAAGCACAGTCAGAATCTTATGCTCCGGCATCTCGTCGTCAAAATTAGATATTATAAAATTCCCACTTCCCTGAAAATATGAGGTCGTCGGTGATTTTCTAAATGGCATTGGCTGGTCACTAATAATCAGAATCAGGCTCTTCGGCAACCATCCAATTAGATATAGATAATGGCTGACCAAAACTAATGATTTTCCTTTTTCTTTTTTTATTTTTAAGTAATTGCATTATTTTACATAAACAGTATACTTGTTCATCTTCAATTCACATCCACAGCCTTTTAAAAGGCTAAGTGTAAATAGGCTCTTTTAACCTTCACAATAAGGCTCTGATCAAAAGATGAAGTGTAATTCCTCAATTCATAAATTACCTCTCTCTAGTTCCATGGCTGACACGTGTAAGGAAGAGGTTCAACAATCTCAAACTTAAAAGACATGAAAAGTTGCTTTTGTATTCTACAAGCATTCACTTTCATCGGTATAAATATCCTCGCAGAGGGAATGTAGGACTTCAATCTGAAAACATCCACATCAATTGCAAGAGTGATGGCATCGACAGGAATGGGCATTCTTGTCATTGCACTGATCTTTGCAAGCGAGAAGCATTCTTCTTGTCTGAGGCAAGGCATTTGGTGGCAAAGAAGCGCATCTCCAAAATATGCAAGGGATGTGCATTGCAAGGCGACAAAAAGATCGAGATGACAGAGGCAAGGCAGAAGAGAGTAATCGCGCACGACAGAGAGCTCATGGTCATGGCCACTAGAGAAGATACGAGACCCTCGACGCCGGGTCACAGCCCAGGAGTAGGATACAAACCTTTCAGCAGAGGAGTGGGCTTGAAAGGTTAACTGCACATCTCACAGAAGTAGTGCTCCTTGCACATACTGCAGACTTGTTTGCAAGCACATAATATTGCAATAACTTGCTTCGTATCTATTAATTCTACAGTTTGGATTGTGTAGATTTTCATAAATCTATTCCCTTCAGGCATGTACTTGGCAATTGAAGTTAAATTCAGCACTAAGAGACAAGATATGGTCTCAAGTTTGTATATTTCTCATAATAGCAAGTTTACTGGTTCATTGAATCTGTATAACTGTATTGCAGTCTCTCATAACTCCCTACGTAAAGTTTCTGATTAGGTTTATTCAGAAAGAACTGTATGCTCGACTTAAATATTGATATCGCTTATTAAAACCAAGACTCTGATGAACCTTATAACCTTTTTAAAAAGACAGCAATGATACCTAAGTTTCTTATGTAGTTGACCAACATTGTCCGACATAATATTGTTCAACACTATTTTCGTAAAATGATATTGCTTCGTTCAGATATTTATGGATAACAACAATTCGTTTCTAAGATACAACGACGATGTCCCATAATAATAACACTCCAAATTCCGAGACTGACGAACTTTCTCGTACGTTTAATTTTTTGGACTCCGAATGCAGAAGATGGAATGTATGTAAGGATTTGATTTGATTGATTTTGAGTGATTGAATTCCATCATTTAGGGATCCTATTTATACTAGATGAAGAGGTGAAGTACCTTTTGATGAGTTTCATCTAGAGGGTTGTAACCCTTTAAACAAACCTCTTAATCTCGGTCGTTAGATCTGGAACATTGTAACATTTCAGATCCTCCTTTGATCTCAGCCGCCAGATTTGGATGCAGTGATTTAGTTAATCTGACGCTCCAGATCAACCTTTATCACCAACGGTCCATCGTGATTCAGCAGTCAATCATCTCTCTGCTCAACCGAGTATCATCTATGCATGACACATCACTCGAGTATCACATCATCTGGAGCATAACTTTAAGCTCCTCACGAGGATGCATACGTGCAAAGTGCGTCAATAAAGCGTCCATTGTGTGCGTGGCGGATTTGCAGGTGCGAACACCTGCTCGCCCATTGGATGAGAGCATCTGTGCTATTTGTGTTAACTCAAATAACACAATAACATATATGAGAAAGTAATTCCTCTATGGAATTTCTAATGTGAGATTATTTCTCCCCTACTTTCTTTTATAATATTTTGGATTATTTTAATAATTAATTTTTCATTCACCTGCAATCGATTTTGAACAAATTAATAGTCTAGATTCATCTACTCGAAACATAGATTTTGATTTTGAAATCAATTCAGATTTTCATCGATTAATAATACTTTAATTTTTCCTTGCAAAATCGTAAATTATATTGGTCTTTTAAGACTCAATATTCAACAAACATTTCATCGGCTGACATTGCATACGCTGTGTACGTATCAATCTAAAAAGCAAAATCTCGTAGGGTTCCCCGTTTCTCATGTCTTGACCGTCCATCCAAGAATTTTATGCAAAAGACAGCTTGGCACAGTGAAGAAAGAGTGGTGCTTAATCATCTAGTCAATGTTATCTTAATAAGAAAAATTTCCCTACCATTGGGAGTATCACGTCTTGTTCTTTCTGAGTATGAAATAATACTCTCTTTTTTTCTGCTTTTTCTGAATTTTTAAGATTATCTTACACAGCTTTTCTGTGTTCAATCGTGTCATTTCTTTAGATTGTGTATAAAATATATATTCGTAGATTCCAGGTCAGATAGTTCCACCCATGGAGGAATGTGCCGCATCAAGATTTCAAGAAAATGAAAGTGGAAACCTGTTGGATCCTCCACTGTTCATCAGCCATTTGTCTCGAGAAAACATCCACGTTATGATTGCTTCCATTGAGATGCATCGCATGAAATGCAGATTGTTTTTTTTTTTTGTTTTTCTGAATCAATGTTTGGGAGTTATGTTGCTCTTTTCAACCTTTAGGTCATCGAACATACTGATCGTCGAGTTGTTCCTGTTTTCCATTGATGTCAGTTCAAAGATTTGGCTTCGATTTCCTTTTAGATAAAACCCTGTTTGTCTTATGCCCTTCTGACCAGATGCATCTTCTAACAGTTTTAAGCATTCCTGTCCAAAGGCGACACAGTATGTCGAAAAGCAGTTGGTCTTTCTTCTTCTCCAATACTCATTAGTCAAATAGCTGAAAATTTACTAAGTTAACGTCTTTCTGCGTGTCATGTAAACTAATAACATTACTGTTCTGTTTTCAATCTAAACCACATAGTTAAGCTAATCATCCCGTAAAGACATTCTACGTACTTATTTGCACATCATGCAGAGAATGGCGTTCTACCAGAAATGGTCCTCATATTGCAGGACAACTTTACGGTCAAAATTGTTGTTATGAGTTCGTGAGACAGAGCTCCGAAGAACTCTGTTGTCTCTTACCTTGTTCTAAAGAACGTGAATTTTTGGTGTTCCCTTCTGGAGGCCTAGGTATTCAATCTCTAATATAGTGAATCAATCACGAGAGGTGTGGTAATGCTTCCAGATCATGTACAGAATGTGTGGTACATCGACCAAATGGGATCATGTAAAGCCTTCCAGCATGCAAGAAAATGGATACGAGTTTTGGAAGTTCGTTAGTGTTCCTCGTTCTGACAAGTCCATTTTGAATGTATTAATGCTTTGACTACCTTCCCGCTCCTTGTAAACTGTAGCATTCGTTCAGTGACTGGATGAACTTCCAGCTCTAACCAGCTCAGAGGATGTAAATTATGACATTTGTCTGCATCTCTTCTAATCCTGCATCTCTGATCAGAGCCAATTTGTAGACAAGTAATAATGAAAGCGAAGGTGATTGATCATCCAACAAAATAGAGTTTTTTCAGACAAAACCATAGTTTTCTACTTCCAACGACACATAAAAGTAGGCATCCATGATTCAGCAAGCAGCACACGTAGAGAGGGGCCAAATCTCAAAATTAGACAAAGACGAGTCCTCTTCGGGCCAACCAATGGCGTCTCCAAGCTGAGGTGAGAAACTCATCTCCCCACTGATAATCGAGACAGGTAAGGCAACAGGACAGCAGCAGGGAGAGAAAGAGGATGAGTTTATTCTGTAAGTCTGCTCATGTGATGTGCCACAGAGACACCAGATTAAAGCCTGGCCAAATTGGAATTTGGGTAAAAGAAAAAAAAAAGAGAGAGAAAAACTTGAACAAGAAAGAAAGAAAGAAAGAAAAAAGGCTGATACATTTTAAGTAGCAGTTTTAGCTGTGACTGGTGGCTTACTTTGGCACTTTCATCAAATGAAACATGCGCAATCAGGTGCAAAAGTGACTTAAATTTCATCAAATGATTGTTGTTTTCTTTTACTTTGATCCAGCCTTCAAATAAAAATGACAATGTACAACATACGGATCGAACTTTGAAGTGTAACAAAGCTTTTAATTTGCTTCCAAAGTCGAGAAATAATAAAGAATGTGCCTGCATGCCTTTTTTACTACTCATACACACACACACTCTCACTGGAATCATGTCATGTAATGGAACAGGGACCGAGCTCAGTTTTGAATCTTTGTGTCTCGTGAAAAATTATTGAGGCTCAAACCAAACAAATTTACCTGATACAGAAAATGACCTCTGATCCAATCTGGACCACGTAGAAAAACTTTGTCTCTAAATCGGAGGTAAAGCAGTTGTTGCAAATGACTGAGCACATCAGATGGTCTGGAAAAAAAAATAAGAGAAAGGATAGGTTATGCAAACCATTCTCACCGTTCTGAATCAAAAAAAGAATCTGGAGGCAATTGATCAAGATGAACTGATTGATTATGTTTCTCGGCCAAACTCACAGTAAATATCGCCATATCTGAGTGGAAATATGGAGCCCATTGGCCTGCACCAAGAAACGCAGTCGAGAATGAAACCTATTGATGGAGAGCAGTGCATGCCATGGAGAGCGATGGGAGCTAAGAGCTTGCAGTAAAAGAAGGACCACAACTGGTTAAGCCCTGATATAAATGGAGATTATATGATATGGACCACAGATCGACTGCTCCAATGATCTAAACGTCTGTGATCGAAAGAAAATCTATCGAGTAATTCTCTTAGAATTTACCTTTGGATTGGCATAAGTAATTGGTATCAGAATGCATTCATTTCTTGCTTGTGTAAATCTACCTGAGCTTTGAGTTTCCCATATAATAAATACTTGGACATTCAAATTTATTGGCTGTCCAAGCAATGTTTGGATCTTCGTACACTCTTTACCTCCTTTATTCTTTTATTATTGGGGAGGAAGAAAAAAAAAGAAGAAGAGGAAATCATGATACCGTGCCGAAATATTGATCGAGTAACTAAAGCTTGAATAAGTAACTTTATGCCAGATGCTCTCATGCATGCGTGTTCTAACGTGAATTATTGATCAATTTAATGGCTTTAATCAGAGAGTAGAATTACATATGCTTTTTCAAGCATATACCACTTGTCTCCATTTTTATATCAAGAATTGTCGATGGAACTGAATTTTCAGCTGTCTTGTTGTTGTTGTTGGTTGTTGATGATGATGATGATAGAATTGTGAGCCACCGATTCCATGTTATAAATTCTTCTACTGAGATGCTTTTCTAAAATTTGTCAATAGAAAATACATTCCTTATTGATCACTTTAGATCGATGTATAGTTCATTTAACCGACTTTGTGGATGATATTAGTGGGCATATAATAGGTATAATTAGGTCTATAATAGGTTGAGGTCCAAAGCTAAATCATGTCTTTGTAGAAACATATCTTGATACACAAAAAGATGCGCCATATGTTCCTTATCAATAGCTTATCATATCTTCATGTCCCTTAGTATTTGCCATCATCACTCTTCTCTTTTTAAAAATTTGAGAGATTTTTTATTTGGAAGCAATTTTTTTTTTTTCATCCCTTAATATATTCATGCCCCCTTAATATTATTATTTGGAAGAAAATTATTTTTATTCCATCCCCTTCAACCCTTGGCACTGCAAGGCTAAAGCCTTTCCTTTCCTTCTTTATGAATACATCCTCCTCCTTGCTCTTCCACCGCTCCACCCTCTCCAGGAACTACGTCCTTTGAACATGTCCATCTTGTGAAAATTAGTCGCATTTGGATGAGGGGGGAGGGAAGAGGGAGAAGAAGGGCTTTCTCTCCATAGGAAAGTTTCCATCTTTACCGCTTTCTTCGTGTTTTATCTTTCTCTATGGCTCCAAGCTATGACTATGCGTCTTCTGTCCTCCTCTGCGTCGAGGACAACAGTTGCATCTTGGGCTTCGATGACGACGGCTTCGGTGCAGAGGAGGAGAATCAGATTATTTGGCTTTCTGAAGAACAAAGGTGCCGTTTTTATGGAGATCCCTTCATCATTTTGCCGCCGCAATCGGATGATTACTTGGGTGCTTTGATTCAGAGGGAGTCAGAGTATATGCCGAGGGAAGACTACGGTGTGAGGTTGCGGTCTGGGGCATTGGACTCCTCCATCCGCAGAGATGCAGTGGATTGGATTATGAAGGTAGATTCTTCTTTAATTCTGGCTGTCTTTATATTTTCTTGCAGTCTTTTCTGCTAATTCTCTCTTCATGGCTGTTAAACATTCAATGCACTCTCTTACGTTTCGAATCAATGTGCACAAATTTTCCCCATTTTTGTTGTCAAAACCTCTCCTTGACGTTTCCCCCCTTAGCTTTGACATTGTTGTGCTCGTGTCACAATTAGTAAATTAATGTTATATTTTCTGTAACCATTTCCCCCTTTTCTCCTTTCCATCTGTTTGTTGTTTTGATGGCTTCATGTGTTTCTTTTGGCTGTTCACTCAGTTATTTGCTACTGGTGGTCTCCTGTAGCATGTGTGGCTCTATATATTACTGCATTTTGATAGTTTCGTTTGCTTGTACATTGTCCAGGTCAATGACCATTATAATTTTGGGCCCTCGAGTGCCTACTTATCTGTAAATTACTTGGATCGGTTTCTCTCCAACTATGAGCTTCCTGTAAGAACATTCATGTATTCTTGGGTGCCTTTAGTTCTCATCTGGAATCATTCATCTAATTGTTTGGTGTCACCTTCGCTGGCTTTTATTGCAGAAAGATAAAGTTTGGATGACACAACTCCTATCTGTAGCCTGCTTATCCTTGGCAGCCAAAATGGAGGAAACTGAAGTTCCTTTGTCATTGGATTTGCAGGTGGCCAAGATCACAATTAAGTTAAATCTAGGCCGATAATAAATCCCATTGATATGAGTTTCACTGTCTCTTTTTTTTCTTCTTCTTCTTAAACAGGTTGGTGAAGCTAAATATGTGTTTGAGGCTAGAACTATTCGGAGAATGGAGCTTCTGGTTTTGAGTACCCTTAAATGGAGGATGCAAGTCGTAACTCCTTTCTCTTTTATTGATTTCTTCCTTCACAAATTTAGTGGTGGAAATGTGCTCGATAAAGTGGCCGTCTCTCAATCGATTGCACTCATATTGAGTATCGTTAGAGGTAGAGTTCATCAAAGCTCTAAAATGTGGAAAAGATTTTATCACCTAGCAATTATAGAAGACTAAAACCTAATGTCTAAGTCTGAAGCTAATTAGTGGTCTGCAGGAACCGATTTCTTAGCATTCAGATCTTCTGAAATTGCTTCAGCTATTTCGCTGCTGGTTCTAGGAACTGTGGATATTGAGAAAGCAGTGGCTGGTTGCAGCTATGTTTCAAAGGTACATGTTTCTCGCATCTTAATGTAGACAAGTGATTGATTTTTATTCTCTTAACTAGCAATTTCATGTTTTATTGTAAGAAGGTCTTTACTTTGATGAAATGTGCAGGAGAAGGTCATTAGATGCTATGAAAAGATTAAGAATGTGGAATTGATGAGTATGAGCCAGGTTAGATATGACAATATCTCATTTTTTTATATGCCACAAAGCCCGATCGGTGTCCTTGATGCTGCATGCTTGAGCTATAATAGTGATGAAATGAATGCTGAGTCACAGACAAGCAATCATAATTCTTCTGGTATTAAGAGAAGGAAAATAAACAGGACCTGAAGGAGGCTTGCAACCACTACTCTTCCCTTAATTGGGAGTCGAGTTACTGTCTGAGTAGTTTAGTTTCATATTCTACGTTGGAGTTTTACACTGGCAATGACCTTGTAGAACACCCCAAACAAAAGGAAAGAAGTCTTAGCAACCAGTTAATCCAAATTCCTGTGATCTCGAACGAGTAGAGTACTGCGATCGCCCAGGTAGATGTCATCGATCCAAAATGATCATCGACCGAGAACATAGAGGAGGACTTGGTTTGCTTATAATCTTTTAACATGAGTGCATGATGTTAGACCACAGTCATTGTGATCTTGAGTTCTTGTTTATGTCTGCCATCATTTTGTTAACCCTTTTTGGCTGTAGACTCTGCATAACTTCGTAGCCAAAACCTCTCAATCAGACGCTAAATCAATATCTAGCGAGCAGAAGTTTCAGACTCTTGATTTTTTTTCTTTTCTTTTTTTAATAAAAAAGGAGCAGTTCCAAAGGATGGTGGAAACAATCTCTCTCTCATCTTCTTTTGATTCTGTTCTCTTTTCTTGTGTCCATTCCCAAAGATCCATTGTGTCGTAGCTTAAACTCACTTCGATCGTAATTCATAATGCCGAAACGGATTTTGCTGTGAGAATGCAGCTTCTGAACAAATATACAGCGTGATTTTCGTGCCGAACTAATCATAACACTCTGCATCACCCTTTTCTTGATGAAGCTGTTATATGATTCAGCTATCTTCCTTCACAATCATTTCATTGAAAATGAGCAGTCTGGTCTACCACCACATGATTATGTTTCAGCTTTTAACAATTATTTCAGAGGGAAAACCTTCTTCTTTTTTTTTCTTTTCCGTTTATTGGCGCATTCTGATGTGTGCCATTCATCAGCAATGCCGATGCATTATTGCAGTTTACCGGTGTTGATCAAAACAAAAGAAAATTTCTTCATGAGTTGGATTTATGTTTCAGTCGAGATATATATAGATAGTTCAGATTACTCGCATCCTAAATTGTAGGAAACAAAAATGCAAGAACCAAACTCGAAGACAAATAATGGATTTGCAGGAGGAACTGAGTCATAAAAAAAATGCAGGGTACCCTACAAATTGAGGAGCCCAGCTATCTCGTACATGACATTTATCAGATAACGATGGACAATAAATTATACTGACGATTGAGAAGCCATTAATGATGGAATCTGCACCCATTGGGCGTTTTCATAATTATCGAAGGCTGAATTTACAGAGAGATCGTCTCATTTTTCTTCTTTCCCTTCTTGTACTCTCCGTAGAAGTAGGAGGCGAAGCCCCACAAGGACAACGCCAAAGCTATTCCCTTTTGCCCACTGAATGGCTCATGCAGGAAGATGACCGCGAAGACCTCTACTATGGGCAGGCAAACCGCCAATATGATCGCCGCGAGCAGCGCAGAGTCGTAGAAGATGGTTCCGACGGTACCCAACAGCAGCAACTCGCACAAGATCGCCGACCAAACCAACACCATGTAGTACTTAAACTCCCCGAGTCCAAAGTCTTCCCCTTCTCGTCGAATCGCCTGCGCACTTGCAATGGCGGTGTAAGGAAAATTCACTTTTGCCGCCACGAGTTTCATGGCTTGGCAGTTGTTAGACTCACTCTCCTGAATTTTAATTTATTTTTAAATAATAATTTAAAAGGACGTGAATGATTCGACTCTCACTTGGAAATCGTGGTTGACGATCATCCCGACGGTGCAGAGAACGGTAGCGAAGATTCCGATCAGCAGTTGCACCTCCATCGCCAGCGTGTAGCTCACCGGCCGCCCTTGCTTGGCAGCCGCCTTAGCGTAGGTCAGCTCCACCAGGGGAAGCACCAGGCCTAAGAACGCCGCCGCCGCCAGCATCATGAAGAATCCCACGAAGTACTCCTTGCTCGACACCCCCGCCGGGCGATCCCTGTCCGCTGCCAGACCCAGCAGCACAGCCCCCGCGATCAGCAGCGCGACCGCGTTCAGCGAGTAGGCCGTGAACCTCTGCTTCACGATCGCGAAGGCGAAGAGCGACGTGAAGGCCAGCTGCGACGACAAGATGATGGAGGAGGTGGAGACAGGGAGGTAGGCGGAGCCGTAGGCGTAGAAGAAGTTGTCTAGGCCCAGTAGGAGGCCCAGCACGGCGCCAGCGATTAAGACGGCACCGGACGAGAGGCAGAGCTTGGGCCGCGGTGCGGCAGAGGCGGCAGTGAGGCGGCAGCGGTAGAGGTAGGAGATGACGAGGGGGAGGAGGCTGAGCGGCCAGGCGGCGGTCTGAAGCCAGCTGATGAGCCACTTGCGGCTACCGCCATGGAGGTAGTAGACGCGGAGGGTGATGGAGGCACCAACGGCGCCGGCGGTCAGGCTGGCAAAGCTGAGAAGCCGGAGAGCGGTCCTCAGGCGTTTGCTCGCGATCGGCTTCGATTGCGGCAGCTGCTGGGATTCCGTTTCCAATTCCACCTCCATGGCAATCTAATCTGCAGTTCGATCAATCATACAGTTACATATACTACAAGAGCGACGGATTGAACTCTACGTGAGGATGAGATAAGATTCATAAATACATTTAATCATGCTTCAATTGTTGACCTTTCGACGAGTTTGGGTTATTCCACACCAAGTAATTTTGTTCCTATTTTCAATTTATTTACGATAAAGAAAAGAAAAAAAAACTTATATAGGGCAAGAAGAATATTCTAGCTACCGGTCAATTTAAGATCATTTTTTATACTGCATAAATTTTCTTACTCTTTTAGACGAGAGTGTCAAAGAGAATTGAAATTCTCCAACTGTAATAGGCAATGATTTTAGGATAAAAAATTTGACGTAGTTTGAAATTTAAATTTATATTTTACATATGAGCTTTAGAGCGAACTTCGATGTTAGATATCTTCACTATAATTTCTCTTTCTCCAAAGTACCTTCAGAGATGAAGAAACTTCTTACAAATAAGAGCTTATATAAAGTAAAAGAAATAACGTGCAGATTATTTTCTCTCAATTTTGTCCCGTCGAGGATTCTCCATCTCCGTCCATCGTAGTAAAGATTCGGAGAAAATTAATATATGTTAAACCACCGTCCTCTCCTCACCGATTGTCCTCCGATACTTCAGTTAAAATTTGTATCTCCAGAGGAAAAAAGAAGAAACACATCAGAGTTGTTATCAAAGAAGCCATGAATGTAGATAAAAAATAATGAAAATCTCCTCTTTCCTTCTTCTTTTCTTCTTTTTATATCTATAAATTTTAGAGTCAACTGTTGTATAACAAACCATTCAAATCACCGTCCACGTGGAGGATCATATAGGTTCGAAGAATCATATTGTTATACCATTAACGAGTATGCGCTATTAAGAATCTTCTGTGAGACTTTCGAGGTGTCTTAGTTGGTTGCGATATATAACAAACTCTTACGAAAATATATCATGGGGGTCCTCCCTTTCCTTTATTTTACCCCTATGTCATTCCTTCAATCAACCCTTCCTGCTATTTTCCGACTCAATTATTCTTCCCGAGTCATCATTTTTCTAGTTCGACTTACTCCTCAGAGTTATTATTCGACTTCATTCTAGTCATTAAGCCGATATGCTTTTAACTCAACTTAGCTCTTCAAGTTATAATCCCCTCAGCTCAGCTTAACTTTCCGAGTTAAATTCCACTTGACTCGGATATATATCCCAAGCTGTAGTTCTATTCGTCTGATCATATTCTTCGGATCATAGTTCGTCACTTTTTCTTCCTTTATCTCCTAAATCGAGTTGCAAATTACAATAATACCATTAACTACTCCCTCAAAATAATTAAAATAATCTTTTAGTTGGACTCATTTTCTTATCGTTAACGACAATTGCTTAAATCATCAAGCGAGTTGCAATTCTTATTATATTAAATTCACGTAATATCGAATTTGCCTCAGAAATATTTTTTTAGTTAAAGTCTAAATATCTTATTATACACACCTTTTACAAAAATTAAAATTTATCAATCTAGTGGTCCCTATTGATCTATCCTACGATTATTATGAAGAATATAAATCACGGAGGATTCTATTGACCTTGACATGATGACCAAGACACGTAGAGATCATCTGAATTCAGAAAAAGACTTTATATCTTCTCCAAAATTGATCCTTATCTTATTCATAAACTTTATCGTATCTTAACCACCACGACATCCGAATAACTACGCACCTTAATTTTATACAAGTTTTCCATTGAATTTAACACTCAGGCGATAGCGCTCTTTCTCTTGTCGTTGCCTGACTCTTCACAGTCAAAATCGCAGCATTAAACTCCAAGAAAATAACATACAAAACAAAAAGGATTATTCGATGTTCGGATTACTTTTTTCTCGTGAAAAGAAATAAATAATATGACAAGGACAAATTAGCAACTGCATAGGTACTTGGGAATTTGGATGGATCCCTATTTTCTCCTACCTTTCTCAAATGATTAATGGAGACGAAATTACAACAGGATAAGATACGCATCTGACAAATCTGTAGCAACTTGAATTGGATGGACGATAGATAAAGACAATCATTCGTAGAGTGGTCAATCATGATGTTTGTAAAATTGGATTTTTACTGTGCAAAATGATATATATGAAAGACTGTTTTTTCTCTCAACTAATCAAATCCCAAAAGAATAAGCTTCACAATCAACTGTTTGTAATTTGTAGTTTCTAGATAGAAAAGACATGCATGTTCTTAGTTTCAGATATTGCAGACTGTTTATATTATATTGGAGTGCAATGTTTTTTTTTTTCCACGGGGATGATAAGTACAGTATAGAGTAAAATTTAATTTTCCGTATCAACGAATGTCCATGTCAGATCATATTTTTTTACTATATTTATTATCGCATCAAAATCAATAATGACTTCGTGTTGTAATGTTTTTTCAAAATTTTAAGCTACAAAAGTTGACCAAAAGGAGTTAAAGTTTTTAGTATTAGGAAGTTAAAAATGAATTATATTGTTTGTCTCGATATGCAATTCCAGTCCTAACGAATTCGAGAGCAGATTCTAAATTTCAATACGATTTGTATATAGATAGATAGATAGATAGATTTTAATCAGCAGATAAATATATAGGAAAAATGAAAACAGATGAGTGCTTCAAGTGGGCTGCTGAATGGTGATGGCGGCATTAGCTTTGTTTTTGTTGTCCTTCTCTTGCCGGTACTCGCCGTAGGAGTAGGAGGCGAGGCCCCAGAGGGAGAGGACGAGGGCGACGACCTTCTCGCTGCTAAATTTCTCGTGGAAGAAGATGACTGCCAGCACCTCGGTGACGGGGATGAAGACGGCTATGAGGATTCCGGCGAGCAGAGTGTTGACGCAAAAGATGGTGCCGACGGTGCCGACGAAGAAGAACTGCCAGAAGATTGCGTTCCAAACGACAACGACGTAGTATCTAAACTCGCCCAGCTCAAAATTCCTGGCCTCCCTTGGAATCGCCTGCAATTCCCAAATCGGCTCAATTCGCAGTGAAGAACTAAGATGCGTTTCATTATGTCCATCAACGTAAAGAACTGAGATGAAGATCTTATTTTGCGATCATATAAACATTTTTTTATTATTATCTTTTAATATTTGTTTTGTGTTTATAGTTTAATATATTTTATAATGCTAGGAACTTAATTTTTTCCATCGGGGACGGGGAGCTAATTGCCTTCTACAAGATGACGAAAGAAAAAACAAATTGATTTGCAGCGACAAAGACATTTTTGAGAATTTGTTTATGAAGTACGACTAATATTTGACTAAATTTCGACCATTTCCGTTGAAATCATTAATTATTTGCTAATTGTCTATGTTTTTCTGAATTTAATCGATTTGGAAATGTAAATTTCCAAATGGAGGAGTCGATTTGAATGACCTGGAAGTCGTGGTTGACGATCATGCCGACGGTGCAGAAAGCCGTGGCGAACATCCCCATCACCAGTTGCATCTCCAGCACCAGCGTGTAGGTGATGGTCAGGCCCCGCCGCCTGGCCGTGGCGTACATCAACTCCACCAGAGGGAGTACGAGGCCGTAGAGCGCCGCCGCCCCCAGCGTGAGGGCGAACCCCAAGAAGTACTTCCCCCTGCTCTCCCCCTCCGGCCTGTCCCCGCTGACGTGGAGACCCAGCATGATGGCACCCACCGTCAACAGCGCCACTGCGTTGATCGAGTACGCCGTGAACCTCTGCCTCACCAACAGGAACGCGAACAGGGCCGTGAAGGCGAGCTGGGTGGAGAGGAGCAGCGACGAGGTGGAGACCGGGAGGAAGGCGAGTCCGTAGGCGTAGAGGAAGTCGTCGAGGCCGGTGAGGACGCCGAGGGCCGCGCAGGTGAGGGTGAGTCGCGGGGTTATGAAGAAGAGAGGAACAGCGGAGTGGCGCCGCTGGCGGCCGCAGCTACGGTGGATGTAGAAGCCCAGTAGGGGGAGGAGGATGAGCGGTGAGCCACCGGTCTGGAGCCAGCTGGAGAACCACTGGCGCTTGCCGCCGTCGCGGAAGTAGAGGCGTAGGAGGAGGGGGCTGCCGGTGTTGCCCAGCGCCATGAATACGCAGTTGAGGACGATGAGGGCCCTACGGAGGCCTTTGCTCATGGTGGCGGCGCCATCGTCCTCGTTGTTCTCGTGGTTTGGGCAGGAGCTCTCGACGTCCATGGTGGCTGATATTGTCTCTGATGACTGATCAAACATAACCTCGTTCTTTTAAGCAATGCCAATCAAGTTTGAATTGACAGGTTCCTTTTTTTTTAATCTTTTTGAACCGCAAAATTAAAAAAAAAAAAAAAGAAAAAAAAGAAGAAGATCCTTTAACTTCTTGTTGGAAATCATGCAGTGTCTAGTGATGCAGACAGTTTAATTTCTAGTTCTCAAATCCAGTTCTTCATGACAGACGTCGGGCAGTGTTCAGTAACAAAAGAAAGACTGTGTCGATGAATCTGTAAGATTTTCTACGAAGAATCTATAGAAAATCGCAAGGAAATCGATCGTAAGTGTTCCATTATCAGAGTCTGAAATGTCAAAGACTCAACAGTTAATTTCCAGTTCTCAAATCCAGTTCTTCGTGACAGACGTCGGACAGTGTTCAGTAACAAAAGAAAGACAGTGTCAATGATGAATCTGTAAGATTTTCTACGAAGAATCTATAAAAAACCGCAAGGAGATCGATCGCAAGTGTTCTATTATCAGAGTCTGAAATGTCAAAGATTCAACGGTCAGTTGCGTTTGAATGTCAGATAAATGGCTATTCTTTTATGTTGCTTTCGGCTTAAATTTCCACGCAAAGTAAATGGAAGCTGTTGAATCGCATCCTGGTCCAGTTTGTCGACCATCATCGCCTTATCTGTTCGTAGAATAATGCAAAAGCAACAAGGAATAAAGAACTTGTTTTCAGAAATTTATGGTGTATATATATATATATATATATAATCTCCTACAAATAGCAATTATAATATTATATAATGGATTAGATGGCAAATCTTTATTAATTCATATCGATTATGAATTTGTTTCTTATTTTTTATATTTATCCTTACGAATCCAGATGAATCCTAAATTATTGCCTAGTTAATAATTCGGTGAAAATATATAATAATTTAATCATATATGGAGATAGAAGACTAGATTTAATTTGGTACAAAAAAAAAATATTGCTGAAATATTACTGTACTGAATTTTATTAAATGCATTAACGATGAATAAATGTAGCAAAAAGATGACAATTTAATTAAAGCCAAATGACATAGACGTTGAGTTTGTCAATAACCTTGTATATATTCGATGGACAAACATATTATCAAAATTTAGACGAATTTAAAGATGATTAATGTTTTTTATTCTACTCTTCAATGATGACTGAGAGGTTATTTTGCAACTAATATATATTGAAAATGACAATATATTAAAGATATATATATATTTTTAATGACTATCCCATCCGAGATCAAGATATTATCCACTAAGTCTTCTAAGAAAATCCTGCAAGGTTGTTCTCCCCGCGTATCCTTTAGGCTTCACGGATGTCAGCTCGATCTACGTCGAGGATTAGTCTAACAATTCGACTTTAGGATGGACAAACTCCTTATCACTAGTTGTCCTACACCTATTCCGAAATGAGTATCCGAGGTCGATTGTTCTACAAAGACTCGAAAAGAGTCAGAAGGGGTCAAGGCTCAACTCGACTAAGTCTCTCCGACAATCAAATCAGAAAGTAGAGATAAATGAGAAAACAAAAAGAACAGAAAGTAAGGTAGTAAGGTGTGGGGGGGGGGGGGGGCGGGAAGCATGTCTCATAAGATCCCAAAGATCTAACTGTCGAAGGGAGCTTGGGAGCTTTGAGGTCGGGACATTAAATCGACCTGAGGTAGACGTAATTGACAAAGATCGAACTGAGATGGACGTAATTGACAGAGATCGAACTGAGATGGACGTAATTGATCGAGACCGAACTGAGATTGTTTTGACCTCCCATCGGGCCTGACTATTGACTTGGCTTATTGCTGACTTGACTTGACCTGACCTGATTTGGTCCTTCGCATCCCACCATATCAATGACTAATAAAGAGACTATACCTATACTTGCTAAAAGTCTTTCTTAGATGTAACATATAAGAAAAAGGCCTAGCTTGCATATATATACACAATACTTACATAACTTGTACGAAGATAGAAATGAATTAGTTAAATCACGACGACTAATCATTTTCTGAATAAGGAATAAGAAAGGGTGATCAAATCGAGCAAAACTTGTCTACCTCGCAACCTCAGCCATGCCATTTGTCTCTCACCCCCCTCTTACTCAACTTGCAAGGTCAACCCTAAAGTCCACGTACCCTTCGCGAGGGGTACGCTATCCATTCCCATTGTTCATTATTTGCAACCTCACATAAACCTTGTTTGTATCCCATCACATTACTCTTATACCGACAATATACTTGACCTTCCGAGCAAACAAAGACAGAGGTTTTATATCCATTCCATAGGTAGAATTTGACATGTTTAAACATAAGCCTTAGGAGTGCCAATGAAGCCATATTGCAGCCGCGAAGTGAATATCAAAACCAATCGGACCGGCTGACTCGAACTCGATCGTGATCGAACGATTTGGTTAGGACTTAGGGGGGCGAAAGTGCTGGTGGCCTGGGTGAGGTGGAACTCTTTGAACACTAGTATATATAATTGGAATGTGGATACAGCTTTAAAATCCACTGTTAAAAGTTGCTAATAGCTTAGCTAGCTGTTTGTTTTATGCTCAAAGGAAGAGACGTCTTCAATTAACCAATTTACATGGACAAACAAAAGGCAGCAATGCGACCAACGTGTTGTCTCTACAAAACCTTTGCCTTTTTATGTGTCACACTTCACTCGGGGAAGGGAAATATATATTTATATACACACATTACAATTTAAGTTTTTTTTTTATAACTTTTATTTACATTAGTTCTGATATGGTAGCGAAGATAGCGTCGTCGTCCGATCCAGTTAATTATCCATCTAATAAAATCCCTGAGAAATTTAAGAAAATGATTTTAAAAAAATTTGTAAAGAATAACACGCGGAAGCTAACTCAATTAGGTCGGCCTTGGCGACTTTGGGCGGCGGCGGCCGGCGGGCGACTCTATGTCGATGGCGGTGGCGGTCGAGGCGAAGGCGTCGCTGGCTCCTGGGCCTTCCGATAGCGCTTTCGGCGGATAAGATGCCGTTCCCTTGCCGGAAACGTCAATTTCCCCCTTTCTCACTGAGCCCGAGCCTGAGCCTGAACCCTCGCCCTCGCCCTCGCCCTCCCCCTCCCCTCTCTTTCCCATCGCCCACGCCGGGATCTTGATCGACAGATTCCGGAGAAGGAACGACGGCCAGCGCTCCGATCTACCGAGCTGGATGCTCCTTTCCGGTCTGGCGCGAGCGCGGCGACCTGATCGGGAGCTGCCTTCGTTGGGGGTTGGGAACGAGATGCAACTGGCGGATCGGTAGAACTTCCGGGAGGCGAGAATTTCTTTTCTTATGTGCTCGGGGAGCCGGAGGGTGAACCGGTCAGCGTTCTCCACCGGTCGAATCATCGAGTGCCCGGTCGAGTGAGACCGTGGGAAACTCGCCGGACGCCGCCCGGATCGGGACCGGGCGGCCCGCCGCTGGCTCCCGATCCGCGCCAGTTCCACGGCCGCCTCCTTCTTTTCCTCCTCCTCCACCGCCTGATCGACGGCGATCGCTACGTGATCTGGCGCTGGGGCTCCAGGGGCTTCCTGGGCGACAGCTGGCGGAGCGCCAGGATCCGCAGAGGCGGCGGTCGCTGGCTCGGTGAGGTTCGCGCGGCAGACGGGGCAGGTGACGTGGGCGGCGAGCCAGGCGTCGATGCAATCGGGGTGGAAGACGTGATCGCAGTGGGGGAGGAGGCGGAGCTCCTCATCGTCCTCGAACTCGCAGAGGCAAACAGCGCACTCCAGCGCGCCCTTCCCCACCTTCAACCCCTTCACCTCCGAGTACACCATGGTGGGGAACGTCTCGATCACGTCCGGGCTCAGACCCTGCTGCTGCCGCCGTGACCTCCCGCCCGCCGCGCGGCGGCGGATGCTGAGGCTCTCTTCGTCGCCGCCGCACGAGCGGAGGTAGATGGAGAAGAAACCGAGGAAGAAGAAGGCGCTGATCATGGCGACGATGATGACGGCCATGGTCGGGCTGAACCTGCCATTGTTGTAGTATCCACCGCGGCTGTCCGATTGCGGCGGGGACTGAGCCGAAGCGTACCGGGGGGTGAGGAGGAGGAGGAAGAAAAGGACGGCTGCGACGGCCGGCCGGCCCATCGGACGACGGGTGCGCTTCGTTTCCATGGAGGAAGCCGTTGGGCGATTCGGACAAGGATTGTGCCGGTAGAGCAGGAGGTTATTATAACGAGGCGGTGAAGCGAACGAAGGCCACGAAGGCGGAAGGAAAGAAGGATAGGCAGGCGGCGGCCGAGTCTCAGCGGTTCACTTTGACCGCCACCGCGCCGTTTTTTCCCCCCACGAAAGGAACATCTACAAGTGTTTCACCCAAACCCAACCTCCCAGGCACTTCCAGAAAGAGTGGGACCCGGTGTCAGAATTCGATCGGGTAGCTACCGAGACAGGTGGTCATAAAATGAATGCGATGTCACGTGGCTTTCCCGTGAGAAGCACGTGCTACGGGGCGACGAATCGGATTCCCTCTCCAACGACCCCTCCGCTGCGTTCACATCGATTGATTGCGAATTTGCCCGGTCATAATGGGAGATGATCCCATAATTGGGTTTGCCCTGCTATTTTAGACCTAACTGGACCGGTCGACTGCCTTCGACTTTACTCTTCGATCGTCATCGAAGTTCGGTTCCCATGGCAGATCTCTCTTGCTGCCGCTCTCGCTGTCGCTCCAGTTTCATCCCAGCTAAGCATCGAAGAAGGCAAAAGCGAAAAATGCTCTCTCCATCCTTCCAAGTAAACATATCCCCAGTAAAATTCTTCAGGGATCAATGCGGTTGACTCTCACCCATAGTTATTTGACGGCGTCAGTGGCAGCGCATCCAAATTCAATACTCGTTGACTTTTCTCCTAGCCAATCCAATCCGATTATTTCTCAGATTGAACGTAGATTTCAAGACGTGACGGCTGCCAGTGCGTGTGTGGCAAACGATCGTTGGATTTGACTTATAAACAATTTTTTTAAAAAATAAATAAATAGCGTTTTAATAACAAAAACGTTTGAATTCAATGCTACCTGTCGAAATCGAGTTGTATCTGCGTGAGTCATGAACTGCACGGCTAACGACAGGGCTCATAATTTTTCAAGACTTTTATACTCAAATAGGCTTGTCGTGTGTTTATGCTGAAGCCCAGCTGCTTCTGAGGATCGATCATCTCTTCTGATAAACATTTGAATCTCCGTCTTCTCGAAAGAAAATTCAAGACGAATTATTGTTCTCTAAAGAAAATTAAGTCGACAGCTACGACAAGATTGTCCTATCATCCCCGATAATGCACTGGTAAAAAACTTAGGATTAGAATAAACACACCTTTTGTACTGTAGAACTGGACCGAGTTGGGAAGAAAATGTTGTGGGTATATCGATACGGTGTTTGCAATCGGGAGGATGTAAATTGATATGAGATCGTCAAAACTAGCATTCAACTATATCTTTATAAAACGATATTGCTCCACTACAGGTACTTACGAATAACAATAATTTGTTTTCCAAGATACAATGATGATTTCTAGAAATAGCAACACTATAAATTTCGAGACCTACGAATCTTCTCGTAGATTTTTTGGACTCTGGATGTAGAAGATGGGAGGTATGAATAATTGGATTGAGTCGAGTGAATTCTATTTATACTTGTGAAGGGATAGGGGACCTATTGGTTCAATCAAATCTCATCCATTCAATTTAAATGGATGATTTAAATTGCATCCCTTCTTAAGAGACAATATCTCTTCATTTGGATGCATCTAAGTTTTTCATTTTGAATTTAATGACCAAAATTAAATTATCCAAAAAGGTACTTATGCCCTTTCATTTGAATGAGCCGGATTTATCCATCTTAATTTGATGATCTATATTAAGCCATATTAATTTCTCATTCATATAATTGAGAAAATTATTTATTTACTCAATCAATTTTCCAATAATCCCCCACATGAATAAAAATTAATGCATGTATACATGTTGATACTTTACAAGAGTCAAATCGATAAGTCAATGTATCGTGAGAGGTGGTTTGTGGCTTTGAACCTTCCGTAGTGGAATGCTATCGAGCATACTAGGTTGCACAGTGAATGTGAAGTCTTGAACTGCCTAGCTGTTTGTGTATACTAAGATAATAACATCCACACAGAGACTTATCTCACATACTTTTATTTCTCATGGTTGGTTCCGTTTTGGCCATGGACACCATCTTGGATTCAAGAGTGTTTCATTGAAGCGGTCTGTCTTCACACTCTCATAGGTGACACTTTTATCAAGAGTATCATACCATATTCCACCTTATAAAGGTATAGAAATCATTAAAAGCATAAACTTAACCTCACTACATGTGGTAGGTCAACACATATTCATCTTAGGATTGGGATAGCTAGAGATAATATATCTCGTGTGCTGTAACACAACTTCTGTAATTTCGTTGTCTCATTGAACCAAAATTTTGGGATCTCTAGTCAACAATGTTGGGTTATCGCTACATTCATTTTAGTTGTAGATTTTTAATCTCATTTCTCTTGACGAGCAGTATATTTGATCTCGAGTTAGCCCCTTCATAAGAGGATCTGTCAAATTATTTTTGGACTTGACATAATCAATTGCAATCACTCCATTCAAAATCAACTGTCTAATAGTATTGTGTCTACGATGTATATGTCATGATTTACCATTATACATACTATTATGTGTCCTTTCAATCGTCGATTGACTATCATAGTATATAAGTACGGTGGACATGAGTTTTGTCTAGCTCGGAATATCTTCCAAAAAATTTCGCAGTCACTCAGCTCCTTTAGCTGCTTTGTCTAATGCTATAAACTCGGATTTCATAGTTGACCGAGCATTGCACGTATGCTTAGTGGATTTTCAAGATACCGCTCCCCCACCGATCGTGAATAGATATCCACTAGTGGATTTGAAATCTTTTGTATCTGATATCCAATTAGCATCACAATATCTCTTTAAGACAGCGGGATATTTTCTGTAATTAAATCCGTAGTTCATAGTATATTTCAAATATCTAAGAACTCGTATCAGTGCTTTCCAATGGGTGTTGTTTGAATTACTTGTAAAATGACTCAGCTTGTTGACCGCACATATAATATCCAGACATGTGCAGTTTGTGAGATACATCAAGTTGTCTATTATCCGAGAATATTCTAATTGTGATATAGGCTCACCTCGGTTTTTTCGCTAAGTGTTGACTTAGATCTATAGGTGTTTTCACTGTAGAGAGATCGTTCGCATTGTACTTCTTCAACACCGATTCTGTATAGTGAGATTATGTCAAAAATATTCCCTCTGATGTCCTGAGAATTTTAATTCCCAATATAATATCTGCTCAACCCATATCTTTCATATCGGAATTGTTTGTCAATATATTTTTTGTACTCATGATTATCTCATGATTACTGTCTATTATAAGCATATTGTCTATATATAAACAGATGATTACATGACCTTTAGGTGTGTCTTTGACATAAATACAATTGTCACATTCATTTATTTTGAATTCATTTGACAACATTATTTTGTCAAATTTCTCGTGTCATTGTTTAGGCGCTTATTTAAATTCGTACAATGACTTAATAAGTCGACACACCTTTTCCTCTTTTTCTAGAGTTACGAACCCCTTGGGTTGCTCCATATAGGTTTCTTCTTCTAACTCACCATTTAAGAAGGTAGTCTTAACATCCATTTGATGTATTTCAAGGTCATATAATGTTGTGATGACTATCAGTACTTGTATGAACGTAATCAATATCATTGGTGAGTAGGTATCAAAATAATCAAGGCATTCCTTTTGATTGTGCCCTTTGGCTACAAGTCTAGCTTTAAAATTGTCAATCGATCCATCAACTTTATAATTGTGTTTTAGTATCCACTTATAGCCTAATGATTTAGAATCAAAAGGAAGGTCCACTAATTCCCAAGTATGGTTATTCACGATGGATTCAATTTCACTATTAACAACTTCTTTCCACAATGAGGCATCGGGACTAGAGAGAGTTTCGCTTAATGTTCTTGGATCAATTTTTGACATAAAAGTCATGAAATCCGACCCGAACTATTTCTCAACTCTAGCTTGTTTACTCCGACGTGGCTTTTTGCTTTGATAATCAATAGTCCTTTTATGACAACTAAGTTTAGAAATGTCATTTCCGTTAGAACTTCCATTGCTATCACTTTGAATGTTTCTCTTCTTATTCGGGAATACTTCTTCAAAGAATATCGCATTCCGAGATTCTATGGTTGTTCCCACATAAATATCAGGAATGTCTGATTTGTGAACTATGAAACGATATGCACTACTGTTTTGAGCATATCCAATAAATATTGCATTGAACATTTTAGGTCTGATCTTTATTTGCTTTGGCTTGGGTACTTCGTATTGGATCGATGCGGTTCGCTAGAGGGGGGGGTGAATAGCGAAAAACCTTTTCCTTTTCTTTTCGTTCGTTAAAACTCGAGAGATAATTAATTGTAGCGGAAATGTAAAGTAAAAGGAGACAATGAAGTTTTACTTGGTTCGTAGCCTTCGGCTACTACTCCAAGGCCCTAGTGGTCCTTGACCACGTACGGAGGGCAAAAGCACTAAAGGAACTCCTCGTTGGAGGTAGGAGTTAATCGATACAAGAAGGAAAAAACTTGAGGTAGAGGGACACTCCCCCTCTCCTCGTATACGATAAAAGCTCTGAAAAGAAATGAACTTAAATAAAAACTAAAACCGACGTTACAATAAGAGAGAATTTAAGACCTAGACATCGGAGAGAAAGCACTTCGTGGTCGAAAAGTTGTAGCTTGGCGGAGGCTTTTGGAAGCTTTAGAATGATGAAGAAAACCCTAGGTTTGGCCCTCCTTTTATAGCCTTTGAGCCCCTTTTCGAAAAGAACCCTAGCCAATCACAATTGAGCACCAATCTCCTTGAAATGAGGTGATAAGCCTTGACTCCTCGAATCTGATCATTGACCATCAGTCGACTGATGGCCATCATCGATCGGGATGGCGACATCGATCGATTCGCGACCTCGACGATCGGTGATTGGCGATCGAGTCCTCAATTTGGCAATCGGTGATGCTTACTGCAAGGCAAAGTTAGCTTAAAGAAAACATTATTTCAACGGCCTTCGACCGTCCGATCTCGACCTAGACCATCGATGGGATGTCTTTGGTCGGATCTACGCTTAAGACCATCCCCGTAAGGAGGATACGACCTCACTTACACTCGCACACACGAGCTTACCTCGATACTTACCATGTCGCTTTTGCTTCCGGCCTTCCACTCGATTCCTTCGGCTCCCTCCGAAGTCACTCGAGTGTCGCTCGACCACCGCGGCTTCCTCCGGGTGTCGCTAGCCTTCAGCTCCAGCTATAACAATCTTCTGCACACTCGATTCAGCTTGTGAGATAACAACATGAGCTTAACTTTGTATCGTTTGCTAAAATCAAAACTCAGGTTTGACTTAGGTGTCTGCTGCACCAACAATCTCCCCCTTTTTGATTTATGGCAAACCCACATACAAAGTTAAGAAAGACAAATTAAGTGCATTAAGTAAAATGAGCAAGAGATATGCATGAATGTGTAGGAGTATATAATAACTCTTTTTTAAGTGCTCCCCCTTGAGGAATCCTCCCCCTTGACCGAGGGTGAGTACTTGAGAAAGAATTTTAACTCTCCCCCTTGATATTTGCTACTAAAAAAAATGTGTTTAAAATAAGTTTTAAGTTAAGAAATCAAAAAATTAATTTCTTAACCTTGGCCTTTACTTCCATTTTGTTAACAAGTTAACTAAATGTGTTTAAGTTAAGAGTTCCCTTAACTTGTTTTGTTAACTTAAAGTTAAGTAAGCCTTGGCCATAAAAAAATTGATCCCTTGACTTTGGCCTTTTTCTCGTTAACTAAAAGTTAAGTAAATTATTTTTTTGTATTGTTAATGAAAATAAGTTAACTAAATGTGTTTAAGTTAAGAGTTCCCTTAACTTGTTTTGTTAACTTAAAGTTAAGTAAGCCATAAAAAAAATGATCCCTTAACTTTGGCCTTGATCCCTTAACTTTGGCCTTTTTCTCCCCCTTTTGCCATTTATCGAAAAGAGTGAGGGTGTGTGTGGAATAAGTTTTAATTTTAAAGTCCAAGCATGTTCCACATTATTTTGAAAATAATATACTGAAAATAAGTTCATCTATAAAATGTTCGACTCATATTTGGCTTGATTGATATGAAGGATCAACCACTGGTCGTAGGTTAGTAGTATGTATGATTATACTCCGTGGTTCATAGCGATGCACTAGCTCTACATCTGGAACCAGGAGTAAGGTCCTAACATCTCATGCCCATCTACGTGGCTAAGTACACAAACACATTAGTCCTATGTGTTGTGAGATGTACTGGCTCCTTAAATCTATAGGTGCATGATATCTAAGGTATGTCCTATGCTAGTTCCATAAAAAATGAAAATTAAGAAATAGTAGTAAGAAAATATAATTTGTAAGTTTCTATTCTACTACGCACATGCCCAATTTTCGTCTTAATAGACTAAATTCGGCTTCGGGTAGGGGTTTAGTAAATAGGTCTGCTAAGTTAGACTTTGATTCGACGTATTCGAGTTGTATGACTCCGTTGGCCACATGTTCTCGAATGAAATGGTGTTTGACCTCTATATGTTTGGTCCTAGAGTGACATATTGGATTCTTAGTAAGATTAATTGAACTAATGTTATCTACGTGAAGTTTATGTTAGGAATATTGGAACGGCTAGAGGGGGGGTGAATAGCGTCAATGTAATTCGATCGCGTTCGTGTCTACAATTTCGTTAGCGCAGCGGAAATAGAAAAGTAATAACGATAACGAAATACACAACACGCTAACATAATGATATAACGTGGTTCGGAACCGCACGGTTCCTACTCCACGGATCGGGTTCGTACAAACCCTAGCGATGCCACAAACACCACTAATCAATAATAACTCCTTCTCGGAACAATCCGGAGGCGGAGAAACCTCGTACAATATATCTTACAACAGTAAGAACAAAATACAAGCAATATACAATGTAAATACGAAATACAAGTAAAGAAGAGACTTTACAACACTTGTTTTGATTGCTTGAATGCTTGGTTGCTTGCTTGCACTTGGAGACCTGATTTGCACCAACAAATCGCCCCAATAGCCCTCAAGAACCGATCCCAAAATCCTCCATCACGAGCTCCTTATAAAGCTTCAACTCATCGGAAAAGGTCATCGGTCGTGATCGGGACCATCGATCGTGATCGATGCCGCATTGTCGTGAGACAACGGCTAGATCCACGCTGGATAAGTCCAACGGAACCTTCATCAGTCGACTGATCATGACCATCAGTCGACTGATGGAGCCTTCACTCGACCAGTCGAGTCTCGACTCCGATAGCGTGCGAAATCGAGCACCACCGGTCGCGATCACACGATCACGATCTCGAGCTCATCGATCATTGCCCACCTCTGCGATCATTTGCTAGGCCATAACCCGCAGTCAAACCCTAGTTGGCTCGGTCCAGTCGACTGCCACATGGCACACCTCAAATATGAGATTTTAGCCCAAGTATGGTTCCCCCATACTTGCTAGACTACCCTTAGCCTAGACCTAAGCCTTCTAGCCACCTCCATCAGCCTCACGCCTCTCGGATCCCTCCAAGTCATCCATGACTTGTTCATCCATTGCGCTAGCCTTCAGGTGCTTCCATCGGCTATGTCATGCTAACGGTGTCTACACCGCCAAGGCACATTGGACTTACGCCGCCAAGACTCCGCTTGGACTTTACGCCGCCAACTATTGGACTTATGCTGCCAAGACTACCGCTTGGACTTTACGCCGCCAATATCAATCCCCTTGGACTTCAAATGCCAACCCATGTTGGACTTTTCATGCCAAGACCATGCTTGGACTTTCTATGCCAAGACCATGCTTGGACTTTCCCAAATGCCAAGACCATGCTTGGACTTTCCCTTGCCAACCCATGTTGGACTTTTACATTGCCAAGACCATGCTTAGACTTTCCATGCCAAGAACTCAAGACTTGGACTTACCATGACAATTATATTGTCATATGTTTTTGTCGAAATATCAAAACACATCAAAACATCACTCGAGCCAAACTCGAGTCCTGGTAAACCGTGACCTGGGCCGATTGCACCAACAATCTCCCCCTTTTTGATGTTTGACAAAAACCAAACAAATTATTGAGTTAGAACACTAACTCAAATCCCTTACCAATTATCCCAAATTGGTAAATACTCTCCAAATGTTCTCCCCCAAACATTCTCCCCCTTTTTGACTAACATCAAAAAGGTTTTCTCTCCAAGAGGGTCAATGTCTCATGTCCCAATGAGATCTTACAATCTCCCCCTTGGTCCAAAGATACTTAGGATGCCTACCATCTTCCTGGTGATAAGTCCAATATCACTCAAGAGAGGCAATCCTATACACTCTCTCAATTTCCAAATTGAGTCTCTCAAAAAGTCCCATCAATTTCCCAATTGATGTCATATTCTCCCAATAACTTCTCCTCTTCAAGGAGAAAAAAACACCTCCATCATCCCAAGATGGATACCTCCCCCTAAAGGCTTGCTCCCCCTTGACCATTGCACCAACAATGTCCTTGGGAAGTCCCTAAGCCAATAGGAACTCTAAACCATCAAAATTAAGGTTAGAAATTCAACATTGAACTTTCCAACACCTTAAAATTGATACAAACCCTAAATACTTCTCCTAATCCATATCCAATGGATTTTCACCCTTTATAATGCTTCCCAAAGCATATCCTAGGGTTAGGAGTGATTAGGGACCATACACTACAAAAAAACTATTTTTTGGCGACGAAATTTGGCAACGAATTATTTTCGTTGCAAATCTGCAACAAATATAGCGACGAATTTTAGGTTTCATCGCAAATTTGTAACGAAATAAATTTTCGTCGGCAATTTGCGATGAAAAATAAATTCGTCGCAAATTTCTGCAACGAATTTTGAATTCGTTGCACAAATTTGCGACGAATTTATTTTTTCGTCGCCAATTTGCGACGGAAATAATTTTCCTTGCATAATTTAGCGACGAATTCAGAATTCATCGCAGATATTTAATTTATTAAAAAAAAAATAGAAAACAAGTTCTGTTTATTTTTAAATATTTTGCAACGAATTCGTGGATTCGTTGCAAAATTAATATTAAAAAATAAATTAACGTTTTAAAAAGTTAATTTTTTTTTTTAAAAAAAATTGCAACGAATATGTGGATTCGTTGCTAAATTAACGTTTAAAAAAGTTAAATTTTTTTTTTAAATTTGCAACGAATCCACGGATTCGTTGCTAAATTAACGTTTTAAAAAGTTATTTTTTTTTTTAATTTGCAACGAATCCAGGATTCGTTGCAAATTTGCAACGAATTTTGCAACGAATCCAGGATTCGTTGCTAAATTAAAATTATTAACGTTTTAAAAATTTTAATTTTTTTTTTATAAAAAATTTGCAACGAATCCAAAGATTCGTTGCAAATTTGCAACGAATCCAAAGATTCGTTGCAAATTTTATTTAACTTTACCTTCCCCTCGCGTCGCGCCCGAACCCTAAAATCCTTTCTTTCCCCTCCGCGCCACCGGTCTGTTGGGCTTTTCCGGGCCGCAAAAACCGCTTTTTGCGTTGCGGAAACCCCGGAAGTCCCGGCCACGGATCCGTGCGAAGAAGTATTAAAACTAATTACATGTATGTGCTTACAAAAATCCTCTAGATCTACCTTAGAACTAAGAGATAAGGATGTTACCCTTGATGCGATGCCCTTCGCAAATCCCGCTCGTCCAAAGTCCGCCGGAACTCGAGAGTGTCAAGTGCACACTCCTCTATGGTATCCACACAAGCAATAGGTGGAAGAAAACTCAACCTTGAGTGTGCTAGCACTCCTTGGTTGGTTCGGCCAAAGAGAGGAAGGAGAGGGAGAGCTTGAGAGGAAAATTCCCAAGGAAGAAGATGAAGTAATGAGTGATTACTCACAAAATGAATTTTCACTCACATAACCCCCAAATGGTGGCCGGCCACTTCATGGAGGGGGAGTTACATGCATGCATGTAACTCCCATGACCCTTGGTCTCCCTCATGATGTGGCACTAATTGACCAAGTCAATGATGATGTGGAGCATCATCATTGGCCGGCCATGCCTAGTCATCATCATGACATGGCATTTGGTCAAGTCAAACTTGACCTTTCAACGTCCCTCTCAAGTCAAGTCAAACTTGACCTCTAATCTCCCATGGTTGATCAAATCTAACCACTTGACTCAAGTCAATTTAATATAATGAATCTCTATTCATTAATTTAAATTGATTTGATGAATCAAATCTCAATTAGACTCATTCAACACTTGAATCAACTTGAGTCTAACTCAATTAGTCTAATTTGGATTACTCTTAATCCAATTTGGTTCATCCCATGAACCTAATCCTCATGGTTCATCATATGAACCTAATCTCCATCTAATTGCTCTCATGTGTGTGACCTATAGGTTCTTGTAACGCTGGCAATGTCCCTAAACCGATTTAGGAACATAAGCAATGAGCGTATCTAGCAACACATCATTGCTACCCAAGTTACAAGAATGTTGAGCTCCAACATCACCTTTGTGACTACTAATTGTGACTCACAATATGTGACAATGTCCCTCTATCCTTGACATCTAGATTGACCAATCGAGGCATAGACCGTGGTCATCCCTGTGCAATCTAAATCTTGAACTCCAAGTAGACTCACTCTAATCAAATGAGCTCAATATCTCATATTGACTCATTGGGCGTAACCATGCACGCTTCGTGGTCTCACTCTATCAAGAATATCGATGTCACCCCATATAGGAGGGATAGATCCCATCTACATCACTCACATCCCTCCGCATAATTCGCTACATACCCAAGAATCGCTTTATAGTCCACCCATTTACGGGTGACGCTTTGACGGCAAAGTATGCAAACTCCTATGTAGGGAACCATGGTGACTTCAGGTCTAAGGACTAATAGTCATACTAATAGCCACATGAAAGTATATGACACTCATATAACGATCCATGATACTTTCTCATGGCGGGTCATTCAGTATACATTCTCCAATGCATACCCATGTGTCAACTTGATATCTCATATCCATGACTTGTGAGATCAAGTCATCTTGTTGACCTACATGCTAGTCTCTACGCATTAACATTGTCCCTGAATGTTAATACTCGACTAGGAATGATTAAGAGTAGTGTTCTCTATATCATCTCATTATCGATTCAACCAATCGATTGATATTGATAAGAACCTACTACTCAAGGACATTATTATATTTAGTTATTTGACACCAATACAAGTAAATATAATAACCATGCCTTTATAAATAGGAATATGATACAATAAAGTCCATACAACAATCATCATATGATTGGCTCTAGGGCTTTCACTAACAATCTCCCACTAGCACTAGTGCCAATCACCGTAGTATCTAATACCCAATGACCTAGTGTGACCATCATACTTTTCGTGCAAAGCCTCGGAAGGGATCTGCGATGTTAGCCTCTGTGGGTACTCTGCAAATCTTCACATCTCCTCTATCGATGATCTCTCGAATGAGATGGAAGCGCCGTAGTATGTGTTTGGTCCGCTGGTGTGAGCGAGGTTCCTTAGCCTGTGCAATCGCTCCATTGTTGTCACAATAGAGCTCTATAGGATCTGCAATGCTAGGAACCACCCCAAGCTCAGTAATGAACTTGCGGATCCAAACTGCCTCCTTCTCACGCCTCGAGATGCGATATACTCCCTCTGTGTAGAATCAAGAATCGCGGTCTCGCCGAACTCTTCCAGCTCATGGCCACCATTCAAGCAAAACACGAACCCCGATTGCGATCTCGTAATCATCTCGTCAGAAGTGGCATCGCCAGTAACCCTTTACGCCTAGCTCTCATCGCCTTCCAATATCAAGAAATATTCTTTAGTCCTTCTCAAGTACTTAAGAATATTCTGATCGCTATCCATGGACGCCACCGATCTGATCGTATCTACTCGTCATGCTCAAGGCATACGAGACATCAGGACGAGTACACAGCATGGCGTACATGATAGATCCTATAGCGTATGCGTAAGGGATCTTATCCATGCGTCTCTCTCTCTAGAAGAGGGACTTTGAGTCTTCGAAAGACTCACACCATGTGACATCCGAAGTCCTTTCTTGGAATTCTCGCATGGCAAACCAAGTAATACCGATGTCGATGTACGTGTACTCGACTTAGGCCAGCAATCTCTTAGATCTATCTCTATAGATCTTGATGCCGCCGCTTCACCTAAGTCCTTCATTGAGAAGCACGTCCCTCACCAAGTCTTCACTGCATCAGAGCGAAGGGATGTCATTCCCAATGAGTAGTATGTCATCCACATACAATACAAGGAACACAACTGTGTTCCCATTAACCCTCTTGTAGACACAGGGTTCATCTTCATTCTTGATGAAACCAAACTATTTGATCGCATCATCGAATCGAAGATTCCAACTCCGAGAAGCTTGCTTTAGCCCATAAATGGACCTTTGCAGCTTGCATACCTTCCCAGTATGCTGTGGATCTTCAAAACCCTCAGGTTGTGTCATGTACACATCCTCGAGTAAGTTTCCATTCAGAAACGCGGTTTTGACATCCATCTGCCAGATCTCATAATCGTGGTATGCTGCAATAGCAAGCAAGATCCGAATGGACTTAAACATCGCCACTGGAGAAAAGGTTTCATCATAGTCAATACCATGAATTTGCTTGAAACCTTTAGCCACCAATCGACCCTTATAGGTATGCGTAAGTCCATCCATGTCAGTCTTTCTCCTAAAGACCCACTTACACCCAATGGGTTTGACCCCTTCAGGTGGATCAACCAAAGTCCATACTTGGTTAGTGTACATGGATTCCATCTCGGATCTCATGGCGTCTAGCCATTTCTCGAAATCTGGGCTCATCGGCTTCTACGATAGGAGGTAGGCTCATTCTCAATGAGCATAACGTCATCATGGTCGACAAGAGAAATGAGTATCTCTCGGTGTCGACGACCCTATCGGACCGCGAAGAGGTAGGTCTACTTGAGCAGTGGTTGTTCCACAACTCTCAGGTAACAACCTCATCACCCACAACACTTTGTGGTTCTGCTAACCTCCATCAAGGCCTCAGATGGTCCTTATCTTGAATTTCTTCAAGATCGAAGGTACTCCAGTTTTTCTAGAAACAAAATCCTTTCTAGAAAAACCCCAGTCTTTGCCACAAACACTTTTGGCCGACCGAATGTAGAAGTAATATCCTTTGTATCCTTGGGATATCCAACAAAATAGCACCTATCGGATTTGGGTCCCGGTTTATGCGAGACTTGGCGACGTCACGTAAGCCTCACAACCCCAAATCCTCATAAAAGACATCTTGGGATTTTTCCCCGTCCATATCGTATATGGTGTCTTTACCATGACCTTGGATGGTACACTTAAGGGTAAAGGCTGCGTGTCGAGCATATCCCCAAAAGGATATAGGAAGATCTGTGTGACTCATCATAGATCGTACCATATCCAATAGGGTACGATTTCTCCTTTCGGATACACCATTCCACTGTGGTGTTCCAGGAGGAGTGAGTTGGGATAGAATCCCACACTCACCTAGATAGTCACGAAACTCATGGCTAAGGTATTCACCACCTCGATCTGATCGAAGTATCTTAATACTCTTGCCAAGCTGGTTTTGTACTTCATTCTTGAATTCTTTGAACTTTTCAAAGGATTCAGATTTATGTGTCATAAGATACACATAACCATATCTACTGAAGTCATCAGTAAATGTAATGAAGTACCTGTAACCACCTCTAGCAGCAACATTGAAAGGACCACATACATCACTATGTATAAGTCCTAACAAATCTGTTGCTCTTTCGCTATGTCCACTAAAGGGAGTCTTGGTCATCTTGCCTAAAAGGCAAGACTCGCATATCTCATATGATTCAAAATCAAATGAGTCTAGCAGCCCATCCTTATGGAGCTGAGATAAGCGACTCTCATTTATGTGACCTAAGCGACAATGCCAGAGATATGTTTGGTTCAAATCATTAGACTTGAACCTCATGGTACTTATGTTATAGATAGGGCTCTCTAAGTCTATAAAGTGTAGAACGTACATTAGAGGTGCACTACAATAGAACATATCATCTAAATAAACCAACAACATTTGTTCTTTATTATAAATGAAAACCCTTTCTTGTCCAAACAAGAAATCAAATGATGTTCTTAGTTAAAGCTGCACATAACAACATTCATCTAATTCTAGTACAAGCCCGGAGGGCAGAGATAGATCATAAGTTCCTACAAAGAACAAAGAAGAAGAACCCTTGCTCCATTGCCTACTGTAGGTCCACCTCGCCCTTTGTCAATGCCCCGCTATTTCTCACCCACATACATTGGTACAAATGTGAGATGCACATCCGATCTAATACCCATGATGAAGAAATAGATAGATTGACTTCTATAACATTTATACCAGAAGTCTCACTTCTTCTTCTTAAGATCTTTAAGATCTTCCAATGTGTCCTCGCTTCCTTGCGTAAGAAGCAAGCCCCTTCCTTGCTACCCCTCCTTTGGGTTTAAGTTCTTTGCCTTTGCCCTTGGCTTGGGACTTTCCCTTACCTTTAGGCTTGCCTTCTTTCTTCTTCTGTACCATCAAAATGGTGTCAGATTTACCCTTCTTAAGGTTAAGCTCAGCAGTTCTCAACATGCTGAGCATTTCAGGCATGACTTATCAATTTCATTCATGTTATAATTCATGACAAATTGATCGAAGGCTCTTGGCAAAGATTGCAAGATTAGGTTAGTGGCCAGCTCTTGGCCAAGTGGGAATCCCAGCCTTTGTAGGTTTTCTACGTACCCAATCATCTTGAGTACATATGAACCTACAGGAGTCCCTTCTTGCATTTTAGACCCAAATAGTGCTTTAGAGACTTCATCTCTCATGCCTAGCTTGTCCTTGATATAGTTGACGAAGATGTCCAACCATATCATAAGCATTCATGAACTCATGTTGCTTCCAAGGCTCGAGTTCATGGTCGCGAGCATTAGACATGACACATCTAATGCATCATCTCGATGCTTCTTGTAAGCATCTTTGTCACCGCGAGGCGTGGCGGAGGTGCCTCCGAATGGGCCGCCCAGACGCATACCTTCCTTTCTTGGGTGAGAACAATTCTGTGTTCCGTACTGCATCCCAGAAATTTGCTCCATTGAGCTCGTCCTTCTCAAGGACAGATCGCAGAGAGAGAGTGTTCGTGTTTGTCGACATAGTAATCTACAACATACAATGCAGAGAATTAATATCATATTCCTTTTATCATTTAATTAGGCCTTTAATCAAATGATGCTCCCACTGAATTATAGGAATTTTATAGAATCGAGTTATGGATGTGGTCAAACCACATTTACTTGATTCATACAAACTAGCTATAATTCTTGTGGGACAAGATCCACATCATACTAAGCCTTGAGTTAGCTTTGGCTAAATCGCTCAAGACTTAGTACGATCGGTGGGTAACACATTACCGATTACATCTCTATGCAACTCTTGTTTATAGGATTAAGACCCACATTTACAAAAGACCTTGAGTTAGCTTTGGCTAAATCGCCCAAGATTTAGTGTAAATGCGATCTTAACCTATCTTTCCAACGATTGGAATATGCCTATAGTTCTACTCGATCCAATTGAGTTAACTAGTTTTGTTCAATCTAATTGAGCTTACTCTAACCCGAGTCGTGATAGGCGGGACCAAGATTGTCCCTCCGCACCCTACCAAGATAATATGCGTTGCTCTGCTTTGGCAGATTCAACAACAACAAATGATCGAGGTAGTGATGGGTATCAAGGCTCGGTAGGCATTTTCGAGTTGATTCGATTATGATCTAATCTAATCGTAATGTGTATCTTATACGCATTTAGGCCTTTATTATCCTATATTAGCATGCATCATATACATACATTCATTATTCTAGCATGCATCATATACATACAAGAAAATTAACCTAGCATGCATCATATACATACAAGCAATTTTTTTTTTTTTTCACTAGCATGCATCACATACATACAAGCATAAATCAATTAAATATATATATATCAACATATATATATATATATATAATTAAATGTGATATAGTCATGGCCCTACTACGATCTTCTCAAGCCAATGAGAAGATCGGACGGTCAACCTAAGGCTAGCGGCTTCTCCAAGCGCTTCCTTTGACCGCCATGTGTCGTCGTCACCCTTCTCGTAAGCTCGTTTTCAAGTGGACTTTCCACCGCTCCATTTTTGTACATTACAAATACGAAACTCGAGTTACATTCGAGTCTAAAACTATTTACAACTAGAATATTAAAAGAAGAGGTCACGGCAGGTCGCAAAACATTTTACAACACGCACAACCACAAACGGCAAGACGCAGTAGTATTATGAATTACAACACACATAATCCAATCCTATTGGGTTATTGGGCCATGACAATCACAGAATCATACATAATTCAAAATTATGTATTTTTACAGAAAATTTCTATAATTTTTCCTAATTTATTTCGAATTTATGAGTCATCTCTAAAAGCGGTCCAAGCGGTTTAAAGTAGCGATCGCGGGACATGGCCCCTTTCGGGGATAGGGCAGCGCCCTACTGCAAAATAAACTCGCGAGTGTCCCTACAGCGATCCTACAGACTTAAGCTGTCCCAAAAACCTAAAGCGAGAACTCGCCGATTCGGAGAGTTTTTTTCTCGACGGTTGAAGCCTACGAGTGTCCCAACACTCGTTGCTTCGACTCTACGAGAAAAATACCCAAAAATTCTATAAAATAAGAAAATTTACAGAAACATATAAATCTGTAATTTTTATATCTAATATAAAAATACAAAACGAAACACATACATGCTTCAGACGTGGCTCGATACCCTTTGTTGGGCTTTTCCGGCCGTAAAACCGCTTTGCGTTGCGGAAACCGGAAGTCGACCGCCACGGATCCGTGCGAAGAAGTATTAAAACTAATTACATGTATGTGCTTACAAAAATCCTCTAGATCTACCTTAGAACTAAGAGATAAGGATGTTACCCTTGATCGATGCCCTTCGCAAATCCCGCTCGTCAAAGTCCAGGAACTCGAGAGTGTCAAGTGCACACTCCTCTATGGTATCCACACAAGCAATAGGTGGAAGAAAACTCAACCTTGAGTGTGCTAGCACTCCTTGGTTGGTTCGGCCAAAGAGAGGAAGGAGAGGGAGAGCTTGAGAGGAAAATTCCCAAGGAAGAAGATGAAGTAATGAGTGATTACTCACAAAATGAATTTTCACTCACATAACCCCCAAATGGTGGCCGACCACTTCATGGAGGGGGAGTTACATGCATGCATGTAACTCCCATGACCCTTGGTCTCCCTCATGATGTGGCACTAATTGACCAAGTCAATGATGATGTGGAGCATCATCATTGGCCGACCATGCCTAGTCATCATCATGACATGGCATTTGGTCAAGTCAAACTTGACCTTTCAACTTCCCTCTCAAGTCAAGTCAAACTTGACCTCTAATCTCCCATGGTTGATCAAATCTAACCACTTGACTCAAGTCAATTTAATATAATGAATCTCTATTCATTAATTTAAATTGATTTGATGAATCAAATCTCAATTAGACTCTTTCAACACTTGAATCAACTTGAGTCTAACTCAATTAGTCTAATTTGGATTACTCTTAATCCAATTTGGTTCATCCCATGAACCTAATCCTCATGGTTCATCATATGAACCTAATCTCCATCTAATTGCTCTCATGTGTGTGACCCTATAGGTTCTTGTAACGTTGGCAATGTCCCTAAACCGATTTAGGAACATAAGCAATGAGCGGTATCTAGCAACACATCATTGCTACCCAAGTTACAAGAATGTTGAGCTCCAACATCACCTTTGTGACTACTAATTGTGACTCTCACAATATGTGACAATGTCCCTCTATCCTTGACATCTAGATTGACCAATCGAGGCATAGACCGTGTCATCCTCTGTACAATCTAAATCTTGAACTCCAAGTAGACTCACTCTAATCAAATGAGCTCAATATCTCATATTGACTCATTTGGGCATGGCCATGCACTTCGTGGTCTCACTCTATCAAGAATATCGATGTCACCCCCGTCATATAGGAGGGATAGATCCCATCTACATCACTCACATCTCTCCGCATAATTCGTTACATACCCAGTAATCGCCTTTATAGTCCACCCATTTACGGGTGACGTTTGACGAAGCCAAAGTATGCAACTCCTTATGTAGGGAACCATGGTGACTTCAGGTCTAAGGACTAATAGTCATACTAATAGCCACATGAGAAAGTATATGACACTCATATAACGATCCATGATACTTTCTCATGGCGGGTCATTCGATATACATTCTCCAATGCATACCCATGTGTCAACTTGATATCTCATATCCATGACTTGTGAGATCAAGTCATCTTGTTGACCTACATGCTAGTCTCTACGCATTAACATTGTCCCTGAATGTTAATACTCGACTAGGAATGATTAAGAGTAGTGTTCTCTATATCATCTCATTATCGATTCAACCAATCGATTGATATAGATAAGAACCTACTACTCAAGGACATTATTATATTTAGTTATTTGGCACCAATACAAGTAAATATAATAACCATGCCTTTATAAATAGGAATATGATACAATAAAGTCCATACAACAATCATCATATGATTGGCTCTAGGGCTTTCACTAACACGGTCTTCCCTTCGCCTCGCCTCGGCTGCACGCGTTCCGACCACGACCCGCCCTCCGGCCGTCGGCGGTTGAGCTTTCGACCACTACTCCTACTGATGCGAGAAGAGGAGGTGAGCGGGTCAAGCAAGCGGTTGAGCTTTCGAATATTACTCTGCCGAATAGGATGGCGGGATTGAGCCTCAGCCCCCCGCCGCCGATCTCTTTGCCTCGTGTTGATGACCAGAGCTCTGCTTGGGATATTGTGAAGTCTTTTGCTCCCGACCATGATGATGAACGACCAACCCAGGAGAGAAATCTCGAATCCAAGAGGATCAGGTGGCACGAAGGTTAATGAGGGCGGAATGATACGGGAGGGGAACCGATCAGTCGAGCCATGACGGAGAGAGTTTGATGTGTGTGAGATTGGGGGAAATGGACAATGAGCTCACAGAGTCGATGTTGGAGAACCCTCACGACCCTTTCCGCGTCGGATGCCAAAGCAATATCAAGAAGTGCAATGTTGAAGCGAGTATGGTGTCTGTCGAGAGGAGACCACCTCGGAAGTGGGTCTTTTGGGATGTGTTTGAGGCTATCGGTAAGTATATATTCTTGCTATCGCCAACAAGTTCTTCCGCTAAGTCCATATTCTTGCGATTGGTTTATTCCATCACATGATAATTTGCATTAATTGTCAAGAAAGGTATTTTGTTGCATTTGCTTATGGTTGGACATGACTTTGTAGCTTTGACATCTTCGCCCATAATCAAGATCATCTTTTTTCAACTGGAAGGATCATATTCATTGATTAAAATATGTCTCATAAAATTTTTAGCGTAACTATGCTTCTTGTTTTGCTATGTTCTACTTGATATAGTTTTCTTGTGTAAGTGTAATAAGCTACTGCTCAAATCATTGTATAATTTCCAAGTTTGCGACAAGCATTTCCTTGAGATGCATAGGGACTAGATAACAAGTTATTGCTTTTTGTCTTCTCGTCCCGCTTCATCATTTCCCATTTGTAAGCTTGTAAGCAGAGACAAAACAACAAGGAATTTCTTGCGTTAATTCCACTTTATTTCTTTTGTTGACAAAAAGTTTGTGTTTAATGTTTTGCAATTCATATGATGACATAATTTGAATCTTTTAATTTTCCGTATTGAAAAAACTTCTGCTAGACTAATATCATTTTGCTGTTGACTTAATGTTTTCAGTGATGGATTTTTCCTTGCTGTCAAGGAAGTTTCCTTGCTTGACCAAGGAAGGGATGCCAAACAATGCATATTTAAATTTGGAAGCGGTGATATTCCACAGATTGACAATACCATTGTGATTTATGTGATGTTAATTATCTTGTTTTACTTTGAGGTTTTTAATGGTTTTCAACTCCAAATTCATAGGAGTTGAATTGTTTATATTAAGTGGCATCTAATAATCTCTACTACATGATCCTCGACATCAACTCTTTGCTTTGAGATTGCACTCTTGAGTCGTCTTACACACACGAATCTAATTCATTTATAGAGCATAAGGTAAATGAACTGTCATGACTTTTATTCTGTTATTTTGTATTCATTAGCATTTCTTCTATACCAGTGCATTTTTCTGAGATATCCTTGACCATTACATGAAACATGATTATCGATTGAACGATTGATTTGCAATAATGTGTTCTCCTTGTGAAGATTCTCCTTTGCCAAGTCCTACATAGATGACTTTGGTTAACAAAATTTTATGCGCGTGTTCTATATGCTCTCCGCGGATAAGTACCATCTCTACTATCTTTTTTTTCATCATCTTCAACTTTATGGTAATATGAAATTTTATCAAATCCTTGGCATAATTGCTAGTCATTGGATGCAACATTGGTGCATTGACACTTCAAAATATAACATTTCAAGAATTGTTTATGACTTATAGAAGCCTTTGAATATCAAGAAACATAGATTGGCTAGGAATGATGCCATGCTCAATAATACTTTTGAGAGCTTGATCATAATATAATACTTTTAAAGTTTGTACCTTTATACATACGAGAATTTTTTATGTGCTCCACAATACGACGACAGCGGCGACGAGACTCACAAAGGGATCAAGAAATGATAGAAATGCGACGACAACAAGCCTTTCTTATGCGACAGTTTCAGCAATTTAGTTCTGGTTCAAGTCATATTCCTCCGAGTCATGACGATGATGGTGGCGACGATGATGATGATATTGTATGTATGTTTTTAATTAGTACTTTTAAAAAATTTTAGTTTATTGAGTTTGTTTATTTTGCTTTAAATAGGAATGATCGATGAAGTTAATCCTTATGGCGGTTGAAAATGCACATCATTGTAAGTCTTTGCATATTTATTTCATGTTAGTATATAGTTTTTTTTTAATGTATGATACTTTTTGTTTGTTTCTTTTCTAATGCAGGTAGAAGAATATCGGCGATTGCTTACCAGATTCTCTTTTTTTTTTTCTTTCCCATGTGTTGAGATCTTTTATAGACATTGTTATTTTGATATCAGAACTATGTTGATGTTTGAAATGTTATAGGATATAACTTTTTATTTGGAATGTTGTATTGTTCTTAACTGATTGTGTTGCTTTGTATTTATTTGGATATGATTGAATATTATTTTGTTGTATTGAATGTGTGTGTGTTTTGTTTGTATTGAATGTATTTATTTGGATATTAGAACTTATTGTGTTTTGTTGTGTGCGTGTGAAAATTTGTATATACGATAGAATATCGAAACGGATGAAATCTGTTAAAAAAAAATTTATATAGCGACAAATTTAGCGATAAAATTAATTTTTAAATCGCAAATTAGTGACAATTTAGCACGAATCCAACTGCGACAAATTTTGCAAGCGAATTTTTGCGTGAAATTTGCAACGAAAATTAAATTCGTCGCAAATTTTTGCAACGAAAAAAGAATTCATCGCAAAATATTGAACTTTGCGACGAATTTTGCGACGAATTTGTATCAGTCGCAAATTTACCAACGAATTTCTTATTTCGTCGCGAAAATTACCAACGAAAAAATTAATTCGTCGCAAAATATGGTTTTTTGCGACGAATTTTGCGACGAAATTTTTGATGAATTTGTATCAGTCGCCAATTTACCAACGAATTTCTTATTTCGTTGCAAAAATTACCAACGAAAAAATTAATTCGTCGCAAAAATTTACGACGAATTCAAAATTCGTCGCAAATTTGCGACGAAAATTACGACGAATTTTTGAAATCTTGGTAACTTCTGCAACAAAATTAGCGACGAAATTTTAAATTCGTCCATAATTTTTGTCGCTAAAATTCGTCGCAAAAATTCATCGCTAATTTTGTCGCTATTATTTGCGACGCTTTATTCGCAACAAAAATATTTTTGTCGCTAAATTCGTCGGTAATTTATTTTGCAACGATTTTTTTTTTTAAATTCGTCGCTAAATTCGTCGCTAATGACTGTTTTTTTTTTGTAGTGACAACCGCAGCTGAAATCGGGTTAAACAACCATAGTTTTCTCCAAATCAGACAATCAGTCGAGTGGTTCAGCTACCAGTCGACTGACACACTCATCACTCGACGGCCACCCAGGGGCAGTCGACTGATAACTGAAAAATTCGATTTTCAGTTATCAGAAATAAGTTTTGGAAAAATATAAGTAATTCTACGTATATCGAAAAATAACGAAATTTGATACGTATATTACTTATAGTCATTACAATGGGTGAAAAATATTTGAAAATTATTTTACCCATAAAATAGTGAGTTTGATACAAAACTCAAAACCATTGAAATTTTCAATGTTTTGGCCCTATTTTGTATCAACTTCATCAATGGTGATTGCTATCAAAAGATAGACTTCACAAAGGTTTTTCAAAATAATTTTAAAATGTTTTCAAAACCTTATTTTGGATCATATTCCTTGGGCTCTATGCACATGACTTGTACACAGACTTTCCCAATGATCCACAACTAAAATTAGATGAGTTTTAGTTCATCTAGATGCAAACACTATGCACCTTGAACTTAACTCATATCCTAGCATCTCACATGTATCTAAGGTGTATAAATACACATACATGTCAATTGGATGTGAGATGTGAGTTTTGGTTCATTTAATCTAGGATTTTATGCATTTTTCTAAGGCAACCCTACTTGATTCCCTTATAAATGGGACTCCAAGTCATGCCATAGTCCTTAAATCAATTTTAATCAAAATATCTTAAATGCATGAGTGATTATGGCATTAGAAATGATATAAATAAGCATATGCTCATAATCATGATGTCATGGCATAAGATGAAATTTAAGAACACATGACATCTAAAATAACATGACATGGTATATGGAATGATTAAAAATAAGCATGATGTCATGACATGTTATATGGCAAACAAAGCATGACATATAAAATATATAGGTATAGTAATACCTAAATTTTAGTATTAATTGTCATTTGATATAATTAAGTATATTTTGCCATATCAACCTAAATTTTCCCAAGTGTGCCAAAAAAACCCAAAATGACACACTACGACCTCGAAACCTAAATTGTGCCAATTTGACCATTTTATCAAGCTTCTCAAATAATATTGGCACACCCTAAAATCTTTTAGGATTATAATTCAAATCTATTTCCAAGGTATCCATAACCTTGAAAATAACCTAAAGTGTCACCTGTTGGATCGAAAGTGTCGCTAGAGGGGGGGGGGGGTGAATAGCGATACGATGTCGTTAAAAAACTTTTGCAATAAGTAAAAAGCAAGTAGAGAGTGCACAGCGGAAATATAAAGTAGACAAGATATTTTTATGTGGTTCACAATCTTTCGATTGCTAATCCACGGCCCTAGTGATCCTTGATCACGTACGGAGGGCAATTCACTAAAACCACTCCTCCTCGTTGGAGGTAGGAGCAACGATTACAAAAAGAAATCAAGGCAAAGGGACACTCCCCCTTTCCTTGTTACGATTAAAGCACAGAGACAATTTAAAGAAGTAGAACTTAAATAAATATACCGACAACTCTTATAAGTAGAAGATGTAGCTTTCGTTGTCGGCGGCACTTCGTCGTAGCAAATGTGAGTAGTAGTAGCGGCGTTACGACGGCGTGTTGAGAGCTCTTGAATTCTTGTTATTTGCTTGGCTTGAACATGTCTATTTATGGATATTGATCTATGAATTTAGACATAGGTAGTGTCCAAGGTGAGGTTCTTATCCCAACTCAAGGATGAGGACTCAAGGATGAGGTGTTTCATCCAACCACCTTGTGCCACCTCCAACCTCCTTGCCAACTTGAGGATGAGGTGTTTCATCCAACCACCTTGTGCCACCTCCAACCTCCTTGGGCGCCAACTTGTTGGAGCCATTCAACAATGCCACATCATGGAGCCAACCATCTTGTGCCAACTCACCTTATTTTGGGCGTCCACCTTGAGGAAGCTTGGTGATGGTTTGGATGTCCACCTTGATGCCACATCACCCTTTGTACCAAAACACGAGTCAAGTCCAAATTCACCCCCTTGAAATTCGAGCTCTTCTCGAGGCTGGAACTTGACTAGCAGTTGACTGTAGTCAAAGGGTTTTGGACTGCAGTACAAGTTAGCTTAAAATATAAAGTACGATGGTTCTAACCATCTGATCTCGACCTAGACCTTCCATTGGAGGTATTGGGTCGGATCTACGCTTAACGACCTTGCCGGCTTTCACGAGCTTACCTTGTAGCCTCGCCCAGGTCTTCACCCGAGTACCTCGGCTTCCTCAAAGTCCCTCTGGCGTTGCCCGACCACCTCGGTTCCCACCGGGTGTCGCAGAACCTTCCTCAACTTTAGCATTTCGCACACTTAATTGAGCTCGTAAGATAACAAATATACCCTTAACTATTGAGCCTTTTGCCATAATCAAAATACGGTTCGACTTTGGTGCCCACTGCACCAACAATCTCCCCTTTTGATGGCAAACCGACACAAAAAGTTAAGGAAAAATTACATAACAGTAAGCTAGCATAATGATTAAGCATGAATGAGCTAGCATAAAGATTAAATATGAATGAGCTAGCATAATGATTAAATATGAATGAGCTAGCATAATGATTAAATATGAATGAGCTAGCATAATGATTAAGTATGAATGAGCTAGCATAATGATTAAATATGAATGAGCTAGCATAATGATTAAGTATGAATGAGCTAGCATAAAGATTAAGCATGAGTGAGCTAGCATAAAGATTAAGCATGAGTGAGAAATATTATTGTTTCAAGTTCTCCCCTTTGAGGTAACCTCCCCCTTGACCGAAGGTGAGTTCTTGAAAAATAATTTTTACTCCCCCTTAATAGTTGCTTAAGTAAATCGGAATTACTTAATATAAAAGGTAATAATTTTGTTTACTTTCTTCCCCTTTAATTTTGGTAATAATTTTGTTTACTTTCTTCCCCTTTAATTTTGGTTAATTTTGGTTACTTTTGTGACTTTCTCCCCCTTTTGCCTTAACTCAAAAAGTTTGTAAATATATTTTAGGGTTTGTAAGTCCAAGCAAGTTCCCAATATGATTTCTAAGGTAAGACTTAGGCTAATTTCATAAAAAGAAGCAAAAATAGAGTACATATATAGAAAAATTTAAATCCTACTCTATTACGCACATACCTAACTTTTAATGTTGTTAAAGATTAAGCTAAAGTCTTGGAGAGTGTGCTTCATCCACAGGAGCTGAGAGACACACTCACCCATCACAGGAGCTAAAGTAAGGCAACGCAATGCTGCTTCCTACTGCACCAACTTACTAGACTCGAGCCGAGGATTTGACAACAACCACTCGTGCTCTTTCTATCGAGTTTACTACCGGCATAGTAGTCGGTGAGTAGCCGATTAGATTAAACTTCGGTAGATCTAGGGTACCAAATACCTACGTTTAGCGTGCCCTTTAGATATCTAAGGATACGCTTGACTAGGGTTAGGTGAGACTCCTTAGCGCAGGTTTGTAACCTTGCGCACATACTACCGAATAAAATGTCGGGTCGGCTCGCGGTTAAGTATAGGAGACTTCCTATTGCGCTCCTATAGTATTTTAGGTCAACGGGTTTTCCTTCTACATCTTCGTTTATATTAACATTAGTTGCCATAGGTGTATTGATTATTTTAGCATCTTGCATTCCAAATCGATTTATTAAGTCCTTAGTATATTTTTGTTGATGTAAATATATTCCATCTTTAGTTTGTTTAATTTGTAAACCTAAGAAAAAACTTAACTCTCCCACTAAATTCATTTCAAATTCACTTTCCATAAGTGAGATGAATTCGTTTAGCAGGATCGAGTTGGTAGTTCCAAAAATTATATCATCTACATAAATTTGGGCTATAAAGATTTCTTTTCCTACGGTTTTAACGAATAAGGTTGGGTCGACTAAACCTTGGTTGAATCCTTTGGACTTAAGATAGATCGAAAGCCTTTCGTACCAAGCTCTTGGGGCTTGTTTGAGTCCATATAGGGCTTTCTTAAGTCTAAGGACATGGTCGATTTATCTAGATTTTGAATCCGGGAGGTTGGTAGCGTAAACTTCTTCCTTAATGTATCCATTCAAAAATGCTGACTTGACATCCATTTGAAACAATTTAAAACCTCGATGTGCAGCATATGCTAACAACATTCGGATGGACTCTAGTCTGGCTACGGGGGCGTAGGTCTCATCGTAATCTAAACCTTCGACTTGACTAAACCCTTTTGCGACTAACCTAGCTTTATTTCTAACTACTTCACCTTTATCATCAAGTTTATTTCGAAATACCCACCTTGTTCCAATAATTGATTTTTCTTTAGGTGGTGGTACTAATTCCCAGACTTCATTTCTAGTGAATTGAGCTAGCTCTTCTTGCATAGCAATAATCCAGTCGGGATCAAGAAGTGCTTGTTCAATAGTTTTGGGTTCGATTTCTGAAATTAACGAGATTTGACTAAGGTTTCGATATGAAGCTCTAGTTCGAACCCCTAAATTTGGATCACCTATAACTTGATTGATAGGATGATTTGTTTGAGTCTTAGTGTGACTCGGGTTAGGGTCATCTATCACTTGGTCGATAGGATGACTTGGGTGAGTTCTAGTTTGACTTGGGTTAGAGTCATCTATCACTTGGTCGATAGGATGACTTGGGTTAGGACGAGATTCAAGTTCAAGATCGAGTCGGGTTAAGCTATAAGTTGATTTGCTAGTTGGTTTTGTTAAGGATTGAGCAGGGTTCGTGTCCTTCGTCGAAAACTATATTAATGGTTTCTTCGACTCTTATGTGTAGGATCAATGGAATTACTAAAGGGTTGTTTGTAAGTTTTTAAACCTAAATCATCTCACCAATATCTACATGATCAAAACATGTTATTCCTATGTGTTCTTGTGAGATGACTTTCAATTTTACTTGATTAATTTTAATGAATTTAAATTAACCAACATTAGGTTAGATTCGGATTTAGTCTAAGCTCATCAAGTAATCTTTTCAAGAGATTAGCTTCGGTCGTGGCGAGGCACGAGGCCTTCTTTGATCGGAACAACGACCACTTCCTTAGACAAAGCTAATTTCAAGAAATTGATAACTCGACTTACTTGAGACTACATCTTGGTCTAACTAGTTATTTTTGAAAAGAGGCTCCCCGAGGCTCAATCTTTTCGTAGGATTTTAGTTGATTTATTTTTGAAAAGAGGCTCCCCGAGGCTCAATCTTTTCGCAGGATTTTAGTTGGTTATGAGTCCTATCTAACCATTCTAAAAGTAAAGGAAAAAACTAAGCATGCAATTTCTAAGACTTAACAAAAATACATTTTGTATTGGCTCCCCCTGGACCATTGAATCGAGTGGGTCTATTCACATAGTGAATTTGGTCCTTGGGAACCCAATACATGTTAGATCCTAAAGTTGAAATCAAAGTGGTCTTAGGGACCCATGCTTGGACATTTTTCTTATGTTGGTTTACTATAGACATATATGACTTATTGGTTGTATTTGAGTTAAACCCGAGTCCGCCTTGTTGTACCGGCCCTTTGTGATCAAGTAAGAGGTCAAGTCCCTTGGATCCCAAAGTGAACCTTTCCAACGTGTTCCTAAGGTCTTCGACTTGTGTTTTCAAGCGAGTTCTCAACTTCAAGCTTTTCAGCAGGTTGAGTCCTCCTCTTGAATACAGTAGTCGAAGAGGTTAGGAGACCTCATGTTTGAGGAGGTTAACCTCCTCAATTAGGGTCTCGACCTTGGACTCGGACTTAGCTAGTTTCTTATTTAAAAATTTAATTGCACCATACAAAGTATTAAGTAACGACCGACTTACCCTTAATGATTCTTTTGAACCGGATCACGGATCCGTGGCTTGTCTTGAATGGAAGCTCATCATCGGATTGGATTCGGACTCGGACTCTTCTTGGTTTCGAGTCGGTGCTCGGTCGGCTTGGCCATTAGAGCTTGGATATCGTCTTCTTCCTCCGACAACTCCTCCCAAGTAGCGTTTAGCGCTTTCTTGGTCTTTGATGCGTTATTCTTTAGCTTTGGGCACTCGGACTTGATGTGACCGAACCTGTTGCACTCATAGCATCTAAAATTAGAAGTATTTGAATTAGGTTTAGGCTTACCTTGAGTTGTTGGTGTCGTCTCTTGATCATCTTCAACTAGATTGACTAGTTCGGATTCTAAATCGGAGTCTACATCCGATTCGGACTCGTCTTATTCCTTCGGGGGTGGCTTGCTTGCGGGCTACTTCTTCTTGCAACCTGCAACTAACGCAATACTCTTCTCGGCACGGACCACGTTAGTTTGCTCATGTAATTCAAGTTCAAAACAATTCGTCTAACCTAATTTTAGAAAGGTCCTTGGAGACCTTGTAGGCATCGACCATGGATGCCCACAAGGTGGTCCTAGGAAATGAGTTAAGAGAATACCTGATAAGGTCGCGATTCTCGACCTTTTGTCCGATGGCATGGAGTTGGTTGACGATGTCTTGGATACGAGCATGTAGTTGAGTTGCGGTCTCGTTTTCCTGCATTTTCAAGTTATACAATTTATTTAAAAGTAAATCTCTTTTACATACCTTCGTGTCGTCGGTGCCTTCGTGTAGTTCCACTAGCTTGGTCCATAAGTCCTTTGCACTAATGAAGGGGCCGACGGTTGAGCTCTTCCTTGACAACCCACATTGCAAGATTTGAGTTGCCTTGGCATCGGCTTCTACTTGTTTTCATGGAATTTGACCATTGATCGTAACCCAAAGATTCACCATCTTCATTAATAGGAAGTGTGAAACCGGTTTGGATTACGATCCACATCTCGATTTGGGTTTTAAGAAAGCATTCCATCCGACTTCCAATAACGAAAGTCATTACCGTTGTAAAGCGAAATTGGGCGGTGCTAAACCCTTCGAGATGGGCCATTTAAAAACAAGAAGAAGAACGACGAAAAGAATCTTGCAAAACACACACGGAAAGAATATTCCAAGACTTTCGTCTTGGATTAGTAGTCTTGGGAAGTAAAAAGATATATAAAATGTAACTTGCAAAAGAAATAAACAATCAAATCGAATGTCGTTGAAGTTCGGAGGACAACCTTACTCGGGATCTAACCCGAAGGACAACCTTATCCGGATCCTAAAGCCTCTAATGCAATTCTATATGTAGGAGAAGATAAGCAAGTGAAATAATTATACGAAAACAGAAATAAATAAATAAAAAATCTGTAAAAAAAGGAAAACAAAGCTAGATTGGTGGTTTCACCGAATCTTAGCGCCCCCGGCTCTGATACCAATTGTTGGATCGAAAGTGTCGCTAGAGGGGGGGGGGGTGAATAGCGATACGATGTCGTTAAAAAACTTTTGCAATAAGTAAAAAGCAAGTAGAGAGTGCACAGCGGAAATATAAAGTAGACAAGATATTTTTATGTGGTTCACAATCTTTCGATTGCTAATCCACGGCCCTAGTGATCCTTGATCACGTACGGAGGACAATTCACTAAAACCACTCCTCCTCGTTGGAGGTAGGAGCAACGATTACAAAAAGAAATCAAGGCAAAGGGACACTCCCCCTTTCCTTGTTACGATTAAAGCACAGAGACAATTTAAAGAAGTAGAACTTAAATAAATATACCGACAACTCTTATAAGTAGAAGATGTAGCTTTCGTTGTCGGCGGCACTTCGTCGTAGCAAATGTGAGTAGTAGTAGCGGCGTTACGACGGCGTGTTGAGAGCTCTTGAATTCTTGTTGTTTGCTTGGCTTGAACATGTCTATTTATGGATATTGATCTATGAATTTAGACATAGGTAGTGTCCAAGGTGAGGTTCTTATCCCAACTCAAGGATGAGGTGTTTCATCCAACCACCTTGTGCCACCTCCAACCTTCTTGTGCGCCAACTCAAGGATGAGGTGTTTCATCCAACCACCTTGTGCCACCTCCAACCTCCTTGGGCGCCAACTTGAGGATGAGGTGTTTCATCCAACCACCTTGTGCCACCTCCAACCTCCTTGGGCGCCAACTTGTTGGAGCCATTCAACTTGTGCCACATCATGGGAGCCAACCATCTTGTGCCAACTCACCTTATTTTGGGCGTCCACCTTGAGGAAGCTTCGTGATGGTTTGGATGTCCACCTTGATGCCACATCACCCTTTGTACCAAAACACGAGTCAAGTCCAAATTCACCCCCTTGAAATTCGAGCTCTTCTCGAGGCTGGAACTTGACTAGCAGTTGACTGTAGTCAAAGGGTTTTGGACTGCAATACAAGTTAGCTTAAAATATAAAGTACGATGGTTCTAACCATCTGATCTCGACCTAGACCTTCCATTGGAGGTATTGGGTCGGATCTACGCTTAACGACCTTGCTTCGCTTTCACACGAGCTTACCTTGTAGCCTCGCTTCCGGTCTTCACCCGAGTACCTCGGCTTCCTCCGAAGTCCCTCTGGCGTTGCCCGACCACCTCGGTTCCCACCGGGTGTCGCAGACCTTCCGCTCAACTTTAGCATTTCTGCACACTTAATTGAGCTCGTAAGATAACAAATATACCCTTAACTATTGAGCCTTTTGCCATAATCAAAATACCGGTTCGACTTTGGTGCCCACTGCACCAACATCACCTTTGCCATGGTTGAGTTAACTACCCATCCATTTAAGGTTGGCACACCCTAACCCATCTAGCGTGAATCAATCACGCTCTTAGGAACCCAAAATCGATTTGAGCTCCTAGGGTTAATTAGGTATTCCTTAGGGATAACCTCCCTAGATACCTTCCTAATGACCTTTCTAGGCTTAGAAGCCTTGGTCATTTTGGTTTTGCCATGGTTAACTCTAGGGGTGACTCCCCTTGTAACCTTCTTAGTGGCCTCCCTAGGTTTCCTAGAAACCCTAGCCACTAGGCACACACCATGGTCAACTCTAGGAATGACTTCCCTATTGACCTTGGTCTTCCTAGACCTAGTTAGTATTCCATAGTCAAATGGAACACTATGGTAAGCCACCTTAGGCTTAGGTTTGTGACCCAAACCTTGCTTGCCCTTGGTTAACTTTTGACTCTTAGGTCCTAGGTGTTGACTTTTAGACCTAGAAGTTTGACTAATTGACCCTTGCATTTGATTTTGCATAACCTTAAGGGTCTTTTCAAGTTTTTCAAGCCTTGATCTCAAGGCTTGATTTTCCTTTTCTAATATCTCAATTTTTGATTTTTCATTTTCTCTTGAGATATTTTTATTTCTAGGCATATGTCTAGATTTCTTAGCATTAAAGCCTAGATGTTCTCCTATTTTCTTAATGCTTTCCTTAGGTAATATATTTTTAGGGACATTAGTCCCAAATTTCTTATTATTTCCTAAGTGAACACTCTTAGCTCCTAGGCAAATATATCTATTATTTCTAGCATGCTTTTCATGCACAATAGCAAGACTATTAAAATTATTCCTAGCATGCTTCTTATCCCTAGAAATTGAAGGTGCATTAATAAATTTTACCTTAGGGTTTGCCTTGGAGACTCCCCCTACTTGTGTTGCTCCTTCTTGCCCTTTCTTCTTTCCCCTTGGACATTGACTCCGATAATGTCCTTTTGCATTGCATTTGAAGCATATGATGTGCTCCTTGCTCTTGATACTTGAGGAACCGGCGTTCGTTGACTTTAGTTGACTTTTAGGCACCGGAGGAGCTTTCTTGACTTTCTTTGGGCACTTACTCTTATAATGCCCAAATTTCCTACACTCAAAACACATAATGTTATTTTTATTTTGAATTGAGGTGTTTGAGTTACCGATGGTGGTGGAGACCGGAATTGGACTTTGGGCTTCTTCATCTTGACCGGATGTCGAAGCTTCTTCTTCTCGATGTTCCGGTATGAAGGTTCTCTCCTCCCCCTCAATCCTTGAGGTGGATGCTTCTTCAACTTCCTCCACCTCTTCCGACCCGGAAGTTGACTCCTCACTTTCTTGTGAGGAAGACGATGACTCTTCTTCAGTCTTCTCCTCTTCTAAGTCTTCTTGGACCGATTCGGGATTGTCGTGGAACTTGATCAACTTGTTCCACAACTCCTTGGCATCCCTATAGCTTCCTAATCTGGACAAAATATCGTTAGGTATCAAATCAATCAACATTTTTATTACCTTAACGGTTGTCTTGAATTTTTCCCATTGCTCTTCGGTCCATCTCTTCATCTTGAGGATTTTGTCATTTTCTCCTCTCGGAGCATCAAAACCTATAGTCACGGCAAACCAATTTTCTATATTCGTCATTAGAAAGTATTCCATCCTACCTTTCCAATACGCGAAATGTTCACGGTTGAAGGAAGGTGGAATGTTGATGTCGTCACCCAATCTTTCCTCAAATTCCATATTCTTCCCTCTAGCTTCTTGACTCCGGGTTGTTAATCCGTAGAAGAGCCCCGGGCTCGGATACCACTTGTTAGGAATATTGGAACGGCTAGAGGGGGGTGAATAGCGTCAATGTAATTCGATCGCGTTCGTGTCTACAATTTCGTTAGCGCAGCGGAAATAGAAAAGTAATAACGATAACGAAATACACAACACGCTAACACAATGATATAACGTGGTTCAGAACCGCACGGTTCCTACTCCACGGATCGGGTTCGTACGAACCCTAGCGATGCCACAAACACCACTAATCAATAATAACTCCTTCTTGGAACAATCCGGAGGCGGAGAAACCTCGTACAATATATCTTACAACAGTAAGAACGAAATACAAGCAATATACAATGTAAATACGAAATACAAGTAAAGAAGAGACTTTACAACACTTGTTTTGATTGCTTGAATGTTTGGTTGCTTGCTTGCACTTGGAGACCTAATTTGCACCAACAAATCGCCCCAATAGCCCTCAAGAACCGATCCCAAAATCCTCCATCACGAGCTCCTTATAAAGCTTCAACCTGTGCTGGAAAAGGTCTATTAGTCGACTGATCGGGACCATCAGTCGACTGATGCCACTGTTATCGTGAGACAACGGCTAGATCCACGCTGGATAAGTCCAACGGAACCTTCATCAGTCGACTGATCATGACCATCAGTCGACTGATGGAGCCTTCACTCGACCAGTCGAGTCTCGACTCCATTCTGTGCCCGAAATACCGAGCACCAGTCGACTGATCACACGATCAGTCGACTGCTCGAGCCATCAGTCGACTGCCCACCTCTGGCAGTCGACTGCTAGGCCATAACCCGTAGTCAAACCCTAGTTGACTCGGTCCAGTCGACTGCCACATGGCACACCTCAAACATGAGGTTTTAGCCCAAGTATGGTTCTCCCATACTTGCTAGACTACCCTTAGCCTAGACCTAAGCCTTCTAGCCACCTCCATCAGCCTCACGCCTCTCGGATCCCTCCAAGTCATCCATGACTTGTAGCCTTAGTGTTTCCATCGGCTATGTCATGCTAACGGTGTCTACACCGCCAAGGCACATTGGACTTACGCCGCCAAGACTCCGCTTGGACTTTACGCCGCCAACTATTGGACTTATGCTGCCAAGACTACCGCTTGGACTTTACGCCGCCAATATCAATCCCCTTGGACTTCAAATGCCAACCCATGTTGGACTTTCCATGCCAAGACCATGCTTGGACTTTCTATGCCAAAACCATGCTTGGACTTTCCCAAATGCCAAGACCATGCTTGAACTTTCCCTTGCCAACCCATGTTGGACTTTTACATTGCCAAGACCATGCTTGGACTTTCCATGCCAAGAACTCAAGACTTGGACTTACCATGACAATTATATTGTCATATGTTTTTGTCGAAACATCAAAACACATCAAAACATCACTCGAGCCAAACTCGAGTCTTGGTCAATCGTGACCTGGGCCGATTGCACCAACAGTTTAGTATTCGTAAAGTCTAACTTAAAGTCACGGAGGGTGTGCTTCATCCAAAGAAGTTGAGTGACACACTCACCCATCGCGATGTATTCGACTTTGGTGGTAGATAAGGCAACACAGTGTTGCTTCCTACTGCACCAACTCACTAGACTCGAGCCAAGAAGTTGACAACAACCACTCGTACTCTTTCTATCGAGTTTACTACCGGCATAGTTCGAATCGGAGCAGCCAGTTAGTTCGAACTCGGTAGATCTAGGATACCAAATACCGACATTAAGTGTACCCTTTAGATATCTAAGGATACGCTTGACTAGAGTTAGGTGAGACTCCTTGGCACAGGTTTGAAACCTGGCGCACATACTTACTGCGAATAGGATGTCGGGTCGACTCGCAGTTAAGTATAGGAGACTTCTTATCGCGCTCCTATAGTACTTTAAGTCAATGGACTTACTTTCTAGGTCTTCTCCTATGTTAACATTAATCGCCATTGGGGTGTTTATTATCTTAGCGTCTTGCATTCCAAATCTTTTAATTAACTCCTTAGTGTATTTTTGTTGATATAGGTATATATCATCCTTAGTTTGTTTAATTTGTAGACCTAAAAAGAAACTTAACTCGCCTACCAAGTTCATTTCGAACTCACTTTCCATGAGTGAAACGAACTCGTTTAGTAAGGCTGAGTTAGAGGTTCCAAAAATTATATCGTCTACGTAAATTTGAGCTATGAATATTTCTTTACCTAAGGTTTTTACGAAGAGAGTTGGGTCAACTAAGCATTGGTTAAACCCTTTTGACTTAAGATGGATTGAAAGTCTCTCGTACCAAGCTCGAGGAGCTTGTTTAAGTCCATAGAGAGCTTTCTTAAGTTTTAGAACATGGTCGGGTTTATCTAGATTTTCGAATCCGGGGGGTTGGCTAACATAAACTTCTTCTTTAATGTATCCATTTAGGAATGCCGACTTAACATCCATTTGAAACAGCTTAAATCCTCGATGTGCGGCATAAGCTAGCAACATTCGAATGGATTCGAGTCTAGATACTGGGGCATAGGTTTCGTCGTAATCTAAGCCTTCGACTTGACTAAACCCTTTGGCGACTAACCTAGCCTTGTTTCTAACTACTTCACTTTTATCATCAAGCTTATTTCGAAACACCCACCTTATTCCAATTATCGTTTTGTCTTTAGGTGGTGGTACTAACTCCCACACTTCATTCCTAGTAAATTGAGCTAGCTCTTCTTGCATTGCAATAATCCAATCGGGATCAAGAAGAGCTTGTTCAATTGATTTGGGTTCTATCTTTGAAATTAAGGAAATTTGACTAAGGTTCTTATAGGATGCTCTAGTTCGAACTCCCAGATTAGGATCTCCTATCACTTGATCGATAGGGTGGTTAGTCTGAATCCTAGATTGGGTTGGGTTTGTGTCACCTAATGCTTGATCAATGGGGTGACTTGGTTGAACACTAGTTTGACTCGGATCACTTGTCACTTGATCGACAAGAGAAGTTGGTTGATGTGGATTAGACTCGATCTCAGGGTTGGAGACGAGTTTGGTATCAGTGGGCTCAACACTTGGGGTCATTAAGGGTTTTGTAGGTTCGGGTACTTCATCGAACACTACATTAATAGTCTCTTCGACTTTAAGGGTATCGTGGTTATATACCCTATAGGCCCTACTCGTGGTTGAGTATCCTAAGAAGATTCCGGTGGAGGTTTTGGATTTGAATTTTCCTAGGTGGTTCTTAGTGTTTAAGATATGTACCTTACATCCAAATACCCTAAAGTACTTGATGTTGGGCACTTTATTGTGATAAATCTCGTAGGAGGTCTTAAGGTGCCTCTTTACCATAAGGATCCTATTCTGGACATAGCAAGCCGTGCTAACGACTTCTGCCCAAAACCTATCGGGTAGGTCGTATTCGTTCAACATGGTCCTAGCGGCTTCTTGTAGAGTTCGGTTTTTCCGCTCCACTAGGCCATTTTGTTGAGGGGTCCTAGGACAAGAGAATTCATGGTGGTATCCGTTTAGGTTACAGAAGTCGGTGAACCTTTGATTTTCGAATTCACCACCATGATCGCTTCTAAGTCTTTTAACCTTAAGATTTTTTTGATTCTCGATTAATTTGAATAGATTGATTAATTGATCTAGGGTATCATTTTTATGTTTGATGAACCTAACCCAGGTAAACCTGGAGTAGTCGTCAATTATGACTAAGCAATATTGACTTCTATTGAGTGACTTGGCTCCATGTGAATCGAATAGATCCATATGCAGGAGCTCAAGTACACTTGAGGTTCGTTCTTGGTTGGTTAACTTGTGTTGTGTCCTAGGTTGTTTTCCTTGTTGACAAGCATTATAGATTTTATTAACTAAATTGTTGAGGTTGGGTAAGCCTCTGACTAAGCCACTCTGACTCATCTTGTGGACGAGTCTTGGGTGCGAGTGACCGAGTCGTCGGTGCCACAACCATGATTCCTCTTCCTGTGTCATAAGACATTTGGCTGAGGATTTGATTAAGTTAATTGTATAAATGTTATTTGTCCTAGTTCCTTTGAGTATTGTTTTAGCTGTTTTATTTGTTTTAATTACACATTCATTTTCTAAAAATACGACCTTATAGTTATTGTCACATAATTGGCTTACGCTAAGCAGGTCACACTCTTGGAATCTATCATTTTAAAATTCAAAAATTGGGCGACGATGAATTTCTTCAATCCGACGTTTTCTATTTTGTATTTCTTTTCGAGCGATTCCCAAAGAGATTTTTTCATCTCCATCGGAATGTACACGTTATACAAAGTGTTGTCCAATGTGTTGAGAATATAATTGTGACACAGGAAATCTCTGTGCAACCACGCATCGCAAGCAACCTTACTATTGGAATCATCTTCCTTAGCACCTGGCGGGTTTTCATGCAAAAGTTCTATGAGGTTTAGTGTCATCAGATAAAATAACATCTTTTGCTGTCATCATTTGTAGTCAGCTCCGTTGAACTTTTTTGGTTTCTCTGGGGGTGGAATGGTGGTCAGGATGTCGTTGATCACAACCATATCAGTTTACACCAATATCGTTTTACGATTGTTGGCAGAATATTTCGATACAGTGTTTACCGTCGGGAGGATGCAAACTGATATGAGATCGTCGAAGCTAGTGTTCAACACTATTTCCGTAAAACGATATTGCTCTGCTACAGGTGCTTACAGATAATAGCAATTCGTTTCTCAAGATACAACGACGACGTCTCGGAATAACAAAACTACAAATTTCGAGACCTACGAATCTTCTTGTAGGCTTTTTGGACTCTTGATGTAGAAGATGGGAGGTATGAATGATTGGATTGAGTTGAGTGAATTCTATCATATAGGGGATTCTATTTATACTTGTGAAGGGATAGAGGAACCTCTTGGTTCAATCAAATCTCATCCATTCAATTTAAATGGATGATCTAGATTGTATCCCTTTCCAAGAGACACAATGTCTCTTCATTTGGATGCATCTAAGTCTTTCATTTTGAATTTAATGACCAAAATTAAATCATCCAAAAAGGTTCTTATGTCCCTTCATTTGAATGAGTCGGATTTATCCATCTTAATCCGACGATCTAGATTAAGTCATATTAATTTCTCATTCATATAATTGAGAAAATTATTTATTTGATCAATCAATTTTTCAACAGAAAAACCGTATCGTTTATTGACTGATTGGTTATTTCATCCGCTTTAGTTTTGCTTTCGTTGTCAGATGTTTCATGGGATGGGTAGATCTGATGTGAGATTAAAGAGGTGCTCCTCTCATATTCATTTATAGAGAAATTTAAATGTCTGATTAGTGAGAGGAGATTTTGAACATCGCAAAATTTTAATGGAGCTATATGCACTTTTTGAATTTGTCTGGTCAGTATCTGTAAGACTGAACGCTTATCTTCGAAACTAGTCGGAGCTATTGTTGAATGTCGATGTCTCTTTTTTTGGACGAAGAATCATTCTGGATATATGTATTATTAAAAAAAAAAATAGAAAAGTTCAAATTACTTTCTAAAATGATTCAAAAATTAATATGAAGAGTTTTAAAAAATAATTATTCAATAGTTTTTTTTTAAATTCTATTCAAACATCAAAAATTGAAGTATGATGCTAATTGAGCATGACAGTGAAATTAAAATCCATGTCTCAGAACTTAATAGATATGGTCGATCCAATGGACAGGATTCAGCCAAGGGAAAAGAAAGAGCTCCCTCAGTGCCATGGCCTACCCCCTTGAGTACATCCAAAATCATGCTTTGCCTTGCCCTTCTAGCCTCTGTCCAAAGACTTTAGGCAAGTAGAGATTCTCTCTTTTCCATTTTTTCCAGAGACACATTTTGCTTTTTGATTTATTTTTTTTTACAATTAATTTCTAGAAGACTAAATCTAAACTAAATTTTTTTTTTTTTAAAAAAAAATCAAATCCAACTGATTATGAGGGGAAAAAAAATAAAAACTTAATTATTCCATTAATAGATTTCATATAAAATAAAAAATCATTTTTAAAAAAATAATTTACGTCATTAAGTTTGCCAGGATCTCTTTATTTGTAAGATCGTCAATTATTTTTATATTAAAGTGTTAAATAAAATAAATAAATTTTTATTATATTCTTAATTTTGATAATTTCATATCGCTTTTTCTTATTTTCTTATAATTATATATTAAATAATAAAAAACAATTTTAATTTTTTTTGTATTTTTAATTTTTTTTTATTAAGGTTCCAAAATCCAAAATAAAATTGAACTTTTTAAAATCATCAATCATTTTTTTATAAAACTCAAAAAATTAACTTTTTAATTTTTTTTAATCCGATTCAATTCTGATTCAGTTTAAATAAAAAAAAAAGTATTTTTAATTTTAATTTAGAATTAAAAAAATAATATAAAAAATTAAATAAAAATCAAAATACGATACGTTTTTTTTTTTTTTTGAAAAATTCAGAAAACTGAGTATTCTAGAGAAATTAAAAAAAAAAACATCTCTCTTTCACTGCGCTTTAACTGCACTCAAAACCATGCTTTCCCCTGCTCTTCTGGCCTCAATCCCAAGATTTTACGCAAGTAGAGATTCTCTCTGTTCTAACTTTTTTTTGTTTTTGTTTTGTTTTCGTCTGATTTTTCTTCGCCGGCAGTATCGTAGACAAATGAAAAAGAAGCATCTCCCTTCCACTGCTTGCCTTTTTAACTCTTTCACCGTGTCCCAAGCCATGAACACAGCAAAGGCCACCCAAACTTGGGCGAGTGACCAGTCGCGCGCACCTTGTTATCTGTTGCTGCTGCCTTTACCCTTCCTCGCCTCACGTGACGACCTTGTTCTGGTCTCGGTCACTCAGGCCTTTAAAGCCTACTACTTCACCAGCGGCTCCTTCCCCTCCTCCCATGGAAGAAAGGTTCTTTCCTTTTTGCTGGATGTTAGGCTCGAGTCCTCTTTCTTAGTGCTCTACCTGCAGAACCATGGCACTGGAAGCTGTAGGCTTCCCGCAAGACCTCTTTGGCTGCGCGGCCATGAGGGAGTTGTTCGATAACGGAGGGGAGTTCTGGGGCCATGACTTCGGTGGTGCAGCAGGGGAAGAAGAAGATGATAAGGATCGGGTTTTGCCGCTGGAAGGCGATGCGAGTGGCTATGCTGCTGGCCAAGTTGGCGGGGAGCAAAATGGGGCTTTGGGCGCCTCTTGCTCCGCGACGGTGCAAATCGTCGATAATTCCTCGTCGCCGGCGGCTGCCGCCGTCAATGAGGCCTTCGACGTCAGGTCGAGGCCGGAAGAAAGCAGGAGAAAGAGGCAGCGGTGGAGGAGCCAGAAGAACCAGGAGGAGGTGGAAAATCAAAGGATGACTCACATTGCGGTGGAGCGCAATCGGAGGAAACAGATGAATGAGTACCTTGCCGTGCTCAGGTCACTCATGCCGGCCTCCTACGTGCAGAAGGTTTGCTTCCGACTCTTCTCTTTCTGTTTAATTTCACTGCAAATGCAGATTACAGATATCACTTCCCATATTGTAATCTCTTCCTCAAAAAGCGAATAGAGGTTGGTCTGGCAAGCGAGGAGAATGGCAAAGAGTCTTATTGTCATCCATCAGTAGACAAAACGAGATCGTGACATTTTGCTCTTGATTTATTAGCCATCAAGGCTAAAGATCTTGCCCATTCTCGCTGTCTCTGAACAGAATTCATTAACAGTTAGCATGTGTTGAATTCTCAATGGACAGAGTGATCAAGCGTCCGTAATTGGAGGGGCAATAAACTTCGTCAAGCAGCTCGAAAAGCTAGTCCAGACTCTGGAAGCCCACAAAAGAATCAAGCAGCGAGCTGATCCTGCTCCCTTCGCTGAGCTCTTGGCCTTCTCCCGATACTCATCCAGCTCTTCTCGAACGGCCAAGTTGGCCCCCGATGAGAAAAGCAGTGAGAGAAAGGCAGAGAATATGACACCTGCGGCGAACATAGAGGTCTCCATGGTGGACAGCTATGCCAATCTCAAGGTCCTCTCACCGCGGCGACCGAAGCTGCTGCTGAAGTTGGTGGTAGGATTGCAGAACCTCCACCTGACCACGCTCCACCTCAATGTCACCACCATTGATGATATAGTCTTCTATTCCTTCAGCCTAAAGGTACAGTCAAGCCTACTGGCCTCTTTGACAGCTACTGTTATCGTGCATTTAATGAACTTGTGAATTCTGCAGGTGGAAGAAGAATGCCAAATGGCTTCAGCGGATGAGATTGCAATAGCAGTCAATCAACTAGTCGAAAAGATTCAAGAGGAGGCTGCCTTTGATCGCACCATGTAACTGTGTTTTTAAGACAACATCTTTACTCTAGTAATTTAGCTCCAAATGCTCGTTCAGGATTCCTGTTTCGCTGAACTGGTCTTGATGCAAATTTTTAGCTATTTAGCCTATATGGTTTATCCAGAGCATCAAGGAAGATCAATCGAATTGTCAAAAATGAACTTTTTTTTTCTTGATAAATATGAAAAATGAACTCGAATTAGCTCTCCATCAACTGTAGCTGTACCTGTTGCAAGAGCTCACTAAAGCTGAGGTAAAGGACAAAAAAAATGAATAGTATGCAGAGCTCGAGGAAGCAATTTTATCACTTCGCAAAAAAGCGACCTTGTATCTTGTTGGGAGTTTTCTCCGTGCGCTGACAAGAATGGACAGGGTGGCCAGTGGTGTTGGGATCCCATGAGCTTTAAAAGTAGACATGAAGGTTGAACATTCTGCGCTATAGTTGTTTTAGAACTTCTTATCTGCATGTCATTGGTCCACATCTTGGGAGAGGAGCTCTGTCTGGTCTTCAAATCAAACTCGAAAAGCTTTGTGATCGACCCCTCTCTCCATGGTCTGGCAACAGGCAGGGAGTCTTGCTAACAGGATCTCACGCTACTGATCCAGAAAAGACAGAGGAGATGAATAGATTATGAGTGGTCCCTAACTCAGAACCTCACATCTTTGTGCCATGCTTGAATCCATCGTTCTAATGGACCAATAATTGACTACACGATCCATTATATATATATATATTATATTGTGAGTTTAATGATATTCTTTCTTGCAGAGGGGAGAAAAGGATTCCCTCAGTAGCAGTGAACCTGTCTGTAAGCCAAGTACTCAGAGCCTGTGCATTTGTCCTACACATTGGTATCTTTCATGGCACTGAGGCTATCTAAACAAGTTGAGTGTTATAGTCATTAAGACTTTGAAATTTGGATAGTTGTAGCAAATTCCAACTTAATCCAAATAACAAATGCAAAAACTAATATTACTGAACATAAAAGGTCTTTCTACTCCATACTATTGCTGTCCTTTGGTAGAGACAGAAAATTACTACTCTCAGTCATACAATTTAAATATTATGCTAATGTATAATTAACTTCTCCATCCACTGATGTTTCTGAACTGGTGCAGAGATTTAAGGGATTTTGTCCATAAGCTACCATTATGGAAGTATACATAATCCCGAGGGTCATTCTTGAAGGATTTAGTGAGGCATATATAATATAGATAATAATATAATATAGGAAGAAGACATGGCTACAATGAGTATTTCAAGATCTCAATTTTGAACTTTCAGGACATTGAAATCCTTGAATCAGAGAATATTATGTTCAGCTCAGTATGCTGGCAGTTCAAAAGTAATCTCTCACAAGGTGGTACAGTAAAAACCAGATACAATTAGATCTCCAAGATCAGATCAAAAGAATATAGGATACACATATGGGGATGCTCTCTGAATGGTTGGGAGAATCACAATGTGAATATTTCGAGATGATGTTTGGAAGGACATGGTATTACTTGCAATTGAAAATACATGTTACTTCTGTAAAAGCAAGTACCTACCTTCAAATTAATGACTGAAAAACAAATAGCCGTGCAGCTGAATTTGGGACTCATATTCTATTTGTTGTTATTTGCTAAATCATATACTATTAAACATACAAATAAGTACATCACTTTCTCAAGAGAAAAAAAAATATGACATTGCTCATTTGAAGGATGAGTGTTAATTAAAGATAGATCTATATTTTCGACAATTGCTTTCATGAAGATGCTGAAAACAGTCATTTTATACTTGCAGCATCTTAGTCATGTTCATTCCTAGCCTATTCATCATCAAAAGGAAAAGATTTCTCAATAATTCTAAATTCCCAAGTGGACGTTTATGCAAAAAAAGACCACAATAGAGGTACATTAGTTGACATCTCAGTGGTGCAGTTACATGCTAGATTAGAGATAATAAGAGCACTCCAACAACACATTCACATGACATGGTCTCCCTCATATGGTACAATGACTGACGAGTCTGTGTGGAGTCTTCTGTCTCCAGCTTTTGCTTCTAAGGAAGGAAAAGTGGTGCCGGAAGCCAACTACATTAAGTGGTGAAAAAGTGAAGATTGATTACAGATATTGACAGCATTGAGCATGTCAAAAAGATATATGACATAAATTAGTCGAGTGTTATTTTCTATATTGCAGATGTAGTAATACATCTACCAAGCTGTATTTGCATGCAAGCTTGGCTAAGATCCTTTTCACAATTCCCCCTTACTCTCCTGTTTGGCAAACGGATAGTATCTGATCCCCAAAATGGTGCTAAACTTGAAAGTGATATTTGAACTATCAGGACCGGACTTTATGTTATACAGGACAATTAGGACCTCAATTCTTACAAAAGAGAAAAAACATGAAGTATATGGATCTAGCTTCAAAGCCGTTTTCACTAAAGTTTTTAAATTGGCATGATCATGATCAAATTCCTCTCTTTTTTTTTTTTTCATTTAATACATACAGTACAAGTATCATTCTGTTGTCTACAGAAATCTAAAGAAAATTTACCTCCACACAACAACAGTAAGATAGAGGTGCAATCCAGACCAAGAAACATTCTCTAAAATTTATGACTAAATAGATAGCAAATTAAAGTCTACATTATCAGCAGTTCCTTCTTGAAAAAACAAATTAACCAATGAGACAAACTCCTTCATAAAGATGAATATATGGCGGTAAATGTAAGAAAGGCAGCAACTGGACAAGAACAACCGAAGCGGTTGGGCGATTGCATCAAGTTTCCAGATGTATGCGTGTACTCACCCATTAAAAGGCAAAAAGAACTGGGAACAGGGAAAGGACTACATTTTGAGTTATAAATACCTTTCTGTTCTGCCTGTTCTTGTACCTTCAAGATTGTCTGCTTTGCCAAAGCCAGAAGACGAACAAAAACCTAATGCCACTGTTCCTTCTCGTCTACGTCCATGGACAATTCCGTGGGCATCGCGGCGCGGCCGAGAGAGAGAGAGAGAGAGCACGTGCCTCTCCAGCCAGCCCAATGCAAGGTCAGCCCATTAGGCTGGCCCAATATATTGGACCAGTGGTCCTATCGATCCATCGACCCGTTGACCATGCAGATTTAATGGACCGGCACTTAGTCATGCCTCCTTCCAGTATATCAATTTCTTGTCTCCGCGGAAGGACCTCATGGCAAACGTATATACGTTGTATAATAGAATAATAAATTAATTCCTTATATAAATGTAAGGATCCTTCACTGATTAATAGTTTCAAAGTCAAAAATTTTGATGATTCGAAAGTGGATTGATAAGATAAGGCCGCTAAATTGACATTCCAACATTTTGTACAACAGTATATCAATTTCTTCGAAAACCCAAATTCGTACTCAATTTTTTTTTATCGTCGTAGCTCTTGAAAGTGGGCGGGTCAAACGAGGGTGTCGGTGAGTCAGTGAGTCTCCAGATTTCAGCAAGTATTTATTTATTTATTTTTTAAAACTTGCCTTTAATTTTTAAAATATCAAAGTATTTTCCTTTTTTGAAAATCATCCTGGACAAAACTCTATCCTGAGCGTTCATTTGTATGTGTCCCGTGTAGGACGAAGAGAAATATATAATAATCATGTTCAATACTCGTTCGAATTCATCGATGGGAGGTCGGATTTTGAGCACGATTTTGTCGGAATTCGATGGCGGTCCAATCAGAATCCGATAGCGGTCCGACCAAAATTCGACTGACATTAGAGTTCAATCGAATTTCGACCGAATCACGGTCGAAAATGGCCGCGATTGCGGCCGCCAGTGGCTGCGGCACTGGCGGCCGCAATCGCGGCCGTTTTCGACTGTGATCCGACCGGACTCCAATATCGACCGGATCACGATCGAAAATGGATGCCAGTGGCACGTGCCACTAGCAGCCGTAATCTGATTGGCTGTCGATAAATTGGAGTTGTGGGCAGGTGAAATCGCGGCGGAGGAAACATTGTATATTTTCTATTCACTGTGCAATCGCAATTGATCGGATGATGGAGAAACTGTCACGACGTTCGGAATATCAAACTCGTATATATATAAAATTTAGATATTCAAAACAATTCTTCGTCCGGAAGAGAATATTAGTCTCAACGACAATTTCAAAGTTCACCTTTAGATTTATCATCTCTGCAGAAGTTTGGAACCGTCAATCTAGTGGTCTCCATCGATCTGTCTCACGGTCATTGTGAGGGAGATAAATCACGAAGAGTCCTATAAACCTCGACGTGATGGTCAAGACATGTGATGGTCATCTAAATTCAAAAAAGGATTTTAGACTTTCTTCGAAATTCACTCATATCACTTCTACAAATACCGTCATACCTTAATCACCATGTCATCTCGTGAAAACACTTTTAGATTTACCACCGTACCATGCTCTGGGACACAAATCAATTGGTTAGCACTTGCACAATGATTAATTGAATTTGAAAATCAAACGGACTAAAATAGAAGCGGGAAATTTTATTTTACACCTTAAGATTTGCCTGTTTTCTCAACAAGTCTTCTGGATTTATCTCTTGTTTTTTCAAGATATCCCAAGAGTTTTAGAACAAAATTTTTTAAAAAAAAATCTTATTATTATCTTCGACCATTAAGAATCAAACAATCTATTGAAATTGTTTCTTTTGCTGATTTTACACACACAAAAAATGTCATTTTGTAATATAGTTATTCTATTCTAAAAGTTCTCATTGTTAGATTCAGATCGAGTAACTCTTGGTCCTGGTTACTGAAAAGAGTAGGCATTGAGAAGGAACATGAAGATTAACTAACCATCGCCATCAATAACAGTAATCACTCCTTTATTGCTTAACACAAAATTCACATGCCATCATTTTCTATTTTTTCTTCTCTGTTTGAAGTTGTTTAATTTAGTTCTTTGTTCTCAGCAAAGAGAAATGGATTATTTGGGTTGCTTTCTCTTGATTTTTCATGGTTCTGGTACTGCAACCTTTGTCAAGACTTTTCTCGAGAAAATGTCATTAAGGCCCCACCTACAGTATGTTGATAAGTTATGCCTATTTGCTGACTGAAATAAGCAATAACTAACATGGATATTATGTAACAGCAGCAATCTGATCTAGTTTTTACTGCATCTTGGAATTTCTCGAATGATTTTCATGATTGTAAGAAGATTCACTTTAACACTAAATAAACTCCCCCCCAACCCCAGAAATAGCTGCCCCCTCTCGTTTGTTCTTGTGGATACAGTTCTAAACACTACTTATTTTACAACAAGTGTTTCTGGGAAAATCCCAAGTTTGTCAGAAATTATGGGAACTTTCCAACCTGTGTGTAATCTTGCACTAGACGTCCAGATTCAGCATGTTTTTGTTAATTTAGTTGTACTCATGTAGATGTTGCTGAAGCCTTTTGATTTCAAATCATGAACCCAATGCAAAAATTTCCCTGTCTGCTTTTGATCTTTATTTCAGTTCTGCTACAGAATCGCCAGGAATTATATGCAATTGAAAAGTCTCTACCTCTGGTTGGTATTTATCCACGCAAGTCTAGGAGCTTCAACTGATAAGGGTCATTCATAGGCTAGGAATCTAGGAACCAGTGGCGATCGACACTGCATTTAGAACAACCATGAAAGTTTCTGACAGGCCTTGCAATTGCATAGCTTTTATAAAGTTTTCAGCACTTAATAAGCTTTAGGATATGTATATTATGTGAATCATGATATCCGCAAATTCTAAAAGGAAAGATAAGTCTAAACATCCACATCCTCGTTGGACTTTCCTTATCATGCTGAAAACACCATCCAAAACTAATAGCTCAATTTCTCACTACTTTTCCTTTCCTTCTGTCTTCTTCCTGTGGCTCTTCCTTTTGTGTAGGAGACCATTAGGTAAGGTGCCGCCGTAGGCTCTACCAAAAGGTGCTCTCAAAAGAGGCATCGCTTTCCCAATCAATCACCTTTGGATAGTGGGAATGCCTTTGGCCATCTCTTAGGCATATGCAACTCAAAAGCTTTAGGGCAATTGGTTACTACTAGCTCGCCTGCTTGAGTTTTGTTTCAGTTGGTTCGTTGATTGGAAGATTATAAATATTAGTGTTCTTTTTTTTTTTCTCTCAAATTAAGTTTCTGGGGCAACATAGGATGATAAACCGTACCAGGATATAGAACTACCTAGTGAATTCCTTACGAATTATTTGAATTAATTAATACTTTTGAGACACTTGGTGTTACTGTTTGGTGATGGAGACTAGTGGACAATGAGATATTTGTAACCTCACACAACACAGTATTATTGAGAAGTTAAAGTTCCTTTTTAACATAATACTGCAGGTAAAATGCATTATCATGAAGTGGGAACCAAATCAGAGTACAATTCGCTAGAAAGGTAAAGTAACATACATAGGATATGGTTTATTAGTAGCACATCATGAACTTGAGTTCTTCAACCACCAATCTTTCTAGTGGCTAGAATAGGAGCTCAACTTTGGATATTGTTGATGACGTTGCTGATAATTATGCATAAGTGGGATCAAACTCCAAATAGTAGATTTACTCGGACTTTACCATAGTAATTGAGAACCTTACAAGAAACAGAAGATTTACCATTGACATCATTACATGCTAAGAGTTTGTTCCACTGAGACTAGACTTTGTCATAGTAGATGTACAGATGTAAGCATCTTGTACATGAATTGAAGAATTTGTGATAGTTTGTTCTCTTTTTATTGCAATTGTAGCAGTGGTTTCTGTGTTTTTGTATATGCCTACAACCTAAATTTGCAGCAGAGGGACGAAAAGAGTTGTTCTGAGTTAGATGTGCCAGTAATATGATATTTTTGTCCAATCTAGAATTTAGTTAGGAGAAAGTATAAATAAATAGAAAAATTAGGGATCTGCTACTGCATATACAATGAATGAGCTATAGAATGATGGATGGATCACTTGTGTCCAATCTTTTCAAGTATCAGTTCTTACAAATAAATGATTGGAATGTAGATGAAGGACTGAACAAAATCCTAATTGAACTTACTTGAAACTTCCATCCAATCTCTCAGAAAGATCTACTGTATATGAATGTTTTCGAGTCCTAAGGGAGATTTCGTGTTCCTGCAAACAAGGTGAGAGCAATAGCACAAGGTTGCCTCACAAAAGACCTGGCGTTTAACTTACCAACAAACAGTTCATTATATACAACTAGATGTCAGTCAAAATGTGCAGTAGTTTATTATTCCATAGATGTGGATGAAAACTGATGAAACTTGAATGTAAGCAGTAAAGCCATCAAAATCCAGGTGCCAAGATGAGAGATTTGGATTATCGTCGACAAGGATTTGCATCTAGGGAGCAATCCATTCCAGTTCATTAAATTGTGAAGGGCAAATAATCTTTTCTGAAAAACTTCGGGCAAACTAAAAAAATAATGAACTCTGAGCAAACTGATACTTCCTCTTATTTTTCATCTAGAAGGCTTCCACTTCCTTTTCATTTTGTGCAATGGGGAGAAAGAAAAAAAAAACGTATGTCTAAAAGGAAAAATAATTCTTTTTAGGCACAATTCAACGTCTACATATGTCCACATAGTCTACATGCAGCCATCACAGCAATCCTTTCAATCCCTTGTATCTTTTTCTTTGAAAAGAATCCATATATTCCCACAGGCTCATTGGCGCCCGCATTTACTGTGGCTTAAAAAGTTGAACTCCACGCTCAGGAACTACGTAGCCATACAGTAGTTTTACTGTTGAAATAAATCGACTTCTGACGCCAATTAAGAAACAAAAAAATCCCCTTCGACTTTTCTTTCACAATCTATTTTATATGCTCCCATCATCACAACTTTCAAACAAGTATTAATTGCATTATTGAGTCAAGTTCGTAATTCACAACTTAAACACAAACATTCGCTGTAATTTCTACATGCATATTATTATTTAATTAGTTGCATCTAGTTGTGGAGATTTAATCAACCTAAAAAAGACAATTTTGAGAGCGGCTTATTTGGCATCCTGTGGATGGTAACTGCTGCTCTCTGTGATCTACCAATGGCTAAGCTCTGTCATTAATTTCTGGACTGTGATTGATAGTGGGGCTGCCAATTTGTCCACATTACATCCCTTTCAGCATTGAAACAATTGTTTCTTGAGAGAGTTGTCAATTGCACTTCTCATTTCTTCCCTTCTATTCGTCAATGTATATTTTGGGTGCATCCTCCCTGTCTTGGAATCTAACAGTGTTCTATTTAGCTTTCTCTTCTGCTTCACAATATTTGATCAATTGTTTGAACAGACTTGTTGTGCACTCTAATATACGAAGAACCTTCAAGAAATTAGAAACCTCAAAAGCTACTCAATTGGCCTTGTGTGATTTTATTCCTCCATTGATTTAGACCTTTCTTGGTTACAAGAACAAGCCACATTTTAATTTCTTTTTAGAGAAAATTTTATTTTGCCCTCCCTCAGTAGTTTGCTGGCTTTTATTGAATCACCATTTTACTCCTATAGTTTTGATCTATTATCAAAATACCTCTGCCCCATTAACATTCATTATCTCCTTGGCAAGCTATTTTTCAGATCAACTTTCGCCTTTTAATTTCAAGAAACGTAATATTTTTAGAGTAAAAAACGCATATTATGACTTGCTGAAATTTTGATCACAAGCTGTTGCGAATCAGCTTACAACCAATTGCACAAACACAATGCCAAGTTCCAAGATTTCTTGGATTTTTAGAGTCAAACACCCATGCTAAGATTTGTTCCAAGTTAGATCACAAAAAAGTCATGATCTCTCAAAATTACACCCACCCGAGAATTTGTAATCGTGTTGAAGCATAATACACCATACAGAAGCTTATGATCAATTTTAGGAGCTTGAGTTCTTTTTTTTTTCTTTTCTAACTTTAACGAGTAGGATGATTAAAAAGAGTATCTTGTATTCTTTGTGATCGTAAAGTATCTTTAAAATTTAAAAAAAAATTACAAAATGACAATTAGATTTGCGATGTTATATGGAATTTAATGAGGAATATGACTCGAACACTTAATGAGGAGTTGCAGATATAAGATAAATAAAATAAAAAATAAAAATATTAGAGTGAAAGTTGGAATTGCACTTATTGAGTAAAAATTTTAGGATATATATTTAAAAAGGTACGGGCATGTATTTAGAGAATTGATAGATGCTTCAGTTAGGCGATGTAAAATTATTATAAATATATAAATCAAACGAAAAAGAGAAAAATCAAAGAAAACTTAATTAGCAATAATAATATAAGATAAAATTTATTTAAATATAGATGATATAATACGAGATAGAGCTCAATGTCATAGCATGATCGAAACAGTCGATCGCACCCAGTGAGATAAAGTTTAGTAATAGTTGTTGTCGTTGTTTCTAACTTTAACAAGAGTCATAATATGAGTTTGTAACCAAAAAAATGTTAGAAATCTTAAATTCATAGGCACAAAATGATTTGTAAACCAACTTGTGTCTTGAAACATGACATTATACTGATACAGAATGACTGCAAGCAGACTTACAAATCAACTTGCGCATTTCAAAAATATTAAAAATCCTAAAATTTGATATAGAAGCTGACCCTGGAACTTAGCAATGTGCTAGAATAGAATGGGAGCAAGTAGTTCTGTGACCCTGGAATTTGTAATGTTACCTCTACTCAGTGAGTTCCACTTTCACTTTCCTGGGAACGAAATTAGATTAATCTCCTATTCTACATCATAAATTTGTCGGCGATTTACCAAACAACATAGTAAAGTTTAAAATTGTCCAAACAACACCCTATACTTTCATATTTATCAAATAACGCATTTAATTTTCTTTTTACTCTTCCCACCAAACAGATCTACACCACTGTGATGCTGGAATTATAAATTCCAAAGACACCGCTGATCTTGAAATTTAAATCCCAAAGACTACGAGGTGTACAATTCCAAAGACCATCACAAATTCCAGATCACGAGAATATCCCAACACCACCACCGCTTGGGATTTAATTTTCAAAGACCACGCTCGGGATTTTCAGAGTGCAAGTCATTTGGCGAGGAGGTAAAAAGGAAATTAAATGTATTATTTGGTAAATATGAAAGTATGGAACACTGTTTGGGCAATTCTAAATTTCACATGCGTTGTTTGATAAATTGTCATAAATTTATCCCACTTTGGCTCCACATACATAAAAGCAATCAACCGACCCGTGGTCAACGGTCCGATTAACCGGGTCAACGGGTTTGACCCGGACCCGTGACCGGACCGCCTATGAGGCGGTCCGGCCTTAAAAACCGAACCGTAAAAAAACCGATTTAAAAAAATTTGGCCGAGCACGGCGTCGCAGACACCGACGCCTGTCGTCTGCTTTCCCGCTACACGACACGGGCGTGTCGACGACGGCGTGTCCGTCGCACACCGGCGTGTTGCTCTCTGTCAGTCACACGAACGCGTGTCGACACTGCAGCGACACGGACACATGGCACAAGCGTGTCAACGGACCGGCCGATCAGAATCGCCACGAGCGGGCCGGTTAAGGGTCGATATTTTGTCAACCCGGATCCGACGATTTTAATCCGGACCCGGATCAAACCCGGACCGTGACCAGGTCTACATCCTACATGCAGTATGCCAAACTTTATTATCTCAAAACTTTATACAATTTTCTTCCTCTTCTTTTATTGCCTTTTTCCCTTTTGCATATTCCAAGTATCAGCTATATAAGCAGATACACTCAGGAACAAGTAAAGAAGACACCCACCACTATGGCTAATGCGACCATCACCACTAATTGTTTGCTCGATAACATCCAAAACTAGGACTAGCAGCAATACGATGAATTAATTAAATATGATCCTTAATTATCCCTCCTTGGAGAGACATGGTGGGGCAAACACAATATAGACCCTCGATCTAACGCTTCATGCATGCACATGCTCCTCTCTGCAGTGATCTTTCTGAAGTCAAAGAAGAAACTTGCCACAGTGGAGGGAGGCCTGTGTTCAGTGTTCTCAAAACCAACCAGTACAATCAAGTAACTTAAAAGCCAGAGAGATGTTTGATAAATAAGCTGTCTTAAGGGGTCAAAACAATTGTGTGAGTTGAGAAGTCATGTGTGCATGCATGCTCCCTCATGTTTGAAGAAAAAAAACAATGCAATAAATCCTATCGAGCACGGCTCATCATGCTTTTGTAATAAGATAGCCATCGTATCTATCAGTCAAAGTCGCATATTGTGGGTTGCGTCCAAGATAGGTTTGTGGTAAGCGTACGATCAAAGGCTGCCTTTAATCGTCCCTTAGAAAGACGGCCGGCTTCTAAAGTCAACTCAAAAACTCATACAATAGGGAGAAGATGGGTGCTGGAAAAAACCTGAGCAATTCTAATAAATATGTACTGGACTTCAAGATATGATAGTGCAGCAATGCTAATAGCAAATTAAATGTTGGACAAATATGATATTACAACAAATTGTATAAAGCAAAAGGTTCAAAACGGTCCCCAAGGTTTGGTTGCCTTTTGAATTACACTTTTCAATATAGACTTTCCATTCTCTAGGATAAATGGTGAAAAGCCAGCAAAAAAAGGGAATCCCGAGGGTATTTTGATAATAGTAAAATCTTAAATGGAAATTTTGGAAAGGCTATAAAAATTATTATGTCAAGAAAAATAATAATAAACTCAAGTTTGATAATGAGATCCATATCTATGATCTCAAAATTGAATTATTGCAAGTTATTGTTACCGTATAAGAAAAAAAGTTAAGAACCCTGCACTCGAGGTTGGAGCAATATAATTACAAATTTTGATAACAGTACAAAATTACAGTCTTTGTTCATTGATTAAAATGCTAAAACCATCGAATTAAAGAGGAACAGAGGTGTCGACAGCATGCTCTTAGATGTCTTTTTTTTTTTTTCTTTTTCAAATATTGAGTAATAAAATCATATAATATTAAAATTTCAATAGTTTGGGGAGAAAAAAACATCAAATACTAATGGTGTAATCTATTTCTTGCCTCTGTAAGCAACCACAGTTCTAAGTCTAAAGTCCAGGAATGACTTGGTCCACACACAAGTATAGAAAATCATATATATACAGTTTCGTGGCACCAATCAGAAGTATCGTAATAAAAGAAAAGGAGTTTCCACATGATGGTGCATTAGTTGGAACAGAATGATACTTGTGAAATGAGCACTGATTGATTCTGGAGGAGGATCTAAAATTCCTCATTGAGCTCATATGACCATTCTCTGTCCTGGCCAATCGCATTAAAGTCAAAGATCCCCTGCGATTTACCTCCCTCGTAATGATCGTGAAACAGACCGATGAAGATTATTAGATTGACGGTTTCAATCTTTTGTGAAGTAATAAAAGAAAAGGAATAGGAAATGAATGTGTTTGAACCTCCTTTCATTTCATTTCTCATTTCATGTTCAACTCAAAAGTCTTCTCTTAACCCAACCCCAAACCCAAACCCAACCAAAGGTTTCACATCTCTTTGATTTATAAAGGCATAGAACCTATAGCCTGCTGTTCTGCCATTTTCTTACCTATTCTCTCTTATCCATATCTTTCAGCTCCAGCCTCTTCTTTCCCTGATCTATGAGTATGCCTCCTTATGCTTCAGAGCACAGAGAGATCATTCTCCATTGATGGGCTCTGAAGGAGAGGATATGGGCCAGAAGGAGAAAGAAGAGGGAACATGGAAGAGACCGCCCTCCTCTCCTCTTCCTCTGTTCCCCACACAACTGCTCCCCTTTCTTCCGTTAAGAGTACAACAAACCAAATTCTCGAAGCTAAAGTGACCACTCTCTTTGCTTCTTGAGAACAGTCTAACCATCTTCTAAGACCATCAAGCACGTCGTGACGGCATGAAGAGGTCGCTTAGTTACTTGGATCATTTGATCCCCGCTGGTATAATTCAATGATCTATAGCTAAATTATGATAACAAAGTACCAAAAAAGTTGAATCTTTTTAGTGTAACTGCTCTCTAACCTGAACTTCTTGGTGAAGTAGAAGAGAGAAGCATATTTCGGCCGTTCATGGACGAGCAGGAGGAGGACGAGAGTATGGAGGATATATACGGCGTCGGCGGAGAGTGCGGGGCCAAGAAGCGGCGTCTGAGCGCGGAGCAAGTGAGAGAGCTGGAGAAAAACTTTGAGGTGGACAACAAGTTGGAGCCGGAGCGAAAGGTGCGGCTGGCACAGGAGCTCGGCCTTCAACCACGACAGGTGGCCGTCTGGTTCCAGAACCGCCGGGCGCGGTGGAAGACCAAGCAGCTGGAGCACGACTACGCCGCCCTCAAGGCCAGCCACGACGCTCTCCGCCTCAACTGCGACGCCCTCCTCCGCGACAAGGAGTCCTTGCTTGCCAAGGTAACCCAAATCCCGATTTTCATTCCTTAGGGCTTTCCAGGAAAATCTTAATTTTGAACTCTCTAAATCGGAGGAAATCCTCCAAAGGGGGATTTTTTTGACTCGTTGGCTAATCGATACAAATGCAGATCAAGGAGCTGAAAGCCAAGTTAGCGAGGGAGGATCCAATAGCTTCGGAGGCCGAAAAAAAGCCGACTTTGGCAGCAGAGGAACCTTCTCCTCCAGCGCTGGCGTGCAAGGACGGGTCATGGGACAGCGACTCCAGCGCTGTCCTCAACGACGCCGTGTTCAACGACGAAGACAGCCCGCGCAGGATATCATCGTCAGATTCTGCCACCCACACGGCGACGGTGGCGGACGGCATCATGACGACTTCTTTCCCCGATTCGCCGCAACAACCTTTGCTGAATCTGGATTTTAAGACGACGAGATCGGTGGGAGTAGGAGGAGGGATTCACTATTACCAGAATCATGCAGTGAAGATGGAAGAGTTCCTCGAGGGGGAGGAGGAGTGCACCGGGTTCTTCTCCGACGAGCAAACGCCATGTCTCAGTTGGTTCTACTGGAGTTGAATGGACGGCGAAGATTCCGGCGAAAGGTAAGCAATGAGAATCATAATTACGAGTTAATCAAGTTGGAGGATTTGAAATGTGTGTGTAATTGTGCTACTTTATTTTGCAACTAAATTGCTTGTAAAAAGAGAGAGAGACAGAGAGAGAGAGTGTGATCGAGGGAGAATTTTGGAGCTCGAGATGAAGTTTTAATCCCTTTGCACTTAAATAGTTTCTAAATAATAATCTTTGATCTTATAGTTTCTTTCATCTTTCATTTAACACTTCTAATCAACATGATAATTCAATTATATTTAATAGTGAAACAGTAGAATGATCTTATCCAGAAGCCTCTGATTAGCTTTTGGCAATCTTATCATTGCATTGTGTTTTTTTTCTCTAATCATAGCATAATACAGTTATTATCATTCTCTAGCCCCTCTAAAATACTCATATTACGGATTGCGAACTTAATTCCATAGCCATTGAGCCATAATAGTTAACAATACGAGAATCCTCTCGTCTCTTACAACACAGAGCAAGCGTTGTTACAAATATAGTGCAAACTTTTGAAAGACTATTGAAAATAAAATAAAATCTCGACGAGATTACTGAAAAAGAAAGCTCCACGGCAAGATCCTTGGTAGAATTTGCGTTCATCATGCAGTAGTCCCCTTTGCGGCTATAGAATTGAGTCACTGGCATATAATTTACTTGGAAACTCATTGACACCATCCTCACCTTAAAATATTATCACTTGGGAACTGAACTTGCATGAATTCTTATTGAAAAAAAAAAGGGTTACAAATTTTACCAAAAATCCCACACGAAAAAAACTAAAATCCCACGTACAGGAATATTCAGACTGCAAATGAGCAGGTCCGAGTTGATTCCAATATTAGATGTTGCAAAGAACCCCTCAACTTCTTGTCAAGCAAGCTATATGATGAATTATTTCATTTGGAGATGGACTGTGGGTGGCAGAACCTTGCTAAGTATCCTCGCACATTCCCACTTTGATCCTGCAAAAAATGAACATTTTGATCTAAATAACTAGGAACCAATTTCCAGGAGATAAAATGCTCTACTAAACCTCAATATTGAGTATTGAGTGCCATGCCTATGCACATAAGGATGAGCAAATCAGAGTGGGATAACCATGTATTGCTTACCTTTCCAATCTGAAGGATTCCTCGTCGACAATAACTGGAGGAATATTCCAGGTACCAAATGCATGACCAGAAGTTAACCCTCCTGAAAGAAAAAGGAATGTGAAAGTTACACCAATTAGTATCGATGGCAAATACATTTGTTTGCAGTCTGTTTTGCCGAGTAAAATTGCCTTCTCTTGTAGCTTCTTCACATCTTCTCCAATAATTTGTTGACAATTCCTGATCCAAAGTCCTCGACAGGCACTCGTATTTCTTTTCAGCATCAGTAATACATTGCGCCTAGCCAAAAGGATTAGGGCAGTTCAGGCAATACATCATATTCCTTCCAAATTCTTTAAAATGCAGATCAACTTGTGTTTGCCAGATTGTCCTGGTATGTACCCTCAGAACAAACCAAGAAACCAACATATGCTCTGTTCGGTCTTAAATTAAAGTACGATACCTATGAACTTTCTGACGAGGACAAATTTTTCTACGTTCAAAATGCCATGTCATGTAACTTGCTGTCTACAAGATTACAAGATGCATATGCATATGACACTGAAATGCATTTAAAAGGAATACTAACTCACCAACATACATGGTGCTGCTGAGGCTCCATATATCGAGACAAACATACGCAGCACATTGAAGCTGTTCTCCATAACATCATCCTAAATATACAAGAAATGTTTGTCCAATTGTAACTTCACAAGAGTTTGATTTATCTGATCCTGACATGCTCCAATCTAATTTGATAAATAAAGACGCACCTCATAGTCATACCTACATTTTCAGATAATCATTAGTAAAAGTGAGCCAAATAGAGGAAAAATAGTAGTAATGAATCAACAAACAGTAGTTCATAAATAACAATAGAATGAATTATGTGTATGTGAACTGAATGACAACCAATTTGGTGGAAATGTGGCTCTGACTTGGGGAAAACTGCTCAGTCATCTCGGCAATGGTATCCATAGTTTGGCAAATCTCATGATATCTGATATGCATATTGCCTATTACATATTGCAAATATCAGCTAAAAACTACCTAGAAAATGCAAGTATATGCTTAACCCTACAATATTCCTAAACATGCACTTTGTTGTTTAAATAACTGCTTATGAGTCAAGGGAATGTTCGGTAAGGTACATGGCAGAGACATGGACTTTAGTTAACATAAAAAAGTCAATTTTCCTATGACTCAAGGTTTAGAGGAAACTCTCTTATATACCACTACGGTTTTCAACATCACCACAGACCTGGCAAAGGCAGACTTTCTTCGCATCCATTGCAGGAGCTAATGGACCTTTAAGTTGGGTTGGTTAATAGATAGAAATTATTCTTCTCTTAAATCTGTCAGGATTTGGCAGCTATACTCAGGCAATTCCAAATTGAGAGAAAATGAGAAAACTGCTCCTTGCACCTTCATAGGTGTTGGAAAATCATATTAAACTATTGTTCAGTTTTGCACATTTCTCAAGTGTGCACAATCAATTTGATATGTGGCCATGAGGGTAAAATGGCCTAACAAAATATAAGCTATAAGCTATCATCAATCAATGTGCTTTAGCCAATAGCGGAGGCAATTGACGGCATATACTCACAGGTCATCTGCTAACTCAACCAAATACTCTGAAACTGATAGAAACTCCATATGTAGCTCATTAACCTTAAAAATGATAGACAACTATATTAATTAAGAATGAACAAGAAAATCACATATCAATCTTCATATGGATAAAGGAAAAAAACAGAGTTCTTGACGAATAAGTTAATTGACCTATTTGAACACAGAAATTTTCAAGGTGATTGATAGTCCATTCTATTAATATCAGAATAACACATATTATGTCGAATAAATATTCAGTCTAAATTTTTTGAAGACACGGACCAAAATCCCATTCTGAGCTGGGTTTTAGTCCCCAGACGTGTCAGCAAATGGTTCTGGTCACTTTGACAAGTAGGAGAGTAAAGAAAAAGAGGAGAAAGAGGAGGAAGAAAAGGAGTGGTAGGAAGTTTACTTACTGAAAGGAGGTGTCACTGGTGTTGGGTGAGGCACGACGAGGGCACAAAATAAGCAAATAATGAGATTGTGGCTATGAAACAAGGGCTAGGGCTAGGACATCCCCAACTTGGCAAACAATGAGCCTGCGATGAGTGGATGAAGGATGGGCTCATAGCTCGCTTGTGGATGAGCTTATAGATGATGAATGAACTCGCAGATTGTGAACAAACTTGATATGACAGATGAACCCATGGGTGAACTCGTAAATGGTGTCTGAACTCGCAAATGACAAATGAACTCGCAGATGATGGGCAAACTAGTGGACGAATGCATGGATGGTGAAGGAACTCATAAAGAGCAGATGATCTCGCGAACGATGGACGAATTGGCATACAAACTTGCAGATGCAGATGAAGGATAAACTCAGGAGGAAGTATACCTCACATACCGAGGATTTTGGATCCTCTTGTGTGATGATCAGTAAGCGGAACAAAATGATTTGCACGTACCAACAGTTATCCAATGAAATTTGAAACATTGCGAAGACATTATAAGAGTAATGGACTGTTCAACACCCATCATATGTTAAAGCACTTGTCTACTTATTTCACAACTAAAGCAACCAAACTAATCAGAATTTGTAGCAAAAGACCACCATTCAAGTTATCGAACTATGGTGAGATAGGCTGGCTTCAAACTTGAACATCTCAGAATATCTCAAATTATTGTAAGGCAGTATTAGCATGTTAAAAAGTTCAATCCAATTCAAAATGCTAAGGCGCTTAGATGGGAGACCTCTTGATATTAAAGAATATTTTTAAGAATCCTCATCTGGAAAATGTTAATTAAGCGGTAGAGTTTTATCCTCTCCTCACTACCCAATCTCTTTAACAGAGCTCTCCTTGCGAGTAAATAAATATTGGGAAATGGAAGAATTAAAAAATGCTGAATGTATACCTTTTGTGTGGTAGTAAATGACGGACACAAAACAACAAGATTAATTATGTCACCAGATGTAGGCTTGTGATAATGCATACCTGTTCACCTCTCACTTGGTACAATAACAGATTGAGAACTCTGTAATCAAATGATTTTAGATGTACGGCTTTCAGAACATCTTCAACTAGTATCTGGCAGAAAAAAAAATATTAGGGGCTACAAGTCAGGTTGATGTTGGTGAATACTCAAACAAAAAGGAGACAAACAGATGTCATTCAAATTATAATGCCGTTCAAGCTATAATCTCATGCATGATTCAAGTTTCTTAAATTTTTACAAGTTATAATTGTATGGTCTAAGATAACAAAAAAAGTAACTCTACCATTAGCAATAAAGCAAGATACATCCAGCCTTCTCATTATAAGTACAAGCATGGAAGTAAATTGATTTTTGTAACCAATGCCAATTCCCTTGTCATAACAAACTTTGTTGTATTATGCTGTTATTTCAAGGAATGACAAACTCATCTTTAAAGTGTTCATGCTTTGAGATAATTATGAGGATTCGTATTCCTGCCTAAGAAATTATCAAATTGACAATTCACAAAGTTTGGTCTGTAAAATTTTGTATGGTGATTATAAAAGGAATGAGACTGTTCAGGTATGCCAGCTAAATGAACAGAGATGGTTGTATGAAAAAGAGATAAAAAAAGACTACTACAACCCTATTAACAGTCAGTAGGGCACAAGAAAAGGCAATAAAGAGAAGAACTAGTGACAACAACAGGAGAAAGAGGACTAAATATAAAAAGGCAAAACTGAAAATGGAAAAACCAAAAATGGCAGAGAAGTAGGGCACAAGAAAAGACAATGAAGTACCAAAAGCAAGAGGAGAAAGAGGACTAAATACAAAAGGTCAAAACTGAAAATGGAAAAATGAAAATGGTCAGAGATAAAAGTATTATGAATATATGTTTTATAGTCTATTATGGACTTAGGCTTACATTTATTAATAGATTCGTGGATTCTAGATCTTGAAGAAATAGAATTATTTGTTTTTTTAATAACTGCCACAATAGTTCTACCTCCCTGTGGTTTGGTGTATAGTTATTATGCTCAAGCAGAAAAACTGTCATTGGTGGGTGAATCCAAAATGCTTCCTATTATAGTCGTCTCTCCCTAACAAATTATTCTAGTTTTCCATAAGCATAACATGCAAACAATGGATTCATACAATATCCTGACAAATCATAGTATGATATGTTCAATAGGCAATAGATTCCAGTCTTCTTTTGTGGCTATGCTTCATTAATCCTAGCAGATAAAGAAGATACTAGATACAACAAATAAACAATGATTCCAAATTCAAAAAATATATATATAATATTTAAATGATATTTATCTCTTCCATTCTTGGTTTCTTTGCCTTTTTTGGTACCACTCATACTATTTCCTTTCTGTGACCACCCTCTGAACTGCATTTGAACAGAACATAGCATACAAAAATAAGAAAAAAAAATAAAGGCCATTGATGAACCTTCTTTTTTCTTGACAAAGCATGACAAAGTTTTCTTTCAAGTGACCAGTATTCAAGACCTGAATTAAGCTCTTTTCTTATCCTATAAGAAAATTGAAAGAGAATTTTGTCACAAGAACATCACAATTTGTAATATAAACTCTTGCAACAAAAGCTGCATGATAGAAGGTACTGAACCTCTCAGTTAGAAGCCCGTGAAACTGCAAAACACTAACAAGAGAGTCAAAAGGATCGCCTCTGCAAAAGTTGCTCAAACTGTTTCCCAGTGTACAACCTTTACCCTTCACAGTGAAGTATTTGTTAAATCTGATGCTAGAAGTGAGAAGTTGAAGTTATGAACTACTCTACACCACCTCCAATGAAAACAAGTTTTGACTATCTTTACAAAGATCAGTGATGCTATGAACTCCGTTCCTGATGAAATTACCTTGGATGGCAATTGCAATGCCTTCTCATTCAATGTGTCTAGCTGTAAAGTGATAGACAAAAAGTGCAATCTACTTCATCGTTCCAAATAATTAATGCATACTTATTTCATGTGATTGTCAGCATACCTGGTATATGTAGCTCTCTGTGAAAGAAAGAAATGGTAAATACTTGAATATCTCCTTTGGATTGTTACCATTTAGTCCATGAAACATGAAATAAGACCTGCACTGTAATTTTATAATGAAATATTTAGAATGCTATGAACCATGGGATGGCTATGTATGTTTCACTCTCTTCACCATCACCGAGGGACTGGCGGTGAGAGGCGTTGGGGTGAGCGTAATCGCCTTTTTGCTACAAGCTATGTATGTTTCAACTCTCAACAAGAATAGGAATGATACCAGTGTTAGTTTAATTCAACAACAGCAGTGAATCCAACAAGGTGCAATTTCTATGACGATGATACTGATACACTGATATGTGTTCATAATATAGGTTGAAACAGAATTTGTCCATAACATACTGTTCCTTGTGACTAAGGTAAGATTGCAAGTGATGTTATAGAGACCAGGACAAGGATTGACTAATCAATTAGTAAGTTTATCTTTAAAACTATTCTTACACAACTTCTCTGATATTTTAGAGATTCCAAATGAGCCATCAAAAGAATATTTAAACCAGATAATTTGTATTGTTGCTCAAGAATTTCAGAATGGCAATATGCAAACAGAAAGCCATGTGTCTCAACTACATCTCAGTGACTTGGGTCAACTTCCGAGGGAACCTTTTTTGCGATTATGTTTCAAATGCCTCTTTCATGATAATAGTTTGAAAGGCAAACCAATAACTTAAATTTTACAGCCAGCATCAATGAATCAAGACAATATGTACTAAAAAACTAGATTAAACTCATCAAAGACATGCATGGTGAAGATATTTTCACAAACACAATAATCAATGTATCTAGTCAACAAATTTCAGGAGCCTCTATAAATTGAAAACATATGGTTTATTTCATTGGCTTCAGTTTGCCTTTTAAGTTCATCTCTTCTACTCAGAAATTAGATCAAATTTGAGATGAGAATGAAGTTTGGCACTGGCAAGATTGAAGTATCAAATGACAATGCAAACTAATTTTGTTGCATTGGTATCAAGTTCAAGTTGACAAAACCCTAGCGAACCTAGTTATTGTCTATTCAAGCAAAAAAGTACCACAAGTGTGTCTAGCCATCATCAAGCATTCAAACTGTGTATCTAGCACTACCTACTCATTCTCTCTTTTTTTCCTAATTAGAACTTTTAGATGTAGTTTTACTACTTAACGGAGTTTAGTTGATAAGATGTGTGTTTTCAACTAGGTAAGTATTTGCAACCATCTTCAATTTTTTTTTATAAAAAAATGACATGAATCGAGATTTATTTTTCTTTTGTGTTTCTTTGAGGCAAATAAGAGTATTCAGGAAGGTAATTATATTCAGAAATTAAGGTTGTGTATGGTTTAGGGAAATTTTCAGCTTTTTTCATTTTCTAGAAAATGGATCACAGGAAAATGTGAAAACTTATATCAAATTTTCCCTCATGATTTTTGTAAGAAACTAAAAAATATATTTCCCATTTTTTAATTTTCTATTTACAATTTGATCAATTTTCAGATTTTTGTTGTTAACTATTTTCTAGAAACTGAGAACAAAAACTGGCAGACTGAAAATTTTCCTAAACCAAATACAACCTATATCCCCTATCATGAGTAGTAGATACAAGAAAAGGATTCCTGACCTTTCCTCTGAAATGGATTTCCTAGACAATGAAACAAAAACCTTTACCTTACCTTCCAAATATATAGAAGCCGAACCTAAAGTTGTTTGGCATTGTTATCATCTTTTCATGATTGTTTTTTTTTCCATCTTCTAACATATTTTTTCTTCATGTTGATAGTTTACCACATCACTCGCAATGCTTGCAGATTATCCCTTGTGGGCTATATTAATTTTGTTATAAAGTAGATATTGAAATGTTCTAGTAACATAACTAATAAAAAGTAGGATGAAGATCAACGAATTTAAAAAACAAATGCCTTACAAAGTCCTCTAAGGTAGAATTGGCACGTTTCATTGCATCAAACCCGACCATAGGAGTTTCTTCAAATTTTGATTCTTGGGTATCCAAACTTTTTTGAAGAGAAGACTGCAATGGAAGTTCAGTATCAATCTGTTGGCAATCTGCACAATCAAATATTAAATGATGGAGAAATTCCTGCAATTAAAAAAAGACTCCAAAGCCTACATCAACAATATTTAAACGTGTCCTCAAGTAAGATGTCATTCCTAGTGTATTCAAAAACTCAAAAAGTACAAGTTCAAATTCAATGTTCTAATTTAGGCATTTGATTCCAAAAAACACTGGTATAAATAACAAGTTTTAACATCAAGGTTTGCATGATGTAACAAATAACCTCAAGACTCAGCCTATATGATCAAAGTCAACTCAATTATAAATGGATTTCAAGCACCATCAAAAGACTATTAAACACACATTTATCACCTTTTTTATGGACATTTAAAATTGAAATAACAACGTTAACACTAAAAAGAAGGCATATCTCAATCTTACTGAATAGAATCACACTATTTAATAAGTAAAAATCACATAAAAATTCAGTAATAATCTGACACATTAGTATGCTTCAGTTTATCAAAAGGGCACCTTAACATCTGGTATATTGATAAGTAAAACCTTAGCACATACACACAACAAAAAAATTCCAAGGATATTGATCAAAGTTGGTCTTTTGACCAGGAATCACTAAAAGGCCAAGCAACCAATCAAAACAAAAGGAGAAACTTTAAGAAATTCAGATTTGGTGAAAAATAATAGCAACATGCCCCCATTAAATTTCTGAATGTATCCAACGTTTGTCTTTTCATACCTTCCTCATTAGCGTAGAGAAAAACTTCATCAAGAATCTTGGGTGAAATCTGCAGAAAGGAAAAGGTGAAGCTCATTTAGGATAATGGATAATGAATATATGAAAAACATGAATTTTTGAATGAAGCAAATGCAACCTTTGGTAAGAACTCAGAAATTATTTTGAGTTTCGCATCCATGGTGACAATTCCGCATGGTTTTACCTGCACTCAACTCTTTATCATGCCCATAACATACTACTACAAATTGCATGAACGACTGAGAAGGTAGAAACCTATGAGCATATTGTCTTCGTCATTTTTATCGGCCGTGGTATTCTCACCAGAATAGAATGCAACTTTTTTTTATGATGTCAAATTGACCATTTTAAAGGAAAGATGTTTTCTTCCGGTAAATATATTCAGCAATTCTAGTTAGCGAAATAAGAAAAACAACATCGACGATAGAAAATATAGAGGCCCAAATAACTGGGGAAATTAAATTATTTTTTCTAGAAAAAAAAATGAGAAGGAGACAAGTGACTGGAAAACATAAAATCCATCAACAGTTTTTCTTCACTCCATAGGTACAAAGTAGGGGGGAAAGGAATCATAAAAATCCGTTCACGAGCGCTTGAAGCCCAGCACACTAAACAACCTCAGCTTACATTCATGCAATGGCAAGTCATTTTTTTTTTTCTAATAACGTATCGTTCGTTCCCCACCACTGTTCCAAAGCGAGAGGTCAACCAGGCGATTCAAAAAACGCCAACCTTAGAACAACACCGCAGGGTTTGTCATCCGATAAGTACGCAAACAAATGAAGGGGTCGAAACTAAAGGAGGGAGGAGAGCAAATGTTGAGGTACCAACCAAGAAGAAAATGAAATCGGAGAGGAAGCGATCAGCGTCTGCGTGACCGGAGGAGATGCCTCGTCCCTCCATCAACGACAGAAGGCTTTGCACCCTTTCGAGCTTTCGCAAGGCTTCCATTACTCTATTCCCTATTCTCTCTTCCCTTCGACGTTTCCACCAAACCGATCGAGAGCTCTTCCCTCTTTCCCTCCTCGAAACGATGTATGGATCTTCCTCTCCCCCTTCGACCCGATCGAAAGGCTCGAGGAAAGCTTCGGATGGCGAAGGCCAAATGGGCTTGGGCCACTTTTCGTGGGTCCCGGCGGAATGACCAATGTCCGTCCAAAGTCCCAACGTGTAATAATATTTTTTTTTACCACTTATTAAGCATACTTATCGATTCCTATTCGATTCTAATATATTTAAGAATTGTCAATTCTGAATCGTTCGATTCCGATTCCGATTCTAAATCGATTCTGATTCTGAAGTTTTAATTTTGAAACTAATTCAATCCGAATCGATTTCAAATCAGTTCTGAATCGATTTCGAAATAGTTTCGAACCATCTTCCTCAAACTTGAACTTCTAAATTCATCTATCACGTCGGTATTTCTATTCTTTTTTTCAGTCACAAAATAATCTTGTAGATATGTTAGCATTCTAAGAATTTCCATCTTTAAATTAGCAACCAGAATCCGATCTGAATCGGAAAAAGAATCAATTCCAAAATAATTCTAAATCGATTCCGAAATCAATTGGAATCGAACCGAACTAAAACTGAAATATTTCTGGTTTAGTTCCAAAATCAATTCATCTGAATCGGTTCCGATTCTAAATTTAACGGTAGTTCCGATTCAATTCTGGATCGAATCGATCCGTTAAACATGTTTACCTCTTATATTTCCTTTTTTTTTTAATAACAAGTTTGAAAAATAAAAAGAATAATAAAAAAAAAATAGAACCACATGTTATGAAAAAAAAAAAAAGTTTGTTTTTGCCTTTCCGTTTTAACAAAAATAATAGAGAACGACTGTTAACTACCAAAATTATATATTATATAAAGGATTTTCCTCTGGGTTTGCTTTCCGTGAGTGGCCGAGTCGTCACTCGTCAACGCCGAAGTAGCAGCAAACCGGATTCCTATTGTGCCTGTCATTGTCTCTTTCTTTTTCTTCTTATGAACCTCCGCAAGGATTCTCAGCGTCTGCTTGACTTGTGAATCGCATTTCCTCGGTGGAAGTTTGGATTTTATTTTTTTTAAGAGCGATGATGAGGTACTTCCTCTGTCTAGGTATATTGGCAGCAGCTGTTCTGGTTGATGGTCGGCCAGGTGCGTGCTTGCTACCCGAACTCTTCCTTATTTTTTGTATTTAGAACCGTCTGAAGAGTGCAGCGGTAGAAATCCCAAACTAAAATTTAGTTCTTGGTAGATAAGTAATGAAATCTATGCTGTCTCAGTAAGTTTTTTTACACCTCGCCAAACATGTCGCTGAATTCTCACCTTGCAATTTATATCCATATGAAATGAGCGCGGTGTTCTCCCTCCAGTTTTGTTTAACCCGTGAATTAACACACTGATCCTTTGGTGCAGATTTTGTGAGCATAGATTGTGGGTTTTCTGGTGATCATGCATACCCTGACCCGGATACTAATTTAACTTACCAACCGGATGCACAGTTCATAGATACTGGATCGAATCATGAATTAGATGAATTTTATTTCACAGATAAACCAACTCAGGCTTGTAACCTGCGAAGCTTCCCTGATGGTATCCGTAATTGCTACAACATAAAGAATGTTATTCGGGGTTATAAATATCTCATTCGAGCTTCCTTCTTGTATGGCAACTATGATAATGACAGTCCCCTGACAGACAATGGAGACTTGACATTTGATCTCTATCTAGATGTTAGTTTATGGAAAACAATGAGAATCATCGATGCAAATCAACTTTACATTGCAGAGATAATAACCTTAGCCTCCTCTGATTCTTTCTTGATATGTTTGGTGAGAACTGGCCATGGGATCCCATTCATATCTGCTCTTGAGTTGAGGCCAATTAGCAATGGAATCTACCATGACGTGAATTCAACGGTTTCTTTGCTATTATGGGAAAGGTTGGACATCGGTTCTGATCAAACTGTCAGGTAATGAAAACTGGATTACAAGTTAGAATCTGAAAGATTAAAGTCATTTCCTCATTAACTCTTGTAAAATATCACTACGTGTGGTTTTTTCATGATTTCTTGTCTTAAGTTTTAGAAAAGGGTTGAATTGCTATTCGTTATCATGAACAACATAGATGAGTTTAGTCGTTCTTGGATCATGAGTGAGAAATGCATTGCTAGGTCAGACACATCAAAAGGAATAAATTTAAATAGCCATATGCAAAAAGAAGCCTAAATTAAAATTTAAGCTTTACAAAAGGAATAAATTTAAATAGCCATATGCAAAAATAAGCCTAAATTAAAATTTAAGCTTTACAAAAGGGGAGTAGATTAGAACTCAACATACAAATTGTCTCATACATGACTTAAAGTTCCTTCTGTAAAATCAATGGTGGACTTCATCACTCCTACTAAGAATATAAAAGGGTTTTCTGGTGACAAATTATTTTTCATCAACTTGATTTAGATATGTTACCATGATCTATGAAGAAATTATTGAAATGTTCAAAACAGACTGTCAGACAAGTTGAGACAATTAGACATAAGCGTATATGGGGCAAAGGAGACTCTTTTTAACGCGATTTAAATAGCTCAGACATTGTTATTTAAGGATAGATCCATGTAGTCAGTCCAAACTGGGAGTCTTGGGATTCACATAGCTTACACTTGTATAGCTAGTTTTAGTATATATAGTGTCCTAGTGTGATAGAAAGGGAGCCTTGGTGCAATAGTAAAGTTGTTGTCATGTGATCTAGTGGTTACACGGCAGCAACCTTACCAAAATCTGATAATATCCATTTTTTTCTCAAGGCTCTAATATCCACTATTTTCAAAAATTGTGTACAGGTTACAGACAATTTATCGCTGTAGCCATTAACTATTTATGTTTGAATATTTGGGCAGATATCCGGATGACATGTATGACCGCAAATGGATGTCGGACAGTATTGATACTTGCACGGTGCATTTAGGTAGATGTGACCGTGACTCTATACCAAAACCATTTGTCGAAGAAACTAATAAGTTAGTCTCGGCTGACTCTGATGATCCTTATGCAGTGCCATTAATAGTAATGCAGACAGCAAAGATGCCAACAGATAACATCAATCTGATACTTTATTTTGACAATGGAAGCACTAGTTCAACCCCTCCCTTCTTCTATATCTACTTGCACTTTTCTGAGCTGAGCATGCCAAAGGACAAAGCCAGCAGAGTATTTCAAGTTGAAATACCTGGTACTCAGCCCATTACTTACAACATGACCTCGGAATACTTGGTTGAAAGACATGTTCGTGTGGTCTACCAGGCTGGCACAGACTCCAGCACCTATTATTTAAATCTGACAAGGATGCCGAGATCTACACTTCCTCCACTGATCAATGCCATGGAAGTTTATTCCAAAATAAACCTTTCGAGTATTGCAACTGACGGAGGAGATGGTGAACACTTTATACTGACTTGATCAAACATCCATTTCAATTGAAGTTCCTCATTTGATATTAATATGCATACAAATGAATTCTAACTAAATTATTTTATTTGGAAATTTAAAAGTTTATAATTCAAGTTCATGAAATTTCTCAACATTTATTCGGTTTGCATAGCCATATTTTGGAAATTTTAGAAAGTTTAATTATGTTAAACCTGCAGCATGAATGACCATGTCATGCTGCAAACACATAGTACATTTATGATCACTGAACTTGAAAAACCAATTTTACCTTTGGATTGTCTCTAGCCGTGTGATGAGTTTACGTAAGTATCTAGGCTGGATTCCGTTCGAAGTTAATGAATTGTTTATATTAGTAAATCTTTTGGATTGATAGGAAAACAATATAAGGTAGAAAGGAAAGATCTAAAATTATAAGTTAGCCATAAATATGCAGACTTCTATGTAGTTTTCCCAAGCATTATCTCATAACTTATTGCAGTTTAATTCATGGTGCTAAAAATGCTGTTATTTCCTTTAAAATGTGATTTATTTTTCATTAACTAACTAAATATCTAGTTCTTGGAACTTCTTAGTTTATTCAACTGTTAGACCTTAATACCCATATGCAAGCTTTCCAATTTTAGGGAGGTGCATCTCCTGCAACTTGCACATTCTATTTGTTAGCATTGGATAATTGAAAGACAATGACTCGTTGAGAATCAATTGTTAGTGCAATCATGCCCTAAGCAAGGTTTAAAATCTCGACTCGTATCGGGATTTCGGTCTGCGACCGGAACGATACAGTTTCGGTACCGTATCGTCCGTGCCGATACTATTTCGGTATTTTTTTTCTTTTTTTTTAAACATTAATATTAATTATTTGATTTTTTTTAAATTTTAGTTAATTTTTAAAAAAGAATTTAAGATTTAATTTTACCTAAATTATAAATTCGAATTTAGAATTTTAATTAAAATATCTTTTATTTTTTATTTTTTATTTTTTAAATAAAAATAATAAAATATAAATTTATATAATTATATAAATTAATTAATAATTTATTTAATTAAATTTTACAGTTTAATTAATATATATATAATTAATTAATTAATTTTAATTAATATATCTTTTAATTATAATTTATATATTTAGAAATTTCTCACTACAACTGCATACATCGCTTTCCCATGGCGTACGCTGAATCGCTTCATACATAGCTTCACTGCTCACCGTACCTTGGCCCTAAGTAGTCATATTTGACTAAGTTGTTTGATAAAAGTTGATGTTGGCGATGTTTTGAAAGTTTGCTAGAGATTAAAGAAGAATGGTATGAGACGTTTAAGATACCACAGGATGAAGAGCATTGAGGTGGCAACTTTAATGATGGATGGAGAAGATAAACTATATAGGTGAAAGAGTAAAGGATGGTGTGAAGAAGGATAGTGTGAAGAACAAGCCAAGGATTCCGTGCATTTGAGGGATTTACAACCTAACAAATGATGGCTTTGTAGGCGAAGTGAAGCTTCCTATGTAAACTCTTGAGCAAGCTACAAGAGTCAAGTGACATCTACATCAGGGTTCAAATATATTTTTACTTGGGCGTAGACTTGACCAAGAAACAGGATGTTCCGGAGTTATAGCTGATGATTCAATCGACTAAAGGTTGTGTTGAATCAACTAAGAAGTCAACTTAGGTTTGATGTTTTTGTCTAAAGCTGAGTCAATTGGGTAATCAACTATTAAGGATTGAGTCAACTGGACAGTTGATTGGATTCTTGTTTGAATTTAAAAATAAGACCATTTGAAGAAGATTTTATTTGGTGCAGTCAATAGGCAAGGCTTGAGTCGACTAGAATGATTTCCAATCGATGAGTCAATTGGAGACAACAAATAGTAGATAACATTCTCATGATCTATATTTTAGTCGGCTAGCAAAGGAATTTAGTCAACTGATATTAAATAGGACAAATGGGTTACTTGATTTTCTTACTTAACATTTCTGCTTCACTTAACTCTTATATTTGGTCAATGATTTGTTATCAGCTCAAGCATTATTCATCCTCCTTTAGTCATATTATGTATCTAAGATTGATCCCAGAATCTACCACTTCTTTAGGTTAATATTTTTTGTTGCCTTTAATCAAAGCATAGATATAAAAAGCTAAATTTTAAATCTGATCAATATGACAAAGGAATGGTACCTCGCATGCTGCTCCTACTGTTGTTGCATATTTTTGTAATGCTATGTTCTTAATTTGTGTGAGGCTACACCGGCTTGTATCTACAGGGTATACCAGTACCATAAACAGGTATATTAGGATCAAGAGAAACTAGCATGTGTACTGTTTAAACTTTGTTCCATGGCTCAATGCATTGATTTATTTAAAATATGCTATCTAAGACTCTAACAAATGCTAGGTTATAGCTACGATACTTTTGTTGTTTTCCAAGTAACACTGACTTGTTCTTGGATCAAAAAACAAAGTTGATGCCATTTGGGCTTTATTATCGTCTCTGAACTCATGAAACAACAGTTGACGCTATGATGGCCATAAAGAGGCAGTATGGCGTGCACAATTACAATTGGCAAGGTGACCCATGTGTTCCTGCAAATTTTATTTGGAGCAAAGTTAATTGCACTTCTTCTAGCTCAACATCCTTAAGGGTTACATCCTTGTACGCATCTCAGAAACTAGAAAGAATCTTTAGTCAACATCACATGAGGAAGGAATAATTTTGTTTCTTTGTACTGTGAAATAATTTTTGCAGAAACCTTTCTTTTGAAGGACTACGAGGTCCTATATCAACTGCCATTGCAAATCTAACAGCCCTCCAATTCTTGTAAGTACTGAAAACTTTCTTGTATCTGAAGCTGTCATTATATTAAGCCCCTGTGTCCTTGTGTGATCCTTTTCAACTCCATAAATATTAGTTTGCAACTATCATCTGCTGCACATTCCATTTGAGCATGCATTTTTTGTCTGCTATATTATAACCATGTATGAAGGGTTGAACGTTCATACCCATGTATAGTTCAAAGGAGGAGCTGAATTTCAAAAAAGGACATACCTTAACTTAATTGCTCATGGGTTTATCAAAAAAAGCCTTCTCTCGTTCTAGTCCCTTGTTTTCTTGTAAATTAATTATCTATGTACAAGAAAATTGCTTTCCTTCTCTGTCTCAGGGACCTATCAAACAATTACTTGAATGGAACTATTCCTGATTTTCTTGTAAAGTTGAGTTCGCTCCAAAGTATGTAAGTGTTTATACCTTCTCTTTGGGAAACTCAAGTACCTAGTTTCGACTAAAGTATCTGATAACTGTGTTGTTGTCTTTTCGTATGCAGAGATTTGTCATACAACAAACTTCATGGTCCCATACCAGCTGACTTGTGCCATAAACAAGCAAAGGGCTTACTGTTACTTGGGTACAATCCATCTTCCAAGAATTTTGTCAACTAATTTATGAACATATAATCGAATAACTGCTCTTATAATTAAACAATTGCCACGTCAGACTAGATAACAACCCATGTAGTTCTGGAGGCACCTGTGATTGTAGCAAGCATAACAATAGAACTCAGGTTCTTGTGATTTCCATTGCTGTTGCTGTGGTTGCAGTACTCATTCTACTCTCTGTGTTCTTCCTATGGACGAGAAGAAGAGGTAAAAGACAACCATGTAAGTTAACTCATGCTGATCTTTCACCCATTATAACCATGTTTTGTTTAAACTAGTGCTTTGTACACCCCCATCATTTAACATAATAATGTTCAAGTGTTTTTCTAATTAAAAAAAAAAGAAACTCAAAATCTTCCTAATATATCACTATGACTCTAACCATTTTTAAATTTTATCTTTAATAAATTTAATTGCTGGTAATTGGCATGATTCGTGATCCCTGCTTTGTCTGGCCACAATGGGTTTTTGTCATGCCTTGCTATGACTATATGAGTATACTGAAAATATCACACTTGGCCATGTAGCACTATGAGTGTGGAGCAACCCATTAAAAAAAATTATTTAAAATGATCTACTGACTACTATCATCATATGCTCAGATTTTCTTCTTCTTCTTCTTAACTTCCCTTTTCTATAAATTTACAAACCCTCTATTCATACTGTTGCATAATAATACTTGTGTTGAATACATGCTAAAAAATAATGATAATTATAATACTTTTGTGTTTGGTAATCTGGAACTTTGAGAGTTATTAATGAGGTTGGAACAAGCTAGCAAGTTGAGACTACGCACTAGCCACTTGGAATTGAAGAGCCGAGACCGAGACTACTCTTTTGTATGAATTAAAGCAGTGGAACTCGATGGATTGAACTAAGGAACCATAGCAGTGGGAGTTATATCAGTTTGTACAACACAAGTGGTGTGAGAAGGATGACCAAGTGAGAATCCACGAATAGTGTAGCAAGTATCTTTGACATGCCCAAATTCACCTCAGTGTAAACACCTTTGTCTATCAAAATAATTTTGTATATCCCAAATACCTAGGTAAATCTTCAGTAACAATAGCCTAGAAACAACCCACTTGAGTGATCGTTTCAGTGTTGCCTTAACACAAGTGGAAGAGCCTCCCAATAACTTCATAATAGACCTGATTTCTCGATACTGATAAACAACGCGGACTAGGTGCCAAGAGAAGACAACTCTAATGAGATGAATCAATATAGGGAATGCGCCTTGATGATCCCCAAACAGTTTCATCTACCATTTTATTTTCAGATTATTATTTTCCTAGCTTGTTAGACTATTTCATGCTGACCTTGTGGTTTATCAGCCACACCACAACTAAAATGGAGGCAGATTCGGGGTAGTTCCTTCCACACCGACAATCCTCGTTTCACATACCAAGATCTGAGGATGATCACCAACAATTTTGAGAGAGCAATCGGCAAAGGAGGCTTTGGCACTGTTTACTATGGTCGCTTGCCTGATGGCACTGAAGTTGCTGTGAAGATGCAGAAGCGGTTGCTTGCAATTGGAGAAGGTGTTACTGAAGAGCTGAAGAATGAGGAACTGTCTTCGTATTCCCATGCCATCAAGGAGTTTCAGGTCGAGGTAGGCGATTCATAATCTACCTCTAACAACAGTAGAAATTAGTAAACTATTGTTTTCCAGTACTTGTGCCTTCTCTTTGAATTTTGTTAGGCCCAACTCTTATCAAGGGTGCACCATAGAAACTTGGTGTCCTTGATTGGTTACTGTAACGAAGGGTATTCCCTAGGACTTGTCTTTGAATATGCAGCTCGAGGAAGTCTCAGAGATCATCTCTCAGGTACTTTTCATGTACTAACATTTTCTTTATACTATAGGTTATGGACTTGTGCTTTTTAGAGGCTCACTTGCGTGCATTTCATTTTTAACAGTAAATATATATGCCATTCAGATTCATAAATTTTCAAATATAATTATAGCAGTCAAATACCTAACATGGTATCAAAATTAAAACCCCCAAAAGTTAGTTTCAATCATTCAATGCTGAGAGTTGCTCTCCACAAACACAATCCATTCTGTCATCAAAACCGAGCGAAATATTCATTCTTCAGTGTTATACGAACAGATTTTATTCTTGAACTTGTTTACTTAACTTGCATGTCACTGGTAATGTAATCTTCAATAGCTTTTTGTTGCATTATCAGCCTTTTCATTCTCTTTCTTGCAGAAACAGCATCCAGTGAAAAAAATCTGAGTTGGAGAGAAAGACTTCGTATTGCAATCGATGCGGCACAAGGTTTCACTCAGTAGCAACCACTGTATATTATTATTCCACAAGTATAGAGTATAATAAACTATTGTTTTAGCAGGATTAGAGTATCTACACAAATCATGTAAACCGCCAATAATTCATCGAGACGTGAAGACTAGCAACATCCTCTTGTCGGAAAACTTTGAGGCAAAGATTGCAGATTTTGGGCTATCCAAATCTTTCCTGAGCGATGCCCAAACTCACATATCTACCCATGCTGTTGCTGGAACTCCAGGATATGTCGATCCCGAGTATGTTTCTCAATCTTGGCTCAGGTTTAATAAGGTTGCGCTAAAGAAACTGAAGCTGAACTAGTATACATGCAAGCAATGCATATTTAAAGTCCAATGAGCATGTCACTGAACTAACAGTTTCTCTCAGGTATCACAACACGTTCCGTTTTAACGAGAAGAGTGACGTCTACGGTTTCGGAATTGTTCTGCTGGAGCTAGTCACAGGTCTTCCGGCCGTGCTGAAGTTCCCCGAAACAGGTCACATCCTTCAGTGGGTGAGGGAGGGGCTTGCTCGAGGGAATGTGACTGATATCGTCGATTTGAGATTGAAACGTCAATACGATGTATATTCTGTCAAAAAGATCATTGATTTAGCATTGCATTGCACATCCATGGATGCCAAGGAGAGGCCAACCATGACTGCGGTGTTGATGCTGTTGAAGGAGAGCCTACAACCTGAGCTCGGTATGAGTTCTTCCACTGAAGTTACTGATGTTAGTCGAACTGGCACATCAGAAATCACCAGTTATGCGACCGAGTTGAGTGGCTCGAGCTCAAGATAGTTTGCTTCTTCTCTTCCCCTAATGTGAAGCTCCATTAACATGTTTTGGCATCTCCTTCCTGAAGTAGGGAGAATAGAGCAAATGCACTGTAAATTTTGTTCAGTAAACTGTAAAATAGAAAATTACTTGGTATCCAAAATTTTGAGTATTTATCATCAGTAACTTGTAGCAAATACATCACCATAATATCTTTATATGAAAATGAAATTCAACGTGAGCATTTTTGTAACCAAAATATGAAAATATATTGATCCTAATTGAGAACAGGAGGAGATGAGGTCCTCGTCGTTAAGAAGGGTGTCAATGCTCAAATCAAAATTTAAAAAAAAATATTGGAGAAAAATAAAGGTAAAGAAATTGAAAAAGATTGGTCTCGCCCTTTCCTTGTTACCAAAATGCCTATATACTTGCAGCGACGTCATTTGTAATCTTATAGTTAAAGATGATTACGTTCGGTAATTTGAACAGATATGCCATGTTTAATGAAGATATATTTGCGTAATATAAACATAGCTGACTCTTATTAATGCTTCATTAACCACCACGTCACCAGACCCTTTTCGTCTACTATATATCATATTTTTCTACCAAAAAGATTTTTTTCTCATTAGTTTTATCTACCTAAACTTGATTAGCCATTTCTTATTAAAATTACTAGGAAAGGAAATCCACATCAATCTCTCTAACACGATAATCTTTTTAATTGATATTAAATATTTTCAGAGCGATATAAAAAATTTTTATCAATCATTAAGTTAAATTAAATTGAAAAATATTCATAGGTCAGCATCTTAGTATTATAAAATTTATCCTTTTATTTATATTAAATTAATATAATTGAATATGGAATTGAAAATGTGGAAAAGATTATATGAATTTTTTATGACTAAATCATTTGTAAAAGATAAGAATTCATCAATTGAGTGGTCTTCATCGGTCTATCTCCATTACGAAGAAAATAAATTATGAAGAGTTCTATTGATATCAAAATACATGAAAATTATCTGAATTTAAAAAAAAAATTTAGATAAATTTCAAAATTGATCAATTGCATCACGGTAGTTAAAAGGTCATGACGTGACATAGACGATAAATATAATTAGATTGCAATGTCAATATAATGATTATATTGGGTGAGTGGGTCCACCAATAATTAAACGCAATCTAATGGTGGCTTTTGTGTCGATCACTTCTCGATGGTTGGATGAAATATTTTATTTATTAATTTAATCTGTGGTTGGTGGTTTAAATTTTAGGGAAATTTCGGGGTTCGTAATTTTCTTTTTCGCAACGCGATACAAGAAAAAAAAGAGAGTCATTTTAAAAGGCATAAATAGGAATAATTACAATTAAAAGACATCAAAATCTCATTTTACCCGAAATTTTATCAAATTTTTCATCCGTACATAATTTTATTATATAATCTTTTAAAAGACCAGTCTACCCTTTCTGCTTTTTCGCCAAACATTATTATTTTTATTTTAATATGACTTTGGAGGTCGTCTTCATCGGCCTAAACGTCGTTAGATTTGAGCAGCCGTCTCTAGGGCCCTATTAGGATCAGCCGAGCAAAGTCAAACACGATGCGAACGTGTTCGAAGCGAATACATTTACAGAATTTTTCGCAACCGAAACCCTGCATTTTGATCGGTCCAAAGCCTAGACTATGGCTCGACAGGGACACTGGATCGGGCCTCCCACCCACCCTTAACGGGAAGCGCACGCGCCCGTTTCTTCTTAAAACCGGCGGACAGTCACGTGCTGTGCGCGTGACCTCACCTAACCCAAGTCAGCGCTGTCTCTCTGTTTCGCGTACCCGAAAGAAAGAAGAAGAAGAGAAAAAAAAAAAAAAAAGGGGTGGGGACCACCTCGAATTCATTGCTTTCCGGCTACCATCTGTGGGTTCGATTTATCTGACCATTAAGGCAGTTGTAGGGATATAAATGAATAAAATATTTACACACACAAAAGAAATTAAATAAATTTCAGATTAAAAATTTAAGAATATCTAAACTCATATTTAAATTAAATTTAAAAAAAAAATTAGGCTTGGATATTTTTGAAAGTTCGGATCGACTGGTTTACAAGCCCTAGCGGCATGCACGATTTGCTCCGGATTTGGAAATTGAAACGTCGGCGAACAGATTTTGGGGGAGGAGTAACACCAATGAGGGAGAAGGTAGAAATAATGGGGATCGATCGACGAGTACGAATATGCTTTATTCGTGTTTAGGAAGTTATCCAGAAATGCCCTCACGCTTCCCTTCAACTACTCTCGCGCTGCCCTTCTCACCAACCCCGAGGGAGGGCTTCTTCTACCCTCTATAAATTCAACCCCGGCCGCCTCCGATCGTTAGGAAGGGTTTGCAGCCGAGCCGCCCAGCCAGATCTTCTGATCCTTCCATTGATCGAGGTGTTCGACGAATGGCGCTCGCCCACGGCACCTCCCTCCTCCCCCGCCACCAGCCCCTTCCGGCCTCAGCGGACGTAGTTTCGCGCGGTTCCCTACCGTCCCTCGTCCTTAGAGCCCCGCGGAAGGGCTCCCCACGCCCGATCTCCGCCGTCCACGCTGCGGAACCCGCCAAGAACCCGGTCAAGAGCAAGGATCTGGTTTCGGCGGCGGAGGAGAAGCCCGTGAAATGGTCGGTGGAGAGCTGGAGGACGAAGAAGGCGCTTCAGTTGCCTGACTACCCGGACAAGGTGGAGCTGGAATCGGTTCTCAAAACTATCGAGAATTTCCCGCCGATCGTGTTCGCTGGCGAAGCCCGTCACCTGGAGGAGCGCCTCACGGATGCTGCACTTGGCAAGGCGTTCCTCCTGATGGGCGGGGATTGTGCTGAGAGTTTCAAGGAGTTCAACGCCAACAACATTAGGGATACCTTCCGGATTCTGCTTCAGATGGGCGCCGTTCTCATGTTCGGCGGCCAGATGCCCGTCATCAAGGTAAGATCTATTGAGAATAAACTCTATTAAACGGATCTCTCAGATCTTGCTTGATATGGGGACTGGATTGCTGATCTTGTTGGTTGTGGTTGTATTAGGTGGGGAGGATGGCTGGGCAGTTCGCCAAACCTAGATCGGAGCCGTTCGAGGAGAAGAATGGGGTGAAGCTGCCGAGTTACAGAGGGGACAACATCAACGGCGATTCATTTGATGAGAAATCGAGAAATCCAGATCCTCAGAGGATGATCCGAGCCTACTGTCAGTCAGCGGCGACGCTCAACCTTCTCCGCGCGTTTGCCACCGGTGGCTATGCTGCCATGCAACGTGTTACCCATTGGAACCTCGATTTCACCGAACACAGCGAGCAGGGTGACAGGTACTCGGCGTTCATCAAACCTATTGTTGTGATGGTTGCATTTCTTTCATCCTATCCGATGTTCTTTATTTTCCCCTCAAGCTTCAAGTGCAATTTTTGCCAAAGTCTTCTATATTTTGGGCTACTCTTCCCTCACACCGGCTTGATATTTTGACTGTGAAAATTCCCTCTCACCTGCTCTTCGGCTTTTGAACTTTTGGCTTTTTTTTTTTCCTTTTTTGTGTGTGGTTGTTCGAGCAAGAGATTTTCTAGGAAATGGATGAATTTTATTATTGTCGATTTCTTAGTTGCAAAACCATGGATTCCGCTGTCGTCTTCTGGAAATATTTTCCTATTACTTTTATCGTGTACAACTTTGACGGACGTAATTCACTAAATTCTATATACATCATTGCAAATTTCCCGTTGCTTGCATTTTCAAGCATCTCTACCAAGTCATGTTTACTTGGACGAAGGGATAGCCACTAGTTATTTCATCCAAAAAAATTCCACCTTTTTTTTTGTACTTGAGAAAAAAGAAACCTTGAATAGGCTATCGACCTACCAAACTGATCCTGTTGATTTGAAATAGTCACTCTGTTTGTTGTTTTGCTTCCAACAGGTATCAAGAATTGGCCCACCGGGTGGACGAGGCCTTGGGGTTCATGGCCGCCGCTGGACTCACCATGGACCACCCCATCATGACCACAACCGAGTTCTGGACCTCCCATGAGTGCCTTCTCCTTCCCTATGAGCAGGCCCTCACTCGTGAGGACTCTACTTCAGGTTTCTTCTATGACTGCTCCGCCCACTTCCTCTGGGTGGGAGAACGTACCCGACAACTCGATGGTGCACACGTCGAGTTCCTCCGTGGGGTTGCTAACCCCCTCGGCATCAAGGTTAGCATACTCGATCAGTTCAGCTCATGCAATCCTTTATGTTGATCCAATGACATGCCCTTTAAATATTGTCGATCGTTTAACTGATGTAGGTGAGCGACAAGATGGACCCCAAGGAGCTGGTGAAACTGATTGAGATCTTGAACCCCCTCAATAAACCCGGGAGGATCACCATTATAGCAAGGATGGGAGCAGATAAAATGAGGGTGAAGCTCCCTCATCTGATCCGAGCTGTTCGAGGAGCTGGTCAGATTGTAACCTGGGTCAGTGATCCCATGCACGGGAACACCATCAAGGCTCCTTGTGGCCTCAAAACTCGACCTTTTGATTCAATTCTGGTATATTCGCCTCATCCTTTTCTATGATTCTTTTCTGCCTACAGTAATCCCAGTCATTAACCCTATGCGATTTTGCCCTTAGCTAGTAAAGGACTGCTAAGAGCCTGTCTTTTTAGTAGATTGTTAGTCTAAGTCTTTTAAGTAGATCTGTCCCATAAATTATCTATTTACTGGGATATCATTTTCAATAGCAAGACAATTGTTTGTTTCAAGTTCTGTATACTCCCCGTTGCTCTAACAGAAGTCCTGCCTTACTCAGGCTGAAGTCCGGGCATTCTTCGATGTCCACGAGCGAGAAGGAAGCCATCCTGGAGGCGTCCACCTGGAGATGACCGGGCAAAATGTCACCGAGTGCATTGGCGGATCGCGCACTGTCACCTTTGATGACCTGTCCTCGCGCTACCACACCCACTGTGACCCGAGGCTCAATGCTTCCCAGTCCCTTGAGCTGGCATTCATCATTGCCGAGAGACTGCGAAAGAGAAGGATTGCTACCAAGTCCCTCAATCCGCTCAAGCAGTTTGATTCTTGGCCCAGCCTGTGATGAGGGACAGCACGTAGGAGAGAACTCGAATGTCTCTCTCTCTTTTTTTTTCCCCCTCACTAGGAGAACCTGTTATTTACCATGAGCGTTTGTAGTATTTATCTAAACCTAAAGGTAAAAGCTTGTTCTGGCATGGAAATAAAAGGACAAAAGATTGAATGTTGAGTGCTTATTGTAAATTTCCTGCAGCTGTTGAAAATGATTTCGTCCAGCAGATTTCTTTGCTGGAAAAAAATAATGATTTGGTTGTAGCTGGAGAAGGTTGCTACTTGCTTGAGTGGAGTGCACACTCAATTTCAGCACAAGGTCTTCGTTTGTTCAGCCACCTACCAAAAAAAATATGGTTTGAAAATACAACCAATTGGTTTAACTAATCGAAATTCGTTCCCACTTCTCCATAACAAATAGAGTCCAGCAGACAGGGCATTAATGAACAATAAAGCGCTGCATTCAGTTTACTTAATTGGCCCTTAATGGAAACATGGCCTCGCGTGCCCACGGCCCGTCACCTTCTCTATATTCCGTGCAACTTTACACTGTGCCACTGTGCCCTCCGTCCTTCGCTGCCGAGAGGCAGCTCGCCCCCGCTCCACTGACGCAGAGACAATGCTCTGTGGTCTTCTTGTCTTTTTACCGTCTCTTGTGGCAAGATTATCCTCGCTAATGATTTCGTTTCTAAAATATTCATCCAATAAATGAAAGAATTTACAAACTATTTATTGCTCCTACAAAATTCACACACTATTACGCTAGTAATGAAATGACCTGTCTACCACTACACCAGGGGTGAGCACGATGACGTGGACGGATCGAAAAGAGCGGGCACCAGGTACTTCCTCCCGCGGACCCCATTCGCATTGTAGCTGGCCCCAGTTGTTGGATCCACTAGTAGGTCCCCTGCGTAGCCGGGGTAGGCACCCTTCCCGTAGACCCCCGCGCACGCCGTCGCCGCCTCCAGCGGCGCCTCCTTCGGGCCTTGGAAGAATCCGTTGCCGAAAGGGTTGGTCGCGGAGCCGGCGAGCAGAACCGCCAGGTTAATTATCATCCCGTCGATCCCGACGTCCCCGTTCGGCGCCACCAGCGGCGGGGACTGCGGGCCATACTCCGGCTGATGGAACGGCCACGCGCACTGCCCTGGGCATTGCTTCGCCGAGTCGCCCACCCACACGTACGCGAACCGGCCGGCCCGGCTCCGCCCCGACGCTGCGTGCGTGCCGCACCGGCTCATGCAGAAGCCCTCCACGGCCACATCCTCGGCGGTGAGCACCACATTCACGGCGCTACGGGGGGCACCGCGAGCGGCGAGCTCGAAGACGTCCGCGTCGCGGAGGGATCGTCCTAGCGAGTATCCCTCGTCGAGGATCATCTTTCCGAGGGCGAGCTTGGGAGGGCGGATGCGGGGTGAGGCGTAGTACCGGGCGAGACCGCGCCACCAGGTGACGACGGAGGGCTCGAGGGAGTCCTTCTGGCCGCGAAGAGGGGAGAGCGAGGCGACAAAATCGGAGACGACGGCGCGCTGAGCGGCGGAGAACTTACCATAGAAGATGAGGTTGACGGAGATGTTGCCGGAGAGGAGGGCGCCCTTGTGGTAGGTCATGGCGAGCGGTTGCTCCTCCACCACCGCGGATAGAACTCTTCCACCATGGCAGAACCGGAACGCAAAAGAAAGTAGAAACAATGAGAAAGCGATGGTAGAAGAAATCGCCATGGACGGAGCAAGGAGAGCTTGCTTTGGAAGACGAGGAAGCAAGCGACGAAGGTGCCGGTCTATATAAAGCAGGAAAGAGGAGTCTAAAATTTGAACCGGTTCGGATAGAGAGAGGAGCGGTGGGGCTTCTCGAGGAAGCTGAAGACCAATAAAGAGCGATCCGGGGAACGGTCATTCAAGAGACAGCTGGCATTTCAAAAAAATTGGGCGTTCCACAGTTCCCAGCTGGACTGGCTTGAATTGGCGAAACTGCCCTTGTGAGAATTCGAAGGTGGGAGAGGACAGACAAGACGAGACAGCTGAAAAGAGGTGGGGCCAAAAGAAGGGCAATTCGGGAACAGTAGGTTTCCCTTCTCGAGGCCTATCTAAAAAAGTAGGAAAAGAGGAAAAGAGCAGGAGAACGTTAGGAAGCGAAGCAGGAGAAGACAGGAGGAGGAGGAGTGGGTGGATGGATTTGGTTTCGGAGGAGGATGAGCGCTAGAGTCGGAATGTGGGCACGTGACAGCTGTTGCGGCGGTGGCTGGAGCCAGGGCGCAGCGAGAGCGCCGAACAATCTCGTGAGTCCACTCATCGCGCATCGTCGTACTCTGCTCTGCATGCCAGTTTTCACTTAGATGTTTTTGGTAGATGTGAACAGGAGCGCGATGGGATTAAATGGGAAGCGTGTCTTCTGGTGAAAGCCAACCAATTACCCCCGATAAATAAGATCGCTTTTAAGTTTTTCACCTGTGGAGTAAAGAAATTTCGATTGCTTTATTTGTTCCTTTTCGATAAAAAAAACCGGAGAGTGTTTCGTGAGGAGAAAATTCTCCAGATAAAATATATTTGATTGGTATTTTCATTTTTATTTTTAAAAAATAAATGAATATTTTTATAAAAAAAATAAAAAAATAAAAAATTCTCTACGAATCAAATGCTCCTTAGAATTTTTCATCTTTATCAATTCATCGGGGAAGATAAATTAATAGAGATTTTTAATGAAAGTTCATTGATAAATGGTATAAAAAAATTAACATTCTCATGGAAATGGAGAGGTTCTGACTCATCTAGATGAAGAGTTTCGCAAGCGTACATAATCAAACCTCCTCCTGCTAAGGCAAAGAAATTGAAAAATATTGATCTTGCCATCCTCTCGATATTTGAGTGGGAGCTTGGTGCAGCGGCAAAAATGAAAAGATATCGATCCTCTATTGAAACAACGTTCGATGATGAATTTCGAAAAAATCCATAGAGACGATCATCTGTGTAAGAGTTTGTTTGACGAATAAAGTACAATTTTGATATTGAACAGTCTTTTAAGGATGACGTAAATATGGAGTTCGGACTGAATCATTAAACTGCAAATGCTTATCTGATGTTCAGATGATTAGTGAAGATCCATAGAGATTTCAAACTCTTCCCCTTCAACTATCGAAGAGGTATTCTTATAAAACTGTGGAATTTGACTGATCATTTCAGAGATTAATCGGATCAAAAATTTCACTATCGTTCTTCCTGGTTGGAATCGGTTAAAAAATTCAATATGTCCGTAAAAATAGGGTTGTAAATAAGTTAAGTAAAACCAAACTTTATAGTGTTTAGACTTGTTTGATAAGATAACCAAGCCGAGCCAAACCGAATCTAAAATTAACCAAGTTATTGAAAAACCTAATCAAGTTTGACTTAGTTTCTCTTTTTTTTTTTTAGATATTGAGCTTAATTTGAACTTGAATTTAGTTTGACTTGTTTTGTGGGTATCAAGTTTCTAATCAAGCTTGAATCAAATTTGATTCAAATTTATTTAAGTTCGATTTATTTAAACATGATAAGCTCTTAAGTTAAGTTTGTTTGTTTATTTTAAATTTTTAATATTTTAATCCGTATTCATAAATGAGTATAAATAAGTTTAGAAATAATTTTTAAATAAGTTTATTCATAAACATTGTTCACGAATATTATTCATACAAACTGTTCACAAACATTAACAAGTTAAATTTATATGTATTCAAGTTTGTTTATTTAATTTATCAAGTTTATTAAAATTTATTTATTAATTTACTTTGATGTATATTGAACAAATATAAATAAGTTCTTATTGAATTGAATATCAAATTTATTCATGAACGTGCCTATACAAGAACTACAAGTATTACGTGGCATACGTGACTTGTTGGTTCACTTGGGTCATATCGATCTTGACTACTTATGACACGTCGTCATATGGTTGACTAAGTCAAGATGGTGCCTCGCAGACCGTCTCAATTATCTCCACATCAATATTGGCCGATTTCAGATCGAACCGGTTGAACCGATCGCAGTATCATCCAATTCCATCCGTAGCCAGTAGTGTCTCATCTCTATCTCCTCGCCGATTCGTCGCTCGTTTCGAACGCTTACCTTACCAACGCCGTTCATGGCTTCCGCTTCGCTGCTAGTTCCGTCTCCTTCCCCCATCTCGTCCCCTTGCCGCCTCCTTCCCTCTTCCCTTCGCCTTTCCAGAGCCCCTCCGGCTCGATTTCGTCGCTCGTTCGCTGTCCCCGCCGCTTCTTCCTCCCCCACCTCCCCTCTGGAAGCTCTCGTCTTCGACTGCGACGGCGTCATCCTCGAGTCGGAGCACCTCCACCGACAGGCCTACAACGATGCCTTCGAGCACTTCTTCGTCCGCTGCCCCGCCTCCTCCTCGCAGCCGCTGCACTGGGACTCCGATTTCTACGATGAGCTCCAGAATCGAATCGGCGGTGGGAAGCCCAAGATGAGATGGTACCCGCCAATACATTGTAATCTATTTCTAGTTGAGGAACTGCTGAGTAAGTAACAAACCCTCCTGGGATGGGGTAGGTACTTCAAGGAAAATGGATGGCCTTCTTCTTCGATCCTTGAGACACCTCCATCCAGCGATGCTGAAAGGGAGAAGTTGATCGATGTCATCCAGGCAAGTAAAGTCGGTGCCTTTGATGTTCACGAAGACATACAATTGTTCGATGAAAAAAAACTGGAATTTCCTCTCTTATAGTGCAGAACAATCTCACGCAGAAAAAAAAAATCAATCAATTTGATGGCAGATTGTTATTGAACACTGATCTTATATGTGTCTGATATCGGACGATCATGCAATTTAATAATTCATTTTTCAGGACTGGAAGACTGAAAGGTACAAAGACATACTTAGATCTGGTTCCGTAAGTTTTGATCTCTGGACATACATCAACTGAGTATTCTAATGACTATAAATCACACATGTAGTTTATCTTTAACTGCGTTTTCAATGCCGACGCCTCTGTTTGCCTAACAGGTAGAGCCTCGACCTGGTGTCCTGCGGTTAATGGATGATGCCAAGGGTGCGGTAATACATTTTGAAGAAGCATGCCATAACTAGTTGTATAACGTTATACTTCTGTAATTGGGATCTAATTCTTGTTAATTACGTTTCATATACAGGATTTGCCTAACTAGTACTTCATGTTTATGTGCATTTGATGATTATTTTTGTTATGAGCCTTTAATACTAGTATTAGCCATTATATTGTGGTTCCCTCTCAAATTTCAGGGGATTAAAGTTGCCGTTTGCTCTGCAGCAACTAAGAGTTCGGTTATTTTGTCCCTGGAAAGTCTTCTTGGACTTGTAATCCTCTCTTCTGGCTTTGACATAACATTCACTCATTTAGCTGCATAATCTGATATGCTTATCATTGCAGGAGAGATTTCAAAGTCTTGATTGCTTCCTTGCAGGTATTATTAACCTCTCCTGATCCATACGAGTCAAAAACATTTAGCCTTTTTCCATTCCTAGGATGTTGAGAACAGGATTTGAATCCTTGTATACCACCTAGCTAAACCTCTATTATCGAATGAATAATATCCAATTTGATCCTCAGATATGTCCTGATCATGTTTCTTCATTGAATCTAAGATATGAAGTGCATCCATCCAGGACATTTGCTTGGGTGTGCTGTATCCACAAAATTTTTTGGATTCTCTCTATATTTCTTTATTACATGAGTTGAATATACACCTGATTCTTAACAATCAATGGTTCCTATAGGCGATGATGTCAAAACAAAGAAGCCTGATCCCTTGATTTATGTTACAGCTGCAAAGGTAATTCAAGGAAAGTATAGGTACAATCTTCATAGGTGCCTTGTTTCCTTTACTGTGATTATAAAAAATTTAAATACATTTGTTATTGACACTCAGAAACTAGGTGTGCAAGCAAGGAACTGCTTGGTAGTGGAGGATAGTGTTATTGGGCTACAGGCAAGACTTCTCACTATCTGTGCATAAATGACGGTTGCTCTATAACCCTGACCAGAAATCTCCTTGAACAGGCAGCTACTGGAGCTGGAATGTCATGTATAATTACTTACACATCTTCTACTGCAAATCAGGTGAGAGTTCTTGCTCCCCAGACACTAGATTCACTTTCTTAGAACACTTGTAGCTTCTAGTGCTGATGGCTTTCTTAACATTTTTATTAGGACTTCAGCGATGCGATTGCAACATTTCCAGATTTAAGCGATGTCAGGTATGCATTATGTTGAACTGGAATGTTTTTTTTCATAACTTACGCTTTAAAAGTGTTTTTTCTCCTTCACCCATCAGGCTTGAAGATCTTAAATTGTTACTTCAAAATGCTCTGATCGCTGCTAGCTAGTTGCGGTGTCATTTCCTTCTGTTCTTCGAACCTTGTAGTTCCATTGATTGGGCTTCGTAGTCGGAAGAAAATTACTATGCAACGTGTTTAAAGAAAAACAAAGGGAAATTTTAATGCCAGGGGTTTAATTTATCATTCTTGCACATTGAATCCGAGTAATTGAGCCTGCAAATGAATAACATCCATTTGATAATACTTTTATTGGATGTCTTGGAATAGAGTTATCAATATATTTCTTTTCGTTGTTTAATTTTCTTTCACAATAAATCAACTGAAGACTACATATATCCTAGTAAAAAGAGTTTCCAATATCAATTCTATGTTGAATTTCTTGAGCTAGAAAACTAATGTATGGAGTACAAATACAATGACAAGTATATACAATTAGAAATTATGAATAAAAGAATATTTATATTGACAAAATGTCTCAACAGTATACACAGTAACTAAAATGTCTAAATAAACAAATCAGCTGGACAAGCTCCAAACTCTGAGATCTCCGGCGGCATCACCGGTAAAGAATAAACCACTAGGGTCACTTTTGACGACCTTCAAGTCTTCACCAAAGTGAATTTGACCCATCTCAGTGAATCTGTAAAATAAGAACAAAGAATATGTTTATCCAATTTCATAATTTCAAAAGCATACAAATAAAAAATAAATAAATTATAAATTAGTGCATACGATGGTAAATCATAGAGGCAAATGCAACGATCGCTGCGTGCACATATCAATATAGATTTAGCATTAGCATCGCTAATGCCGCAAAGAGAAATGATACCCTGAAGAAATAAACAAATAAAGGTGAAATAACAATTATTTAAATATTGAAACTAGTGGTAATACTAAAGTAATGATATAACAAATTAATTTACAATTATATTTTTGATAAACTTTTTCTGAATAATCAGTTAAAAGTCACATACATTGCTTTCTTTATGTGTATAAACTAATTGCAACTGTTGATTTTCTTGAGAAGTTGCCCAAATCTACACGAAGAAAAATTAAATCATTATTATTAATATATTAATATTAATATTAAATCGCAAGATAATAAATGAAACAATAAATCAATAAATACTAACTTTAATTGAGTTATCAAGCGAGCAAGATAGGATATACGATCCCCAAGAAAGTAAAGACATCACGGATGATGTATGACCATCGATTGTTTGTATGCATCGTAACGAAGTGAGATCCCACACCTGAAGTCAAATAAAAAATAAAGAAATTAATTAGAAAATGAGCGAGCAATTATTCAAATATTTAGAAATAAATATTACAAAACTAAATTATCACTAAAAAGAATAGTGGCATAGATAATATACTCTAATCGTGTGATCCATAGAACCGGAATAAAGCTTAATATTATCTTCGTGCACTAGCAGCGATACTACTGGAAGTAGATGGCCATCGAGAGATGCCATGGGCTGAACTGAAATTAACTCTTCCGAATTAAATTGCCAAGCCAAAATGGATCCATCCTGCAGCAACAAATCCAAAAATCAGTGAGACTAATTAATCGCACCAAAATTAAAGTTAATCACATCCAATTAATGAACGTACATATATATATTAATTAAAACGACAATGAAAAATAATATATATATATATATATATATACCTGGATACCAGCAAAAACGAATCCATGCGATGCCGCAATAGCATGAACTTGTCCTCCTACGTCTTCGATTGTATATTGAGTTTTAGTTTGTGAATTGTAGGCCTGTGAATTGAGAAAAAAAAACTACCATTATAAGAAACAAATTTAGCATGCGATCGAGTAAACAAAAAACAATAGTTTAATGGAATTTGAATATAAATAAAATAAATATATATATGTATATATAGAACAGAAATCCTCACTCACCTGAAAAGAATCGAAGACGCCCGTAAAACTCCAATGTTGTTGGGTTAGGAGGGCTCCAATTTCACCGCCCATAATATTAACACGGACGCACTGAATTGAAGGAGGTCGAATTAATGTTAATTAAATGATTAAAAATGTTTTAAGCGAACGAATTAAAGTTAAACGGGTAGCTAGAATTTAATTAATTATATACTTGTCCGGTGAGTGAATCCCAGACGCTGATGGTCCCATCTTTGGACCCCACCAGCAATCTGTTTGCGGCGGATGCGAATGCGATCCCAGAAATGGCCTGCTCCATCACCAAATAATTAAAAACAATAATTAATTAATTAATTAAATGAAATAGGAACTAGGAAGGAATTCAAAAAAAAAAAAACAACGATATTATGTTATTAAATTTTTTACAAATTAAATTGACATGGCTAAGGAATTCATCGAACAGAAAATTATATTTATTAAATTTAAACGAATTAATTTGGATAATGATCGATCACCTGTTGATGCCCCCGGAGCGTGCATCGAAGAGAGCAATTACTATCGTTGCGAACATTGTCGGCGGCGATCTTATAATTTTTATCATCGGTCATAGCCTGCTCCGTCAGAATTAATGCAATGAAAACTCAATAAAAATTAATTTAATTAAAATTAAAAAAAAAACAAAACTAGAGATCACCTGCTGATTTTCTGGGACATTGTCGGTGACGATCTCGTCGGCAGTTTTGATGATCATGTCTTCGTTGCCAAATGGCTCGACAGGGTCCACGGGTCTGGGATCCTTCACGGCAGATAGGTTGGCTCCGGAGGAAGCAGCAGCATCTCTCCTCCATACGAGACCGCGCTGGGCCTTCGTCGCCGGAGCAGAGGGAGGCTGCAGATTGCTTTTGGCGTTTCTTGCCGGAGCAGACGGGGCCTGCTCTGCGTGGAGGAAGCGGCAAGGTCGACGGTTGCACCGACCCGCGCGCCAGAAGACGCAAGGGACCGGCACCGGCACAGGCGACTTATGATAAACCCTCTTGTTGCGATGGAGAACAGACGATTCCATCTCCGCTTCACGACGATCGAGAGAGGAGAGGATGAAAACGAGAAGAAGACGAAGAATAGAGAGAGATGCAGTGAAGGAAGGAAGGAAATGGAATGAGTGCAACCCTAGCTGATCCATTTATTTATAATAATACATAAGAAAAAGGCGGGAAATTTGATAACTTGGCGTCATTATCAGGCTTATTTAATCAAATCATTAGTTTTAAACTGACAATGATTTCCAATCAATCAAAACTCTAATCTATTAGAAAAAATTAATATTGATTGATTGACGGTTGAAAAAGTTTTGAATTTATTATTACATGTCTGAAATAATAATTCAGTAAATTAAATAAGTTGGACTTAATTTTTCGATACGGCTAATTTATATGTTTTCATATTATATGTGACTTGTGTCAGTGTGAACTAAGTTGATCTAATCCAGTATTTAATTAGGTAAAGCCCTACAATTTTAATTTATATTTGGGTAGTAAAAAGTAGTTTTGATAATTAAGACATATAAAAATCATCTGAATTAAAAAATAAATAAATTAAAAAAAAAAAAAAAAAAAAAAGAAGATCGCTAACAATGCAAACAGTAAAAAATAAAATGGATAAAAAAATTCAAACACAAAAAAAAAAACATCATTTTTATCATCGATATTTAAACAAAACAAAAATCTTTGGATTGATAGATACAAGAGGATAGCTGCCTCTCTACTTGAGCGACTGGACCTTCTTCCTCGCCAGAAACGTGACGATCCTTGCAAAGAACATCCTCTTCCTCCGTCTCGGCTCGGGCACCATAGTAATGGCACTCTCCGTAACTCCCCTGGGGCTTCCTTTCGAACTCTCACCGTCGACTTCACATAAAGACTTTTCGGGCTTCTCTCCGGCGTCGAAGCTTCCATGCTCTTGCTCGTCGTTCGGTTGGTCTAGCTCTTGCTCCATGAGAAGCTTCTCTTCCTCGGCCTTCTCGAGCCTCTCCATGGCGTCCCTCAGCTCCTTCTTCTTTCCCTCCAATGTTTCCTTTGCCCTCTCCAGTTTCTCCAAGCTTCTTGACTCGGACTCCTTCGCCGCCTCCGTCTGCTTAATGGGCGACGTGATTCTCTCCTTCGCTTGTTCCTCTGCTTCCTTGGCCTTCTCGATGAGCGCATTGTACTCCTCGAATGGCAACGTCACTCCACTGGAGTTCTCTCTGCTTGCTTGCAGGGATTCGACTTCTGAGTTAACCAGCGCCTGCGACGCTTTGGCTGCCTCAATCTCCTTCAGAGAAGCAGTCAGTTTCAGCTCCATTGCTGTGGCTTCTGCCTTGGCTTGCATAGCTTCTGCCTTGGCTTGCATAGCTTCTTCCTTGGCCTTCCTTAGCTCCTCGCACGCGGTATTAACTAATCGTTTAGCTTTCTCCGCCTCTTCAGATGCTTCTTGCAGTTTAGCTTGCTTCTCGCCGGCCAACTTCTTCTTTCTGGCACCCTCTCTTTTCTGAACCAATTCCAATTCGAGGTTCATCCTGTAAAGTTGGGCTTCGAGGGATGAGATGGACGCAGATTGAGAGCCTTCCCTCTGTCTCATGGCTCTCAAACCTGTATTTTCCTTTTCCAATTCGCACTGAAGCGAAGAGAGCTGAATCTTTAAGCTGTTAACACTTTTTGTAGATTTCTCAATCTGGCTCTTCACTTCTTCCACCTCCCTCGCAACATGATCCAGTGAAACCATCTCAGCTTTTAGATTGAGCAAAAGTGTCGAAGCTCTACATAGTTCTGACTTCGCATCATTTGCCAATAGCATCTGTTCACGAACCTGCTGTAATTCTTCTTCTGCATGCTTAAGCAAATCGCGCCATATCAATTTTTCTACATCCAGTGTCAATGCCGCAGTAATTGTTCGATCTGCGGCGTCAAGATGCGTGGCTTGAGCTGATTCAAGCAACTCCTTGGTCGAAATCAGCTTGAGAGTCAGATCCTGGACGGTCAGCTCAATCTCCTTCGTCGCAGCGAAAGAATCGGCAGCTTTCTCAACTGCAACGTCTCGTTCTTGAAGCAGTGAAACATATGCAAGTCGAAGGGGCTCCAACTCTTGTTTTACTGATTTCAGCTCTGCGACAGCACTTGCATGTCTCTCGTTGGCTACGTCCAGCAGGGTCCTGGACGCGAGGCTAGCGCCGTTGGCAATTCCTTGCTCTGCTTCTCTCAGCCTCAGATCAGCAAGCGCAGAGTCCTGCTTTGCCTGTTCTTTTAGGGTTTCTGCTCTCTCCAACCGAAGGTGTAGCTCTTCTGCATGCCCTTTGAAGTAATCGAGCTCCTCCAGAACTTGCCCCGTAGCTGTTTCTTCGTCTTGGATTCTCTTTTGGGACTTGAGAATTTCTTCTTGTACTTTCTTGAGTTCGAGTTGAGCCTGCTTTTGCTTCTGCGAATTCTCGAACAGAATATTTGTTTTAGCGATCGATCGAAAACCAAAAAAAAATAAAAAAAAATAGAAGGAATATGGAATTAAACATTACTTCTATGAACAGTGTCTCTTCAGCTTTGCAATCAACGATCCCTCTAAACTTGGTGACGGCTGCTCTGACCGACTCAAAAGGTGCAGCTGTGTCGACGAGCACTCTGTCAATCCTGCCGTCTTCTTTCTTCGCGTTCTCATTTCTCGGGGCTTTGAGTTCTTTCGGCTCGTTGAATGAAGGTGGTGTTAAAATGTCACCTTGTGTTGGTGCATCAGGAAGACTCTTCTTCTTCGATCTGGAATTATCCAGAAAATTAGGGAGTAACAAAATCTGGTCATCAGATTCTGATTCCCCGTGTTTTGCAACCTCGAGTTGGATTAAATCGTTCTCCGGCGCAGCGACACCTCTTTGATCAAGGAGCACTCGCGTACCATTGAGATAGAAACTGTCATCGATTTCGAGCCCTTTCTGGTGCTGATCACCGTCTTCTTTCTTGAAGATGGCAGGCAATGGAGAAGATGAAGGGCTGGAAGAACTTTCTGGCGATGAAGAAGAAATAGAAGGGCAGGAGTTTTCTCCATCGCCGTTTGCTTGAGCCATGGAAGGCTGATTCATTGGTCGCTTCCTCTGTAATCGAGTTAAAGAATCTAAATCTGTTCTGCCTGTTTCTGAAAATGCCTAATTGCGAATCTTTAATGAGATCTGACCTCTGAGAGAAAGTAAATAAATTAAATTATGCATCGATAGAAATGTCAGACATTGCGCTCGAACATAAATGATAAAAAATTCATACTTTTTCTTCATGTTTCATGTACCAATGATCTCGACTCAAATCAAAACGGCGAGTCGGATGGACTCCGAGAATCATGGATTCAAAATTTTGTTGGAAATGCAGAAATCAAATAAAACATACGTACGGAGAATTAAACAGAGCACTCATGCATTTGGATTTGAAGCCGCTGAAAATTCAGAGAATTGCCTAAATGTTATATCGTCGAATCTTCTCTGAAAAACAATTTCAATCTTGCGATGTAATTATGAAAAATAAGATAATGAAGATCACCAGTGCAGATCTAGGAGAAAGCTGTACATGATGCTGAGAATGCTTCGATTTGGAGGAGGAGGAAGAAGAGGCCGAGGGAGAGAGAGAGAGAGAGACAGGGAAGAAGGGAGAATTCACGCATTAGCTTGGCAAACGATTCGCATGCTCTCTCAAACAGAAGTCGCTCTTTTTTTCTCGGCCATCAATTTCTATTGACGCTCTGTTTTGGAGCTGCATAAACTCCTATTTTTAAAAGGAGCGTCCCAAAATCAATAAAATAAAATAAAAGATGAAATTGTTTTGATCACATCCCTTTTTGTTTTAATTTATAAATGGAGTTAGGAATATTTAATCGCTAGTGAAAATTTGTTCCAACAATCTAGAGTTTATCCTTTGTTCGAACGAAGATGTGGATATTCTTTCATACAGTTTTGATATTATGTGTATTCATTCTGTGTGCGCGAAAATGGAAAGGTACAGTCAATTAGGTAATTAGGTTATGATTGTAATTCAATTGGAATTTGATTGAGATCCGATCATAACTCTATTATGATTCAATCAGCATCGAAATTCGATCTAATCGTGGTTGTGATAGCCGGCAACTTCGATCGGATCAAATTCTAATCGCAATCTGATTGGACTCCAACTCTGATCGAATTGCAGTCAAATTCCAATCAAATTGCGATCGAAGCCCGATCTGATCGAATTGCAGTCAAATTCCAATCAAATTGCAATCGAAGCCCGATCTGATCGTGGATGTTAGCGACCATGATCGGATTGAAAGAGATAGCAACGGCGATCCCGATTGACTATAAGATTCATTGGAGCAATTGTCGTGGGTGAGAGTATTGTGATTTTCAATTACTATACAATTATACGATGAAAAAATAATCGTGCATGTGACGTTCAATGGTACAAAAGTTGAAACTGTCAACTTAATAATCCCTTCACTCCAGATTAGAGGTGTAAAAGAACCAAATCGAATCAAATTTTTTTTTTTAAATTAATATTCGAATTCGAGTTCGAATTCGAATTCGAATTTCCATATTCGTGTTTAATTCAAAGTTCGAAAATTTAATAATTTTGGGCTCGAATTCAATTCGAATCAAAGTTCGAATTCGGATTCAATTCGAAATTTTTGAATAGACTCGATTTAATATCTGAAAATTTATGCTCGATTTGATATTCGAAAATGAATGCTCGATTTAATATTCGAAAATTTTTAATAAATAAAAAATTAAGGTTCGCGAACAGTTCGTGAACAATTGAACAATATTATTTCGACTCGAATTCGGTTCGAAAAATATTTGTACATATTCGAGTTCAGCTCGAATTCGTACTAAATATTATTTGAACCGGCTTGAAATGTTCGCGAACTGGCTCGATTCGTTTACATCTCTACTCCGTATCTAAGTATGAAAGAGAGTAAATCACATATGGTCATCGATCTTGGTACGATGACAAATACAATAGAGAATATAGTCCAATATAGATATTAAATAGTCCACTAATATAGAGGATTAAATTTTATTCCTCGTATAAATTTTATATAAGGTAGGTGCATGCGACGCTGGAGATAAAGCGTACAGTTCTCATTTCATAATGTGTCCAAAGTTACGAGAGAAACTGGACTGATTTTTCTCTCCGATTAAACAGGCCGCGTCAATTTCGTCGTGTAAAATTCACGGCGTCACGCACACGCACCTCGATGCACCTTCCGACATTGCTCCGGCGATCGTACTGGAATCGTGTCTCTCATTCACCTACCTGCATGCAGTCTTTGCCCTTTTATCAGCTTAATTGTTCCCCTCTTTAGTTTAGGCAGCAAAAATTAATTAATGGCGTGTGCGTACACTTACCCAACCTGCACCGTGCCCGGTGCAACAGCAGGCAGCGAGCATGCAGCAGCTACGACAAAAAGAGCAGCACATGAAGCAACGCCACCAGGCACCGTCAGCGTGCGTGACTCTTTCCCCCTGAACGGCCACCTCAGGCCTCAGCTCAGCCCTGCGCAAGGCACAACGAATCAGAGGAGGATGAGTAAGGGTGGTGCGGTGGCTTGCAATGCGCACGCCCAACTACCCTCCTCTCCATGAGCCCTCGGGGCGGGCGGCGCCGACGCCGATCTCGTGCGCTAGCTAGCTGCGCCACCGCAGAAGCATAAGATTAAGAGAAGGAGAAGAAGGAGGAGGAGGTTGCTAGCTGCACGTTGGCTAACGTAACTCATCATGTTTATAAGGAATGATGGGAGAAATATATATATATAAACTGTATCAATTCGCTCTGCATTTATACATAGACGGAAATATTATACTGTACAATTTATCCATGAGCATCTTCGTTATTTATCGTTTGCTCATCTAATCCTTGAATCATATAGGGGATCATACGATGGAAAATAAAAATGCTCATGAATGAATTATATAACATAATATTCTTATGTGTATATATATAGTAATATGTTATGCTCGACATGCACAATGTGTATGCATGAGTGAAAGGAAATGAACAGTTTTTCATGTTTATGTGAACAATGAAAATATTGTTCCCTTCACTATATATATATATATATATATATATATATATATATATATATATAATGCATCCATGTGTGTCCGTATGCAATGCACTGTGAATTGTTTGGTCAATCGTGATTGTAAAGTAAATAAAAAATACATAGTACTCTGCCCGTGACTCTTTTCCTCTATAAATGCTATAATCAAACTTTTGAATCCATTGAAGTCACTATCACCGTTCAATCAGATCGTAATTGGATTCCGATCGAATTGCGATTAAATTTTGATCGGAATCTGATCAAATTGTGATTGTCAACACTGTGGCTATTAGCGATCGTGATATGACTGAACTCCGATATCGAATATACCAAAGAAAGAAAAAATATTTTGAAAAACCAATATATGATTTGAAAATTAAAAAAATCATGATTTGAATGTTTGTAAAATTTAAGTGCATAGATTGATGATCTAGTAATTAATCAATACATCCATAGGATAACACGAAGATTAACATCTTTAATATATATCCCAATAAATAGGATACAGTGCCAAAACACTCATAAGAATAATAAAAAATTAAGAGTTCAAATGTAAAATAGAATAAATATTTAAGAAATAAATTTCTAAAATAGGAGAAGATATATATATAGTGAAGGGAACAATATTTTTATATTGTTCATGTGGCGCAGACGGACGTGAACGAAATGGTCAAACAGGAGAATATATATATATATATATATAGATATATAGAGTGCCGGGCCGGAGGAGAGTTCGGTTAGCGCGGCCGAATCGGCGCTGCCGGTCGAAATTCACGAAGATCGCGGTCGGCGATGCGCGCGACCACTGCCGCCACGATCGGGCGGATCCGGCCAAGTGCGGCCGGAATCCGGCGCCCGACGGACCCGGCGTCATTGCCGGTCCGTCCGCGCAATTCCGGGCCGTAAGCCGGTGAATCGCGGCGAAATCGGCCCGCGAATCGGCGATTGGCGGCCTGTCGACGGTCCGGCGCAGTGCGGCCGAATCCGGCGGAATCGATAAGCCGCCGGTCCTTTGCCGTCAATTCGGCCGATGGTCGGCGGAATCCGACGCGGTCTGACAAAATCGGCGCCCGGTCTGCGGCGATTCGGCGCCTCAGCCGGTGGCCGAATGGCGGCCGCCGATTACGCAGGGCGGGCCGGCGGGCCGCCGTCCGTCCGTCCGATTCGACCGCAATTTGGTCGGAATCCGGCCCGATCGTGGTCGGCAATGGTCGCCGCGCCACCGCGATCTTATGTGAATCCGGCCGGTTAGCGGCGGATTCCGATCGCTAACCGGCAAGATACCTCTCCGCCGGGCCGTCGTCAGCGAGTGGCCGTCGATCGCGCCCGGTCCAACGGCGGCGATGGTCGGACGAGCTCGGCGGCAGCGACAGCGGCGTGACTTGACGGGCTGAGGAGCAGCGGTTGATCGACGGCGAGGCGCCACACGCGAGCGCGAGGATCTGTCGTAGCAGATCATATATATATATATATATATATATATATATATATATATATATATATATATATATCGAACAAATCTCCGTTTCCATTGCCACAGTGGACAGATTTTTAATACATGTACATTTTTCCAGCGTCTCTCTTTTTCACACGCCTACGGAAGCTGCTCGAGTTTTGAACAGGTAAATGGAAAACCAAAATCGAAATGAAAGGCGCTAATTGGAATCTGAACACCGCCTGCCACTCACGATCGGGCCACAGCCTGTGCGAGTTTCTCCACCCTGAGCGCGATTGCAGGCGGTACCGTCGACCGTTTCCCTCTCCCCTTTCGCCTGTGGGGGTCGATGCCCAGTGCGTCGGAGACGTCGTCGGGGCTCCACCCCGCCTGCCGGAGTGAATCTGAGCACCGCCCCGCCTTCACGAGCAGTGCGTCAAGCGCCGCCTCCGGATCGACCAATAGTTTAACCCTCGCGACGCGATCGTCGCCGGCGTCGAACATACTGGAGACGGGTACGTAGACCATCTCCTGGACGTCCGATTCGCACCACCCTCCTTGCCTCAGGGCGGAGCCGATGCCGTCCAAGTAGCACCCGACCCAGTCTGGCAGCCTTGGAGTTCGGATTTCCACGAAGCGATCCGGATCGGGAGGTGGCGACGAAGAATAAGAGCAGGAAGTGGAGGACGACGACGAAGAGGAGATGCGGCGGCGGTGATCAGAGGCGGCGTCGCTCCAGAACTCGATCCATCTGGCGGTTTGGAGGCCGGGGAGAGTGGAAGAGCAACTTGGGTACGGAGAAAAGGGGGAATGACGTTGGAAGAAGTCGATGAGGTCGAGGGCGCAGCAAAAGATTCGGGAGTCGTCGACGTAGAAAACAGGGTTCCCGGCGAGACAGGGGAAACAGGGGAGATAGCAGCGGCCTAAGAGAGGTATCAGTAGCGGCGCGCGGCGCAGAGCGGCACGGGCCCGGCGGAGAACTCCGGCAGGGTCGGCAGGGCGGGAACCCCACGAATGGGGCCATAAGGAGCCGCGGGCTACCTGAAGAGCGGCGGCGGAGCGAGGCAGGCGGAGTAGGAGACCCGGACCAGGGGCGCGCCAGTCCGGGAAGCCGGGGCCGGAAGGGAGCGCGATGGCGAGGAGGGCGCGTAGATCCGGGGGGAAGCAGAGCGCGTGGTCGGCCTCGAGGCGGCCGAGCTCAGGCTCGGAGAGTCCCGGGCGCAGTGGGACGGAGGCGGCGCGAAGGTGGGAGAGGATGACCTCCGCGAGGGGGCGGAGGGAGAGGACGCCGACGCGGTGCGTCGTGGTGGAAGTCGCGTAAGCCGTGGCGGCCCGGACCGATAGACGGCGAAGGCCAGCGGCGTGGGCCGGGCCGAGTGCGGACATCCGACGGTCGACATCCACCATGGTACGGTTTGCGCTATGTTTTCTTTCTCCGGTTTTAGAACAAGAACATGCATCGTCCGCTAGGCGTTTTAAAGAGGCCAATTGGCTGCGAGCGTGTCTGGAACAAGAACACGTACTCGATCTTCAAAAGGCTGAGCCATGCGAGTCGGAGTTGCCCTCTTTTTATCACTATTCTCAGCCACGCACTTAGTCAGCAACATGATTTCATACATTTCTTCTTTGATCAGAGAGAGGTGGATACCTTTTTTTCTTCTGTCTCAGAGTCTACAGCCCCTTGCGGATCGGATCTTCCAATGTTACCGAGACAACAAGGACATGAACAGAGGACTCATGCAGGCGTACCAATGTCGAAACGAGGTGTACATGGTTTGGCTATCCCCTCCGTGGAGAATGAGTTGTTTCAGTGAGCTTCAGATTTCCTTTAATCCCCATGCTACGATCTCGCACATACTTCGTTGGAGAAGACGAAAGAATAATGATAGTTACTGAAGCAATGCTTTAGCAGACACGTTTGGTGATCCAACAGTAAACTTGGAAGCCATCACTGGATGATTACAGTAGCATGGTGTTGTGTTTCATATTAAGTGATGAGATTACCGTAACGTGATCAAACACATATATTCACCATCCTCGTGGGCATTCAAGCATGGCCCACCTGTTTGCCAAAACAAAACGGCAAGCAGACAAAGGAATTATAATAGAAAAACAACATGGAGATGAACAGAGACACAACCAGTTTGGAACAGCCAAAGCTGCCTACTGATCCATCATTTTAACGTTTAGCTCAAAATCAAGTAATAAACTCTTCCTGGTAATTCCTCAGGACACTTGTGTTTGTTGCGTGCTAAAAGCTGCAGCATCCTCCAAAATGGAAGATGAGAACAAGACCATCCGCAAAAATCAAGTCAAAAAACATGTTTCACTGGAAGCATTCAACACTTCCACATAGAATGAGCTTATATAATTCTCCAGTCATACATTATTGATAATTATGGATGATCAGGCAGCGGCTTCCAGCTTAGAAGCAGCTGCGGCAGGAGCAACCCCACCAGTTGTAGGCCTGAAAACATCAAGAATATTTAAGCATTTGGAGTTTCGGATATAGAAGAAAAGCTTTAAGATCCAAGAACAAAATAATAGCAATTTTAGAAACTTACAGGCCAACCATGACTTTGAATGCATCATAAATCCCCCATTGTGCACCAGTTAGCGTACCAATCATGACGATACGAAGAGGAAGACCACGGGTGAATAGACCCCACAAACCAAGTTTTTGCACAGCCTGATAGACATAAAGAACTTATAGTGTGAGCTGAATTGTAAGTTGGCATAAAAAGAGCAAGAGAAAAAAACAAATAAATAAAGGTGACAAACAATAACGAATCAAAATGGTCATCTACAAAAAACAGAAGTAAAGAGCTTATAGAATAGTAAAAGTTTTAATACTCACATCACCAACAGTGGCACCCTTGGCATTGTTGAGAAACGAGACAAGGTTATCCGCTGGATGAGAAACTATTGCACAGAATATGCCAGCAATATATCCACCAGCAAAGCTCACACCAAGCTGAAATGGCTTACTACATTCATCTTTAGGTGTAGGAATTGAATACTTGTATAGCATCTCGACCACAGTCTCAAATGATGCAAATTTCATCATAGTATCTGTGCACATAAATTTCAGTGAATATTTCATTGGAAATTTGTTCTAACATGAAACAGATCGAGAAGCTTTTATCTATCCCAAATTGATTGAAAAGAGAACAAAAGTGCACAAGACTTGGTAGTTAAAATAAAATTCATCTGAAGAAATAATACTTTGATAATCATACAGACATGACTTTAATATAGTTACATATTTAATACATCATCCAATATAAAACAATAATGACACTCTTTAATCAACTATATTATTGCCACCTGACATGGGACATGCAACAAATGAAGTATCACCCACCAGATTGAGAGAGAGAAGCAAGGACGTCAAACAGTTCAATTAAATGCAAACCCATTTCATTAGATAAGACACAAACAAAGAAGTTTCTTATATTGCACATTTAAAATCTGGAGACCATGGTCAAGAAGATGGGAGAGGGAATATAACATCACTCTCCCCTACAACTCAAACACAGACCACACATCGCAATCCTAGTGCCTCAATCAGCAGTAGCAATGAAAGAGGAGAAATTTTACTTGAAAAAAAATGAAACTTCAATTGATCTGGAATCAGTAGAGCAAATGAGGGTGGCATATTTTATAGATTCACAAAATAACCTGATCATAAATAAAAGGACAACCTGGTGCATAAAACTCCTGCCAATACGGGTCCCGAAGGATTATTGGATATAGTCTTACCCTGATTTACAAGAGACTGTTTCTATGTTTGAACTCATGACCTCTAAGTGACATTACAACTTTTTTCCAATTGATTACAAATAAACTGAAGAAAAATAAATTAAATATACTGAAACTAGTAAAAGTAGGGAAAAAAATTGCATTAGAATTGCATCTCAGACACAGGAAAGACTTTATTCGTTGGACAGGTTTCTGTAAGATCTGTCTATTTGATAGGGATATAGGTAGGAATAGAGAAGGATTAAAAATTATAAAGATCAACGACGTCCATTTTAAATATCAAAGATTACAGTTATTAATGGGTGGAGTTAAAGAACAAACAAATTCACAATTCAAATATCAAAACAAATGAATAATATAACCATCTTATACTCAATGTCATTAAATGTTAAGAGATATTACAGCAATCAGGATGCAGGGATCACATTTCAAATGCATAATAAACTGCAATCAAGTTTTCCTCCATTTAAACTTACATGGAAATTTAGTGTTGATTTAGATATAAGAATTAGGATATCAAGGTGTCGATTAAAGGAGATAAATGATTGTTATTGTCTTGAATATTGGCATATGTACACAGTTGATAAAAAATGAAATTTGTCCTTATCCATGAAATTATTCTAATACATTTACAAAAATGCACATAGTAAGATGATTAGTTTTTAGTTACTTTATTAACATCTTGGTAAAAGAAAGATAGGAACAATACAAGAATTTTAAGGTTTCATCTGGCAGTTGTGATCTTAATTTATGGTGCAGCAAAAATACTGTCTTTCAAATTTTGTAGAAATAAAACATAAATGCCCTAAAAAATAGCAATTTTTCCAAGCAGCAAAATCTCATGATTTGTGTGTAGCAAGTCACAAAAATAGCAAATCAATCTAAAACTCACTGGAAAATTGGCGCTCAAATATGCTAATTGGTAACCAAATCATCATAAACAAATATAGTGCCAGTCTAAGCATGTAAGATAGGCACACAAGGTACAAGTTGGTAAGAATTACACTGAAAGATAAATGAGAAAATTGAAAAAAAAAAAAAAAAAAAAACTTACAAGTCTCCGGATCAAATTTTAGGCTCATATTAAATAAATTAACAGAGAATCTTCAAAGCACAATAAATTGATCTTTACTATAGCTCTAAAAATGTTTTTTTATTTTGCATTGCATCTGTAAACATTAACAAGCATATATGCGCATGGCCCAGAAATGAATTTCATATGGTGGAAAAGTATAAAGTGGAGGTAACCTCTTTTAATTGCCGAGATCTGTCGCATACAATGACAAAAATGTTAGTTTGGACACATACAGTGCTTAATAAACACCAGGATAAAGAAAACCCACTAGACATACTAGCATTTAATATAAACGAGAAAGAGAATAAAAAGGCAAAAATAGAGAGACAAAAAAGCAATTTACTTACAAGGAATTTGACGTCCCCAGAGTGGAACTATTCCTTTGTAAAGTCTGTATCAAAAAATAAATTCTAGTACAGCAAAATTAACTACGAGGATAAAGAGGAGAAAGAATTCTAATTATATGATAGGAGGTAAAGGGGGAAGAAAAACATCTTACCCTCCAACCCCTTCAGATTTGACAAATTTCGGTAAGCCATCACTCAATCCCCTAGCAAAACCAGGCTGCGTCTGGACGCGCACCTTGACTGCCTCAAAGGGGCAGAGGGCCACATCAGCGATAAATTCAGCAGACGCAGATCCAGCAAGATAAATCAAAGTTTTATATTTCAATGAAAACTCAGGGCCAGCGAGATCTGAATAATACTTCTTGAAGAATTCGTAAAAACCAAACTTGCATGCCCCTTGGGCGCTGTATCCGAGCAGTGTAGGAACCCAGCCCCTGAAAAACCCCCTTGCCCCTTGTTCCTTGAGCAAGACTCCAAATCCTGAAGAGATGCTTTTGTATTTGGCAGGATCGATCTATAGAAAAAGGAAACTTAACCTCAAGCAGATCCAATGAATTGAACTTTTAGATGAACACGAATGAATAACCTAGACGCATATGGCGACTGAAAATAATCAAAACGCATGAATTGAATCGTCCAAATCTATGACCGCCTTTTCAAATCATATAGAAAAAAAAAAGTCTTCTAAAGCTGAAGCACCGCAAAAACACGAGGATTCGACACAGATTTATAGCATCGACAAAGGATCTGGACCTCACCTGCATGTTACACTTGACGAGATCGAGCGGCGTAACAGCCGTATGGGTGAGCCCACAACTGGCGATGCCGCCGGCGGTGCAGGCGGCGTAAAAAGCCGGCGAATACATCTCTATCTTTCCGGACTCCTTAGGCGCCTGGGCGACAACGAACGGGGCCGTCGAAGCACCATTTCCCGCCGCTGGAGCAGCAGAAGCCGAGGGCAGGGTCCTCCCCAGGATGCGATCAAGGGCGAGGTTGCTGGATCCGTAGGAAGACGAGTAGAGGAAGCTCGGGAGGAGGGATCTGCGAGACCCCTCGGACAATTCCATCTCCTCTAAATTATGAAAGAAAAAAATTGATTGCAACAAGAGGCGAAGGAGATCGAGCAGGCGGCGGGAGGCCAAATGGACAAACGCGACATGTGAAGCAACGAGTTAGGGTTTACACTTGAATTTATTGCGCAATAACAATCACATGGAAGATTACATATTTTTACCGTGCCAACCGTGATACCTTCCTTGAGATTGGACACGAGATCTTTGCTTACGACTTTCGTGGTTATTGGGTCACTTTTTGGAATGGGTAAACTTCTGAGTGGCCTTTTCGAGTATCAAAGATAGATTCAGCATTGCGCGATCAAATTATTCGGGACGGTAAAATGGAAAAAAAAAAAAAAAAAGAGAGAGAGAAGGAATATTCGAGGTAATATTCGGAGGCGTTCGGGGCTTAAAAATGACGGATAATTCGGCGGAAAACACGATTAAGACGCTGTTAGTACTCTGATAATTGAGGATTATATCTTAGATTACTCTTCGAATTGCTTCTTCTTATACAATAACATAAATATCTGATATGAATGGAGAATCTCAGGGAACTGAACTAAAAGGTGCTGCTCCGCTGGTGATCTACGTTCCTTTGTTCATAAACAAATCAAATATGTGTTAGCCATCGACTTCTCAATAATTATATGAAGAAGGCAACACGTAATCGAATAGTTAAATCAATAAATCATCAGCAGAACGTCCACAGGCTGATCTCGCCTTCTTCGTTCCAGCAGTCCTCGATCTGGTGAGCGCCGAAGAAGGAGGTCGCCGGGTGAAGCATGTAGTCCATGCACTTGGGCGACTGGAAGAATGCCTCGAAATCGAGCGACTCAAGCGAGGTGAAGCCCTCATTGGCCGCCGCCGCCGCTGCTGCCACAGCCGCCGCATGTTCTGTCGGGTAGGGCGCGGTCTGAGGCGGCGACGATGACGGCGCGGACGTCGCCGGAGCAGTGTGAGACCGCACAGTTTCTTGGGCCGCTGCTGCGGCCGCCACTCTCTGAATGGACTTGGGGGACATGACGCCGGCGCCGGGGACGCGGTCGGAGAAGGGCGGGGAGGTAGGGAAGTTGAGGGAGGAGGAGTTGCCCCGGAGGCAGAGGAGCGCGGCGTCGTAGGCCCGGGCGGCGGCCTCCGCGGTGGAGTAGGACCCGAGCCAAATCCTGGTCTTCTGGTCAGGCGCTCGGATCTCGGAGACCCAGGAGCCCCAGCTCCTCATCCTCACGCCCTTGTACTGCCTCTTCCCACGCCCGCTCACCTTCCTCGACGGCGGAGCAATGCTGCTGCTCTTTACCATGCTTCTTCTCTCTGTTCTTGCAGATGCTGATCGAGAACATCGCAGAGCATGCTCGTCGTCGCTTATTTATAGCCCGGCAGGAACACGCAGATCGAATTAATCTTATTAAAACAAGACTTTAATTTGGATCGACTACTATTGTGTTAAGGAACACCGATCGACTGTTTGACTGAATGATCCCCATGTTGACCACCTCCAATCGACTGTTCTCTCTTCGTATAAAATGATCTCACATAGTACGACCGTACTGTACGCTGATAAGAGGAAGAAAACTCCTCCATTTAATAGATTTCAGAACACACTGTGCGAAAAAGGCAGAGAATTCCACGGAAGGCAGCTTCCTGGATATGAGGGCTGAAGCATGTACAGCTGCTAGTGTTGAAGCTTTAACAGACATTACAACGCGACACATCATTTCTCCTCATCGTTAATTAACTTCGAGCTTCCATCAATTTGCTTACGTCGCAGCTAGCTAGCTGTCTTCCAGGATTAACCTGTTTTGCCGCGTGAAGCGATTGAGAGATCGATATACTGAAACTGAAATTTACCTCTGCCTGCTGCATGCATGGGAGCTGATGCATCATCGTCCATGTACCACGAAACCCTAGCCATATATACTACGTTATTATGAAGGCGACCGAGGTGCGGGGAAGTTTTACTGATGAATATATATAGTCCGACAAGAGCTGCAGATATCTAAATACGAGCTAAAAAGTGATAAATTCGATTCGTACGGACGGATGCATGTTATGGTGTTGGTCAATAGTTGGATTTCTTAAAAATTTTCATAAGATTTGGACGTGGCAGTATTCTGAGTGTCAACAGGCTGTATGCCAGTGTCCAGGGGAGATGTAACAGGGCAGAGAGCTTTCACATATCGCTTTAATTAAGAAGCCACGAGCTGTTCGCCATTGCGCTTTAGTTTTGTCAGACTCTTTGTTGGGGCAGTGCGTGGAAGCTTCGCGGCCCATAACGGGGAATGAAAAATTAGTAATAAAATTAAAATCCTTGCAATTGTCATGGTATTTATTCTCATAGATGTTTTTATTTTATTTTCTTTTCTTTTTTTCAGCGATGAATTCGAAGTTAGAGAATTAGTAGAAGGTGCGTTATAACTGTTTTTTTAAAATAAAAAAGTTTACTTAAATTTTAAAATGTTATTTTCCCCCAATTATGGTATTCGTTTTATTTGTTTGTGATGTTTATTTTTCAAAAACAATATTCTAATGATATTAATTTTTGAAAATTTAAAAAAAAAAGATAGATATGGTATGTAACTTTGATTTTGAATTTTGAAAACGAATTGTGCATGATTAATCTTAAAAACATGGCATAAATCCATCAAATTTGGATTGAATTTAAAAATTAATTTATGAATCTAAAATATTTGAAATTATGAAACTAAGATATAGAGTAAAAAAGGAATATTTTGAGAATGTAAAATAGTACTTATATATATATATATATATATTTCTCATACCGACTTTCATTCTAATTTTTAAAAATAGTACTGATTTTTAAAAAATAATACTACTATGATGTGTGGATTTTCAAAAATAGCATCTACTATGGTACTGATTTTGAAAAAATACCATATAAAAAAATAAATACCATAATTGGCGAGAGGAATATTTTTGAAATTAAGTATATTTTTTTATTAGAAAAAGTAAATTATTATGCACCTTTTGGAAATTTAAAATCAATACTAAAATAGTGTTAATTTTCAAAATAAAAACTACAGAAAAAATCAAATGGATATCATAGTTGGCGGGAGGAGTAATTTTAGAATCAAATGTATGTTTTTTTTTTAAAGAAAAATAAACTATGAAGTGCCTTTTAGGAATTCCCCAACTTTGAGTGCCTTTTTGGTAAATTGCCATTTATTTTGTTGCTTTAGAAATAGCATTTACAGATTATTTTTTGACCATTTAAAAAAAAAGTCGAATTAAAAATAATATAAATATATAGAAAATCGAGGTTCGATGTAAAATCAGTAGGTTTATAATAGTAAATACTTTCTGAAAACGAATATTTGAATTATCCACCCATTTGAAATATAACTAATTCCAGGCCGCCGTTATTGTGGGCCGGCCTTCAGCTAATCGAATACGGGCCTGCCATTTTGGGCCTGGAAGCAGTAAGTATCGGGAGAAGACATGTTCCGTTAACAATTTCAAGAACCAATATTTTTTTAAAAAAATGAATCAGATAAATAGTCAACGTGGGTTGACCTCGGAGTTCAAGGCCATGGGTTCACTCTTCGGTCCAACAGGCACATTGATCGACGAAGGAAGGAAAGGGTCCCATCCAACATCCAATCCAATACGTTTAATCAGTCCAATCCAAATTACAGTTCTTTGCCGGCGTATCATTTTCCCAACTAAAAGCGATTAAAAGCGGCTCTTTCTTCGTCTCATCGAACTAAAAATTATCTTGAAAGATGATAAAAATTATCACCATTAATGCTCGTCGCAAGCAAAGGAAGTGCAGGACGACGGTGGCTGCACCTGAAAATCGATCGATGTATAATTTTATCGCAGGCAAAAGAATTTAAATTAAGTGATTGAGAATCAAACAGAATCGTTTAGGTTTAAGATTTCTAGCAATCGCCCTCAGAGATCTCATGGAAGAGCACATGATGGGTCGGCATGCACAGTGAGTGAGAGGACTAACATGATGTTAACCCGCGCATACATGCAGCTGAAACGCTGCGTCGGGAGCTTTTTCTATCAATGCAGTGCAAACAAAGTCATTGCTCATACCAAGACACATTATATTTTTCCTACTTTTCCAGCTCTTTTAAATGCAAATGCCAGTACTGCTGCTCCATTTGGTGGCGACGGCAGTACTACTCGCACAGTAACCACATTAAATGCATCATTCAAACACATTTTTGGCAGCGAGAAAGACGCTAAGATAGTTCCGGTTTCATGCATTTCCTCTCAAACTTATAATTCAATATTACTCTCTCTCTCCCTCTATATATATATAAATAACAAAGAAAACAGAACAATGAGTCAGGTTTTCAGTATTTACATATACTGCAAGTCGATGAGACTCTTAAAATGTCACATCGCGTCAGTTACGTGTTTCTTCTTCCTCTCAGCTGGCATTTCAGCACAAATTAATACAAACGATCGACGTGTTTAATTTCTTCTTAATTAAGCTTGCTTTTTGGTTAAATGATCAGTAGCAGCTGCAAGATTCAGTATTATCACAAGGCGTGTACGTATATATATATTGACTGACAACCATGAGATAATTAGAGTGAAGATTAAGGTCAGAAATGCAGCGGTGAGAATTGGACGATATATACTTACCTTCGAAATTTACTTGGGAGAGGAGACTGGAGAGGGGAGCAACGAAGTGGAGGGGAAAGTGTTGGTTAGGAGGAATGAAGCCTGGTCCGAGCTCACTGACGCACAATCTCTGATCGAGGCTTCGTTCGATCTGCACGGAGCAGATTATGAACATACGCGACGCAGGCCATTGATCTCGAGCCAGACAACATTCCCCATAACCTCACCTCCAAATTAAGCAACCAGTACGCGGACGCCGTCGATCGACCGCCAGGTCTCTTCCTCAGCTTCGGAGATGGTAGCTAGCTGAGCTCTGGTGTGAGCTTGTGGAAGGCGAAGGAAGCTGAGAATTAAGAAGAGAGGAAGGCAACCGCGCGCCCCAGTGAAGTACGACACGAGAGCAGAGGTGCGCGCGGCCATTTATTGCGGCACGCAGATTCCTTCGTTTCTGCAATAAATGATCGTCGTGGCCGTCGTCGTCCGTGTACATAAATATGGATGAATCCATCGAGCAAAACTCGTTTTGTTTTGGGTTTCGGATGGAGGTGGAGCCTGGAGACAATAAATTGGTTGTCCGTCATGCGATGGGGATGGAGTCCGGCCTGTATGTATGAACTCATCGCCTGGCTACGTACTGCACTGTACGTTCCTTCTTCTGCCCGTTAGCTCTTCCTCTGCTTCTCTCCCCGTGCTGTGCCATCCATCATGAGCTTATTATTATTCCGCCTCCTCTTCGCACGCGTGAGGCACACGCACGGTATCACATCGCGAGGAAGGAGAGGACGTGGACCGGTGTGATGGGAGTTAATGGCGTTACCAGGCACGGAATGGGAGTGAGTTAATTAATCGGAGGAGGAGGGGGAGAGAAGGCAGGATGGTTCCCGATGGTAGAGAGGAACAGGTACGGGCGGTGGCTCGGAAGCCGATGGCCGGAGGAAGAGGTGGGCCGGGCAGAATCAGGAGCTGTCACCTGTGGGCAGCTCCTTCTTCCCACCATTGAATGTCGACCTGTTCGAGACTGAAAATTCAATACGTAATTTCATTTTTTCTTCAGAAAAACTCTTTTATTTTTATTTTATTTTTGTATTTCAATCCTGATGTTAAAGTTTCGAGGAATGCCATATCAAATGGATGAATTGTAAGGAAATCCCGACAGAAACTTCACAGGAATGATAAATTTATTACATTTAAACCGACTTGTCGAAGTCATAAAATTCGTAATATATATAGCAATAAAACTATATATAAAAAAAAACATCGATCCTGATTTAACACCGAGGATTCCCACTATAGTGCATAAAAATGTCTGCAAACGCAGATGATTTGGATATTTATCTAGTCAAATCTCTGGGTTTGTATAGAGGGGTATCTTCTTTGGGCGTAGACCAAGGATACTCCATCGTCCGATCCCTTGGAAACGGCCTGAAGTTGACGAATGGCGCCCATAACATCAACCTTGATCGCGAAGAACACAAACACAATTCAGTATATGATTTCCTCGATGATTTAGGCTGCAATCGGCACTTACCCAGGGAAGAAGATGAAGACGAACATAAACTGCAGATAGGTCTCGAGGAGCTTGCGCTTGTACCATCTCAGCCTCAGCCAGTTCAGGATGATGGGCTGCAATAACAGGCGGAGCAAGTAGTTTCATTTAACGAGACCCGAACTAATTAACTCTGTTTGAAGTGATGCCGCGAGAAGTCGACTCACCGGCATCACGAAGAGGTACACGAATAAGATGGCTCCGCCGGCGAGAAGCGTCGTCTGCAAATCCTCCTCCATGTTGTTGTCTCCGGTGACCGCCAACGCAGATGGCGCTTCGGCCTGATGAAATCACAAGAAAGAAGAGGGATCAGAAGGGAAGAGTAGCAGTGAACATATATAAAAGAGAGAGAGAGAGAGATGAACTGACAGCGGCCATGATGGCTCCATAATGTAGCAGAGAAGTGAGGTTGCGCAGCGGCGAACTTGGAGGAGGCCCACCCGAGGAGGCGGCGCAGCAGGTAGCCTTGTGCTTGTGGAGGGAGGAGGGACGGAGGGAAAGGGAAGGACGCGGCAGCCGGAGGAGGGGAGCAGAGTGGAGCGTCGCGGGGACTAAGGTCCAGGAGTTGCTCATCTTGAATTCGAAGATGATGGAGCAGAGCTCCAGCTCTAGCTCGCGGATATGGTTATTTGGGCGTTTTACGTGGACCACTAGTGGACTTTCAACAGATAGTGGTGGCTAGGTTTCCATTTATTTATTATTATTATTATTATCCTGTTCTTAGATCAAAATATATTCCCCAGACAGTTAATTTTGAGAAGCTTTTCTTTTATAATATTCAAGTTAGTCAAAAATAATTGTTTTCCCCACAAATTTTTTTTTTAATCTACAACATTTGAGTTGATCCATTTCCTTGATTGTAAATATTATAGACAGAATATGACTGTATATCATCTTTAGTGTCTTCATTATTTCATGGAATAGATTTGTATCTCAGAAGTCTTTCTAACTTCACCTATGCATCCAGGTAGTTCTAATCTCTACGATCTTCAAATTTGAGGGTGGAAGAGAAATTCATTTGGAGAACAAATAGGCCATCTTTTGGGTTAACCATCTGGATATTCAAGGAACAGTTTATTTAGTATTGATGATTCACTGCCATATGATGCAAACTGACATGGAGGCTGACTGCAAAACTAAATAAGCTGATGATTGGATGATGATCATTATAGCATTATGAGACTTCCAAGAAGAATGCTAGTGGGCATTATGAGGCTTGAGAAAGCAATGATGAATATAATCCATCGGGGGTTACAACAATTTTAAAAAGCTTGCACGCCGATTCAGCTTTAGTTTAATTCAAGCCAAACATTTATTATACTAATGGGGAAAATGAAGGACAAACAAATTATTAGAAAATACAAAACCTGTTTAAAGTACCAAATTTATGAATTCTTTTTTTCAGTCGTAATTCTGGGCATTGGTTTTCAACAATTACTGTGGATATTGACGAGGTGAGGTGTAAGAGCCTCGCATATCCAAGTCGTTGAAATGGAATTTTTGCGGAAAGAACAATTCCACTCTAAATGTTGCTATGGTTTGTTAATGTACATTAACGTTCATTAGAAATGCATTTCTAGCAATTGTTATTGTGCCTACCAAATTGGGGTTTTGGATGATTATTTCCCCCATTCTTCTACATTTCTTGTTAATGTGCATGATAAATTTGAATCGATAACATAAAGATGTAACTCGCCTTTTGGATGTTTATTTCCTGAGATATTTGCAAAAAAATTTAAGAATCTAGCTATAGCGCACGAATATAGCAGAACTATGTTTTTATTTATACTCACAGTTTTAGCAATCGAAGGGAATAAGCTTGAGGCAGCAATCACATATATTGCAAAAGAATTCCCTGTCGTGGGCAAAGGGAGGCAACGAGCTTGAGGCAACAATTGCATAAATTGCAAGAAACTCACACGCAGGGGCTCATAGCCTACATAACATCAAGCATGATTGCTTAGAAACTATTCATAATGACATTGTATAATTTAACGGCAAACCTCAAAGAGAGAGAGAGAGAGAGAAATAAACCCTACAGACCTGATTTTTGCCATTCAAACCCAAATTATCTAATTTCCAAGTGATCACTCAATTTATCATAATTAAACATGCAATTTACGTTACTAGAAGACTATATATATAACAATTATCATATAAGATAAAATAAAAGTATACAGCATAAGCATGTAGCTACATATATCTCCATGACTAGTGATATTGACTCGTATAAAGCTAAGATTCATGTAACTGACTCAGATAGTTGGGACATGATAAGGGTGTAGCTACATATACAAGTATTGCATTTAGTAATCAAATAAATGCATGTGAGCTAATCTTAAACTCATCATCAAAGTTGATAAGACTAGCAGCCTTCCTACCATGATAATTAATCACATCAGATCTTAGAGACCTGCTTACATTTATATTGGTATTTTTGTCTATTCGGTTTAGGTTGTGTTAGTTCAACATTGAGTAACAAGCAACGTTAATTGATAGACATACGAATAAACCAGTTCAAATACTCTCTGTCTTAACTCCGGAACGTTCACTGTGCTATTCAAGAATCTCAACTACACACTCATCCTCAATATGCTACGTTAGCCTCCTACATACACAGTCTACTCAAATCTAATACCACTAGCACTGGATAACCATAAACTTAATACTAACTTCTTGATTCTTATTCTCATATTTATTAATTCCCGATTGGTGCCAGTGGTTATAATATCAGACTGTTTTGGCTCAACATACCAACTGTCTGCCTCCTGAATGCATATTTTCTGCTGTCACAAGGCTTCTCATTCATCTTAGTGATATAGTTTCGCTTTTACTCTTTACTTTGCTTTAAGGCATTTACTAATCTTCAGAGCATATATTTCAGTTCGGGAAAAATGGATAAATAACGTAAGTATAAACTTATTTATGGTTCACTTTGGTGTTTCAATATCCAATTGATGGATATATAACCAATCTGAAAGTGTTGTAATTGGAGGTAAGTAGTATACCAAGCAAGATCACATTCCCAGGAATTTGTTTCTTTTTTGTTTTTCTTTCCATCTTCTCCCATTTTCTTTCTTCCCCGCTCATCCAATTGATTTCATTCTAATATTTATTAGAAAGGGAAAAACTGAGGTGAGGAAGATACACATCCAATCAATTCCATCAGAATTGTGGCTTCATCGAGGTTGGTCACCCAAGTCTTGGAAAAGTGCTCGGTTGATGCTTCCTGGGATGCCTTATTCCTCCACTAACTTTATTCAAAACTATATCACTAATAATATTCATATTTAAAAAAAAAAAAGAATATTCAACCAACTAATACTTTCTTTAGTCTCCATTATTAGAGCTCTCAACAAAATTTAAAAAAAAAAAAAAAGGCATTTAAAACAATAAACAATAACCATGTCCAATATAAAATAGAAGTATAATCTGCAATGCATCAAAATGTATAATTCTTCTGAATTAGATAGAAAGTTCTCAGTAGTTTAAACGAAATTAGGAAAATAAAATGTTGGTACAACACAAATATCAACCAAAAGTGTTAGAAGAAAAGAACCATCCAATAGAGTTTGAGATTCTCACAAGTTATGCAATTGCTACCTCGAGCTCGTTGCCTTCTTTTGCGTTAACTAATCAAACAAACTATAAGTTAGTCTATATCATCACATTAGCAATCACTTGGACAGAGATAAAAACATCTGCCGAATTGGACAATTTGTAAAAGTAATTAGGATGTTCAGCAAAAACAAAACATAAGGGAAAATATGGAACTACCTAAGTGAGAAGCAGTACAAACTATGACATTAAACAATGAATCCATGATATCAAAGATACGGTAGCAAGATGAATGATTTGTTCACGGATAATGATATCAAAGATACACGTGTTCATCAAAATAAATGTTCATGGAGATACTTCCAAAAATGTTAGTCCACTAGACTAAAAGCTTGCAAGGTGAATGATTTCAGGTAAAAAAACCAATGATGAATTTGGATATGAATATCAGTTAAATTATTTAATATAACTCAGCCACCAATTAAATTATTTAAGACATATAACATTCAACTTCACGTAACAAAAAATCATGTAATGATGTCCAAAATAAAATATAGAACGGAAATAGATAGATTCAACATCACGCTCAATCTAGATAATAAAGATTTTACAGTCCTTAATAACTTATTTCTATACAAGACAATGCAGGCAGGTGCTTTGTGGGCCGTAGATTGAGAGAAAATGCTCAGATAGGAAGTGAATCCTTACACTCATTCACCAGTGTTCAAGTAACTCGATCACTTTATTTGCATGATACAACTAACGCTCCTCGTATAGAAAACTGAATCAAGATCTAAGTGCAAACAAGAAGAAAGGACAGCAGTGCCTTGATCCACATTTTCCAAGGTTCAATGGGAAGTGGAAAGAGTTTGTGGGTATGAAGAAGCAAACTTGAGTTTGTCGTGATCTACAGTTGTTTCTCAACATTTAGTCGTTGAATCGAGCTGAAGTACAAAATTGATTTCGATCTAAAAAAATACAAAAGCAATGCAGTAGTCAAGTACCCAAACTCTCCGCTATAATCACAAACCACAACCGGCGACGAACTCTTGCACTCACAGTTAACTTCGACATGACTTCACGAACGAACGCCGAATCAGAAAACCCGTACATTCACCGATTTAAAAAAAAAAAGGAAATGGGGAATTCCGCAAGCCACGAACCTTTGGCAAGAGCAAAAATAAACCAAAAATGAAAGCTAAAGACTGAAAAGAGTAAACCCTACGAAAATCACCCCTAACTGGGAACCCAACGAGCAAAAGAGAATCAAAGGCCGCATCGATCAGAGAAAGGAAAGATGCAACATACAATTTGTTAAAATTACCAGAAATCTCAATCGACCGTCGCCGCATCGGGGAAACCCTCGCCCATACTCCTCGCTTCTCGGGGGAAGAAGGAAGCGGCGGGTAATTATAAGGGCGGAAATGAGAGCAAGACGTCGGCGATCAATTAAATAAGCAACAGAAGCTCGGCCCGCATCGGTCCACGTCGCCGCCTCGATCGACCACAACACCGTTTTTTTTATATTGTAGCAGCTAAATGCTTTAGGGTGTACATATATATATATATATATATATATATATATCTCCGAAATGTGCGGGGTAAAAAAAAAAAGTTGCAATTCCAACTTTCGGCCAAATGTTACCCTCCCTGATACTGGCGGATGCCTGGTGGGGCCCCGTCCGTCTCGATGGGTGCGAATATAACCGCCGTGAGAGAATGAGTTACATCCAGATCTCCGTCGGGTTTGCTGTCGCGGCCTTTGGATCGCGCTGCGACGCAGCTTCTCAGAAGTTTCCTGAATTTTTAAGCATATTCAAGTCTCGTAAAAGTTTTTTTGTGTAATGATTCGAGAAATCGATTGTGTATAAACGGCGGAAAATACATATGCACAATCTCGACGGAATTGTTACGTATACAAGGAGTGCGGGCGCTCCGTGCGTCATTCGTGACGAGATTATATCATAACAATTCCCACTTGGGAGTAAAGCAATGTGTTAATTAATAATTTAGAGAATAGTACATGGCAAGTGGATACGGAACCAGTGCCGACAAAATTTGTTATTCAATGTTGAGATTCTACAATTAGGAAGGTGGTCAGAGTCAGTGCACCAGGTTTTTTAAAAAAATGACCATAATATTATACAACTGAAAAAGGAACTTTAGGAAAGATGGAGATTAAACAACTTTGGCAAAAGAAACTTTAAGCAAATCGACCGTTGCTGACAAATTGACATTCAGATGTTAATCATGTTTGTGTGTATATATATATATATATATATATATATATATTTGTTTTTGTAAATTCATGCCATGTGATAGCAAGGACAAAGCAAATTGCACTCTATTTTTTCAACAAATTTAAAACGTCGAATTCATCGCTTGGTTCCTTATTTGTGCTAGAACACAAATAAAATGAAATTTATTTACTTTATAATCTAAATCCACCTTTCGAGCTGATTTAACAATTGCTTCAACTAACCCAAAAAAAAACATATCTACTATTATACATAATGCATGTACAATCCAACCGAACCTCACTAGACAAGTTCATCCCAATGCCTACTCTACCCAGCAAGCCAAACAAATGAAATTGAATTGTTGAAAAAATTTCACGAACTGAGAGGAAAGCACAGGTGAGGTTTTACAGCTGCACAGTGTGCGGCTGCTTATGCAAAGACAATCTATTAGCGGTCTCGCAGGCGGTGCCAGAGGATTCTGCCAACGAAGGGTTGGGGCTGGAGGAGCAGGCCGCCTCACCTTGGTGTCTCCGATGCCTTGGAAAGGGCATCCCCGGCCTTGTGGGATCTTCCAACACTCTCGGTCTCTTGGACAAGACGAGCACCACGCGGTTCATGGCCGGCCGCAGCTTGGGGTCGCTCTGGACGCAGAGAAGCCCGAGATGGACGCACATCTGCACTTGCTCCGCGTCGAAGGCCGCCGATTTCAGCGACGGATCCAGCAGCTCCAGGCTCCGCCCCTTGCTGTATAGTCGCCAGGCCTGCACGATGCATTTCGACGACGAACAGGTGATGTGCAATTCGAGGGAAGCGAGAAGTGCGCACAATATATGCAACATGCGTCACGTACCCATTCGAGGAGGCTTCTGGCGTTGCGGTCAGGGAGGTGGGCGAAAGAGGCGTTCTTGCGGCCGGAGATGAGCTCGAGGAGTACGACGCCGAAGCTGAAGACGTCCGCCTTGGTGGAGAGGGAGCCGTGCATGACGTATTCGGGGGCCATGTAGCCGTTGGTGCCGACGACGCGGGTCTTCACCTGGGTCTGCTCCACCGGGAAGAGACGGGCCATGCCGAAGTCGGCGATCTTGGGGGCCCACTCTTCGTCCAGCAGGATGTTGCTGGCCTTGATATCGCGGTGGATGATGGTGGTGTGCGCATCCTCGTGCAGGTATAAGAGCCCTCGGGCCACCCCGGCGATCACTTGAAACCGCCGACTCCAGTCCAACTGCGCCTTCTTCCCATCATTCGGCTCTCCTGCTCAGCCAAATAGCCAATAATCACTACGATATTTTTTATTTCCCAAGTAAGCAAAATATTAGGTAATAATTAACGACTAAAAAATCATTGTGGTAATCCAAATAAAGTAACGTTTATGAAAGCTTAATATAATTCAAGACATACGTCGAAATACTGCAGTGGAGAATTTCTTTGATAATTGTTAGAAAAAAATAAATCAATGAACATTATCACTTGACACCTACATTCTCATCTTCTCGTCCTAGCTTAGTAAGTAAACTATGAAATTAAAGCATTTTCAGCTCCAACAAAGTCTTCATTAGTCATTGGTCCAATGGACCATTAATGTGGTTAAATTTTACCTCCAGGGTCTATGTAATATCTTCCAAACGCCAAATTCATTTTACATACCACGTCAAATACTCAGACAAACCAATGATAGAAGATCTACAGCCTTCCCACCATTCATCACATACTTTGACAAACATGTTCTCTAATGCTAGCTCGCTTAATACCAACATATATAGCTAAGGTGAAAGAACTGTATACGAACATAATAAATGGAAGGAATCAGTTGAATATTCTGTTAAAGGAGGAGCATATGCTTGATGCTTGACATGGTCAATAAGGAATATCATACACAATTAAATTAAAATATAGTCGAGCAGCATAGTGAAGAGAAACCGAAGTTGACAGTTCTATATTTTTCCTACGTCTACTCAAGTGGCCGCCTGATCAGTACAACGAAGACAAAGAAGAATAAAAAAACCATTCCTTGAGGTACCCGTATAAGGAGTAATGTCGAAGAGTGGACGAAAAGGACTTAAATAAGATGCGTCATTTTCCTTGCTTTAGACTTTTCCAACCTCTGTCACAGCCGACGCAGCATCGTGGAAGAGACGGTAATGTCAATGGGGTCCTCCCATTCAACAACACTGTGGGAACTAGCTAGGAACTATAATACAGCTTCCCTGTTTTGCAGTTTCGGGACAGATCCATAATATGTGCCTAATTATGAATCTTATCCAACGTATATTTTCTCAAAATTTTATCACAATATTGCTTTTCTTCTTAAAAAAATGCAAAAATATATAAGTCTTCTGTGTATTATCTACGGATAAGATTATAAGAATGAGAACAGATGAGACATTGTATTGAACATGAGAGTTGACTATTGTATTTCCTGTTTAACAACCCAAAGAACGTACTTTGATCCATCGGTTCTGAAAAGCAAACAGGATGATTAAATCTTCAACCTTCAAGATTGAGTTTTTAGCCATGATTCCGAAATTGCAAACTGAATTTAGATTAACTAGTGATTCTGCTTCTGTATGTTAACGAATCATACTGGTTATCGTTATAAAAGAAAGAGATTGGTGGAAGAGAACTTGAGAAGCAAGGACACGGGATAAGAGAGTTTTGCTTACTGGAGAAGAGGATCTTGTCGAGGCTCTCGTTGCAGACGTACTCGTAGACGAGAAGTTTGTCGTTGCCGCGGGCGCAGTAGCCGTAGAGGTTCACCAGGTTCTTGTGCTGCACCTTCGCTAGCAGCATCGCCTCGTTCATGAACTCCCTCGTCCCCTGCCGCGACGCCTGCCCCAACCGCTTGACCGCCACCTCCCGCCCATCCTCCAGCCGCCCCTGCACCGCGCCGATCCGATCCATCACCCGAATCAATCGACCAATCCCACCAAACCCTAATTCTCCCGAACTCACCTTGAAGACGGGCCCGAATCCGCCCTCGCCGAGTTTATTCTTAGGGCTAAACTTGCGGGTGGCCGCCACCAGCACCTCGTACCGGAATACCCTCCGCTCCTTGCACGCGATCGCCTCCAGGTGCTCCTCCTCCTCCCTCTCCTTCTCCTTCCCCTCTGCTTTCGCCGCGAGAAGCAAATGAGTAAGCCTTCAAAAAAAAAAAAAAAAATACTAACTAAACTCGAAATCGAGGAAGCGGCCGCCCGTGGCCGTTACCTTCGGTTCCGTCGAAGAAGTGCTCGATGAGGCTCTTCAGGAATTTCTTGGACCTAGCCATCGCCGTCGACCACGAGTAGGAGAAGACCTCGTCGATCCACGATCCGTTGCGTGGCGCGCAAGCGTTCGACGATTTGCGCCGACTGATAAGATAAATCAACAGTCGAACGAGGAATTGAACGTTTGAATCATAATTAACGAAGAATCCGCCCCATAGAGCAAATATTTGATCTGGAAAATAAAGTATACATATTTGACCCGAAGTCTTTTGATGTGACCCCACATAGTTTCCTGAATTTAAAAAAATAAAAATATTTAGTTGAAAAATCCTCATTTGCAATGGCAATTAACATTATTACTTAATTTATGTCGGTCGGATAGGATCTAAATGTCAATAAATGCAAAGATCGATTTTGAAAGAAGTCTAAATATTTTTTTCGAATTTAGATAATTTTTATACGTCTTGAGTATCACGTCAAAATTTATAGGATTTTTTATGATTTACTTCCCTCATAATAGTCGTAGGATAGATCGGTGACGATCTTTAGATTGACAAATTTTAATTTTTATGAAAAAACAATACAAATATTATTATAAATAGATAAAGATTGATTCTCGATATAAAATTTAACAATTTTCAAGAGGCATAGTATTTATCTTTTTTCATTGACGATCAATGTATTTATTTATTAAAGTCCATTATAAATTTCCACTCAAGAACAATAAATGAATTAAGTGGCCCGCGAATAGGATAGATGCTACTATGTAATTAACATTTTATGAATTATTCAAAAAATAATATAACAATAACAATGACATTTTAAGAAATAATGCATTTAATTTTCTCAAATATCCAAATGGCTGTTTACTAAAACCCGTACCTTAATTGCCTCCTAATTAATGTGTTTCTTCATTATTTTATAATTTTTGCATGTCACACTGAAATAATTCTTTCATACTAAATATATATCAATGCACCTTTAATAACTTAAATTATATAGGAGAAAGGTGTTATAAACAATTAATTTTTTTATTTAAACACTTTATTTTTTTATAAATCACATTTACAAAGAACCATTATAAATGCAATATTAGTAACTATTTTGCTAATTGCTACAAATTCAAATTCTTTGGGTTCATAAATGTTTTTCTTAAAGTTTGATGATGTAATTAACAAATACAAAATTTTAAAGACAAAAATTATAAACAAACTTAGGGCACCAACAGAAGTGTAACGATACTAATTTAATCATGAAGTTGAAAAAAAAAATATTTTTGAGAATAGCAAATTCTTCAGTAAATTCTAATATATATAAAATTATTTTCTCATATATCTTTGGATAGTGTTAGTAGTTCCTAGTCATTTTGCCATTGTCTAGGAATATTCTGTTGATAATTAAGTTATATATACAATTTCTCTAATTTGATGTTAAGCTTAATCAAAATTATTCCAATTTAGTTAAAAAATTATTTTAATATTATTACATAGCTATTATAATTAATTTGCAAAAATTGATTTTGATAATGTCGGGATGATTTTAAATAAGTTTGAATAGTTTTGGGAACTTTGTTTACTTAATTCCCAAGATGACTAAAAAAGAAGCTGGTTAGCATTAATTTAATTAATCCCTTCTAATTAAGGTTGCTACCTAACCTGAAACCCTAATCGCCTATCATTATTTCCACAAGTCATTTGATTAGACAATTGTGGTGCACATGTATAGCTAGTGAACACGAGAGGATAATTAAAGTCCTCTGGAGCACAAATTATTCTTTTGCTAAGACAACGTTCAACAATGAATTTTGAAAAAATCTTTGGAAGTGGCTCTCTGTACCGGAGTTTACTCGCGTGGATAGAGTAAGCTTTCGAAGTTGGACAATCTTTCAAGGATGTATGCGACTATGAAATCTGAACTGGACTACTAAGCTACGAGTACTTCTCTAATGTATCCAAGTAGTTGGTAAAGATTCACAGGGGCTCCGATCTCTTTTAGTTCAGCTGTCGAAGAGACATCCTCGTAAGATCATATGACCGGACTGACTACTTATAGGAATTAGTCAGGATGAAGGCTCGGACACTCCGATGTTAATAAAAAAAACGAGAGGATAATAAATAAAAAACCCATGGAACATAAAAAAAAATACGGCTATTGCAAAATTGGGATAATGGCAATGGGATGACTAATTGAGAGCCACTTTAAACTATAAAAATCAATCAGTTAAATTATGTTGTTATGGAGTTGCACTTAATGGAGGTATGCCCTCCATCTTTGACTATTCGCATAATTTGATGATAAATTAACCATTATCATTAAATTTATTGCGATTGGAGCCCTTGTGGTGTGATATATTTAAAACCTATCTTTTTTATATAAAAAAAGGCTTAATATGGTACAAATTGCATAATTATTTGCTTGATGATGAATGAGATGTATCACTATCTAAATTAAAGTCAATTTTAATAATTTTGCCGTGTTTATTGTCATCTATCAATTTTAATAATTTTGCTAGAGGGTAGAACATGCATCTCTATTGAAACTCGTATATGTTATAATTGTTTATACTCGATAAATTATAATTATCATCCTCCTCTCTTCACTTATTATCTTTTCCTACCTCTTCTTCTCTTCTCTTATGCATTCTTTAATCTTTGAATAAGAAAATTGAAATAAAGAGCATTTCAAATTTGAAAAACATCGAAATAAAATGAAATTTAGTCTCCTATCGATCAATTAACTATTATATTGATTTAAAAGACCTCACAAATTAGTCATTAATTTTGGTTTGTCTAACAAAATTTAAATTGGAAAATTAAGGCAAGTGGTTGTTGATCATTCACGTAACACAAATTGAATATTAATTGCGCCCTAGAGCTTATCCTTGGACTTTCACGAGTATATATATATAACATGCGTCATTTCGCTCGTGAAGTAAAAATAAATAAATAAATTGTGGAATGCAAGCAATTTTATATTTTATAAAAAAATTATAAATTTTTAAAACCCGACGAAAATAATAAAAAAAAAAATTATTTTTTTAAAAAAGGAAGAAAAAAAATTGTGGCTTCCCCGATCTGTACGCCACGTTTATTAAATGAGTATGATAAAATAAAAGCGTGCCAGGGCACGTGTTGGTCTTGGAGTGCTCATAGTTGCAGGAAGGGGCCCACTTTCTGTTGAGTGCTTGGTCCCCAGACTCTACCCTTTTACTGATTCGGCCTCTATTAATCTGTGACGCGATAAACAGGAAGGTGAGCGTGTGGGTGGGTTAAAATGCCCTCTTCGATAATTGGCTTCCGTAGGAATCTATCTGATGTTCACGAGCCTGTGGGCCTATGCTTCACTGGGCCCCTCTTCTTTTTTTTTTTTTTCACTTTCTTCGTCTTTTGTGTATTTTTTTTGCTTCTCGTAATTATTAATTTTGAAGGCTATTTATTGATAAAAACGTGATTAGTTTTCTATCCTTATCAATCGATTTTATAATTGATTCGAAAGAAATTAATATAAAAAGATGATCATTCTCTTTCAATTTTTTCAAAATAAATCATTAAAAATATATTATTCAATTTAAAATTAATATGATAGAAAGATATGTAATCTTCAAAGATTGATCTTTATTTATTAATATAATTTTATTATTTTATTAATCACAAGATCCTTGTGTATCTAAATATTCATAGAGATTGAAATTTATAGATTTTGATATAATGATCCAAATATATAAAAATAATTTAAATTTAAAAAAAAATCTATAATTTAACCACCACTCCATTTGTGCTCGATGGGAATTGATATAATTTTGCACCGCACTGATCGTGGGGACTTGAGGCTATTTATTAATCACGGCATGCGAATTTTGCCTCTTTATTATATAATTATCAGTTGTATATATTAATTATAATATTGATGAAGCTCTGTGGTCATCCTCCTGGGATGAGGGCCAGGGGAGGGGAGAGAGTAGTACTAATAGAGAGGGAGGAGGAGAAGAGGCGGAGCGAAGCTATCGAGGTCTCTGTGGGTGTGGGGGTGTGTGTGTTTTGGGAAGGGATTCTTTGCGTTTGCGATGGAGAGGGACTTCTTGAGCATCACCGGAGGTGGGGCGGAGGAGGAAGGCAAAGGCAGACGCCGTGATTCAGGTGAGTCTTTTTAGCTGATTTCTTTGGGGTTTTTTTTTTTTTGTTTAGCATAAAATTGTTATTTTTTAGTCTTGTTTCATCGATCCTTTGAAACTTCGCTCGTATAGTTATTTCCCCCTCTTATTGCGAATTAGATCCCTCTTTCCATCTGCTCTATTCATGGGATTTTGCATATTTTGCTTTGGATTTATCCCTAAGATGAATCTAACCATGATCCGTTCGCCCTGTTCTTGCTCAAGATGAAGGGATGAGTCTTAATGAAATTGGAGATTGATTACGCTGAGGAAAGGTAGTATGACTGACAGACAGCATGCTATTGTTTTTATTTGTTATGTTTTGATTCATCTATGCTATGCATCTAATCTGTTCTTTTATAATAATTCTCCTTTTAGAATGGATTCGACTGTTTTTGGGGTACCAAATTGCTTGCTATTCGATCGATGGTATTAGGTTTTGTTCACTTGATTAATTGGTTTGCACATACAACTGAATAGGTTCGTCCAGGCAGTGGCCTTTGACAAAGAATGCATCTTCCTTGCAGCAGTTCATTCCCCAAAAGGTTCCACAAGAGGATAGAACAAACACTTTCAGTTTTGATCTACTATCCTCACCCATGTTTCAGCCTATGAATGTTGCTAACGCTTTCGACGTTAGTCGTGCTAATTCTCCTGTGTTTGCACAGCAGGTGTGTAAACTTACAACTAGTAGTATGGATCAGATCATAATCTTCCAAGTGATTTGCCAAATTTATAGACCTGACATATTCACATGCATGATCATCCACTTCAGCTCACTGCTGGCCTTAGTGCTTCCCCTCGCCGGGCGAGTGGAACCAGAAGTTTTACTGTGACCTCACCTAATTCCGATGTTATTACTGACCCTTTCGTCAAGTTTCATGATGCTCAGCGTCTACTTGGAGGAGCTACATTAAACGACCCTTTTGTTAGTATGAGTATTGGAACCCTTGCACCCAGGTAAACTCGATACAAAATTTTGCAGAATGCATTGGTTTACTTGATGAATATTCTGGTTGTTAACTATTATTGTCATAATTTATGACTAATTTTCTTGCAGGAACGTCCCCATGGTGACAAAAATGACAGCACAGTTAACTATATTTTATGCTGGCACAGTCCATGTATACGATGATGTTTCCTTTGATAAGGTACTGTTTTGGATGATTTAGTAATTCCTTAAGGTCGATGTTGCCGTGATGATTCCATGGTCGCGAAGCCATTTTCTAAGAACCTTCACTTTTAGGCGGAAGCAATCATTGCATTAGTGAGGGAAGGATCGAATTCAAAAGGAACTTTAAATGCTTCAAGATCCGAAGTGCCTTTCAAGGTTACAGCTCCAGTTCCAACCAACTTTCCTGCATCTGATAGTTTAAGTACAAAACAGATCCTATGCCCTACTCCACTTCGGGTGGCATCGCCCTGCTCAGGCTTTTCGAATCCTATGTCAGTGACTCCTATGGCAGGGGCTAACTCAAGAAGTAGTTTTAGCACGCAAAGTGATACAGTCGGTGCCAAGATTGCGAGCTCATTGTCTCCGTCGATAAAGCAAGAGCCTTCCAGAACTTTGCCTTCCACTTTTGGCTCTACAGCTACTGAAGCCACTTCTTCTCGAGGTATACTGGCTTTCCTGATCCAAAACTTTTATTTGACTGGATTGTTACAGATTGCATGTAGAACTATTTCACTTGTTGGAGCCAAGTGAGAACTTAGTTCCACTCCACAAGAAGCATCACAATTCGTCCTACTTTTACTTTGAAGAACTTGTATCTTAATCAGTCTGTTAATGATTTTTAAGTAACTAATCAGATTGGTGATATATGTCTTCAGCAGTACCTCAAGCTCGGAAAGCATCATTAACACGATTCCTTGAAAAACGAAAGGAAAGGTAGGTTAATCATGTTCACTCTTCATGGTTGACGAATCGAAGAACTAGTAATGTTTTGATGAGTAAGACACTGTCGATCGAGTAATGTTCTGCCTTCATGTCAGTTCTGATTATCCTTTGATAGCTTGCTAAATGGTGTCTCTGCTTTACAGGGTGAGTAATGCCATGCCCTACTCCACCTCCAAGAAAAACAATGAGACAGGTTGCGACCTTGAGAGTGCTAATGCATCGAGCATCTCTTCGGCACCTGATGTCGATCTTTCAAGTAATCGATCTGAACTTTTCCATATTTGGGTACCTCAAAGAGAGCACTGATTGTGGTGAGTTTTCCAAGTACTAAATTAGAGATGTGAACTGAAAAATCTATCTGCACAACCGCAGTGACTGGTGGATACCAAATTGTCCATATTTGGTCTCTGATAGTATGAAATGGTTGTGTGTTTTGTGGAGTAAGAAACTGTATGAGCAAGTGTGATTGGAGCTGCTCAATCACAAAAGGAAGCCTTGCTGCACAGCTAAAATTTGTTCCCCCATCCAGCTTACTGCTATAAAAAGCTGATCGATTTTGGTTTCTTTTTCTTGTAATTCATCATTAATCTGGCTTGCTGAGTAATATTGTAATAAATGGAATGAGTTTATCATATCATTGTTCTTCATTTGCTGAATCTTGAGCCAAAGCGACCTCTCTTTCTTAGCTTTGCTGTTAACTCTAGATATAATATATGATCCTGAGTTGATTTAATCTGCATAATTGTTCTTCAAATTACCAGGATTAATCCTTCATCATCATCCTGTATTGCTAAAGACCTTGGAAGCATTGAGATTTACCAGTAATATGGATGGACTTCTGAAGCAAGCATGGCCTAAATTGTAAGGAGTTTCTCATCTTTTTGGTATTTGATGAGCAGAGAAATCCTCTTTTTTCTCAACCATAAAGCATTAAGAATTATAGTAACTCTGAATAAAACACTCACAAGTGATACAACTCAACTCCTTATCATTGTCTTGGATTTATTTTATTTTTTGTTTGAAAGAAAAATTACTCTTTATCATTGTTTTGTGCAATTAATGCTGGAACTATACACAGCAGTTGCAATTGTAAGCAAACCAGCAAATCAAGATGTTTAATAAAACAAATGAAGGATACAATATTGCAATTTACAAGCCATTCCACCTAAACTACAAAATTTTTAGAACTAACCAGAGCTTGTGTCTTCATATTTCTGGTGTACACAAGGCATTTACTGTGAGCAGATAAATTTCAATGCATTGTTCTTCTATACAAAGTCCTCTAAGCTCACAAAATACTCAACACCATTCAAATCTATAACGCACTTTCTTTAAGACTGTGTTACATGCATGGGATCAGACTTCATGCATTGTTGTGCATATTCAACTATCTGGCTCTACTATCGTCTCCTCGCAATTCTCCAGCCTTTTCACCAATAAGGATTCGAAAAATGAGACGCAGAGCTTGGTCAGTGGAGGTAGAACATGGGACGATCCACTGAATATGGTTTCCCACGGCCTTTCACTCGGGACAAATGGAACTTCTTGGAAATGGTTCTGCTTTGCATTTGAATTAGCCAGATCTCCATAAATTGATGTATACCCAAGCCTCTCTGCATAGTAAACAAACACAATCCAAATGATTAGATCACAACTAAATTTGCATATAACAAGAAACAAGCAAAATCTTCCAAGAAAGATGGAGTCTGTATTATTCACCTGCTTCATCCTGTGCAGCTTGACTTCTCCGAGAATTCTTGCTAATGATGTCCTCTTTCTTGTGTGGATTGAAGATGATGTATTCATGCTCACCATTCATAAAAACAAGCAAAAGTTGATTTGCTCCATTTGTAGCTGTACTTTCGTGAAATGAAGGATTGGCAGGTAGAAAGGCTAAGTTACCACCTTTTGCCTGGATTGAAAAAAAAAAACAATAAGGCCACAGTGAACTCTTCAATCCACACATAGAATGGGTCACAGTTTAACAACAAAATCCAATTCTAATACTGGGTAAATGTAGATAGAGAAGTCAACATAAAACTAACCAATAGAGGAACCAATGTTATGACTACATGGTTTGTTTATATGGAGACACAAGTAAAACAAAATTATGGGAAAATAAAAAAAATGCTATTCGTGCGAAACTTATATTAGGTCGCAATGATCTTGATATCTAACCATTTGAAAAAATAAGTTTGCTGAATGCACAAGAGGCATCATCAACCTCATCATTATTTAGCTGCAAAAGAAACAAAAAAATTAAGGATGCAGACCAATACCTTTGTCACTGTCCAAGTTGCTACAGGAACAGGATCTTCCACATCGAAGAAAAATATTACCCCATTTCCTTTTGCATTAGCATCGCCTGGTGAACTGAGAAGAGCTAAGACGGCGAATTGAGATGCATCATGGGAACAGCTTACAGCTGTAAGAAAAGGGAACTTTCAATAAGGCAAAAAAATTAAATCTTCTAACTGAACAAAGAGAAAATAGTATAAAGTTAAAGAAATATAAAAAGTTCTATTAATATTTGACATAATGTGAGCTCTGTTTGTAATCACAGACCATTTGCAAAGCCACTGTAAGTTTATACTGGTCCAACAACGGACGGGTCTTGCTGCCTAATTTTGGACATTTGCAATTTATTAATATCAGTGCCTCTATACTAGAGACGCTTGCAAAATAAAAGCTGATCTCAAATAGTTGGAGCTGAGATTGTTGTATGCAACTGTTGTCATGAACATCAAATGTTTTCCTTTTATTTCATTTTAAATTTTTTTTTGTTATTTTAGTCTTGGAATAGTGGTACTCAACTAGATGTCCAATATCAGACAGAAAATTTCAAATGCAGATTTATACTACGATCATTTAAAAACCAAAAAATGCACACCTTCTGTAACCATCCCGTGGGACCAGTACAATGCCAATTTTGAAGTACTCCAAACTGAAAGCTGTGGCTTTAAACCGTGTGTATAGGACACCAGATATTCTGATTCCCCAACAAATGAAAGCTTTGTAATTGGCTGTGCAAGAAAAAGGAAAAGCAACAAAAAGACATGTAAGAACATTCACTGCCATTTTGATTTGCCAGATGAAAATATAGACAAAATGATCACCGAAAAAGTATCTCCAATCATAGCCACAAGTATATTGGTGTCAGGATCCCATAATGTAATCATAGTCTCAGCTGCAATAGCAAGGACTGATCCATCGGCAGAAAAAGCAGCAGCCGTTAATGGTTTTCCCCTGTCATCAATTCAAACAATTTAATTGCATGGGAGTTCCACAGTGCAGCAAATGGGGAAGGGGATATATGTAATCAAATAATTTCAAACAATAGTTTAAAGACCAATAATTCAATTCAAACAAGGCATCCTTCAAATTGAGAAACAGTGTCTTTTTTCTGTAATTGATGGATATACAAAATGGCAAGTTCCATATGCCCAATCAACTGGTTCAGCAAGTTAATACCTATAAAAAAAAAACATACGAAACATACATCAAACAAACAAATTGGACCCAGGCACCATATGTAGAATATCATAATAGTGATATCATGTGTCTCTAAGTTTCCACCAGATGGATCTGAGAATACACAATAAAAATTTGGTGGAATGAGTGTGTGTGTGTGTGTGTGTGTAGCAGTTGAGATGTTTATGCTTAGTCTCTGAATATTTAAGAAAGAAATGCCAAATTACTTTTTGTAGCATAGTCTCACAGCAATCAGATGTGTAATGTAGTAGCATCAACTACAAGTATACTTTAAATATCTCTGCTTGATTCGAAAACTGGCTGCTTCCACAAATTATTTCAATTTCATTCAATACAATACTTTTTAATGTAAAAATAAATCATAAAAAACAAAAGGCATCAAATGGGCAATGATATTAATATAATAAAGGACAAAATATTTCATTGGCAACAAAATTTAATACTTGTATGAACCAACAGATTGGCATCTCCAACCAGTTATCTGCATTGATTCATTATTTCTGTTGGCATGAGAACCATGAACCCAAACCTGCAAAATAAATTACACATTTAGTCATTATACACGTACATTGTGCAGCAGAAAAAAAAAAGAGCCTAACAAATAGACACTACCTTAAAATCACCACCATAAGATGATGTGACAGCCATGTTGTGTCCAGGGCGAAATGCAAGAGATGAAACTTGAGCATCGCTATGTCCAAAAGTAAAGAAATTATAAAAATATGTTTTATTTTATCTATTACAGTGGAAGGTGTAAAGGGTAATAGAAGTGCAAAGAAAGCATTAGTCAACTAGTGAAAACTGATTTAATCAAGTCAAACGTTACTAGTACTATTGCCTTAATAGAGCTCAAAAAGGATAAGATTCATGAAACCCATTCCAAATTCCGGACAAACATGGGATGGTAGTAAAGATAATGATGACAATAACAACACAGAACCAAGAATCATTAAGCAGTAGAGAACAACCTGGCAACCAATCACTCAAAGAAGAGCTAATGTCAGCCCCAACCATGTGGGTCACTCAAGGATAAGCTACCGTCAGCCCATAACCATTAGACCAGGAATGAAGTTTCAATATAAAAATGATCAACAATTAAATAATTCAAGATATTCAACCCCATGAAAACATAGCTATACACTCCATCTATACAATTTTTTTTTGGATATGTCAACTTGCAGAATTTCTCTAACATGAGTAATGGTAACAATCAGACTAATCACTCTTTTCTAACAATCCAAAAAGGTCCGTATGCTGGAATAAGATATGTATAATTCAATCTGATTATTGAAGGATGCCTTTCATCCTAGATAATTGCAACAAAGTCTAATATCCACTCTTTCTTGAGTACCATTATCAAATCTCTTCATATTCCAAATGACAACTATACCCACAGTGCCATCAATTAATGAACAGGTCATCTGCAGTTCAACATATATCTCCCAAGTTTAAAGTAATATATCTAGCCAAAAGAAATGCTTGAATGTGTGGATACAATAACCAAATCATAAGCACCAAAACTACATAGAAATTAAAAACCAAGGAAACTTTTGTTATATGAAACAAAAGTATCAAAAAAATTTCAAAAGAAATTATGTTTGTCTCTCTGATATGAAAGACCACATTGGTTTGCCAATTTTCTTGGCAAGTTCAAAAGATTTTTTCTAGATAATGTTTCTTGAAATTCAAAAGGTTGCATTGGTATGCCAAAATTTTGAAATTGTCATTGAGAAGCAGCACGTAAAATTAAACTGACATTTGACCCCATTCATATATAGCAAACAAATTAAATTAACATTTTTGAAATCTTCATTGAGAAAGCAGCAAGTGAAATTAAACTAATACTTCTGCAATTCATATATGCATATATGAGTTCCAATTGACATAGTAGAAAACTAAATGATTGATGGTTCCTATTCACAAAGTTATGAAAGTTATAGAATAAATAAACAAACAAAAAAAAAGAACAATAGATGTAGCTCTGTTTGTATTCTTACCCATGAGGCTCATATATGACAGTGGATAGTAAGTATTCTGTCACTAGAGAACCACGAATCCAGTATTTTAGACAAACCAACCCCCCTAATCCTTCTTCAGGAATTGTGACATCAATGGTGGCCATTAAGGAGCCATCCAGAGAAATGGCTACAAGAGCCACATATAGCTGCAACCATTGAAGTACATCCACAAAGCATTAGCCAAAAATTCAAAGATCTAATTCACCATCTACAAGAATTATGATAGCTCTTTATGTTATGCAAAAGTACAAAATAACATGCTTAAAACTAATTATGCTAGCAATCAAACAGATTTTAAGATCGTCTCTCTCAAAATACAACACCAACATATTATTTAGGTGCAAATTCGTTATCTCGCTTCTACAGAAACACAAACTTCACACCAATACTAGCACGATAGTTTAGCATGAATGGAAGAAATTATTTAGCTTTAAACCAAATTAAACCTCTATCTTGTCCCAGACAATCCATGACTGATTATTCCGGCAATAGGAACATATAATTCAATACCCCGCAACTGCCACAAATAGAGCTTGTGTGAGTTATGTTACATGCATTTCCAGTTTCCAGCAAATAGGAACCAATTGTGATACTTTCTAGCTTGTATCTCTGACTATCTATGTGACTGGCTAATCAGAATCAAAATGGATATTTCTGTAGCCCATAACCGAGTGGTATCAAATATACTTGTTTCTAGTCAACGGAACCCAATAGTAACAGTGATATTTACAGAGTTAATTTCTGGAAGCAATAAGAGTGCACACCAATGCAAAAAAAAAAAAAAAAATGCAACTCCAATCAAGCTGTCTACAGAAATTTGGCAAATAATGCATTCTTACCCAATGTCAAACTAGTCTACAAGAGCAAAAAAGTGGCCCTACATATTAGAACTGCTGCTAAACTAGCAGCCTATTTATGCATGTACGACTGACTCAAAGAGCTACGGGTACAACAATAGAATAAAAGTTAAGGCAATAGCCATAACAGACAATACAACACAGCAAAATATATCTTGATGTGTCAATGCCTTACCATAATGTCATCCACAGGCTGAAAATTTCTTTTGCACACTTGGACCTATGCAATAAAATAAATATCATGAGCACTTGCTTTTTTTTAAAGGAAAAAGGAGAGGTCAAAAACTCTAGATGATCATAATAAGATGCAAAAATAGAGCCCATCACCTCTGAAACCTCATGGTTGTCAAACAAGCTGTAGAATTGTACACAATAATCTTCAGTGGAAACAGCAACTAATCCAGTTGTCTGCTCAAATGCAACTTGTGTGCAGAAGCCTTCATGTTTGAGCGGAAATGGAAAAGGAGGCTGAAGATACACTAGAATATATCAACATATGGAAGTTTATCCATGAAAGATTTTCAGTAAAATAAGCCAACAAAGCATTAATGTCTGAACCGTATGGTATGACAAACCTTGATTCCCGATATGGATTTTGAGATATCCATTGTAGGCATTTTTAGCAGATGAATGTGATTATCTGAACAAGATACCTGAAAAAAAAATATGAATTAAAACTGACCTCCAAATTTCAACTAAATCAAAATGAACATCATGCAAAGTAGTACAAAGCAATAAGTAGCGTGAGAAGTAGAAATGTAGAGGATCATCAATGCTGTATAGGATAATCAGTTGCCAATAATATGCAAAATGCCTGTAGATTTTTACTAAACATGAGCTCCTTATTAAGCATATAATAAATAATGGAAAGAAAACCTCATTTTCAGTGAAAAAACAATGTATTGATATCTAAGAAGTCTCCTTAGTTAAGGTGGATTCACATTTTTGTTTGGACTTCCTCTTTGGTGTTCAAATTATCATAACAGTCTCTCGCCTCCCTGTAGTCCCACATGATTGAGAACAAGGAGTCCCAACTAAAGTGTTTTGGTTTTTTAGTTGAATTGAGCCTCACCTTGATTTCAACAACTCTAACATATAGCGCCTAGCACAGACTTCATCAGATTATGTACTCATCTATGCAAACCATATTTTTTAATCAGACTTCATTAGCACACTTAAATTAGCAATTCTAAGTGGAGGATATGTTTGGATGAGAACAAAAGCATACCACTCAACAACTGCAGCCTCAAGGAACAGCAATCAGCTTTTCTTCTGAAATTATCATGCTAACCTATCTTGAACAACTAGAGCTGATAATATTTGTTTAGAGAGGTGAATAGTAGCACAAGAACACAAATAACCGATGAGGAGTATACAGGTTACAAGAATTCCTTAACCATTTGCCTTAGCTTTCAATCTATTTACCAATCAGCATTACATTTGCAAGGAAATTACTTTAGCATATACCTAACTGAAAAGAATTATATCATGCTAATTTTGATGAAGAAGTAACATTATTGTACATTCTTTAACATTATGAAAGTTTACAATGATTTCTCTTTGTCATATTTACAACTTCTGATTGTTATTTTGACATACTATGGTCCTGTTTCTTCAATCCATCATCCAGCCAACATTAAGTTTGAACATTAGAGATGCCAATGCTAGTTTCTAAACAATGCAATCTTACAAGCATCCAAAACCAAGAGAGAATGAAATTGTCATATCCTAAAAGAGTAGAAACAATCAATTAAAGTAAAACAACATCCAATACACTGACCAATTAAAAGTAGCAAACAAAATGACTGATAGTTAGAAGTTAAAAAAAAAAGACTCACACATGAAAGGGAAGGATCTGGAGATTCTGTGAAATATAAAAGAGGTGATCCTAGCCGTGGCTTAAATTTTTTCTTTCCAGTGTCAATCTGCCAAACCACAATAACTCCTTCATTCCCACCTGATAAATATTCATCAAAGGGTATACTTTCAGATCAAGGACGGAGCATTCAGAGCTATGTAAAAGGAAAATTGAAAGACCAGGAATTTAAGCAAATAAAAGTCACTCACATTCTTTCTAAGAGTAGATGTATATTAATTACAGCCAATCAACTATCAATGAACTAATGCTAACATAGTAATCCACAAAAAAAAACTTCTAAAAGATCACAGGCAAATAAACATAGGTATGAAGTATGCACAACCTGAATACAAATAAGCGCCATCAGAGGAGAAGTGAAGAAACTTTACTTCACTAGGGTGCCAATGCCATGTTGTGCAGGAATCCGCATCGTCATTATACCTCACCCCAGGCTTTTCTTCATCGGTTGGATTCTTTGTGCCCTTGAGATTTTGTAAATTTTGAGCAAATTTCTCTCTCCCAAAATTGTACCATATCAAGATCCTTCCTGTATCATCACCTCCAGCCACCATTCTCAGAGTTGAATGGAATGCAAGACATGTCAACTTTTTTGTGTGATGTAGTTTGATCTTTTTTATTTCGCCAAACCTAAAATTCTTTGCAGGAATTCTCCAAATATGAAGTTTTCTTTTGTTTGAGATACCTAAGAACTCCCCATTTTTACTTGCATATAATATCTCTGGATTTCTGGTCTGCAAAAATTAGATACCATTTTAATATAGTTTCTCAACCTGGTCTATTAGCTCAAATTGACAATTGTGATTTTTACAATCTAATAGGACAGAATGGTAGCCATTAAATAGAGAGAACTCAAATAAAAAATAATCACGCGAGCAGCAAGCTAAAGTTCTATTATCAACCTCAGCCAGTAGTCCTCCAACAGGCTTCTGGTTTTTTAAATTGTAAATTCGGACTTGCCCACGTAATGCTTTCTTTTCACCAGCTGGTTTGTTTATGTCTTCAACTGAGATAAATGCATAAAGATTAGATCCCTCTTCAGCGCTTCCAATGGTTGATAAACTTGGAATTACCTGCACGAATGTGATATCATGCTAAGAATGCCAATTTAAAGGACATAAAAAGGGAAATTCATAAGGCCCAACCCAGATATTCACGTAAGATAAGAAAATACAAATAAATTTCATGTAAAATTAGCTCGCTGACTTCCTCGTCAAAAAATAGAACATAATCTAAACTAACTTCAGACTGATATACATATGATTATATTACACTTTTACTATAACCAAGAAACTAAAAAAGGCACGCAAAATTAACCCATTGTCGTCCCCTTTAAAACAAAAGCAGCATATTAAGCAAACTCTGCAAGATTGTTAGGATCGAGTCCCAAACCAATGTTCAAAAAAATCTCGACCGCAATCCACCTTGACGTGCAACACGACAGATGAAGCCCTTATTTTGAATCATGGTAGAAGGAAGACGAGAAGAAACTACGTGGAATGAAATTCATGCTTACCATAGAATGAATCGGAAGCTGGATCTTCACCTTCTTTATCAACTCAGCTGAGGCAAAATCCCAGTAACATATAGTCCCATCCAAGGAGGAAGTCCAGCAATAGCACGTGAACTTACTCAAAGGCGCAGCCACCGGAACTACAACGACAGAAGTGACGCGGCCAGTGTGTCCCCCCTCCAATTCCGTAATCTGAGTCACAAAAGATCGAATTTTGAACACAAAATATTATTTCCTTCCGCAAAAGAGAGACGGAAAATACAAAAAAGTTGAAATTGGTCAAGTAACCTGCATTCCGGTGGAGGTACTAAAGATGGAGACAGTGCAGCCGGTGCAGACCAAGAGCTTCTTGCCATCCTGGGAGAAGGCAGGAGGCGAGTCAACGAATCTCTGACCGCCAGCGATCATTGAGCCGCCGCCGGTGATGCTGGAACCCAGCAACGGCGAGCACGAAGAGTTTAACGTTTCAGAGTTAAAGTTTATCTCGCGGCGAGGGTAGATAAAAACAACCGAGGAGCGGCGACGGCGGCGGCTGTCGGGAGATAAAAAAGGCTGACAAAGAGTTTTAGGGTTTAGGTCCAGCGACGGCGGCTGAACTTAACTCTTCCGGACCTAACGATGAGCCAGGGTTAGAAAAAGAAATCCAAATTTTATTCTAAAATAATGATTTATTTTTTGCGACTGTTAAAAGATATAAAAATCGAGGAAAAGCATTTTTTAAAAAACGAAAGAAATTTCTCCAAAAGGAGTTGATCTAGTGATCTTTATTGATTTATTTTATGATTATTATAAAAGAGATAAATTATAGAAGATTTTATAGATTTTAATATAGTAGCTAAAATACATAAAATCATTTGAATATAAAAAAAGACTTTAAATTTACTCCATAATTAATCCATACATTATCGGTAAGTATCATCATATCTTAATAGATACGAACCTTTCGAGGGGGAGTTTTTATGATGATACAAAATGTTGGAATCTGTCAACCTAGCGATTCCTCCTAATCCGTCTTCGGACCATCATAAGAGAGGTAAATCACGATAGATCTTTGACCCTTGAGACTAATAATTAACACATAGAGAAATGATACCCTCATATTTACGAGAAATTAATCCATTATCCTATAATATAATAATTGTATATACTAACTACTAAGTCCTTTCTACATAAGTAAAAGTAAAAGGAGGAGTCTTCTCGATTGATCCCACGATTAATAAAAAGAGTAATTCAGATTTTCCACTCGCTTGCCAGTTGCCAAGGCGGGAATTCGTTCCCGCTTACGGTGGGTTGGTGTGGGGTGCGGACCCTGATTGGCGTTAAATCCCTCACGGCGACTTGGTGGCGCGTCTTCCTGATTTACCCTTGTGGGCCGGTGGAGACTCTTGAGGTCGGGCGGGCGATTAAGTGGACTAATGGTGCGATACCACTTGAATCAAAAAATCAAAAAAAAAAAAAAAAAGAGTAAATTATAATAGACTTAGTAAAGGATTAGAGCCCGTCAAAAGAAGTCGAATTGACTTATGTTTTATTAGGTAATATTTTTACTATTAATCATTCGATTTTTTTTTTTAAAAAAGAACGGAAGATGCAATCGAAAACTTTAATATATAATTAGTGTCGGAGAGAACAACAAATTATTTTTTTTAATAAATTAAATTTGGGCGATAGAAGAGCTTAAGAATAAGATTTAGGAATAATGATTTTTTTTTTGTCTAAATGAGAGATTAGATTTAGTTAACATAGATAATAAAATTATTCTAAAAAATAAAAGTTAATCTTAAAAGTCTTAAAAAAAAATGTTGAAGTGTTTATTCTCTCATATCTTTTTTTTTGCCAAAAAAAAAAAATATTGAAATGAGCGTATTTTAATTTTCTCATCATTTTAATTCTTGATTAAATAAAAATATCCTTCGTAATTTATTTCCTTTCGTTTAAAAACATTGAAATGAGCACATCATTTTTTTACGTTAAAGAATAAAGATTTATTCATTGGCATTAGACTAATCCTAAAATGATTATTCGACCCATATAATTTATTGTCATTTGACTGAGTATAATTAAAAATTGAACGGTAATGTATCAAAGAACACATCTCAAGTTTGGAATTGTTCAAATACAATACTATAATTTCATATTTATCAAATAATGCACCTTATTTCTTTTTTATCCCTCCTATCAAATGTGGATATTAAGATGGCCGGAAAAAAGATGATGTTAGAAATTTAAATCTCATATCCATTATGTTCCTAGAAATATAATTTCTATCACCATTTTTTTTTCGACTAGTTGATATTGTATGTGATGCTGTTGGAAATTTAAATCTCAATACCACTGTGTTCTTATTCTTGAGAATATAATTTCTGACATCATCATCTTTTTTCTGGGACAACTTAATATTATATGTGGTGTTGAGAATTTAAATCTCAGGATCACTGTGTTCTTGGGAATTTAAATCTCAGAATTACTGTGTTCTTAGAAATATAATTCTCAATGCTATTTTTTTTAGACGAACTTAATATTGTATATGGTACTGAAAATTCAAATCTCAAAACCACTGTATTCCTGAGAATATAATTTCCAATACCATATTTTTTGGTCAGTTTAATATTCATATTTGATGGGAGAAGTAAAAAAGGAATGAAATATATTCTTTGATAAATATGAAACTATGAGACTGTGTTTGAAAAATTTTAAATTTGAGGTGTCATCTGATAAATGGTCGAAAATTGAATCAAATAGAATATGAATATTTAAATGACCAGAAACGTTAATATATGTATATTCAAATATTAATATTTATTTTTTAAATTTTATTTTTCCATTAAAAAATTATCGGATTGAGGTGGCGTTTGGTTGATGGGTTTGGAATGAAGAAATGAGAATGAGAATAATATAGAGTGTTTGATTAATGGTCTTAGGAATGAGGGTTTGGGAATCAACAAAACTCATATCACATGGTGGGTTTGGGTTTCATTCTTGTTCGTCGTCGCCCGTCGCTCACTCGACGGTCGTTAACCGCCGTCGATCGCCCATCGTCGTCGGTCTCTGATCGTCGGCTGCCGTCGGCCGACCGTCGACCGTCGACCGGCCGCCGCCCATCGCCAACCACTGCCCGTCATCGGTCGCCACCGATAGCCGTCGGTCGCCGATCGCCGTCGATCGCCGACCGATCGCTGGTCGTCGCCGTCGGTTTGTCGGCCGTCCGATCACGGCCAGCCGAAAGGCCGTCGTTGATGGTCGGCCGTTTGATCGTCGCCGATCACCGTCGATCACTCGCATTCTCAACTTATAAATCAAACAACGTTATTGGAATGACAAAATTCATTTTCATTCTATTCTATTATTAAATTTATTTTCATTCTATTCACACCTTCCTTTGTTTGGTGCCTTCGTAAAACGGAATAAAGTAATGAAAAATCGAAATTTTAATTAAAGATTACCAAGAAAATTATAATTTAAAAAAAAAGATTTTCTATAATTTGTTTTCCTTCAGCCTAAATTAATTTACGTAGATACGATTGTTTACGGATATCAAATCCAATGAAGCTTTCCTTGATCTCATGCCGAACGCGACTTTTGCACGTGCCACTTCCTCCGTCTCCTTAATACTGCCCGCCCTCCGCTCCGCCGCCGCCGACGTCCGTCTCGTTCGGCGCGTTCATGCGCCCATCATCACCTCCGGCGCATCCGCGGACCGCTTCCTCGTCAACAACCTCATAACTGTGTACTCCAAATGTGGTTCTCTCTCCTGCGCCCGCCGCCTGTTCGATCAAGCGCCCCACCGGGACTCCGTCACCTGGAACTCTCTCCTCTCCGCCTACGCCCTCCACGGCCACTCCTCCGATGCCTTCCACCTCTTTCACCTCCTCCTCTGCTCTCCCTCCGTGTCCCCCACCCGCCTAACCTTCACTCCCCTCCTCAAGCTATGCTCCGCTTCCTCTGACCTCATCCCCACGGCGCAAGCGCTTCATTCCATGGTCATCAAGATTGGTTTCGCTTCTGATGAGATGGTGTCTAGTGCTTTGGTCAATGTATACTCCAAGTACGGTTTTTTACGAGAGGGTCGTTATATATTTGATAAAATGGAAGAACGGGATGTGGTGTTGTGGAATATCATGATCAAGAGTTACACTCAATCGGGTCTTGTCCAAGAAGCCTACCTTTTGTTTGCCGAGTTGCATCGAAGTGAAGTCCTGCGTCCTGATGATAACACTTTTTGGCACATTCTTATGGTTCACGGATCAGATGAGCTATCTGAGCAAATTCGGGCATATGGTATTAAGAGAGATTTCTTGGAAGGATTTTCTGATGTCTTAAGTCGGAACAAGTTGAGCTCTGACCTGGTCAAGGCTGGAGATTATCTTACAGTTCTGGAGCACTTTATAGAGATGAGCAGGTTGAATTTAAATTATGACAATGGGACATTTGTGATTGTACTGAGTGCCGTTGCTAATGGAGAGCATTTTGAAGTAGCCGAACAGTTCCATGGATTGATCAAGAAGTTGGGGATGTGTTCTGATGTTTCTGTATCCAATAGTCTTATAAACATATATGCTAAAATGGGTAGCTTGAATTGTGCAAGACAGATATTTGAGGAGATGGAAGAGTTGGACTTGGTTTCATGGAACACGATGATATCGGTGCTTGCACAGAATTTCATGGAGGCAGAATCTGTTGAACTTTTCACAGAAATGTTAAGTCTTGGATTGCTTCCTGATCAGTTTACTTTGGCAAGCATTCTTAGAGCTTGCTCAGGTATTAACATAACTAGTCCCTTGCATGAACAAGTTCATGGTTTTTTGCTAAAGCAAGGGCAGATTAATGACATCTTTGTATTGACTGCATTAGTTGATGCACACGCTAAGAGGGGCAGGATGGAAGAAGCAGAGATCCTCTTTAGAGGGATGGATTCGTTTGATCTGGCATCTTGTAATGCCCTACTTGCAGGTTATATAGTAAATAATAATCCTAGCAAAGCTTTAGACTTATTCAGTTTAATAATAAAAGCCTGTGAAAGACCAAATGATTTCACTTTAGCAACTGTTCTCAAAGGTTGCAGTAAATTAGTTGCTCTTGAACAAGGACAGCAAGTCCATGCATTTGCAATAAAACTTGGTTTTGTTTCAGATATATGTGTCAGCAGTGGCATACTAGACATGTATGTTAAATGTGGGCATGTCAAGGATGCAACTTCAATCTTCAGTGACATCTCGACACCAGATGATGTTGCTTGGACTGCAATGATCTCTGGATGTGTGGAGAATGGAGACGAGGAGTATGCCCTTAATTTGTACCACCAAATGAGGCAGTCTGGGGTCAGACCTGATGAATATACTTTGGCCTCACTAATTAAGGCTTGTTCTTGCTTGGCTGCATTAGGTCTAGGAAAGCAAATACATGGAAATGCTATAAAGCTTGGTCGTTCAACTGACCCTTTTGTAGGGACTGCTGTATTGGATATGTATGCAAAATGTGGAAACATCGAGGATTCTTTGTGTCTATTCGTGAGGATGATACCCACAAATATAGCCTCCTGGAATGTTCTGTTACTTGCTCTTGCCCAACATGGGAAAGGAAAAGAGGCTCTTAACCTTTTCAAGGATATGATGTCGCAGGGCTTTCAACCTGATAAGATCACACTTTTAGGTGTCCTCTCGGCTTGTAGCCATTCAGGGTTGGTCTCCGAGGCATATGGATACTTTAACTCCATGCATAAAGATTATTGCATTGAGCCTGAAGTAGAGCACTATTCTTGCCTTGTGGATGCCCTTGGTCGTGCAGGTCTTCTTCGGGATGCAGAAGAGATAATGGAGACAATGCCTTTCAATGCTTCAGCATCCATGTATAGAGCACTGCTTGGTGCTTGTAGGATTCAAGGAAACATGGATATTGGACGAAGGATCGCAACTAGGCTTTTGGAGCTTGAACCACTCGATTCTTCTGCATATGTTCTTCTTTCAAATATATATGCTTCTGCAAATAGATGGAATGATGTAAACAAAGCCAGAAAAATTATGGCAAACATGAACATCAAAAAGGATCCAGGCTATAGCTGGATCGAGGTGAAGAGCAAGATTCATTTATTTGTAGCAGATGATGTATCTCATCCTGAGATAGCTGCAATATACCAGGAGCTAGAAGATTTGATCAGAAGAATCAAAGACAAGGGTTATATCCCTGATACACATTGTGTGCTTTTAGATGTCCAGGAAGAAGAGAAGGAGCGAACACTATACTACCACAGCGAGAAGCTTGCAATTGTTTATGGTCTTATAAGTACCCCAGCATCATCAAGAATTCTAGTGATAAAAAATCTTCGGGTTTGCGGGGATTGTCATAACGCAATCAAATATATATCGAAGGTTGCAACAAGGGAAATTGTTTTAAGAGATGCAAGCCGGTTTCATCGTTTTAAGGATGGAACATGTACTTGTGGAGACTTTTGGTGACCATCATTTCTTTTTTTTCTTTCTTGAATGGTACCTTCTTCTGTCCTTGCACATTACAGTTTTAAATTGAACTTATGAATGTCTCTTTCTTTGATAATGACATGTGCAGTTTAACTAAATGGCAGATGGAATGAACAGTATTCATGAAGCACAAACAAGATCACTTTATTATATGGAGTTCACATGAGCTGGGGTTGACTCGTAAATAGTTGGGCTACTACTGCTGCTGCTGCTGATGGTGGTGGTGGAGTTGGGGCTGATTCTTTGCTATGGCATAATACACCTAAAGACATTTGCAGTAGAATTTGGGTATTCTGAGGCCTTGTTTCTGAAGATAGGAGAGAAGGGAAGAAAGACGGATATAAAATGAAGAGAAAGAAAGGTAAGAAAATATTAATAAGACAAAAATACTTTCACCCTTTTCCTCGAATCATTTCTCGTGAACAACCCAAATCCTCTCCATATTCCCACTAGAGTTGTTCAGTTCCCAATTTTATTGCTTTACAACTTGACTAAAGGGTCGGTATAACAATCAAGTAATATTTTCTGAAGATTCTTGGCATTACTGTTATCTCAAACGTGCTATTTGAGATCCACTCTTGTTCAGCTGATAGAAATGCATGTATTTTGGTTGATCACCGCAGATATTTGTCATACATTAGAGGCCAATGCAAATGGCAGATAAGGGTGGCACAGAATTTGGTTCGGGTAAGCATAGAATTGGATTGATGGACCTCCACAGAGGATATGAACTCAAACGCTGAGCTGTTGCTCGATGCTTGCAGGTGTATCTAAGGAACTCTGAACTGATTTAGTGATCATTCTGAGTACCACCCAATTCTTTTGAAGTAAGTGCCAAAAAGGATTATTGAAATTTTATGTAGTGGAACGAGTTAAGAGCACTATAATATAATGGAAGCAGACTTGATTTTTTTCACTATGGCATGGTCGCTCCACATTGTTCCTTTCCAGTCGGCAACAAATTTTGCTTTCATTGCATTTTTAAACTTAGCCAATAAATTTTGCCTCTTATTTTTGTTTATTTTGATTTTAAACTCAGCTAATAACCTGGATTGATATTCATTAATGTTATCATCAGTGCCGGTGAAGGGCCTCGAATCTGAGCACGCCGAAACTCCAGCTGCCGTCGAGGGATACACCGGTGATCCAATGAAAGATGTGGCAGAGCAACAATGGCCTGCAGTCCTTTGAGGTGCAAGGATTCAAGGACTTGAGCTTCGTCGAAGACTCAGCTTCAAAAATCAAAATGCTAATTTATATATTTAGACCTGGCATGGATTGAAGAAGAATAAACACAATGATACATGGGTTGGTTAATGGTGATGCAATAGAACAGTTTGTTTTCTTATCTTTGTGGAAGCAATGATCTTGTTGTATAACTGAAGAAGTGTATAGCTAATAAACATGAGATTGACCGGTTCCATACTATAAAATTCTCGACTTTACAGTTTGACTAGAAAATAACTGAACTAATCTATGGTTTGCTCGAAATAAACTTTCAATATTCGCTCATTTATCTATCTATAGTGTCTAATTTTATTTGTGAAAATTCAATATTTGAGAGTGGGAGTTTTGATAAATTTTAGAGTGTATTTGGTTCAAATTTTCATATATAATCTTGATTATATAATTACTAAATTATCATATATAATTACTAAATTATCATATATAATTTCGAAATTTAAAAAAATATTTTTTCGAGATGACGTGGTTTAAATTATATATTTCATTATACTTTACATTAGATAAATTTTATTATTTAAGAATCATTTAATATTTAAATTAAATTAAATTAAATTATATAATCAAATAGATTTTTAATAATAATTTTAAATCAAACGTCTCTCGTGTGTAAATAAAATTTATCTCATGGGTAAAGTCAGATGGTTAGTACAATTCAGATTTACATCAAGAGAGAAAAAATCAATCCTTTGTGTTTGTGGGAGTGTATGTTTTACATTATGTTAGATAGCAATACGGTCATATGTAAATAAAATTTATTTCCATGGACAAAGTCAGATAGTTAGTATAGTTTGATTTGCACCAAGAGAATGAAGATCAATTTTCTATATTTATAAAAGTGTCTGCTCTTCGTTGTGTTAGATATCAATATGGTCAAAGATTAATCGTGATTTATCTCCATCGTTTCTTTCATTTAGTTATGGAGTCAACCACGAAAAATAGATAGAGTGAACACATTACTTTTGCACTAAATGAAATTTTCTTCGAAAGAGCTTTCACTCAGTTTTCAGTCATTGCTTCCTCCCCTCTAACTTAAAGAGAAGCTCTCTTCTCTCTAGGATTGCCCCAGAGGAAGGATAGTTGGCGGTTGCCTAGGAAACTATTTTTCGAGCTCTAAGCAACTCCGATGTTCCTCTTCGAAGTAGCAGTGTTCCTGTGTGCACTTGGTGTTCTCCGATGGATGTCTTCCTGCCAGTAGGACACTCCCGAACTAGTGCATCTCTAACAAGGCAAGATTGTGCAGTATTTGGGCGAAGCTCAAGCTAGGAGGTCAGTACGATGGCAGTTTTGTGCATCGGCCATAGCTCAACTTAGTAAGTGTGGTACGCGTTGTGTGGGTTGCGCGTGTGCACAAGGTATGTAGGCATTGAAGGTTTGATTTTGCTTCGTTTCTCTCGTGGTTTTCTTGCACGTTAGTTTCCTCCAAGGTTTCCAACAGCAACACAGATTTCCTGATTGTTTTCTGTGATTTCTTACACTTTCCAATGATCACTGGAGCTCATCTCAGCCAGGGAAGAAGGAGGGGCAGATAGGATGAAGTGGTAGGTGGGTGGCAGGCTTTTCGGCGCTGCAACAGCCACCTTGGCAGAGTACACGCCTAGAATTTTCCATTTTGGTAGGGCAGTAGGGTGAGATTTGTTGTTAACTCTTGTCCTTTCATTAAAATGGCAAGGAAAAGGTACAAACACACACCAAACAGGGACAATAACCACTCAATAGTGGGCACATCTCTTCTAGAGGTGGCCAACGTCCTTGAGAGGGGCAGAAGCTGCAAGAAAGTCCGCTAACAATGCTATCATGGCACTTGCTTTCCAGGTAGCACCACAAGGTTGTGTGGAGGTTGTTGCTATCCAAGCTAAGTTGGTCGATGATGTGGCGAGGGGTCGTTGACATGGCTGAGGGTGTTGATGTGGCAAAGGGTGATGAGGTGGCAGAAGGGGTTCGTTGTCCTGTGGAGTGTGTTGCAGTGGAGATGGCGCTGTCGACTGGAGAAGGAGCCATGGCTGCTGGAGCACCGCAGGCGACTAATCCCAGTAGACACTTCATTGAGGGAGGGTATGGATGTTGTGCAGAAGGCGGGGAAGCCCAAGGAGTGGGCTGAACTTTTTAGGGATAACATGAAAAGACAAGCATGACCTCACCTCCTTGCAAGCAAGAAGAAACAAGCAATGACTCTCCTAGAAACGAAGCTCGCGGAGGAGTGTCTTGCTCCTATCTTTCGTCATCATTTCATTGGTATGAATTTTGTTCATAATTTTGATTTTTCTAACCGTGGGCATATCTTGATTCTAACCGTGGTATGAATTGTTCCGCCACCTCAATGGAGGTCATTGAGGTGGTGGAACAATTCATACATTACCGACTTCATTACCATATCATCAAAAGGACTTTCTTGGCGACCTTCGTGTATGCCCTTTGCTCAATCGTCGGTCGTTGTCCACTTTGGGACTCTCTCCTATGTCTCAGCGAGAGCATTCTTGAGCCTTGGGTTCTCATGGGTGATTTTAACTTCATCTTGATCGTTGACAATAAAGAAGGTGGTCTACCAGTGACCAACTATGAAACATGGGATTTTGATCTTCTTGTGAAAGCTCGGGGGCAAATGGACCTTCATTCTGTAGGATGCCACTTTAACATGGACAAATGGTATGACCTCTTCTAAACTTGATCGAGCATTGGTCAATTCCCATTGGTTTTTAGAGGATTATGATAATATTGCGGAGCTCACCCCGCGGGGGTACCTCTCCGATCACTCTTGTTGCATTGTAAAGCGTGGGAGCATAGAACTAGAAAACCCTTCAAATTCTTCAACGTGTGGACCTTGCACAGCGAGTTTCGCAACTTGATGGAGGGAGCCCGTCCTCAGCTATGCGCAATTTGTCCTAAAAGCTAAACTAACAAGACTTAAAGGGAAGTTACAGGAGCTCGATCGACTCCACTTCAGCCACATCTCTTAGCGGACCAAACGTGCAAAGGAGGAGCTAGAACGACAACAAGGGGCACTGCTGGAAGTAGTTGAAGATGCCTTGGGCCTAGATAGCAGCCTGGGGCAAGCTGCAAGCCATGCATGGGTTGACGACACCCCGTGGGGGTTGGGGGGGGGGGCGGACAATGGCGTCTTGAGTCTGGACAATTGCTTGGGTGCCCTATGGGGGTTGACAACGCTCTGCGTAGGGCTGACAATGACACCTTGGGTTCGGGTAGTGAGTTGAGCTCCGTGTGGGGGGCTAACAGTGGTGCCCTAGGTCCGGATAGTGGCCTGGGGCGTGTTCCAAACCAGGCACGGTGTCCACCAGACCTCCATGGTGTGGTGAATCACAACAACTGAAGGAACGCAATTATTACCATTACAAAAACATCCGACAAAGCAACCACCAACCTTGGAGAGGTGGCAGCAAAGTTGTGGGCTATTTTCCAACAGCTATTGGGCATGGATGAAGGTTGTCGGACACTAGACAACTTACAAATGTCTGAGCAACACCTCACAGCGGGCCAGGCAGTAGCCCTTGTGAGGGCAGTCACTGCTAACGACATTTGGATAACACACTTCTCTATAGGTGGTGACAAAGCCCCAAGGCCCGTTGGTTTCAACTCAAAGTTCTATAAGGCAGCATGGGAGACCGTTAGCTCAAATCTCATTGGGGCGACGCAAAAAATTTTTAGGTCGAGCCAACTCCTTAAGCAATGGAACCATACGCTCATTGAATTGGTTCCGCAAGGCCAATTATACTCTCACGGTACATGACTACTGCTCGATTTCTTGTTGCACTATTTTTTACAAGATTATATCTAAGATTATGATAACAAGGCTTGTGAAGGTAGTGGGAGATTTGATGGATCCAGCTCAAGCAGTCTTTGTGCATGACCACTCCATTGGGGAGAATATCTATTTAGCCCAAGAACTCCTTTGGAAGTATGTTAGGAAGTATATTTCTCCTCGTTGTACACTCAAGGTCGACCTCCATAAGGTATTTGATACAGTATATTGGGATTTTCTTATGGCGACACTTGTCGGTTATGGTTTTCTCCGATAATTTTGTGATTGGATCAGTGAATGCATCTCTATCGTTACCTACTTCATTAGCATAAATGGCTCCATCCATGGACACTTCGGTGCTTGATGAGGTCTTCGCCAAGGTGACCCCTATCCCCCTTACTATTTGGATTATGCTTGGAAGTCTTTCCTAGGCAATTGAAGATGGTCTCACAAAGGAAAACTTTCACTACCATCCCATGTGTGAGGCAATTGGCATCACCCACCTTGCATATGTTGATGACCTATTAGTCTTCGTCCGAACGGATTCCTCAACCCTTACGGAGATAATTGGTGGCCCATGCCATCAACGCACCATGAGACACACAGTGATAGGCAATGGAGGCTAGTGGCCTATGCCATCAACGCACCATGAGGCACGCAGTGATAGGCGGATGGGCAGCCCTCTACATAGGGCCGACGGAGGTCAGTGGTGCAAGTCATCAACACACCATGGGGCACCCATTATGTCGACAAATAATCCCTTGCGCGAGGGGGGGGGGGCCATGACGGAGGCTCATGGTGCAGGTCCCCAACGCACCACGGGCCATATGGGGGTAGGTCGACAGGCAAGTCCCCGTGGAGGCCTGACGAGGGTCCATGATGCAGGCTGGCAACGCACCATGGGGCATACAATGAGAGACAGACAAACATACTATGGATAGACAAGGACTATGGAGGCTCGTAGTGCAAGCTGCCATCACAGTATGGGCCACTGGCAACAGGTGAGGCAAACAACCCTCCATGGAGGGCCGACAGATGCCCGCAACACTGGCCATCGCCGCACCAAGGGTTGCAGGGCACCATGCGGATTTGCAACCCCACACGAGGGGCATACTGCTTCTTCCAACTGTGCGGTATGATGGCACACTGGGCTACGACAGTGTGGCAGCGGAGCATCATGCCGAAGCACCACTTCATTTATTGGCTGGCTGCACATGGGAGATTGCATACCACGTACCGTATGACGTATGAGCCAAAGAAGGAATGCACACTATGTCACCATGCAGAGAAATCTAATGTCCACATCTTCTTCTGATACCCGTTCACTAGGCATTTACGGGATATTGTGCGGACGTGGCTATATATTTGGCCCTAGATACACTCGATGTCATGTCTATTTTAGGCTTTTCGATATGAGATGCACGGGAAAGGACACTACAAAAGACGCGCAATTTGATTATTTTTTATTTAATATTTCTTATATGATAGACTCATAATCAAAGTCATTTTGAGGATCACGAATTTAGTATTGAGAGATTGTTCTTCGAAATACAGATTCACGTCTATCATTCTTTAGATGTATAGTTCTGATAGATTTTCTCATATTTTCATATATATATATTTACCTTTCAAAAAAAGAAAAAAAATTGCTTCATGTCCGAGATACTTCGTAAAAGTCATATCTTTTCAGTCGCATCCCCTCGTGATCTAAGCCGTCGCTCGAGCTCCGAATCGGCGCTTCTACCCCCTCGGTCACCATTTCGCGGAAGAAACCTCGGCGGCGCCTCCGAATCCCCAACCCTAAAGCTCCCGGAATGCTGTGAGCTGATCGACCCTCCTCCGTCGCCCTCTTCGCTTGATCCATTCGCTAGCCGCAAGGATTGAGAATGATCCTGCCCGTGGTGAAGCTCGGGACGTTGGTTCTGAAAACCGTCTGCAAACCCATCGCCAACAGGCTCAAGAAGGAGGCTGGTCGTCACCCTAAATTTCGCCGGCTTATTGTCAACCTCGCTCAGGTCTGTTAGCCATGATATTTTCCATTTATGTAGGGATTCTAGATTTAGGGGTACATTCTTTTTCTATCGAATGCGTTCTTAGATGTGTGATTATTCCTCTTTCTTGTCTACCTAATCATGGAACTGAGCGGACTTGTTCAAATTTTCGTCCATAGATTGAAACAGACGATCGTTTTATAGGATAAGTGACGCCATTGGTTTGAGGTAGAGATATCCTGATTTCCTGAGACAATTTGTATATAAAAAAATATGATGCATCAAGAAATGAAATTCATTGCTAACGAAGTGATTGCAGTCGTGATTTTGTTTTTCTCCTTTAGGGAAACAGCCTATCAGATTTCTGTTGAAACGATTCAAATGTTATATTTAGATGAATGAACAGAACAAAAGCAGGGGAACCTACCAACTACACGGCTTACAAGAACTAAGCCAAGAAAAGTTGATTGAAAGAATAATTTGTGGAAATGACAAAGTCATTGGAAGTTAACATGGTTCTCATATCCCAGATATGCATTAGAAAATCATATCATGTCAATGTTTGTGGTGATGCTATTCTATTGGGTAAAGATTGGAGCTGGTAACTGCCAACTTAGCTACTGCAAAATGAGTTCCAAAGCTATCGAGTCAGGACACAGGAAACTGATAAAGGTGATCCTGTTTGTCGATTGGCTGCTTTGTTTGCCAAGGACTTTAGAGTAGCAACAAAATGTGGATTTTAGCGAGATTAAATTCCCAAATCGGTCAGGTCAGTTTCTTTTCACATCCAGGTCCAATAGCAGTAAATACTAATTAGAAAAGAAAATTGCAAAAACTTGCATATTTTATCTTAAAAAAAGCTAACATTCGGTTTGAGATTTGATTTATCTGAATAAAACTGCACATGCTTGTCCAAAGCCAAGTAGGCAGAAGGGGAATGCTTTTGTTTAAGTGACAGGATGCAAGATTCTCCTTCTAAGAACAAAGATAGGTTGTCACGTAAGGCATTTGCTTGTTTTTTTTCCCCTTCAGGTTTTACAATTTTTTCCGACTTTTATAAAGTTTTGTTCATATTTTTTACATAGTAAATCTAATTTTTTTAATTAGGTTTAGTTTGACCAAACTAACTCTAACTTGATTTTTTTATTAATATTTGGCAGGAATTATAACCAGATTTACATTTCTTAGTTTAGTAAATTTGCCCTAGATTCAAAATATATTATATATTAATATTTGACTACTATTTGAATCGGCTTCTCATATCCAAATCTGGTGCCAAACTGTAGCTAGTAAATTCCCAATTTTCTTTTTGGTTGAGCTAGATTTCCATTTTTTTTTCTCACCTCTAGTCCTGGTATCTCCAACTCTTCTATGTCTCGATCTGGCTTCCTTTTATATAGTGGCATGCAGGTCTATGATTTTGTGCCTTTTCTATAATTTTCATGATGTATCTAATATACATATAGGAATCATAGTTATGGTACTTGTTTATTATGTTCCATATGCACTAACATTAGTGTAACCATGTGTTGTTGCATCTTGACTTTAACAGACCAATCACCGCATCACAACAAATGTACAACGACGAATTTATGGTCATGCTACCGATGTTGAGATTCGACCATTGAATGAGGAGAAAGCTGTTCAAGCTGCTACAGATCTTATTGGAGAACTTTTTGTATTTTCAGTATGTAGCTACCCTAAATTTTCTTTGACTATATGAAGCTTTATGGGATAGTGGGATTATTATGTCGTATGAAGCTGTTGATTTTCTTATTTGCCTTCGATTTCATTTTATAAATTATATCCTTGCAAAATTTAGAAAATGATATATATGCTATTATAACTAATATACACTAGTCAATCATATGACTTGTTATATTGACATTTTAATTTTCAATTGAGATTAAGATTTTTCAGAACAAGACAAGATAAACTTTAACTTCATGAAAACTAAGTTTCGAGTGTCTATGAATTTTTTATTTCTTGTACGATTTAATTAATATTCATAACATTTAACTGCTAGTTGAATACATGGTTTGAAATTTTGTACCAAGTCAGGGTTGCAATTCTCAGTCAGAATCATGCGGGAGGTTCTGATATATATTTGGTTGGCAATCAGCTTTCCATTCCCTCAAAGAGGGAAAAATTGAAAATTGCTTTAGAAATTGACTGTTATTGGATTGTTTTATGCTTGATTTGTGTTTTTGTGCTTTTCAAAGCTAGGAATTATTTGCATAAGATAACGTGTTATTATTATTATTATTATTATTTTCATGATTTCTTGTGTTCTAATGTACAGATGTAAAAATGTACTTCTATATTTATAATCAAGAATCAGAATCACCTTTACAACTTTGGCTAATTAGGTGGCCGGTGCTGCTCTTATATTTGAGGTGCAAAGAAGTGCAAGATCAGAAGCTAGAAAAGAGGAAATTCGCAGGCAGGAAATTCAGGTATATATTTATATATGTAAATTTAAATTTATTTTTAACATGGCTTTTCCATTTTATGCAATAATATGAATAAGACTTTCAAGAGATAATTAAATTGATAAACAGGTTAAGAGAATCCATACACAGAGAGAAGTCTAGTGACCTGCTTTTGTGGAATGCCTAATAAGAAAGAACTAAGAATCAACAATCTGTACATATTAGTCTGAGCTGCTAAAAAAAACCAATTGACTAGGCCATCAGCCTTGACCGATTGTTTTAGTTTTGCTAACTTAAAGAGAACACTTTTCCTGTTTCCTAGAAATAAGAAGCATAAAGCTAACTGATTGCTTTTCTACTTTTGCTTTTCCCGTGTTTGTTTTACTGCTTGTTCGTCTTATTTTCACATGGATGAACTTCCTTTGTCGAGATGGATTTATGAACCATTTCATTATCTTCCCTCTAGAATCTAATTTTGATCCTAGAAAACAGTCTCTAGCTTGAGTTGGACATGCATGCCAAGCGGACGTGTAAGACTAAAAAGTTATTGCTTGATCCTCCCTGTTCTGCAGTTCAGAAAAACAAGAAACTTGACATAGAACTCTGTTAGGCAAGTCCATATATACAACAGCATATGTAATCGGCCGAATACAACAAATGACCGACTGCTTGATTGAGTCTGTTTAGTCAAACCGACTTCAATCGATCGGTTTGACCTTAACAATTGCAGCGAGTTCAATGCTAATCAGCCAGAAAACAATGTTCTCTTCTCCAGCCATAGGCTCCTCCTACATGAATACATATAAAAGATGCTCTTACAGAAAACAGTTTAATATTTTTATTATTCAGGCTAAATGATATGGTTGGAATTTGGTTTGCATGCTTGACCTGAAAGCCCTCCGCTTGTTCTCTTTTGAAGGCTGTAAAACAGAAAGAGGAGGATCTATTGAGAGAAGTAGAACAACTCAAGCAGAAGCTGAGTGAGATTGAACAGCTCGCCAGAAGCCGAGGTCTTTCAGGAATCTTCACTTTGAGGAACGGCCATTCACCCGAAAACACCAAACCAGCAACACCTGCTTGATCTCTTCGACCTTGTTTCTGCCAATTGAAATGTTACTTCACCGGATTATTTGCTGACATTTAGCTGACGCATTTTCGCAACTATTATGTTACATATTTTTTTTTATTTCTTACCTTTTCGATTGGATTCTGGGATGCTCTAATATTGCTCTTATGGCGTGCCAGATCTGGGACAATATGAGGGATAAAACCCATGATTGGCTTCTGGTATATCGAATAAAAGATTTTTGATTCTGAAGAGATTGCAACTTATTTTGAATGTGAGCAACTGCGACAAATCATGAAGGTTTTGTAAAAATGGATTGTTCCTTGCAATTGTCATTAGGAAATTTGGATGAAATCTCTTATTTAGCACTTGCCTTTGTTCCATCATGACTTTGATTCTCGGATTTACTTCAATTTTTGATGATATGTAAGGATCATTTATGTCATTAGTTTATTTATTTTAACAAGAGGAGAGAGACACATTTCCATAGGACTACCAACAAACCGAAACAAAACGAATAACGATGAGACGAGAACAAGCGAAGGGAACTGGAGAATTCCGAAATCGGCGTGCCTCCCAAATCAGTGGTCTCCTCCGCCGGCGCCGCCTCCGGCGTCTGGCAGCCGTCTGATCGCAGCTCGGTGGATCCCTTTCTCCACTTCCTCAGGCTTCTTACAGCTTCCTCTGCCTGCCGCGCGCATTCGCCTGAAGCTTCTCGCGTCCTGGCACTGCCCTCCCCGATGACTGTATTCTCGCTCGTCCTCCTCACCCACTTCGCCGTCGTCTCTGGTCTCGTCTACGACGTCATCGTCAGCACCCAGGACCGATACGCCGGCACTGTACACCATCGAAGGCCCCTCCTCCTGGTTAATGTTCGCCTCGGCTGCGTCCGCCTCATCCTGATGGACCTTGCCCTAGACCGCAACTGCACCCGCAGCGTACGCCTTTCCTTCACTTCCTTCGGGATCCTCGCCGTGATCACCTCCTACATCATGTGCATACTCTTCATCCGCATCCAGATCTCCACATACCTTTCGTGATGAGTTGATGAGGTGCTATATTCTCGGGGCTTTCCCGTCCCTGTTGGATATGTGATGAGTAAGTGCTCTGTCAAGCTCTTTCTGTTATACATGGTGCTTCGTGGCGTTAGGCGTTAGCATTGACTGTCGTTTGTTGTGATTACTGACTTCGGTTTTGCTAGATTCTCGTGAAATTTATACGAAATTGCTATTGTTCTGATACTCGATAAGGATAGCTTTCACCTTCTTCTTGAATCAATTTGTGTTGGGGGATTTTGATACTTGCTTAATGGTTGCATAAACTCGACTGATACTACTGGTACTTTTTCTACCTAATTCCCAATAGAAGAGTTAGCAGGTGACCCGTGACCCGTCCCCAAAACACCTGGTTCAGCCAAAGGGGAAAAGGAGAAACAGTTCGGGCGAGAGTTAGACGAAGCCATTGACACGGGCGAGAGTTATCAGAAGCCATTGTTACGGGCGAGAGTTATCAGAAGCCATTGACACGGGCGAGAGTTATCGGAAGTCATTGACACGGGCGAGAGTTATCGGAAGTAATCGACACGGGCGCAAGTACCAGGGGTTATCGGCACGGGCAAGTAGCGAGAGCTATCGGCACGGGTGAATGCTAGAAACAAGGGACGCAGGTGGAAAAGAGGCGGAAGGCACTCCGTTAACAGAGGACTAGGAACTGGTTCAACTAGGCAAGTCCAGAAGCCAATGGGATGGAGGAAGGGTCAACTCAACCTAATCGACGCGAAAGAAGTTTGGTGCAGGAAAAAGGAGAATTGGTTCGGTTTAAGGAGAAACCCTAAGGCTAGGTCACCTATGGTATAGGGGCTTAAGTTAACTTCACCCAAAGCAGAAGGGTGAAGGAAACAGTTTAACCTCATCGCCTGAAAAAGTAAAGGGAAAGGTGCTATGCAACGGCTTGGGGGCCCCACGCAATATTCAGGGGAGTCCTCGTTCCTCATATTTGTAACAGAATTATTCTCCAGGAAGAGGAGGTGGCCACGTGTACGATGGAGATAATCCAGGACGTTGCGATGAAGGAAGTGGAAGATAAAAAGGAGGAGAGCAAGGAAAGAAAGGGGATCGATCCACAATCATTGGCATCCAGCAAGAGGGAAGAGGAGACGAGAGAAAAAGAAGAACGGTCTCGCCGGAGAAAGAGGACGGAGATCTGCTGTTTGTTAAGTCTCTTGTATTTTCCTCATCTTGTAACATCATTGTAAGAGGTCCTTTCTCCTCCACCTTCTAAACTTACTTTCCGTAAGGAGGATCTTCATAGTGAAAGTGCTTAGCACCGATCCGTGAGAAACCTCACCCGTGGAGTAGGAATCCTTATTCAACCACGTTACATCCCGTGTCTGAATCTCGATTCTTTGGTATCGGGTTTTCGTTCGTCTACTTATTTTCTTATTCTTTCTTGATCGGCTGCGGGAAAATATTCGAGACCTCCTCTCATCGCGCCTTGAAAAACGGAGCGAACGGATTTTCCCGACCACGCATCAATTGGCGCCATTAGGAACATTTGTGACGTTGAGATGTAACCGAAGAAATGCAACAACTGATATCTCTGCGGCGAGGAGCGCCCCATCACCCTTCTACCATCGCATGACTAAAGGCCTTAATTGATGATGCTATCACGAAGCCCTCGCTAGAGAAAGGATAAGGACCGGATATCTGCATCCGCACTCGGAACCTTCTTCTAGAGATCCCCTCCGTAAATGCCTCCTCCCTCTCTGTACCGCCCGTGATGTGTTGCGAGGCGGACTCGGAGGAAGAACACCCTGTATCTCGCCTTCACCCAAACGCCACGGAGGAACAGGGTGAAAGTCAATCAACCAGACCTCCCGGAATTCTACGAGCCTAGCCCTTCACGATGGACATTCTTTGGAGCTCCTCCATCCTACTTCCCAAATCCTCAGTGCAGTAAGTACGATAGTTCGACGGATCCGGATCAGGAAAGCACATATCACAATTCGATGGAGCGGCCTCGCTTCATCATATTCCGACGCTCTCAAGTGTCGAGTCTTCCGACCACGATTGGTTCTAGCGAAAAGTGGTTCACTACTCGCCCCGGGATCTATCACCTGTTTACGACTTCCGAGAATGTTCGATCGAGAATTTGTCACCGTATAGGCGTATAAGCAAGACGCCTCTATGTTAATGCATATCACCCAGGGACCTTCAGAATCCCTTAGGGGGTATATCCATCGATTCACCTCAGCGGCTAGGGGAATCCCCGCAGCCCGATCTGAATCCTTCCGAGGTGCCATTCAAAGACTTTGAAGGAGGGCCGTTCCTTAGTTCCTTCTTTGAGACGACTACGGATAGCTATGAAGAGCTCGAGCCGTGCAGCATTTATCCGCAAGAAGAAGGATTAAAGGTGATGAGAGCGAGCGAATCGCCGGATCCCAATGAAAGGGCTCGTCCATTGTTCCTCAAGCTCCTCCGCGGCGAGTATACAAGACCTTTTCTAAGACGAGTCTCGAGGCCTCGACCAATGCTCCAGGAGTTCGCCCGCCCCACCATTGCAAATCATGGCTCAGAAGTGTTTCCTCTGTGAGGACTTGGAAAGAACGTGAAATGGAGTTCTACGATCAGCGAGTGCTCTTCTGGCGACCCTTGGGACATAGAGGATCCCGCGTAATCCCCGATCCGTTCTTTTGCCAATATCATACAGAGTACGGTCCACGTGCAATCGATGTTTCAGCGAAGAACTAGATCGCCTCCATGCTATATCCGATTGAGGTATCGTCGAGGAACACGCGGCGAGGCCCCCCCGAACCAACGCCGCCGTCCGGTCGATAATCAACAACCTCGGGTCACTTTCCCCCAAACGCCGTCGAGAGGTGGTCTCCCAAGAAGGCCCATCGGTGAGGCCCTTCCTCGCCAGATGACCTTCCCCTCGGGAGTTATCCGTGTGATAAGGAGGACCTCTTGTGAGGACTCTAACCGCACGAAGTCATCGCCGTCTTATGGAGAGTTTGGCCATTGTAATCGGCCAGATCATGCTGGCCGCCCGTTCGTTCGGGCGGAAGATCTGCAGGTGTTCTCACGCCTCATCTGACGCCTTGGTTATCCGTATATCCTGCTAATTATGAAGTGGCGGTCTAGTTGGTGATTCGGGAGTTCTCACAACATCCTCTTCCAGAGGCCTTGGCGGTCTGCTGGAAATGTCCACTAGAAGATGTGTCCACTCCTTTTTGGATTCGCAGGCATATGGTCCACCAATAGCGATTTCATCGCTTTAACTCGGGTGAAAAGCCCCGAAAAACTAGTATAATCCTTTCCTTATCGTGGATGCTCCATCCACTTATAACGCTATTCTTGGGCGCCCTTTCCTCACCCTTTTTCAGCCGTGGCTTTCCGTACCAGAGGTGAAATTTCCAGGTAGACAATTGGTGGGAGAAGTTCGTGGAGAAACGAAGGCCTCCGAGCATGTGAAAATGGTTCGGAGACGATCAAAGAAGGCCCGAAGACCTAAAGGCAAAGCGTCATCGCTACTGACGTCTGCGTCTGGAGGAATCTCCCCCAGTGATAAGATAGAGGAGGAAGTGGTGGAGATCGCTCGGGAAAGGCCACACGGATAACAATGATGATTGGATATCGAAGAAGAGTGAGAACATCTTTGCAAGAGATGTGCATGATCTCACGGTATCCATCCTCAAGTAAGCGGAACACCACCTCAACATCATTAGAGAGCGCAGGCCCAAATGTAAGAGGCTACATTTTGGACCCGAGAAAGACAAGATCATAGTTGAGGAAGTGGATAAGCTACTAAGCGGCCTGTAAAGGAAATCCAGCTCGAATGAGTTTCTAATGTAGTCTTGGTCCCCAAGCCTTCGGGCGATGGAGGATGTGTATCGATTTAGTGATTTTGAATAAAGCATGCCCTAAAGATCGCCTTGCCTCGTTGATCGATTGGTGGATTCTACCGTAGGATATGAAGTGGTTTCACGATGGATGTCTATCGTGATATCATCAAATACCTTTAGTAGAAGAGGATCGAAAGAGGGTTAGCTTTGTACTCTGGGGATTATATGCCTACGTGGTCATGCCGTTGATTGAAGAACGCCGGGGATACATATCACTTATGGACAAAATTTTTGCGAGGGAAGAATGTGGAGGTCTCGTGGATGACATCTGGTCAAGTCGAAGGTCACTCGATCTAGTCAAGGACTTGAATGAGACCTTCGCTACGTTAAAGGCGATTTAATATGAAGCTAAACCCTAACAAATGCTTGTTCGGTGTAAAAAGTGGCAAGTTCTTGGGGTATATTGTGGTGAGAAGGGGTTGCAAGCCAACCCGAGAAGGTGAAGGCCTTATGCGACATGAAATCACCTCTAATCTGCGAGACCCGAGGTTAGTGGGCGGGATTGTTTCTTTATCCCGATTCATAGCGGATCGGCGGATAAAGGGCTACCTTTCTTCAAGATCTTCGCAGAAAGCTCTAAATTTCGTGGGACGATCAATGTGAACAAGCTTTCCAGAGTTGAAGAGATATCCGCCGGACTTATCTTGGCTAAACCAATACAGGAGAACCACTATGGATGTATCCGCCGTCTCGGAAGCCGTTAGTTAGATATTCTTGCTGAAACAAGAAGGTTCTCACCAAAGAACCCTATTTACTATACCACGTATTATTCGAAGGGGCGGAATTCCGTTATCGGAATTAGAAGGCAGCTTATATCTTAGTGCTTAACCGCCGCATGTCGAGGCCGTACTTTTGGCTCATCCTATCACCGCTTTAACACACAAAGAATTGGGCAAGGTCGTCACTAAGCCAAATTTCTCGGGAAGGTTAGCGAATGGGTGGTAGAGCTAAGCGAGTATGATATACACTACCAACCTCAAGACGGTCATCAAGGCCCAAACACTGCCGATTTCTGGCGAGGTACCTTGTAGTTGGAAGAAGGTTCAACTATGAAGGAGAGGAATCAAAGGCATGGAATATATTCGTAGATGGCTCTTGAGATCTGCGAGCGGTGGTGTTGGTGTTACTAATTACCGGAGGTGAAGAAACTCGATTAGCCGTCGCTGGAATATCGGGCATCTAATAATGAAGCGGAATATGAAGCTATCTCTTGGCGGGATTGTAGCGCTAAAGCGGTAGGGGCTTCTTCCGTTGTGATCCACTCGGATTCCCGAGTTGGTAATATCCCAACTTGAGGTTCTTTTGCGTGGGAGGAAAGACTGCACAAGTACTTGAAAGCTTTTGAGAAAGAAAAAGCTCAATTTCATCAGTCCTCTTGAAGCAAATCTCGCGGGAGCACAAATGAGAAAAGCGATGAATTGGCTCGGATGGCTAGCGCCATGGGAGGAATAAAATCATCGGAGGCGATCCGGCGAGAATTCACACTTCCTTAGCAATATACTGACATGTAGGGAAACGCACAGTCAAGCCTAATTCTTGATTGGAGAACCGATATCATAGCTTATTTACTGATGCAGGAAGATTCCTGAAGGAAAGTCTGATCTACTTTAATACACCGAGCCAAAGCAGTTCGTCCTCTTAAATGAAGACACAGAAGACTTCTTTGCGACCCTTGTTAAAATGCCTAGGAAATGAGGATGTGGAATGGGTACTCGGAGATCCATGAAGGATCTTTGCAGTGATCATTTAGGAGGGAGAGCTTTAGCAAGAAAGACCTTGTTGGCCGGATACTTTTGGCTACTCTTCAACGAGATCACGGTGCGTATAGTCAGAGTTGCATCGCGAAACATAAAGAACCGTTGGGCGACCGGTGAGTTAATGAAAGTCGTAGTCTCTTCCGCCCTTTTGACCAACGGGAATGGATATAGTGGGTCCGATGCAGCGGTACCTTCTGAAGAGGTTTTATTGGTGTGGATTATTTTTCCAAATGGGTGGAGGCCGAGCCCTTAGCCAAAATGCGAGAATGCCGTATCTGATTCTTATGGAAAAATATCATTTGTCGATATGGTATCCCTCGGAAAATAGTCGGTGATAATGGGCGGCAGTTTGGGAAAAAGATTGAGAATGGTGCGAAGTCTCAACATTGACAAGCTTTCACTTGGTATCTCACCTCGCGAATGAAGTGGAGGTAACTACTAACGGGATCCTCATTCGAGGATTAAAGACTAAGTTGGGTGCTCGGAGAGGGGTGGAAGAGCTACCGAGCGTCTGTGGGCCTGTCGAACCACACTAAGGCGGACAGGAGAGACTCCTTTAGTTTGGTATATGGGCGAGGTCGTTATTCCTCGGTCGAGTTTTGTTGGATAGCCGAGTAAAAGCATCTGAGCGGATCGTAACCAACTTATCCAAGCAATTAGATCTGATGGAGGAAAGGCGGAGATGGCCCGAGGCGGCGGAATTTCTGGCAGAGAGTTGGCCTTTAATAAGAAAGTGGTGTCTCGGAGATTTCGAAGGAGATTGGGTTTTGCGTGAAGGTCAATGGAGATCTGGAAAGTTGGCTCCCAGTGGGAGGGACCCTACGAGATCTTGCTGCGTAGTAAGTCGTATTATCTGAAGAAGACGAGTAAAGAGCTTCCACGACCTTGGGCACCTTCACTGAAGCTCTTTCATCTTGTATGAAATATGAAATAGAAAAGGAGAAATTATGAAATTGGAAGGGTGTTTATTGAATTGATTATATCAATTAAATCCCAGTGCTCTCTAAATTTCATTAAGGGGTTATTCTGAGGCAATACGATGTACTGGAGTAGTATTGAAGGAGAAAGCGAAGCGCAGAAGGAAATCCCGTTTGAAATGAGATCTTGTATTCTGACTTAAATCGTTCGGAGGATAACGTTTGAACCCGACCTCCCAATTTAAAGAAAATGAAGGATAAGTTGGAGGAGGCAATCCACAGGCGTATTATACAATTGTGTCATTAAATCCGTCCTCATAAGTGGCGCGCATTAAAATAACGAGTCGCTCCTGGCGGTTCGGGCGGTCAGGGCTTCGTTCTCGATGCTGCCTCTCGCACTTTTCTTGTTGTTCGCGAAGATTTGGCCCGTCCACATAAGCCGTGACACCTCCGTGATTGCGTCGGCCAGAGTGGAAACATCATCGGCTCGAGAACTTTGGTCTGCTGCGAATCGTCGTCTCCACCGTATTCCACGCATAGAGGAAATCCCTTCCAGCTTCGGAAAAGATCGGGTCGGACGAGTTCGAGTTCATCCTCTGAAGGAAGTCTCTTACTGCGTGAAGCGGGCATGAGCATGCGCCCGGGAATGTATAAGGAGGAGTTTTCTTGTACCTCCTTACCTGGCGTGCGGAGGTCCCTATCTTATCTGTGCTCGTTGGTATTGAACTTGAAGGCGGCGATGGTGTCGCGTCTGTTGCTTCCCCTTGAGGAGCTCTGCTACGCCCTTGAAGCGCATGATAGCTCTTGGTGAGGATGATTACGTGTCGAGAACTTGATGGGATTTCCTGCAGAGGGACAAGTAGCCCCGCCCTCGGACATGGTCGTTCCTTTAATACTGCGATAATGTCAGCATCTTTTTGAATTTGCTGGTGAGCTTCAGTTAATTGCTCCTGGCACAAGCGCAATTGTTGTGATAGAAGTTGTTCTTAGCTCTGAGCATTACTTGGAAGTCTTCCGTTCTTTCGCCATTCCCATTCTTGGGCTTGGCGTATTGGTGAAGGAGCGATCCAACTCTCGGTGGTAGTCGGGGCCTACATACCTGGGTTGAGGAGAAAAGAAATGAGTCGATTAAACAAAGATAAGGAAATTGACTAAGAAAGCGTGCGAGTCAGCGTGGCAGCCTTCCATACACAGTCGTCTCCTCTAAGTTCGAGATCCAAGACTCTGGGAGAAAGAGAAGAAGGCGGGACGGATGGCGTCGAAGGGTGAATTTCACCCATGAGGGGAGAATGGGCGGTATTCATTGGTGGAGAAACGGAGAGAGGGAGGAGTCTCATTCAAGGCCCGTGGAAGTGGTGGTCGAGGATGGCATATCAGGAATCTCGGGAGAAACAGGCGTCGCGTTTATGCAGGAGGTGAAGTCGGAAGGAAAAATCGAAGGAGGCCGACGGAGGAGGGTCTCAAGAAGATGAGATGATGAGCACTGGGTCGGGAAGCCTTGATGAGGATTTTAGAAGTAAAACGCTCTGATTAGGGTCTACAGGAAGAGGAGGACTTTTCGAGGCGATAAAGCGAAGGGGAGGTTAGCGTGAAAGAATGTCGACCGCCATGGGTTCGAGAGAGGAATACGGGCCGAGGAAGGAGAAGGCAGGCGGTATAACCTCTATTATTGGCGGACGTGAAGCACCTCCTTCCCGGATGCCTCCCGGGTTCGAGGGAAGAAGAGGGCGATTCTGAATATCGTTGTGAAGGAGGCAAAGGGGAAAGTTAGGGCTTATGCGGTAGGAGGAAGTGAAGAGGGGTGATGACCGGCTTCGCCGGGATGGGGGTAGCGAAAGTCACCGAAGGAGGAGAGGGAGAACGATGATGTGATTCCTGTATGGTGGCGATCGAAGGAGGTGAAGAAGAAGAAGTTAAGGGTTGACTGATACCCCGTTTGCGATTCGTGTAGCGGCCCGCTATTTCCTGGAAGAAGGTGGAATGCATCTCGGATATCTGGAAATAACGAAAGGCGAGAACCGGAAGAAAAGATCGAAGAAACGAAATTTGGCGGTGGAGGAACAAGCGACGAAGAAGGAGGAAACCAAAAGGCGAGGGATGAAGGTAGCGGAAGAAAGCGAAGGCGAAAGGGTCCTATAAAAGGAGGAAGAATGGGCTTCATTTGTTAATGGGCTTGCGTCGGTAGTAAAGGGAAAGAAGGATTTATTTTCTAAATAGCCCATTCTGTATGAAATCTTATCATGAGCGGAAGTTTATCCCGTGTGGTGGTGGAGCGGAAGAACAGACTCCTCGATTCTTATTTACCTATATATATGAAATGCTATCCCGAGGCGGAAGTTTATCCCGTGTGGTGGTGGAGCAGAAGAAGAGACTCTCGGTTCTTATTTACCCTATATACATGAAATGCTATCCTCAGCGGAAGTTTATCCCAGTGTGATGGTGGAGCGGAAGCAAGAGACTCCTCGGTTCTATTTACTCTATATATGAAATCTATCCTCCACAGGCGAAGTTTATCCCGTGTGGTGGTGGAGCGGAAGGCAGAGACTCCTCAGTTCTTATTTACTCATATATGAAATCTTATCATGAGAGCGAAGTTTATCCCGTGTGGTGGTGGAGCGGAAGGCAGAGACTCCTCGGTTACTTATTTACTCTATATATGAAATCTATCCCATGAGCGAAAGTTTATCCCAGTGTGGTGGTGGAGCGGAAGAGCAGAGACTCCTCGGTTCTTATTTACTCTATATATGAAATGTTATCCCATGAGCGAAGTTTATCCCGTGTGGTGGTGGAGCGGAAGGCAGAGACTCCTCGGTTCTTATTTACTCTATATATGAAATCTTATCCCAGAGCGAAGTTTATCCCGTGTGATGGTGGAGCGGAAGGCAGAGACTCTCGATTCTTATTTACCCTATATATATGAAATCTATCATGAGCGAAGTTTATCCCGTGTGGTGGTGGAGCGGAAGAGCAGAAACTCCTCGGTTCTATTTACTCTATATATGAAATGTTATCCCATGAGCGAAGTTTATCCCAGTGTGGTGGTGGAACGGAAGGCAGAGACTCCTCGGTTCTATTTACTATATATATGAAATCTATCCCATGAGCGAAAGTTTATCCCGTGTGGTGGTGGAGCGGAAGAAGCGAGACTCTCGGTTCTTATTTACTCTATATATGAAATGTTATCCCCTGAGAGCGAAGTTTATCCGTGTGGTGGTGGAGCGGAAGGCAGAGACTCCTCGGTTCTTATTTACTCTATATATGAAATCTATCCTTGAGCGAAGTTTATCCCGTGTGGTGGTGGAGCGGAAGAGCAAGACTCCTCGGATTCTTATTTACTCTATATATGAAATCTATCACATGAGCGCGAAGTTTATCCCGTGTGGTGGTGGAGCGGAAGAACCAGAGACTCTCGTTACTATTTACTCTATATATGAAATGTTATCCCCGCAGAGCTGAAGATTATCCCCGTGTGCTGGTGGACAGTAGGAGCCGAGACTCCTCGGGTACTAATTACTCTATATATGAAATCATCACATGAGCGAAGTTTATCCCCGTGTGGTGGTGGAGCGAAGAAGCAGAGACTCTCGGTTCTATTTACCCTATATATATGAAATCTTATCTCCATGAGCGGAAGTTTATCCCAGTGTGGTGGTGGAACGGAAGAACCGAGACTCCTCAGTTCTTATTTACTATATATGAAATCTTATCCCGCGAGAGAAGTTTATCCCGTGTGGTGGTGGAGCGAAGAAGCAGAGACTCCTCGGTTCTTATTTACTCTATATATGAAATGCTATCCCATGAGGAAGTTTATCCCGTGTGGTGGTGGAGCGGAAGAGCAGAGACTCCTCGGTTCTATTTACTCTATATATGAAATCTATCCCATGAGCGAAGTTTATCCCGTGTGATGGTGGAGCAGGAAGAAAGAGACTCCTCGGTTACTATTTACTCTATATGAAATCTATCCCATGAGGCGAAGTTTATCCCGTGTGGTGGTGGAGCGGAAGGCAGAGACTCCTCGGTTCTTATTTACCTATATATATATGAAATGCTATCATGAGCGAAGTTTATCCCGTGTGGTGGTAGAGCGGAAGAAGCAGAGACTCCTCGGTTCTTATTTACTCTATATGAAATGCTATCCCATGAGGCGAGAAGTTTATCCGTGTGGTGGTGGAGCGGAAGGCAGAACTTCTCGGTTACTATTTACCTATATATATGAAATGCTATCCATGAGCGAAGTTTATCCCCTGTGGTGGTGGAGCGGAAGGCAGAGACTCTCGGTTCTATTTACTCTATATATGAAATCTTTATCTCATGAGGCGAAGTTTATCCCAGTGTGGTGGTGGAGCGGAAGGCAAGAGACTCCTCGGTTCTTATTTACTCTATATATGAAATCTATCCGTAGAGCGGAAGTTTATCCCAGTGTGATGGTGGAGCGGAAGGCAGAGACTCCTCGGTTACTATTTACTCTATATATGAAATCTATCCCTTGAGCGAAAGTTTATCCCGTGTGGTGGTGGAGCGGAAGGAAGAGACTCCTCGGTTACTATTTACCTATATATATGAAATCTTATCCCATGAGCGAAGTTTATCCGTGTGGTGGTGGAGCGGAAGGCAGAGACTCCTCAGTTCTTATTTACTCTATATATGAAATCTATCCCATGAGCGAAAGTTTATCCCAGTGTGGTGGTGGAGCGGAAGAGAGACTCCTCGGTTCTTATTTACTCTATATATGAAATGCTATCCCATGAGCGAAGTTTATCCCGTGTGGTGGTGGAGCGGAAGAAGCAGAGACTCCTCGGTTCTATTTACTCTATATATGAAATCTTATCCAGTTTATCCCGTGTGGTGGTGGAGCGGAAGCAGAGACTTCTCGGTTATTATTTACTCTATATGAAATGTTATTCCATGAGCGGAAGTTTATCCCGTGTGGTGGTGGAGCGGAAGGAGACTCCTCGGTTACTATTTACTCTATATATGAAATCTTTATCTCGTGAGCGGAAGTTTATCCTGTGTGGTGGTGGAGCGGAAGAAGCAGAGACTCCTCGGTTCTTATTTACTCTATATATGAAATCTATCCATGAGGAAGTTTATCCCGTGTGGTGGTGGAGCGGAAGAAGAGACTCCTCGGTTCTATTTACCTATATATATGAAATCTCATCCCATGAGCGAAGTTTATCCCGTGTGATGGTGGAGCGGAAGAGCAGACTCCTCGGTTCTTATTTACTATATCTGAAAATCATCCGCATGAGCGGAAGAAACGTCCCGTGTGGTGGTGGAGCGGAAGAAGCAGGACTCCTCGGTTCTTATTTGTTCTATGTCTCGATTGCTTGTATTGATCGACTTTATATGGTTGTATTCTTGTCTCGATAGCGAAAGTCGGCTCGTCTAAAGTGCATATACAGGATTGAAAAGGCGGAGGCGAAATAAGCCCCAATTACATGTATAAATCTGAGTAAAAAGTAAATGACTCGGAAGGTCTCACGGAGGAAGGAGATAAACTAGGGAAGTTCGATGATCGGAGAACTACGTACTCGACCATCTGAGGAGAAAGCAACAAGATAAACCTAATATATCTAGGGTATTACAATTCTTTGTTAGGCGGAGCGGATAGAGTTTCTTTGCTTGTGATCGGGGTTAGGCCTTGATGTATTGAAAAATAAATTGCTATAAGAAGATTTGCTTGGCGATTCTTTTTGGGACCGTCGATTGTTAGCGCGAGAGCGATTGTTGGCGGAGGTTTCCTCTGGTATTCTTTATAAACACTTCACATTCCTCGAGATGGCTATGTCACCGTGATCGTTTATACATTCTTTAGAAAGCGAGAAGCTGCGCCTGTTAGATATTACATCCATGACAAGGAAAAAGGAGAATGGTGGAAGCTATCGGGTAAAGGTTGGTGGATTTTATAGCAGCGAAGGAGGAATGCATTTATTGGTAGAAGAGGTAGGGACCGTAAATGCCCGATGGGGAAACGTGAGGCGGTAGTGGGAAGGTCGACGGAAGACAATGAATTAAGAGGGTCCGAATCCCCGAGAACCGAGAAGTGTGTGTCTGCAGGTACCATCCTTCTCAAAATGTAAACCTTACTTACGAAAAAAAAAAAAAGACAAAAAGCGTATATCGTTTTTCCTTCTTGCTTTATTAATATATTCAAATAATTACATTGACTTGATTTATACTGAGACTTTTCCCGACATTACTCTTGTGAGATGAGATGTCTCTTCGGGGAGAAGGAGCGATATGACTAAAACGCCGCTGAGGCGGAGGAAGAATCGCGGACCTTCATCACAAGAGGAAGGATGAATCACCGGAGGAACTGCACGAAAGCCAATGCCGTGGGAGGAAGATCACGGCCGTACGAGGATCTCCACCGTATACTCCCACGCTGAAGGAGGATTCCACACCGGGAAGGGAGGGGAAAGGAGCGCGGAAGGATCTCCCAGGGAGGGTGGGAGCTGGACCGGAAGGCGGAAAAGGGTAGGGACTAAGACTGAAGTGGCGGGCTGATCGGGTCTCCGACCGTGATCATCCTCGAGACCCACTCAGATTTCAAAAGCTTCTGATTTCGAAGAAATTTTAATGGGATGCCCTGCTGAAGCCATGATGGTAAGATAACAGGACGAAGACAAGGGGGACGAAGGATTTATAATGGAAGGAGAATGGCGAGAAAGTTCTGGGGAAGGGGGAGAAGACGAAGAGGCTGGCATCTTTTCCGAAGCAGGAGGAAGGATAGGGAAAATCAACGGGCAAAAGGCCATTTAAAGTGACATCCGAACCAAAATCGGGGCGGATGTGGATACTAGTAGGCAAAATCCCATAAGAGAGCCCCCGAACCAGCCAGGCGATGGCGTTATGTGGTACGGGTAAAGAAATGACGAGGGGAAGCTCAAAATTGGTCTAGAAACCCCGACTCGTTAGGGAACCCGCAAGGACCGTAATGGACAGACACATTGATAAAAGTCAGCTCTTAACAATAAAGAAAAAGTTATTATAGAAAAGACAAGTACTGGAGGTTACAGTTCAAATTGTTCGGGAGAACAATTAGCCAACGTCGATACAGGATCTAAGTAGCTAGTGTTCGCGCCAGGAGACGGATATCCTTGTTCGGCGTTTTGAGCCACAGCCCCCTCGAAACCTAATATGAACAAGTCTACTCCCTTCGACGATTCGCTTTGAGGTCGCCTTCCCGCTCCTTCATTCGATTTGACGACCGGGCTAGTTGGGCCTGACCGTCCGATTCGATCGCCAGAGCATCTTTCTGGTGACGGCTCACGACCGACAGAGCCAAAGAGCTTCCGATATTCTTGATGAAGAAGGGCTTCTGAGCCGAGCTATCAGGACAAGGTCGAGGAAGAGCCGCCACCGGGAAGAGAGCTCCGCGCATTTCTCTGACAAGATTTCGGTGGCCTCCCAAGCTTCGACGCCCACCGGAGCTCGAGCGCCTGCCAAGTCAGTAGGACGGTGGTTGAGGATTTTGCAGTCAATCACGGCATCTCCTGTGTGCCCTTTATACTCCCTCGCCTTCGCGCCAATTCATCTATCTGCACTCACTAGATCGGAGGAAAATCCGCCGCTTCCACCTCATTCTTCCACTCTTCTTTCTCACTCAAGCAGAGCCACTGCATCATCAAGGCCTCGTTGGCCCCTCATATCCTTTTCTCGCCTCTTGCTCGCTTCGATTCTGGACGAGCTTTTTCGCTGAGACACTACGCAAAGTGGCGAGTCTCCACGGTTGATTGGAATCGGGCCAGATGGGTTATCATACTACTATATTGGGTGGCGGCCTGAAGAAGAACAAGCTATTGGTACACGCCAGTATATGAAAAATAAAAAGGCGGACAGTTCACAAGGGGCCTGAAGAAGAAACGAAGAAACAATAGATACCTCCGCCAGTAGTTTGCCTACTTGTTCACAAGGGGCCTGTACGCCCGATTGATTGAAGAACTTCACCTCCGAAGGATGCCGAATTTTCAAGAAGGATCCTAATGCGCCCTGAGGAACGAGAATAGAGGGTCTTCCCTTCAGCAGAGGCGGAAGGTCCGACACGACGAAGGGGAACAGGAGCCGCTCTGGAAGGTTTGGGGGAGCGGGGAAGTTCAGAGAGGACGGGGGCGAGGGCGATGGGGAATAATGTAAAAATGGGAGGGGAATCTCTCCGTGAGGGGATGAAGAAGGGGCAGGGGAAGTATTGCCTCCTCTCCTGGGTTCATAAATGGCTAGGGAACAAGACTCTAGCTGGTCCGAAGATGAGAGAGGAAGAGCCGAGGAACTCGAGGCTCCTTTCTTAATAAGCCGTAGCTTTTTACGAGGAGATGATGGAACTGCAGTTGATTTATCTCTTTTGGTCGAGGTTTTCTTCTTCTCGGCCTCAATCGCCTCCTTCTACCAAAGCCTTCGTGATCAAAGTTATCCGCAAGGTATGTTGTCGAAAGATGAATAACGCAGAAATGAAGTCCTATCACAAGAATAACACCCTACCTACAAAGAACCAAGTCGCTGAGGTAGAGGAGATAATCCAAACGACGCAAGAGGGGGTCTCTAGCATGGTTCGAACAAAGAGTGCCTCTCCTAAAACTTTATGCACCTCTAAAAGGACATTTGGGCCTCATGTCCCAAGGAAGGTAATTCAGAAGGTCTACCTTCCAAGCATCGTAATAAGGTAAAGACTCGTGAAGTCAGACAAAGAAGTATAGTGCTTCCAAGCCCTTGTGGGAAGTAGGCGGTGTTCACTGAAAATCGGGCATCCAACGACTAGACAAATAGAAGAGGCCCGCCTTTAAGACTTTAATTGGAAGAAGCAATGGTGGGGTCAAAGGAGGTTCAAATGAAACACTATACGGGCTCCGATAATTCGGAAGGAGTCAGTGAATCGTTCGTGGGTAGTCCATAGAAATCTAGTAGGTCCAAATAGATCGAGGGTACAGCAGGATAGGCCATTAAGAAATTGTCGGAGAAAAAGCGTGCCAGGAGGAGGGTTGTGAGGTCGGTGTATTTTAGTCCAAGCAAGATTTTATAGGGGGCTATGTAGTCGTTCTTAATGTTAAAGAAGTAATGGTTGCAATCTAATCAAAGGTGTGTTCTGTGCAGCGGAAGGGTGGTCCTAGAGCTGGGCGTTAAACTAAGCAGAGCACTTACTCGGGGAAAGGGAGAATCGCGTGAGAAGGGAGGATTGAATCACAAACACACCGGTGAAAATCGCGGAAGAAGAAGAATGATCGGATTGTTAGGCACGCTAAATGATACCTAAGAGGAGAAGGCGAAGGTTTATATAGGGTTTCCCGTGACGATTCAATTTCACGGAGAGAGAAGGAGAAGCGGAGTCCATGGGCCCATCAGGCCGCCTTGAGGGCACACAAAGGAATTATAAAGGAAAAGGTGGATTCAAACGGAGGAATGAAGAATAGGGCCTAAACTTTACGCACATTTGGAAAGTCAAGCTTATAACTTCGCTTGACTATTTTCCGGGGTTGACTAATGATACTACTGGTACTTTTTCTACCTAATTCCCAATAGAAGAGTTAGCAGGTGACCCGTGACCCGTCCCCAAAACACCTGGTTCAGCCAAAGGGGAAAAGAGAGAGTTGGGCGAGAGTTAGACGGCCATCGACACGGCGAGAGTTATCGAAGCCGTATGCAGGCGAGAGTTGACGGCTTACCGACACGCGAGAGTTATCGAAGCCATTAGTACGGGCGAGAGTTATCGAAGCCATGTGACACGGCGAGTTATCGTAATCGACCGCTAGCAGTACCAGGTCATCGTCCAGACGCAAGTAGCGAGAGCTATCGGCACGGGCGAATGCTAGAAACAAGGGACGCAGGTGGAAAAGAGGCGGAAGACACTCCGTTAACAGAGGACTAGGAACTGGTTCAACTAGGCAAGTCCAGAAGCCAATGGGATGGAGGAAGGGTCAACTCAACCTAATCGACGCGAAAGAAGTTTGGTGCAGGAAAAAGGAGAATTGGTTCGGTTTAAGGAGAAATCCTAAGGCTAGGTCACCTATGGTATAGGGGCCTAAGTTAACTTCACCCAAAGCAGAAGGGTGAAGGAAACAGTTTAACCTCATCGCCTGAAAAAGTAAAGGGAAAGGTGCTATGCAACGGCTTGGGGGGCCCCACGCAATATTCAGGGGAGTCCTCGTTCCTCATATTTGTAACAGAATTATTCTCCAGGAAGAGGAGGTGGCCACGTGTACGATGGAGATAATCCAGGACGTTGCGATGAAGGAAGTGGAAGATAAAAAGGAGGAGAGCAAGGAAAGAAAGGGGATCGATCCACAATCATTGGCATCCAGCAAGAGGGAAGAGGAGACGAGAGAAAAAGAAGAACGGTCTCGCCGGAGAAAGAGGACGGAGATCTGCTGTTTGTTAAGTCTCTTGTATTTTCCTCATCTTGTAACATCATTGTAAGAGGTCCTTTCTCCTCCACCTTCGGAAACTTACTTTCCGTAAAGGAGGATCTTCATAGTGAAAGTGCTTAGGCACCGCATCTGGTGAGAAACCTCACCCCCGTGGAGTAGGAATCCTTATTCCGAACCACGTTACATCCCGTGTCTGAATCTCGATTGCTGGTATCGGGTTTTCGCGTTTCGTCTACTTCATTTTCTTATTCTTTACTGATCGCTGCCGGGGGAGAATATTCCGAGACCTCCCTCATCGCTTCGTCGCCTTGAAAACGGAGCGAACGGATTTTTCCCCAGCACCCGCATCATCGACCAACAATTCTAAGTTTCTATTCTGATGTTTGGCTTACCATACTACTTAGGTAACTAAATCAGTCGCCTAGACCAGCTTGAATTTATTGCATGACAGATACTGAGTTGATTAATGATCATAATTTGGAACTTTTGCCAACATTCTCGTATTATCTTCTTTCGAATTTAACTTACTGACTTCATGTCCACATTGTGGCGAAATCACTCAGGTTGTGGCCAACATTCGTATTATCTTCTTTTGAATCACTCAGTAGCACTTGGTGGCGAAATCATACTGATTAGTGTATATTCTACGCATTCCATAGAATTAGAAGAATTAGAACACTACCTCAGCTTAGTCAACTCCACAATCACTCAAACAGCACATAGTAACTTCTTTCTGTGGCGAAATTATACTAATTAGTGTATTCTCCTAGATCATTGAATTAGAACACTACTTCAGCATAGTTAACCCCTCACAAGGCTACTCTAGGGATTTGGGTATAAAGACCAATCTGGACTGCAGCATGAGATTTCCTATTCAATTGTATTCATCCAGTCTCAAGTCTGCTTAGTGCATTCATTTCTGACGAATATCTAGACATAAGAACTAGTGTTCCTCTTTGATGCTCATGAAACCACCACCTACACACTTGCTTTATCAAATACAAGTACTGTGCAATGTGACATCTCTATCTCTTGTACCTTCAACTCTAATTCGATGAGAAGTTATTGAACAAAAAATATTTGAATGAACTATATTTGTTTTCTAAGATTCCTATTCTAATTCCTTCATGATACAAACTCTGCTTGATGGTTTCAGACTTCCTACTTGTTAAGTTAAAACCACTTTCCCTCTCAACGTTGCTATCCCACGTCACTTGCCAAAAGGTCATCTGTCAAAATGCTCAGTTACATAGAGTAGGAAGCCATCTCCATTAAAAAAATGGACGTTTCAACTTTTATCTCCTTCACGTTTTAGACCTTGTGACCACTGTCATCATTATCAACTCACACCGTATGCATTCTCCACTTCCTCCAACTTTGTGATGTTACAGCCATTAAAACCTAGCACTATTTTATAATCCTAAAGCCTGGAGAGATCACTTTCAGATTCTTCCTCTCCTATAATCTTCCCTCTGCATGCTTTCTGATGACTTGCCTTGTGTTTGGAGACAAAGGTGACATGGATCGCCCCATCAGCTCCTTCAGCTTGGCACTTAGCTGAACATTTTGACTGCAGAAGATGTTTGAGGTCAGCTACCAAAACCCACTACCTTCTTGTGTTGAAATTGTGGATAAACAAGTCAACATGGGGACTTTTGTGTGCATGCTGATTGTGCTAGATCATGGAATTCCTCCAGAATAAACTATGCAAAAAAGATAAGATTTTTTTTTCCAGCATGCGCAACTCACTTTTGTGATATTCTCTTTACAAATGCCTCTAGGAAGGAAGATTATCTTGACATCTGCATGTGTATATGGCTCAAACAGTATCTGAATAATTGACTCCTTCAGTAGTCAACTTGGTTTAATATTCACTATGAATATAATAGTAACTATTTCAGTTCTCCTTGCTCCTTTGTTTCCAAGTGAGTTTGATAACCATGGATTCGGTTAAACCCTAGAATACATTACAAGGCTATGATGTCATTTTAATAATCCCTGATCAGAAGAAACAAGGCACTTTCTTCTCATGACAAATAAGAAACTCAATGACAAGAAGAGGATACAAATTTTCAATTATAGTTTGTAGTTCCATAATTAAGTTGGCACCATGTGGATGGAATACACAACTAAGCCTCGTAGCTCAAAACCACAATTCCATGGCAAGGTGGGACTTGTTTTCCAAGGATCATTATAATTGTAGGATATGTAGTAAAATTAAAGAAAGTTCAAACAAGCAACATTGAACATTAAAAACAAAAAAAAAAAAAGAAGGGAATAAGGCAAAGCATCGATGTTGCAGAACATTCAACATCATCAATATGTGTGCCTCATCTTGCATCTTTGTTTCAAATCCAACTTCTCTCACTTCAAAATTCTGACAATTATGATGTCAAGAATTGATTTTTCTGTTTACCTGCAAAATTCATGGAAGCTTCCATGAAACTTGATCGTGCTCAACTGTGCTTGATTCCTAGCTTCTTCACTTCCACTTTGAGTGATTTCAGGTACTTGACGGCTTCATCAAGAACAGCAGGAGTGTCCATACGGTCGCCGCCGGGAATGATTCCTTTCAGCGTCTTCACCATCTTCTTCATCTTCTCCCTTTTGCCACTGCCACCGCCACCGCCACCTCCACCTCCGGCGGTAGTTGCAGAAACTTGCTTCTTGGACTTGGACTGCGACGAGCAGGCAGTGTCCGGCGAACTTCCGCAGGCCCGGCCTCCGGGAGTTCTTCCCGTGCTGACCACGTCGTCCTCCTCCTCCTCCTCCTCCCCTTCTTCCGAGCTCAGCAGCGCGTCGATGTCTTCCGTCTCCTCGTCATTATCCCTGTACGCGCTTTTGCCGGCCTCATCGGCACGAGGAGCTCCTCCGCCGTAGGCATCGAAACCCGGAGAGCTGAACCTGTGGGCGAGCGAGGGGTGAAACATGACCTGGCTTCTGTGGTACGTCTGGTCGAAGATGACGAAGTTCCTGGGGCAAGTCTCCGACGGCCTGAACTCCACGTTGTTAAGCGGAGCCGGGAACTCGCGGTACTCATAGCCGGAAACAGGTGCTCCGTAGCCCGGCGGCGGCGGAGCTCCGTAGTTGTAGAAATCCCCGCCTCCTCCGCCACCACCGGAGTCATAACCAAACCCACCGTAGTCATATGCGTCGTCGGGCGGCGCGTTGCAGTAGTATCTTGGGTTCCTCTGCATCGTGAACTCTCTTGGCAGGAGAACTTGCTGTCGCCGAAGATTTGGAAAGAAACCAAGGCTGTGGATTCCAAATCGATACGAAAGAAGAAGACAACAAGAGAGACTGCAGATCAACTGGCGCTCAAACTACATGACGGTCTTTCATCCGACTGTCGGCAGAATTTAACTGGCAAACCCTACGACGATTGACGGTAAGCAACGATCCTTTCATTCATCATATATCTCTTCACCGCGACCTGAATGTGCATTCTACACTTTCCCCCAATCAGCCAACACGGAGAGCACGAAAGAGCAAGCCCGGTGGCGATCAGCCGCCGGAAAACACCCACGACAAGCTGAGATGAGTTCAGGAGAAACCAACAGGGGAAGCGATGCGATCCTCGGTTTAGAGAAAGGAGGAAGATATATAAGAGGGGATCGTACAGACTACAGAGTATAGGTAGATCGCAAGTACAAGAAGCAGGGGAAGTGGCAGGGCCGGGGGAGGAAGGCGCTCGATGCCCCTACAAGGAGGCTATTGGGAAGAACAGCTGTGGGCGCACTATATATACATATCTCGTCCGCCCTAATGATGAGAGAGCCTCCGAAGCCGAGAAGATATCATCGCCCGCTTTCATTAAAATTGAGGCGGAGGCAGAGGCAATGACTGCGGCGTGGAGGGGGGGAGGCAGCCATTAGCGAAGCTGTCGGCGTGTGCGTGCACCCGGACGCGGGGTTCTCCATCTCCGTCATCGCGCGTGCCGCTGCTGCGCCCAACACGACACGCAAAAAAGGCGACGCCTTTTTGCGAATCCACCGTGGGATCCTCGAGCGCGCAGGCGGGCGGCCGTCGGATGGCCGGGTGGTGGGGCAGTCATGATGGCGCGGTGGGGGTGGCGCCATGATGGCGCGCGGCCGCGGCTGTTGGGAGCGTCATGATGCGGTCGATGGGTCGGGGAGAGGGGAGGTGGAACTGGATGGAGGGAGGGAGCACGCGTGAGGAGTTGCCGTTTATAGTAGACCGTATCGGGCTGCCGCGGACTGCGACGGTCATCAATGTCGCGGTTCCCCAGCATGATCTCGCCCCTCTCGCCTTTATCATGACCGCCTCGTCCTTGTGCTTCGGAGCCGATGCCGTCTCCGTCTCCCTTTGTGTCCCAACTTTTTTGCCCCGTAGAAATACCGCGTCACCCTGATGGATCTGTTGATGTCGGCGTGACGTAGGTCATCGTATGTGACCTGCACATACCGGGGTCGCGCGAGATCGCCGCGTGGCACGAGTGAAGTTTTGGGTAAACCCTTCGGTGTCCGTAGGTGTTGGGCTTCTCTTTCGATGGCTTGTTTGTTGCCTCTATCTAATCGGGCTGAACTGTCAGCCTGCTAAGGGCCCAATATTATTATTGATTGTAAAAAGATTTGCAAGGTCATGGAAGGAGTTATGGTTTGGATGAAGCTAGCCAGAAAGGGGGGAAACACTCTTATCGAAATCTCAAAATGTAGGCTTGAGCAAAGCTCATGATGAAGACAAAACTATCGAAGAACTTATTGTTTGCCACCATCGTTGATCTTGTCTGTACTTGACGCTTGCAATTGGCCGCTTTATCTTAATTGACTTCGCCCTGAGCTCATGGATAAAGAGATGATTTTGCATGAGTTATATTTTAGATTTATTTAGTAGATAAATCAGAGGAAAATCCGGATTATTAGAAAAATACATGGACCCAATCTAAATCCACGTCATCCCATGGGACTCCCTGAATCCTTGGTAGGGTCCCACGCGGTTAGCTAGGCGCACTCGAAGTGAACGGGCTGCGAGTTCCTCTTTCGGCGGGTTAGACAATAGGGTCCCACTTTAATTGTAAGCTTTAAGGTAAGAACCAATGGGAGGGCGTAATTACGTGTTCGGTGACCTGGTCTATATTGGCGATCCTTTTTCGTCCGATTAGGTTTTCAATCTGATTGCACTGCGATCGCACCCAGCTCGATGGCCGGGGGCAGCAGCGGCGCCGATCGCTCCAAGGCCCCCGCCGGTTCTTCCACTCCCTACGGCACGTTTCTACCCCAGCAGCAAGTCCCGCTGCCGACGGCTCCTCCTCTTCCCAACCCTACGAAGTCGCCGCTGCAGTACCAGCCGCCACCAGCCGCCGGCTACCACGCCATTCCGGGTCAGCTGATCCTCTGAAGATTTAAGCACTTCGAAAATGGAAGAGGAGGACGACCCTCGATCTTAATTTTGCCCCTTTCCCTTTTGTTTCTTAATTTTTGTTTCAGTTGGGTTCCAATCTCAGCCGTATTCCGCCGTTGTGGATGGAATTCCCATGAACGCGGGGGTGCCTCCTCTCCCTTTCTGCGGCATTGGTGTTGGTTGGGCCTTGTAAGTCGCTTTCTCTCTCTCTCTCTCTCCCCCCTTCTATAGGTCTTCTCGGATGGATTATGAGGGCAGAATTCATATTTTCTCATGATCGGAGTGCTACAAGTAGAGAAGTTGCTGAGATATGGACAGAGACGAGTATAGGAAGAGTAAATTGCAATTTGTAAACTTCTGTAGTATTACATGATGCATATGTGTTATCTATAACTTGATCATCTAATTTCCTGGTCCATCTCGTCCAATAGCGGAGCCTTTGCATTCTTTGATTCAAGAATGCAAAGAATTCCATATGCTTGTATATGGAATTCAAGGCAGGGTGTTTTGTGACCGTAAAACAATCTTTCATGTCTGAGATTAGATGATTAGTAAATTGTTACTCAAGCATGCCAACTGTGTGCTGTTACTATAATTTATGCAACTAGAATTCCATATGCTCGTATATGCACTGTTGCTCCGACTCGTGTTTTAACAAAACCTAGAACAGAGCTATAATTGCTGAAAAACTGAGCTTTTCTAAGTAGATTGGGCATGCTATTTTGAATTGTTTAAAAAATCGGTTGCGCCTTTTGTATCAAGAACTTATACCACAAAGCAACACAAAATTTTTTTGGAGGTTCTCAGATGAGCTTCTATTTTGGCTTTGTATCATCTTATAAATCACCTTTATATAAGCTTGTATGGGAAATCATGCTTGCCTCATATTGTGGCATGCTGGGAGTCTGTAGGTCTTTATGTAGGCATGGATTTGGTTCCTTTGCCTCTTGTGCTATAATAAATATTTTGAACTACCCCGATGTGCCTTAACAAAGAGAAAGAAAATGGCGAAATATAAAGTACGTAAACATAAACTTGAAATTAAGAATTAAGTGATTACTTGCAATTAGGGAGGAAAGAATGGAATCTCTTTCTCTATTTGTTGGCTTCTTTTTCTAACTTTACTGCATTCGTGGTTGGCACATCTTGTTTTCTCTTAAAGGTTTGTGGCTGGATTTTTCTTTGCTTCAATTCCATGGTACGTTGGAGCTTTCATTCTGCTATTTGTTGCTCAAGACTATAGGGAGAAACCTGGCCTGATTGCGTGTTCAATTGCTGTAAGTATCTTCCACTATGATTCCGAAACCATTAGTGTTGTTTGGTACTCTCCAAATGCATTTTTAGTTTGCTTTTCTATACCTCATATTGGTGTCTCTTCGCCCTTGTAATGCCTTGCTAATTTGCTTGCCTGTTTTCAGTTAATTCCACTGTTAAAACCATAGTCTTAATGGGACTATTCTTTTTCTTGCAGGCTGTTCTGGCGATTCTATCTCTGATTCTTAGTGCCTTGAACTTTCATGTATTCTGGTAATCTCTACCACATTTGTACCTTAGTTTAAAAGTGCAGTGTTTCATGTGTTAATTATTGAGTTTCTTAGAACAAACTGAACGCATTGAGTTCACAGTCTGTAGTGTGTTATCTGTAAATCAATGCTTTTCTTAAACGAAACTAAGGGCACTGAAAGAACTCAGGTTGCATTTATGAGAACTGGATTAATGTTAGAACTGCCCATTTCTTTCAAATATGAGTGTGAATTCTGCATTTAGATGGAGTTAAAACGTATGACTTGTGTAATGTAGGCAGTAAGATCTGTTGCTTGTTTTGACTTGTCTGGTTTAGTTTTGTTCCTTTCTTCTCCTTTCCAGTTAAAACAATAAGCTTCATATATTTTATTGTTTTTTCTGTTTTTCTTTAGGGTTTTTTTTTCATGACAACTACTCTTCCAAGAACCCGTGTTGTTTAATTAAGAAATTAATATCAATTAATTCTCAACAATCATCTAGAAATCCTACGTGCATGCCTTAAGCAACCATGCACGCCACTCTACCTTCTACAGCCTCTCAAATTAAACATATAGTTCAAGTTTAATGTCATCATTAATTAGCACTTTAAATTTAATGCATATTTTATTTCGAGGGGGCTGTGACCGTCCTGGTAATTGCAATTATGCAGGGGTTCTTTTTATAAAATGACCAACATTAATTACCGACCTATTATTATTTGTAGATAGGAACGACCTCTTATTGACCAGATCCACCAACGGTGGAATGGAATGCGTATTATTTATTTTCTTCTTTTTTTTTCAAAAAAAAAAAAGAGGAAAAAAAAAAAGAGACATTGAAATTGAGTTGGATTGTGAGACAGATTTCAACCAACGTGAGTTTTCACCGTTGACTTTTGGCTTCTTGGGAGTAAATGAATGTCCATCCTCGGTCAACAACAACGATCGAATGAAAGCGAAAAAATAGCTCTATTTGTTTGAGCAGTGACCAAAAATAATTATTATTTTCCCAATAATTAATTAAGAACAAGTGGTATATAATGCATATTTTTTCTTGAGCATAATATGATATTTTTTAAATTTTTTCTCATGGTCCTCGGGTGGTGCTTAGGCACGGAGAAGAAATCTGATCTAGTCAGAATGTGCAGGTGAACCCTTTGAGTTCAAGCGTTATACTATAGTGCACACGGTGGCTCGACGACAATGGGCGTGCGGAGGAGAAGAGGTGCGGTGCATTTCCATATTCTTACGATCGGACGATGATTGTGCGGTGAAACGGACGACAGAGTGTAATCCTGTGCAAGCACATAAGAATCCATCGCCCCGTATATCAAATGCACCTTATCACGTGCGTTGTGTGCACGATAATTTCTCCACCATTCGATCTGTGAAATTACACAGTAATTAAGAATTGACAGTATTTCTAATTATGATAATCTTCTTCGATGAATATTATAATTAATTTTTTGATCCTCATTGTTATTTCTTCTATTCACGTTCGAGTTCGAATTCCGATCGAAAATTTAAGTCGAAATTTGATACACCTAGAATACAGTCCACGGAGGGCCACAAATAATATTCTATGGGCGCCGGGAAATTTTAATAATAAAAGAAATCAGCGAATAATAAATTTTGTTCACGTTCCGCCGCAGCTGTCGCTCTTCTTGCCGCGACCCCTAGCGACGTGACCACGCGTAATTAACAGGGTGGATCGAATCTCTAGAACCGCTTCCCGTCCGTCCCCATTGTGGCTGCCCGAACCGGTTCAAAAGGCTCTTCCTGTCTTCTCCGATCCATCAGACAGAATCGATTCGAGCAGTGTCGTTGGCATGCGTCATAAACGTGTTCCTTAGCTGCACTCTGGTGGGCCCCGGAATCGTGAAGCGGGGAGTTTGGTGTTCCCTGAACTTGACGGAGCGTGGTCAAAGAGTTGACGAGCTCTTTAAAGAGACGTAAACGAGTGCGATCTCACTCACGTGGAATCCGCCGATCCGACCGGAACCGAGAGCGGGGGGCCATCGACCGTGAACGTGAACCGTCTCGGAATCTCACTCGAAAACTTCCATAGTTTAAGAAATTACGATTTCACCCCCCGAAGTTCGCGTTTCGCTTTGAATTCTAGGAGTTAAATGATAGCGAAAATAAAAAGTATAGGAGCAAAGTGAAACTTTCTAAGAATCCAAAGTCTATCTTTTCGGAGACCTTTTTGTCCAATGGGAAAAGTGGTACAGATCCGAGTAAATAATTGTCGCTCTTCTATTTAATGCCATGTCCATCTCCCTTGCCAAGACTCGGACACTTCTCCAACCCCCTCCAAGTACAGTCTCATCCCTCTCCGGCGACCGTTGACTCATCTAACTCCGGCAAGGCGACGACCTACCGCGGCCAAGTTCTGTTACATGGATACAAGCGGCGGCGGCAGCGGCCCGACACTGCTTACTTTGGACACCTCTGCTCCTCTTTTCCTCGCCTCTTCTCTAACCGCCGGCCGCCGTCGTGGAGTCCTGGACCAAAAGCCACAGTCGACGCCGCTGGTATCCTGCGGCGAGATGGATTTCTTCGCCAGCGAGAAGAAGACAGCAACAACTGCGGCGAGTGCTGATCATCACGGTCTCAAGGTCAAGAAGGAAGCCCTCTCCATTCAGGTTCTATACATGAATTGTTTAATCTGTGGCGTCTTAACTAAACTATAAATATATATATATATATATAATATATTCGCGAAATGATCTGATCTAGTTTTCTTTTCTTTTGTTTATACTGTTCTAAATTAATTTAGACTGCTTTGCAACTTGGCAACACGGGATCAAGCGATGCGTCCAATATCGTCGATGATGGAACGCCCAAAGAAGACGATAACGAGGTCGATCATACAGTAATAACCGATAAGCGTTATTTCTGTATAATTTTCTTTCTTGTTGATTCGGATCGTACTCGAGAACTCAGTTTTGATGATTATACATGATCTCGTTCATCAGTTGGTGGCCATCCGAGCAGAGCTCGCACGCATGAAAGAAGAGAACGAGAAGCTGCGAGAAATCCTGAGCAAAATGAGCGACGACTACGAAGCCCTTCAGATGCATCTCGCCGCACTCTTGCAGCAACCACAACAGGTAGATGATCGAGGAGGAACTCAAGTTAATTAGCTCGATGACTTGATCTAACTGGTGATTGATTGATTTGTATATATCCAGGCTACAAAAGACAAGATGATCTCCAGGCAGTTCATGGATCTGGCTCCGGTTAATTCACCGTCGAACTCGTCGACGTCGGCGAGCCCCGGACGACGCTCTGTCTCGCCGCCGGAAGTAGGATCCGTAGGGTTGGATCCCGGCAAGGCTTCGACGTCTAGTGATCAGCAAGCGTCGCAAGAAGCCACATTCAAGAAGACTCGTGTTTCTGTTCGAGCTCGATCGGAAGCTCCCATGGTAGATTCGCGATCACGATCTTAATAAATCGAGTGAGCTTTGAATGCTCAATTATTGCCAATTTTATGCGTCTAGATCGCTGATGGATGCCAATGGAGGAAGTACGGGCAGAAGATAGCGAAGGGAAACCCGTGCCCTCGAGCTTACTACCGGTGCACCATGGCCGTCGGCTGTCCTGTTCGCAAACAGGTATAATTATTTGCTCGTCCAGTAATTGTTGGTTTAGCTGTTCTTGTTCATGATGATCGATGTGCAATTTTAGTTTTTGTTTGGTTCGATGATCAGTTGTTGTTAATGATCAGGTGCAAAGGTGCGCGGAGGATCGGTCGGTGTTGATAACGACCTACGAAGGCACCCACAACCATCCCCTGCCGCCGTCGGCGATGGCCATGGCGTCGACGACCTCCGCCGCCGCCTCCATGCTCCTTTCCGCCTCGACGTCGAGCGCCGACGGAATGATGCTCGCCAACTACCTCCTCCCCTCTTCGTCGAGCATGGCCGCCACCATATCGGCCTCCGCGCCGTTCCCCACCGTCACGCTGGACCTCACTCAGCCCCCGAGCGTTAATCCCCTGCTGCCGTACCAGTTACGGCCGCCGGCCACCTTCGCGTCGCTCTTCGGCGGCGGCGCCCACACGCAGCACCACAGCAACCAGTCGACGTTCTCGGGGCTCCAGGTGTCGCCGGAGACGGTGACGGCGGCCACCGCTGCTATAACTAGGGACCCTAAATTCACCGCTGCGCTGACCGCCGCAATCAAGTCCATCATCGACGGCAGTCAACAGGCAGCTGGCACCGCCGACCGCGGCGACGGCGGCGGCAACGACGTCAACGGCGGTCAGAAATAGCAACGTGCAGACCAAGCCACCGGAATTTTCTTTCTTCGTTTAATTTCTTCGGTTTCGCGGAGAGAAAAGGACGGGATACCGAACGCACACCGTATCCGTGTAAATTGTGGTCCATTTGTCATTACCGTGTCCGTGCGTCGGCGATGGAATAAAGACGCAACTGCTGCATGAATTGATGGACATCTCGATCTTAATTGTTCATCCTTTGACGGTTTGTCTTCTCTAACCCTTTGAAAATGGCGGTTGGTGGATGGATTTTCTTTGGATGGACGGAGACCAAAGTGGTGTGGAGGGACGAGGTGGAATTGATAAATTTATTGGGCTTAATATATCGATAATTTTACGTGGGTTGTATATATATATAATTGATCTGTTGAGTGTTATTTTCCTGTCTAATTTGTGCACGACGAGGAAATGCACAGTAACCGTGTGTTTGACGTCGTCGATCTCGTCGGCGGAAGGTTGCATTCCGACCACGATCCAATCGGAATCCGCTTGAATCGCAGTCGGAAACTATCGCAAATGCAGTCGCCAGTGGGCGCGCCACTAACAGTCGCAATCCGACCAACATCGGAGTCCGATCGGATTACGATCGGGGGGCGATGAATCGGTGCCCACAACCGGTGAAATCTCACACAGAAGAAACACTGTGCATTCTCAGATTCTCATTCGCGATTGATCGATGGCGGATGGCGGAAGATCTGTCGCGCGAAAAACGCAGCGTAAAAAACTATATATATATAGAGAGAGAGAGTCATTTTCACCGGCGCATCGGGTCAATGCGTGCCCATGCACACGTAGGCAAAGTGAACAATGATTTTACTGTTCACAGTCACTGTGCGTGCACAGACGTGCAGCGATCGGACGCACAGGTGAACGATGTATATATATATATATATATATATAATATCTTGTTAATCATTTGACATACACTAACGATCAAATTTTATCTAAACAAGGAGAGAATTGCCTATATAGATCTCATTAAGTTTTATCTCATATCATATCATATAGAGAAATATTATTATATACAATTCATCTATCAGTATCCGTACACATCTTCATTATCCACCATTCAATCGCTTACGTATTATAGCTTTGACCGTGAATAATGAAGATACGCACGGTTGCTCACGGATGAGTTGTATGATATATAACATTTTCATCCTTATTTATATTTAAATAAAATTTATCATGTTTTATTATTCGTAATCAAGTATTCTTTAGTTTTTTTTATTATTTGATTTACATGTATATTTATAATAATTTCACATAATCTAATTGGAGCATCTATCGATCGTTTAAGTATATATCTATATTATCTTAGACGTATCTCTTAAAGTTTTCCTCAATAGATAATCTCATTTTTTTAAAAAAATTTTATCCCTCCTCATATATCTACATATGGATTTTAACATCTCCATCTCTATAATTCTTATCTTTTATTCATGTATTTAAATCATAGTCAAATACTCAACTTCATATAACATAGCAGATTTTTTTTATATTTTTTTTTAATTTTGAGGATATTTTTACAATCAGGATGATCTTTTCCATTTCAATTATTCTATTTGAAATGGAAAATAATGTAAAATATATTTTTCAACTCCTTAATCCTTTTGAAAATATGATCTTAAATATTTATAATTTTCAATTACACACAAGATAATTATATCTTACCTAGCTAAATTTAAATTCTATATATTCTTTTTTTTTTCTCTTTAAAGTATAAAATATTTCGTTTTTAAAGTCTCTCTCCAAAATTCGACTAATCATATATGTAACGTACATTGTATTTAAACCCGACCGAATTTAACTATTACGAAAAGAAAAAAAAATCTAATTATTGTAAAAGTGAAAGTATGTTAAGCTCGTCCCATATCAATTTATTGATAAAATCGAAAATATATTTCGGTCCGTCTTAATTATATATAATTTCTATATTGATATCAATTTTAAAGAGTTTTTTTTTTAAATAGTTATTTTTTGCGAGATAATTAATAAGCCAAATCAGTCCGACCCCACTGCCATTTCCGAATGTAACAGTGAGACGTAGCGGTTCTTCACGGCACCGTGCCGAACCGTCACTGTTCCGTTAGACGGACGTCGAGAGGCGCTACCAACGTTAGCGCCTTAAGTGCCACTCCGTCTCTCGCTGCTTAACGTCGTCTGCCTCCCGTCCCGTCTCGTGAGGCCTCCGCCCCGTTCGGATCTGAAGATCCTAACCCTAACCCTAACGCCGCCATGGCCTACTGCGACGACGATTTCGCCATCCTCGGCGACGACGCCCAATCGCATCCCCAGCCGCCGTTCGCAACCCACCACTACGTGACTTCCAAGCCGTCGACGATCGTCCATCACCACCTCGCCTCCATCTCAAGCCCCGCCAAGAAAGGAACAGTCGCCGACGACGGTGGCGTTGAGGAACACGAAGGGTACGGAGAGGCGTTCGGCCAGACGGACGTCTCCAAGTGCCCTGCTGCCCCGGCCTTCCATGATCACCACTGCTACGTGGACACCGCTAATCCGTTTGCGCCCCAGCATCCTGCCGTAGAGGAAGACGACGCCGATGATGAAGGGGGGAACGATAATAACCTCGAGTTAAAAGGGGCGTCGATCTCTGTTTCTCATCACAATCTCCATCATCAGCAGTTGGCTCATCATCTCCCGGCCAAACGCGATGATCTGAGCGATGGTGAATCCCCTTACTGCTACAATAGCAGCGGGGCTGCGAATAAGAAGCCGAAGGCAATGTCGTCGTCCGGGGATTATCGGAAGGACCGGGAAGAGTGGAGCGACACGGCCATCGGCTCTCTTCTCGATGCTTACACGGAGAAGTTCGTGCAGCTCAGCCGAGGTAACCTGCGAGGAAGAGATTGGGAAGACGTGGCCACCATTGTTAGCGAGCGCTGTAACAGGCAGAAGTCAGCAAAGAGTGTGGAGCAATGCAAGAACAAGATTGACAATCTCAAAAAGCGTTACAAAGTCGAATGTCAGCGGCTCAGCAGCAGTGGCCTCCCTGGTAGCCACTGGACATGGTTTAAAAAGATGGAGCAGCTGGTTGGTTCCTCCTCCTCTTCAAAGGCCAATCTCGACGATGACAAATCTGTCAATCTCGGTAGCCCTGCTACAGCGGCGAGACAGATGAAAAGGTTATTTATTTTTCTCGTCTGCATGATCCTGCATCTGATACAGTGCTTGTCGTTATTTATTTTTATAGAGCCTTGTACTTGACTGAACCATCCATCACTATTTGAACTTCCTTATAGATCATGATTTTCCAGCATTTTATGCAGTTGCAATACTAAAAGCTTTCTTGTAGTTCCTAGATTAGATGGAAAAGGATTATTTTGGGAATTTTACATGATGTTCTAGGGCAACACTTTGGTGTGGTTCCTGTATTCCACAGCAAAGGTGGAATGGGTAGTATTTTTTATGATTTAGTATTTATTGTCCGTGTTCTTTTACCATAACTTCTCAGCATAGGAACCTGGCAAGGTTCTAATGAACCTTTGGAGTAAAATAACTGCATAGAGGGTTGACCTATAAATGTCATGTAGTCAATGAAGATAAATATTAAAAAAAAAATTTGGAACTGTTGCATTAGCGGCCCACACGGCTACCCCTAACATGTGGAGGGGTACATCAGAATCTCAATTGGCAAGCGTAAGGGTTGGAGACACTTGAGAGCCCAGGGCGATGAACTCTCAGGAATCGACCACCGTCCACTATAGACAATAACTTACCAGCTGGGTTAGCCCTAGGGACTAGAAGACAATCATAAGCTAGGGAAACATATAGTTGTGGATTTATGCTGTGAACCTTCCCCTTTCAGCGTAAATCTGAAATTCAATACCAGCTACTGACCAATGTTGACCCTCTCAATTTATTTTCTATTTTGTCATTATAGACCATGTAACCTTTCGGTAAAAATTTAAAACCTAGTAGGTGGAAAAGAGTTCAACTACTTTCACCCTATATGTTCGTACCATTAGGATTTCTGATATGTTTGTGGAAATTCAACTAAACCTTTGAGAAATTTGTGAATGGAGCAGACTGAACATGAAAAATTGGCTACTTTGTGATGGGTTATTTTCAAATATAAGTTTGAAGTTGTATGGAATATGCTGGTGTCTATCTTCTTAATGTAAGCAAATGTCAAATTTCTGATTTCAACAGTATCAGAAATGCCTTACCTAGTACCAAACTTGTGATTATAGTTCATCTTGCAGGAATATCTACTTGGATGTTCTTTTGCCTACATGTTACATAGCCCATGCTTCTGTTTGGCTATATTGAGTTTTCACTTGTTTTTTAGCAATTGTTTTGAAGTCAAGCTTTAAGTTTCATCTATGACTTGTCTTGACAGAGTCATTCATTAACCTAGTAACTTGACTTCAAAATGCTTACACTAGGTTACTATCACTATATTTGATGTGCATTCTCTTCCTAATGTAGTGCCATCACATTCTTCTATCTCTTAATATCTTGTGTTGGTTTGACATTGCTGCTTCCTGTGTAGCTTGAATAAACATTCCATGAAGCAAGAATTTCTTGACCCGATGATCAATACTGTGTCTATTATGTGATAACTACGAAGGGAGAAAAAAATTGACGACAAATTACTTATCTCAATATTCTTTTAGTATTGCAGATTTAATGAGCAGTGGATGAATTCTTATGATTTTATCACCTCACTAGGAGAAACACATTGTTTCAAAGGGGAAGATCCACATTATCTATAGTGGGAGTGGGAATGTGGGATTTTCAACTTCATCACTTGCTTTATTGGTTCCAACATTTTTCTTGTTTTGGTAATGAGTACTCAATCACCTCTAGATCCATTTTGTCACTACTAATTGATGCTTATATTTTCTTATTTACAAATTGATAATTATGTCCTTTTCTGCTATTTGATTACAGTTTTATACTTGTATCTAGTAATCTTTTTGTACACATTTTTCTGTGATTTTTTCTTTGATTGCATTACACATTCCACTTTTGATTAAGACCACATCCCATCATGGAGTCCTTTGGTTTTTTAGGTTAAATCTAGTTAATTAGAAAAAAACGCAAAGCAAATTTAGTAATCTTTATATACAGTTATTTCCTTATTATTTTCTTTTTTTTTTTTACAAAAATCCTATTTTTGATAAGACCACAGCCCATGACTGAGATTTTTGTTTGTGTATGTTGAATCTAGAGTATTAACAGAAACCATGCAAAGAACATGTGAACCTTCTGATTTAAATTGCATGAGTCTTACTGTTAATATCTATTGAGCATGAGATTTTGGTGGTTGCTTTTATGCTGTTTAAATGCAATGTTCATTTAGGGTGATATTCTCATTTGCAGATATCCTGTTACTGGACCTGGACCTGTTAGTTTGAATAATAACTCAAAGATAAAGTCATTGTCAACTCCACGGTGGAAGAGAGTGGTCTTGAGAATTAATGGTATGGCATTATCTGGAGGTTCCCAAAATGTTGACCCTAAGGTAAACCTATTTGATGCAATGCTCCCTAAGGATAAAAGGTTACCTATTTGTTGAATAGAAACTGTTTATGGATTTTTTCAGGTAGTTATGCTAATTGCTAAGGAAATTGCAATTGCTAGTGGTGCAGGTTTGGAGGTATTAATTAATGCCATTTATTCTGATTGGAAACTGAGTTCTTTTTTTCAATAATATTTCCATTATCGAGTCTTCGCATATGTTTTTTCAGGTGGCAGTTGTTGTTGGCGGTCGAAATTTCTTTTGTGGTGACACTTGGATGACCACAATTGGAATTGACAGATCTTCAACTTTTCAGATAGGGTATGCTTCTTTTAGTGAAAAAGCTTGTTCGACTTTCTCATTTTTCAATAGAACTGCAGTAGCCAATACGTTTGAATAGGAAGCAATAGAAATCAAAATTTTCTGCAATTACAAAGTTTGAACTGGTTTTCTGTACTTTTATTGCACGGTTGTCACTTTGGAAGGTTTAACTGAAATGTTGTAGGCCTACTAGTTGTTATGAAGTTATATTTTGTTCAGCAAAAGCATGTGTATATGTATACATGCATCTGATCACCTGAGCTCTAAGTTCTTAATACCTGCACCTTCTGAACATGTGTAGGCATTTTCTATTGGCCTGATTCAAATCTAGGCTGTTCTGATCTCTTGTAAGATTTTATCTTTAGAATTCAATACCTTGGAAGACAGGTCAAAAACTGATCTGTCTGTAAAGTATATGAGTTATGTTATAGTTTTACAATTTCATGTGAATACTTGAAGAATCTACTATTGTTTCCAACTACCACGTTGTCTTTCTTGATCTTGTAATGGTGTTAATCGATTTATGAAATTGTCATATACTCTTGTGAAGTATATTATGTGAACTCGATGAGAAGAATGTTTCATGAACCCACAACAAATTGAAGGAAGAAAATAAGGAAAGTCTAAATCGATAAGATGGATAGAAAGAATCTCGATCCAATGCTTAGAAAACTATGAACCTTGGCATAGAAGATAGAAGACGCCGTAATCTTAGGATTTAGGTTGACAAGTCTTTGAACGTCACAAGAGATTGCCTTGATAAGTTCTAGTTCAATGGAGAATCAACAAGTGAAAGCCTCACCGTGCTATAGATTGAAAATAATCAAAGATTACGTGTGTGGCTGTCACCCCCTTTATTTATAGCTATAAGGTGACCTAGAAATCCTAAAAGACCAAAAGAAAGCTCATTTAGGCAATACCTAAATAGACTACATAGTTAGATAGAGCTTAAGTCACAATTACAACCCAAATAAAAATAGAAATTAAACGTAAACATGAGAATTGTCCAATTATGTAAAAATAAAACTTAAGAGGCTAATTAAAGCTCATTTAAGGCTTGAATTAGGTTGATTAAACCACATGAATCGCTCTTTGTCAAATCTGCATCAATTGTAGCCTTGACCTTAGCATCTTCAATTAACTCATTAAGTGTTTTCTTCGTCTTTTTAACTTTAGATCTTATAATTGGGTCTCCATTAATGTGTAATGGATCATCAAGAACGTCTAAAGTGGAATGCTTCTTTTCTTTCGTGGCCTTAGCTTCTTGAGTCACAACTTGTTCTCCATCTTGACTTCGTCATTCTCCCTCTTCTCAAAATTATTCGTTCTCGAATCTTTATCACCTACATCAAAGGGAGAAAAATTAGAAATATTGAATGTAGCATTAATATTATGCTCCTTTGGCAAGTTAAACTTAGGCATTGTCACTAATTTGACTCCATCAACTATCATATTGTCTTTCTTGCTCTTGTAATGGTGTTAATCGAATTATGAAATTGTCTATCTTCCTTGGTAGGTGAGAAAACTTTTAGAAAACACCTTTTGTTTGATCTTTCTTTATTGACTGGAGTTATTCTGATTTCATGTCCTGGAAAAAAAAAAACTGATACTTGTGTCTATTGCTCCAAAGGGAGATTTCAGTTTCAAGTTGTTTGAAAAATTATTGGTCATCTCAGGTTCAATATTGCAAGCTCCTATTTTGAGTTTCCATGATTATGAGGTCCATTTGGACAACGTCTCTTGCAGAATCTCTCATACTCCTTTAAGCTATTTCAACTACCAACTAAGTTTTATCTGAGAAAATTTGCGTATCTTCATTCATTTTCACTTGGGATTCATTTTGATGCTCAAGACATTATACTTTGGAGATCTATATTGAACCACATTTGGGATTCATTTTTTACTCTCTCATTTCTCTAATACATCAACTTTTTCTGCTTGTTAGGTGTAGTACGCCTTAGAACTTGCAGTAGACTACGGAGCTCCATTTGAATGCATCTGCAGTCTAATAGATTTTTATTTTTCTACTTATAGCAGTGTTTAGCTATCTATTCCTTTATTATCCACTTTGGCTAAGATAGGCTTCTCCATTATGGCAGAATGATGGCATCACTGATGAACTCTATAATGCTCCAAGCGTCACTGGAGAAGATTGGCATTGAGGCACGTATACATTCTACCTTAATGTTGCAAGAGATTGCTGAACCGTACATAAGGCGGCGAGCTATCCACCATCTTGAAAAAGGAAAAGTTGTAATTTTTGGAGCTGGTGCTGAAGCAGGAAATTCAATTGTTAGCACTGACACTGCAGCTGCCTTGAGGGCCTCTGAGAGTATGTTCGGAGATTTATGTGTGGTTCCATCATATTGTCGATACTGGATATATGTCACAATCCCTCCCTAAAGTTGTACTTTGGGTTTGGATTGTGGCACAATTCCCAATTATTAGATTTTTATGAGGACTCTAACCCATGCGATATTAATGCAGTTCACGCAAACGCTGTTCTTAAAGGCACTACTTCAGATGACTTCTACAATTGTCATTCGAGAAACAACAATGGCGGTACATTCGAACACATTTCATTCAGAGAGTTTGTTTCAAGAGGCTTCACTGCAGTGGACATAGCGGCGCTTAATATTTGCGAAGAGAGCCACATTCCTGGTCAGTTGATTGTGTTGCTGTCCTTGTCATTTGTCTAGATATAATTATATCTGAGCATTGCTTTCGCATACATTCGCAGTCGTTCTTTTTAGTTTATTAGAGCCAGGCAATCTCGCAAAGGCACTTTGTGGAGACCAAGTAGGCATTATGATCGACCAATCGGGGAGGATTAACTGACACAATGTCTACCTGCCCAAGCTATTCAACACAGCATTTTCGTAAGTAATCCCATTTATTCGGCGAGCTTAGAACGATTAGTACATATAAGCCTTTCTCTCTGAAAGGCTGCTACCTGCAGATATCGCCTACGTCTATTTGATGCTTTTGAATCATTGGTGGTGTGTCACCATACAAGACCACTACCATCTCTAAAGAGATTCATCTAGCTGGTATCTTTGTGGTTCTGTTCCAGTTGGTATTTATCAGGTTGTAAATTATTTCAATGCATAATATCAAGAGAGATTATAGAATTATAATCATGTAAGATTTGTCAATAAAATTACGGTACATGAGTTAATCTTTTGTCAATGCATGTATGATTCGAAAGTGATTTGCTGCTGTTGCAATCTAGATAAATCTTTTGTCAATCAATCCTGTTCGGATCTTTGTAATACAGCAGAATGTATTTGTATCAAATTATTGGTATTCAATCATTCTGTTCCCTGCTGCTATTTTGCAACTCGTGCTGTGTTGGCATCTCAATCTTTTCTTTGTTCAAAGTCAAGGTGGATCCTTTCGACCGATCGAACAAGGTTTGTATTTCAAATTATAGTATAATTTTTTACATATGTTGTCTCATGGTGTTTCAAGTTTCATGTAAAATTGAATCATGCAGAAAAAATCCTTTCCTACCTGAGTTGAAATGGTACCTCAGCAAGTTGAAGTGATCTTTCAGTTCATAAGGACGTCAGTGTCGTAGAGGAGATCTAACAGGTACACCAGTAAAATATCCAACTTGAAGGTTAGAACTTATATGACATTTACATTGTAATATCAATAATCAAAAGATGTATAAAAGGTGCAGTTGCCAAAATACTAAACTTGAGCTTTCATTATCAGATCGATATATTATCAGATTTAATTATTGAGCCATAAGTATTTTTCTGATTTATCATGTTCACAATCCTTCCGGTGTGAGTCGTCACACAGATTGTCGAAGATTACCTCAACTTGTGTTCGATCGAGCACTGTGATTTTTCTTCGGTCGGTGCGATTGCTGATCGCCGAGGCGCGAAATCTACATCGCAGGCAATGCATCCACTTCCACCTGCATTCGCAAGCAAAATCATCCAAGTTCCTGCTCCGATCGAACTGCCACCCGAACCATGCGATTTCAACCCGGCGATGCGCGGAACGATGCTGCATGCGACGCTGCTGGTTTGCAGGTTGTAGAGGTCGTCTCGCGCGTGTATGGGCCGATCAGATTGAGGGTGGCCGCGAGATTCTCGATCACAACGATGACGTCGGAATGATGCAGAGCTAGCGTGGCCGGAGTGTTTGGCAAATGGGAGCTTGGTTCCGTCTCGAATGCTTGCGCCACCTGCGCCATTGGACTGGCGAAAGCCAAGGTCCAAAGGCATGTAGCTGTCCTGTGCACAACCCACCCGCCGATGGGGCCGCCCGGCGCCGGCCACTACTTGGTACGGGAACTGTGACGCTTCGGAGCCGGAGGAAGTAAGCTGTTGGCTTCCATCGCAATTGGCCCGGATCTGCCCTCTTGCCGAGGGGGAACTAGCGGCCCTGAGTCGAACATGTGGTGCGCATTGCTATCGATGAATAAGGGACATCTCCGGCTGCGAGAGAGGCGGGAGAAGGAGAAGTCGCCGAGGAAGGGATTTGATGTGAGCGGAAGAATTGCGTCACCCTGCCGGTGATGGACAAGAGGAGCGGCGAGAAGGTGGACGACGTAATCGTAGGTGCGGAACCAGAGGGAGGCCTCTCGCAGGTAATCTCATCTGCTGCCGCTGCCAAAGGATCTTCTGCTTGAAAACATCGGGGACGCTGCTCTCTTTGTGGTGGCCGCCGGATTCAGGTTGGAGAACATCTGTCGCAGCCCCTGCTCCAGCTCCGTGCTGGTGGTGGAGGTCGGCGCCTGCGGTGACGAACCGCTCCTTCTTCGTGATCTTGCGCGTCACCTTGCCGCCGGCGTACTCGAACCCGCCGGTAGGGCCCGGTCCGGATCAGATCCTCGAACGCCTCGTCAAACCGCCCATAGCCGGGTCGGACCAACGGCGGCCGAGGCCGGCGACGCCCCCGAGCGAAGGCGCCGAACGCGTCTGCCATCTCCGCGCGCGCCAGCGCCAGGAGGCAGCGGGGTCGTCGCCAAGGGCTCGCCGCCAAGGGCTCGCCGCAGCTGGACGGCCTTCGACATGAGGCGCGCCTCCTCGAAGGCCAATACGCCGACGGTGGCGGCCTTCTCCAGCTCGCAGCCTCCCTTCCCCCAGGCGAGCCACATGCGGCCCAGCCAAGATTCTGACTTTACTTTCCTCGTGGATTTCGACGGCGACTCCGAAGGTGAAGCACACTCGCAGAGCGCCAAATCACCTACCAATCACAAGATTCCGGTGGAACCAATAACTTCACGATGAAGTGAAACCGAAAGCGAAATTGTTTCCTTCTCGGAGATGAAGAACCGAGAGCGTTAGCGCGTTTGGTCTTAAGAAAATTTTTCATTTTTATTTTCTGAAAAAAAAAACATTTGATTGTATTTTTCATCTTCGTTTTCTGAAAAAAAATTTAAAAAATTGAAAAATAAAAATAAATTATTTTTCATTTTCTAAAAAAATAAAAAAGACGATGCTTATCAAACACCGTCTTATTTCCTCTGCAGCTCCTACAAAATAGCAGGAGTTGTCGATATCATGATGGCGGTGGCGCCACCGCCGTGAAAGGCAATTATTAGCGATGTCCGACGGCTGCACTGCAATGCCGGTCATCCTAAATGCAGCGAGCCTCCACGCTCGCTCAAGAGACGCGCTATTAATCTTTATAAATTACGCTATCAATCTTTCTAAGAGTAATAGCATGAACACACACCGAACAGTTTGGATGTCACAATCAGTTATTCTTCTAGCTCATCGTCTCAATTGTAAACTCAGTCCTGCCCTACCCCCCCCCCCCCACCCCCATCATAGAAACGGACATGTGCGGTTGAGACATCGAGATATGGAGTTTCACGATAACGAATATGATTCGTCATCTGTTGATGGCGTCCGTTGAATCGGATGGATTGATGACTCGTTTCGGATGAGAATTATCGATTTATCCCGGATGAAGATTGCTAACTCGTCTCAGATGAACTAGCAACTCGTCTAGAATAGAAATTCGAAGAAACGTAAACATTCTTACTTTTTTTTCAAGTCAGTTGATTGAAACCTGCTACTGAGAAGGATTGTCGAAGCAATGAGAGGGGGAAATTTGAGAAGTAAACACAATTAAAAAGAGCACTGAGAGGAATCTCGATCATGTCCCTTCGACATTCAAATTAGGACATGTGAAAGAAAAAGGAATGCAAAGGAATACAAGGAGATGAGTAGAAAGTTCGAATCTCTTATATCTCCTCATGTTACTTTTATATAGACGCATCAATTTTTACGGTGCTGTATAGGAGGTGCAAGAGGCATAACTCTTTAAGATGACGATCTATCATATTCAAGAATGATAAGGAACATTATCTCAATAAATATAGCAAGCGTATGTGAGCTTAATTAATGCAACTAACGTGGTTGATAGAAGACAAAGCTCCATTAATACGGCGAATGTGTTCCCTCGATATAAATATAGAAAGATGTATATTTGTCCCGTGATACACTTACCACGTTGTGTTGTTTGTCGGAACGAGTAAAGACATCTACTAAGACATGAGCATTCTGACGAGATATGAGTTAATTGAGATATGATTCAATCGAAATATGAGCCCGTTTGAGATATTATGTCGGCATCAATACACTTTGTAAATTAGATGTCAGTGAGCCATTGACTCGATCCAGAATTTAGTCGTTAAAAGGAGATGGGCCATTCGTCTCTGCATGAGATTCTTCTCGCTCATGTCCTGCAATATCATAAGACACTTTTAATTTGTTGGAGCTAGCCAAAGGTTCATTGGCCCTCCAGTAGGGCTCATTCAGGTCCATATATCTTTGTGAAGTCAAACTGGTCGTTTCCATTATGTGACGGTAAACATAGTTTGAGAAAGAACTATGTTGAAGTTGTCGGATATTAAATCTTTCCCGGAGAGAATACAAAGGAAAATTTGAAAATTATTCGGACTTATTCGTTGAGTTGGTGACTTTTTAAGTATTCTCAATAAAAAAAACTTCTTCCTATCGAGATCGTCAAACTAAGTCAGAAATCTCTTTATTGTAAGTTGTTGAGTCGGGAGATTATTATGGAGATATTGTCTATTCGAATTGAGTGCCTAGTTGAGTGTCGAGTTGAGTTGGAAGATTTTGTTCGTCGAGTTTGCAATTATATCTCCTTTTATAGAGGAGATCTATTATGTCGTTTTGATTTATTTAATTTACGTGAATCAAAAACACTACAAAAAAATGCTTTATTAAGCGATTTAAATTTAGCAACTAATTATTTTCGCATGGTAAATCAGAATAAATAAAGAACGTAATTTTAGGTCTGAGATTTGGAACGAAATAAATTTTCGCTTGAATTTTGCAAATTAACTGTGATTCGGCAAAATAAAAATTTATAATTATAATTATAATTTTTTAAAACGTCAAGTTTCTTTTTTTTAATTTGCAACGAATCCGTGGATTCGTTGCAAATTTGCAACGAATCCACGGATTCGTTGCAAATAAAAAAACGTTTATTTGGTTTTTTTTGCAACGAATCCGGATTCGTTGTAAATTTTTGTAGTGTTTTTGACGAATCCAGGATTTTGTATCCACGGATTCGTTGCAAATCTGCAACGAATCCAGGATTCGTTGCAAATTTGCAACGAATCCTGGATACGTTGCAAACGTGAATTATTTTATCGTGCCCTAACTTTCCCCTCCGCGCCGCACGAGCTAACTTCTTCTCCTCTCTCGTCTTCCCGCCGCGCTGCGTCTTCCCGTCGCCTTCGCTGCGCAGCGTACGCTCCCCACGTCCGGCTTCTGCCGCGTCATCCGAGCCATGGCGCACTAGAGGCCGCGCGTGTAGCTAGGTCGACCGACGCCGCCGCCGACTCGACCGACGCCGCGACGGCGCCCCTCGTCGGCCACGTGCCCCACCGCCGCTGCGACCCGGTACGCGCCCCTGCACCACGCCGGCCGGCCTGCGGCCTGGCCGCCACGGCCGGCGGCTGGCGGCCACCTTCACCGGCGCCCGTCGTCGCGTGCCCCACACTGACCCGATGGCGACCGGCGCGCCCCACCCGCCTGGCCGCCGCTATCCGGCCGGCCGCTCTGTGCCACCTCGTCGATTCAGGTTCGTGCCCCCAGCGCTGCGAGGCACCTTTTAATTTTTTTCCTATATTTAACTCGATAATTAACTACAAAAGCTTTATGTTGTTATGCTATTTATTCTCAGAATTATATATAGTTAACTCAGAAACTACGTGTTTATAAGCTGCTAATTTGCCATTTGGGTTCACATACCAAATAATGCTAAGTACTAAGTTGGAATATTTTGTTTAGTCACATATAGGAAGTTATGGGATAAAACAAGCAGTTTATAAGGCTTAGATGAACAAATCATGCACAGCTACCTGAGAAATTACAAGCATCTTAAAGTCAGTGGTGGTGGGGGAGCTAGTGTTTAAGGCTTAGTATATTAGTATTAACTTGTGGTGATACATTTTGATCTCTCATTTGGATTGTTATACATCTACAATAATAATTTCACTTAAATGACATAATTACAATGAGTATCTTTCATGTTCAATAAATTTGATTAGTTTGTTGTCCTGCTTAGATGAGAGAATTGCCCGATTAACAAAACTTCTAGACCTATGTTAATAATAACTCTCTCATCTAATCTTATAAAGCTTCTCTATATTATTAGCCGACAATTCACAATTTTACACTAAATTCGGATTTTCACAATCACCCCCATTTTAAGTCCTGATGTCCTCGATAAGACCGAAACCCCAACACATTACCTTTCAATGTGTTCAATTGTGATATTAATTGTCACAATCAACTTAAGTTGTTTAACATTTCAGGTTTAAACATCCCAAAATGTTTAAACATAAATTAACAGTGAGCTTTCTATACAACTGTTGTCCTTTTTCGGTTATGTTTAAAGATTGTTAAACATAGTGAATTCATAAACTAACTGTATATTCGTATTATTGTAATTTCTAGGAGTTGATATTAATATAATTGATTGAAAACAGATAAAATGCAGCGTGAAAGGAGTTGGATGTATAATAGGAATTTACCTGAACGTCGGGGTTTAACTGATGAATTTATGAGTGGGTTGCAAGAGTTTTTAAATTTCGCAGCTAGTAATGTTGAGTTTATGGATGGTAATCAGATAAGGTGTCCGTGCAGAAAGTGTCAGAATGGTAGATTTTTACCGTCTAGCAAAGTTTCAGAGCATCTTTGTAGATTTGGATTCGTTGCAAATTACTATAACTGGACATGTCATGGTGAACCATTTATATCTGATGAAGTTTATGATAGACACAACACACAAGTGTCTAGGGATCAAAGTGATTATAATCAATTAAATCCATATCAGAGGATGATATATGATGTAGCGGGCCCGAATTTGATTCAATCACAAGGTGCAACTTCAAGTTGTCCTCCAACAGTTGAGCAAATGTTTACTAATGCATCACCCTTGGAAGAGGTGCACGAATGTATCATCGAATATGAATAATGAAACATATCTCAAATTTCGTGAGGTGTTGAGTCGCAGATGCACCTTTATGGGTGGTTGTGAGACTCACACTAAACTATCGTTCACCGCAAGAATGTTGAATGTCAAGGCAGAGCACAATGTGTCGAAGAGTGTTTTAATAATTTTGTTCAAGCTTTTGAAGAGGCATTGCATGATAATATAATATCTTGATGATTTGTACATTATGAAAAAGCGATGAAAGAATTAGGTCTCTGGAAAAGAATTGATGTGTGCGAGATGGTTGTATGTTATATTGGGGAGATGATGCAGATGTGGATGTTTGTAAATTCAGAATCAAGATAGGTACAAGAGAACTAGTAGGAGGCAAAGAACGACGTAAATCATATAGTCATTGTTTTATTTGCCTTTAACTCCTAGGTTACAAAGGCTATATGCATCAAAGACAATTGCTGAACACATGACTTGACATGCAAATCATCAAAAAGAAGAGGGACTAATGTGTCATCCATCAGATGCAGAGGCGTGGAAAAAATTTGATAGAACATATCCCGATTTTGCGAAGGAGACTCAAATATTAGGTTAGGTCTCTGTCTTGTGGATTTGCTCCATTTGGTAAATCAGAAGACACTATTCTTGTTGGCGTTATATTAACTCCGTATAATCTTCCGGGATGTGCATGAAAACACCGTATATGTTTTTAACATTGGTTGTGCTCGCCCAAAAAATCCAAGAAGTTAATAGATGTTTATATGCAACCATTGATTGCGAGCTAAAACAACTATGGGATGAAGGTTTTCCTACATACGACGTTCATACTAATCGGATGTTTTGTGATGAAGGTCGCTCTTCTTTGGATCATAAATGACTTTCCCACATGGTATGCTATCGTTGGAGTATCGCAGGATCTTAGGATGCCCAATATGTATAGAGAGATCAAAGTCGATTAGATTGAAGCATGGTAAGAAGAGTTATTTTGATTGTCACATAATTTTACCACTAAATCATAATTTGAAGGAATAAAGATGAATTCACTAGGAATCGAATTGAAAGAACACCTCGCCATTGAGATTATCGTCAAGATATTTAGTCTGAGTTCTTCACTTTCCATCATTATGAAGAGCCACATGATACAACTTATGAATATGGAAGCAACCATAAATGGACCAAACGAAGTATATTTTGGGAGTTACCGTATTGGTTTAGTAATTTGATTCATCATAATCTCGATGTTATGCATATTGAGAAGAATGTTTTGATAATCGATAAATACAAATGATGGATATCACCAGGAAAAACAAAAGATAATCTGAATGCAAGAAAAGATATGCGACTCATTTGCAAACGACCAGCCTTGATGTTGATGAAAATAGTAAAGGACCAAAACCAAAGGCGCTTTATACATTGAATAAGGAACAGAGGCGTGTTGTTTGTGAATGGTCAAGTCATTGAGATTTCAGGCTATGTTTCTAATCTTGGGAGATGTCGATATGAAGGAATGCAAATTGATGGGTTTGAAAAGCCATGATTGTCATATATTCATGGAAAGACTTATTCCTATTGCCTTTAAAGAACTCTTACCGAATTTTATGCAGGGGTGCCATTCTGAGTTAAGTATTTTTCTTCATGATATATACAGCACGGATTTTGGGATATTCACACATGGAGAAGTTAGAGAGACATTCCAATTATTTTGTGCAATTTAGAAAGGATTTTTCCACTGCGTTTTTGATTCAATGGAACATCTTTTGGTTCACTTGTATGAGGCCAAAGTTGGAGGATCATTCATTATCGATGGATGTATCCTTTTGAAAGGTATAATTCACATATTCTATATTTCGTTAATATTGCATAAAAATGTTTATTTTTAATATATTTATTTCTAATACAATTTGTTATATTACAATCGATTCTTATATCATTTGAAGAAAAAGTGAAAAATAAGGCACGTGTTGAAGCCTCTATTGTGAATGCATATTGTGGAGGAAGTAACAACTTTGATCATATTATTTTGAGCCTCACGTTCGGACCAAAAGGACGGAAATCCGGAAGGAATGATGAAGGTCCTATCGATCCCAATTTAAATTCTTTCTCAATTTTAATTATCTTGGTCGACCAAGTGGACCATGTATAACAACGATACTTAATCGATCAAGAATGGCGCGGCAGGACATATGTTTTACTTAATTGTCCGTATCGCCATATTTCGAGTTAGTATATATTTCCTATTTCTTCGTCAAGTGTTAATTTGTTTATGTTATAATACAATTTTTTATTATAGGATTTTCCAAAACTTATACTCAAATCCCGACACGTGACTTTGATCACTTCGATCGTGAATTTGCACCTTGGTTCAAATCATATGTAAGCAATTTTAATTACCTCATTTTTGTTTAGACATATCTTAACTTTTAAATAAATATCATTTTCATTTGAGTATAGGTTTATGATAATCAAACTCACGTTCAGAATTGCTAATCCATCTATCATGGGGTCCAAAATCAATGGTACGCACTTGGCCATTTTCATAACGGATATAATTTCCACACTCAAGAATATGGAAATGGAAAGAGTACAATGATAGTGGAGTATGTGTTCACCTTCCAATGATGGAGGTGCAAGCAATGAATTTTATGGTTTCTTTGGATGAAATTATAGAGATTGATTATCCCGGTCCGTAAATGCGAGTTATCTTATTTATGTGTATTTGGTTTGACCCGTCAGTGGATGAAGGTGCATCCACAGATAATTTGGTTGAAGTAAATCATAAAAGATTTTATAAGAGATATGAACCGATTTATTTTGGCACAACAAGCGATTCAAGTTTTCTATGCTCCATATCCTAGTTTGAGGCGTGACAAAAATGAATGGTTGTTTGTAAAACAAAAGCACGGAAAAAAATTGAGAGCGGCAAGACATTGCATATCAACAAGACAAAGTTACAAATATGTTTCATCAAGAATATATATATAATTCCAACGTTACGAGATCCCAAATGAGTAGTGATAAGCGTGGATCAAATTGATGATAATGATGAAGAGGAGGAGGGACGAGGAGGAAGAGGAGGAGGAGACCGAGGATGAGGATCTTGATGATGAGGAAGATGATAATGAGGACTTTGAAATTTGGCGTCTAGGGTAAGTTTTATAGATATAATTTTAGTTTTAAACTATAATTTTACAAATTTTCTTAGCTCAATTATTTGTTTATATAATGTCTCATTATTAAATTTATATCTTTTGTCTCTGTATGTTTTGTATAATTTGTTCTTATAGGTTATCAGTGGTGAAATCATCGTAGCTTAGCGCTAGCGCAGATCTCATATCTTCATTATGCATATTGTAAGTTTTTCATGTTCTTCATTAAGCATAAAAGTTTTATTTTCTTTATTCTAATTTTGTTTTTGGTTGATAGTTTGACGTGGTGGACAGAGAGATAGTACTAGCGATGGCGAGTGATCCACCGCTGCCGACTATACCTACTTGCCCTCCCGATCTTCCCGACCTTCACATGATCACCGCCAAGACTATCTCATTCACCGCACTACTTCCCATTCGATTCACCAGTACTGGACACTCCTCCTGAGAACATCGAAAGTCGACCATATATTTTCCTATGGGAGATTCGTAAGTAATATAAGTATTATAATTTTAAAATATCTTAATTATTTATTCAAATTTTTTCACTTGATCGTAGGTTTGAAAAGTGCATACTGTATTCGCGAGATCAATAAAATCGTGAATAACTATTGGAGAGGAGATTCTTTGTCATACTGAGCACGCGGGACCTACAAAAGAATTATGGTGGTGCGAGTTTGTATAATTGATTCATTTTATATATTAAATAAGTGATTATATAATCAATTGTTTTATTTCCATCTCATGAGATTTATTTGGGACCCTAGTCAAGACTTGGAAGTTAAAAGAATTTTTAAAAAATGTGGCGATCATATCCTGCATGTATTGAGTCATGCCAAATCTCGAAAAACCGCGTGTCACGCCGTAAAATTGGAGTAAAATCTCCAATTATTGGCACCGGATGAGAGCAAAAAGAAGTCAATGTAATAAATTAAATCAAGCTGTAATTCTAGAGACTTATCTCGCAACATATGCGCGGATCTATAAATATCGAGGAGCATTCACGTAGATTGGTAATTTTAAATTCTACAATTAGTTTTTAAATTTATTTCAGATTATTATTTTATTTCTAACATTCTTATATTTAGTCTAAGGAATTGGGAAAGGAGTAAATTTATAGATACTTTCGTTCGCACTTGCGAAAAAGATAAGACTTGGAGTGGAGATAGAGCTCGAGCTATTAAGGTTTGAAATAATCTTTAAACTTACTTTATAACTTTAATTCGTTAGTTATGTAAATGCTCGATTAAATTTTTAATTTTGTGTAGGAGAGATATGATCGATTATCCTCATCTCGAGAGAATTTGAGAGATAGCGGTGATCTTGAGGATCTGAGCCATCTTAGTAATAATATGGATTTATGGCTTGAGGCGAGTGGAGGATCCAAAGGGGAAGGATACTAGGTATGGGTTCTCTGGGCGAATCGTAATGCTCCTCGTAGATCTATTTCTTCTACTCCACGTGATGGCGCACGGATACACAACTTGGTGAGGAGGTTAGCAATTTGAAGGGCATAATACATGAAAGAGATCGAAATTTTAGCAATACAACATCAAAACTCACAAAGGATCGAGAAATGATAGAGATCGACGACAACAAGCCTTTCTTATCGCGATTTAGAATTTACTTACAGTTCAAGTCATATTCCTCCAGTCGAGACGATGATGGTGGCGGCGATGATGATATTGTATGCATGTTTTTAATTAGTACCTTTAAAATTGTTTAGTTTATTTAGTTTGTTACTCCTTCATTTTTTACATTTTTTATTAGTACTTTTTATTTTGCTTTAAACAGGAATGATCTATGAAGTCAATCCTTATGGAGGTTGAAAATACACATAAGTCTTTGCGCATATTTATTTTCGTGTTAGTATATAGTTTTTTTAATGTATGATACTTTTTCTTTGTTTGTTTCTTTTCTCTGTAGAAGAATGTCATTGTGATTGCTTACCAGATTCTCTTTTTTTCCCCATGTGTTGAGATCTTTTGTGGACATTGTTATTTGGATATCATAACTATGTTGATGTTTGAAATGTTGTAGGATATAACTTTTTATTTGGATATCTTTTGTTGGAATGTTGCTTATTATTTTGTTGTATTGAATGTATGTGTGTTTTGTTTGTATTGAATGTGTTTTGTTTGTATTGAATTTATTGTATTTTGTTGTGTGTGTGTGATAATTTGTATATACGATAGAATATCGAAAGCGGCATAAAGTCACAATTTTTTTCTTTTGCGACAAATTTAGCGACAAATATCCCAATTCGTTGCTAAATCTCGATAAATCTGCGACGAACTTTGCGACGAATTTAAATTTCGTCGCAAATTTGCGACGAATTTAGCAACGAATCCAATCTGCGACAAATTTTGCAACGAAATTTGCGACGAAATTTATTTTGCAAATATTTCAGAAACAATTTCGTCGCAAAAAATTTTACACGATTTTGCGAATTTGGAAACATCGCAAATTTACCAACGAATTCCTTTTTTCGTCGCGAAATTACCAACGAAAAAATTTATTCGTCACAAAAAATTATTTTTTGCGACGAATTTTGCGACGAATTTGTATCAGTCGCAAATTTACCAACGAATTCCTTATTTCGTTGCGAAAATTTCCGACGAAAAAATTAATTCGTCGCAAAATTTTGCAACGAATTACAAATTCGTCGCAAATTTGCGACGAATTTGTAATTCGTAGCAAAATTTTGCGACGAATTCTGCGACGAATTTGGAAAATCGGGGTAACTTTTGCAACAAAATTAGGGACGAATTTTAAAATTCGTCCCTAATTTTCGTCGCTAAAATTCGTCGCAAAAATTCGTCGCTATTTTTGTCGCTAAAATTTGCGACGCTTTATTCCCAACAAAAAATTTTTTGTCGCTAAATTCGTCGTAAATTTTTTTTGCAACGAATTTTTTTTTAAATTTCGTCGCTAAATTCGTCCCAAATTTCTGTTTTTTTTGTAGTGAAAGTCAATTATAAATACTGTGTCAATTCAATTGATATGTCATTAATTCATTAATGTCTCAGAGTTTCAATGTGAATTTTCCATAGCTTGATATGAAAGATGACAGAATGTTTTTTTTTCATTTTTTTTTTATTTTATTATTTAACGAATTTAAAAAGATAACAAAATATTTTATTTTATTTTCACAATGGAGTGCCTTATTTCCTGACGACTCGAAGAAAAGGTTGTAATGGAGCTAGCTTTATTCTTCTTCTGCAGGAGCAAAGCAAAATTATGTGTGGCCTTGTCCGACAGCGTAGGAAGTGAAAGCCTCAGTGAGGTGGTGTGGTGGTGGACGAGGTAGGAGTCGACATCATCTTCGAGCTTCCTCCTGCTTTCGTTTTAAGTTTTGAAAATTGCGATACATATATTTTAGCATCGGATGCTATTTAACACTTTAATTATATTGCCTGCAGCTTTCCTTCCGGTTTTTGTTTTTCTCCTTTTAAGTGTGTTGCCGATCTCCGCCTTTTGATTAATTATTTATTTATGCAATAAATCTGTCAACTTTGTTTGGTTAATGTAGAATTGTATCCCTCCTTCCAAGGAAAATACAGTGATTCAGAAACACACAACAGTGTGCTGTTTTCACTTTGAATGACATTGTTTCTGGAGAAAAATCTTTCAATTTTTTTTTTTTTTTTTTGTTTTGTTTTGTTTTGATGCACGATGCGATTAGAGATTATCCTCTCTTATTGAGTCCTCTGAAAGAAAATTTATTCGTCTAGTTACATTGAAATTCTATCAAATACAATACAAATCAGAAAAAAAAATTAAAATTATTACGTCGGTGCTCTGATAATTTTAAGTTATACAATAGAGAAACAAAATTAATGGATAAGAAGAAAAGAAACCCTTCCTCTTTCCTACAAATCGTCTCAGAAATTTAGGAGGTGTTTGGCAGCATTCTCATTTTTTATTTTCTGGAAAACAAAAACAGTTTTTTTCTGTTTTTCAATTTTTCAAAAAATTCTCTCTCAGAAAATGGAGATAGAAAACGTCAACCAAATGCATTTTCTTATTTTCTCAAAAAATGAAAACAGAAAATAAAATTTTTTCTCTCTACCAAACACTCCTTAGAATCTTTCCTTTGATATTGGATTTGCCACCGAAAAGAATATTAGAGGTGGATTAGTACTATCGGCACGTTCCGACGTTAAGTCAAGATTGAGAGAGTAGAAATAATGGAACCATAGAAAAGAATGAGAAGAGAATTTTTAAGTATTGAATAGAGAGAGGAAAAAACTCTTTTTCTTTCTCATCTCCTTTTACAGAAGACCATTACCACTTTAAAAAATAAATTCAAATAAAAATAATATTCTCTGTTCAGAGTACTCCTTGATATTTTATCTTATTATACTTAAAAATACCATATCACTCGTATGAGCTCGGATATAACTATGACACTCGATTCTACTGAGCTCGGAAAAAATACAAAGTGCTTAGGAAAACAAAGAGTGTTCAAAATAAATACAATATTTAACGATATTGAATTCTGAATCGATTATAATGCTCGACCCTGTTAAGTTTGAAAAATACACAGAGTGTTTGAAAAATTAAAGAGTGTTAAGAATAAATACAATGCTAAATAACACTGAATTTTGATTCCACTGAGTTCGAAAAATACATAGAGCGTTCGGGAAAATAAAAACCATTCAAAATAAATACAATGCTTATCAATACTGGTCGGATTCTAAATTGACTATAATGTCTGATCCTACTAAGTTTAAAAAATACATAGAATGTTCGAAAAAATAAAGAGTATTCGGAATAAATATAATACTTAATAATATTGAATTCTGAATCGATTATAATATTCGATCCTACCGAGTAATCTCTTGAATATATAATCCCCTCGTCGACGATGATTTTCTTCTTGCATCTTCGAAACTCACCGAGGCGGTATCAATGCATAAATCCATTTCCCAAATTTTTTTTAGAAGGTTCTGTAAACTAAGAGCGCGCTAGCAAACTGAAACTCAATCCAGCAGGCGAAAAGCAGAGTATATATGTTCCCGTACGAGTCATATATTATATATAAATTCATACTATCTAGTTGCTTCGAGGGAGACGTATAGCTAGCCCGCAAAGATGGGAAGAGAGAGAACGATAGAGAGAGATGGAGACGGAGAAGAAGCGTACTGCGGTGGCAAGCAGATCGTCGGTCAGAAGCCATGCATATATGTCGTCAGTCATAAGAGACGAGTAGACGACGACGACCATGAACGTCAAAGTTTCTGGCTCGCGGCTTGGAAACTGGAATTGAATTGCTCCTCCACCTTCCTCTCAGTAAATTCATTTTTCATCCTCTCTCTCTCTCTCTCTCTCTCTCTCTCTCTGTCTGTCTGTGTGTCTGTAAATTTGTGCCATGCAATACTTAATTCCTTCTTCTCTTACACCGCGTGCATGCATGGCTTTCAACTGGATGTGTGTGTTGGGTTGTGAACCGCCTTGACGCTGTCACTGTGAGGCAGGTGATTCCTCTCGATAATGCTTGTTAATTATTCAGGGCGTTCGCATCAAAGCAACTGTAGTTGACCAGTTGCAGCAGCTTCATCCTCTCTCTCTCTCTCTCTCTCTTCTATAAAGTAAATTTAATATTACACTTTGTGTTTCCCTGTAGATGACACGATGATAAAATAGAATATTAGTTTTAGAAATAAATTAGGATCGATTCTGTATGAGGGGTTTAAAATTTTCCTTGATATCAAATGGTCCTCTTGGCCCCTTTGCCTTGTCACCGTATCCAGGGGCAAAGTCCCCTGTGATTTATCCTCCTTTTCGCTATAGCCTTGAGACGGATGACAAAGGACTGCTAGTTGGACAGATTCTCATTTTTTTGAAAATAATACACTTATGTTTCAAGGGTCAAAGGTCCGCCATGATTTATCTTCCTTACGATGGTCCAGAAACGGACTGATAAGAACTGCTAGGTTGACGATTCCAACTTTGCACAAATAATACACTTATCAAAATAATTTTAAAACATAATTTATTATTTTTCAATATATTCATTTCATTTAAGATTTAAATCCTAAATTCTCGAATCACAGATAGCTGCTGCAGTGGTTCTTATTATCGACTCTATCCGAAGGAAAGAAGAAAGAGCATTTTTTATGTGTGCAATCAAAACTAATTAATTAGCAGAAACAAGTTTTTTTTTTTGTTTTTTAAATGTAATGTGCAATTGCAGGGCAATCCCTCCTCCTTTGGCCTCATTTTTAGAGAATTTAAAGGTCGATCGAAGAAAGCCATTAATGGCGTGGAGCTAGGGGCTTTAATTTATCATCAATAATGGTCTGAACAGGATCGTAGAAAACTCAATGAGAGGAGAGCACAAACATGTTGATAAAAGCTCGTAGAACTTAAATGATGGTTCCTCCATTATCTTCTCTCTCTTTAATTTGGCAAACATATAAACAATATAATATCGCTCTTATTGGGTTTTGGGTTTATGAGACCTACCCTACATGGTCATTATAATAAAAGTAAACAATTTCCTTTCTACGTTAAGAAGAGTTTTTTTTTTTCCAGACTCAAGCTTGCATTTTTTTTTTATCTTTTAAGTCTCTCTCTCTCTTTCTCTATACAATTCATTTAGAACATCTCTATTGCCTTCGCGGAAAGAACCTAATGACGAGTACATGTGATATTATATTATAGGATAACGGATCAATCCTTCGCAAATGCAAAAACATCGTCCCTAGTTCAATGCACTAGTTACTAGTCTCAATGGTCAAAGGTCTACCATGATTTACCTCTCTTATAATAGTTCGGATGCGGACTGGTAGGTGCCACTAGGTTGGCGGATTCTAATCTTTTGTATCATTTAGAACATCTCTATTATTTATCGTTCGATCAGATAAGTACTATAGTTCGATCTTAAAGGATCGAACGATAGATAATAAAGATGCTCATGGATATTCAAGGATGAATTGTATAGAGTAACTTTCTTGTATATAATCATCGTCTGATCTCCTAAAGGTTCAAGGATTAAACTATAGTGCATGTACACTCCATCAAATGATTGATAATCATATATATATATACGAGTTTGATTTCCTGAGCGTCGTCTCCTACATGACTCATGCATGACAATTTCTTCGATGTTCGATCGATCGTGATTGCACAGTGAATGAAAAAAATACAGTGTTTCCTCCTCCACGATGTCACCTGCGCACAACTCCGATTCACTAGCGAGCGACCAAATTCCAACCGTAATCCGCCCTTGCAGGAATTGATCGGATTGCGGTAGAATTCGACCCGGTTACGAGGCGGCGGCCGTGATTGCGCTAGTGGCGCGTTTCCAATCATAATCCGGTCGACCACGAGTGCATCTCTCGATCGCAGACCTTGTCCCCGCAATCACGATCATTTCTGACCATGATTCGATCGAAATTCGATCACGATTCGATCGGAATTCGATCGGACTCCGGTGCCGATTGGATCACAGTCGGATTCCGATCAAACGGTCATCGAATTCTGAGCAGATCGTGGCCGAAATACGACCTTCCGTCGATGAATGCGAGTGAGCATGATTACTGTGCACATTTTTCTCTGTCGCACACTTGCTGCACAAAAATAAACACTCAGAATATCAAAATTATATATATATATTTCATCACACTCCTATTATCTATCGTCCGATATTTTAAAATTAAGAATTGAATTATAATATTTATTGAATAAGATATTTACTAGAATCATTCCTCTGTATAAACATCATGCAAAGACTCCTAGGCTGTGTTTGGTAGGACGTAATGTAATCCAAGTTGTAATGTAATCCAAGTTGTAATGGAATGCAATGTAATCTTGATTACATTACTATGTTTGGATACAAATGGTATGTAATCTTGGATTACAAAGGTCATTACATTCTTTTGTTTGGTGTCCATTACAAAGACGATAGGAATGGATCGACGACGATGACGTAGTCAATGACGACGATGACGGCGGCCAACTAGCGATCGACTGGTCGGCCGACGACCGACCGACGACTAGCTGCCGGTCACCATCGATCGTCGACGACCGACCGCTGCCGATCGTCGGCCGATCACTACGGCCGCTGCCGTCGATCGCCGCTGTCGACGGCATCACCGCTGATCGCTGACGGCCGACATCACGGCCGTTTACCGATCACGTCGGCCATCGCCATGCCATGGATCATCGATCGGCGTCATCGATCGCCGCCGGTCGGCCGATCGCCGGTCGCGATCGCCGATCAGCCGCCGTCGATTGCCGACCGACCGACCAACCGCCGTTGATCGCCAAACACAGCCTAAATCCCATTTGCATGCAATAAATCACATTTGCATGCATGCAAATGTAATTTATTGCATGCAAATTGGAAGCTTGTAATGTAATCTGGATTACATAGGTTTTGGTTTGTAATCCAGATTACAAAACTTTAGTGTCTTTTGTAATCCATATTACATTACATTACAACTCTAAGACATAATAACAAAATGAAGGAATCTACCAGAATGTAATCCTGATTACATTCTGAAGACACGACGCATCAAACGTAAATGCCAGTTTCCGTGCTTTTTCCTCTTTTATATAAATATATATATATATAATTTTGAAATTGGCTTTTACTTTCTCCCTTTTCTTTTGTTTTGTTTTCTTTACTTTTTATCGTTTTCCTGCTGTGCTTAATTAATTAAAGAAGCGACGAGCATCCCAACCTTTTGCCAGTTGCCATCCATCAATGTCTTCGTTCCTTCTCACTTGTTCATTTTCACCCCATTAATTAATTAAACAACAGAAAAAGAAAGAGAGGAAAGAAACAGAGTGACAAGGCTCCAAGAGTAGTTAATATTTAGAGCAGAGCTGAGGAAGTCCGATCAATATTTGAAAGCTTGGGAGGGAAGCGAGCAGGAACGCTCTCGATCACAAAAAGCAATCTTTTTTTGTTTTGTTGATCGATTAATTTCTCTCGCATTCATGGAAGGAGTTGCAGCCGGTGGGATCGCCGGAGATATATCCGGAGGCGCGGAAGCGAAGCAGTGCTCTGCGTCTTCTACTCCCTCGGCGCCGCCACTCCCGCCGCCGCCGGCATTTCACCCCGCAGGAGCTCACGGGATGGAGGCGGCCGACCTGGGCACGGGAATGATGGGCGGGGTCGTCGGAGCTGACCACGGCGACCTTTTTCGGGGGAAGAAGAGAGGTAGGCCGAGGAAGTACGGGTCCGACGGCATGGCTCTGGCACTGACGTCGCCCGCCTCCGCCTCCCCTTTCTCCTCGGACGCGAAGCGGAGTAAAGGTCGACCGCCGGGTTCCGGCAAGAACCAGCTCCTCGCTACTCTCGGTACAATGTCTAACCCTCATTCTCTTCTTCCGTTTCTTCCGACTCGCCGTTCGACGAATAATGAAGAAATGCGACGATCTGGATCATAGGAGAGTGGTTTGCGTGTTCGGCGGGAGGAAATTTTACACCCCATGTCGTCACTATTTCCGCCGGGGAGGTGAAACATTTTCATCAAAACTCGGGTTCTGTTCTTCTTCTTTTTTTTTTTTTTTTTTCCTTTCCTTTCCTTTCCTTTCTGGGATATGAACGATTTGATGGATCATCTCGATGAAGGACGTCGCTGCAAGGATACTTTCCTTCTCGCAAAAGGGACCGCGATCCATCTGCATTCTGTCTGCGAACGGAGCCATCTCCAATGTCACCTTAAGGCAACCTGGTTCTTCCGGGGGCACCCTGACTTATGAAGTAATTGAGCCCAAACCTCTTTTTATCTTCCATTTCCATTTCCATTTAAATCTTAATCATGCTCATGCACACAAACAGGGCCGGTTTGAGCTTCTGTCGCTCTCAGGATCCTTCACGCTCACTGCAAGCAGCGGCGGCGGTGGCGTCCGCAGTAGAACCGGCGGGATTAGCGTGTCGCTCGCCGGCCCTGATGGCCGTGTTATCGGTGGAGGCGTCGCTGGGTCGCTGCTCGCGGCGAGTCCAATTCAAGTGCTGAGAATTTCTCCTTTAATCCCTTTTTCATCCTCCACCCGCCATGAAACCCAACCTCACCTCCTTCGCCTTTCCCATCGCTGCCAGGTGGTGGTCGGAAGCTTCACGCCGAACACTTTCAAGGATCAAAAGCCGAAAGCCACGCCGCTGCAAGCTCCCCAAGCGATGCCCGTCGCCGCCGCCGCAGGAGCAGGACCGCTCGCAGCCGCAAGGCCGATTTCGCAGGCCAGCCCCCCAGACGACTGCGAGATGTCCGCCTCGACGTTACCCGACCTCGAACCCCAAGACGGCAGCGTGTCCAACCCCACTCTCGCCGCCGCGACCTGGCACGGCCTGCAGTCGTCGGAGCACAAGCCTTCTCCGGACATCAACATATGCTTGCATGGCGAGTACTGACCGCGACACACAGTAATTCCCTTCGCGCCCTATACACTGCCATTGCCGGTGCCAATGCCAAGCTGGTCCACGGTGCTCAGTGACGATTCTGCTACAGCTGCATTAGGTTAGGGACATAGTTTAGAAGCTCGACTGTCGATCCTCCCATCCCATGGGATCATCATCATGTTTGTCGCTCCACACTGTTCCGGACCTTGCGGACTTCGTTTGTCGTCGACGTGATCATTTTTTTCCTTTTTTTCTGTTTCGCTAGATGTCATCTGTCTTTTTATGATCAGCATCGATACAGTGTTTGCGATGAAAGGAATTTACGACGGCGGATGATTTGGAGAAGAAGAAAGTGTAGCAACTTCAATTCGCCGGCAGTAGTCATGTGTATCTATCTATCTATCTATCTATCTATGAATCTACTCACCTATTTCTCGCAAAGAATATTAATGCAGGCAGCTTTAGTATTAATGCAATCCGGTTTAAGCGTGGCTCGCTGTGTCGCTGAGCTCGAGCTGGGATTTTGCGTGACAGCTCGCAGTGCAGTTGCATTAAACTCGTGCATTCACGGAGGTGTTAAATAAAGGAATCGGACAAACCTGGGAAGGAATTTAAATTAAGCGGATGGATGTTTGTGGCCGTTGACTCCAGGCTGGTGCGGAATGAATTTTAGATCATTCGCGACCCGGCTCCACAACTTCCGGCCCAAAGAGGTGGCCCAGGCCCACACCGAGAAACCTTTCGGAATCTCCGGCAATACATACAGCTTTTTAATTTTCATTCTAAAATATTTTTTTTTTAAAAAAAAAATGGCATACAAATTCCAAAAGAATTAGGACATTAAAATCATGTGCAGTGATGTGGTCGGCTTCTCACTCTCTTTCGTCGAGAACGAATTTGATGTGGTCACAATAGAAATTTGTTGTCAAATGTAACATAGATCAGAGGGCATCGATGCTTCGATCGATAGAAGGAGAAAAAAAATTTGATATGGTCCTTTTTTTTTTTTGTTGCGGCTCATCATCATACTCTTTTTAGCTAACTATCTCCTCCGCATGTTCGCCAATTGTCCTGCCTCTCCGTTTCGTACCTTTCCAAGCCTCCAACTATGAGGGCTCTCGGCTCGGTAAGATCTCTCGACTTCTCAACTGCTAAGGTTTCTGATTCTTTATACTTTAGTGGGCCCATGACCTGTAGTCCTAGACTAACCGCATGAGCCAATCATCCACCCTCTCATATTCCCGAGTGCTCGAACTCTAACTTCTTAATGACTCCGATCCATTGGACTTTGTTCTCCCTAACGCTCAATACGCATGTTCCTCTATTCGAGGATCTAACTAATAGCTTTTTCCCTCGATATCTTATAGAATGCCACCGAACATAGAGTCTGAGTAGAACATATAATTGGTAAGTGAAAAGGAATAACTCTTAAATAGACAAGGGATCAATTTCTAAAAAGTCACGATTCTGATCTATCGATCGATTTTCCCCTTTACACTTGTCATTTAAATCCTTGATATATCTCTTCCACCGTTAAAGACAACCAGAGAGAGTCACTAATATGATCATTTTTTTAAAGTAGAACATACAGAAGGAAAAAAAAAGCCTGCTACAGCGTCAAACAGTATTGTCATTCATATAATTTTGTGGATGATTAAGTGGTGCCAAACAGTCTGGCTTTCCTATTTGTACTGGATGTTCTCTTGACAGCTAAAATAAATAATCCAGCCTTTTTCATCATCCATCCCACAATTAAATGGAAAAAGATAAATCACCAAGTATTTTTGTCCAAGCAAAAATTAACAAGGCAAAAAAAAATCAAAAAATGACAACATCCCAGAGGATATAAATTACATTCAGATCAAATGTGAAACTCAACCGATTTAAGTTTGAATAATTGTACTGTTTAAGATAACAAAACTGAAAGATTTGGAATTTATTAATTCCAAACACCCTTGCTACCCAGAAACTTGCCTCTACCAACTTGTCCTAAAGTTGATATTCACAATCGAATATGCTTATCAACTAGTCCTCTTAATTAAATAACACCATATTGATGCAAGCTGGCTTTTTTTAGATTGATTAGTAAGGTCGACCAGTATTGTTAATGTTTTAAGTAGAGCAGGGAAGACTCAGTGTAATTAATTTTCTATTTCTCTGTGAGCATGACAGCTATATATAACAGACCAAAATGGCTACAATCTGGTGAACACTTATTTTAAGAGGAATAGTAAGACCAAGACATAGCATAGATTTTTAATCTGCAGCACAAAATTATAATGAGCTATACTGGTTTGGCACATGTGTATGATGAAAGCAATGAGACAATGGCTGTGGTTTGTCAAATAAATGAATTTTCTTTATTATAGAACAATATCATGGAAGGTAGACTATGAGAAGATGAACGTGAGCAAGCAAGTGATGAACATTAGAATATAAAGCTTGCTTAGTTTGCTTACTGAAGAATAGGACGATGACAATGTGGAGATGAGGATGTTCTCCCACCTCCCAAGTCCCAACTCCTGCAATAATAAATGAGAAACTAAACTTGGTGAGTTATTCTAATCATTTCAAAGCTGACGAAGGTACCAATCAAAACAGTATTGGAGATGTAATTAAGGGTTCCAGCAAGTAGGTTGCTTGGATTACATGCATTGAATCCATCACAGTAATGATTGGATTACTTGTATAAATCTCATGAAAAGTATAAAATGATTCCCCTTTTCTAAAGTAGGGATTCAAGTTTATGCAATAGCACCTTTTGTATATATTAGAGATGCAAATCACAGAACAGAGATTATCTGCGAGAGCTCTGACATCATAAAGCGTTTGACCACCATGGCAACATAATACAAACTTTATGAGAAAGGCTGCACCAGACAAATTGTACTCTACGTTCAGTCGCACCTTAGCTTTTGGTTATATTAGTCATTATAGATGTAAATCTCCGAACAAAGATGAATCTGCAAGCTTTGACATCTTAAACGGTTTAACCACCACAGCAATATAATCCAAACTTTATGAAACATGGCAGCAGCAGACCTCAAACTGATCTAGCTTGTCATGTGTTTGGAGCTACTTGATATGGTCGCGTCCCTTCCTTGAAAACGTCGCAGGAAGATGGGCTTTTCATGGCTGCAATCAGAGCCGGTCCTAGGCGAAGTAAAAAAAAATAGACCCTTTTATAGATAAAAAAAAATATATTTGTCAATAAAATTGGGCCCCTTTCCTATTCAATTATAAAAATAAATTCTTTGGGCCCTGGGCAGGGCCCCAACTGCTCCTGCCCAGGGCCGGCTCTGGCGATAATAGTAAATCTCTCCCAAGATTAATACGCGTCAGATGACCGTTGACACTTTCCGACGTGGCCCTCCGAAACTTAAGTCAAACAGGAAGGTTTTGAAGATGAAGAAGAATATGCAGTAATGCCAAAAAGGAATGTTGTTAGTCAGCGCCCCTATACCTTTTCCTCCACCTGACCCTTATGTAGTAGCGTCGAGATATAAGTTTTCCCCCACGATCACCTATAGGATGTTTTCTGGTAAGTCGTTAGGGGACAAACTCTGTGCGGAGCCGCCACGTGGTATGCCACGTAGATCATCATTATCATGGGAGCGAGTTGTTAGGGGGCATGATGTAACGACCACGACTAGGAGGCATCTTTCCTGAGATCCCCATACATCCATCCTTGACAATGACCGGGTTTCTATTACGGTTAGTGATTGATTTCTGATATAGCCGAATGGCTAACAGGTAAGGTGGCCGAGTGGTCTGACCTTCTAGTGCAACTGAGTGGCTAATTGACAAGGCAGTCGAGTGGCTTGACCTTCTGGTGCAGCCGAGTAGCTAATTGACAAGGCGGTTGAGTGACTTAACCTTATGGTATAACCGAGTGGCTAATGGGAGGGAGAGGTGGCCGAGTGGCAGACCTGTCCCTTTGCCTATGTATCATGTTGCCAATCGCTTCTTGGTTCAGGGCTCGATGGTCCCCTTACTCCTAGCCTCTCATGTTAGACCCCGAAACCCTCCAATTCGTTTTCTAAATCTCTTGCGATTCTGTCTATCGGGCCGGTTCTTTACAGGCCCTCGTTTCCACTGGTTCGACTTCTCAAGCCTTTTTGACGGCATCACAACTCATAACCAACAATTGTATTGTGCTGAAATAATAGCAACCCAAAACATTGAGTCAAATCACTCCCAAATTCTCAGATCAATAGCAAACGAAATGGAAACAAGAAAGTAACAGGCTCGTATCAAATTCCATAAAGCCATCACTAATTTCCTCTCCAATATGTTCGGTGATCCAAAGATTTGAACCAAAAAGGTTGATGATGAGGCTCATAGCAACTGTTTCTCAACTCAAATGATTGTATATAGGTGCACTCGTGGTCCCTATCGTTTATAGATATAAGAATCAGCAAACTTTAAGTCTGTTTGCTGTCAACATAACTCATTATAGCGTTTGTTCGGTCCATATGAGACATCTCTCGTGAGGGCAAGAGACAAGCTGTTGTACAATTTGAACAAAAAGGATTAGCATGACCAAAATAAATTGAAAATTGAAAATTGAAAATTCTAGGAAAAATAAACACGACTAAAACTGTCACCGTATAATTTATTTAGCTCCCACAAGCAAGCATAGTCATGTGAGAGACATTAAGTTCAAGGGAAAGTTGGTCGCGTTAAATATGGGATGCAAACAGAGCGATAAAGGCTCACAGTGGAACTCAATGATGGCCACAGTGCACGGGGCTGTGTCAGGGAGACCCTTTCTTTAGTCGTTGAGCTGCAGTTGCTGCATGCCATTGCCAACCCAATGCAATGCCTAGCAGAAGATGACAATTTTCCTCATTCCGTGAAGCTTCCAAACTAACACCAGCGGGATAGGCAGTGGTTAATCCTATTTGCTGCTAACTTGTGGGTTGTGAGGTGAGGAGGTTAGGGTTGGTACCTCTACTGACTACTGTTTTTCATTGGATATCTTTCTAAACCAGTGCATAAAGGACACGTCTTGAACTTAATTAACTTGACTCATTCTTCATTCTATTTCTAAATATGAGCAAAGTATAATTCTCCCCTCTGATTTTTTCTAACACATGAGGTTAATGTGCAAGAAAAGAAGATTAAACAGAGCTAGTCCTATATCAATTTAAAAAAAAAAAAAAAAAAAAAATCTTGGCTTTCCATCTCAGCTGAAGGAAGCCATCAGAAATGAGGTTAATTACTAGTAAGCAAGGCATACCTTGTTCCTCCATTCCCTTTCTGTTCTTCTCTTTTATGGCATGCTTTCCTGACTAAAGATTTCAACTTGACTGTGTCGTCCAAGCTCGTTTGAGGAATAACAATGGTGAGCAAAGCAAAGAAGAACCACCACCTTTCCTCCAATCATCTCTTCCTTCCTCCGGCCATAAAGGACTTCGCTTCGTGCTTCAGTGAGCACGCCGTGAAGGTGTCCGACACCTCCTATTCCGGCAGCAGCAGCAGTGGCAACTCGTCGGTGATCGACCACACCGCTTCCAGCTCGGCGGTTAGCTCGGTCACCTGCTTCTACCGGACGAGGCTTTCCACGCAGAGGGAGCTCCTCATCGCGGTCACCTGGTCCAAGGCGCAGCTCAATCCCCTTCTATCCGTCGCCATCGACGACGGCTCATCGACCAATCCATGGGAGGCGAACTGCCAACTACTGAGGAAGAAGAAAGGGAGCAGAACGTTCGTCTCCGACGGGAATTGTGATGTCGGGCTTCACTGGGACGTTTCGTCAGCCAACTTCGGGGCGGGTCCAGAGCCCAGCTACGGCTTCTACGTCGCGGTCGTCGTCGATTCAGAGTTCGTGCTGTTGCTGGGAGATCTGAGCGAGGAATTCTCGAAGAGGTTGGAGAAGGCGGCGATCCCAGCGGCCGCGGAGTGCTCGATGTTTTTCCGGAGAGAGCAAGTGGTGGGCGACTCGCCGACGCATACGACGAGGGCCCGGTTCCGTGAGGGCGGGGAGGAGCACGAGATCACGATCCGGTGCAAGGGGGAGGGGTGGGACGCGAGGGAGTCGGAGCTGGCGGTGACGGTGGACAAGAAGCGAGTGGTGCACGCGCGGAGCCTGCAGTGGAACTTCAGGGGGAACCAGACGATCTTCATCGAGAGGTCGCCAGTCGACGTGATGTGGGACGTACACGACTGGTGGTTCGGCGGCGGATCGGCGGCCGTGTTCATGTTCCGTGCGCGTAGCACGTTCGAGAGCCGGCTGTGGCTGGAGGAGGAAGCGCTGCACCAGGAGCGAAACGCCGCCGGCTTCTCCCTCCTCATCCAAGCCTTCAAGGCAACGTAAAGGTTCGCAATTTCTTTTCCAATTTTTATTTTTCTTTATATATATAAAAAAAAAAATCCTCTTTGAAGCTTCAAAATTGTGTGATGTTTTTCATTATCTTTTTTAATTTTATTTTGTGTTTCTTATCGATGTGAAATGAGAAGTGTGTGAATTGATAGGTTGAGACTTGAAAGAACTACTTCTATTTGTTTTTTTTTTATACACATATTTCTACATTGAGATTGAGAGTTTAAGAGAGTATTTTCCTTGGATATTTTTGTGTTTTTGTTAAAGCGATTAGGGTGACCATTTGCGGGTGACCATGGAGACAGTGTAGAATAGATAAGAAAAATTTTGTATTTTTGGTAGACTTTTCAGGAATTTAAGGTGCCAAGATTTAAAAAAAAAAAGTTTATAACATGGTAAAAATTGGATAAGAAAGCAAAACTAAATCTAATTGTTATATGGCACAATAAATATGAACTATGAAATATGTCAGCAAAAAGAAAAAAAAATTATTCGTTCAATTATGATTTTTTGGACAGTTCAGAATATTAAAGTAAAAAAAACAATCAACTTTTGTATTAATATCCATTGATATACGATGAATGCTGAAAACAAGAAGACAATAACTAGAAAAGGACAAAATCAACAAACATATAAAAACAGAAGAAACTCTTTGAAAAGATTAATTATACCTTTGAAATGCAATTAAATTTTCACACGTTTTAAAAATAGGACAAGATTCTATATGCAGTACGTCTAGATCCACTAGTGAGAAAATTAACAGTTCGCCAAGATGTAGAAATTCACCTCGAGACAATGGGAGTAATTTATTGTTAGAAACTCTTTCTTTATTTCTTGTCATTCCTCTGCTAATAAGCAAGAAGCTGACAATGTTTGAATGGACACCAGCAACAAGCTGACAATGCTACAAAGAACACACGAGCAACAAGCTGACAAGGATTGAAAGAAGATCATTTGAATGAACACGAATTTCAAACTGAATTTAATAATAACTTGGCCTTTAGCAAGCTAGTTGACACAAAACTTATTTACAAAATACTGTCTCAATTCATCCCATTTCATTCTTGAAAAAAAAAAATCATTTTCAAATTTATTTCATCTATTCTATGACAAACAAAAAATGCAAAGAGAGATTTATTCACCGAGTCTAGTGGTATCATAGAGACTTACTTTTTTTATATTAATCCCCATGGATCGATGAAAAACATAAACAAGAATGTCGAACAGCTGCAAAAGAGGCCACAATCAAGCGATAGATGGATATGAAATGAACAAAAATTACCAATTTGAGTATTTTTATTGTTTTTCTCTGGCTTATGAGTTGTTCTTACTTTGTGAACAACTTTGATGAAATTTGGACGATTCATAAATTAAGTGCATATAGGCATGTTGGTCTTTTGACCAGTTCTTGTTTGGTTTGCTCCTTTCCTTTTTTTTAATGCACAACTTGACTTAATAAGATTATCAGCTCCTAACATTTTTTTTATTAGCATCAAATATCCAAACCTTCAATCCGACATCCCACTTCGCGCGATGGCAGCATGCAAATGGGATTAGTGTGGCCCGATCAAATAACAGCATTACGCAGGGGTAGGATGCAAAATTAAATATTATGCTTTCTAATATGCACCAGATTAGTGATAAATCCAAAACACAACTACTGCAACAATTTGTACAACATAATTTGCGGAACTCAATGTGTTTTGAAAAGATCCGATGTAAACCAATCTAATTCAAGGTGAAATTCTTGGGATTCATTGTGAGTTGTTCCTATAGCTAAATTCAAGGTCTATGTTAAATAGTAAAATCGAGGATCATGAATTATGCAACAATTGGACCATATGATAATAAGGTAAGGAGAAGTCGAGGAAGCAAAGAAGTCTAAACCTAAAAGTCCACATTCAGCTTCTTGTCGATGTTTGAAAATGATCTGAAGAAGGCAGTGAAAAGTTTATATGCAATATCCACATCTTCTTTGCCACATATCTCCCTAACACTGCACCACAATCCAAAAATAAGATTGTGAATCTGAAATCAATAAACAAGATAATAAAATAATGATCATTAACAATTTAATTACAAGTAGCCACTCATGTTGAGTATCAATTTTTAGATTCAGACATGCACGATTTCTTTTTCTAGCTTTGTCAGAGTATGATTAGCAAATCTAGTGACAAATGATGACATCGGCCTATTAATTAATACATTACTTACATGTCAATAGCGCAACAGATATAACTCATTAAACAAAGTAGGACAAATTAAAAAGAAGAAACAATAAAAATTTAATCTAGATGATGCGAGATAGTGCTTTTCCAATATATATATATATATATATATATAGTGATGCTTTGGTATAACACGCAATAATATTTCAATTGGTTGCAAAATTTCACTGCTGAAGAGGAGCTTTATTATCGTGACATATAAGTCATGGATTCGAGTCTCGAAAACAACCTCTTACAATGCAAAACTAGAACAAGATCTAGTGTCGGAGAAATGAGTTGATTGATAAAAACATTACTAATACAGTAGAATAAACAAGCAAAGATACAGAATCCAGTAAATTAGCATGCTCAAGAAATGCATTTTAATATTCATTGTTCACATTGACAAGAAAAGCAAGAGATCAAGTAACAACATGATGGTAAGAATGGCACACCTGTGCATTGAAAGCTGAGGAATACCACAGTCAACGGTTCGGATACCAACCCCTGATGCCAATATAGGGCCAATTGTAGATCCACATCCCATATCGTTTCTTACAGCAAATTCCTAGACAGAACATAGGTAAGTTTTCTTTGCAAGGTTTCTATCTGCTTGATGCAGCATAAAAACTCGAGGATCAATTATTAATAGGCACTGCAACAATTATAAAAGACATCTAGGTTTTTCATTAAGCACTACAATATTTTAAGTGAACCAAAGGCAGAAAAGATAGGTTCTGTCAGCAATGTGCTCCTATAGTTTATAATCTCTACTTCATTGGAGGAAGATCCATTGTGGCCAAAAAGTATGTTGGTTGTATACCCATAGTGAAAGAAAATTAAATTATAAGAGAAACAAAATTAAACCCATATTTGTTTCGGCATTTAAACCTGAATAATATAGAAAATTGGACTTCCATGTACTCATTGCTCATGAGAGAAAATTCAGTACAGACAAACAGAAAATGGTGACAGCAACGTCAATGCATACTCCTAGAGTTTTGCACAAGCTGTAAATTGAAAGAAGAAACTCTCTCTATATATATACACATCTATCTATATATGTGATATAAAATAATATAATATCATATAATATAGAAGCCTTTCCATCAATCTTATGCATCTTGCTTTGATATAAAGGCCTCTATGACACCCTCAAGCATCTTGTTTTAGCTGCAATTCAGGTACCTCTAGGTTCCAAGTATAAATAATATAGGAATTCTACAAACTAATATATCATGTGTAATGTGGCAATGAGAAAAAACCCATGGCATAAACATGTTAAAGATTCCATACCAACAATAAACTTCCTTGACAGGCCAAGCAAATTGGTTCCAATCATCTTTAGAAGTTTACTTACCTATCTTTGTCCCAACTAATTGGTGCATCCCTCCATGGTGCTATATGCAAGGCAACATCACTGACAATATTTTAATATATTCAATTCTTCTAACTATATCATCTATCGATGCCTTTAAATATGTCATTAGGATCTCAACCTATGTTTTCTCATTTTATATATATTGGAGCTACATTGAATTGTTCTTGAATATCAGTATTTTTTTCCCTTCAAATAGTCCAGTACATCCATCTTAGCATTTTCCATGTTTGCTATATGAATGTTATGTATGTGTTGTTTCTTAACGCTCCAACACTTTTATATAATATTCCAAAACTTTTCAAAAGTTAGTGTTATTTGTTTCTCTACAAAAACAAGAAAGGACTAGAAGATCTTTGCAGGAGAGAAAAATAGTAGCATTTGCAACCCAGTCAAAACCTGCTAACAAAACAGAAACATGATTGCACACATTTACCCTCCACTACCTAACATTGATTTACCCACCACTAGTACCAAACTATGATCAGAGTTCCACTAAGCCACTCTTGTCCTTTCCCACCACAGCCCAACATAGATGTCTAGTATCCCTGTTATCCCTAACACAAGGAAAGCATCCAATTTGCAGATTGTTGCAGAAAATAGCAAGCACTACAGTCTCTCTAATCTAAATCCTAAACAATTCACTTGGCGATCAAGCCAATCCAACACACAATGAATAACAAACAACCAAAGATAAATCATAAATGCTGCAGTTGAGCTTCTGAGTAAGAAAACCAATGAACAATATCGGGCAATACCTGAACTTGAAGGTCATGGAGATTTGCTACTTCTGTAAAAAGAAATGCAGTTAAAGCACTGGTCGCATAGCGCTGATTGGCATTATGCTTTATTACAAGTCCTTTCTGTAGCTGTGGTCGGTGGTGCTCTTCATATTTGTCAGGAAAATTTGGGTGCAGGCCATGTGCCATGTCTGCAGATACTGACCAGAGAAAAATAATAATAAAAGTGAGATAGTGGTAGATCCCTGAACCTTGTACAAGTAATCAGCTAAATCTCATGATAATATATATCTCAATTGCTAATCAAAATCGCACCTTCAGCATCAGTTTTTTTTTTATTTCTTTTCGAAAACCCAAGGACAAAGAATGCTTCCACAGGTAGAATCGAAATACAAGAAAATAAGAACAAATAATGATCATTGGAACAAAATAAACAATCTTTGATGTAATATCAAGTTTGCTTTGGACAATATAGGCAATTGCGCCTTCAAGTAAAACAAAATAGCAAGTGGAATACCAAGAAAAGATGAACGCAATGTACGTTCAAAAGAATCCTCTGTCATTCGTTCTTGAGACAAACAATCAACAATTCGTCTCATGGCCTGAAACATTGTTGGTGCACCTGCCCCTTGCAAAGAATTAGAACCAACCTATCAATTCCAAACAAATACAAATTAAGAAAAACACAAGCGCATGTTCAACTATTTGTCTAAAGAAGGTAGTAAGCATAGCATGTGCTTAGACATCAGCATTGATGCTAGGTAAGTGATGATTTTATTGGCCATGCATAAGCTTAAAAGCACCCTACATAACATTTGGGTAGGCAAGGATGTTAAAACCACAATGTTCATTTTAGTTGACATTTGAAAATGGTATTCTCGATGCTTACTGCATTGTTACAGTTTAAGACAGTAAAGTGAATATTATTATATAAAAAAGCAAAGAACGATATGAATTTATTTTGGAGATGCAACAAATAATGATACCTCTTCATTATCAAACAAAGCAATCATTCGGATGGCCTGCTCATCTGCTAAGTCAATAGGTGACTGACATGAATCTATCAGAGATCTCAGTGCACAATAACTTGAGGCAAGGTTGTCCAGTCTTCCAGAGAAGATAAACTCATTATTTCCACCTCCAAGACAACTAGGCTGGGTATCACAAACATTCAACTCCATACCCATTATCTCACTAACACCACAAGCAAGTTCTTCAGATAAAAGCTGGAAAAATACAAGCAACACAATCCTGATAAGCAGCCGCAAGTACCATTTCACTGTAGAAAGTAAATGAATAGTACTGAACACGCATCCATCATGTAGCCAATGATCCATATGAAATTAATGTCAATGACAGATCATCTTCGTTGTCATATCAAGCCATTGACAGGTGAACTTTGTACCTGCAACAGTAGTGGATGATGGACATTTTTTGAAGAAGATGCTTTAGTCTTGTCCTCGGACTTTGTTTCAGTTTCATCAACTTTTGTTGAAAGAAGTGGAACAAGTTGAGTTTCTAAGTTCGGTTTAAAACCTTCAGTATTCACTGTTCTATATGAAGGAAAGTTAGCTTTTAAATATCTAAAGAAATAATCTCACAAACATCAATTTATGTCTGTTTAGGAAAAAAGAAATGATATTGAGAAGATTTCCAACACGGTTACATAAAATAATCATGGGCAAAAGTGACATTAAATTAATCAAGCATCCAAAAACTAATTACATAAATTCTTTTATATAAAATAGAAATGTAAGATGAAGAAGCGAATAAGCAACCTGTCAAGATGAATGGCCAAGGTTGGCACACGTAGCAGAGGTTTCCTTATTTTAACAAGCTTATGGATAAAGGAACCATTATTATCTTTCAGGATAACTCTTCCAGCAACACTTAGATCTCTATCAAACCATGTATGCCATAAGCCACCACCATAAGTCTGAACATTTACCATGAGGTAATCAGACTTGCTTGATGCAGACCGAGGCTTGAGTTTTAAACATGGGCTATCAGTATGAGCAGCAATAACATGAAAACCACTTCCTATTTTATAACTGCAAAAATGAAGCAATCTCTAAGATTTAGAGGTGAATGGAATGTTGAAGATCAATGATATACAATATATACAAACTACCACAAGGTGCTGAAATTCAAGAACTAAAACCAATTAGATCTTAGGCAACTGAAAATTTTGAGCCAATTCTTTAGGGAAACATATGAAAATGGTGAAATTTAATCTTTACTGAATGAGGTGCTAGTTACCTATGGGAACAACAATGTAAATCCAGATGACAAATTGCAAAGTTTCCAAACACTCAAGTCATCAAATAGTTTATTTGTTATTTTATGATCTAGTAATTTGTTCTCTCCGGGCAGTTCACTAGCTCTGCTATAATATTAATACCATTCCTCATAACAAACTCGATAGCCTCCTGCATGATTCTTAAAATTATAAACAAATAAATGGAAACACACACTGTTTCTCTATCGCGACAAATACACATCCATGCGAACGCATCAAAGGATGCGAGTAGACGAGTAGTAGTCCATCTCACTGATCAAACTAACCGAAAACTCTGATTATAAGCATTTGATCATCTAATATGAAACTCACTCCTGTCCGACAGCGAAAGCCACCAAACAAGACATGTTGCGCGTGAAAAAGTACCGACCACCTGGCTGGAGATCCCATTCATCATTCTCGTTAAGCAAACGGAACCCAGCTGCAATGAGCTGCCGCTTCGCTTCAGCTAAAGGGAAAAACGAGATGGAGAGAGTAATCAATGGATTTAGAACATGCGAGCAAATAATGGCTGACAAAATCGAAGAATTGGAGGACTCACCGGTGGCGTGAAACTGCGTCCAAGATTCATTCAGGTAATCCAACAGATCGCCGACTATCGAGGGGGCGGCCTCGCCAGCCCTTGAATCGCTCTAGATCAACAGGAGAAGGACGAGAGATACAGAGGCGGCTAAAGAGGACAGAGTTGACCGGGAGAGGCTCTTCTTACCTGAAGCGGAGGGTCGGATTTGGAGCAGAGGAGGCGACGAGCAGCAGAGAAGCAACGCGCGAAGCCATGCCGCCGGAGTGAGGCGTGGAAAGCGGAAGGGGAGAGGGATGAGAAGACACAGGAGGGGAGGGCGGCGGAGGGAGGCGGCTTGCTGAGGAGGAAATGGAGGCGGCTCGAAGCCATCGCTTGCTCCGCAGTCCGCACTGAAACTCGTATTGTAGTCAGATAAAGAAAGATAAATTATGATATTTGACCGTATCCACGTTTTTGATAAACACCTTGCGAATGTGAGAAATTAATTTTTGTTCATATTTTGATAAATATTTTTTTCTTTTTAGTGTATAAAGATGATTCATTCGTCTTTTAATATTAGTCAATATAAAAAAAATAAATCATAAAAAATATATTATCCAATTTAAAATTAACGATAGAAAAACATAAATCTAAAGGCTTACAACTCCGAAAATGGAAGAATTAATTTTTGTTCGTATTCTTATAAAATGTATACTGTATTAATCATTCCAAAGATAAATAAAGACAATTTCAAGTAAAAGTGATTTTTTAAAATAATAATAATGAAAAAAAAAAGGGAATAATGCAATCGGTAATTGATATGTCAAGTGTCAGCCTGTCCTTGAGGGGGCTGTAGGAGTCTTAGGGTTTTAAAAAAAAAATTATTTAGGATTTAATTTTTAAATTTTATCGTGAAAATAAAATTTAATTTTTGAATATCTCAGAATTTTAAGAGAAAATTTTAAAATTCAGATCAACTCTGCTGCAAAAGATCAATTCAACAACGATGAAGAGTGATTCGGGTGATAAATTTAGAAGAAAAAAAATATTTTAATGACCTTGGGACTAAAAGTTTATTCGAGGGATAAAATATGACTTTGATATTTGACCATTGTTCAGAAATGATTCAATTACAAGTCTAAATTAAATTGTAAAAAAATCACGAGTGCTTATTTGATTTATCTTTGATTTTTGATGGAGACTACTTGAACTTCGATTTTAATCGACTCGAACATTAACGAAGCATCTCGAAAGCTCATAGAACACCACCGATCATTTTAATTGAATCGAATACTCAAATATTCTAATACCAATAAAAACAAATGATCCGATACAAACTTAGGCCAACCAAGCAACTTACAAATGATGCCACCACCGTAGAGAACAGGGAGTGTTTGAAACAATGCAATTGATTCAATTGCATAAATTGCGCTAATCAATACGAGATAAAAATGAATTAAACAATGAAATATCATCGGTGTGAAAAAAAAAAATTGATGGGTCATGACCTCCCATGGCTCTCTCAATTTCTAAATAATTATTATTTATTTATTTTATTAAGATAATTATATTTTAGTATGTGATTCTCTAAATATAAAATCTTAAATTTACCTCTGAAATAATATAATATTTATAGAGTTGTTTTTTTTTAAATGAAATGATAAATTAAGGACCAGCTGACGGAAGATTATTTGGTGAATATTTTCTGATTTATTTTGATGATCAATTGAGCCTATTTTATATATAAATTACCTAATGTTCGGTTAAAAATATAAAAGATAGGATCAACTCTCTCCATAATTAATCGAGTCAAAAGTCTAGATATTTATATGATATTGATAAAAAAAAATGATAATAATCTCCGATGGAGTAACACATCGTCTAACTCAACTCTTAGACATCTACAATTCATCTCCATCTATAATTAATTTATAAGATTTTTCTTTAGATGGAATGACAAAACTAAAGAAACTGAGGCTCTTGAAATTATACGTGAGTACTTCTTAATTTATCTGTCTTTTTTAGACGCAGAGCAATCATAGGAGTGTTAATATGACGATTATATATATATATATATATATATTTTTTTTTTAAAGGTGATAATATCATCCCGAATAGTAGGAGCAAATCTAGGAGGTTTTGAGGAGGGGGTCATGGCCCCTCCAAAATTTAAACGATTATTATCAAATTTTATTTATTTATTTATTTTTTTAAATTAATATTATTATATTTTAATACAATGATCTTCCCAATATAAAATTCTGAATCCACCTCTCCGAACACCTCTCTGAATTGGTCTTATTGCATATGAAAAAAAGTAAAATCACGATCAATAATGATCGAGCGATCGTTAGAAGAAGAAATAATCTCATCAAAAATCGATCTTTATTTATTATTATAAATCTATCAAAAGTGTAACGAGTGGAATTAATTAGTGCAGCACTTTAATACAATTTAAATAAACACACTTCCTTAATTAATAGCTGCATATGCAAAGTCAAATAGACTTTGTGCATGCCAGTGGAAAGTAGAAGTTCCATTTATTATTTTCATTAAACAAAGTACGAGGAATTTTCAAATACTTCTACTTATTTTCTATACATTATAAAAATTTATTGACGGTACTTATATGATATTATCGTAATTGTTCAATTATATCGTATTGGTTTATATCCCAATCAAATGATCTATTTATTCATTTATGAATTTCGATTTATTATATGTGAATTTAATTAATGTGTAGGATTTCGAATTTGTTATTGACGATGAATTGATAACGACTCCGATACAATCTTTATATATAAGGTATGATAAATTAGAGATTCTGATTGACTTTTCGCTTTCTATCCGTTAGAAATTTATGACGTCATCACTCTATAATTCTACAGAATATTTATCCTTTTGCTTATTCATAAGAATTCCGGATCGAATATCATAGACGATCGATGGTCACTGCATTCAGGTTTCTTTTTTTTTATACTTTTGTTTGGAGTCAATTCTGATTTGAAATAGAATGAAATTTGAAAATTGAACTCTATTTTTCACTATACAATTTAAATATTTAGTGTTAAAAATTTTTGAATCCCGAATAAGAGTCTTAGTAGTTCTCTTCCGGGTCCATCTCTGCCCCTACTAGAACATTTATTATCTGTTTTGTCCACCGTCTCTATCGATCTCTTTCCTCCAAAGTCAAAGCTACTAAAGTTTTTTTTTTTCTTAGAGTAAAAGTTGATGAACTCACTCCAAGTGTTTTTCATCGTCGATCTTATAATTAAATGAAAAAAAAAAATCACAAAAAATATTCTTATTCAACCAAACATTAGTATAGCGAGAAGATAACTTTCTTTTAATTCTTTCTAAGTTTGCTTTACTTGTTTTGCAAAATCACGAAAGACCTTAGTAACTTGTATAACAATAATGATATAATCTTGTAATTTTTTTATAAATATTATTATAAAAAAAATATACAATAAATTATTATATTTTTTTTATAATAATATTTAATTTATTACGTTAAGTTCGATCCTCGATTCTAATTTTGAATTTCAAATATTATATCATTGGAGAAAGAAGAAAATAGAAAATAAATCAATAATGTAAGTGAAAAAAAAAAAGAGAAGTAAACATATCCTATTCGGTTATTTAATTTTATTCATTAGTTATCAATTTTTAAAATAATTTATGTATCCATAGATCCATGAAGATTAGAATTTGTCAATCTAGCGGTATTCATAAATTTGCTCTATGATCAATAGGAGGAAGATAAATCATGAAGAATTTTATGAGTCTTAACAACACGTAGAGATTATTTGAATATAAGAATGAATTTTAGTCTTCAGAATCGATTCTTATTTTATCCCTAAATTTCATTATGTCTTAGTCGGATAATTTATGTATCCATAAATGATGCTTTACTCTGAGGATGTCATCAATCTCAACAGCTATTTCGATTAATTATGAAGGTGAGACTTCGGCTCTACGTATATCTATCTATCGGATAAATTCAAAGTATGTACACGACTCCATTTTAATTTTTCGACATTTAAAGCAACAATTCCCTGAGTAGTCCACTTCAGTTGTGCCATGGGATGCTTATTCATGTCCATCGTTTGAGTTGTTCTGATTTTCTTTTTTTGAAAAAAAAAGATATTGTTTGTTACTTATTATTCCGATTCGTATGCATTCTTCTTCTATGCGGTGGATTATATTCTTTTTAAAAATAAAAGTTTAAAAAATCATTTTTCTTAAAAGAAAATAATATCATTAAAAGAGCATCCAAATGTCCATCGCATTTTTCATATCTAAAATATTCTGATTATAATATTATATTAGAAATTTTGGTCGAATTTACGGGTTGTTAGTTGTTACCCAAACTCCATGGTCGGTGAAACGGCCGCAGAATCCCATTAAGAAACACGCGCGTGGCGATAGAACAAAAGGACCCTCGGGTCGCTATATATATATACTCCAATTCCCCTACTCCCTTGCTTTTCTCTATTTCGACAACGTGCTGAAGTCCCCCGCCGTGCGAAAAAAGAAACACTTTTTTTTTTCCTTCCGTTTATTTGGAAGCGTCCGTCCTCGATCGATCGCGTGACGTACTCGTCACCGCGCCCCTTCTCGATCTCTTCCGATCGCCGGCTCCGCCGCGGTGGTGGTTCGAAGGAAGCAGCATTCGTCGCGCGAGCTAGGGACTTCACTTGGCCCCCGCCGCCGAATTAGGGTTTCACCTCCCTGATTGGGATTTGGCCGCTCGGAGGTTCTGGTTCGCTTGTTTACTGCTTTTATCGTCGTCTGCGCGTTGGAGGTTGATCTTCGGATGATTTGGTTGATTTGTAGGTTTTCTCCGTTTCGAATGCCGAGGTTCTGCTCGAGCCGCTGGATTGCTTCCTGCTAGGGTTGATCTTGGTTGCTGGACGGTCTCATTGGTTTGGTCGAGTAGTTTGCTGTGTATAGATTAGCTTTCAAAGGTATTTCCTTCTTGCGGTGTTCCAGCGACCGAAGCTTTCAATTCTTTTAGGGGTTCGGCTATTGTAGGTATCTCCGCATTCATTGTAGAGTCTCTCTGCTGTATTCTTTTGTTATAGTGTCTTCTTTTACCCATTGTTTGCTTCCTGCTAGGGCTGATCCCGGTCATTGGAGGGATTCGTTGAGTAGTTTGTCGGGTATAGATTGGCTCTCAGAGGAGCTATTTCCTTCTCGTGTGTTTCCGGCGATTGAAGCTTTCAATTCTTTTGGGGTTCGGCTATTGTAGCTATCTCGGCATTAACTGCAGAGCCTCTCTGCTGTCTCCTTTTATTCTTCTGCTTGACCAATCAAAATCTTCCCTCCATTTTGTCGAGAACGTAATTTGCTGTCGCAGCATGCTAATTTTCTGAAATTGTGTCTTGGATTGAGCTTGGTCAGGGGTTCAAGCATGAAATTTTCAGGAAATATGAGACCAGCTTTGGCCTCAAGTGGCTTGGATGGATCAAATTTTGTAGCTTCCTATAACAATGGGCAGCGTATGGCCTACACCAGCTCTGCCTTGGAGAGGTCTGGAAATTTCCGTGATGGCTTGGAGAACCGTATTGTGGCTACTGATTCCAGCACATTACGAAACACATCTCCTGGAGAAATTCCGCCTTTATTCCAGTATCCATCTATAGAGTCTTTCTCAATGGGTGAGAGAAAGTATTCACGCACTTCAGAATTACGAAGAATTCTAAGTGTAACCGTTGAGGACAACACTTTTGGATCCATACAATCTAAGTCACTCCCACCTAATGCATTAGAGGACCTTAAGCGTTCTAAAACCAACATATCCGAGATGTCAACCAAAGCAAGGTACAATCTTTGTGTTTCTTCTAGTGTTACTTTGGTCCTTTCCATATCTTTATTTCCAAGGAAGGTCTTTTGCTTTTTTAGTATATTTTATACTGTTTCGGGTAACTCGCAGAATGAATCAACCTCTCATCTCCTAAAACTGTGTGTATAGGATTTTCACTTTCATTGCTTAGCACGGGGTATATGTTTATGGAGTTCTTCATGCAAAGAAATATAGTTTTTACAATTGTATTTAGGTTAGTAATTCAGTATAATGTTATTTATTGTCTGCTGAGGGTATCGTTTCCTTATTCCAGGGACTTAACGAAGTTGTTACAGGACTCAATTCTCAGATTAGATAGATATCGCAACACGATCTCAAGGAAAAGGCAACGAACTGATCGATCAAATGAGAAGTCAGGTAATTTGAATTCATTAAAGATTGGAGGTCAAAGTCATGCAGATTCTGCAGAAAATGCAAGCCCAAGACTGGAAGATAGAACAAAGAATCTCATTCCTAATAAGCGTATGCGATCCTCTATGGCGGAAGTACGGGTTTGTATTGTTCTCTAGATGCTATATTCATAAATAAGGCTCTTGACTCCCAGATTCACTGTGGTGGTGTTTGCACCTTTTCTGGATGATTCTGAATCTGAGCACATTGATGATGCAGTAACTAGTAACCATTGACCTTCTACCTGTCACTAGCAATTTTCATGCTCTTTCTCCTTAAAATTCTGGCCATGCTTATAAATTTCAAATTCAATTTTTTTTTGTTCAGTTCACTTTAGGAATTTGATATCACTCAAATAATATGGCTATCTGCTTTACTTAATAGGAATAATCATACTGAGTATGATTTTATCTTTAGTGTTTGTCACAATATGAATGAGAGAGTCTTAGTTGGTGTTAGTTGCACTAATTTCTTCCCCTCCTTTTCCTCAGGGTACAGTTCTGCCTAGGCTAGGTGCAGCTATAGAAAAAGATAAAACCGTAATTTTCGACAAAGATAGAGGTGTGCTTAAAGGTTGTAATGGAGGACCAGTAATTTCAGATGACAAGATGTGTGGACTCCCTCCAGGGGGTGATGGTTGGGAGAAAAATAAAAGAAAGCGTTCTGTTGGCCTTGGCAGAATAATTGATGGAGATCGAGAGCTTAAACAGTCAATTCAGCAAAGGCCCAAGAACGAACCCCGTTTACGTTCCTCAAATGGCGTTGGATTCAGGTAGTTATTCTATTAGATTATAACTTATACTTCTCATCCTAGTTGCCATGGAACTGATACTTGTGTTTGGATTTCTGTTAAAATTGTTCAAACTGCCTTAAGTTAGTAGTTTCTGTGTTGTTGACATTGGCTGATTTAAGGGAAATTATCAGAATGTCTTTTTGCCTGTAATCTGTTTATTAATTGCTAAATTATGTAAATAAAACCACCTTCTTTCATCAAAATTAAAAGAATCTCTTCGTGCTGATTAGCTGTTGTTGCTCTCTAGTGCCTCATTGCATTCTCTGTTGTTGCTTTCTAGTCCCTCCTTTGCATTCTCTGTTGTTGCTTTCTAGTCGCCCTTTGCATTCTCTTTTTTCCATTCTCTTTCTGTTATATGTACAAACATTCTACTAATTTTTTCTTGAGGTTCTCAATTTGCAGACCAGGATTATCTAGTGGAACCATATTAAGCAACACAGCGGATAGCTGTTCTGAACTCAGTGGTGCTAACTCCTGCGGTACACCTAAGAATGAACTTGATAGCAGCTCTGTTCCAAATGAAAGGCGAGAACACTCTGTTGGCCTAGATAATGAGCAGAATGTAACTAGAGGAAGCAACAGGTATGTTTATATTGTTTGTGTGTGTGTGATTTAGAGGATCTAAATATAATAAAATAATATTAAAGTAATATGCTCCAGAGCAAATAACTCTCTGTCCTACATGGGATTGGTCTAAATTGGATTCTAAAATATGGTTGGGCAATCACAAGAGTTATGATTTATTAAAATTTAGTTATTCTTTACAAATATAATTAAAATTACCATTGTCAAGCATCTCATGTTTTGGATTAAATCATCATCAAACATCTATTCTAAAAATTGCCTCACAGATTCATACCCAAACTCAAATATTAGTTCAAGCATTATTGCATTATTGATAGCTAAACAAAATGAAATATTAACTCATAAGCAAAGCAACATGACAACTAATCTCAGGTCTTCCTCTACTTTACATCCTCCCCTACAGTGTCATCTTTAGGCCCCATTCATTTTTTTTTCCTTTGGCTAGATGATCCAGTTCCAGTTCATGGATGTTCCCTATCAAAAATTAACTTTCAAATACTCAAATTTTACAAGAAATATAGGATACAACAATCTAACTTTGAAATATGCAAATTAAAGATTAAACATAACAAAATAAATCAAAGCGCTGTTTATTTCTCAAATAGATGACCTAGATTTTGGATGGTAGTCTCTTTTTTCCTATGCTTGTGCATGTACTCTTGAATCTGATATGTTAGGGATGATCCAATTGAATTTCTCAAAATTGTCAAAGGATAAAAAAATATGGGTGATTACTTGAAGAGCAAGAAGCTTGTGAACAAGTTGATAAGCTTAGATCCAAAGCATGGTATATCTCTTGCAGTATGGATCATAGCAATATGGTGAAGGCTTGATGATGTCAGACACCAAACAAAGTTGAGAAGATAGTGGATTTTTGGTAGATGATGAAGCAAGGACTTAAGCCAGAGCTCCGTGGTTCTGCAGAAGGGTGAAGTTGAGAACATGGTTCGGTGTGGAGGGTGGTAAGAGGAGCTCCTTGCTCTTGCACATGGCAGAAGATGATGAGGACAATGGTGGAAGGCAGTGAGAAGAACAGTGAATATGAGAAAGGGTTTATAAGTTTCACCAGATATAGAATGTGGTATTTTGGCTGTTAAAATATAGGTGAAGGTAGGGGGATTTTCAGGTTTCGACAGAGACATTGTGATATTTTGGTCGTTTGAGAAAAATGAGACAGATGGCCTTGTGATCCTCATTCTCCATATCATGGTTTATTCATGTTATAACAATTTAGTTACTCCACTACTTGAGTTGTAATCCCACATTGAACTTGGGCCATTCCTTGTCACTTTTATTGTGTTTAGAGATGTAGCATCCTACAATCCTTTGGCCAACTCTCTAGTGCAATGACATTGTTTCTCATTTATTTACACACATCAAATTCTTATTACTTTAAAGGTGCACATATTATCATGTAACTCTCGAACTATTTGTTTGTTCTCTAAATTTGCACCACTATATATTTGGTCTTTTGTCTTTGCAGATCAATTTTGACTTTTCAATGTCCTGAAGAAATTATGTCAAACTTTCTCTTTCTTCATGTACTTTACATTGATTTGTCTTTATGTCCAGGCTAAATATTCGGGAAGATTCTCAAGTGGGAAATCAAATTCCTTTGGTAAAAGGAAAAACAACTAGGATACCACGAACTAGTTCAAATCTTGTTACAAATGCACCCTCTAATTTCCTTCGCTCGTTTGGAAGCAATGATTATCCAGAGCAAACTCCTATGAGCAAAATTCAGCCTTCAAACATGGTGAGCAACCGTAGAAGGACTATAAACAATGATGCTCTGTCACCCCCTGTAACTCAATGGGTGGGGCAAAGGCCTCAAAAAATCTCGAGAACAAGAAGAGTCCATGTAGTTTCTCCTGTTTCAAACTCGGATGAAGCTCAGTTTTTGCATGAAGGTTTTTCTGCTTCTGATGTTGGAACTCGTATGATGACCCCAGATACCAGTGGTCATCTAATTTCAAGGGGAATAACCAGTAGCTCTCATCAATCCAAACTGAAACACGATAATGTCCTTGCTCCTCTGTTATCAGAAAGTGAGGAGTCTACTGCAAACAAAACCAAGTTTAAGGAGAAAACAAGTAATAATTTTGAGCTAGAGGATGGTGTCCAAGCACCACTGAAGGCTACAACTCTTGTTTTGCCAACAAAGAACAGACCATCAAAAGAAGAAATTGGAATTGAAATTCGCAGACAAGGTAGGAGCGGAAGAGGATCAGTTAATTCGAAATCATGTTTACCTTTATCAAAGGAGAAACTGGAAAATATAGATTCTACAAAGCCCCTCAAAAATGGAAAGCATGGTTCTGAAAGGAGTGAAAGGTTACAGAATTTTTGTACAATTATGAAAATTTCTCTTATTTCATGATTCTGAATTTGTTTACACGTACTAAAATGAGTTATTACTTGGTATAGTAGGATTGGCCGGCCTCCAAAGAAGATGTCAGACCGGAAGGTTTTTGCCCGGACACAAAATACAGATGTCGGTTCAATGGAACGAACAGGCTTGTGATTTCATATTCATTTAATGATTTGACTTTTGACCTTTCATATTTTTTATAGTGGGTAATCTACAATTTTCACTCATTGCAGGAGAATCAGAGGATGATCAGGAAGAATTACTAGCAGCTGCTAATGCTGCTCGTAATGCTAGCTGTGAGTTCCATTGTTAACGTAGCTGCTTTTACAGATCAAATTGATTCATATTTTGGTTCTTTTATTTATTTATCATTTTTATTCGAGCAGATCATGCCTGCTCTAGCGACTTTTGGAAGAACATGGAATCCTGTTTCGCTTCTGTTACATTGGACGATTTATCTTTTCTGAAGAATCAGGCTAGTGTTATTCTTCTACGCTACCATATGTTATTATCAAATTAATGATACTGATAAATTTGCTTTTTGTCAATCTGAACTTTTTTCAGATGTATTTTACTAAAGAGTTTGATTCAAGTTTTCCCTATAGTGTTGAAACTGGCAATGATATGACGGTAATAGTCATTTCGAATGTTCTGCATCCATCATCATTTACATTTCTTTTATAGTTTGCTATTTATCGGCATTATATTATCTCTTCTTCTTTGTGATTCTGTTTCATAGACTGAATGAGTTTTCATTTTTTTGGGGCACCCTTTGTTTGTTCTCATCTTGCTTTATTTCCTTTTCAGAGTGAAGTTTTGAATGATCTGGCAGCATCTCCTCACTTTTCTTATGCTAGAGAGCAAACAAACTCAGTTGCACCAATGGACAAATCTTTTGAGGACCTTTATTCAGCTGACAAGAGACAGCATGTCAAAACATCAATGGGGGGATTAGAGATCAAGAGATTGTATGAGAAACCAACTCCACTCTCACATAGGCTTCTCTCAGCCTTTATTACAGTAGATGAGATTGCAAATCTTGAAAATGACACTCAAGAGTTCAATTTGCAAATTTCAAATGATAATGCTCACTGTGGTCCAAACAGTCATGTTCATACTAAAGATTTATCAAAAATGGATTGTCCTTCGGAGCTTGATTACAACAATCAGAGAAATGGGATAGCCTATGATGGCTTTTTGCCCACCAACAACTTTAGGGACTCAAATCTTCAGAATTTTATGCCTTGTGATGAGCCAGTTGCTGAAAATCAAGCTTCTTTGCATTCATGCAATGGGTCGCTTTCTGACTACCAGAAAAATGATTGTAATCTTCTGCAGACAATGAAGGGCAACTCTCCATATGAATGCCAATATGAGAACATGTCTCTTGATGATAGGATTTTGATGGAGTCGAACAGTATAGGCATATATCTGGATACAATGGTATGTATTATTCAATTTGTTGATATTTTTATGCTATTACTCATGGATGAGAGTTTAACTGATTTATGATATTCAATGTGTATTTCCTGCAATAGACTTTTCAATTAAAATCTCCCGTCTGTTCTGATGGCAGTCTTTTCAACATATCAAGATTGAACCAAATTGAAATTTTATTGGGGTTTTCTAAATTGAGGTTTTGAATTTGATAATTGACACCCCTAGTCACAAATTTCACTGTTCTTGTAAATGATATCAATTCTCTTGATTTTTCCCCAATATAGTAATTTTTAGTCCTGCCTTTGTTTGAAAAAAATAAAACAACATACTGAAATATCTGTGTCCAACTTTTTAGTTCATACGCAATTTTGTTATTTAAATTTATAGCGGTCAAAATTTCCAATAGATTTAGTCTTTCATCTCCTTCTTACATTTATTTGCAACGTTTTGCAGCCTGATTTTGCTGAGTGTCAAGCGAGTGAAATTGACAAAGCTATTTCAGAACTTAAGTTGGGACTCAACCAGCAGGTAATTTTTTCCTCGTCTGATACTCTATTTGTTAGGTAGGTACAAAGGGTCAGTGGGTCACTCACGAGCTTGTAATGCTTGAAAGCAATTTGCCACAATGTTGCAGTTTCACAACTACAGATAGTTACATTGAAGTATGGTCACTTCTAAATGATATGAAACATCATTTGTCCTTGAAATACTTCTATGCAAAGATAATGAACTCAATAACTGATACAATTTACATTTTCTATTTTAGAATTAGTTTATGGAGGAATTTCTGGTTTTTCTGTCAAATTACAAAAATTCTGAGGTGTTATTTACTTACATTTGCACTATGCTAATCTTATTTGATAGGCAAGGAAAAAGATAAATCAACTTGATAAATTGGAACTAGCAGTTCAAGATGCAAAGAAGATTGAGGAAAGGTGTGGGTTGCTGTATTCTGCATTCGTTTCACTTTCATACCAGTAATCCTGATCTACTAAAGACTCTTTACTGTTTGAATGACAGGAAACTTGAACAGTTAGCAATGAATAAGCTCGTCGAAATGGCATACAGAAAGCTAATGGTAATGCAAAAGTCAATGTGGTTTAGTACTGCTTTTGTTACAAAACTTCTTAAGAATTATGCTGCAAGTTTATTTATAACCTTGTATTATCATAAATCCAAAATGATTTTGCATAGAGAAGACTTGGCTATTCATATGAGAACCTACTATTATTATAAATCCAAATTGATTTTTCATAAAGAAGGCTTAGCTATTCATACGAGAATCCCAATGCATGCCACATTTCTTTCTGCATTCTCAATATGGTATTTCTTGTTAGGTGTCACCATGAATAAGAAACCTTCGTGGTGTTATGATTTTTTTTTTTTGTCTCTTGGATTACTTTCGTGGTGTTATGATTTTTTTTTTTTTTTTTGCCAAATTTGGTATTTTATCTAATTTTTTCTCATGATCTAGAATTTCAATAGCACTGTGAATGCAGAATGCAATTGATTGACCTGAAGCTTTAACCCTTTTGCTATGACTGTTGTTCCAGCCAATATTCATCTTTTTTTGTAAAAGGAAAAAATATGACCCGTATAGGAAGGATAGAAAGAGTTGAAAAAAATAGGCAAGAGAGATTTTGGAAATGCTGTTTTCTCCTAGAGGAGATAGATGTGAAGAAAATTAGATGATCAAAATAGTTATTTTCCCTTCAAAGCCATGAAAAATGAAATGGATCCACGTTGCCTATCTGCCCCACTCCTCTTTCATCCTGCCTGCTTTTCTCTTCTCATGACCTCTACCACTTCACTACGGCCAACATGTTTTTCAGTAGACAACAAGATCGATCTGTTAACTTCAGTTCCTGACAGCGGCACTCTCCAAAAATGGGACTGATCCTGGCGCTCATGGCAGTGCAACAGTGTTGACATCCAATTCATTTGCAGCTGTCCATGCTTGACTTTAATCTCCATGCTTTTTTTGCAGCTCATGATATATATACTTCAGTTCGCAAGCATTTCTTGATCTTATGGGTGTGTTTAGATATGGCTGTTGACTTATCTTCTCTCTACAGGGTGGTCGAGCTAGTCACAAGAGTAGCATTACTAAGGTGTCAAAGCAACTTGCACTGTCCTTCGCTAAGCGAACAATAGCCAGATATCATGACTTTGAAGCAGGTCGAAGTTGCTTCAGTGAAGCAACATTGTGGAATGTGCTCATGTCAGCTCCTTTACACCAAACAAACCCTAAACATTCTGTCGCTGTTCCTCATGAAGAGACGAGGAACGGTCATGTTGGCCATCGAATATCAGGTATTTGGTTTGTATCATATTTCCCGATTTAGCAGAATGCATGTGTCTAACTGCAATGTTACATATGTAAACCCGTGTCTGCATTTCTGAGTTACAAATTTCACCTCCCGCCTACTATTTTCATAACATCTGCTAATTGGATTTCAGAGGTAACTTCTGTTTCAGAGAGGCATGATGTTCCTAATAATATTGGTCCAACGCCATCAGATCCTTACCAAAGTATTCCTCAATTGGATGAGAAATCAAGTACTAGAACCATCCGGAAGGAGGTGCTTCTGGATGATGTCGTTATAGGTGCCGGTTCAAGAACCACATCAAATCCGACTCATACTTCCCCAAGTGTAAAATGGAAAAGAGCTGAAAGTGTGAAGGACCCAAACAAAGATGCATTGGGAAGAAGCTCTGTGGCTAAAGTTGGTCGTCAATCATTAAGCAGGGGCGAACGCAAGACAAAGGCGAAACCAAAGCAAAAAATAAGCCTACAGTTATCTTCAGCAAATGGCTTTGGCAAGGGTGCTGAGGCATCCAAGTTCAGATCACCTGTATCACAGGAGTCTTTTGACACTGCAAACAATTTCACACCTAGAAATGATCGCGAAGTGGAGTTACAAAGCTTAAGTGATAGGGGGTGTGATCCTTCTAAAGAGATGGGCGATGGTATGTTCACAAATTTACAGTTACCCGGAATAGACTCCATCGATGAGCTAGATGTAGGCTTAGTCGGACAAGGTCCTCAGGACATTGGGGCTTGGTTGAATGTTGAAGATGAAGGACTCCAAGACAATGATTTAATGGGTCTAGAAATTCCGATGGATGACCTCGCAGAAATTAATATGAACTTCTTGAGCGAACCCCACAGACCTTCATCGATAGCAAGGAATTGAGTTCACAGTAATGGCGGCTTCTGGTCAACAACTAACAATTGTTATTTGTCAGCGAGAGGAGAATCTGTAACTTGGCTCGGCTAGTCTTTGTTATTAATTTGTGAAGTTTGTGGCAGTTCCAAAATGTTTTCTGTCACCTCAAAAATGTGGAATGCAAGGGTCATTTAAACATTTTTATAGATCATATTGTTCAAGTCATTAAGATTTCACAACGCTAAATAGACTATGTTTTGGGGTCACTTTGGATTTTCAGTTGTAGGGTGTCGTTTTTCTATGTGTTAATTATTAGTCTCAAGGATTAAAGGTCTATCGTGATTTATCTCTCTTACGATGGTCCGAAGACGAACTGATAGGAGCCGTTAAATTAACGAATTTTAATCTTTTGTACCAGAATAAATTAAATATACTTCGATGCATTCTAAAATCTGTTTTATGTCAGTATGTAAAACTTAGATGAATTTTCTTGGAAAGAAACAGAATTGGTATTTTTATTAGATGACATCTTATTTTTCTCAATCACTTCTGCTACTGTATTTTTCATTAAATCGCGTGTCAGTCGTAATTTTTCTAGAATATCCTTATTTTTAAAATCAAAAATTTTAATTTAAAAATCATCTTGACTAGTTTTTTTTTAAAATAGATATTTGATTTAAGCTTAACCAAAAATAATCGACGGAGCTCTTGTATTTTCATTTTTGATAAAGTTGAATGTCATATCTAAAAATTAATTTATAAATAAACTTGAACATTAGCCGATTTTTATAAAACATATATACGGTTTAAAAATTAACCCGGTCGCAGTGTGTTTTGTTAAAATAATTCCAATAGCTTAAAATATTATTCAATTCATTTTATCCCCTTGCCTTTAAAATTTCCTGACCAAATAAACAGTGCAAAACATAATACATGAAAATGCTTACCAGTAAAACAAATCTTTCTATCTATTTTATTTTTATGATTTTCCTCCCTCTTCAAAGATTTCACCTTTTTTTTAAAGAAAAAAAAAAGTGATATATATATATATATATATATATATATATATACGCTTCGAGAACTAGAACAAATCTTGTCCTTCCGGTATTCTCTCCAGAGCCGGCTTCCACTGATCAGAGCTCCTCCTCTTGTCGGTCGAGCAATTCTTGCTCACTTCTCTCTGTAGCAGAGACACCATGCCACCACGGGAGATGCCTCCTTGTCTCAGCATCTCCTCCACCTCTTGCCTGCTCAGGACCAGCTTGATTCTGATGACACCTTCTTCTTCCTGATCCTCCTCTCTTCCTTTCTCCTCTCCTCTTCCCTCGCCGTCTCGTTCTACTTCTCCTGCTTTAGAACGACTCTGCCGGAGAGCTAAGCAGTTCCCCATCCCTACTTAACGCTTCGAAAACAGGCGCAGGCCAGACCGTGGGGTGGAGAAGAAGGTCGTCGGTCTCTCTCTCTATTTAAAAGAGGAAGGTTTCGACCATGGCCCTCGAATTGCGAATATTTTGCAGAAATGCCATGGGTGCGACTTGGGAGCCCTAAATCTATTCCTATAGCTAGTGAACGTTAAAAAATAAAAAATTAAAAATTAAAAAAAAAAAAATTGGCTTCGTAAAAAGATTTTTCATATTACTTTTGTCACCATTATTCGAGTCTTGACTCTTCAGCCCACCACATGAAGTTTTGTTTCATGTGGTTTGGTGGTGGAAGTGCGCAGCGCATCGAATGATATGATTTAGCCAGCAATTTAATGGAAGGTGAGAGAGAGCAGCACTCTAGCAAAGAAACGAAATTGTAAGCCTCCATTGGCACGGTGCGGCGAAATCAAAAAGATATTTTGAAATAATATTTCATAATGAATTTAAAAAAAAAAATTTATTTTATTCGATAAATAAAAAAAAAATTCAGTGTTAGATAATATTTTAGGGATATTGTGACTACAGAGTTCGAATTAAATCGTTTTTATGATATATCTAGATGATAGATAGAGATCCGAGAGATTTCAATCTCTTTCGATTTAATTATCGAAGAGACATCTCCTATAAAACTGTGGGATCCAATTGATCATAGCAAGGATTAATTAAATTGTAAGCTCAGACACACCCCGTGTCAATAATAAAAAAAAAATTGTAACATGACTTTCAAGTTTTTGTAATACCTTTATGGATTTACATATAGTTTTGCTAAATTTGTACTATTTGCCATTTTAGCTAAGAGGGTTTAATTTTCAGATATATTTCATAAATGTGAATTGGTTCATTCCAAACATCTCTATCAAAAAGATAAATCATGATGACCAATAAGCGAAGGCATTGATTCCTGTTTCAATATGTCAATCATATATATATATATATATGTCTGAATACTAATTCTAGTATCGTAAATAAATTAAGCTAAGATAAATTTTATAATGTTCGGAATTATTTATTAAGATAATTAAGTCGGACCGAACCGAGTTTAAAATTAATCAATCTATTAAGAAACTTATTATTCAAGCTGTGCTAAGTTTTTTTTTTGTTGAGATCGAATTTGATTTTAGTTTGAATTGAACTTGACTTGTTTAATAGTTATTGAACTCCTAATCAAGCTTAATTCAGATTTATTTAAATATTTTCGGGCTCTTAAATTATATTTATTTGTTTGTTTAAATAAATAAATAAATAAATAATTTTTAAATGAGTCGAACACTAATTTGAATATTAATGTTACATGAAATTGAATATTAATTATTATATTAATGTTACATGAAATTGAATATTAATTATTAAGAGAAACACAAACATAAAATTTGTAAAATGAATAAGAGCATTTATAGAATAAAAAAGAAATTAAAACGAAAATTAGAATGGTACCTATTAAGAGGATTATAAAACACATACGTACGAATATATCAATAAATATTTCAATTAAATAATACGAAAACATAATAAATAACACATTTAATTAATCGAGGAAGAAAATAATATTTATTTAAATATGGATAAAAATACAATAAAAGATTGATAAAATTTAATTATTATTATTGTTTGTCACGGTAATATAGATCCCACTTTATATTTAATTGTGGTGGAGAATAACAGAAGACGTTAAACAGAAACAAACACGGGACACTGAATTCGTTGATTATTGTAAAGTAAATGCTATGTACTACATAAAGCTTTATCACGCGGCACGATTAAATAAATATCCATCACTTAAACGAATCTAACAAACTTAGTATTCTATTCGATAATTTATTTATCTTCGTTTAATATATACAAAATTAATTAATAAATAAGTTTAAACAACCTGATAAATTAAATAAACAAGTTTAAACACATATGTATTCGTTTTATTAATAAATAAATTCATTTAAAAATTATTTATGAACTTATTTATATTCATTTATAAATAAAGATTAAAATATTAAAATTTTAAAATAAACAAACAACGTTAGCGTAAGAGCTTAATAACATTTAAATAAATCGAACTTAAATAAGTTTGAATCAAACTTGTATCGAACTTGATTACAAGTTTGATATTCAATAAATAAATCAAGTTCAATTCAAATTTAATTTAAAAAAAAACAAAATAAAGTTTAAATAAATTTTTCAATAAATTAATTAATTTTAAATTTAATTTGATTCAACTTAATTATCTTATAGACAAATTTAAATACTACAAAGTAGATTGACTCAATTACAACCCTACTTGCAAATTTTGTCCCTCCACCAAAAAGTTAGTTGAGCCAACGGAACCAAACGAATGGTAGTTTCTTGTGCATTTAAACGCTCGGAACGCTAAATGCGACGTTGACTAACCACTAAAGTCCCCACTAGTTCGTGCTGGTCTAGTGATTTGACCAAACCGAGCACTAGTTTTTACCCCTGGTCAACGTGATGTTGACCACCACTCCCACGTCTAAATCTCACTTACGTACTAGCCTTTTCGATCCTATTTTTACCCCTCGATGAATAGCCATGCAAAACACGATATGAAGGTAAGAATCACTTAAAGTAATAATAATTGATGTTGTTTGTTTAGATAGGACGGTGAGATATTCGATGACGAATGTAACAGAGAATCGGTGACTCATGCAGAAGAATGGTTGACACAGAGGGAAAGTCGAGCCTGAAGAGCTGGTGTATCGAACACGAATCGAGCCGAATGACGCAAAAGGATTGAATGACGTATTCTGCAAGGGAAATATGATTAAGGGCACCGAAAGAGATTTCGGCCAAGTCCCTCCGACGATCAAGATAGAAATTAGTGAGAATAAGTGGTGAAAATAGTAAAGAGAGTCGTGAGAATGTGAACCTCTTTTTCTCCTCTTCAATGAGAATTATTTAGAAGCAAGTCTTTCTGTCGAACGGTACGGTAAATATGGACAATATGACCTAGCGACGTACTCACACCTGCTCTTAGAGGTAACAGGGGATTATTATCCTTATAAATGTCGCAAGCACATAGACTGTAATTAATGCTCATCGTGTAGTTGATGGGAGACAACTCCTCATTAATACAGTAGACATGCTTATGAAAATCGAAATGGATCTCTGTTCCTTGGACGGAGGAAAATATTTATAAGGACTATCTCGCTGACCATATGAATAGGAATATCCGCCACGTCGTTTAACTAGCCGAGATAGAACATACTTTAGAAGACCATACAATCGAAAAGGTGCGCAACTGCCGCGACACGGAGCGTCTAAAATATAATATGACCGAAGTGAAGAATAGGCTGAGATGCGGGACATCTGAAATATAATACGACCAAAGTGAAAAATAGACTGAGACGCGAGACATCTAGAATACAATACAACCGAGGTGAAGAATAGTTCGAGATGCGGAGCATCTAGACTATAAGACCAAGGTGAAGAATAAGCCGAGACACAGGACGTCTGAAATACAATATGACAAAAGTGAAGAATAGTCTGAAATGCGGGACGTCTGGAATATAATACAACCGAAGTGACCTCTTCATACGGCTCGAATGTACCATACAACCGGATCTCCTTCCATTAGAGCCGTGACACAATGACTTGGAAGATTGATTGTTGTTTGTTTATATGTCTGATCATAGGTTAATTTTTGCTTGTATCAATTGAGATAAATGCCAACAATTTTCATCATGTTTTCAGAATCAAGCGTTAGATACAAACTTTTGTAGATATATATATATATATATATATATATATATATAAACTCTCTGCAGTTTAGCAAACAATAACTTTGGATCATGCCAGTTAAAAGAAAGAGGTGGATTGACCCAAGTCATCAGACGCAATACAATGCAATGCACGTTCAAAACCGTGTAATATGTTTCAGTCCGAGCTTATCGAACGAGTGTGGAGTCTTCCTCGTTCTTTTTTGACAGACTGCATTGCATGAGATCGATACACGTCCTGTATAGAAAGCAACACAAAGCATGTATTTGATATATGCACTTTGCTTTTTTGACTTTGAAATAAATAAATAAATTCAGGTCAATTAGAAAATGAACAATATTCCTCTCTTTATGCCACTAAATAAAATTGAAAAATATGGAAATTGATAAATGCAGTTGCTTACTCAGTAATGACTCGTGTCCATCAACAAGCTCTGCAAGTTTAGGATCCATGAGAGTGGTCGAGGTTGCCTGCCACAAAACAACCATTCATTTTCAACATCTAATTTTAGCTTCAAAATCTCACCTTACGAAACACTTTAAATAGATGGGAAATCTGTAGAAGAGAAACCTAAATCCATCAGGGAATTCGATCGATGAGTCACTTGAAAGCCATCTTTTTACTAGGGATTACATCCCTTATTTTGGCTTGTGCAAGCGCATCCGGTAGGTGTTGTTAATCATCCAACAGATTGATCAATTAGTTTTAACCTCTGTAATTCTCTAAACTCAAGCTGATGCTAGTTTTCTCGTATGATGATGATTCAAAAGGTTTCATCAGATATGGATACAGCGGCGCAAATGGACCAGACAAATGGGGAAGCTTAAGCTCAGATTTCAGTCTATGTTCTCAAGGGAAAAAACAATCTCCAATAAACATTTTTAAAAACATTACAAGCTACGACCCAGATTTGAAATCTGCTAACAGGAATTATAATAAGACGCGTGCAACGATCATCAACAATGGCTTAAACATTGAGGTTTGATGCCTCACCCACCAAAAGAATTTGTTCACTGCTAATGGTTTAATCTTGCAGCTAAGATATGATAAAGGTGCTGGGAATGTGACTGTAGATGGGAAAAACTACACCATGGAACAAATGGTTTGGCATTTACCGTCTGAGCACACTTTTGATGGAGAAAGGTATTAACGTCTACCAATCTAAGAAAATCACATAAAATCTGCGTGGTTATGCAAAAGTTCACCTAGTCACTGTTGGCTCAACAGTTTTCCTATGGAGCTTCAGCTGATCCACAAGAGCGCCGACAACAATATCACAGTTGTTGCGATCTTGTATCAATATGGCAGTAATGATGCTTTCCTTCTGCAGGTAGACCGAAAAGATTATTACCAAGCAGTTTTGATACTACTATATGCAGTCTCTAAATAGAGGCAAGGGGTCATTAAAATTCTTTATAGAACTGATGAGGATACCTTAAAATTCACAGTTAAAAGATGAGCTCCAGGAACTGCAACAGGATGCATGCACAGGAGATGAAGAGGCAAGGATCCCAGTTGGGATTGTTCAAACAAGAACCTTAGAGCGCCGTACTCGGAAATACTTCAGATATGTTGGCTCCCTCACTACCCCTCCTTGCACTGAGGATGTCACATGGATTATCCTTGGCAAGGTACCTTTCAATCCTATTGCAACACTTAAATTCTATTGCGCTTCCATATCATAAGCTAACTTACATTTCTTTATCCCTGTTCCAGGTGAGGAAGATGACAGAGGAACAAGCTAACTTACTAAAAGCACCCTTAAGTGCAGAGTACAAGAACAATTCGAGACCGACCCAGCCAATAAATGGCCGAACTGTGCGACTCTACGATGAAATGCATCAAGACAAGAATAGTGACTCCAACAAGTCCAGTTGATACTAGACTCGTTTGATCGATGTGTGCCTTGCATTTCCACCAGAATCATCTGGACGAGCTGAATATGCATAGGCTTATATTGTGCTGCATAGTATCACTAGAAGTTTATATTATGACTCCTGACCAAGATTGTTACCCTCATTGGTACACTGCAGGCAATTCCTGAAATGTATTATGCAGCTGTTTTGGCTTGTAAAAGCAATATCAGTAATGCTAATATACCAAAAATAAAACTGGATTTTGAAAATTTGTCTATCATTAAATAAAACTACAATTTGCCTGGTTGGATCATAAATATGATGACAGAAAATCCCTGGCCAATATGATATAACCAATTGATCCACTCAATATTGCACGGGGCTAATGGATCAACAGAACAAGAATTGAAAAGGTTTAAAAAATTATCTTAATAAGTAGAATATTTAATTGAATGAAAAACGTTAACCAGCTGAGTGACTTGACACATGATCAAAAACAATTTAGTTGATACATGAAGCATGAACTCAAAGAACTTTGCTAAAAGAAGCAACAAAAGGTTATAACCTGACAAAGTACTCAAATATCATAGAGAAAACATCCGAGCAGGACATACTAATTTCCCAAAAACACGACCTCCTAGGTATTTGTGGCTCTAGTATAAATCTGTTGGCTGGCATGAGCAGAAACCATCCTTATAGCACCCCTTGCCATTAGATCCTTTATTGCTCTCCTGGCTAGAGATCCATTGATCTGAAAAGGCACAGGGGATAACTGTGTGAGTTTGTCATCATTATAGGACATTAAAAAAAAAGAACAGAAAGCTTGAGGACTTTTATGTTGTAAGAGGACAAATTACAGTTTCCGCTGGCAAAAAAAAAAAAGGATCATTGTAATGACGATAAGTGATAACCATTAACATGAAGCATCCCAAAATAACAGAAATTATCAATAGTTATCACAAGTCAATTTCTATGATAATTGTCAGGGATTCTGATATGTTTTCGCCTTTTAAGTACACCAACAAACACAAAACATTGAAAAATAATGTAAAAAGGATAAGTTTTACTTTTACTTGATAAAACAATGAATATTTCAAGAGAAACAAAATCTAAATACAACAAAAAGATGTTAAGTCATATATCAGCAATTTCTAGTGTGAAGCATTTAACCATATGAAGAAGCTAAATCGATGAGTTATACTAGCTGAGCTTATAAAACCAGACCAACAATCAATGCTTCCGATCAGTCAGCTAATAGGAACCGCATAACATGATGTGCTCTAGAGGATTCATTTTGGTAGATGTGAAGTATGCTACAGATAGCTAAATACCAGGGTAAAATTGATGAAAACAATGTTAAGATCTCCAATACTGCATAAGATCTTGGAGGTTACTTATGCTATAATAAGATCAAGCGAAACCAAAATTTGAATATATATATAGAATTTTGATCTCCTGTGCGACCATGCGCTCCACGCCGACCCACGCGCAGTGCCGGCATCGCCACCGTGCCATCCGGCCCAGGCGCGATTGATGCGCAACTCGTCGGCGATCCAACAGGGCTCGAATTCCGGCCGATTAGCGCCCGGAATCCGACCGGAAATGACGAAATCACGCCGCCACTGCCGGCCGCGATCGGGCCGGATTCCGACTGAATCACAGCCGACGCTGGTCCGTCCGCTATACTCGGCCGGCCGCCGGCGGGCCGAATGGCGGCTGAAATCGGCCGCCAGAATCGGGTGCCCGATTTCGGCCGCCGCACCACCGGATTCCGGCCGCGTGATTTGGTCATTTCCGACAGTTTTGCGCCGGATTCCGGGCGCTAATCAGCCGGAATCTGAACCCCGCCAGACCACGGCAAAATTCTATATATATATATATATATAGAGGCATCTAACAATTCAGGCACTAGACGGTCGATCCATAAAGTCGAGATATTTTACCCGTAATCTCTCAGAAAGCACAGAAGGGGTGATCTGCTTGTACTTGGGAACCTCAGAGAGCATCTTGTCATAGTTAGCCTGATCAAAAAGAACAGCGTTGTTCACCTTCTCCTTCTGTTTTCCCTTGCTCCACTTCTGCAAACCCATCACCAATTCACTTGAGCTCCGTCACAGCATGAATTAAGAAGAAGAACAGAAAAAAAGCACAAACAAAAACAACAAAGACTTTAAATTTAACCTAGGAATCATAGAACCTACCTTCTTCTTCTGCTTTCCTCCGCCAGATTTGGCCGGCTTCGAGGACGGAGGCGGGGCTTTTTCCTTCTTTGGTGCCTGCCACACGGAACAAAAAACCCATTAGCAAATTCCCACCTCGAAGGTATCCCGAACAGAAGGAAGAAGAAGGCGAATGGGAATCGCCAATCAGCATACCATCAGCTGATTCCAGATCAAAACGTTGAGAACAACCGAAGCAGAACGCAGCGGCGCACCGTGGGCGATGCCTGACGAAAGGGAAATCCCGGCAGCTTTATTAGGGTTTTTGCATGCCAACTCACTGATGGATCGCATGCGCCTTAGCAGATCAAGCCCAATTAAGACGAGCTTCGTGGCCCATTAATAATGCTGGCAAAATCAAAGGCTTATTATCATTCTGTTTGGCGAAATAATTCAATGATCAGAGATGAACATTTCGATACTCGAGAATAAGAAACAAATTTTTTAGCATTAAGTTTGCAAACAAACGATCTACATCGATCACAAACGTATAATTGAACGTGTAGTAGAACACAGATAGATCCTTGACCATTCAAGATTCCATCTCGAAACTGAGAACAGAAACTCGTCGAATGTATGAACACTATAACGACATGCTTCTAGTTCTAACAGAAGAACAAACAAAGAAGAGAAAAAGAACATTGGAGTCGAATAGCTCGGCGACTGATTCATGGCGACCATCAAATAGCCTCTACGCGTTCGTCCTTCGAATTTATACGACTCAAGTTACTTGTTTCCTGCGATTTCTCATCTTGCATGGAAGCTTTAGCTCCTTTTGTTCTTCTTCCTTTCCTGTGATTTTGACTGCTCAACCTGCGTCCCTTCTTTCTGGGAGAGTTCGCATGAACTGTAAAATTCCGACAACTCGTCGCTAATTCCTGGGCATTCGATGATCCGGTAGAGGTGCCTGCTGACTTGATTACAAAGAGTTGATTAGTTAAGGGCAATGCATTCTCCTCGGATGCAGAATTCTCATGAGAGCTGGACTTTTCTCCATCAACTCGAAAAGGATTTAGCAAAAGAGGTTGATGCTTTGTGACATGGACATGGTGACTTCCCTGATGATTGCAGATCTTGAGATTACACCGAGGGCTGTCGCAACCATTCTCGTCGGATGGATCAGCACTGAAGGCAAACTCATCGTCGAACGAAGAATCTTGTCTCCCTTTGAGCGTCTTCAAGATCAACATCCTCAAAAAGTTCATCACTTGCACTGCATGCATCAATGCCGTCAAAGGATCAGCCACCTGAAATTCAAAGGAAAACGGAATGCAATTACTGAGATTTCGACAGGGAAGTAAACATCCATACCATGTCTAAGCACCGATAATTCTGCCTCGATCGATTACCTGAGTCATGTTTGGGGCAAACACAGTCGCAATGTTGTGTGCATTCATCTTGTTTAGATGTTCTTGTTGGACTACATCAGCCATCAAGTTGATAGACCAATCGAGCAATGCAGCCTCAGTCGGGGGCAGCAATGTAGCTAGTCGAGCACAATCTTCCTCGGTTTGGCATTGCATTATCTGCTCGGATGAAAGGGAATCCAACAATCCCGATGGAAGTTCTCGAAACCATGCCTGCAGAACAGTCGAAGAAAAGGAGGACAAGTAATCGATCAGGAGATGAACTTTTCTCAGATTTTTCAGAAAAGCTTATTCACAGCAAATATTTACAAGAATGAAAATGAAGAACACTTCTTTTAGTGCTCAGGATCAAATCTTTTCATTACTAGTTGCAAGTTCTTCTGAGCTTGTTCTTGATTCGCTGTTTTGCTTTCTATTGTTTTTTCTTTTTTTGTCAGTGTTCGAGTAGAGGAGTTGTTTGCCGACTCGCAAACTGTAGTCAAGCTCGATCCATGTTGCATCAAACCAAACTGAACAAGAAGTCTAAAAACCCAACAGGCCTACAGATTCAGCTCAGATTCTTTAAGTTCGCTTTCTTAATTCGGTATACATGTTCATTGTTTCATAGGATTTTTAACCAGTTTGAGGCTGAAGCAATCGGATGAAAATAACGTCTTTGAAACATCGAGGAGAGATCTATACAAAATTTAGCTTACATGATATGGAGCCAAGAGCAATAAAGTGCGAAAAAACACACCTCGAATGGGATTGAAAGTCACGACGAGCAAACATGGAAACAATCTCCATGAGCTGATCAGGTAGACAGAAACACTGACTATTTTCATTAGGCGACATCCTATTTGTTATCTAATGAGGATAACAACTAATTGGATGAAACTTTGATCAAAATAGTGAGCTGACGATGAAGAACAACATTCGCAAAAAGAAAATCGAGCATGTGTTCTACCACTATGACAATATTAGTTAAAGATTTTAGCTAAATACTTCACCTTCAGTAAGCCTGCTAGACAGTGCACATCGATGCCCTCTGGCACTATACCATTGTTCAGCTGGTGCCTCACATACTCCTCTTGGTCATTTTCACCGTTGATTCGAAAAATTCCTTCTGCCTGTTCGGTATCGACAAAGTCAAACTCTGGGAACCAAAATGTGTTATTACAAAGCTTATTTACTTATTTGAAATCAGCAAATATACCCAAAGTCCGCCTTGCTCATAAAGCCGTTGTTGCATTAGCAACAGTATCGTTGGAACACTATTACCTCTGGAATCATATGAACACTGCATCGACTCAGCGGAAATACCGAAGATGGTTGCACTGCAGCAGAATTCCTAGAGTCAGTTTGAACCCTCAAAATCTAACCAGCCGATAAAGAAAGCGAAAGGATGGAGTTTAGATGTTTTTAAGCTTAACACAATACAAGTATATGGTAATCTGCTATAAGTTAACTTTGCTAGGTTATTAACGAAAACGATATTGCTTTTGCAACTAACATGGTGCAGAAGGGTTCAGCTATAACTTGGCTATAGTAACTGGTGTTATCAAGTACAGTTTTCCTAGCTACGTTCGCAATCGAACATCGACTAGTAGCTGAACGTAAATATATCCTTCTGAGTATTGACACGATTATCCTTCTTAAGTCTAAACATCGATTAAATGGAACTACAAAGAGTTTGGTGAAGTTGACAAGAGGCACCTTTAGAATTGTCAATTTTCCATGGCTACATGTTCAAAACTTTGCTAATTTGCGGATAATCTATTCCAATCTATGATTATCGAACAATATGCACTTTTTTACCCGAGAAGAAGGCAAAGAAGTAAACTCTGAAAAAACTTGCCTTCTTATACCGTATACAAAACCTTCTCACTGACAATTCATGTAACAAGCTACACAAAGATAACAATGTAGAAGAATAGCTTGTGACGGTTGTCCTCGTATAGCCATTCATCGACGGGTGTTTCTTCCCAAAACGAGTAAAAATGCAAACCTATATCTACAAAAGTAGGATATACAATTGCACTAGAGTAATATTTTTCACACAAAATAGAAAACTAGCAACAAATTCAAGAATACCAAATTACCAACTATATCTACTGAACACTGAGGCATCCAATCTAAAGAGGGATTATTTAATGTTGATTGCCCATTTGCCATCAAAATAACATAAAAAAACAAAGAGATCACTGTGAAGATCTATCATTTGCTTGCTTCATGGGGATCAACAAATCACTATTGTCAAAGATAGCTTAACAAAAGTCCAATCTCCCTAATTGCCAAGCTCAGAATTATCCAAAGAACAGCAGATTATCACACAGAAAAAGGCAAATAGGATGGAAATTGTTCAGAGAAATCATATATTTTTTATTCAGAAATCAGAAAGACAGGTCCCGGCACCTCTGCTCAAAGAGGATCGAAAGTAGGAAGAGAATAAGACGAGCACAGTGCGAGTCTAAAGCAATCAAAGTTACTAAATTTGTTGGAAAACATCAGCAACGAACAGAAAAGGGTCAGTTTCTACAGGAAAAGAAGAGAGTTTTTTCAGACCTTGCGCTGGGGGCTCGCCGGGGAACCTCCGGCTCCAACTCGACGGGCAAGCCAAGGAAGCCGCGGAACCGGTCGAATGTGACGTGGGCGACGTGCCGCACGTCCGTTGGCCAGCTAATCTCCATGGCCTCGTCGACGACAGCCACCGCCTTGCACCCTAACAGCGACTTTCGGAGCACCGTCAGCAGCAACGCCAAGACCGACAGCTGCCCTTCCTCCTCCTCCTCCTCCTCCTCCTCCTCCTCCACCTCCGCCTCTTCCTCGCCTCCTTCGCTCCTCCTTTCCTCCTTCCTCTCTACCGCCTCGCCACTGCCACACCCGCGCCCTTCCTCTTCATCCTCTCCGCCGGAGCCATCGCTCGGGTCGCAATAAAGCTCCCGCCTTGGGGACGAAGAAGAGCGGGAGGGGAATCGGAACCCCTCGGCCATGTCTTGGGAGAAACGGATTATGCAGGATTCCGAAATTAGGAAAACAAGAAACGGAGGTTCGTTGATGGCCACTGGATAAAGCTCGGGAACTTACAACGACGGCCGGTAAAAGATCCGATTTTTATGTCGCAGCTCTTCTACTCCTCTACCTTCCTCGATAAAAAGGAAGGATTGGAATCTGTGGGACGTCAAAATCAAAGCTTTTGGCCATAGATCTCCTTGCAGCCGTCGTCGTCTGGCTCTACCGCTTTAGCTAGAGAAAGAAAATGGTACAGAATATAGGAAATTGCGAAGTAACGATCCTCAAAAACTGGTATCTCAATTAATTGCTTGAATTAACTGTGTGTGTGTGTGAGAGAGAGAGAGAGAGAGATGGAAAGAGGAAGAAGATGCATTGATGTTTGACTTCCCAAATGGCATTGAAAAATCTTTCTTTTTTCTTTTTTTGCTAGCTATTTATCCTATTTTATAGATTAACAAATAACCAAATTATTCGTTATATCCTTCTATCCTTGTCCAAATTCATTTAAATATTTAAATGCACCACCTCCTTCTTCCTCTTCTCCTCCTCCTCCACCTCACTGTATCATCTTTTTTTTTCCAAGTTAAAGATCATGAGCTGCACATGTTGGTCCAAATGCAGGCAAAACATCAATGGAACATAACTGCAATTTAATGACATTAATCGATATGGTTAGATAAACATTAATTGACAAGTACAGAATATTATTGTCCCTTAACTTGATTAGCAGCAAGCGAGGAGGATAGTCGCCCCAAATTACTTGATTCCAGCAATCAGTGTCATGAACAATCATCCCAAAAACAAAAGAAATGAATAAATAAAAAACTAGCAGATGGTCCACGGTCGTAGAATCATTCCAATCAAAACAGCTGTAGAATCCTTGTTTGTGCTCGAGATTCCTCTGTTTTCTGCTCACCAATCTCAATCGAATTCAGCTCAAAACAATTGATATATCTTTTATTTTTAAAGTTTGGCGACTGCAATGGTTTTTGGAAGGTGGAGTTAATGTATATATGTTATAACTTCAGTTTGGTTTAGGAAAAGAATCGACCTTTGTGCTGTATATTAAGAGAGATGAAAAGCATTTGGCGGAGCAAAAAATAGTAATTAAGTGTTAAAATAAATAATCTCATTTTACCTCTATTTATTTGTGTCTTATAATTGGGTTCGTTTCGATTCTAGTTGGATTTGGCATGCCAAATTTGCATTTTCAATAATTTATCAAATGGCACACTTTAAATTTAGAATTATCCAAACACAGTTATATTGTTTCATATTTATCAAAGAGCACACCTCATTCTTTTTTTATTCCTTACCGTCAAACAAACATATAATTAATATTGAGATTTTTCATACATCCGAGTCACAATCGGAAATCTCAAGTCATCCAAACGTATTGCTGGGAATATAAATCGATCTCAAGACCATTGTGTTCTTGGAAATATAATTCCTAGCACTATCTTTTTTTTCAGTCAACTTAATATTTATACGTGGTACTGAGAATTTAAATCCCAGCACCACTATATTTTTGGTAATATAATTTTCAGCACCATTGTGTTCCTAGTAATATAATTCTCAGTATCATCTTTTTTCTACCAACTTGATATTGTACGTGGTACTGAAAATTTAAATCTCAGCATCACTATATTTCTGATAATATAATTTTCAGCACCAGTATGTTCCTGGTAATATAATTCCCAGCACTACTATTTTTTTCGACCAACTTGATATTGTATATGGTGTTGAGAATTTAAATCTCAGACTCACTGTGTTTCTAGAAATATAATTTCCAGCACCACTTTTTTTTTAGACAAGGTTGATATTGTACGTGGTGCTGGGAATTTAAATTTCATAACCATTATGTTCCTAGAAATATAATTTCCAACATCATCTTTTTTCTGGCTCAATTCGAAATTGGACGTATTGCTGAAAATTTAAATCTTAGGATCACCGTGTTGCTGACATTTCCAGTTGTGGTTCGGATGCATGTAATATCTAAACATTAAATCCACGTTTGACGGGAGGGATAAAAAGAGAATAAAGTATATTTTTTGATAAATATAAAATCATAGAATTATATTTGAACAATTTCAAACTTGAAGTGTGCTTACCGTTGCATTTTCTATCCGACTAGCTCATTCATTCCTTTAGTTGTTTTATGTTTTCTACTCGATTTGTTAAAAACATTCAATTTCCTTTATTGTCCATCTAATGCGGTCTCTTCGATTAGTCTATTTTGCTTAATCAATTCGAATATTTACTCAACTCATTTAATTTACCTAATTTATTTGACTTAGCGAACTCCACTTACTAAGTATATCTAAGTTAGTGGTTTGGTTAACCACTTTATGGGCTTACTAATGATATATAATAAAAATAATTATTCTTTGCAATATGATATAATAAAGATAACCATAAATACGAGCGAAAAGCAATTTTACAGAAATTTATATCATAAGTTAATTTTTTATCCGTATAATCATTTTGTGAAAAAAAAAATATCAACAAAAAACAAAACAATGACTCCTGCAAGGTCGAAAATAAAATTATATTTACAAACTGGATTGAGACGATGTCTGTCTGTTGTGAGTTGACTTGGCCGACAACTGAGAAATTTCTGCTTCGATGAATTTTCGTTGACCATCCATTTGAAATTGGAGCAAGAAAGCAGCAAAAAGTTCCTTTCCTTTAACCAAAAGGTAATGGATGGAATCCAGCCCGTCGTTGACTCGCTATCGAGTCAACTTCTGAAACGACCTTATACAATGGGGAAAAATGAGATGAAAAATATTAATAATTGGAAGAAAAAAATTGTAAAGAAATCAATAGAGAATTTTTTTTATGAATTTCCTATAAATGATAAAAAAAAGATTTTTGAAAAAAGTAATGCTAATAAATTGCGAACGACTAATCTCTTTAAAAAAAAAGTAATATTAATTAATTGCGAACTAAAAAGATTGAAAGAATCTAGCGCGCTGCCATTATTTTTCCTAATCTAATAAATCACCATCTTAATGGACGTGGAATCAATGGCAATCATAAATAAATTCATCAAATTGTGTAAAAAAAAAAAACACTCTTTTATTTTATATTATTTACTATTAAATGAACATCAATAAATTCTAAGGTATATTTATAGCATTAGCCATCCAAACAAAAAGTTTACTGCAAGGTAGAGGAGAGCTTAAGGTTGGAGATGAACTGAGATTTTTACTATTTCTTACTCATCAAATCTTCCTTTAAATCGATGTCAACACAACCACCTTTGCACACAGTTGAAACCAACACTAGTTCCTCAACTTGGACTAGGATTTCAATCATTCAGTCAGATACAAAATGCTTGCTATCCAACTTTATCGTTCATGGAAGAGATACATAATCCCAAGTACACGAAAGTATCAGATACAATATGCATAACTTAGAAGCACAATCTATTTCCATTGCCACAACTCATTCAGCTACACAGTTGGACACTACGTTACTACAACTTCGCTCGATAGCCAATCGATTGGTGCATAGACGGTATGCCGACCGATGCAACCATGGCCGCTTTCATTTTAGCATGCTCTTGTTTTCATTCTGCTGAAACTTCTGGGCTAACACCTTCATCCATCCTGCTGTTTGGTAGGAAGGGCGCCAAAATGAGAATCTTGGTTCTTGCACTCATCTCTGTGAGGAATTTGCATCAGCAGGGATCTCGATTCCAACTCCAGAGGAAGGAATTGGAGATCTAGGGGTGGTGTCGCCATCTGTAATGAAGTCGTCTGTGCTAAATCTACCCATGCTGTCCCATTGAACCTCTGCTGTGAATCGAGTCAAGGTTCTAAATGGGCATTTAGGAGAGTTAGACGAGTAGCAAAGTTCTTTATAAAATAAAATCGATATCTTGAGGAGGATACGTGCTGTCTTCCACATATCTGTGATGCTAACATCAGCCTCTGATAGGAGCCAATAATCAGCTTCAGTCTGAAGAGAAATAAATTAATAGTTAGCAAGTACTTATCGTAATCCATCTTCATGCTCATCAATTGAAAATCATCTAGTAACACTTATTTATCTAGATAATTTGTAGATCAATGGACAAAAACACAAATAAAGAAGTAAACAGGAAAGATCAGATAAAGTTTAAGCTGTGGATGGAAGTTTTGAGGTTCTAGTGCAAACAACTTCTACTGCAGTTATATATATATTATCCTGAGCGCCCTCTTCTGCACACTCATCTGCGACGCACAGTGAATGAAAAATACACAGTATTTCTTTGTTGTCCGAAGAAGCTATTGTCGTCTGTCGTTCCATAGGATTACGGTCGGACCATGGCCAACATCGGCTACGACACTGGCGGCCGCAATTCGGCTGGAATCCGGCCGCAATCCAATTGGCCAATCGATCAAACAATGGCAACCCCGACAGGTTCAAAAGTTGACTATAGCGCTCACTAGAGAAGAGTCACAAACAGAGCACTGTGCATTTCCTACTTACCGTGCAATTACGATGGATCAAACGATTCACTACGCATCACACATGGGTGTGCACTGATACATCGCGCAGCATATCAAAACTCTCTCTCTCTCTCTCTCTCTCTCTCTCTATATATATATATATATATATATATATATATACTGTGACATTTTTGCATCGTCCACAAAATACTTACATCTATCTCTGAAGGAACAATCTTCATCATACCACCACTAAAATCATGTGAAAAGCTCATATCAGACCATATCCTCTCATTTTGTTGAGTATCAAGTTCCATCGCATTTCCTCTGCTCCCTTCAGGAACACAAGGGGCAGTCGAGCAGTCAACAGAACAAGAATCTGATGGAGGAGGAAGCTTTGGAGGTGTCTCCGGACCACCCATCTCCTCAAACTTCCCTTCAAATTGACTATCAGGAAAAAAAAAAAAGTGAAAGAAATAGGTGATGAATATTGATAAGGAAAAGTGTGCATTCAAGTTTCTTCCCTTCAGAGCTATAGATTCCTGACTGCAAATGGAAAAAACAAGATACCTAACAAGATACACATCTATTGGACCCATTGTGCTTCTTAGAACAATTCTATATCTCCTCTGGAGATATTCTCCAGCCTGCACTAGGAATCAGAAAAACACTCAGAATGTGTTGAAACGAAAAGGTCTACTAGAAAATTATTGAATTTGGAATAATATTTCTAGCTTCTACATGCCTCGTCGGGATCTGGAACTTCTAGGGTAGTACCATGAGGTGCTTTAATTGCTATTAAGGTCTCATTCTGCACATAAGGAAGACACAACAGTGTCCAAAAATGGTCCCAATTAATTGTAGCAACACAAATATATATTCCCAGATCAACTAAAAGGTATAAGCAAACCACTGAAACCTGAAAGCATGGAAGGCCTTTGATATCGTCTTCTGTAACAAAAAGCCATCTAGAGGAACAAAAAAATTCACCGAGTGACTATTGGAGCATAGATTTCAATTATCTGAATGAAAATGAATGAATGAAGAAACTGGAAACATACTTCTGGTTACTTTCTTCTTCAGTAAGCTCCCTCAATCTTTCTCGCATTTGGCTGCAAAATACTTAGGTGCCATAATATAGCTAGACATTTTTATTATACTGTCCAACTTCACTTGAAGATACCTGATAAAATCATCTAATTTGCACTCCTCCAATGTAAGTTTCTCAATTTCAGCCTAAATTGACATTAGAAAAAGGTTCCTCATTATTTAGCACAATGAGAAAACTGCTCAAATGACTTGGTTAATACACACAAAAAAGGGAACATGTGGCAAGTGGGAAACCTGTAAAATTGAAGCATCGCCATCAACCACAACTGGAGTCAAGTCATCCACTCCTCTGTCATGAGATGTCACTCATTTAGTAATTGGCGAGGCACTCACAGATCAATAATCTTGTGGAAGAAACAGAAGAGCAAGTAAAGATACAAGGGAGAGGATGGAAAAAGATTACTTCCAGCGGATTCTATTTTTAATTTTTTTTTCTATGAGCCCAATGCCTTCAAGAACATTAGTGATATCATAAATCCTCCTCTTTTGTACCTACATATCAGATGTCTTGTTCAAGCAAAGCTAAAAGATAAGTACTTAAATTACAGATAACTATGCCACCTTCAATATTTCTGCAGCTTTATTCAAATCAAGGACACCATCTTGTGCATGTTTAAGCAAATTGATAAATTTTTTCGTCAAAAGCCCTAGAAAATCCCAAGAATTAATTTACAAGCAGTTAAGATCCACATTATATACCAAATGAATCTCGATGGACTTCAAAGCAATAAATTTATTCACCTAGGGAGCTATCATAACGGCAAGTACTAATTGGAGTAAGACTATCACTTGATGGTGAGCCTGAAATGCCAAATTACAATGTCAATATTCCGATAAATATAGACCATTGCTCAAGTATAACAAAACTTGACCATGTAACAAAGAGAATATAAACAGAAACAAACTATTCACAATACACAATTGATTAGTACTAAAACTGTTCATACTGTACAATTGATTAGTACCTCTGACCAATTAAATTTATAATAAAATCATATTTTGCAAATAATTAGAAGAAAATATATACTCACCAACATTTGATACAGGAGTTAGAATGACAGTCTTGTTGTGCTTCACAACCTTGGACTTACAGTTTGCCTTCCTTCCTTTCTGAGATACTGGTGTGAGTAAAGAACCAGTACCTTCGGCATATCTAGGGCTGGTTGTCCATTCACTTACCTCTATCATTTCATCATCTTCCGGCACAAAATTTGGCTTCAACTACATATAGATAGCGAATACAATTGACATTTGAAGAATGAAAGTTAGGACGAATATAGAGGATAAAGAAGCACCTTAGAATCAACAAGGGATGATAGTTATAGGTATAAGATTCAAAAACATATCATGATCTAAAATGAGTTTCGACTAACACATGCAGGAAAATAGAATTTTTGTAGCATCTGAACAGCCACTGATCCAGTTCATTGAAAAGCACAGGATGATTATGATTTTATATGTAATCACTTCGCTGGGAGGATGAGCTCAATTTTACTTAGTTTAGCTGATGAGCCTATCATGAATCCAGAAATAAATACAGAAGTACACATCGTAGCAGATTGTAATAAATAAGCATGTCCATAAAATTTCCTTGTCCTGGAGTTCATCTAATAACCTAGAAGCCCTGTACAAAATTAGCATGAAACTTGAAATAAACAAAGAACTCAATTGTCAAATATGTCAACGATTCATAATCGTTAACAACAAAGTATTAAAGAGTGCAGAATGAATTTTATCCTATATCACTTAGGGTGGATCAGAAGGAGAGCCTTAGCACAACGACAAAATTGATATATTGTGACATAGAGATCATGAGTTCGAGTTCTAGAAATGATCTCTTGCAAGCAGGATAAAGTTGCATACAAAAGACCCTTCTCCGGAACTCCACACGGCAAAAACTTCGTGCATCAGGTTGCCCTTTATCACTTAGAGTGAATCATAAAGAGTCTCTACTATCTCAGTACTACTAAAGGCAAAATAGATACACCAATATGCATGAACAGGACATGTGGTGATACATGCTTTGGAAGAACAAAGTGAGCAACCAAACAATTCCATTTCACCGACAGGGATTCACAACTCACACAATAGTAGTGTGGCAAGTTAAAGGTTGCAAATACAACAACAACGGCAATAACAATCAAGTCTTATCCAACTAGATGAGATCAACTATATGAATCTTTTTACGCTATTAGACTTTATCTCTTACTATATCATCATCTATATTTAAATAAATTTTATCGTATTTTATCATTGCTAACCAAATCTTCTTTCATTTCTCTTTCTCGTTTGATTTGTATATTTATAATAATTTCATATCACCTGACTGAACCATTTACCGATTGTCTAACTACATGATGAGAAAGAATTATTAAGCATTAAAATGATTAGGCAACCCATAATAAAAGTTGTCTTTTGTACTGTAATAATGCAAAAAAAAAAATATTCAAAAATATTCTTGTATCATAAAATTTAAAAAACAACTCTTTTTATCATACCCAAACTATGTTTCTTACTCTCTTTGGCGGAACTATATTTCCTAGATAACTATGCAGATGTTCAACTGAGCAGCAAACCTCAAAAAGGGAAAAAGAGAATTTGGAAAATAAAAAAAACTATCAAGTGTTAGAATTATGTCAGGTAACCCATCAAAGGTTAGTCTTTTATACTGTAATTCGATTATAGTATGATAATGCCAAGAACTTCTCAAAACATATTATTTTATCATAAAATAATTCTTTTTAATCATACGGCAGGACTATATTTCTTAGATAACTAAGCAGATATGGAATCGAGCAATAAACCTCAAAAGGAAAAAAAGATAGTTTGGAAAACGCGAAAACATTTACGGTGAATAAATCTTCACGAGCGAAAAATCTAAACCGGCCAAACCAGCAACAAAAAATTAACGACGCAAATAGAGCTCCAAATCAAGACGTCGTTCAGTTCATTTTAAGAATGGAACGGACACTAACAAGCTTCCACCAGAAACTCACGGGAGTGTTAATCACCAGCGCATCGACCATCTCATCCGCTGCCCCCCGCAGCCCGTCGAACCTATGGTACTCCTCCGACGAGGAAAAAGGAGGCCTCGAAGAGGAAAACGCCAATTGCTGCGTCGGCGGCTGGAAGATCAGCCCCAGCTCCTGTTCCGATCGGTTCCTAGCCGTCTCCCCACCGGTCATCAACCTAGACAATCGCCGACCGCGGGAAAGAAGTGAGATAACCACCGATCCCGGGTTAAGGCCCCAGAGACTAACTCCAAAGGGCGTAACCGGGCTCAAAACCCTAGCTCTGCGTCGGCTTCGGCTGCGGCGGCGAAAAGACGACCAACTGACGAGTTACCGAATCGAGGCCGAGGGGTTCGAATCAGAGATCTGAGTGCTCTGGCGGGGAAATGGAAGGCGGAGAGTGGGGACGAGGGAAGGCGGCAACGAGAAAGGGGAAAGAGAAAGCAGAGAAAAAGAAGACGACGAGAGGAGGCAGCGAGGGAGGGAAATCATTCGGACTTCGGATGAATATGTGGAGGGAAGGCGAAAGCCCTAATAATATTTAGTTGAATTTGATTAATTTATTTCCGGCCATTCCCATTATTTAATTTTGTTTTAAAAAGAAACAAAATAATCAAATGGGCTACGACCTGTTTTACGCAAGATTATAAACGAGTCAAGTCAAGTCAAATTTTATAGTGTTTGGATTTATTTGATAAGATAATCAAATTGAGCCAAGCCAAATCTAAAATTAACCAAACTACTGAAAAACCTATTTAAGCTTGACTTGGTATTTTTTTTTTTTAAATTTTGAGCTTGACTTGAGCTTAAATTAAGTTTGACTTATTTAATGAGTATCAAACTTATAATCAAGTTTGATTCAAGTTTTTTTAAATTTGATTTATTTAAATGTTATCAAGCCCTTAAGTCAAACTTATTTGTTTATTTAAAATTTTATTAATTTAATCCTGATTTATAAATGAGTATAAATAAATTCAAAAATAATTTTTTAAAATAGTATAATCATAAATCGACTTGTTAATATTCATGAACATTGTTTATAAATACCGTTCACGAACAATGCTCACGAACATTGTTCACGAACATTAACAAGGCGAACACATACGTGTTCAAGCTTGTTTATTTAATTTATCAAACTGTTCAAACTTGTCTATTAATTAACTTTTATGCATATTGAACGAACGTAAATGAGCTCTTACCGAGTCGAATACCAAGCTCGTTCATGAATGCTTGGTTTGTTTACAATCATAGTTTTACGTCCCTAAGAGGCTGAGATCTGGAGCTGTCAAGTTGGATTGACCCGTCGAGTTAATCTGCTCTGTCAAATAATTTAAACGGATTGAGTTAAAATTTTATCAACCTATAATGTTTATGAGCCTAAACGGATTAATTTGCGTGAATTGCGGATCTAGATGGATCGGCCCAAAGTGAGCTCGGATTAGCTCGCGGATTGAGAAATGTTAAAAGATATGAAACATGCGGAAAAAAAATCATATAAATTTTTTTAATCAATATTCTAATATTAACAAGACAAGTTTTTTACCATCATAATCTTCTTCTATCACACATATATCTCAATAAAGTATAAAAGAAGTTAAGAGGAAAAAAAAAGAATATTTGATGAAGTACTATATTTTTTTCTGTATACTCTAATTATTTTATATTATTTTGTCATTACTATTATAATCAATATAGAAAATAATGACATATTAAAATTAAATAATTATAAGGATTAGAAAATCGAATCTCTATATGGAGGAGCTGGTATATTATTAAGATTTGAATATTTTAAAATATTGAAAGAATAAAAAAATATTGATACTCAATTTTATAAGTCAATAATTGAATCTTAATTATACGATTTTAATTACTTCAAATGCTTATTTTTTTAATAATAGTACCCCACTCTATTTTACTAATCATTGTCTCAAACATCAACGTTTCATTAATTTTAGATATATTTTTTTAATTTTTATGGTCCGCAGATTAACCGTCTAATCCACAACTCGTCTTAGATTTGATTGGATTGAAAATTTCTCAATCCGTTGAGATGGTAGATTGACTCATCCTTTCCCATTAAATATTGGATTTATCACGAATTGATCCGTCAGTCCATTTGACAGCTCTTAAGACCCAATTTGCGGTTCGGATTCTAGCCTCTCCTATCCAACTACCCGTTAAGCATTCAATGGCAATTCTCAAAACCGTCTTTCCTTGTCCACACTCTTCCTATCCGCGACGGAAGTGAGTGTGGAAGGGAAGGGCGAGCGAAGCGCCATGGCTTATTGCTCCCTCTCCTCCATCGTCTCCTCGTGGTCTTCGACCCCGACGGCTTCGTTGTTCTCAGCTACTTCTCGCCCCTCGAATTCCCGATCCCTTCCGAAGAGCTTCCTCGGCTTGAGGTTCCCGACCAAGGGCTACAGCCCTTGCTCCATCCGATTCGCCTCTTCTACGAGATCTTCATCGAGAAGATTCGCAGCCAAGGCTTCTTTGGAGGTGTGCATTCGGGATCTGTTGTTTGTTGGATGGCACTCGCAATTAGTCTCGAGTTTAGACAATTTTTGGTCGATATTAATTTATGGTTCTGGATGGCATTGTGTTGTTTATTATGGGCGTTGATCGGAACCCTAATATTTTTTCAGTATATGGTTTATTCGTGTTTGATGTTTCTCGCAGGGTGATTTGCCATTGGTTGGAAATAAGTCTCCAGATTTTGAAGCGGAAGCTGTTTTTGATCAGGAGTTCATTAATGTAAGCGAGTATTGTTCGGTGTATCCATTATCTGTGCTTTGCTGTTATTTAAAATTACATGAGCTCTATCTAATTGTTTGGAGTGACGTTTCTGTTAGCTACCCTCTCTTATTTTAAACATGGTTAAGAAATTCTACTTGTCCGAGATAGTCCTGAAATCCAACAGTTTTATCTTTTCAAAATTCAAAACCTCTTAAGAGTATTCAATTAAGGTGCTATTTCTGTTGGTAGTTATTTCCTTCTTTGACATCTCAATTCAAATATACAATGAATATCTTCAGTTAGTATATAATCCCTTCTCACATCAAAACCACCGAAAAAAGGTTGTGATCAATATAAATTGATGACAGAAGAAACTGACCGTGTACATTAGCCTAACTTGTGAAGATGGTATGTTATTTGGTCAAATTGTTTGCCAAACTTGTACTAGTTGACTGTGAGAAGCTTTGATTAACTTATTGTCCTGGTAGGTTAAACTTTCTGACTACATTGGGAAGAAATATGTTATCCTGTTTTTCTATCCACTCGACTTCACATTCGTGTGTCCAACTGGTAAGTTAAAATTGCTTCAACGTTTATGTATAATTTTCACATTCTAAGAGGAAATGATCCTGAGACTGATGATTTTGTGTTATGGTTGTTTTCATTTACAGAGATAACTGCATTCAGTGATCGCTATGCAGAATTTGAAACGTTGAATACAGAAATCTTAGGTGTTTCAATTGATAGTGTGGTAAGGGTGCTTTCTCTTTGATATTTGGAAATCTCATTTACTTTTTTGCTAATTTTATTTTTATCATTGCAGTTTTGTGTGTTGTGAATTTAACACTAGTTTTTAAAACTTGATTTGTGGAATGAACTTTATTTATTTCATTTAGATTCTTTGTTAATCAAGTTTGAAAATGTCAAAAGGAAAGATTTGAAAATTCATAGGTACCTTCCTGTGAAACAAATATCATTCATTTAATTGGTATCCTGTACATCACTGCTGAAAGCTTGTCTGGTCATTATTCATTGTGACCTCAACTGATTGGAAATGTTGATTTACGTTATGGTTGTGAGAATTAGGGCTTTCATTGTGACGCAGCTCAAAATTTTGGGCTAAATTTAATATTTGTTTTAAAATTTTTAGGATTTTAAATTTTTACAAATTTGGTAACTTTTTAAAAATTGTCCCAGTTTTTTTAAAGTTTGTTACATTATTAGGATAAGTTAGACCTTGTCTTAGGAGAACTAATCTTTATATTTAATTTGTAAAATAGGTTCGGATCCCTCCTCTAATTTATTCTTTGATTTTATGATATTTCCTCCTTATGAGTTTCTCTCGTGAGATAACATTTCATGCTACATCAAATGGTATAAAGCGTCCTTCAGCTACATCACATGGTAGTCTACAAGTGGCTGGGTACAATTGGTTGGTTTATTAGTTTGAATCTTATTTCAAATGTATTAGTTTTGGTTATCTATGTTGATATCATTAACAACGTATCTGGAATAATGAGCTCGCCGTCCTCTATTGTTGTTCACTGTTTCATGCGAATTTTGGGATTCTAAAAAATAAAAATTGGATCTTTAATTGGTTAAAACATAAAAGTTAAATATTCATGTGGATTTTGGTAGAGATGCCACTAGAATAAAGATGTTTACTTTCATCCGTGAATCTTATTTGCTACATATCCATGTCGACTGTTGCATCATTTATTTTACCAGTATCCACGTCGTTCTCCATGTGGAATCTGGAAACTATAATTGTTTCTTAGCTCTGTTGAATCTCCTCCGCAGTTCTCCCATCTTGCATGGGTCCAGACAGACAGAAAAGCAGGGGGGCTGGGAGATCTGAAGTATCCATTGATTTCCGATGTTACTAAATCAATCTCAAAATCTTATGGGGTTTTGATTCCAGATCAGGTAAACAATATGAGCCAATTAAACCCCATAAAATCATTATGGACTGTTTTCAACCCACTTAATTGCTCATGTTCTTACAGGGTATTGCATTGAGGGGACTCTTCATCATTGACAAGGAAGGAGTAATTCAACATTCAACCATTAACAACCTTGCCATTGGTAGGAGTGTAGATGAGACCTTGAGGACCCTTCAGGTAATAAGAAGAAAACGATACTTAATTACTTGGTACTCAGTAGTCTGGCAAGCTTGCTGTGATTACGTTAATAACAAGTTTACAGAAATATTGTTCAAGACCAAAAAAAAATAAATCAGTGAAGATGGAACATAAGTGGATTAATTTCCCCTATTAACAGTTAAAAAGGGCCTCTTTTGTACCCTAATTATGTTCGATAGGTGATTCTACCAGGTATGTATTTTGTTTTAAATTGAGACAATTGAAGAATAAGTATAGAGGGGACTGCCTAGACTTCTTTTAACAATATCACAGATAAGTCACGACCAGTTTTACCTGGAATATTAATATATTATACGCACTTCCCATATTTTGCAGGCATTGCAGTATGTTCAGGAGAACCCAGATGAAGTTTGCCCTGCAGGATGGAAGCCGGGAGAGAAGTCTATGAAGCCAGATCCTAAACTCAGCAAAGAGTATTTCGCAGCCATTTAGGAACGATGTGATTGCAATCGAGCCATTGTCGTGTTGAAGAGTGAGAGAGCAAGGCACTGTCGTGTTAAGAGTTTTGTTGCCCAGCCCTTTCTTATGGTACTAGTGATTTTTTACTTGTCGGGTTTCATGCTTGGATCAACGACTTCAATAGTACCTTACTATGTCTGTTTTTTTTTTCTTCCAGAAATCACATTTTATTTTAAATAAGGCGAGAAAATAATTTTCTTTCATGAACATTTTACAAGTCGATAGTTGTAATATTAATTTCTGTTCGAATGTCACTTAGAGTTTCGTGTTCATCAAAAATTATTTTATATATAATTCTTCTTATTCAAAATACTATTGTTCTAAAAAAGTTTTAGAAAAATTTGCAGACGGATTGCCAAATTAAGTGTACCTCATTCGATATCTATTTATTGATGCAGTATGTATAATTTTTATTGATTTAATTTGTTAATATGGACTAGGTATGTTTAACGGATCGGTTCGATTCGGAATTGAGTTGGAATTAATCCGTTAAATTCAGAATTGGAATCGATTTAGATGAACCGGTTCTAAAATCGAATTGGAATTGTTCCGGTTCGATTCGGTTTCAATCGATTTCGAAATCGATTCGGAATCATTTCAAAATCGATTCTGATTCTGATGTGAATTTGGTTCCAGTTGTTAATTTAAAGGTGGAAATTTTTAACATGTTAATATGTCTACGAGATTATTTTGTGATAAAAAAAAATAAGATCACCAACATGATGAATTTGGAATCTCAAATTCGTAAAAGATAGTTCGGAACTATTTCGGAATCGGTTCGAAACCTATTCGGAATCGGTCCGGATTGAATTGATTCTAAAGTTAAAATTTTGAAATCAGAATCAGTTCGAAATCGGTTTTGAACCGATTCAGATTGGTTACAATATCGACGAATTTAAAATCTGTTAGAATTGAATCTGAATCGAAATCGATGAACATATTAGATATGGACAAAGTTGGATGGTTAACGCGAGATAGAGCCGTTGCAATGGATAAAGGTCAATACATGTATGTCATGCGCAGGGTGTCAACCCTCGATTGCGTTCAGGTGCCGATGAGATCAAAGCTCCATCCTAATTAGTTCTCTCTCCGCTTTGGGACCGATGACTGTGGTTTGACAATGATTTTTAAAATAATATTTTGGTATCGATTTAAAAAATTTAGCACCACTATATATTAAATTAAAAAAAATAAAATTAGATGGTGTTGATTTTGAAGATGCATCACTAACATAATGCTAATTTTCAAAGTTCAGTATTAATGTATCATTGGATTTGAAAAATTAGAAGAATATAAAATTTTACATTCCAATTTGATAAAAGTTACACCATCAATTTATCATTTCAAAATTCTAAACTGCAAGACAACTTAAAACAATATATTCTAAACAAATATGGACTGTAATCATTGAAAAATATTATAGAATAATTTTTCAAATCAATATTAATCATATATACAGTGTTTTGATCTCTCGTGCGCCTCACAGTTCGTGCCCGTGCACAACGTCTCTCAGTCGTCGGATCGAACTCGTGATTGAGAAATGCACAGTGTATTTTCTTTTTCACCTGTAGAATGGAAGCTCGGAATCGACCATCGATGCCCTCTATTCCGACCGCAACCCGGTTGGATTCCAGTCGCAGTTCGGTCGACATCGAATTCCCATTGGGCGGAGGCCAGATTTCGATTGATTTCGCGATCGAAATTGACCGCGATTGTGATCGGCAGTGGTCGCGGCACTGGCAATGCCGCAATTCAGTCGTTTTCGATCGCGATTCGATCGAAATTCAATCGCCATCTGGTCGGAATCCGATTCCGGTTAGACCGCGATCGATTTCCGGGCGAATTGGGGGTTGAAATTCGATCACAACTCGACCGCCAGTGCCACGGTCATTTTCCGGCCATGAATTCAGCCTCTGTTCGACCGGAATCCGATACCGACCAAAATTCGATCGGAACGCGGTCGGAATTCGACCGAGTTGTAGCCGGAATAAGAGCGTCGACGGGTGATTCCGAGCTTACGTTCTACGGGCGAGGAAGAAAATGTACCGTATATTTCCCAATCGCGCGTTCGATCCAATGACAAAGAGTGTATCGCGCATGGGCACGGACTGATTAGACGCGCAGGAGATCAATTTTGTATATATATATTACCTATTAAAAAAATATGGAACCGTCACATTAGCGATCCCCACCGCTGCCCCTACGTGTGGAGGGGGATAAATCAGGTGTTAGGTGGCTAGCGTAGAAATACGGAGTCATCGATAGTCTAATCGTCACTTCCAAAAATTCATCCCTTATCCTTTCAAACCTTAATACGACTGTTAATCATTTGGGTTTGCACTGAGACTTATATATTACCTATTAAAAATTTAGAATATAATGAACAAAAGATTGTATGAAATAAATTCGAATAATATATTTGACGGGAGGGTCAATATTGAAATTATCAAAGCCGGCGGCAACGGGGAGCCGTGACGAGAGGAACGATGACCACGCGACGAGCAGAAAATGAAAATTCAGCCACTTTTTAAATTAATCTATATGGACGATAAAGCATGCTTTGACTTTAGAACTTTGACTAGAATTCTTCTTTTATTTAATTTTATAATATTCAAACGTATTTATTTAAACCTTTTTGTCTGACCACAAGAAAAGTCACACACTCAACTTTGTCAAACTTACTTATTCGAGTCAAAGTTGTCAAATGTTAAATTATTGAATAATATAATTATCAACAAATATTATCCATGTCGATGAATCTATATTAGATTCTCATTCTAATCAATAACCCAAATTTGAGGGGTGAACACATGGATGATTCGTCTTCGATCGAAGTTCCTCCATTGTTCCTCTGCCCGATCTCCCTCGAGATCATGCGCGACCCCGTCACCGCCGCCACCGGCATGACCTACGACCGCCGGAGCATCGAGCGATGGCTCCTCGTCGACGGCCACTCCACGTGCCCCGTCACGCAGCTCCAGCTCCCGCCCTATGCTGCCGCCTCACTCACGCCCAACCACACCCTCCGCCGCCTCATCCAGTCTTGGTCCGCCGCCACCGGCGGAGCCATTGACCCCATCCCCACGCCGAGGGCCCCTCTCGACCGGACAGACGTCGCTGGCCTCGTCGGCGACCTCTCGGTCCGGAAGCGACGGCTCGACGTGCTCAAGAAGGTCGCCGGCCTCGCCGGGGAGAGCGAGAGCAATCGGCGGTGCATGGCGCGCGCTGGCGTTCCGGCGAAAATAGCGGAGATTTTAATGGAGACGAGTAAAATAGACGAGGAGGAAGTGAGTTTGGCGCTCGATGCGCTTTACGTCCTCCGGGTGTTGCCGGAGGAGTGGAAGCCGGTCGTCGACGGCGCCGGCAACCGCATCATCGATACGATGGTGCGGATCTTAATGCATGGACGTGATGAAGTACAATCAACGGCGATGTTAATCTTGAAGTCGATCGTTGAGGCGGCGAATCAAGTAACGCTGGAGCAATTGAGTCGCCTGTTCTTCCAATCCGTGCTCTGCTCGATCCGCGACGACGTCGGCGGCGGCCGGACCTCGAGCTCTTCCACAACCCATGCGGCACTCAAGATCCTGATCCACGTCGCTCCGTGGGGTCGGAACCGGGTGAAGATCGTGGAGGCCGGCGGCGTGTGTGCGTCGGTGGAGCTAGAGCTGGCAGCGGCGGAGGGCGACGAAAGGAGGAGGACGACGGAGCTCAACCTGGCGCTGCTGCGCCAGCTGTGCGAGCGCGCGGAGGGCAGGGCAGATCTGGTGCGGCACCCGGCTGGCATCGCGGTGGTGGCGAAGCGGGTGCTACGGGTGTCGCCGGCTGCGAGCGAGCAGGGGGTGGCCATACTGTGCGCGGTGGGGAGGTGCTTGGCTACGGAGGAGCGGGTGGTGCGGGAAATGCTCGACGTGGGGGCTGTGGCGAAGCTCCTCCTGGTGCTGCAGGCCAACTTCTCCGCCCGAGCCAAGGAGAAGGCCAGGCGGGTGCTGAGGTTGCACTCGCCGGCGTGGAAAGATTCACCGTGCGGGCAATCGTATTCGTCAATTGTATGCGGTAACGAAGGAATGGATCGACCGCCAATTCGGTAAAGAATATGCACTCCAAGGTTGAAATCATCGTCAATTTATTAATTTTTATTTATCTTTTTCATGATTATTACGAAAAAAATAAATCATAAAGACATATAAAAATTATCTGAATCTAAAAAAAATTTAAATCTTTTTAAAAATCAATATATATCACTTCTGTTAACTACGACATAGAACAGTAAAAAATATGCACACGTAATTACGAAGAATTGTCAAAATATAAAACCATTAAATATTATTGTTTGGCGTCCGTTGACTCGCGTTTGTATCTTCTCATTTGAACGCTATTTAATGAGTGGTTAGTTAGTAAACGGGGCATCCGGCGCCGCCTCGCTCGTACGAACTTTCTCCCTTCTTCTTTCTCTGTCTCCGCGGCGAAACGCCGACGACGTCAAACCCATGGATCCGTCGGATCTCCGGTCGTCTCCGCGGCGAGAGCTTCTGGGGCCCCGGCCTTCTCCTCTCAAAATCGGCAAAGACTCCCACAAGATCCGGAAGCCGCCTATCGCTCCGCCGCGCCACCACAATCCGCCGGCGGCCTATCCTCCGCCGGCGCTCCCTCGCGAGCCGGTCATCATCTACACCGTCTCCCCCAAGATCATTCACATCAATCCCAGCGAGTTCATGACTCTGGTCCAGCGGCTCACCGGCCCCAATTCCTCCGCCGCCAATCATCCTCCGCTGCCGCTGCCGCAGCCGCCTCTGCCCCCAGCCGGGGCGATCTCCCCCGCTGCCCGCATCGCCTCCTTCGAGCGATCGACCGCCACGTCCTCGTCTCCGCGTGTGAGGGATGCAAGGCCGCAACCGGGGGTTTCGGATCGGTGGGAGATCGGGGGCGTGTCGACCCTCGACCGGACAGCTTCCTTCCCCGGGATCTTGTCGCCGGTTCCCTCCTCGCTCCCCCCGATCTCCCCCACACTTTTCACCCCGCCGGCGTTCGATCCTAGCGTGATTAGCTTCCTCCACGAGCTGAGCCCAATTTTCGCCAACAACTTCAACGGCAACATCATCGGCAACAGTCCCATCCCTAATTTGCTCGCGACTCCCACCGTGCCATCGCCGGGAGCATTTTGGGATCTCATGAACCAATTTCCAGACATGTAGCCGAAGATTAGGGTTCAATCTGCTCGCTCCGATCGCCAGCAAACCTTACGGTTTCCAGTTCAAAAAGGTATCAAATTTATTAGTTCGTTCTTTTTTGTTTTCCATATTTTTTGCTCCCGATCACAATGCCATTGGAAAATTTTACTGCCGCTGTTTTTCTTTTCTTGGTAAATTTTACCGAAGAACAATTCAACCTCCAACACGAGGCAATTAAAGATTCTAAAATTGCTTCTTCTTTTTTTTTTTAATCCTTTTGTAGTATGAGGCTACGTTTGGTAGGGCGTAATGTAATCCAAGTTATAATGTAATCTAAGTTGTAATGGAATCCAATGTAATCTTGATTACATTACTATGTTTGGATACAAATTGTATATAATCTTGGATTACAAAGGTCATTACATTCTTTTGTTTGTTGTCCATTACAAAGACGATAGGAATCGATCGACGACGATAACGTAGTCAACGACGACGATGACGGCGGCCAACTAGCGATCGATTGGTCGGCCGACGACCGACCGACGACTGGCTGCCGATCACCATCGATCGTCGACGATCGCCACGCCGGCTGAGCCGGACTGATTACGCCGGTCGCCACTACCGCCGCTCGACGATCGCCGCCGGCCACCGCTGATCGCGACGGCCGACCACGGCTCGGTACGATCACCCGCTGATCGCGGCGGCCGGTTATCGATCGGCCGCTGCGGCCGCCGGCCGGTTGCCGCCGCTGCCGCCGTACGGCTCGGCTGTTTGGCCGGCCATCGGCCGCGCTCGATCGCCGCTGCCGCCGGTCGGCCGATCACGCCACATGGCTATCGGCCGACCGCTGCCGTTGTTGCCGTCGGCCGCGTCGCCGGCCAACTGGCCAATCACGTTGATTGCCGACCGACCACCGCCGATCGCCAAACACACTTAAATCTCATTTGCACGATGATAAATCACATTTGCATGCACGCAAACGTAATTTATCGCAGAAATCGAAGTTTCGTAATGTAATCTGGATTCATAGTGCTTTGGTGAATTCGATTACAAAATTTTAGTCTTTTGTAATCCAGGATTACATTACATTACAAGACAATAATAAACAAAGACCGCTAGAATGTAATCAATTATATTACAAGTAGACATGATACCAAACGTAAATGTTGTCTCGGTTTGTTGGAACCCTAAACGATAAAATTATTATGTTGGTGATTTGGTGGGATAGAGACAAGAAAAATGATTCTGGGCTTCATCATATCTCTGTATTACTCAAAGAGTAGTAACCGACAAATTTGAAGGCTTAGGTTTGAAATTTTCAAATGTTTATAATAAAAATATATTAAAATGGGAAGAAAAAAAAAATCATAAATAACATTATTTTCTTCACTTAGATGATAAAATTGAAAGAGAACAAATTTTGAAGGTGAGAATTTTGGGCATTGGAGTGCCATCAAGACAGCGAATGGATATAAATTGTGGGTTGTTGGTTGATATACATATCTTTCAAGTTTCAAGTGGCAAGTACAATTTAATTCTCATTTATTTCATGTTGGAAAACCCCATGGAAAATTTTGACATGAATAAAAAATCTATTGGATAAATAATTCACAATGGAATCACTGTGTACATTTTTTCGATGCGCAGTATATATATATAATCTTATCAGATGTGCACCGAAATTATGAGTGTCTGTGTCCGAATTACCGCAGGTGAACAGTGAAAGTACTATTCGCCGCAGTAATTCGCGCACAGTGAAAGTACTATTTGCCGCAGTAAGAGCGCATGATTTCGGCGCTCATTTAATCTGCCCTTTATATATATATATATATATATATATATATATATATATATATATATAGTATTGATCTCTGTCGTGATCGTCGCGCGGCGCAACCCTGTCGCCTGCCGCTGCCACTGCACTGGTCTCGGCCGCTCCGGCCGTCGACTCGCGCGATCGACGCCAGTCGCCGACGGCTCCGTCGAAGCTCGCCGGCTCGGATTCCGATCGCACCGGCCGAATCCCACAGGGGGATCGCCAGCCACGGGCGGCCCTTCCTCGCTTTGATTCCGCCGTGATTCGGCGGACCGCCGATCGCGGCGGCAGCGGGTCGCTGACCATCGGATTTCTGGAATCGCGGCCGAATCCGGCCTCGAGCCCGCCCAACGGTGACTGGTCGCCGATCGCGCCAGTGAGGCGCCGTCGCCGCGACGCTGGCGCGACGATGATGGCAATGACAATGGTTTGCGGCGGCGATGATGGCGGAGGCCTGGTTTGGCTAGCCGCGGACGGGTCGCGGAGGATTCGACGCGCAGGAGATCACCACTCTCTCTCTCTCTCTCTCTCTATATATATATATAATTTTCTTCTGTCGCGTGCCCGAACCATCCGTGACCGAATGCGACGCGGCGACCCACCTCCACTGCCGCCGTTCCGCCTCCTCCGGCCGCCGAACCTGGCGCGATCGATGCGCACCTCGCGGCGGTCTGGTGGGGCTCGAGCGACGCCGGATTCCAACTGTGATTCGGTCGGAATCCGCCGATTTTGCGGCCCGCAGTTTGGCGGCCACTATCGGCCGCGATCGGGCAGGATTCCGTCCGAATTCGAATCGCGGTCGAATTCCGGTCGAATCGCGGCCGAAATCCGATCGGAGAAGGATCGCCCGGTGCTGACGGTCCTTCCCCGCTCGGATTCCGACCGCGATTCGGTCGGAATCCGACCCGACGCCGTTTAATCCGGTGACTGGCCGAGCCTCGGCTTGATGGCCGACAAGGTGCGCTCGATCACGCCAGTCCGACGGCCGGAGGTGATCGGACGACGCTACCGACGACGGGTGGCGGCGGAGGTGAGTCATCACACGCTATGTCACGACAGATATAATTATATATACACACACAGTTAGTTAGTTAGTTAGTTTTTAAATCGCTTAAAAGTATTTTAATCGAATTACAAGAAAATGCTTATTCCCGATTTTAAAGGAAAAAACTGAGCGTTGTCATTGTTTCCAGCAATGCACACGTGAAAGGCGTGGGCAACGTTGAATTTAAGGGTGCATGGATAATCTTATAAAATTCTCCACGCTAATTTTATTTGGTTAAAAAAAAAGTAATAATATTTTGGTAATGAAGCAAAAATTCTCCACGCTAAAATTCTCCATGCTTACCAACGGAACATACAATTTGAAATCATATATATTACCTTTGCTAATAAACGAAGCATGTAATTTGGAATCAAATTATCTTTAAAAAATAGAATTTTTATTCGTTTCGAAGTTAACACATATTTTTTTTCAAAATTATCCTTCGAATTTTATCCATTTAAATTAAAATACCTTTAAAATTTTATCAAATCTTAATTTTATCCGAATATAATCAAAACCTTAATCGATCTCCCATATCAGTCGTCGTCGTTGGTCGTTGATCGTCGCTGTCAGCCACTGCTACCGTCGTAGATTGTCGATCGTCGTCATTGTCGATCGTCAGCGATTGTTCTTGGTCGCCAACTACCATTGTCATCATCGATCGCTAGCCACCGTCACCACCACCATCGATTGTCGACGTAGCCATCGTAATTGTCGATAGTCATCTGCTGTGATTTCATCGAGCGACGATGATCATCATCCTGATTGGCACGGTCATAAATAGACATTTTATTTTTTTTTATTTTTTTTATTTTAGAGTTTAAAATTGTATAGTTGAATCAAGAATAATATAATAAAATATTAAATTAGATTATAAATTTCAAATCTCCAAATAAATAAATTTTTATTATTTTATTATTTTATACATGATAATTGAAATCAAAGGCACCTCAAGAAGTATATTGTGTTATACCTCAAATTTGCAACTGATTACCCTTCTGCTATACATTGGCACCTTCACACCCCCCTCCTTTCTTCTTCCCCAGAGTTTTTAATTAGAAACAACAACAACAACAACAAGAATTGTTCTATTTTGATCATTTTACTCTTTCATGGAACCAATACAGTGAGCCTCGCCATCCTCTATCAGCATTTTATCACAAAAAAAATACATTTCCCCAACTGACATGATAATTTTTTCACTTCGAGGATTCATCCCGATCGATCGAAACATACTCTGTTTATCTCTTACAATCTCAGGCTGTTCTTGCCGCAAATGCCTCTCTTTGAGTTATTCACAGTTGTACAATGTCACTGTTCGATTCACAGCCTAACAGGCAATCCAAAATTGTGGAAGCACCTGATTGCCCCATCACTTCCTGCTGTTACAATCACTGAACTCCATGCACCCGCTTGCTCCGTCGGCGCAAGGGTCCAGCGATCTGGATGGAGTGGCGGATAGGAGGGTTCGCGGCGATCGTCGGGTTGCGACGGTAGCTCGGTCTGGCAAGAAAGCTTCTCCTCCGGCCATGTGGCAGACGATCTCGATGAACCATCAGAAAACAGCCATGCACCCAGAGAGATGCAGTCTGGATTCTTAAGCCAAGGGAAGGATTCTGATGTTGCTCTGTGGTGTTGGGTAGGAATCTGAATACCGTCGCTTGCGGTTGCTTCTCCATCGACCATGCCGGGCCATGGCACGGCAATGGATGCTCCTTCGGAATGAAAGGACTCTGATGAACACACCGACGTGGCACCTGCGCATAGTCGTTTCTTCAATTTGTCATAACTCCAGATGTAGATGTTTGAGTCCTCACCAACAGATACAATATGCCTTCCGTCGGAAGCGAATGATGCCGATAAGTGGCATTTGGACTTCCGGGGACCTACATTGCATGAAAACTGAAGCTTAAACACCTAATCAAAATAGCTTTGTCGATCGAGTAATGGCCATGTTAGAGTTCATACTCATATCGCAAAATGATATGCACGCCATTTAGTGAGAAATATATTCATTCTTATGCTTTCACAGAGAAATAAATACCTAATCAAAACTGAAATTGAAATAACTTAGAATGACCATATTAGAGTTCAAATTCGTATTGCAAAATGATATGCACACCATTTGGTGAGAAATATATTCATTCTACCTAATCAAAACTGAAATTGAAATAACTTTGTCGACGAAGACATCGATCGAGTAATAGCCATATTAGAGTTCAAACTCATATTACAAAATGATATGCACACCAATTTGGTGAAAAATATATTCATGTTTCTGCTTTCACAGAGAAACAGACACTCTAAATAACTCAAGAATGTTTGCCCTCAACTACATATACATAAAGTTGTTACCTCGCGAAGCTTCCAAATATTGTTGCTATCATCTTCTACTTACCGAATCTATTCGTCTTTATTTTACAAAAATATCAAAGATGTTTCGCATGCTCATATAAAAAAAAAACTTCAGTAGATTCACTGATACACATTCACACTCATTTAAGTTATGAACCCGCAAACTGGACAAATTTCTAAATCAGGAGCAGCATCCTAAACCTATTAAACACCATTTTTTTACACTAAGGAAGGGTTTGGCTTCAAACATCAAACATTGGGGCACAATATTTATGTACTTCAGATCATCATTTAGGAATTTTCAAAATATTTTCCGGCTGAAACAACTTGGAACGAATAAAGTCCAAAACCACTATCAAACCACATCTAAATTTACTTGCATGAACTTAGCAAATTTGAGTTTGAACCATCGAATTTGCAAACAAATAAGAATCATCATTCATCTTTAAGATGAAGAAGTTTGGAGATGAAAATGATCTCTACCTTTAAATTTTTGAATGACATCAGTCCCGTCGCATATTCGAATTAAAGAGTCTGCTGTTGTGATCATAATTCTATTAGAATCTCCAGGAGCAAACTGCAACAACAAAATATATGAATGGACCAAAATCTTACCGAGAAATCAAGCTTAAGGATCTGAAAATACTAACCTGGAACCCAGTGATCCGCTTGCCAGAAGATTTCTTCTTACCGAAAAGGCACAATTGCAATGCAAGTTGGCTTGGTTTAGCTATGCATAAAAATTGGTCGAAAAGGATTATACAGGAGAACAGAATGACAAAAATTATAAAGTTGAACCGTAATCAATACAACAGAGAAACAATGTAAAATATATGAGTACCTGAGCAATCGTAAAGGCGGCAGTTCCCTTTGATTGAACCAACTATAAAACCCTGTTGCAGTAGCAACAAATCAGCATAGGCACTACCGAAGAAAGAAAAAATGGAATCGCATAATTGCAGAAAGAAGGAAACCTTTCCATCTGGCTGGTAACATACAGCAGTTACCATGTCCCTTAAATCCACCCAATCAATCACACGGTTCTCTAGAATTTCCCAAATACGAACTTTGCCATCGATCGAACCGCTAACGAAAATATTTTCTTGAATAGGGTTAAACTGAATGCATGTCACTGCTTACCAAAGAAAACAAAGGAACAATAAGATTGACCCATAATTGAACAAAATTCTCAAAAAATGACAGTAACATTATACATGAAATTTTCAAAATACCAACTTCAAGGCGAAACGCATGTAGGACAAACAAACAGGCAAATAAAGCTTATGAATTTACAATAAAAAAAAATGGCTGACTCCTCTTTTCACGATGGACAGGGTCAACAGAGTACCCTACAAATTTTAAATAAATACTCCAAAGTAATAATAAAAGAACAATGCTACAATTCTTAATTACCATAATCATTGTGTTGGAAAATTTTAAGGCATTCAGAGGAGCCTACTTTCCACAGACGAACAGTTTTATCTTTAGAGGATGTCAGCAGGCACTGCAACAAAAGGATTGAAGTCAGCTAAAGAAGGTTGAAAGCAGCATTCTTGCAACAATGCAATAAACTTATTTGCTTAGCTATACAGAAGATTATAGTACATAACAGTCCCAAAGAACTCCCAGATCGTCATCGAGAATGAGTTACAGTTGAATCATGAGTGTGGATCGATATTTTTAAGAGGAACACAAAACACAATCACTTTGGGATAATGAGGTGACTAGGTTATCAGAACTTACATCAGCTTGCGACCAAGATAGGTCCAAAATATCACTTGTGTGTCCTTTCAATTCATGCAATGGGGTTTCCTCAATCTTAAAGATTTTCTTTGGGATGAAAACAGGAGCCAAATTATGGCCTTTTCCTGCAAACATATAAACACCTTTAATTTTATCCACTAATTTGGGTGAGAATAGAGATTCGTCTGCGCTGTTAAATCTGCAAGAACTTTCCACTTGAACAATCTGCCAAACATGTACAACACAATCTTCACTGCCAGTTGCAAGATATCTTCCATTCAGTGAAAATTTCATGGCTGTTATCACACCCTCGTGTGCCTGAATTTCTTGACCCAGGTAGAGTGCCGTGAATTCCATGAAATTTTTCTTGTACTGATAAACTTTTGTTCTGACCGACTTAGATACTTTGAGCTTTTTAACCGAAACATAATACTTGTTTGATTCTGAAGATTGTTGCTTCCTTTTTGTTAGACTCCTCCACCACTTTAAATGTTTGCTCTTCTTTGCGTCAGTTGTGCATGTAGCTGCTTCCCCACAGGGGACAAATTCTCTTCGTAAGTATCTCTGCACAGAGGGTGACAGGCCGAGAGTATTTTCAAAATCATGCAGTGTCATCAGCTTGTCTGAACCAACTTCTTTGAACATACTGGGTAAACCATCTTTCCCAAAATCATGGACCACGAATTTTCTACCAGTGTCCAGATCCCTAATGTAGTGGAAAGAATCCTCAGATGTGCCCACATCAGGAGACGTTAATGGGGTCGAGACTATGCCATTTGTATTTGTAATTCTTTCCAAGTCTAGATGCTCTTCTGTTGGCACAACAGTTGGTACTTCAGTAGGAATGGAGCCTACAAAAGATGGCACGAGCTCATCAAACCCAATTCCTCTAAAGAATCTTTTTCGCCTATCCTGAACACTCATAGGCTCCCTTGTCCATAGTTCATAATTAAGGCTCCGCCACAATTGCTGACTTGTAGCAAGAGAGTTGTCAGATGTCGAGGAACAGACGGAATTATTGATCTCATCGTGTGCATCAAAAAAATTTTCTTCCCCTTCATCAAAGCTCATCATTTCAATCAGAATTGTGCCTACATGCAGAATTGGTTACCATTCAGGAAGTTCTTCCTTCTATTTTGAAGAAACTTCAATTCCACAAGGCAATTGAGCAGCACTGTTGTATCTGCAATAGTTAACTGAAGATACAATTCAGAAGGAAAAAAAAAGATAATAACTAGAAAATCAAAACCACAATAGAAATATGTAATTCGTCCAGGCAAGAGACAAGCAGCATAAGCTTGCTGAATTGGCACCAGAAAATTATTTGGCTGAAACGTATTATGTAGTTCAGTGCATATAATTGAACAATCTAGACATCAAATTTTAAGCATAAAACCATAATCAAAGAAGAAAAAACAAGTTATCTAATCAATTTCTAGCAAACCATGGATATCAATACAAAACTAAATCACTAGTTGAAGCTCTGAATATATCACTGATAACTTCGAATCTGAAAAAGTACCACAGCAACTAAACAAGATTAGTAGAGAAGGGTAAAATCTTTATCCCTGGAACTCGAGAAATCCAAAAAATGAAAGTGAAAATTCATATATTTTAACGACAACCCCAGAACAGTAGAAGCAGGAGATCCAATAGCCATCTTTCAGCACACTATTGCGTAATAATAAATATTTTTCTATCACGTCAACTGTAACTCAAGACAAAATATTCGAAGCAGGATAAACCGATAAAGAATGCAAAAAAAAAATCACACTGGAAATACCTTCAATTCTACAACCAACGCGCAATTCGCCGACTAAATGGCGCGCGTCGCACGCCGGCTTCGAAGGAGAAGTCCAGGAATACTCACCCAAACCTCGCTCCAAGTCCAAAGCATGGCGTGATGGATCGAAATCTATACTACAGCCGACAAAGGACGACACGACTCTATGGAACCCACTTTGATGCAAGGAAAGCAAACCAAAAACCTAAATGGGATAGCCACTCGGTAGCCGCACTCGGAGCCGAAATAGCAGCCTGGACTGGAGCCCGCACGAGCTTTAGACACGGGCGGCGGTGGGCACGCCTTCCCAAAACTCTCCCTCGCAAAGCAACAGAGGGTAGCATCCTAGCATAAGAAGGGAGGAGGGGTCAGGGAATGGAACATGAGACCCAAAACTGTGATTTTTTTTGTTAGTCCTCTGCGTTTAGGTGTGTCAGTAAAGCCACGAGCTTTGCCCGTTGGCGGCTTGGCGTTCCGTCCTCTTTCTCGGCCGCAATAATGACGCTTTTTTGTATCGCAGCCGCGGAAAACGAAGCGTACAGCTTGGTCTCTAGCGCGCCCAGAGCTACTGAAAGCGATCGTTCGTGGGATGCGGTGTTGCCATCGCTACCCACCCAACAAATGCCTCAGTCTCCTGCGGGATGTTAATTCGCAGTCATAGCGTAACTTTTGCTCGTCCTCGACCTGGAACTATGGCGAGGGGCGTTGAGTTTCACCTTTCCAGCTCCTAAACGCTCGCTTCGCCCATTAAAGGCGCGTCCTTCAACGCTTCCAAACCCACATCCGAAGATCGCCGCCCATACCGACGCATCAAGATCCAACATTTCGCATTTAATTTCGATCGGAGCAGGATCAGAGACGGAGATTCCGCGTCGATCGAGGTAAAAACACGACTTTTGAGGACGGGTCAGATCGAAGTACTTACGCGTGATGTAAAACCACTCCCTTTGATTGCTCCGGCACCCCCCTCATCGCCTCGCCTCCGCCGACGGCGATCGGAGTACAAAAACAACGACCACCGACAAGCAAGAGAACTCGATCAGCCCACGCCTCTCGACGTCGAATTCGGCAGATCCGCGGCCGCCCATCACCGGGAGTTGGATCGGGATCCCAAGGGGATGCTGCTCGTCATCCAGGAAGAAGGAATCGAGAAGTGGGCGGTGGTGGTCGATCCAGAGTTGATTGGGAGAAGGAACAGGAAACCAGCCCGATGAAATGGCACTCGGTCATCATTTGGTCCTATTTAATATTTACTTAAGACTCGTGTTTAATCTTAATTAATTTGATTATAACAGCAAATTTTCATTTGACCCCAGAAGTTTCTGAGAAACTTTTAAAAAACCTAAAAAAATTCAAACACTCCCCATCGCACCCCTAGTCAGTAGTCACTATCACAATAACATAAATTTCAGAAGCAAAATAAAAAAATATATATTATCCTTATTAGCTTTTTTCCCTATTTTATCTCTTAATTTCATTTTATTTTTATGGTGTATTTACTCAATAGGGAAAAAAAATCAACCAATTTCTCTTTTTATTTTCTTCCTCAATCAAATTAAAATAAATGGAAGGAAGATGATATTATTTGTTCCCCTTCTTTTTATTTCCTATCCTTCCTTTCAAAAAAGAATATTAATTTTGAAAAATACATGATTTAATTTACATATAATTAATTATATAAAGAAGGCGCTTTTTTTTAAATAATTCAATTAAACTTAATCAAAATCACTATAATTATTACAATAAATTTAAAATGATTTTTTATTAAATTGGTAAAAAGGTATATATATATATATATATAAAAGTTTTGATCGCCACGCGAATATCATTGTCGCGTCATTCGCGCGTACGCGTGCTCGATCGTTCGATCACTACGATTGTGAAATGCGCTGACTCTGCGCCCGACACCACCTATCGTGGCGGCTCGTCTGGTCACCTCCGGACGTCGGACCGGTCGCGTTGAGCGCACTCTCGACGGCCCGGTCGTAGAGCTCGGCTTCGGCCGATTATCGACCGGAAGCCGACACAAATCAGCCATGATTCGGTCGAATCACGGTCGCAAATAGGTCGGGAAAGGACCGTCGGCGGTGGGCGGTCCTTTCCCCACCGGGTGTGCCCGTGATTCAATCGCGATCCGGCCGAATCGCGATCGACAGTGGTCGCGCCACTGCCGACCGCGATGCGACCGAATCACGGTCGAAAGCCAAGCCCGTCCGGACCACCGACAAGGTGCGCTTCCAACGCATCCGGTCCGGTGGTCGGAGGGGGTCGGACGGTGCAGCGCCAGCGGCGAGGGATCGAGCGCGAGTACGCGTATGCAATTCTCAATTATATATATATATATATATATATATATATATATATATATATATATATATATATATATATATATATATATATATATATTGGGACATATTGCCTGCCTCATTATTCAGGATGATATGAATGATATTTCCATGGAATTCTTTTTATTGACCATCATCGTTCAAAAGTAATCGACATAAATCCTCAAATTTCAACGTCTCTGGTCAAATCTGTCTGGCAAAGACATCCATGACAAATACCTGCAAAATTAAATTAATCACGGCATAATTAGCGTCTAATAATTAATTAGTGACAGGACGAAACAAGAAGATATAAAGAATACATATATATATTAGAAGTGGAAGGTCGAACCGACCCTGTCTGTCGGTTTGTCATGTGCTTTTTGCAAAAGGGCGCCTTGATATTTCTTTTTATTACTTTGTGGTTCTGTCTCTGTTGGAATAAACCGGTACTAGTGCTCCTAGGGTTAGGGTTGCTTGCGGTTGGATTCGGGGACAAGCCTAGGAAACAAACAAATATTTTAAGGTCACCCTCGCCCCCTCACTCTATTGCACACCAAATTAATAATCATATTTTTGTTCGAATCGGATGAAAACATTCGGGTCGGATGGAAGACGATATGAAAAGATTTTTTCTAATCCAATTTACATGGAGAGAGAGAGAAAAAATATTATGTTATAATTTATCTGAAAACGTCTTCGTTATCCACTGTTTAATCGGATAAGCATGATAATTTAATCCTTGAACTCTAAGAGAATCGAACAATAGATAATGGAGGTGCTCACACGACACAAGTGTTCATCGATGAATTGTGTAGCATAACATCCTTATATATATATATATATATATGTATATACGAAAATGTTATACTGCACGACGGGTTCCTCCGTGCTCGTCCGCTCCACGTTGACCCTGTGTCATTGTCGGCGTCGCCGCAGCGCCGTCCGATCCCCGTCGGCCATCGGACCGGACGTGATCGACGCGCAACTCGTCAGCAGTCCAACAGGACTTGGCTTCCGACTGGTTAGCGTCGGAATCTGACGCCAACGGTCGGAAATTCATCGCATCATGCGGGCGATAGTGGCGCAGGCACTGCTGACCGTGAACGGGTCGGATTTCGATCGAATTGCGGTCGGAATCCAACGACGGAAGGACCGACAGTTGACTTCGGCTTGTTCGGTGCGGTCCGGCCGGATTCGGCCGACGGCCGACAGAATGGCGATTGGCGATTATATCGAAAAGGGCCGAAGTCGGTCATCGGCGTCACCGTCAAGCCGATTATGATCGCACTGGCCGAATCGGCGGCGATGGTCGCGCGCCAACCACGTGGTTCGATCATTTTCGATCGGTTTGCATCGGATTCCGAGCGCTAACCGGTCCCGAGCCCCACCGATCGTCGGCCGCTCGATTGCGCCCGTCCGTGATCGGCGGTGGTCGGGACGACACCGACGCCGCATTTCTCAATCACTTTGATCGGACGATCGGGATGAGTCGCCATCAAAACTCTATATATATATATATATATATATATATATGAACTACATAATACATATGTGAGCACTTTCATTATCCATCGTTCAATTTTCTAGGGTTCAAATATTGGAATATAGTGTTTACTGGATGAATGATCACCTATACAACTCATCTGTGAATACTCGTGAGCACCTCCATTATCCATTGTCCCATTGAATGAGCATTATAGCTCAATCCTTGAATCCTAGAGAATCGGATCGGACGATAGATAACAGAGATGCTCATGGATGAATTATGTCGGATAGCATTCTTTTATAGTGTGAATACAATCCAATCTGTGGGACTTACGGTGCAAGCAAGAAGTGAAACAAGTCGGAAGCAGAGCGACTCGGAAAAATAAACAAAAGTCAGAAGTATATATCGAGTTAGGAGATGGGTGATTCAAAAAGTTGGAAGTCGAGAGCAACAAGAGTCGGGAGCTCAATAGTCGAGAGCTCAAGAAAATAAGGAGAGAAATTCCTCTCAATAATTATCACATTTGATCCCCTAATCATCTCTCCAAGTGATAATTTCAAGGTAGTGACAAACCACACGGAGATTCCCTATAGTGATTGTCTCCTAATCGCCTAACAAAGGGAGTAGAGGACGATCGAGTGAAGTCAAGTTCTTATATAAGAGTCGACCAAGGTAAAAAGAGAGAGTTGATCTCACTTCATTTCTATATAGCTACATTTTATATTTTCTTTTGTGATTCTAATTTAAACATCGGAAGGTCATAAATCAGAGCACCGTCGACCATATACTCATGTTAATTTTGATAAGATTACTATTACAATCGGATCGAACATATTTTCGACGAAAGAGGGTTAAAATCTGACCGTATCAATAATATTTTATTATGTATTATACGATGTTATGTTTAATTTATTAATTTTTATTTATTTATTTTGTAACGATTCTTTACGAATTTAATAAATATTCATATTTTTTTTTTAAAAAAAAAAATATAATTATAGATAATAATAAAATTTGTAACTAGGATATAAATATTTGATCTGGATGGATATAAAAAATAAAGATGAAAATTGAATGGATAGGAATGAATCACTCGTTACCATCCCGAAGATCGGAAGAATAAACCGAAGTGTTTCTAGCAAAGCATACTTAGATCCAATCGAGTCACGGGTTCGATCCGAAAGTGCAGAATTGCAACTCCCACGAATGCGGAAAGTTCAACGGCGTGTCGGAGGGTAAACCTGCACGCCTGAGCAGGGATTAAACCGTCACCAAAAATCCTTCGGGGTTTTTACGATGAGTCTTCGGGCGTGCAGAACTATAAAAAGTTTACCCATCGCGTTTTGCCCTGTGCAATGGCGCTGTGAAGAGCTTGGGGGTCCCGAGCAAGCCACTGGTTCGATCCTGCCGGCCGGCTTGCGGAGGGAATTCGCCGTTCCACTCGCTCGCCATGCGGAGGCGGGTTCCGTTTACCGTGAGGTTGGTGTGGGACGATTGGCGTTAAACCTCACGGCGACTTAATCAAAAAAAAAAAAAAAAAAAAAAAAAGAAGATCGGAAGAATAATTAAACAAAATTAGAATTATATTTTACTATATAAATTGTGTTTTACATTTATTCATTTGTAAAACATAAAAATAAATAAATAGATAAATATATTTACCTTCAGAATTAATTGAGCATGAGAGATGGTTACATGTGACATGACGGCATGCCTAAGTGGGCCCTTCCAATTTATGGTCAGAGTGTGAGCAATAATTAAATGAGAGATTGTTCCGCCACAATTATTAGGTAGTAATGAAAAAATGATGGCCACCAATATCATTATTTTATTATTCGGAAAATTAAATTATTGTTGTGTTCCATAAAGGTGTTTTTCTATTATTTTTATTTTTATTATTATTATTCCAGTGTCATCCCCAACGAATTTAGTGATAGATAGAGATGTGCGATAATAAATTATATTTTCTAAATGAGGCAAAATATTAAGGATAACTATTAGTATTTTTAAATAATAAAAATAATACTAATATAAAGTCTTAAGAACAGTGTTATCGAATGTGTAATCCTCACTAATATGATTTTCTACTATAGAAACCATAAAGTAGACAAGAAAATCGATTCGACAAACACATATATAATAATAATAATAATAATAATAACGTTCGTCGCTTATCGAGCAGTGTACACCGACATAAAGTGTTAAATTGATCATTTTTTTTCTCTCGATTTGTCGTCATCGAGTCGGTTGAATTCGGTGTGTTACGGTGGCCAAACCTAGCTAGCAAGTAGGCACCAACTTCACATGAATAAGGATTGAATGGGGGAATAAGATGTCGAGTGCCCTAAAAGAAGGCACAAGGAAGGATTCCTAAGTGCCCTAAAAGAGTACTGTTCATTTGTTTTCGAGGAGAAAAGACAAAAAAGGAAGGAAGGAGGAGAGGACGACGATACTATTTTCAGTCCTAAATTTCAGGCACCACAGAGAATCCATCGATCGAACTCCACGTGCCTTTGTCTAATGAGGCTGGATATCTGGATTCTTGTGGGGGAGGGTGACATGAAAGCTCACCTACTGGTGGATTTGGCCAAATAATCTCTCAATCTCTGGTGGTGTGGGAAGGAAACAATTAACGATATGGACGTTCGAATCGTTTAGCGGTGAGGGTGGCACGAGTCGTTTGGGCGATTTGGTTGCGATGATGGGGATTGCGTCAATGTTCGTTCGTCCGGATTCGAATCGTGGGCTCCCCTTTATAATTGTTGGATTCGACACAATTCACTTGGCGGTCAACGCGTGTTTGTGTGATTTTGAAAGGGCGCATCGAGGTCAAAAGGAATGTGGAAGTGTATGTGAATGCAAATTCAACCCCGTCGGGGCCATTCTCGATTCCTTATCGGTTTGATCGACGACAAAAACCACAACTTGTTATGCAACGATGCAAGGTCTAGCTGGATATTGGGCCAACAAACTTAATGTCGGGCCTAATTGTCCCGTCAGTGTCAAATAAATCTTAAATCATGGCTTTAAATTTCTTTGTTTGTTAATTTTTTTTAATTTAAAAAAAAAAAAAGATTATCGCAATTGAAGCAGAGAAATGTGGAATTTTTAAACTCGTGGATGGTCATTAAATTTGAAAAAAAAAAAAAAAAAAACTCGAAGAATACGCGAACCGTGTATTTGATTTGGATGTTATAATACTGATGTTGTGATAGTCTAGATAGAGGATGTGTGATTTAGAGCTGATTTCGTATATCGAAATTTTGTGACTTCAGGGTTTGGAATTCATGTTTTGCGACGGTTACTTAGTTTTCGAGGTTTAGGTCAATTTACAAGGTTCATAATCTAAAGAGCTAGAACCACCCAACATGTGCTAATCGATTAGGATCGAAAGATAGTCGAATCAAGTAGAATTAGAGAGACACTTTTAGAGATGTTTCGAGCATCACTCGGTTTCGTGCGAGTTCAAGCGATACGTTTGCGTTTAGAGTTTAGAGTTTCGAGTTCAGTCTTAACAATATGCTATATATGAAATCGTTGCTTTTCTATCAAATAAGTAGGGAATAATCTTGCACTGCCAAATTGGTGAATTAGAAGACTGATTAGGATGGAGATTCGAACAGGCACGATCCAAGACTTTAGACTTGAATTGTCCCTTCAACTTTCAACGTATTTTTCTTTGTGTTTTATTTTTCTCCTGTCAAAGGATTTGAATGCCCAAGGATTCTGCCACATCTTGACCTTTTCAATTATATATATATATATATATATATATATAGAATTTTTTTCCATTCTAAAATGGGTTTGACCGAAAAAAAAAGTCAAATTCTCGGCTTTCCTTCGAGTCACCGATTAAAATATCAAATCGTGTCATCCAGTCTCGCGGTTGACGTCACGCCGACGCAGGCGCAATTTGGACAAAAGTGGAAACTCAAGTTTTGCAATTTATTTCGCATTTGAGCAGGTATATAAATGGGCAAATGTAAAATTTTTAAAAAAAAATCACAAATTAAAAATAGAAAATTAATTCGATTAAAATAGCAGAAAGCGATTTCATTGAACAGGCTTGCCCTTGCGAACGGGCAAAGTCCCTTTCCTTCCGAGGCGTTTACACTGGTTCGCTGGCAGCCCACAACCGGTTCGTCTACTGTCTGTTGCCGGTTGCCGGTTGCAACTTCCCGCCGCGCCCAATGGGCCGCTACACCAAGTCTCCCGGCGCATCTCCAACCCCCACACGGAATCATGGACGCGGTCAACAATCGCCTCAACTGCCTGCCCGAATGCCGAAAAGGCCCTCGTGGCCGGGTTTTTTCTCGTCGATCCGAAGAAAGATCTCTCGGACACAGCAGCAGCAACCGTCGGACGACGCAGTGTCCGCTTTAAGATTCGGGGACAAAGTTACGCGGACGCGCCGGGTCGCGCGTTCGTGGTCCGCGTAATTGACCGCGGGCGTCGACGAGTGCGGACGTGGACAGCCAACTCTGGATGTATAAAAAGGCGCATCCTCCTTATCGCGTCTTGTCTCCTTCGTCTCTTCTTCCTTTGGAGCAATCGAATGGTATAATTGGCGCGACGATGTACGCCAAGGACTTGTCGGCTTCCTCCTCCGCGGTCGCCTTCGGCTCCCTCGGCCGCTCCATCCTCAGCTTCCGTCGGGACCAGGACATGGACTCTGGCGCAGGAGGCGATCAGCAGGACGCGCTGCTGCTGGGCTTCCAATCTTGCGTCGAGGACGTGTTAGCGGATCTCTCCGCAGCCGCGGCCGCCGACGGTGACGGGCTACTCTCGATCGCCTGGATCCGCAGGCTCCTCCACGCCTTCCTGCTGTGCCACGAGGAGTTCCGGGCTCTCCTCCTCGACCGCGGCGCCGACGTCGATCGCCCGCCCGTGGATCGCCTCGTCGCAGAGTACTACTATCGCGCCATCAAGGCACTCGACATCTGCAACGCCGCGCGCGACGGCATCGAGCAGATCCGCCGATGGCGGGCGCACCTAGAGATCGTGGTGGCGGCCCTGCGGCCAGCGGGCGGCGGCGGGGGGATCAACGAGGGGCAGGTGCGACGCGCCCGCAAAGCGCTCACGGACGTCGCCGTCCTGATGCTGGAAGACAGGGACGCCGGCTCCACCGCCATATCCCGCCGCAACCGCTCCTTCGGCCGCAGCACCGGCTCCGGCTCCTCCTATGCCTCCTCGCCCAAGACCACCGGGCGCCAAGTCTCCAACTTCCGCTCCCTCTCCTGGAGCGTGTCCCGCTCCTGGTCCGCCGCGCGGCAGCTGCAAGCCATCGGGAGCAACCTGGCGGCCCCGCGCGGTAACGAGGTGGTCGCCACGGCGGGGCTGGCGGTGCCCGTGTACACCATGAACGCGGTGCTACTCTTCACAATGTGGTGCGTGGTGGCGGCGATCCCCTGCCAGGACCGCGGCCTCCAGGTCCACTTCGCTGTCCCCAGGACCTTCCCATGGGCGGCGGCCGTCACGTCCCTGCACGAGCGGATCACAGAGCAGTCGAAGAAGAGAGAAAGGAAGACCTCGGCGGGGCTGCTGAAGGAGATCCAACAGATCGAGCGGTGCACGCAGCAACTGACGGAGCTGATGCAGGCCATCAAATTCCCCATGGCAGAAGGCGAGGAGAAGGAGCTGATCGAAAGGGCAGATGAGTTAGCGCAGATTTGCGTCGCGTTGAAGGAGGGGCTCGATCCTTTGGAGCGGCAGGTGAGAGAGATCTTCCTCCGGATCGTGCGCAGCCGCACTGAGAACCTCAATTCCCCTGCTCATCATGCTGCAAATTAAAAACCGAGAGGCAAACAACCATTGAGAGTGGAATGTACATAGAAATATAGATGCAGATGATTGAGTGAGTTGGCCTTTTTTTGGCATTCTGAAATGTACAAGATCCTCTTGCAGTGAGGAAATCTGCTAGGGCCATTTTCCCAATCCAGCGTGATTTTTCCCCACCTTGCATAGATCTGGTCATGATCTAATAATTCAACACCTGCTTGATGATGACACGCTATCCACAAGGATTCACAAGGAGACTACATTTATCTTTCATACTGATATGCACTCAAGTGAAACATGAATCCATGAACCAACTACGGATATTGACAGGGAACATACGTACGTAAGCATCGAATATTTGATTCATCCTACAAATGATTGATGATCCAGGGGGATTCGATCTCGCTCGTAATTTAAGCAATGATAACATGAGCAATAGTAGTCAGGGAGATACATAGCACACAATTATTCATAACAATAAAAAGGCTAGAGCATAAGTAGGCAGCATCTCATCTCCAGTTCGGTGATTTTACCCTTCATACTTGATCCCTACCACAACATCGAGTGAATTTTCCGGAGTACGTGCGGTGGCTTTCTCTTCTCAGTGATAGGGATAATATTCTCCATAAGCTGCAAAGATCCAAGCAATCAGTGTTGCCTCCATTTATTGTAAAACATGAAAAATAAATCCCGTCATATACAAAAAAAAAAAAATAATAACCGTACAACACAATTGGAATTGGGGTGTTCTATGAACATATACTTTCCAGCTGGTACTCAGTTAAGGCAAGAAACGAAGGGTTATATCTAAAATTTTGAGGATGAGTGCTCTATCAGCTTGCCTCTGTCACATGTCCTCAAATGGACGCATATTTAGGGCCTGTTTGGGAGGGAGTGAGGGGAGTGTAAGTAATGGAGAGGGGGGGGGATGAAGGGGAGGGTAAAAGAGATTTACACCCCAATTTGAGGTGTAAGAAATGTCCAATTTTTGTAAGGGAGGAGGGTATAAATTCACCCTCATTCCACCCCTGTTCCTAACTTGTTCTCAAACAAGGGTAGCCTTTTTTTTCTTCTTTATTTATCCTTATTCTTCCATTACTTACACCTCTTTCACCTCCTCCCAAACAAGCCCTTAGGGTTATCTAATGGCGGTTGGTAAATGGATTACATCTCTCTACAAGATATAGTGGCCGTCAATTAGATCCTACACCTCAGTTAAAAGTATCATATTTTGTTCACAACCACCGGATCATTAACGGTGTTTCAGTGACACTCGAGATTAATGGCGTTTCCATGCATGCATCAGCTTTAGATGTTGCTATTTGTTTTTCTGCTTTAAACATGATAAGCGTACGTTCAATGGAAAGGCAAAAAAGCATTGCAAGAGGACACAGGAAAAGAGAAGCATATCCACCTGGTGAATCCTCATCTCATATTGTTCTTCCTGCAACCAAATGAGACTTGAACATGTTATCTAATGATAAAGAAATTGAATCTAACTATAAAAATAAATAAATTGAAAATCAATACCTGTTCGTTTAAAAGGATAGCGTTTTCTTCTTCCAACCGTGACACCAGAGATTCAAGCTCCACCGTATACGCCTGAGAGGGAAGTATTGGACTACAGCATCGAATCCACCGAAGTTGGCAATGAAGGGAAGAACCAGGAAGGTGTGGTGTGACGCACCTGTTTTCTCTCCCTCGACCTGGCAGCCGACTCCCTGTTTTTGATCATCCTCTTCTGCCTCCGGAGATCAGCCTTATCCACAAGATTATCCAGTGCAGGCCTCTTCCTCGCTCGCCTTCCTCCACCACCTACGACCCCATTCCTAAACCCTAGCGGCGCATGTTGCTCCTGCCGACAAAGCCGGCCGCTGATCGCCGGATCCACCGAAACCCCAGCTTTCTTCTGCTCCTCCAACGGAGCGACAACGTCCACTGCCGCGATCGCTCCGTTCCTCGCCAGGAAGTCCTCCAGAGTGACCTCTCCGCACGCAGCAGCGCCCTCGTACACCAATCCACCCCCGCTGGTGGACTCCTTCCACGCACCGTTCGCATTCTTCTCCCTCGTTAAAGGCAAGAGCGGCGGATCTCCTCTGACTAACGAGGGGGCCGGCGGAGGGCTGCCATGGAAGCAGAGGAGGAACTCGTCCATGCTCATTGACGACGCTACTTCCAGATCGAGGGCGGCGGCATAAGAAGAGGGATCATGGGTCAGGGTTTCTTCTGCTTCCGACGTGGGTCTCTCCGGCTCCGGCGCGACTGGAAATGGGGATTTTAAGCAATTGGTTGGGAACGAGGACTTTCCGAGTGCACGCCAAAAATGGGGTCCATATCGGAACTTTATTTCTTTTCCAATACGATTAAAGATCTCGACCGTCGACGGCACCTAAAGATACGCCGATGAAAGGGAGAGAGTACCGTGGCAAGTGCTATACCGATATGCGAGCTTTATGGGAAAGGGACAAGACAGGGTGATCGCCACAGCGTCAAGCATCCACACAGATCATTTATGGCTCGCTCGCCTCTTATCATTTATCGAACCAGCAGATAAAAATAAAAACGCAAACGGAGCTTCACACTGACCATGTAAAAGTCGTCTCGTCAGAAAAAGGAGAAGAAAAAAAAATCTTTTAGTCAATCTACAGGAGCGCTGGGAGCAGATTTGGAGATGATTGAACTATTCTGTACATTAGAATCCTGAAAAATGCCTAGCCTAACTAAAGATCAATCCCTCAAAATGTAAAAGAAAAGGATTTTAGTGCTCCAGATGGAAAACGTATTCTGTCAACCTCTGCAATTTGCTCGAACTAAGCAACCTCTGTGGGGTGACAGTGCTGGCCTTCTGCACTGTCAGCATCTTACAAGATGCATCCAGTTTCCAGCCATGTCGCAGAGCATCTGCAGCCAAATTAATGCATCTAAAAGGTTAATATAATTATCATAGACCGATGAGAGCTTCTGATATTTTTGTGAATGAACAAAAAAAATTGTAAACCCAGTTAAAACAAATATACAGATTCAAGTCAATATTACTAGGGTGGTGTGGATTTTGGTCCTCTGTAAAACATGTAGTATGTGTATATGAGAGAGAGAGAGAGAGAAAAGAGGGATTACTCCGAATTATATTAATTATAAATTACTTCAAAAAGGAAGAAAACTTCGGAGACACAGTAAATAACTGATTGAAAAGAAAATGGAAAGCACTTAACAGTACTATTCGAGATTTATCGTATAAGATATGAATTAGCTTGTTCATTCTTGGTCGAGTTAAAGGAAAAAAAAAAGTTCAATCAAAAGGACATGAAAGCAATAAGTTCAGATAGCCAGAGAGATTTAGATAGGTACAATTTATCGCTTTGTCCTCGCTCATTCCCAGAAATTTAGCCACTTCTTCAACACTGATTGTTGAATATGCAGAGTTTAACATCTGAAACATCTTCTCGGTATACTTCTCTGAGACATAGTAAAAATATGTTGAAGAAATTAGTTTGTTAAACAGAGATTTAGCTAGTATCCATATATAAGAGATTGGTATTCTCATAAAGAAAACATACAAAGTTCTCATGAAAATTCCAAATAGAAGTTCAGAAATCACAGCTCCATCGAATATCCGTATGTACATCTAAACAAACAGTACTATCACATTAAAAATTCACCATCAAGTTACAAGATCAAGAACTACGTCTGTGATAATCTTAGTTGGCACGAAGATTTTTCTTGCTAACCAAATAGACTAATTTTCAAAGACCATCCTACATGCATTGAGGCAGAATAATGTGAACAAATTTGAAAGGAAGCTCAATAGAGAAAATCGTATCTGATGCTTTGTCATTAAATGGCTTATATATCAACGTTAAGGTTTGGATATAATGGATCAGTGAATATGTAGACATAAAGCATCAGGTTTTTTAGTATTCAGCCTCTTTTTGGCCACATGCATAAAAAGCATCGTGTTTCAAATTAACAAATGAAAACGTAGAGGAGGCTCAAGATGCAAAAATAGATGCCTACAAGACATAGTTATCTATCCAAGAAATAAAATGCAGAAATAGCCGGCATAGTACCTCGGCACAATCACCTTGAAACAACCTCAAGAACGTCGTCTTACAACATCAACTTCATGGGCTAACCTCCTAATCAGTTTACCATTATTATTATTGTCTATTCCAGAAATTTTGCAACCAAACTAAATGTCAATTTGATTCTATGCTAGTTATGGCTCGTGAAATTTGTAGCTTCCACTTAAATTGTTGTCAAATCCAACTCCATAACAAAAAAAAAAGTCCAAAAATCTTTCATAGAAGAGAGCTCCCTATAGATAAACTCTAACAAAGAAGACAATTACCACTTCCCTATGTATCTAGAATATCAATAGACACATTTAGTAGTAAATTTAATGTACTAATCCATGTGCCTGATGCTAAGTAGTTAGCATATATAGCTTATTGTTTTTTTTTTGTAGTAGAAGCAATGATATATAAAATGTAAAAAGACAAATATACATGTCAACTTATATAGAAGGAAAAAAAACTTCACTTCTTAGTGGCTAATACTAGAGAAACAATGACTGAAAAAACTAATTACTCAAACTGGACTACAAGTTGTGTCTCAACTATTTGGCTCTGGCTACATGGATCTTATTGAGTTTTATAAAAGGTAATATCATCACATATACTGGCCTCATTAGATAAATATTTATTATGCGCAACAGAATTTTCTTTGATTTCCCTTAGGTTGTCAAATCTTCAATTCTCACTCTAATTGATTGCACTTGTTTGGCTATGCAAGCTATCAATAGTCTTTAGACAGGTCCATAGCATATTAATACATTTTTTCTCATTTTATTGTCTGTCAAGGATATATGCAACTTCTTGTATATATCAACATCTGTGTTGTCATATCAATTAATAATCCTGAAAGCATGCTCATGTGAGCAGTGCTTTTTTGTGTGTGTGTTGAATTATTGTCAATGCCGAGGAACAGTATCAAAATTTGACATATGTGCTAGATTAAGTACCATGCATGTTCATACAACTGATTGCCTTCTCGGCAGACATTGCTAAAGACAATTGTAAACAATTCTGTAATATGGCTTCAGCGATATAAAAAAACAATGACCCCTTTCCAGGAACTTTCAAAGACTCCTAGAAATATAGCAACACAAGGGGAAAAAACAATCAAATGAGAGACTGTCACCTGAGAAAGCAGTGACCATGCCAACAATTTCAGCACTCCATTCGAACTCACGAATAGCATCATAAACTCCAGAATAATCTCGATTCCAGAGGCATTTTCCAATCTTCCATACAGCAACAACCTCCGGCGAGCTCTCCTTATTCTCCATGGGCATAGACTTCCACAAAAACCTCGCGCCATTACTGGAAAAATATACAACAACTTCAAAATTTTAAACCCAAACCAATCGACCCACGAGGATACACGTTTCCAGGAGAAGAAAGATGGTGGCTCACAGGTCATTGACAAAGATATAGCCAAGAAGATGGACGGCGTAGGGCCAGCCGTCTTGATAGTGGACTCCCCGAGAGGCAAGCTAAAATCCGTCAGGACAAACAGTGGATAAGAACGAAAGATCGGTATTTAAAAAAAAAAAAAGGGAAATAGTCAATCTCGAAGACCCAAAAGAAACCCTAAAAGGAGGAGATCTTGCCTGAAGCACGAGCTCGTCGCAGGTGTCGGCGATGGTGGCGTAGGATCCAGAAGTAAGAGCGTTTTGGATTGGGGAGAGATCCATGTCGACAATGGCAGCAGAGAACCTTCCTGACCTCTCACTTCGCCGGTGGAAGCGCAGCTTGCAGATCAGGCGGCCGCCGCAATAAAGTTATTCCTCGCGCTTGATTTTGCTCCTTGTGTGAATCCTCTCTTCTTTGGTTCCGTCTATTTATAGATCCGTCGGGTCGAGATGCAATTCAATAAAATTATTAAATGTGGTTAATGGACTATTTCATTTTTCGATGATATTTTAAAATGCAGTTTCAATAAAATATCATTTCTTGGGACATTATTATCCATCGAAGATAAGTATATCAATCAAAATCTTAAATTATTATTATTATTTAATGATACAAATATATATTTTTTATTTTAGTCAGAGGCAGTATTTTTCATTTAGAACAAATATTTTCATTGTTATAACAAAATATCGTAAAATGTATTTTCATTTTGGCAAAAAAATAACTATAATCTGTCTCTTTGTTGTCTATATTAAAAGTCTTATTTACTATGTATATATATATATATATATATATACACATATATATATCAAGAGATCAAATAGAGAGGAGACCAAGTAAATTCTAGGGAGAGGCCAACTACCGAAGATTTAAGGGTCGATGATCGCGATCCATCCAGAGAGTCATCGAGGATAAGATGCTCAAGACATAAGACGTTGGATTAACTCTTTCTTTTTATATCGTCTATATTTTATAACTACTTTTACGGAGTAGTATTTTATCTCAGGAGTAAAAAGTAACTCTTTATTTATTCGTCTTTGATTGTTATAACTTTTTTATTTTTCGATTGTGAATATCTCAAATTAGGTTTACGGTATATATGATTTATTTCACGAGTTTACTGATCACTTTATTCGTATGTTTCTTCTAATTCCGATTTTATAAAACTAATCGTGAGAAGCTATAGCAATTGAAGGTTTTTACCTAGATTGATCTGTTGGAGTGCTCGTCATAGGTACCCATATTGCGAACAAGGTCAACTACGAGTGAATACCTCAAAAGATATTAGAACATCTCGAGGGCTTAAACTAATCGTGAGAAATTATGACAACTAAGGATTTTCACATAGATTGATCCGTCGGAGTATTCGTGACAAATACTCATATTACGAACAAGGTCAACTATGCATAAATACCTCGAATGACGCATAGTGTGTGATTCGTGTGCGACAATCAGAAATGCATAGTAATTACATCGTGCTTCGTCTCTCGCCCAAGCACCCTTTTCCCAATTGCACATGAGCACCCTTCCAATCGCCAACTTCCCGTTGTCGCTCGCCATCGTTACCGAGCGATTGAATTATGGTCGGATTGCGGTCAGAATTCATAGATTTGCGACTGTCGACGCCATGATCATTGGCGGCCACAATCGCATCGGATTCCAACCATGATAAGGGGCGAAATTATCTTGCAATCCGATCAACATCGGATTCCGATCCGATCGTGGTTGAAATGTGTCGCAATTGCGAGTGCTAGTGGTTGCGGTGCTGGCGGTTTAATCGGAATCGGAAGTCTGATTGGATTGTGCTCAAATTCCAATCAAATTGCAACCGGAATCGACTGTGATTGTGACTGTCAGCGGCCACAACGTTGGCAGTCTAATTCCGATTGAAATTCGATCGAATTTCGACCGTGGTCCGATTGGAATCGAAGTCTAGTTGAATCACAATCGGAATTGACCGCGATTGCGACTGTCAGGCGTCGCAGCACTGGCAACCACAATTCATCCTCAATCTGACTCGAATCTAATCGGATCACGGTTTGATTTTGGGTGAAATCCGACTTGGTCTAGTTGACTAGTCGGTCAGACAACAACAACGACGACAACTCCGATGGATTTAAGGTTTGGCCTATAGTGTTTATCAGAGAAGAAGAGCTCATCGAAGAAGAAGTGACGGACGAAAGTACTATGTATTTTCTATTACTGTGTAATTCCATTTGATCAGACTAAGCATGCTTAATGGATTGGTTCAATCCGGAATCGAGTCGGAACCAATCCGTTAAATTCGGAACCGGTGTTGGTGCAACAATGCCCCAAGCATTTATATGTTTTGATGTTTGGATAATCATCTAAGTTAGGCAAGAAATTATGATCTAATTGTGAACATGTTCAAGTGACAGGGAAATCCAAGTATAAAGACTTAGTAAAGACAAAATCCAAGTATGATTTTGACAAGAAGAAGTCCAAGGTAAAGGTTTGGCGGCATAAGACCAAGCATGTTGTCTTGGTGACATTAAGTCCAAACGAACTTTGGCAAAGAAAGTCCAAAGGCAAGTCTTGGCAGCGTAAGTCCAAGCATATAGATTTGGCGGCGTAAAGTCCAAGCACACTTTGGCAAAGGAGAACCCAAGACATGACAAAACCGAAGGAAGCTCTTAGAAGCAAAGCGCAAAGGATGAACAAGTCGCAGACTCGGAGGGATCCTGAAGGCGCAAGGCTTAAGGAAGAGCTAGAAGGTTGAGTCTAGGTCTAGGGGGTAAAATCAAGTATGAAATATTCATACTTGATGAGTATCGACGATCGATCGATGTATCACCGACCGGTCGATGCCGACCGAGTCGTGGTGAAACTCGACGATCGATGACCGACATGACCAAGGCGTAGTCGATCGATGTTGCTATCGATCGCCATCGCGATACGATCGATCAAGGAAAAATTGGCCACATAATGCAGTCCCACTCGACTGATCACTCTATCAGTCGACTGATGGAGGGATCAATCGACTGATGAAAAGTGTCGTTGGACGAAACGACTCTGAATCTCGCGAATCCGGCTATTCAGAAGCCGTTAACCACGCCAACAGTCGACTGATGTTGTACATCAGTCGACTGATCGTGCTCCAACGGGAAAATCAGTCTTCTCTTTATAAAAAGAGGGATGATGGAGGTTTTTGGGGTTAATGTTTATTCTCTGATTCTTCTCAAAAAAGCCTCCACGAGTTGTCTAGCTTTCTAAGTGATCTTAAATCCCCTCCTCTTCTCTCTAAGCTTAAGTTTCATTCCTTGTAAAGAAGAGGAGTTGTGTTGTAAAGAAAAGCTTCTTAGTGGAATTGTTTGGGTTGATCCACCTTAAGGATCGCCGTGGAATATGAGCGTTATCTCCGAACCACGTAAAGGCTTTGTTAGCATTGCTTTTTGTTTTTACATATATTATTTGTGTTTGCTTCCGCTAATCACTCTTGTAGAAACGAAAAGCGCTATTCACCCCCCCTCTAGCTTCCAAATGATCACCAACAAGTGGTATCAGAGCCCGGATCGCATCGGAAGATCTAGCAATCAACCGGAGCAAAGATGGCTTTTCAAGAGGGGTATAACACGGCGAGGCCTCTGTTCTTCGACGGCAACGACTTCGGATATTGGAAAGGTAGGATGGAGTATTACTTAATGAATGATATTGAGAATTGGTTTAGTGTTGTAGATGGTTTCGAGAAGCCGGTCGACGAATTCGGAGCACCACTACCGACAAAAGATTGGACAAGAGAGATGGCCAAGAAAGCACAAGCAAATGCAAAAGCAACGACCACACTTCAATGTGGTCTATCCAAGGAGCAACTCTCTAAAGTCAGGCCTTTCAACTCCGCAAAAGAGCTTTGGGAGAAGCTCATCGAACTCAACGAAGGATCCAAAGAAACAAGAAGGGCCAAGAGAGATCTTTTGATTGGCCAACTCCAAAGCTTCACCATGAAGACAAACGAGACCGTGAGCCAAATGCACGGGCGTTTCAAGGAAGTAGTCGACGGACTACATGTTATAGGTGAGAAGGTCGACAACCGAGACCTTGTAAGGTATGTGTTACAAGCTTTCCCTAGAACCACCTTATGGGCTTCAATGGTAGATGCCTATAAGGTCTCTAGGGATCTTTCATTAGTTAAGTTAGATGAGATATTTTGTGAATTTAAATTACATGAACAAGCTAACATTTCATCCAAAGAGAAGGGTATAACTCTTTTTGTAGGAAAGAAGGAGAAGAAGAAGAAGGAAGTGTCCTCCTCATCCGAATCCGAGGAAGACTCATCAAGTAGTGAAGATGAGTTATCGGCAAGCGAGGTGGCACATTACGTCAAGAAGTTTGGTGGGAAGTCAAGGAGACTAACCAAGAAAGATGTGAAGAGGATGTTCCAATCCTCAAGAGGTAAATCTTCAAATAATTCGAATTCTACCTCTAACGTGACTTGTTTTGGTTGCAACAAGAAATGACATATAAAGCCAAATTGCCCGGAACTAAAGAAGAAGAAGGAAAAGGAAAAGAAAAAGAAGGAAAAGAAGGAGAAGAAGAAGAAGGAGGCGATGGTGGCACAAACATGGGACACTCTAAGCATGGAGGAGTCTTCCGACGATGAAGAAGTTTGCCATGCCACCCGGAATCTAGCCCTCATGGCATTGGAGGAAGTAGCCGGGAGCTCAAGCGAGGAGTCTTCTTCCTCTTCAAGCGATAAATCATCATTAAGTGATGATGATGAGGTAAACAACTCACCTAAAATAGATTTACTTTACAAGACTATTGCATGTTTACAAAATACTTTAAATAGATCGAAAAATAGAATTAAGGATCTAAAATTAGAGATCAAATCACTTAAGAGTGTAGATTCATCATGTGGTAAACCATCTAGTGATAATGATGAATATACTCTTAGAGATGAAAATGATGAGTTAAGAAAAGAAATAGGTAAATTAAGAGCATGCTTAGAAAAATTCACCAATGGTTCAAAATACCTAGACATGATTATTAAGGATCAAAGGGCTATCTACAACAAGGCCGGATTAGGATATAGGCCTAAGGAAAAAGAGGTAGCATTTACATCTCTTGTTAGTAGAAAATCAATAATTAAAAGCAAGGGGAGAAAGGCATGGGTACCTAAGAAATTTATAATTGATGCTAGTGGTCCTAAAATTTGGGTACCTAAGGATTGTGTTTTTCGTGTGATATAGGTAGAAGAACCAAGCTTGTGGATAGTTGATAGTGGGTGCTCAAAGCATATGACCGGGGATAAGAGAAAATTCTCCACTATCAACCACACTAACAAAGGAAAAGTCTCATTTGGTAATAGCGGCAAACTTAAGATTCTAGGAAAGGGCACAATTGAGGTATCCCCCAATCTTGCCATTAATAAAGTGCTATTAGTTAAAAATATAAAATTTAATTTACTTAGTGTAAGCCAACTATGTGATGCAAATTTTGATGTTAAATTTGACTCCTCAAAATGTTTTATAAGACACAAAACTATAAATGATCGCATGTTAGTAGGTTTTAGGAAATCAAATATATATTATGTTGATTTATCCTATGCTACTAATGCTTCCACTAAGTGTCTTATTGCAAAAGAGGAAGAAAGTTGGCTTTGACATAGGAGGCTAGGACACATTAACAGGAAGAACATAGCCAAAATAACAAAAATGAAGTTAGTCAAAGGGTTGCCTAAAGTCAAATTTCTCAAGGACAAAATGTGTGATGCATGCCAAGAAGGGAAACAATCAAAAACATCACACAAAGGAAAAAATTTACTTAGTACCGCTTTACCGTTAGAATTATTACATATGGATTTATTTGATTGCCATAGTACCCCCTCTATGATTGATAGTAAATATTGCTTGGTAATAGTAGATGATTTCTGTAGGTTTACTTGAGTATTTTTCTTGAAAAATAAAGATGAAACCTTAGGAATAATCATAAGATTTAGCAAAAGAGTAGAAAATGAAAGAAAACTCAAAATCAACCAGATTTGTAGTGATCATGGTGGAGAATTTGAGAATTCTAACTTTTCGACTTTTTGCTTAGAACAAGGGTACAAGCATGAGTTTTCTTGTCCTAGAACACCCAAAAAAAATGGGATTGTGGAAAGGAAAAATCGTGTCCTACAAGAAGCGGCTAGGACAATGCTTAATGCATACTCCTTACCTAGCTACTTATGGGCGGAAGTGGTTAATACCGCTTGTTATATCCAAAATAGGGTATTGATTCATAGGTTTTTAGGAAAAACTCCATTTGAATTGTGGAATGGTACAAATCCAATAATTCATTATTTTAAGATCTTTGGATGTAAAGTCTATATTTTAAATACCAAAGACAACCTAGGTAAGTTTGAGTCCAAAGCGGATGAAGGAATCCTAGTTGGATACTCATCCACTAGCGTAGGGTATAGAGTTTACAATAAAAGGACTCAAAAGATTGAAGAATCTTCAAATGTCCAATTTGATGAAACTTCCAATACATACCATAGGAAATCCCCTATTGATGATGATATTAATAATTAAAATCAAGAAATTATCTAACAACTTCAAGATTTAACCTTAGGGGGTAATGATCAAGGGGAGGATTGAGTCAAGGGGAAGTAAGGGATGATTCCGATGATGAGCATAGGATTGAGGTTGATCATGATCAAAATCAAATTAATACACCTTCTCGAACCATAGGAATTCATCAAAGTCACCCCTTAGATCAAATTGTGAGTGAATTATTTCAAGGAGTTAGGACTAGGTCATTCCATAGGGATCCCACTAGTCATATAGCTCTAATTTCACAAATTGAGCCCAAAACAATTAAAGATACATTACTTGATCCGGATTGGATCTTAGCAATGTAAGATGAATTGACTCAATTTGAAAGGAGTCAAGTGTGGGAGTTAGTCCCTAGACCAAGTGAAAACACCATTATTACTACAAGATAGGTCTTTAGGAACAAACTAGATGACCAAGGAAATATCACTAGAAATAAAGCAAGATTAGTTGCAAGGGGTTTTAATCAAGTTGAAGGACTTGACTATGATGAAACATATGCCCCGGTTGCTAGGTTAGAGTCCATTAGAATACTTTTAGGATATGCCTCCTATATGGGTTTCAAACTCCATCAAATGGATGTCAAATCGACATTTCTAAATGAGTTTATTAAGGAAGAGGTATATGTAGAACAAACTCCCGGGTTTGAGAATATGGACTACCCAAACCATGTATACAAACTTAGGAAAGCTTTATATGGGTTGAAACAAGCTCCCCGGGCTTGGTATGAAAGATTATCATCTTTCTTAATTTCTAAGGATTTTAAAAGGGGTAGTATAGATCAAACTCTCTTTATAAAGTCAACATCTAAGGACATCTTTGTAGCCCAAATATATGTTGATGGCATTATCTTTGGGTCAATAAATGATGAACTCCTTCAAGACTTTATTCAAAATATGGAAAAAGAGTTTGAAATGAGTCTAGTTGGGAAATTAAATTTCTTCCTAGGATTGCAAGTCAAACAAACTAGTGAAGATATTTATATTTATCAAACCAAATATGCTAAGGAAATTATTAAGAAATTTGGTTTGGAAAATGCTAAGGTGGTTTCTACTCCAATGGCAACTAATACTAAAATAGATAGTGATAGTGAAGGAAAACAAATAGATCTTACACTTTATAGGAGCATGATTGGTAGTCTTTTATACTTAACCGCTAGTAGACCCGACATATTATTTGCGGTTGGTATGTGTGCTAGGTATCAATCATGTGCTAAAGAATCTCATTTAGTTGCCATTAAAAGAATCTTAAGATATGTTAAAGGCACACTAAATGTAGGATTATGGTACCCTAGGACTAGGTCTTTTGAATTGATTGGGTACACCGATTCCGATTATGCCGATTGCAAATTGGATCGGAAGAGTACTAGTGGTGGATGTCAATTTCTTGGGTCCTCCCTAGTTAGTTGGAGTAGTATGAAGCAACCTTGTGTTGTCTTATCTACCACCGAGGCCGAATATGTGGCCATGGGTGGTTGTGTAGCTCAACTACTATGGATGAAACATACCTTAGAAGATTATGAGCTATCTTACTCCAACATGAAAGTATTTTGTGACAATGTGAGCACCATTAACTTGACCAAAAATCCGGTGCATCACTCTAAAACCAAACACATTGAAGTGAAACATCACTTCATTAGAGATCATGTGGCTAAGGGGGACATTAAGCTTAATTATATTGAATCCAAGTCAAACCTAGCCGACATATTTACCAAATCTCTCCCCGAGGTAGAATTTTCATCACTTAGGAGAGAACTTGGAATGTGTTTGGTTGAGTAAAGGTGTAGGTTTGCATGATCCTATAGAAATACTATGATTTATACCTTTAAACATCTCACAAAATACTTAGGAAACCATGATTTTTATATTGAGCCACCTAGACAACATGTGAGATGTTAGGAAGATGCACTTGGTTCATCATGCCTGTTATGATGCATTATTATGAACTAAAGTGTCATCTAGAGACATTGATCCTTCATTGGACCAATCATTGGGAAGACTTATACATAATTGATGTGCATATAGCTCCAAGAACATAATTGGAAATGTCAAATAAAACATATTTTAAACTATATTTATCATACTTTGAAAAATAATTTCAAGTGAAACACAAAAGTGATACAAAGTTTGTAAAAATTTTAGAACTTTTGCTAGTTTCTAAGTTTGTATCAATATTGAAATCTGGAAAACATATATTTTTTAAAATATTTTTCTTTGATAAAGTATGATTTTAGAAATGTGTACACAAATTTTCGTGATTTTTCGAGGTTTCTAGAATTTCTGACGCATTTCTGAATTTGGACTGAAAATGCTGAATTTCGTATTACAGACGTAGCAGTCGACTGGTTCAGAAACCAGTCGACTGATACACTGTGTTTTCAGAAAATTAGCTCCATTTTCTGATATCTGGTGTATCCTTGTTAACCTAAAACTATAACTTGATAATATTGAGTATAAACAACTTGTATGACTGTTTAATGCGGTGTTTTAGGGGGAGTTTCACATAATGTAACTTTCTTATTCCAAAAATTTACATTGTTGGTGCAAAGTTAGGAGTTAAATCTTCAAATTACTTGATAGACTTTTGCTCCACATGTTTTGTTCACTCATCATAAACTATATATTGGATTAAGGGGGAGCTAAAATTCATATCTATACCTTAGTTCAAGATTATAATACATTCAATTCTTCTATGAATTATATGATTTCTTCTCTTTTTGATGTATGTCAAAGGGGGAGAAGAAATGCTTAAGTTAGAAATTGGATATATAAGTATGTGATTATGTGTATCTTTAAAAGACCTAACTTAAATGATTGCCAAACATCAAAAAGGGGGAGATTGTTGGTGCAACAATGCCCCAAGCATTTATATGTTTTGATGTTTGGATAATCATCTAAGTTAGGCAACAAATTGTGATCTAATTGTGAACATGTTCAAGTGACAGAGAAATCCAAGTATGATTTTGGCAAGAAGAAGTCTAAGGTAAAGGTTTGGCGACATAAGACCAAGCATGTTGTCTTAGCGGCATTAAGTCCAAACGAACTTTGGCAAAGGAAGTCCAAAGGCAAGTCTTGGCAGCGTAAGTCCAAGCATGTAGACTTGGCGACGTAAAGTCCAAGCACGCTTTGGCAAAGGAGAACCCAAGACATGACAAAACCGAAGGAAGCTCTTGGTAGCAAAGCGCAAAGGATGAACAAGTCGCGGACTCGGAGGGATCCTGAAGGCGCAAGACTTAAGGAAGAGTTAGAAGGTCGAGTCTAGGTCTAGGGGGTAAAATCAAGTATGAAATATTCATACTTGATGAGTCGATCGATATCGATGTATCGATCGACCGTCAGTGCTCGATCGAGTCGTGGTGAAACCACGACGATCGATCGACATGACCAAGGCAGATCGATGATGTTGCAATCGATCGCCATCGTGGCGATCGATCAAGGAAAAACTAGCCATAGAATGCAGTCCCACTCGACTGCGGCTTTGATCACTCGACTGATCACTCCATCAGTCGACTGATGAAAGTGTCGTTGGACGAAACGACTCTGAATCCCGCGAATCCGGCTATTCAGAAGTCGTTAACCACGCTAGAAGTCGACTGATGTTGTACATCAGTCGACTGATCGTGCTCCAATGGGAAAATTAGCCTTCTCTCTATAAAAAGAGGGCTGATGGAGGTTTTTGGGGTTAATGCTTATTCTCTGATTCTTCTCAAAAGAGCCTCCACGAGTTGTCTAGCTTTCTAAGTGATCTTAAATCTCCTCCTTTTCTCTCTAAGCTTAAGTTTCATTCTTTGTAAAGAAGAGGAGTTGTGTTGTAAAGGAAAGCTTCTTAGGCTACGTTTGGTACGGGGTAATCAGGCTTATAATGTAATCAGGATTACATTACAAGATGATTTACTTTATTTGGTAACATTTCAAAGATGTAATATAATGTAATCGCATTACAAAATAAGAGTCAAAATCCGTAATCTCGATTACGAATGAAAAGCTATGTAATCCGATTACATTACGGACTCAATATTTATCATGACAAATATATCCTTCTTTTATTTTTCTCATTGCTTCCCGATGCTCGTTGACGATGACCACCGGGGACGGTTGTCGGTCGACGACCTGGCGACGGTCGCCCGACGGCCAACGGTCGGCGATCGGCCGACGATCGACCGGCGACCGGCCGACGATCGATCGGCGACGCCGGATCGGCCGACGATCGGCGGCGATCGACGACCGATCGGCTAACCGGCCCCGACGATCGATCCCGGATCGGCCGATCGACGACGATCAATCGGCCCGTGATCACGGGCGACGGGCCGACGATCGGCGATCAGCCGGCGATCGACGGCTGACGGCGATCGATCGGCGATCGGGCGATCGATCGACGCCCGGATCGATCTTTATAATAATATGAATTACATTCCTTATAAAAAATGTGGACACCAAACAAACGAATGTAATCACTTTTGTAATTAAAGATTACACATCAATCGCTAACCAAACACAGTAATGTAATACACATTACATTACATTACATTACAAACTTGATTACATTACTCCGTACCAAACGTAGCCTTAGTGGAATTGCTTGGGTTGATCCACTTTAAGGATCGTCGTTGAGTAGGAGCGTTATCTCCGAATCACGTAAAGGCTTTGTTAGCATTGCTTTTTGTTTTTACATATATTATTTGTGTTTGCTTCCGCTAATCACTCTTGTAGAAACGAAAAGCGCTATTTACCCCCCCCCCCCTCTAGCTTCCAAACGATCACCAACAACCGGAACCGATTTGGATGAAGCAGTTCCGAAACTGAACCGGAACCGTTTCGATTCCGGTTCGGTTCGGTTCCAACCGATTTGGAACTGATTCGTAACTGTTTTGGAACCGGTTCTAGTTTCGATTTGGATCTAGTTTTGGTTGCTAATTTAAAAATGAAAATTCTTATCTTGCTAACATCTTTACAAGATTATTTTGCGATAGAAAAAAAAAGAATATGATCACCAATAAATTAGATGAATTTGGAAGCTCAAGTTCGAGAAAGGTGGTCCAGAACCGTTTCGGAACCGATTTGTAACCGTTTCGGAATCAGTCTGAAACCGTTTCGGAACCGGTTCGGAACCAGAACCGGCTTTGAACCGATTCAGATCGGTTCCAACGTTGACAAATCCGAAATCGGTTAGAATCGAACCGGAACAGGAACCACGGAACCGATAAGCATGCTTAGATCGGACGATGGAGAAAACATCACACAATATATATATATAAAAGAAATATTATGCCACATAACTAATCCGCAGCACCCATGAGCATTTTCGTTATCCACCATTCAATCGGATGTGTATTATAACTCAATCTTTGAATCTTAAGAGATCGAATGATGAATAATAGAGATGCTCACGAATGAATTATGTAACATAATATTTTTCTCTCTATATATTAGAAATATTAAGCTACATAATTCATCCATGAGCATCCGTGAGTACCTCCAATATTCACCGTCCGATCTCTCAGGGTTTAAATGCGCACTTGATCGGACGATTAATATTAGAGGTGTTCATGAATGAGTTATATATATATATATATAGGAGGGTGATCAACTAAGCGTCGAAGTCGTACGCGCCTGTGTGCGAATCACTGTTCATAGTATTGTGCGTGCACAGGCGCGAAACACCGTGTGTGTGTGTATATATATATATCCTCTCTTGCGCGATGTGCAGTGTGCGCCTGTGTGCGATTACGGAGTCATAATATGAGAATGCACAGTGATTTCCATCTCAGACGGCCATCCTGTGCATGCACGTTGCGAGTAGAATAACACTACTATATAAGAGAGAGAGAAGTTTGATATCCTGAGCACCGTTTGTTGGGCATCTCGTGCGCGACAAGATCTCAACCATCCGATCGATCGCGAATGGGAAATGCGCATTTTCTTCCGCCTACAGTTCGATTTCATCGATGATCGATCGGATTCTAGTCGAAAACGACCATGATTTGGCCAGGATCCGACCATGATTCGATCGGAATCCGGTGTCGATCGGACCGCGGTCGAATTTCGACTGGACCACCGTTGGATTTCGACCGAATCATGGTCGAAATCTGACCTCCCACCGACGATTTCAAGTGGCATGGTTACTTGGCATTTCTCATTCGTCGCTCATGGGGCACGCATTCGCAGATGTTCAAGATATCATAATATATATATATATAACTTTAAATTATAAAAATGCACTTTTTTAAAGAATTATATGCCAATAAAATAGACACTGTCGTTGCGAATGTGTTCGCTTAAAATTTATTATCCTTTTTAATATCTTAAATTAAAAACTACAGTGCCCACGCTCCTCGTGAGAAAGTTTTGTTTTTATTGGATAATATCAAGAAGTAAAATTATATACCAACTCAAATAAAAATATTTAATTCTTCCATGCATCATATTAATTGTGTCATATTATTTATCTTTATCGGTTGATGGGGGCTGAGAACTGCACCAACCACTCAAGGAATACACGATTCTGAAGATAATACGGACAGTAGTTCAATCTTCAATCTTCATAACAATTTAAGTGATATAAAAAACTGTATTTCTCAAAAAATAAAAAGAAAAAAAAGGGATTTCCATTAGTACATCAACAAATATTGATAGAGCCATGGACTGTGATATGATACTCATTTTAGGCTAAAACTAATTTGAGTATTACATTTGTTAGGTAAGAATAAGAATCGTATATGCAAACACATCATTCAGGGATACTGTTTCACCTCAAGCAGCAGCTCCAGGAATAGTGTTTGGCGTATCCGTGGCATCTTCAGTGATGCAACAATTGATCGATTGCTTCAACGTAGGAAGACTTGGGCAGAGTACCAGTGATACCCTTGATCTTCTCGCCGTTCTTAAACAAGAGAACAGTGGGGATGCGATCGACGCCGTGAACAGATGCGACTGTCGGATAGTAATCTGTGTTGAGCTTGTAGAGTTTGATCCTTCCTTCGTACTCCGGTGCGATTTCATCCAGTATGCGGTCGACTACCCTGCATGGTCCACACCAAGAAGCCCAAAACTCAACAAGGACAGGCAAATCACTTTGAAGAACAGAGACATCCCAGGCAGATGCAGTGATTGCTTCAGCTATGCCAAAACCAAGCAAACAAATTGATAAGATACACTTTTAGACCCATGGGTTTGTAGACTATATAAATGGCCTTCGAGTTTCAAATATCAAAAGTTAGTAGAGCTTATTTTTAATACCAAAGAACCAAAAATTAAAAGGACTTTTTCAATAAGATATAATACTCAGATAAAAACTAGTAGAACAACCAGCAAGATATGTTAATTGCTTATATCATACCTAGCCATTGGCTCGTCGAGGATAAATGCTGGTCAAAGATTCATTTTCAGGAGTTTTCTGACAGTTTTATGCTGGCTTTTCAAGTCATTTTACAATCCCATGTCTTTTTGGAAAGTTGCATGCCCTTAGTTTTTTTTTTTTTTGGATATACTGGGTTGCAACCATATTTTCATTTTGACCAAAACAGGCCCCTCCTCTTTTTCATTCCCATTATACCAGTCCATTTCAAGATCTCCTAACAGCTGATTTGAACAATTTGTGACGTCATTTTCACTTCAACCCTTTATCCATGAATTCATATCAACCAAAAATGTGATTTACGGAATATTTACATCTGTCTAAACAATTCACATTCACCTAAATAATATTGATTTGAGAATCAGATTGCAAGCTGATTTTAATATCAGTTTGTAATCAATCAGATTGAAGGAAAACTTGAATTGGATGGATAAAATAGGGAAAGAAAACCAGGTGTGTGTTTTTTTTTCTTCAAAAAAAGTACATGTGTTGGTAAATCCAAAAATGAGAGTTTTTTGGTAATTGTCTTATCTTTTGCAGTTATCATAGGACTGAGACTGGCAGTGTACATCCAAAACTGGTGATTCAAGTAACTAGTTGCATAGACATAGCTTCATTGAAAAAAAAAAGGTTTTAAGTAGGTCTTAACTTCACCTCAACCCTTGCAATTGGACAACCAAAGGAAAGCCCTTTTTGCAGACTTATTTTCAAGGTATCATTAAGTAACTTACCACAAAATTTTTTAACTTAAGCATAAGGCTTTGCCTCATCAAATACAGACTACAATGGTCGCAGCATGAATTTGTATACCCATTGAACGGCAGACTTATCACACACTGAAGTGGATTTGTATTTTTGTTATCTCTTGATATGATAAGGATCTATAATTATGAATGTGTGCAACTACACTGCCTTTCAGAGCAATCACATGCCATAAATTGACGGAAGCATAGAGTGCATAACTATTAGAGTGCATTTGGTTCAAGGTTATCATGGATAAACAAACTGTTAAGCACATTTGTTTGGAGGAGGGCCAAAAGATGACAGATAAACAATCAACGATGCCGAGGGCAAAAATTTTCTTCTTGTAGACTTGTAGTTTAGCTTTACCTAATCTCGTGACAGTTAATCTGATAACAAAAACTAAATTACTATAGGGAGCAGAATCGAGAAATACAATCAATCTACTTAACTCTTTATCACATTCAAACTTATAAAGAAGAATCTATCTAATTTGACAGGAAAAAATGATCCAAAAAATATTCATGTGAAATATGCCATAATGCGTTAAAACTTGCATTTTGGCAAAGAACCGAACCAATCACCAAATTGGGAATGAAATAATTTAAGTGGTGATTTCTAGCATGACTTCACAATTAAAACAAACATATACAGAAAGGAAGGAGACAAATTAAAATGAAGTACCTGAAATAGGGGAAGACTCCACAATAAAAAAAATAGAAACAAATAATATAAGAGATGGAGAAGAAAAAACACACGTCTTAAGTTATCAACATGGAGCATCCATTACTATCAATTCTTGCAGAACTATCAATACTATCAGTCAGTTGTCCTATCTCATTGCCTCCAGCATGAAGGCACAATCCATTCAGACAATAAAGGAAACCTAGGTATTCATTTTCAATCTATTTCAATTGAAATAAATTTTTTAACGAGAAACGGTATCAGTAAAAAGTAAGAACATCAAATTTGATTGCATCTTTTGGATGAAGAGGAGCATTTTTTTCACCCTTATGCATCAACAATCATGAGATAAGCAGAAGATATCCTAATGCACATTACCGTTCCACTTGCAACCACCCGTTTTTTTTTCACCAATTAGCCTTAGCCTAAACTATAACAAAGGACTGAATTAGAGTCAGGATAAATGTTCAGAAACCCTATACGATCAGAAATTAAGTAAAGACAATCAAATTGACAAAAGAATGCAAATTCTCTATTGTTGCCATTCCACAAACATAAACTCGAAAGGCATCGAAATCAAGAGGTCGGCAGGCATACACAAAGTGACCAAAACAAAGTAATTTTTCAAACAAGGAGTGAGTCTTACGAGCATTGGAAGACGCAGAAACGATCAACTTCCCTCCGCGCCAGCTCTGCGACCTCCGCCTCAGCCTCCTTGGCGCAGCGATCGAGGAAAACCACGAGGATTCACGATAACCGACGATACATCGCGAAGCAGAACTTCTGAGCTTAGTGGCGTCGACGAACGCCGAAGCAGCGGTTCCCGGAATCCTCGCAGGGGATGCGGCGCACCAGAAGGGGGCCTGCGGCGCGAGAGGAGCGGCGGACATGGTGGCATTCGGATTGGGGTGGAGACGTAGCCGGCGAGAAGGGGCAACAATATGCCAACGGAATCGCGACGCGTGTGCTTTAAGAGTAGCGCGCCGTGTCCTGGCGGAGCACGCAACTTGGCGTGGTCCAAAGGAAGCGGAAAGAAGTAAGAGAAGTACACACGTGCTAGTTTGCACAACTCGTATTTTTTATCCAAAAAATTTTTGTTCGATGATGTTCGACATTGCTATCGAGCGATATCGCATGCAATTCAATCATCATTTGATCGGAATTTGACTACCGTTCTATTGAATCACAGTTAGAATCGAAATCCGATCAGCAATGTCCATAGCGTTGGTGCTCGCAATCCAATGCCCATAGCGTTGGTGCTCGCAATCCAATCGGAATCCGATTAAAGTCCGATCGATTAATTGGTCGGTCAACGACGATAATAGTTACCCCGACGAATTAGGGGTTGTCCTATAGTACTCATCGGAGAATAAATCGCAGGGCAAAAGTACGGTATATTTTTCATTTACTATGCAATCGCAATGAATAGGATTACGGAGATTGTGTCATGCACGGATCGACACCCATATATATAACTCCCACAAGCAAAGTTGGATGGCTAGGGCCCAGCGTAGTGCATACTTGCATTAATGGAGCAAAGGTCAATCTCCGCTATTGGATGAAAATACCAACCGAGATGACTATCCTCCACTGCGCCAAGACTGGTGCGACCAAAGATCGACTATTATTTACTTCCTCTCTTCGTTGTGGGGTCGGGCGAGAGGAGCCCTTTTCCTTTTTTGCATCAATATTGAGTTTTTTTTTATGCTGCACGACCATCGTTGTGCGCGCGTGCATGACGACCTTCTCCACCATTTGATCAAACGGGAATTGAATAGTAATGAATGACGCACAATACTTCCACCATCCGCGGCATTCTTTTAATGAATAATATAACCCAACCTTTGAATCCATCAGGGTCGTCGTCGTCGTCACTGCCACCGTCCGACCGATCAACTGATCAAACTGTGACAGTCAAAATCCGATCGAATTGTGATCGTCAACATCGTGGGGTGCAATTTGATCGGATTTCAACCCAATCTGGCAAAAAATCCCCCCGTGATTCGATCGGACTTCAAGTCGGGCTGGACCATAGTCGAATTGTTGTCGAATTGCGACCACTAGTACCATGCCCGATGACAACTGCAATTCCACCGAATTCCGATCACAATATGATCGAACTTAAAATTCGATTGGATCGCGATCTGAATCCAGTTGATTTACAGGTGTCAATTATGGGCGCAATCGCGACCTATTCGATGATGATTCAATTGAAATCCGCCCCCGTGATTTAGTAGGACTCTGAGTCGATCGAATCGCAGTCGAAATTCGACCGTTCGATAACGATGTCCAATGACGAGGGGGTGTGAGAAGCTCCGGTAAGAAAAAATGACGTGCATTTCTCGCTAATTTACTTGCTTGAGCGACAAAATTAATATGTATTTTTCACCTTGAAGTGTGCAATATAGAATTTATGTATATATACACTATAAATATTTTTAAATATATTAGGATCATAATTAAATTATTTTTTAATGGGGATGTCAATTTTAAATCGATTTAAAAATGATTTTACACTGAAAAAAGGGGGAAATATATATATTTTTTATTTTTTATAAGCACCAGTATCCCCATTTAAAAAGAAGGGAGTCTTTTTTTATTTTGTTTTTCCGGCGCCATCGAGGGATACGGCAAAGAAGCTTTTGCGCCGTAGCTTATTGAGTTATCGCCCTAGCAAGGAAAAGCAATGGCGGCGTCTACGCTTCCTCTGAACGACGACGACGACGTAAGATTCTTCCTCTTCCTCTTTCTCCCTCTCTATCCCTCTTTGCAACCCTAACCCGGCTAGTTCCTTGTTCCGCAGGAATTCGACTGGGAGGCTGCCGTTCAGGAGATCGAAAATGCTTGCGAGCTCGCCTCGTCGTCAGTATCCACCTCGAACGCGCAAGGTTTTGTTACCCCCGTTTTGATGACAGTTCCGTCTATTTTCCGGCCCGGTGGCGGCAAGGGCAGGCAGTCTACGCTCGATCGATTCATCGCGGACGCTGACGCCACAAAGCGTCCTAGGATCGACAGGACAGGTGTTCAAGCGAAGGAGGAGGTGAAGCAGAATCTCCTAAGCGGAGACGAAGGGATTTCTGTCAAGATCGATCTTGAAGCCGCTAAAACCTGGATTTATCCTGGTGAGCTTGCAATGCTGCACGCATCTTCTATCTCATTTCAAACTTTTTTTTTAAAAACATGTGTTTATCATTGTCATGATGATTTCAGTAAGATTTTTTTTGCACCTAATATTACCTCGTTCCCGCTGCTCCTCCCTCCGGGAGGTCTATTTGAAACTTGTTCGATTTAAAAATCTCAGAGGTACAGTATGAAGGTGCTAGCTTTTGGATGCTGATCTTTGTCCTTCTCTAATGTGAAATGGAACGAATGGCTAGCGAATTGATACATTATTGAAGCAGATGTTTGGGGTTAAAGTTTGAAACTCATAAGGTCATTATGCTATATAGTTTTCCTCAAGTCCAGCACTAGGGTCCATTATCTCCACAGGAACTAATGCTTTGAAAATGCATTCAATTGATCTCACATGAAGTTTCTTTGCAAATACAATTACGAAATGATAAAAATGGTTTAATCATCTGACTGAGTAGCTCCGCGTATGTGAAAATGTACATTGCAGAGCCACCTTCTAAATTTTATATATATATATATTTTAAATTTTGCTTCACCAATGTTGGCTATCAGATATGTATTGTGAGACAGTCGTCTTCCTGATTACCTATAAAAAGTAGAAACAGAAGATTGGAAGTATGCTCACCCATATCAAAGTAGTTAAAAAAGGAAAACAAAACAAAAATCTGTCTTTCTGCCACACACAATTAATTATTTTGGATCATCTTAAAAAAATAAGTTCAACACACTGTAACACAATTCACACCCCCTTTTTTTTTTTTTTTCTTTCAAATTTCATGAAATGGTTGCCATCACACACTTTTGGATCTGTTAATTACAAAATGATCTCAAGATTGCTTGGTTTCGTGCTAAGACTAGGAGCCCTGATGGTGTCAACTCAGGATCAGTTTTGACCTTCACAATCATGGTGTAGTGGATCCAGAAATCTTTTCTGTCAGTAAAACTGAGTTGGAGTGGTTTCAGTATTGATATCCAGGAAGGTCTACCAAGTGATTTTGGCTTTCAATTTGTACACTTTGTAACCTCTAATTCTCATTAAGGTGAAAGTTCAGTCCTCTTGCTTAGAAGCTCACATGCTAACCAAAAAACTATTTGATGATGCTGAATATAGTAGTGTTCTAAATAAGCTTCCACACAAAGGAGAGAGAAATGTTTTTTTTTAGCAATTATACCTTTGAAATCGGGTCATGCAAATGAAGTGTAACAAGTCATTGGACGATAAGAGTGCTTGAATGTTGGAAACTTGGAATTGCATTTATATTACTTGAATTTTTCTGCCATCAATGGTATAATGAGTGATCTATTTGTGTAATTATTGAAGCTTTAGTTTTTTTCTCCTCTTATTACTCTTCCTCTTCAGCAGTTGATGCTGGAAACCTATTCTTATTGTTTTTGCATTAATTGTCCTCTGCTGTGAGTGTTGATTTTAAAAGATGGTTTATTCACTCTCTAACTTCCTGTATTCTCTTGGTTGTCGAGTAAATATCAAAATTATATGTAGTCTTTTCTTCTCATCTCTAAAGGAATATCTAACTGTACGTATGCCTCATTTATATCATAAGAGTAGATATATCTCACTCTCTTTTTCTCTGTAACTATTCATAATTCTTCTATATTTGAAAAATAATATTATGTAGTATCTTCAGTTTGAGTGGAATAAGGAAGGAAATTAATTTTATTGTTTGGAAGATAAGATGACTAAAATATCTTCAGTTTAGAGTGTTGCATCATCGTTTCTCAGTTGCAGTTGCTGCATCAGTGTCGTGTCTTCATTGTCTTTGTCAAGTGTGCTCTTCAGTCTTGAGTTTCTATTTGTGGTACTTTTCTATTTTGTGTAGTGAGTTGATCATCAATCGATATCTATTCATGTTATAATTATATGAATGCTAGAATATATAGGTCTAATCCACATGGGAAATATAGTTATTAGTTATTATGTTGGACTCCTATCTATATGGTTGTGTTTCTCTTTTTCTAATAGAAAAAGAATAATACAATTCTGTCTATCTCAACGAGGAGCATTGCACAATCCACATATTTCTGCATGCCATCACTTTGCAGTTCATTTAGCTCACAATTCTAGCTATCTCAACTAGGAACATTGGACAATCCCCATATTTCTGGATACCATCACTTTGCTGTTCATTTAGCTTTACCTGAGCACTTTCAAAAAGGGAAGATAAAATGATGCATTTATTTCTTATCACACTAATTCTTAACTTTTATTTTGCTTAAATTGTGTTGTTTAATGCAGTAAATGTGCCTCTACGTGATTACCAGCTTTCTATTACAAGGACTGCTCTATTTTCAAACACATTAGTAGTATTGCCAACAGGGCTTGGCAAAACTCTCGTTGCTGCTGTTGTGATGTATAACTACTTCAGATGGTTTCCTGAAGGTAATATCTTTTGTGGCACAACATGCCTGATTAATCTTAAAAAAATTTGCCAAGTTTGATGCACTATAGTGTTTACATAAAATATTTCATCAGTTTTTTGAGATTGCCTATGTAATTTTTGACAATGAAGGTAGTTTTATGTTGGCACTGTATATAGAAATAATTGTCCTTTTAATTTCGCTTACAATATCGGTATAATACTGTACACCAATTCTGATGTTTAATTGATTTTGCATACTACTAAACTCTTTTTGTTTGATTTCTCTTCCTTGAGGCTTAGCCGTTGTTTGAATTATGTTAATATTCAATTGATTTGCTGACCACCAACTTTGGATTTAGTATGTCCTGTTGTGCTACAGCTACTTCATTTGGTTAATGTGATTTTTTCTCCTTTTCTTTCACTCGTTTATACTTAAAAAAATGAAGTTATTTTGTATTGTATTTCTTTCTTGCATTTTAATGTTTTTCTTTATTATTTTTGTTATATCTTTATTTTTTTTATTTGTTTTAGGAAAAATCGTATTTACTGCCCCTTCACGACCTCTTGTTATGCAACAGATTGAAGCTTGCCATAATATTGTTGGGATACCCCAGGTATTATAATTATTTATTGTTTTTTAAGTTTCCTTTATCATGTTATCATCTTTTCAATTCTGTTACCAGCACATGCTATGCTTTATTTAAAATTTATGTGTTTGTGAGTACATTATTCTCAAACTGATTGCAGGACTGGACAATTGATATGACAGGTCAGATGAACCCTGCTAAGAGAGCAAATTTATGGAAAATCAAGAGAGTATTCTTTGTCACCCCGCAAGTGCTTGAAAAGGACATTCAATCAGGTTGGTGGATTCTTATGTGGTGATATTCATTATCATAAGCAGCCTAGATAAGTAAATAGCCACAGTGAAATAGTTTAATTGTTATTGTCCCGCAGAATATTTGTTATGTGGCCATTTGATGTGCATAAGGCTTGGTATGCTATACTCATGCACACTTTTTTTTTCTCTTGCATTAAAATTATCCACCAATCTATCATTGAGTTCTAATTCTTGCCAAGGTTTGTGGCTGTCATTTAAATTATACATGTGTGGCTCACAAATTAATGCATCACTTAGACTTTATTGGTCAATATAAATTATCTATATTTGAGTATCCAGTGGATACAAATATTGACCTTGTCATTATCTAGAAGAGAGAATTGTGTTAAGATTAAATTCAATTTTGACAATAAATTTTTTAATCAGATTGATGGATTGAAAGCTACTGAAGCTGGCTTGGGGTTGTAATTGAGTTGTTCAAAGTCCTTTGTTTTATTATGGTAGTACTAATCTGTAAAATGAGCTAGAATTTCCTAAAATTAATGAAAAATTGACTGTATAATTTGCTGCTATTGTTTTACTTCACTTTAGGTAGTCCAGTGAGGATCAACTATCTCATCGAAGGTTGATTTGGGATCATGTAGGATTTAAAAGACATGAGATCAGTTTAAATTTGTAGGGAACTTGATGAACCATATGCAAATGTAACATAATTTAGGATTGCAAGATATAGGTGCTATCTTTTTTATTTTTAAAATAAAGGAAGCTTACAGGCTGGCTTTTCTGAGTAGTTTCTTGCTGAAAATGCTCATCCACATTCATTTTCTCTATATTTTATATTTGCATAATTCACCATTATCAACTTAAATTTTAAAGGTGTAAAACATTTTTTCTTTGCTCAAAACCTAACTGAGTAGTGCTGGATTAATTGTCGGTACTATACTTTAGGTCCATTGTTGTTTTACTTGTGGTTTGCATAAGATTTTTACATCAAGGCAATTTCAAAAGTAAGCCAGAAAACAGAAACATTTGTGATTTAGTATTAGTAATTGTTACTAGATCTTTGCTACCAATATATCACTTTTATCACAGGCAACATTTTTGGTTTTCTCTGATCTTTTATCTTTTAATGTTTGTTAGGCAAATGTTTGGTGAAACGACTTGTTTGTTTGGTGATTGACGAAGCTCACCGAGCTTTGGGAAACTATTCTTACTGTGTAGCAGTCCGTGAGGTGTCAAACTTTGTTCCAATTATCATTTGAATTTATTGTTTCATGATTGCTTGTTACACATCCATTTATTATTAGGATATCCATCTCTATTCTGAATTCTTATAAAATCCTTTTTTCTTGATGTATGAGAAAGAAAGGCTATCATGTTTGAGCTTTAACCATTCTTTCTGCATCCTAAACCTTTTTATCTTCTTCTATTCAGTTGATAACAGTTCCTGTGCAGTTAAGAATTCTAGCATTGACAGCAACACCTGGATGTAAGTATTGAATTGTTAAAATTTCAAAATGCACATATTTTTGTTACCTTAATCTTGCTGCTCAGCAAACCGGCCCACTATCCAAAATGTCATCGATAACTTACACATTTCTGCTATGGAATACCGTAAAGAGAGTGATCATGATGTAAGCCCATATGTGCATAACAGGAAATTTGAATTAATAAAGGTAAGTACAAAATTTCTATGTAGTTTGTCATTTGTTCATCATTTTATTTTCATTCTTTTTGAGTGTGAACGTCTTGTGTACAAAACACTTTTTGCTTTTGCTAATATTATTATATTATCATTTTGGTGAAGCCTTATAGCCCATATTTACTATGAACATTGATGTCCTGTTTGAAGCTTTTAGCTATCTTTTTACATGTATCATGCATCCTCTGTCTAAAGGGCATGTATTGAATTTGTTTTTCCTGTTTTTTGTGCATTTACAACGAAAAGGACATAATATTTTTCATTGATGACAAACTTTGTTCAGATGCCTGTACTTTTAACACCTTGACTTGGAAAAACAAATATGTAGAGAAAGATTTCTGACGACTACTAAGGATGATGATAAATGGGTGGGGCGCAATTTATGGAAGAAATCTGTGAGTAGAGGGATTGCATGCAGATGACATGGGGCTCAAGGGAGAAAGGAATCAATTTCTTGAATTAAGTGTATAGCTATGCATTCTGAAGCTATGGATAAATTCACCAATTTATGTAAAACATGGTTTATCAGTCAATGAGGATTACTTTCTATCTTTTTCTTGGCATAAAGACAGGCATTTTATAAGATTCTAATCATTTTGACATGCAACCTTGTATTTGTAGACTTTCAAATCACATACATGTCTATGTATCTTGTTTCTTTAGCTTTAGTTTTTTGCTCTTTCAGAAATAAGAAAAACATTGTTATATACCACTAAATATGAAATCTATCACTTAATGGCCAGGGATGCTACTAAAATATTGAATTTAATAACATTTTCTAATACACATATATGGCTAAGCAGGTTCCAATGAGTGAGGATGCAAGTGCAATCAATAATTTGCTATTGGAAGTTATACAGCCATACTTTTCCCGGCTCTCTACTATTGGCGTGATGCAAAGTAGGGATGTTGCACAAGTATGTAGTTACCTTTTTGCTTGAACTTGCAAAGTAAACACATGTTTCACATGTATTTATTAATAAGTGGAGCCATTTTTCATTGTAGTGCTATGTTTCAAAATGGTGAAATTTCTCAATCTATTCTGTTACACATTCAATTTTGTAGTTTGGATCATATATTAAATGATGTCATATTAAAATTATAGTAGCACACTTGACTTCTAAATTTAGCCAAGGAATAAAGAGTTTGAGGATTCTTATGAATTAATTGTTATTCTATTTATCTTGATGTGAATGGGAAAAAGAGGTGATATCAACAACCTTGTTATTTTAATGAAAGTTAGTAAATTCTTGCACCATGAAAGTTGGTAAATTCTCAATTATTTTCATTCAATAATTTGGACTGACTCGTCAGTACTTGTTGGATTTTAGGATAGAACTGAAAGCCCAATTTTTGTGTGACAATCAGACAATATACTGTTTGTTGGAAATGTAATTGCCTGAATACAACTCTTAGATTCTGTTTATGTGACTAACTTCTATGACAATGTTGCCCTCTGAATCCATGAGCAGAATAAGAACTTAAAATAATGCAAGTTTATGGTCCTAAAGTGCAAGCAAGCCATGCCAGAAGGCATGAAAGTTCAAATCACTTCAGTCTTGGACAGAAAAATTGATACATTATGTGTAGCTACTTTTCCACAACTATATTTATATTACTGTATTCCTAAGCTCTCATACTTTCTTCTGGGAAACTTTCCAATAAGGTAATCAAGATCTCTTGTTGCTTCAAAGTACTTGCACCAAAGAGAGAGTAATTCTGACTGCTAATAAGCTAAAGCATGACAGATAAATCTATTTCTGTGTGCCATGATCTATGACGAGGAAGGTAGAAATGAATGGCATAGAGCTTGTGGGGTCTGAGCCTCACCCATATCTTGATATCATTAATGGATTAGAGGAGTATATTTACAATTAATATCTTCAATGGACTCAGTTTAGTATGAACTGGATTCTGATTATTTCTCAGGCATATTTAATATGCTCCAGGGATTTGAAACAATGGTCAGTGGTAATACAAATTTACTCCTGTTTATTTTTTTTTGGTATTCTGCTATTTACAATTTTATTACTTGGCAGTTCCTCCCTTGGTAATTTTGTCTCTAGTTTTGTTTGTATTCTTTAATACACAAGTGTTTGCTTATTTTCAGTTGAGTCCTTGTGTATTACTTAATTTAAGGGATAAATTTCGTCAAGCACCACCGACCACCCTTCCTCCCACTAGATATGGAGAAGTAGAAGGATGGTTTGGAGTTATGATTACACTTTACTACATACTCAAGTTGCTTTCAAGCCACGGTATAAAACCAACTTGTGATATGCTTCAAGAAAAACTGAAGCAAGGGTACGTGCATATATCCCTCTTTTTCATAATTTACCTTGGTTAACTAAGTGGCACCTTTACATCTTTGAATTTGCAGTACTTTTGAATCAGTAATTTGATTAAATCAATCTAGTTTGTCTTTCTCTTTGAACTATTGTTCTTTTAATTTCCTTTAACCATGTAAAGTTTGTGTACTCTATTACCCAATCTTATTTTATGCTTTTCTTCTTCATATATTAGTGTTTTTTGCTTCTCACAGAGTATGTGAGGTGTTTCCACTCCTAATAAGGTGTATGCATAGGTGGCTTTTTAAAAACAGTGAGCTGGTTGCATGAAGTGTTCTAACCAACTCTATGACTATAACACAGCCTAATCCTTGTATCTCCTAATTATTCCCCTGAATTTAAAAGAATTTTCAGTTGATACTCACTTGATAATTACCAGAGGGGTTTGTGTTCAAATCACTTCAGATTCTTTTTCCTCATTAAACGAGGATATTAAAACGAAAATGCAAAGTGAGAAAGGTGAAATTTTGATCCCACTCCCTTCTTGAAGGGTGCTCTGGAGTTCACAAAAATAATATGCTATTCTCAAAACACATATTTTATACTTATAGTTGGCACTCTGAAGTTGGACTTGGAACTTAACTAGAGCCACTCCGGTCATCACATAAGTCTTGTTACGATCATATTTGAGGTCAAGCCACATCCTTTTGAACTTTAATTGTTATCTATATAGAAACCAGAGGTTTCTGTGGCATTCTCTTCTGTGGTTGTGAATTGTCCATTCCTCTAAATTTGCTGCCTCTTTTTTGTTCGATGATATTCTTGATTTCTTGTTTGCTAATTTCCACTAAGAGGCATTGGCAGATCATTTGGTCGAATGATGTCCAGAAATGAAAACATTTCCAAAGTGATGCATTTGATGAAGCGGAGCTTGTCCCATGGTGCACCAAATCCAAAGTTAATGAAAATGACAGAGATTTTGATGGATCATTTCAGTATGTATCTTGGTAGCCCAAGTTTTGATGACTGCTATTGTACGGTTATTTTCCTTATTCACACATTAATTTGCTTTGCTAGGATAGCCCCTGCAATTCTTATTTCCGAGCAGTGTATGATCACTATCATGTTAGTGTAATCCTCTCTACTATATATTCTCTATGGATTTTGTATGGGTAACAATGTAACATATCCATGACATCTGAAAATATGTTAGATGTTAATTTATCTCCAGTAACCTTATATTGTTGCTTGTTTGATAGAGGGTAATTAATCAGGGAATCCTGCACCAGACTAGAGTTGACACTTATTAGAATGCAGCTGCTTGATGAATTTTTTCTTTTCTTTTCTTTTTGTCTTTTTGTTTTTTTACATTCTGATCACTGGAATTGGGCTAGGTCTAGCACAATGACAATTTTTTTCCTCTTATAGGGAAGACAGTTTAAAATAGTCTCAACTCATTTTTTTTTCCAGAGTCACTTGTAATCTAATTTTAATTTTCTATCTGAATGCAGAGAAAAATGATCCAACAAATTCAAGAGTGATCATCTTCTCGAATTTCAGAGGGAGTGTCAAGTAAGGAAAATCATCCATTGATTTGATGTTTATTGATTATCTCATGCTGCCATACAACAATATTTCGTTGTGTTTGCTTATTGAAAACAAACAACTTTTATCTTTAAGCAAATCCAGTGATATGTAATATGAAGAAATTTATAAAAAGCAATCAAAATGTCTTGGTCTGAGATAAAGTTTATCGGTTGCATGCAATTATCTTTTGGATGTTCTTTCACTAGCAACTATAATGATACAGGCTTGATCCTGTTGATGTTCCAGGGATATAATGGACTGTTTATCCAATCTTGGTGACCTTGTTAGAGCTACTGAGTTTGTTGGTCAAAGCTCAGGTTTGTTGTCCTGTGATGTAACCTATTGTGTTTATGCAATCAGTTCTATCTTGTTCGAGGAATTTTTTCGAATGCAGGCACCTTTTTCTTTATCAAAATAATGCTTATCTTGAGTGATTAAGTGAGAAGGAAGAAGTAACCTTCCTGCTAGAGAACATTTTTATCTTTATCACCCTTTGTTCTCATTGATTATCAATCACCTTCTTCATGTGATGAGGGGATTCTAGTAAAAAATTTTTGTATCAAATTCTGCTTTATGAACGATCACATTGTCTGTAACTTTTTTTTACTATATTTGAGAGATCCACAACCATTGGCATATTTCAAAGATGAATACTGTACTAGTAGTCTTTGGAGTGTTCGTTGAGAAATTGTTCCATTTTAAAATTGCGAATCATGTACATATTTTGTTCATCCTATTATGGACGTTCCACATTGACTGTTACACATCAAATCGGAGCACTAGCATTTTGGTGGTACAAAAAGGACAAATTTTATGAATTCTATTTCAGATAGAGAAAATACCTGCCATTTACAATTATTACCTTCCTCATTGAGTTCTCAAGTGAAAAGAGCCTTGGAAATCTCAGAGCACCACTAAGAATCTTGAGTTAATGATTTGCAATTTGTTGAGGCATAACTATTTGTTGGACAGCTTCTCAAACAAGAAACATCCATCGAGATAATATCTTGAGAATGGAGGCCTAGAAGCAATAATGATGTCCCAAATTACCTCCAGCACAGAAGCCACTTGCTTTGTCTTGTTGGCATCTATAAACCTTAATTACAAATTTATGTCCTAAATTGACTGACAACAGCAACATCTTCCATCTCAGAGATAAGCTTAATGAGGGCATTCAAGATTTTGTTAGCTTATGAATTTTGAAATTCTATAAAACTCATTGGACGTAAATAGCAATCTGCTGGCTTCTTTACTACCCAAATTCAGATAGACATGCTTCACTAAATAGCTTGGTCTGGAATCAATCTGTTTGTTCTTCAATTGTTTCCTTTAGATTTGGTCTTCATGGGGTCACTTAATTACTGCAGGTAAAACACTGAAAGGACAATCTCAAAAAATGCAACAAGCAGTTTTACAGGCAGGTACCAGTTAGAATCCATTGCGATTCTAAAGCATAATAATAGCTAGTTAATGTTTGCCAAAAATGTTCCTCAGAAATTTCGAAGTGGGGGATATAATGTAATTGTTGCAACATCAATTGGCGAAGAAGGTTTAGATATTATGGAGGTTGATCTTGTTATTTGCTTTGATGCAAATATTTCACCATTGAGAATGATCCAGCGCATGGGAAGAACTGGAAGAAAGCATGATGGAAGAGTAGATATCCTTTTTCTCTTTTGATTCTCGAGCTTCTAATGTCACTTCTGTGGGAAAGTTTTTTTTCTTTCCCTAATTTCATAATCTTACACATTCTTGTTCAAATATGTACTTTTCTTGAATGATTCCCTTGACGCCATTCACTAGTTCTAGCTTGTGAAGGACCTGAGCTTAAGGGATACTTGAATAAACAGGCTAGTGGGAATGCTGTTAGGAAGCATATGCATAATGGTGGAATCAACAGCTTCAACTTCCATTCTAGCCCTAGAATGGTGAGATGTGAAATAGTGATGGGATATAATTTGCTTAAAATTACATTTTCCATGTATTATTGAGTTCAAGGAATCCTGATTATCCATAGGTTCCACATATTTATAAGCCCGAGGTGGAATTTGTTGAATTGACAATACAACAATTTATCCCCCGAGGGAAGACATTCAAAGAAGCTTCACATTCATCCCCCCTTCTGAACAGCATATCAAAAGAAGAGAATTCTCTAATTGCCAGATATTTTGGTTCATCTGGAATTGATTCATGGAAACCATCTCTGATTGCCTTCCCTGGCTTCCAGTGTTTTCCATCTAGAATACATACAGTAAGACACTCATTCAAGACAACTGCAATGCTCACTGATACTATGCAAAGTCTGGAAGAACTATCATTTACCAAATCCAAGAAAGCTTTGGTCAATGAGGTATCACTAATTTTTCCCCTATACTTGTTCATTCTATGATTTTCTGAAATTGTAAAATTTTTTTCTATTCAGGATTCAATTAAAAATTATTCTGATCCTGGTATGCTCACTAAACCGAAAGCTATGCAAGGTATCCTCTAAAGATTAAAGTCATTAAACTACTGCTTATTCACATTCTGATATAATATTCATATTGGTTTTACCTGAGGATATAAGAGAAATTGATTGATGCTTTGTTGTACTTATGTATGTTTTAGAATAAAATATAAATATTGTAGAGTACTTGTGGTTGTGGCATTCAATGCATTGATATATCAGTAGGGACCTATTGTTTTGCTGTAGGTAAAGAAGCAATTGATGTGTGGTTGTGCTTTGCAAGGATTCATCTATGATTAAATTACTACTTTAGCCAAACTAATGTAGCCGCACTTTCATGATGATGTCCAATGAAGAAACAATGAAAAGAGATGATAAATAATTTGTGAAATGGGATTTGCCATGTTGATGTCCGACAGTACAGTATGCTAATGGTTTAGTATTGTTTCAGTGACTATTTTAATCTGTTTTTTTTTTTTTTTGGATTCCTTAATATTTGTAACATGAAACTCATAGCATGGCATAAAGGAAAGTTTTTTCTAAAAGATTTGGTTCTTTGATAGATAATTGTATTGTGGTAAAAATACCCGGTGATTCGCTCCATATGCAGATTCTGCTAAAGATTGTAGTGACGATAATGTTGGTATCTCAAAAAATTTGCTCCATGGCGGGATCTGTGATGTAGAACCACCAAGTTGTGCAACTCCTAGAAGAAAAGACTTGCAAGGTGTCACCATCAGTAGACCTCATAATTACCTTTTTGGGGGAGATTTCATATCAGTAAATGCTCTAGGTGATGTTTCTATACCCTATGTGCCTTCCCTTCCACTTGTTGGCTCTGTAATTTCAGATGTTCTTGGAATAGGAAGCAAGAAAGACTTAGTTTCAGATAATATTGATGTTGCATCTGAGATTATCACGAAAAAGAATGAAGCTACACCAACAATGCTACATGATTCTTTATGTTTCAAAAATGCTTTGGAACTAGCAGATGCCACTAAGTGCTCATCTGATCCAATTGATCCAGGACCTTGTTCACCTAATGATGGTTTACAAGAGGAATATGAGAAAATGGAACTAGTATTTCAGACACCAGTTCATGCACAATGTGTTAAACTTGCAGAAGAAGCCGTTGCTGAGACACCTGGTGATAGTGTTAAAGAATGTTTCTCTTTAATAGTGGGCAAGTCTAGCAAAAACCCAAGTCCTATAGAGCTTAGTCCTAGACTTACTCATTTTATTGAGGAAGGCATTGTTCCTGAGTCACCTATTGCTAGACACAAAGCAGATAATTCTTTTCATGCTAGTAAGATACCAGAAGACGAGCTAGTTGACATGTGTCAGAAGAAAGTTTGGGATCACATGGAAGTATTTTCAACAACGTCTCACAATGTTTTTCAACGAGACCCACATGAATTCACTTCTAATTCTACTAATGTCACCAATCATTTAGGTAAAACAGAATCACACAATATAAAAGAAACTGATATTGACAGCAAAAGGAAAGCATCAGCTTCTCCTTTGACAGCGGAGCAAAGTTCTATGGCTAATCAATTAACTAACAGCCCTACGGATGATTGGAAAATGAGCTCTGGGGCAAACTCAGTTACTCAAGCACCTAAGTATAGAAGGTTGTGCAAGTATGGTGACAAAATCAAGAGGTTACCTTGCCAAAATTTGGCTGAGAAATACAATTATTCTGCGCCAAAAGACACTGGACTTACTACATTGACTAAATCAAAGTTGGTCAACTGTCACCAAGGTAATATGGCCTATTAGTATACAAGCATTATTTCCATCTTTCACATGTTGTCAGTCATTCTTTTCCTTTTTTGCACATGCCTACTTTCAAGTATTGAATTTGAATTTAATTTTCATTATTTCTCGTTATTTTGCATGTAGGTAGAAAAAAGAAGTCAAAAGAATTCCCTGGCAACTTCATTGAAGAGGAAGCTGAGTAAGATTTTTTATGCTCTTTATGTGCTCCGTTTTACAAATTAACAACAGTTTTTTTCTATACTGCTAATGCACTGTAACAATTTCTTTTTATTGCACTATAATTGGCCTGTAACAATGAACTATCTTTCCAACTCTTGGACCCAGGGTATCTGAGGATGCACAAGTTTCTGAAGATGAGTTAGATGACGAACAAAATGAAAAATATGAAGACAGCTTCATAGATGACAGGATATATCCTACTGAAGAGAACACTCAGGCAGAAAATGGAGGTGACATGTTTGCATTTTATAGGTAAATAAAAACATCCTTTTCCCTATTTGATACAAAGCTCCTTCTCCTTCCTGTCAAACATTTTTCACATTAGCTTTAGTGAGAAGACCATCATAGTTATATGTTTGGCCAACTACTTAACCATTTAGTGCTGAATTTATAAGATTATGGTACTAGTATGTGGATTTTTAAGTGATATAGTTGGTGAAGGGGAGACTTGGCGCAACGATAAAATTGCTACCTTATGATCTAGAGGTCATGGGTTTGAGTTTTGAAAACAAGCTCTTGCAAAACAGGATAAGACTGTGTACGATAAACCTTTCTTCGGGACCCTACATGACTAGAGCTTCGTACACTGAGCTGTCCTTTTTATAGTTGATGAAATTCAACCAAAAATTATGCACTCTACTTACAGAGGGACTGTTAGGAAACCTCGACTTTAGATGGGACCAGACTTTCATCAGTTGTTTTCCTCATGACTTTCTTGAAGTTATGGCAACTTTATAATATGCATTTCCTTTTCTATAAATTCAGACAGATACTAGTGGTTTTGGGTTACTTTGCATTGTTATTCCAACCTCACAATATAAGGTTGGAGATTATTTATATCTTTAGCTTGCAAATAGGTTGAATGTTGTTACTAAATGCCTCATAAATATATACTCGGATATGGCTGTCATATGAGAATTACTTCAGTGTTCTTGTACTAATAATTTCAACATCAACATCAACAAATCCGTTTAGTCCACTACTTGAGGTTGGCTGCATACATACTCTCTGCTTTGAACTTTATGCAATGCCAGATCTTCTAAATTTCAGTAAAATATCCCATGAACCTCTTTCTAATTGTAACAATCATAGGGATATTTTGGTTTTATCAATAGTAATTTTTACTACCTTTATTCTTGTTTGCTTTCTAAAACAAGTGTCTCGTTTGTAGGCGTTCTCTTCTGACCCAATCACCCAGTGAGATTGTACCAAAATGTTTGGTCGACTCAGTTTCCTCTATAGCTAGTAAAAGTCGAAGCTATTCTTCGGAGGGAATTGGTATGTCCCTTCAGACTCCCCAAAATTGCCGACAATCTTTAAATGTTTCTGGCAGTGTATATTCTGCAACCTGCCATGCAGGTTCTAAGCAGGATAATCTGGTAACAAGTTGCAGTGAACTGAGAGAGACCTCAAGTAGACTGGAAGACAGAAAAAGGAAATTAACTTTCCAGAACGCTTGTTCAATACCAACAGAAACCTTCCAACAAGATATTTCGCATTTAGAGCACTCTGCTGCTAACTTAACACACAACCAAGTTGACAGTGACCTTTTCTGTGATGACGAATTCTATCAGGGTATTGATCTTGATGCTATTGAGGCACAAGCTACGGAGCTCTTAAAGTCTAGACTACCTGACGATGCAACACCAGCATTGAGCCTTAACGCTCCTTCAGCAATCAATGAAGTTCCCCATGCGAATCAATTTAGTGATCCTTCATTTGATTTGGGATTGTAGTTGTCCATGTTTCGCCTTTTCAGATTGGCTGGTCGTTTTGCACATCCCTCTGGGCGCTGCACAGTTCTGAGTTCTAATTTCAAAAGTTCATGCAGTTAGGACTTGATTCAGGGACAGAAGTATCATCCAGGACGCACAAGTACCTCGCTGGCAATCAAGTGACCTTTTGCCTGCTGAGCTTTAAGAGACAGCGATGTACTTGTTCTGTTAGTTTAATGCGACTCTCATCCTTGATTGCAGCGGTGGAGTTGATTGCACGGAGCTATAGCCATTGAACAATTGGGGAAATCAACATGTAACGTACAGCTTTAGCCCAGAAAGAAAAAAAAAGAAAAGAAAACAGGTGAAGTAGAATTTTATGTATATGCGCCTATACTGTTAAAAAAAAAAATTGAGCGGGGGGCATTTTGTATGCTGTAATTACTGCTTAAATTATAAATCCTGTGGAATCTTGGGATTAGCCTGTGACGAATCAACAAATGGTTGGATCGCCAATACTTTGATTGGATATATTAATTGTTAAACCTTTTTTTGAAGAGTGGAGGATCATGTAAGTTAGCATAAATGTAGTCAAATGATCTGTGTAATAGCTTCGTGGCTTGAGATGCAATAAGACTGAATGAGTGCCATAGAGATCGGAACATATCCGCCATGTGCGGTACAGATTATGACTCCATCCTATTATTTGATGTAGAATTTGAAAGAAGCTGAAGATTTATCAGTTTAGATGTCAGGAGATAATTACTAATTTCAAGGGTTAAAAATCTATCATAATTTATCTCCTTTATAATGGTCCGGAAGCGAACTAATAAAGACCGCTAGATTGATGAATTTTAACTTTTTTATCATACGAATAACAAAGAAAATGTTTTATGGTTAATTTATTATCATTTTTTAAAATATAAATTCAATATTATTACATTTTTGTAAATTCTCAAAATTATTTTTAATATATATATATATATATATACATATATATGAGATTTGATCTGCTACGCGTTATTATGCCTTAACTACGTCTAGAAATGTTAAAATCAGTAAGCTTCACACTGCCAATGTTTTAAATGGTGGTAATATTACACAGAACATGCTGAATATCAGTGTTGGAATATTTTAATGTTGTGTATCTTTTAAGCAGCAACGTTTATTAGCAACGTAATGTTGCATATTGTACCTTCTATTCAATATAAAGGAAGCATTCAAGACTCGCATCACAACAGTAATCTGTATATAAAGGAAGCCAAATAACGTTTTTTGTGAAATTAACATTCCCCTGGATCCTGGGCAGCGAGAGGGAAGAAAAAGAAAACCTTGGTATGGTATCAGACACTTGACTTGCCAATAACTTAATTTTTCCCTTCCACTCATGGCGTAAACAAGCCATCAAAGTGTCACTTGTTGGCGTTGTTTGATGCTTTGAAGATGGCTTGCTTGTAATATCTTAATTCCCTGATGCTCTCCTTGATGTCATCCATAGCCCGATGCTTGTTAGTCTTTTCCGGTGCTTTTTTCTTCTCTGTTTCATAAAAGAAGCAATCTTATTTTCTGAAATTTAACCAGATCTTGGAAAGTAAGAATGCCATATTAACAGAGGCGGCAAACAATACCCAATAATCTAGTTTCTGTTTAAATCGGATTTTCAATACCTGACTATGCTTAATAGTCAGTTTCAATCAAGTACGAATTTGCTTACAATTGCAGACACCTACAGCCGTCCACATATTTAAATCATATATACGTCCTGATATCGAATTATCATCTGAAATGGATATATATCCACAAGCAAGAATATTATCCTACATAATTCATCCGTGAATACCTCCATTATCCATTGTCTGATCACCTCATCCGAATGGATAGTAGATAATAGAGATGCTCACGGATGAATTATGCAGGGGATCATTCCTCTACCCACAAGTATACTTTACGATTTAAGTGGGCAACGGTGGGTTGGGATACTTGTTTATCATCCAATGTGTAACAAAAAATTCAGAAATCCAATATGTGGCACCCCGAGGCATCAGTAGAAGCTCATCATTTGAACTCAACTGAAAGTTTGATATAATGCATTCAGAGTGTAACAAACAAACAAAAACCTGGTTGTTCCAACGATATTACTATTACAATTTCCACAGATGCCACAGTTATTTGTCAAATTTGAAACATGCTAATACATTTATGATAGATATAGGATGTTATATATTAACATAAATAAATTAACAGATTAGTTTAGAACTATGGTTATGAAACTATGATGGTGAGAAATGAGAAGAGAGAAATCATTGGGATGGTATTGATTCCGTAAAGAATTCAATTTGCTTATTATCTCCAAAGAATTTTGTATGTAATGATATTCTAAATGAAGTATAGATAATCCTTACAATTTTCGAACTTCATGCCTAGTGTCAAACATTAGATACTTTTATTTTGTTTTCTCTTTCTCTTTCTCCTTTTCTTTTCACATTTTCCTACCAATTCCAATTCCACTGATCCTATATGAACATTACATAGATTTCCTGCCTATGATATTAATATCATGAATTGTGCTCATTAAATAGACATATTTTCATTGAACCACATACATATGCATTATGAATCTTGACTACTCAGCCCCCGCAGGAAGGGGCTAGTGGTTAGCGCATGCAGAATGTTGTACAAATGGGCAACGGATCAATCCCTCGCAAAAGCGAGGTTCCATCCCTCCATGCGCTGGTTACTAGTCTCAAAGGGCCAAAGGCCCACCGTGATTTACCTCCCTTACGATGGCCCAGGAGCGGGCCGGTAGGGGCCGCTAGGTTGACAGTTCCAACCTTTTGTACAAATGAATCTTGACTACTCAGAACAAATAAGCTGCTTATTATAACATTTAAACAGAGTGAGATTGAACATTATCATCATGGGCATGAAATCTAAATTGTAAAAGGAAAAAAATATCCAAAATAATATGATGCATAAACACACAGTTAAATGGTATCTGATGGAGTACCTTTTGGAAACCAACGGATGCATAAAGCCATAATGCTGCTAACATCAACTAGCACGTGAGAAAACATGACCGCTAGAGAAGGCATATACTTCTGTTAGATCACATTCTAGAGATTAGATAATACACTAATACCTTGTGCAATAAAATGCAATGACATTTAAGCTTATTCAGATTAATAATTAATTAGAAGCATTCAGATTGGTATAGACGTTCACAATTTATTCCATATCTGTTCGTTGAAGAAAGCTTTTTTGGCATCAGAAGAGTTAGGAGATCCAAGATACTGACAAATAAATGCTGAGTGTAATTATTCATGTAATAAAAATGAAGAGATGTTCTAACCTTCAAGAAGAGAAAATCCGTATAAATAGAATTTCCAGCCAACTGTGGAGTTTGTGAACCCACATGCTTCTTCACAAAGTCTATAACCTGCAATTGATCTTTCAACAAAGATGCAAGAAAATTTTGCATACCCATCAACCAAATAACCAGACAAACATGGTAGTCACAACCTGTACAATAGCATGTGTACTATGTGTAGTGTTAAGTTTACTTGGCAGCAAATTTAACAGCTCCATCAACAACAGAAATACGGAAACTACCAGTAACTCAACACTATATACTACTGATTGAAATCATTACATAAGATGGCATACTTTGCACTTTAGCAACAAGGGCATTTATAAAAGGTGTGATCCACTGAAATGGAAGTCCTAGACTTATGTGTAGTGGATTAAGATAGACATCATTAATAAGCTAGAACCTTACCATCAAGTTCTAAAATCCTGACCAGGTAGTGATGGAAGGGCAAAATAGTAAAGTTTCAGTGTCAACCTGGATATCAACTTTGTGCTCGTTCGCACCAATCAGGAAGAATAATACCCTAATGGAAACCTATTTCTGGCATTCTAGTGTCTGGTATTGTGGCTGGGCAGAATGGTATGTTTTGGAGCCAGACAACATACTATGTGTCTGTAAAATTTGGTGTTGATCAGCACCAACCAGTAAGAAGAAGATGACTGTCAAAATTCACATATGATGACGAATTGCTATCCAAGAAATACATCCAAATGATTCATGTGCCTTTTTATGACAAAAACAAAATACTTTATTTAAAAAAAAAAACACTTGAGACTAACTATTTAAACCAACATTTGCAAAGAAAGCTCCTGATATGCAGAAAAAAATGTATCAACTATAATGTTGTCGATCAATATAATAAGTAGATTTAAAAAAAGAAAAAATTATGTAGTCACGGAGGAAAAGCTAATTAGTTGGAGATTTGAAAAATCTCAAGTAGCTAACCCCATTTAGCTTTGAGAACATTCAACTACTTAATTTTGTTATGTTTCATTCTTTTAAAGAAGGGAAGTTTTAGCACAACGATCAAATTATTGTCATGTGATCGGATGATCATATGTTCGAGTCGTGGAAACAACCTTTTGTAATGCAGGATAAGATTGCATACAATAGACTCTTCTCTGGGACCTTACATCGGTAGGAGATTCATGCACCGAACTGCCCTATTCATTCTTTTAAAATTTTCAAATAGGGTTTTCGGATGAACAGAATACTAGGAAAAAAAAATCTAGTTCTGTACTAGTTGACCGATCATAGGGATAATAAACCAATTGATGTGATTATTAACAAAGTAAAAGAATAAATGTCCATAAACATGTTTGAAAACGATTGACCCAACCAGCTTGTATCTTTTTTTAGTTTGATGCTATCTTTGCATAGAACAATACAAACGGTATGCCGATACAATATTATACACAAAGGATCAATGCAACCATAGTATTAAATTTCGACCTATTTCGGACGAAACATCCGATTTGTTTCGTTCCGACGAGGAACCGACACCGCGAGCGAGATTCCGGTGGCGCGGCAAAGGCGTGGCCGGAAGCGTGAGGATTCTTTGGGCGATTGCGATCGCGCTGCGCGAACGCGATTGCGTTCCCGCTGCGCGATCGCGTTCGCGTTCCCGGAATGCGATTGAGCGCCAGGAAAGTGCGCTCGTGCTCGCATTCCCGGAACGCGTTGATTGATTGCTTGCGGGAACGCGATCGCGCTCAATCGCCGGGAAAGCGCGCTCGCGCTCTGGGAGCGCGATTGCTTGCGGAAACGAGCGATCACGTTCTGATCACTGTGAAAACGCACGAATAATAAACATTTGGAATCAAATTAATAATAAACATTTTAAATAATTAAATATTAATATTTAAAAGATAAAAAATATTAAAATAATATCGAAACGGACGATACGGTACCGAAACCACGATACGAGTCAAAATTTTAAACCTTGAATACTACAGGCGTCAAGATCTAAAGCACATTTAAAGAAGTTTGTTGTTTCAAGCAAAACCTTGAAAGTGGAAATGGAGATCTGTCGATTTATGATGTAATCAATATATGTCATAGCTTCCTACTCCAAATATGCCCAAAGGAAAATCATCCCTGGTATGGGTTAATCCCTTCCAGCACATATTATTTTTGGATCTATGTGAATTTGGTTTATAGCATTATAGTTATATGTACCTTCATTTACTTGTTGCTGACATGAGGAATACTACAAGCAAGTAATAGGAAAACATTTAAAGGATTATTCATACTTGATTTTCCGCATCTTCTTCTGTTACTGTACTTTTTAACACTCTCTCTGTCAAACCTGCAAGAATAGAAGATGAACTTCCCAATTTTTTAGAAGAATATAGAAAACAAAACTAAAAGACTACAGGGCAGATACCGCTATTTGCATGATGCTCATGACACCATTCTCCCATCTTGTCCAAGCACTCTTTTGGTTGTTTAATAACCAAATCTGGACCCTGAATATTGAAATGATTTAAACTTATTCAGCATAAAAGCTCACAGAATGAAAGGTAGGGCCCATCAGTCAGTTCTACAGAAAATGTTTCCATCAAACATATTTAGTAAGAATATTACAGATCCTTGCACCCTAAAAAAGAAGGGGATAAAAAAACAACAAAATCCACATTGGCAAGATCTGGAACTGGAGCTAATGCAGCTCAGAGATCTTTATTTGTAGGAAAATAATCAATCAATGATCAACACAAGGAAAGCATCGCAGAGACAAACTCAGAGATTGTTGTCAAACTCCTCTGAGAGAGCAAGCAGAGACAACCTTATTTCATAATGAAAATATAGGTTTAGGCATCAATGATCCAATGTCAAATGTCACTTGTATATACATTCACAAAGGTGACAAAACAACCTCCAAATGATATTAGGAACAATAATTGTAGAAGGTTAATTGTTTACAGAAACAACCCATTTTGTGGTTTAACATCTCGAGAAAGCCACAATATTCAGTTTGCATAATGAACTGAACTACTATAAAGAACATTTTCCTATACAATTACTGCACCTACTTTAATGAGTCTCTTGTGCATTCTTTAGATTATTTGGTAGGCAAACTGCCTTCTGTTTCCAAAAAAAAAATTGAACGGCAAGATAGTAGTTTTGAATAATAATAAAAACTATTATCAGCTCGAGTAGAGTATCATACATGGAGTTTTAGAGCTCTAAAAGATTTTCAACAATCTATAATCTGCACAGATGATTATCATTTAATTTCTGACGACTCTAGCCACATTGGTGCTCACACAAACCTGCATCTACAAATTATGTATCCAAAGTAACAATATAATAATTTCATATATAGTCTTGTTTCAACTTCAAGCTGTCAGACTATATGGAATTCTGTTGAAACTAATTTAATATTTCTAGTTAAAAAATGCAAACAAAGAAAACATAGAAATAGCCTTACCTTATAGAGTTTTATCAATTAGGACAAACATAGCAGAACAAAAAGGCAAATAAGAAAGTTGGAATAGATGAGAAGTTACATATGGTGTACATAAGTACATAAAGATGCATGAACAACAAAAGAACTCACATCAATTGATTTGATTAATTTACCATCTGTTATAACACACGCAATCTCCAATATCCTATCAACGTCAACATCCAAACCTGTGCAAACAAGTCACAAAAGATCAAATTCTGGATGTTTGACAGATCATGCATTATGTAGATCATAAAAAAAAATAATTGCAAGCTATGATTAATAATTGATTTCTTGTTTATATATGTTCTAAAAAGCAGGCATTAGGAGCACATATATCACATATGTGCCCATAACTTGGTCCTGTGAATGTACTTAATACCAACATGCAATATCATATTAGACTCAATCAACTAACCAATGTCTATCCTTTAAACCCAATTATTAAAATTCATACCTGTCATTTCCAAGTCAATCCACACAAGAGGCATTCTGTAGTCTCCTGAAGGTGATGGAGGCATTTGTTGTTCTACTTTATCATTTCTTGTGCTTGTATTTCCCCTTGGCATTTGATTTTTAGTCTTTGTTACATCTGTTAGGAGAAGTTCTGAAATTCCATCACAAAACAGATACATTCTGGAAATATATTCTAATACTGATTTCTCTAGATTTGAAGTAACTCAATTTTGATTATATATAACAAAGAAAAGACCTGATTTTTTATCCCTTTTTGCATCTTTGGAAACTGTGATAGAAGTTATCTGTTCTTTATCATCTTCAACATCCACTTTCAGAATAGAGAAAGCATTTGTAAGATCGCTCATCCCAAAACCTCCCTAGACAATAAAGAAAAGTACGCTTATTTGATTCAGGAAACATAGTATGGTTTTAGGAAGATGGTAATGTTAGAAGGAAAAAATGTGAAGAAATCCATTTGTGTTTTCGCAAGTTCAAGCATAAAATCACGCGGAGTAAAAAAAACTAGTTAAACATCCAACAACAGAAAAAAGTGTTGAAATCTGAACGGCATCATCCTAGCGTCCTGAAATTGAGGTATGGTTATATTCCAGAGAAAAATCAGCAAACACAGATGTAAATTGTATGGGAAAAACCTAAACAATTCTTCGTGGACAAAAGGCTGCCAAAAATCCTATTAGTCTTGGGAAGACGTGACAGAGTCGAAGTGTATTAGAACGTCACCCGTATTCTCTATTTTCATAATCACGGAAGTTTAACGAACTTATACTACATCTTGACTACTGTCCTAATATCCAGGCAATCTGAGATCCATAGGGAAAAAAGAGAGAGAGAGAGAGAGCCAATCCTACTCCTGATCAGTGGCTAAAATAACACCCGGCGATCAGGACACCGAGTATCCTATATCAAAATCACGAACAGTAGATCACAAAAAGCTTGCATCCCATCTTCTAAGAGATCGAAGACAAAATACTTATCTGGAGAAAAATAATACCTAGAGCCACAAATCTCCACGGAATCAAAACCAAGGGAAAGAATCGTCAATGAAGCCTCAAAGCCCTATGAAGATCCTCCCCTGCGAGACTGAAACGTGAAGAGGGAAAACGTTCAGTGCTCGAAGTGGAGAAGAGAAGGCTGCCGAGGACGCCGTCGGGTGTCGGAGCTCAGTATCAGGACAGCCGGAGCCCGAGTAGGGTTCTCGTTTTCACTGCGTGCGCCAATTCGATTTATTCCCCAACTTCCGGTCTGAGCCGGCAGGTTCTCGGGTTGGTTCGCGGTATTATATATATATATATTTTAATTATTTTTTAGAAAATATCGACCATTCTCCAAAAAAAAAAAAAAAAAAAAAAAAAAGACGAGCCTGTATAAGTGGAAAAACGAGTGAAGTAATTTTTAGCTCTTTATTGATACGGTTAAAAATTCATTTTAGAGAGAGCCGTCCCACTTGATCGTAATAAAATTTTGTCGATCATAATGTAAGTCAGAGAATGTTGTTGATACTTTTACGATGTCCTTTGATGTCTAAGTCAGATAATAAAAAAAATAATATGAGAAAGGAGATATTTTATAAAATTTTTATTATCTTTGTCATTATTTGTTTCTTTTTTTTATAGAGTCGATTTATTGTCATCGTTAATGAGTGTTTTATCAGCAACGCGTCTTCTCATATCTTTTCGTAGTATGTTTCTATTGTTATACTCCTCTGGTATTATTCTGTCCATGTTGATGTCATTTGAAGATGCTTCTCACTCTACTTTAATAAATGTGCATCATTTAGAATGTTTTCTACTTATATTTCGGTAAGATTTGTCATCGTGTTTGTACGTTTCAAAACAATACTCGTTTGAATCCATCCATTCCTTTACTTTCGACCTCAACGTTTTGAGACCTCGGTTCCTAAGTCGCTAAATGCTCGGGCTCTCAACTACACGAGCCAAGTCCTCTATCACGCGAGTCCTCCTTGAATTCCCGAAGACAAGAGGTCTACCATATGAGTCCTCTTTGGATTTCCAAAGATAAGATGTCTTGAATATCCGAATCCTTATTTTTGAACATTTGAGTCCCCTTTGTGCATTTTTTTTCTTTTGTCATAATTTTTTGTCTAGAAAAAAAATATAGAACTATCACATTAATGATACTCCTCAACTATCCCTAATCGAAGAGGGAGATAAATCAAATTGCCGTGAGTGTAAATTGTCTCAGTAAACTTGAACGATCTAAAGAATCGCCCATCATTTGGAAAAAAATAATTTATAAATGCATGGTAAGTAAAGACGGGTACAGAGATTTCTAATTATGATTGATTTTTTCGGTCTACGATAAAGTTAAAATCGTCAATTTAGTGACTCCCACTAATCTATTTTACGATTATTATAAAGAAGATAAATCACGGAGAATTTTATAGGCTTTGACATGATGACCAAAATATATAGAGATCATCTAAATCTAAAAAAAAAAATTATTTTTTTTTAAAATTAATCTATGTCACTTCTACCGCAAACAGATGAACCTTGAAAATTAAGGTTTAGATAACCCACTGAAATGGTATCAGTAAGCTTTTTGCAGCAATATGAATCCAGCCATTGCCAGCTTCTTTCCGCTGCCTATTTGTTTATTGCTGGTGCTCTAATTTTGTTAACTTTTCCAATTTTCATTTCAATCCAAAATCTATCTCCAATTTTCCTACCGAAGTGGGGTGGGATGTGATAAAAAAAAGGAAAACTCAAATGGGCGAAATGAAATATTTCCATAATGGTTAGTTGTATCGCTTTATAAGGGTTGGGTCTATGTATTTAAGCAGGTTGGCGTAAACTGATGATTAGGCGAGGAGGACGAATCGAAGTGCCCCTATTTGAGGAACTCGGTTCTTCTGGTGCGTTCGAGATAGGGCTCGATCCAACGAGGAGCTTCGCTCAGTCCGGCGGCAACAGTGCTCCGGCTCCCAGATCCAGCCGCGGCCATGCTTCACGGCGCCCGATCTCCTACTCCCTTCTTTGTCACCTCCCTTCTCCTCATCCTCCTTTCCTCGTCCGCTTTTGCCTCCGAGTCGGACCACAAGGTATGCTGCGGATCCTGTTTCTTCTTCGACGATCTGAATGTTCGGGTCCCCGGGATCTCGTCGAACACCTGTGCTACTAAAAAGGATGATCTACGATTAGCTACTGTGGTCTTTCTTTTGTCGATTGTAGTGCAGATCTAGATTGAATTCGTCCGTATGAACGAACTGTTTCTTCGATCATGGGTTCGCATCGATATTAGTTTTTTTCCTAGTTTGACGAAAAAGAAACGTTATGTTTGGAGTTCTCTGGATGGCGTTTTATAACTGGTTCATACGATTGAGCTGGATGGAGGAGCTCTTGGAGGTCATAATTAAGTTGAGAGTTGACATCCGAATGTAACTTGGTTGATTTCTCCATGTCCACGAATAACAGTTTGAAAAGTTTGTTTTTGTTTCTTTTAGAAATTGCATTTGTCTTTTGGAAGTTCATCAGGCATATGCACATCCTGGTCCATCGTCTTTCTGACTCGGTAGATTTTGTACTTGCTTATCTAGACTGACTATGTCACTTATTTTCTATCCCTATGCGTCACAATCACATCGATCAAGTTCTTGCATATAGCTGTGTAGGATTATTATCTCATGTAAGTTGACGAGAGCGAAAGATTTTTGCCTTGTTTTTTAGTGAACAAAAACAAAGTTAGATAATTGTTTTATAGTTTTCACTTGTTACCCAATTTCACCTCCAACAAAACTATGATCCATGTCTATGGAAGCGCACACTGATGTTAGTTTATTTGAAATAGACAATATGGAGTGTATGGGAAACAATAGTAAGTGTATTCTAGTTTTTTCTATTGAGAATATTAATTTAAAGATTGATGAACTTTGCTCTGCAAGTCCATAACGTACAAGAATCATAACAGTCGCTACTTTAGCTATGGAAGAAATATTTTATTTAATATCTACTTCACAATTCTTTCATTCGATTGAATAATTGATTGTAGATGTTGACTTGCTCTGACTTTAAATTTTTTAGTTTGATTTGGCTATTAGTGTTTGTATGTGGTGTTTGAATGTCCTTAAACTAGACTCAACTTTTCCTATGTGCCAGTGATATAACCATGCATAAAGTTCACTGATGGGATAAGATCCCTTTAGCCAACCTCAAATATTTCTGGGACTTATATTGATGCCATCACAATATCGATAGTTAACTTAGTTTTCATGTTCTTATCAATTAACATGCTGTGCCAGGCCGAAGAGCTGGTCACACTTCAGGGCCTGGATAGAATAGTTTCCAATTGCTATATATTTCAGTAGAAAATAATATTTCTATGCTTGATTTTTACATTGTTATCAATTCACATGCAGTACCAAGCTGATGATCTGGTCACACTCTGGGTAAATAAAGTTGGTCCCTACAATAACCCTCAAGAGACATACAACTATTACAGCCTTCCATTCTGTCAGCCATCTGAGAACCCTGCACATAAGTGGGGTGGGCTAGGAGAGGTCCTCGGTGGAAATGAACTGATTGACAGCCAAATCCAGATAAAGTTTAGCAGTATGCAGCTTTCTTTACTAGAATATGTTACTACCATTGCACTGCTCGCCATTGGGTTGACCATTTCCTGAAAATTGATATTCCAGAAAATGTTGAAAAGGGATCCATTTGCACAATTGAGCTTGATGCCACAAAAGTGAAACAATTTACTGATGCTATAGAAAACTCATATTGGTTTGAATTATTCATAGGTGAGTCAATTCAATCATTTATTTGCATCTTTATCCAATTATATAATATCTACTGTGAACAGCCTTTGTTTTCTTGTCCATGTGCTCATCTATTTTCTGATACTTACCTTAACCTAATTTTGTTGTTCTTCATTGTTTGTGGGCGTGATGTAGATGACTTGCCTCTGTGGGGTATGTTCTTTCCCAGTTCATGTATATTGTATGCTTCATATTGTTTATTCTTCTGTGTTATCAATATATAGCTTCTGCTTTTACCCAGGCTTTGTTGGGGAGACTGACAAGAATAACAAAGATAAAAAATACATTTTCACGCATAAAAGTATCCTTATCCAATATAACAAGGATCAGGTGGGCAGTTTGTTGGTGCTTTGTGACTCCATGCTGTTGAAGACTTCTTCTGTGTTTATTTTTGTCAAAATTTGTATGAATATCAGTTTCTTATACCTTCTTTTGCAGATTATTCATGTCAATCTCACTCAAGAAAATCGTAAACTTTTGGAAGTGGGGAAAAAACTGGATATGACATATGGAGTAAAATGGGAGACGACCAATGTGACATTTGCCCGCCGTTTTGAAGTTTACTTGGATTACCCCTTCTTTGAACACCAGGTAATTTAATTTCAATTTACTTAGCAATGAGCATGGTACTTGTCATTTTGTCTTATTGTGAAGCTTCAGTACTGATTTACTATCTACATAAAATTACTTATGTTATGGTGATCCTTGGTTTTGAATATCATTTCATATCTATGGCGCTGTAACAGTGTTTGCTGGAATGATGATTGTCTATGTTAATACTGGAGCATACCTTGTAATATTGTATCATACATTGCATCATACGAGGTGGCATTCATCCCATAGGCTTATGGCATTTCAAATGTTGGAGAAAATATAGATTAAATTTTCTAAAAAATTGAGTCTGATTACTACTTATCCTTGCACAGATTCACTGGTTCTCTATCTTCAATTCTTTCATGATGGTCATTTTCCTCACTGGACTGGTTTCTATGATATTAATGAGAACGCTCAGGAATGATTATGCTAAATATGCTCGTGAAGATGATGACCTTGAGACTCTGGTAATTACTGCTTACCTTATTTTCTCTCTTTCATAATTTCTTCTAAAAATCCTATACATTTCATATGTTTTTAGGAGAGAGATGTGAGTGAAGAATCTGGATGGAAACTTGTTCATGGGGATGTCTTTCGATCTCCTCGTAGTTTGGTTCTTCTTTCTGCTCTTGTTGGTACAGGTGCCCAATTGGCAACACTTGTTCTTTTGGTGATATTGTTGGCAATTGTTGGAACATTATATATTGGGTATGTTTGCACTTGGTTTTCTAACTGCTTAGTTCAACTTCATTACTAATTCGAAGTTAATTTGCATTATTTATATCACTAGAAAACCTTTAACTTCATTACTAATTCAAAGTTAATTTGCATTATTTATGTTGCTAGAAAAATTTTGAATAATCAAACAGATCATTTGCACTAATTTGTGCAAAGGTTGGAACCGCCAACATAGCGGCCCCTACTAGTCCGCCCCCGGGCCATCGTAAGGGAGGTAAATCACGGTGGACCTTTGACCCTTGAGACTAGTAACTAGCGCATGGAGGGACGGAACTCGCATTTGCGAGGGATTGACCCGTTGTTCATTTCAGCCATGCACTTCTGCGTAGATCACTAATGGTCAATACCATGGTAGTACACTTGATCAGTGATGAATCGTGGACCTGAAGACAGTGGTGTCATGGCCACGTCACCAGTTTAACTGAACGCTGTTCTTCTGCCTTGGAGGTGCTGATATTTGGCAGCTCCAGACTCATTAGCTTGCTTCTTATATTATTTAAGAGCAAGGCATTTTAGTCTTTATGGGTAAGGTTTAGGTTGATCTTTTATACATATGCAACCCAAGGATGATATACTTCTATTCTTTATATTTGTGATCTGTTACTGGGAATTATTATTTCTGTTTTTAATATCTATTACTAATCAAGTATTAATAGGTAAGTACACATACAAGAACAATGGACATATGCTATCATTATACTGAAAAATGATTCAGACTGCAACAGGATGGAACGGTGTATTTTTCCCAGTGCTTGCATTCATATGTTAGAAAGTGATTTGGTAACAATGTTGATCCTTGGGGACATAGTATGACAATTTTATTTCTGCTTATTTGTTTTGCAATAATATTTTATCTGAAGATGCTTGACATTATCTAGCCTTTTTTTTATCTGGATCTGAGTTTCTTTCTTAACTATTTATTTTGACCAGGCGAGGATCTATCATTACAACTTTCATTGTCTGCTATGCACTCACCTCTTTCATTTCGGGCTATGTTAGTGGTGGACTTTACTCACGTAATGGTGGTATGGTTCTTTTCATGTGGCTGTCTTTCAACTTCCCTGCAATAAATTTAGTACTATGATCTGGAAAGCTTCTACCTTGTTGCACTACTGATATAGGCAAGAATTTACTTGTGCAAACCCACACGTAAAACACAAACACACGCGATAAAGAATCTCAAAAAGAAACCTTCTTTGTGAGCTTTGAAAATGACTTTTAAAAGTTTTTCTGATTTTATTGACAGGTAAAAGTTGGATAAAGGCAATGATTGTGACAGCATCACTGTTTCCATTTTTGTGTTTCGGGATTGGTTTTATACTCAACACAATTGCTATATTTTATGGATCGTTAGCAGCAATTCCATTTGGGACAATGGTGGTTGTCTTTGTACTATGGGCTTTCATCTCTTTTCCCTTGGCACTTCTAGGCACTGTTGTGGGTAGGAACTGGAGTGGTTCACCAAACAATCCATGCCGTGTTAAGACGATTCCTCGTCCTATTCCTGAGAAGAAATGGTATCTTACCCCATCGGTCGTCTCTTTAATGGGAGGATTGCTTCCATTTGGTAGCATTTTCATTGAGATGTATTTTGTGTTCACCTCCTTCTGGAATTACAAGGTAACCCACACCGCTTTTGTAGCACTCACCATACTGACTACTCCGGTGCTTTTTTCTGTTGCTCTTCCAGTGTCTTTATGTTGTATAGGATCTATAAATTCTTCGATGCCATAACTTTGCTAGCCCAAAATCAAGCATCTGCAGAAACAAAGATACGGAACATCTGATTGATAATTTACTCCTTTTTGCAGGTGTATTATGTGTATGGCTTTATGCTACTGGTGTTCCTGATCCTCATAATCGTCACCATCTGTGTGACAATAGTCGGTACATATTTCTTGCTAAATGCGGAGAACTATCACTGGCAGTGGACTTCATTCTTCTCTGCTGCTTCGACCGCTGTCTATGTGTACCTCTATTCTATATATTACTACCATGTCAAGACCAAGATGTCAGGCTTCTTCCAGACCAGCTTCTACTTCGGCTACACGTTAATGTTTTGTTTGGGCTTAGGAATACTTTGCGGTGAGTCATCATCATCGAGCAATTTTTGCATCCAAAATGTGCCTTTGCGCTTTCCAAGTTGCTGCTGTTTTCATCACTCATGTTCAATTTCTCAGGTGCTGTGGGGTATCTCGGCTCTACCTTGTTTGTGAGAAGAATTTACAGAAACATAAAATGTGACTAGCCCCAGACGCAAAGCAGATTGAATGGTATGGCATGTGCTGGTCTACAAATTTTTGGAACCGCAAAATTCATAACTCTACTTCCAGAAACAGGTTCTGATAGGATTCGACCATGCTCTCTAAGAATGTACGGAGGAATTTGCCATCCTATTTTGACTTTCTTCTAGTTCCATTTCTATTTTGGACTCGACGAATGCTCTCTTTTTCAAATTGCATTAGTTTCATAGCCAATGGTTGTACTTAGTTTAGCCAAAAGTTAACCTTTGTCGCTTGTTATTTATATGTACTCATTGCTAATGAGTGTATTTCTTTTGTTATATTACAGGATACTTTTTCGATCTGTTTTTTCCGGTTCAATGTTGTTAATTTGAAAAAGAAAAAAAACGTGGGAAATATATGCTGTCATAATGTCGTTTGTCAATTTATTACATAAAATGGAAAAAAAACCAACCTTGCAAATATATGACTTGTACATTCACAAACTATAAATTCTTTTTATTCCAGAAATGGCCGATAATTTGAGAAAGTGGTTGAATTATATTTTTGCAGGTGACTAAGCATTCTCTTAACTACTAATTCTTTGTTCCAGAATTTGAGGAAAACTGAAGCCCTTCGTAGAAATGCTCAAGAACAATTCAAAGGCAAATAACACGTGAATTGCAACGATAGAACCTGTTCTCACTTTCTGTGGATTTCAACAAACCTTTGATCTGAGCGAATCTTCTTAGATTTCAGTTTTCCACGTTGCCGGAGTACCACTGTAGGTGTTTATACAAAGCCTCAAGGAGGGAAACGAAAACCACTTCACTACACTTTTAGGCCATCTCGATTTGCATTTTTACAATCGGGAATGCGACGAGCAGTACCAGGGGTTCCCTCCATGCATCCACCAAATATCCGACCGATAAATAGATGTTCTTGGAAGCACAATATGCAGAAAAAAGCATTACTAGTGAAGTTAGAAAGCATGTAAATGAAACAAGGACTAGAATATGAGGTTATCTTTAGATGAAGTTAGTCGAGAGCCTTCGGAGTGGGATAGACAGGTATGGCTCTCTCTATCTATGGTGATGTGCAACCCGACTTTTTGCAATCTACTCGAATTCAAGTCAATGTTCCGACACTTGCTACGGAGGGGACTTCCAATCAAATTGAAGATTATTGAAGTTGTTAACAGCTCCAAACCTGTCCAATAGTCGGTTATTGATGTCTTGCGGTTGACAGTTCAAAGCTGTTGGATCCTGCAGGAGGTGATTCGTTCCGGCCCTTCCGTTCATAACCATGGCATTGTTTGTCATTGTTGCTTGAATCCCACTCGCTGCAGCAGGTAGACCAGTCCCACACATGCTCGTAAAGCCGCCGACACCGATAGCCGAGGTGTTGGGCATGCCATTTCCGAGCAAGCAATTTGCCCCATTCATGTTCGACACCATCCCATTGATCGGCTTCACATCATTCCCCAATGAACTGACACCATTTAGCTGTGAAGACATCATCAACTCCTGTAGAATCTGTTGGACAGAGCTCTGTGAATCGTTCGGATCATTCTCGTGAAACTGTGTTATTGGCTGTTGCATCGTAGCCAAACTTGCCGGCGAATTAGAGCTCAGGCGAAGCACATTTTGTGAAGCAGTCACTGGGTTGTTGCTACATGCAGGTTTCATAGAAGAAAATGCGAGGGGATTGGACTGAGATAGAGGTACCGAGTTCGATGGACCGGCAGAAGGAATCGGAATATTATTTCCTGCACGAGTGCTGACCAGAGTATTCATCAGGTTTTCTTGGCCGGCGTTCATAGAATTTTGGAGGGCAATAACTGTGGCAGACGACGCTGTCATAGATGAAGCATTAAGGGAGTGATTCATACCAACAGCATCATTATTGACAGCAGAAACTGGCATGCTTGTTGTATGCATAGAGCTCGAATCATTAGGGTTTGAGTTCGGAGTGAAGGTTTGCAGTTGCTCAGATTGTTGGGGCTGCTGAGTGTGTAACCCTGATGAACTCCGACGGGGGAAGCTAATCAAGCTATCTGGCAGACAAAAAATAACAGAGTTAGTTTACTACTATCATCACAACTAAGTTTCCATAGACACACTATTGAGGAAACAATGCTATCTTGAAACTATCGAATGAATACGACATAAACGGATCACGATCGACATGGTTTGAGTTCCTCGTGAAGCTGAAGAAAATGAAGCAGAGCTATAAAATATAAGTTGCAATAGCAGTTTTTCCATACCAAAAGCCGACCCCAATTAGTTGGAGTCATGGCATTTTGTTGTCAATTGTTTACCAGATTAAAATCAATATTCTCCTCTGCATATTTTCATCTCTGAAACTGTAATTTGATGAAATTTTCAAATATTTTAGAGAAAAAAAGGAAGTTAATATCATGGAGGAGTTGATATGCGCATCTATTATGCGAAGCCTTGAACTGAAAATTTCTCATGCATTTGAGATCAGTTACATGAATTTTATTCTTATACCTCCATTAAGCTTCATTCAAGGCTCAATCACAAGCGATATTCCAAACTGCCAAATCATTTTTTATATGACATTCATTAAAGTTTCCTTGATCTTGCTGGTCTCACTTTACCCCGCAGTCCCTTACACTTTCAACCCATCTAACCATGGTTTGGAATACTGACCGATTTTGGACAAAACAGAAGATTTTTCTCATTCCGACGTGGCACCGATACCGGCACATCTGCGAGATGCGGAATGACGGTGACGGGCCACAGCGGTCCACGAGACGCGAAACTACGATAGCAGGGCCTCGCCCGAGACCGCGGCGGCCACGGGTTGCCTTGCGGGGGCCGCAATGGCTATCGGTGGACTCGTGCGGAGCCACAGCGCCCACCGACGACCTCGCATGAGGCCGCCGATGGCCGCAGCAAGCGGCCGTAGGCTGCTCGCTCGAGGCCGCGACAGCCACAAGCGGCCTCGCGCAAGGAGGTGGCGGATGTCGACTGCCTCACGCGAGGTCGCGGAGGCTGTTGGCGGTGTGCACGACCTCCACAGGGACGACGAACGAGCGAATGAAATTCAATTAACTTTCCAAATTATAGTTTAACTATAGGTTAAATAAAATCAATTAAAATTTATTTTATTAATTTATATATTATAAATAATAATTTTATTATTATTAAAATTTATTTTATTTTTTAATCCTCTTTAATTGGAATTAATTAAATTAATTTTATTATTATAATTAATTTTAAGTATTTTTAAATCATTTTTAATTTTTAATTTTTAATTTATATATTTAAAAATTAACGATAAAAACCGTATCGTTCCGGTTGCGAACCAAAACCTCGATACGGGTCGAAATTTTAAACCTTACATCTAACTACAATATCCTTTTTGTTTATGGGGAATGTCTAATATGCCACCAAATGATCACCTTCGAACATTTTCATGACATCTCAACCTATTCCCCTGTTTTATCATCTATTAGCTTTACACCTATTTGCTTTTGCAAAAGAGATTTTTTTTTAGATTTTATCTATTTTAGTGACTTCGCACAACATTTTATCATTCTCATTTCTATTACAATTCTGCATAAACTATGACAAGTACCACAATTTTATAGCATTTTTTTAAAGGCATAAAGGCCAAATGATCTCGCAAGCCCCTAGAAACTCTTTTCAGTGTTAACAATCCACCCTCTACCATGTCAATAGGATCCAAAGTATCTAAAACTCACAGAAATTTCAGGTACACCTATCTTAATTAATCCCTCAGTCTTTCTTTTATTTGAATTAAATTTTTTATATTCAGTTTTAAGATCTACTTAAAATCTTTAGTTTTGAACTATACAATAGTATTGTGGCAAGTGTCTTAACAACAGATGTGTATACTATGAACGAACAAGAATAATGAATTGAACATTGTTAAGTGAATTATTATAGAGCAAAGATTGAACAAACAGAATGGCAAAGAGTTTACCCTTAGGTCCAGCTCCAGTTTCTTTGCTAAAATCAATCAAATCCTTCATGCTGTTGACCACTTCAGATATCTAACCGGCCGAAGAAAAAGATTAGCAACACAACTATGACTTAATATGCTCAGATACCTTGAACAGTAGCATCAAACTAAAAAAATCCAAATAAAAGAAACAACCAAAAAATAAGCTGTGATGCACTGCCTATTGTGTCCGCTTAGAAAAAACCCATCAGAATCATGGTGCAGTTGCCAACGATATATGCATATTCTATCCCAACGGTATAAGCAACACAATCAAACTATAGATAAGAAAAGAATATGTCTACAACAATTTAGAAGAACTTGCAAACCCAAAAAGGAAACTAATTATTAAAAAAATTGAAATAAAACATATATCGAATGTGCAATCTAACACATATCCTTGCCAATGAAAAGAAGCTCAGGTTTCTTTTAATGAACTCATGGCAAAATGCAGCTTTTCCATATGAAGTTTAAAGATTCTGTTCCTCTAGAAGAGATTTTCAGCATAATTTTAATGTGCCTGTTCATACAGATTAAGGGATGTTTTCGCAAGAGATGAATATTGTTTGCATATAACTTATGCAGTAAATCTTATAACATAGACTCCAAAAGCTATATGCACTATAATGCTTATTATTTTGTTGCCAACTAGGATTTTTTAGCATAAAACGGAAAAGTTATGAAGTGTCATATCTCCATTTATTCATCTGTATATTCTGCCCACCAATTATATTTTAGTCCTTAAGAATGCATCCAATACTTAACTACTCTTCATCTTCTCCACCTATGATAACACAACCAATTTTCCTTCATCTCCTTCACCTGTGATTACCAATTTCCCTTCTTATGATCAAAAGATGAAATATGACCTTTCTATTTCATTAAAGTCTATTTTTAGACGTTTCTCAAGGAAAAAAAACACATATTTCACAAAATAACATTAATTTGAAGATTTTTTTTGTTTAAAAAAACACCAAGAAGGGTTTAGTATTTTCTCATAGATTTTTGTTGAATCTTTTTTCTTTCGATTCCACTTATCTAATGGAGAAGCAACTTAATTACTAAGCATCTAGGGTTTTCCCTAATTTTACAGTATTAATTTTAATAAAAAAATATCATAGCTAGATGCATTTGTGAAAATATTTTATCAAAAATTTTGGGATTCAATAACTCATAGATGAATTTCCTATCATTTTCCATGGAGATTTTTTGTTACCTTTTCCTTTTTCTTTTTTTTTTTTTTGACAAAAAGTCTTCCTTAACAGACCCAAGACAAAGAATTATATATTTTTTTCACAACGAAAAGTTCAGAACAAACCTAATATCATACTAAAAAAGTACAATGCAATGAAATGTGGATCATCAGCTTGTTAGAAAATACAAAACACATCTTTCTAGCGAGTCTTCAAAATAATAGTACTAATAATCACTTGAGATATTTTTAAACTAAAATATTAGTACTAATAATAGTACTAATAATCACTAGTAATAACCAATCGAACTGATGAACAAAATCATATACCAGAACAGGCAAAGATAATAGAACTCAGCATGAAAGAATTTAATAAGAAAACTTTTAGAGTTTCGCTAAGAAAATAATTTTTTAAAAAAGATTATAAATGCAAAGCAATCTCTACCTGAAGGCACCGAACATATCTTTTTGTATATCCTAAATCATTTACCAATGGAACTTCCAGAGCTTTGGCTAATTGTCGAGCAGATGTCACAAACCTATCACAAATTTCAAATGCATTGCATAAGAATTATAGGCATGTACCAAACCTAAAGCACCCTATCATGTACAGAACCAAAACCATGGCAATTCTAAGATCAAGAAACTTAAAGAAGAAAACCATGGCACTCGCTTACCTTGTATAATGTTAATATATGCAACTCAGAAACAATAAGCATGAAATATACGCAGCACAAAAAAAAAAAAAAAGGCGTGGTAGAAAGATTTTTTTTTTTCCTCATACAAAAACTCATGCCAAATCATTCTTACCACCGCAAGATACAGCATTAACATACATATCCTCCCCTACATTACGATGTGTATTCCACAAATTCATACATAATGTATTAAAAAGTCCCTGACCATCACATAGTGACAGAAACTTCAGCTTCCATAAGTTTTTCCATTGCCATTATCAGGAAAAGAAATCAGTTATTTAGCTTTAGCTCTTTAAGAAATCTGAAAATTTTAATTTAACTTTCAAAGCAACCATGCTTGTTTACAACTTTCTGTTAAAATTTCAGCCAGAAATGGTTATAATAGACATTTCAGAACATCCAAGTAAAATCTTCCACGACATTTTCATTAATATAAAGCTGCATATATAACCGAGTGAATTAACTTTTAGCATGTATTTTAAGCAAATCTTCTTTCAAATGTATATCCGCATCTTCACTTTCCCCCCATTTTTTATGTTGATTTCTCACCGTTACCTGTTGGTGCAGGGACACCAGATAATCGAACCTGTGTTTTGATTATGGCAAAGACACAAAGTTAAGTTTACATCGTTATCTCACGAGCTAAATCGAGTGTGCAGAAAAGTGTTAAAGCTGGAGCTGAAGGCTAGCAACACCCGGAAGAAGCCGCGGTGGTCGAGCGACACTCGAGTAACTTCGGAGGGAGCCAAAGAAATCGAGTGGAAGGCCGGAAGTGAGAGCTACAAAGTAAATATCGAGATAAGCTCGTGTGAGTGAGAGATGGTAAGGTCGTGTCCTCTGTACGGGGACGACCGTAGGCGGCGATCCGACTAAGACTTCCTGTGGAAGGTCTAAGTCGAGATCGAACGGTTAGAAAAATCAGTCGACTGATGGGAGGCATCAGTCGATTGATGACGACGAATCAGCCTTTGCGCTAGGTCAAAACGGATAAGGTTTGACGCGGCCACTTCGCGATAAAATTTGGTACAACTTCGTGATCTGTTCCAAAAGATGATGAGACATATTCAGAGGCCAAACTCTATAAAAGGAGGGGAGGATTCCAACTCCAAAGATCATCAAGATTATTCTTAAGTGCTCCTACAACGCTAAAGCTCCAACACCGTCATAACGCCGACGCGACGCCAAGCTTTCTCCTTCTTCGTCGGCAGCAGCAACAGGTAACATATTTTGTTATTGTATTCTTTGTTTTTATTCGTTACGAGGTGAGATAGGCTTGTTGCCTCATCCTCGTACTTTCGGTTTTGTGATCGTTGTCTCCTACGTCCAATGAGGAAGAGACGTTATAGTGCTTTGCCCTCCGTACACAGTCTAGGACCATTAAGGCCTTGGAGTAGCAATCGCTGGATTGTGAACCAAGTAAAAATAAACGTGTCTTTTTATTTTTCCGCTGTGCTTACTCGTGTATCGAACGAACGAACGAAAAGATTTACGCTCGCTATTCACCCCCCCCCTCTAGCGACGCTTCTCGATCCAACAATTGGTATCAGAGCGGGGGCGCTAAGATTTGGTGAAACCACCAATCTAGCACTTTTTGGTTTTCTTTTCGTATTTTTCGAGTCGCATTTTTTTTAGGTTTTTTTTCCTCCCGCACTACTAATCCAAGACGAAGTCTTGGTACACTTCTTTTGATTGTGTGTTTGCAAGTATTCTCTTTTGGAGTAGTCGACGGTAAAACGACCATAACTTTTCGCACAAGTGGACTCACAAAACGATCTACCTACCAAATCGAAGCTCTCTGAGAGATCTACATTTCTTACGAGGGTTTACCCTCGTAACAAGCTATTTCCAGCCCCAAAAACCAATATTTAGTACCCTTTCGGAGACATCGAAGGTCGTAAGTTTCTAATTTTTGTTAGTTTCTTATTCTTCTTATTTATTTCTTATTATTTCCCGCATTACTAATCCAAGACCAAGTCTTAGAATTCCTTTTGGTTTTTATTCGTGTTTTACAAGATATTTAATGGCTCACATTGAGGGGTATAGCACCACCCGACCTCCGTTTTTTAACGGAAATGATTTCCGTTATTGGAAAGGTCGGATGGAGTGTTTCTTGAAAACACAAGTCGAGACTTGGATAATAATCCAAACTGGCTTTGCTCTATCCACCAATGTTCAAGGAGAGCCCTTGGATTTCAACAAGTGGACCAATGCAACCAAGAGACAAATCGAAGCCGATGCAAGAGCAATCCAAATATTGCAATGCGGCTTGTCCAAGGAGGAGCTCAACTGACTTGGACCATTCATTAGCGCCAAAGACCTCTGGAATAAATTGATTGATCTACACGAAGGGACGTCTGATACTAAGGTATGTAAAAGAGATTTACTTTTAAATAAACTGTACAATCTAAAGATGCAGGATCGCGAGACTGCCACCCAACTACATGCGCGGATCCAAGACATCGTCAACGGTCTTCACTCGATCGGGCAAGCCATAGAGAACCGGGACCTTATAAGGTATGCTTTAAATGCTTTCCCTATGACTACCTTGTGGGCATCCATAGTCGATGCCTACAAGGTCTCTAAGGACCTTTCGAGGCTTAGGTTAGACGAATTATTTTCCGAGTTTGAACTTCACGAGCAGACTAACGTGGTCCGAGCCGAGAGAGGTATTGCTCTACTTGCAGGACAAAGAAGCAAGCCACCTACCAGGCAAGAAGATGGACTCGAACCCGAAGACGAATCAGAGTCCGAATCCGAAGAGGTGGAAGCAATAGTGGACGTAGTGCGGAAGATCGTTCGGAGGGAAAGGAGACTACTAAAGAATCAAAAAAGGGTACAATTCAAATCAAATCAAAAGAAGACTTTTCGTGCAACATGGGACAACGAAGAAGGCGTCGGCATAGCGTGCATGGCAAGACCCGAAGAGTTCGAGTCAGAGTCCAAATCCGAATCCAATTACAACACCGACTCCGAACTCGAGGACTAATTCGAGAAGCAACTCAAAGCCGGACCAAAAGAGAAAATTAAGGTCAGCCGCTCACTAATTCATACGCTTTACAATACAATTAAAATGCTTACTAAGAAATTAACTAAGTCCGAGTCTAGGGTTGAGTCGTTACTTGAGGAGGTTGAAACCCTCAAGCAAGAGGCTACTCTAACCTCTTCAACTAGTCAAGTTCAAGAGGGAAACTGAACCCAAGTTGAAAAACTTGAGGAGAAGAATTCTTTCTTGAAAGACCGAGTTCAAGAGGTTGAGGCTAGGTTAGAAAGGTTCACGTTGGGATCTAAGAACCTTAACCGACTACTTGGAACCCAAAGAGCCGTGTACAACAAAGCCGGACTCGGATTTAGGTCAACGACTACGAATAGGTCTTATATGTCTATCGTAAATCGTAGTCATCAAAGAGTCCAAGCATGGGTTCCAAAGTTTTTATTGAACTCACATATAAGGACTAATAAGTTTTGGATTCCCCAGGATCAAGTTCATTATTTGAATAGACCATATTGGTTCAATGGTCCAGGGGGAGCTAACACTAAAATAGTATACCCGCTTACTTAGCAAAACCATTACATATTTTACTTTAATTTTTAGAACGGCTAGATAGGAAAAATAGTTAGTCAACTCTTGACAACATAGTATCAGAACGCGGCGAGATGATAGTACGTTAGGGAAACAAAGTCTCATGTATTCGATCTAGATAAGGCGTATCTAGCTTGGTGCACTTGACCGAGTTGAACTAGCTGAAGCTAACTCGCCGTATCCTAAACTAGTTAGACCAGGAAGTAACCCTAAGTGACTTAAGTGATATTTTCTTGAATTTGACTTTGTCTAAGGAAGTGGTCGTTGTTCCGATCAAAGAAGGCCCCTGTGCCTCGCCACGACCTGGAAGCCAGTTTCTCGAAAAGTTACTTAACGATCTAAAGGTTAAATCTGAATCTAACCCAAGGTTGACTATCTCTAATTAAGTTAAAATCATCTCACAAAACATATAAGGTGAACAAATTCTGAGACACATAAAATGGGTGAGATGTTAAGGATAATTGAAATATACTTAAAATATAATCTCTTCAAAATGCTACTTATTTTCTTAATTATTGTACATAATGACTATTTACAACTCTTTAGGCCAAAGTTTAGCGCCCCCTACATCTCTTATACTTCATATATTTGACTAAGGGGGGGGAGCAAACTAACCCTAAGGGTTATATTACAAACCTTTAGATTATTGGTGCAGAGGGACACACCTCGAACCAATCTATCTAACTACTGCTAGACGCATGCTTGGACTCATATTTGATTTATCTAGATGCATGCATATACGATGTTGTTTTTAAACCCCTATTTTATACAAAAACCCCAATATTTTTTTTGATTTATGGCAAAAGGGGGAGAAGAGTGAAAGTTAAGGGGGAGTAACACAAAATTTAATTTTGAAAAGTAAAGTATCTCTTTCAAAACTCACCTAGGGTTGAGGGGGAGTTTTTTGAAATGACATTCATCATTTACTATACTTATTTTATGCTTTAATTTTCCTTAACTTTGTGTTGGTTTGCCATAGATCAAAAAGGGGGAGATTGTTAGTGCAGAGGCACCAGATAATCGAACCTGTGTTTTGATTATGGCAAAGACACAAAGTTAAGTTTACATCGTTATCTCACGAGCTAAATCGAGTGTGCAGAAAAGTGCTAAAGCTGGAGCTGAAGGCTAGCGACACTGGGAGGAAGCCGCGGTGGTCAGGCGACACTCGAGTGACTTCAGAGGGAGCCGAAGGAATCGAGTGAAAGGCCGGAAGCGAGAGCTACAAAGTAAGTATCGAGTTAAGCTCGTGTGAGTGAGAGATAGTAAGGTCGTGTCCTTTGTACGGGGACGACCGTAGACGGCGATCCGACTAAGACTTCCTATGGAAGGTCTAGGTCGAGATCGGACGGTTAGAAACCGTCGCATTTACCATTTTCCATGCTAACCTCTTACTGTAGGGAAGTGGTCAGGCTGGCAGTCGACTGCTGGACATTGGGCAGTCGATTGATGCTCATCAGTCGACTGATGGGAGGCATTAGTCGATTGATGGCGACGAATCAGTCTTTGCGCTAGGTCAAAACAGATAAGGTTTGACGCGACCACTTCGCGATAAAATTTGGTACAACTTCGTGATCTGTTCCAAAAGATGAGGAGACATATTCAGAGGTCAAACTCTATAAAAGGAGGGGAGGATTTCAACTCCAAAGATCATCAAGATTATTCTTAAGTGCTCCTACAATGCTAAAGCTCCAATACCGTCATAACGCCGACGCGACGCCAAGCTTTCTCCTTCTTCGTCGGCAGCAGCAACAAGTAACATATTTTGTTATTGTATTCTTTGTTTTTATTCGTTACGAGGTGAGGTAGGCTTGTTGCCTCATCCTCGTACTTTCGGTTTTGTGATCGTTGTCTCCTACCTCCAACGAGGAGGAGACGTTATAGTGCTTTGCCCTCCGTATGCGGTCTAGGACCGTTAGGGTCTTGGAGTAGCAACCGCTGGGTTGTGAACCAAGTAAAAATAAACATGTCTTTTTATTTTTCCGCTGTGCTTACTCGTGTATCGAACGAACGAACGAACGAAAAGATTTACGCTCGCTATTCCCCCCCTCTCTAGCGACGCTTCTCGATCCAACAATACCTTCCACAAATTACATCAAGCAAGTACAATGTGAACAAGAAAAAATAACCAAGTTTAAATGACAATTAAGCATTTTACTGGGATGATTCTATTATTTTCGGCTCATCAAGAGAAGCTGATAGTCACGTAAAAGGGGATGTGGAAGAAGAAGAAATCATGAGGGACGACAATCTTTCAAAAAATAAAATTTTAACTACATCACGCACAATACCAAAACAGGAATGAGGACAACAAAATAAATATACATATGGTAATATAAGTAAAAAAAATCCTATGTTGAGTATTCAGTAAACAGAATTATTTGATATCTATTTCGCTACAGTTGTCTAAACGTAGACCCTAGTTTAAAGTACTACCTAATATCCAAAAGAAATTAAACGTTACCTGCCAATATAAATTATTTCCAAAACTGAGAAAAAAAATATTTAAAATACATCAAAGGTGTGACAAAAAATATTATTTGTATGTTTCAATGCTTTGATGAAACATAAGCACAGGATTAAAACCCTACTTTATAAAAACTATCGCAAAGCAATAAGGGCACATAAGAAAGTACAGAAATGGAATTAAGATACTATGATTACATGATGTTGTGGCAAGATGGGAAAGAAACCAGAGTAAAAAAAGGAGGAATTAAGCTGATTTTGTTACCCCTCAAATTGAGGACATTGCGATGCCTAAAGTTTGCACATTAACACAATTAAAGATGAGAGACCCCAACATGAAGATGATATAAGCACCATATTGTCTTTTGACGCATGCAAGGTGAAACAACCTACTTGACCCAAACATGATTTAGATGTTACACAAAAATGACAGCTTGTCTATAGTCTTTCAATTATGCAGAGAAATCAGAGTAGCTCAGTGCCATATATGTTGATTTGTTAACATAATGACAAGAGGTCCACTCCAGTTAGTTAATGGATGTCATTAACTGTAACATAGAGATGCAAACGTGAGCATTTAATGACAACATAAAATGTTATAGCAGAACAGCAAGCGGTATTTCAGTTTGAGAAGCCTGAGTAACAAAAAAAAAACAGTGTGAATGAAACAAAGATCTGAATGAAGCTGGCAGTGAAGAGACTAAAGTCATGGACAGCCAAAAAATGAGGAAGTGAATCAGTGCAGTGATGTAGAGAAGTGTGGAAGTGGATGTCGAAGATGAATTCAAAGCTCATTGAGAGAAGATCAAGCTCGAAATGGTCTTCCCTGAGATGTCGGAATGAATTGTCAAGGTAGAGATAAATTGCTGAGGTGCAGAAGAAGAGCTCAGTGGCCTCAATCACAAGGGTGACAACGGGGAAGTCTTTGGACTAGGATTCAAAAAGGGTGATAGCGGTAGCTTGGGAGAGAGAATATTGTAATGTCAGCGCCGGCTCCAGCATTGAGAAGTAGATGCAAACATGAGGAGATATAGACCGGGAAAGAGAACCCAATTCCAAGACATAGACATGGAGAGGACAGGCCATATTTAGAGCCGTCAAGTTGGGTTAGGTCGGTCGGGTTGGCTCAACCCGCCAAGTAATTTAAGCGGATTGGATTGAAATTTTATCAACCCGCCATTTTGGCGGACCAAAAAAAATCAACCTGTGCGGGTTGCGGGCCTAGACAGGTTGGCCCGCAACGGGCTTGGGTTGGTCCGCGGGTTGAGAAATATCAAAAGAAGATAAAACTTATGAAAAAAAATTATTTAATCTTTTTAACTAATATTCTAATACTAACAAGGCGCGGGTTGAGAAATATCAAAAGAAGATAAAACTTATGAAAAAAAATTATTTAATCTTTTTAACTAATATTCTAATACTAACAAGGCAATTTCCTCATAATCACAATCATCTTCTATCACACATACACGTCGACAAAGTGTAAGAGAAGTTAGAGAAAATAATAAAAGAATATTTGATTTAAGTACTTTAATAATTTTTTTATATACTCTAATTAGTTTATAATTATTTTATCATTACTATTTCAATTAATATAGGAAATGATGACATATCAGAGTCAACCAATTACAATTATTGAAAAATCTCAATTAGATCTCTTTTTAGAGGAGCCAAAATTTGCATTTGCATATTATCAAGATTTGAATATTTTAAAGTATTGGAAGAATAAAAAATATTTGTATCTAACATTGTCGATCGATAATTGGATCTCAATTATAATATTTTAGTTGCTTCAAATGCATGCATTCTTATCATGATATTCTATCCGCCTTACCGATTATCGCCTCAAGCCCTCAGCGCCTCAATAATTTTGGAATTTTTTTATTTTCCTAGCCCATGGGTTGGCCGCCTAATCTGCAACCCACCTTGGGTTGGATTGGATTGGAGATTTCTCAACCCGCCAGAATGGCGGGTCGACCCGCCCCTCCCTGTTAAATGTTGAATTTACGATTGATTGGCCCGCCCTACCATGGGTCAACCCGTTTGACAACTCTAGCCATATTTGCAAGATTAAACTTGTGGCTTCTTCCCTCAAACAAGAAGTCGAGCAACAACAACAACAACAACAACAAAGCCTTATCCCACTAGGTGGGGTCGGCTATATGGATCCTTCTACGCCATTGGACTCTATCCCCTACTATATCATCATCTATATTTAAATAAATTTTATCTTGTTTTATTGTTGCTAACCAAGTCTTTTTTGGTCTTCCTCTTCCTCGTTTGATGTGTATATTTGGTATCGTTTCACATCGCCTAACTGGAGCATTTATTGACCGTCTAAGTACATGTCCATACCACCTTAAACGTGTCTCTCGGAGCTTTCCTTCAATAGATGCAACACCAACTTTTTCTCTAATGCTCTCATTTCTTATTCTGTCCATCCTCGTATGTCCGCACATCCACCTTAACATCCTCATCTCTGCAACTCTCATCTTTTGCTCATATGCTCGAGTCGTAGCCCAACATTGACTCCATATAACATAGCAGTCTAATCGTCGTTTTGTAGAACTTCCCTTTAAGTTTTAGAGGCACTACGATCACATAAAATACTGATGCTTTCCTCCATTTGACCATCATCCCGCTTGTATTCTATGTAAGACATCTCTCTCAATCCTCCATCATCTTGCAAAATGATCCTAAATATTTAAAACTCTCAATTCAGGACAACTCATCATCTCCTATCTTAACACTTGTCTCATTACGTCCTAATATCGCTAAATTTAAATTCCATATATCTACATCTTTCCTCTACTAAGCTTAAAACCTTTCACTTAGTGTTTCCCAAGATTCTAGTTTAACATTTACTCCTTCACGTGTCTCATCTACTAAAACAATATCATCTGCAAACAACATGCACCACTGTAATGTGTCTTGAATGTCCAGTGAGTTCGTCCATGATTAGTGTAAAAGATAGGGACTTAAAGTGATCCTTGATGTAACCCTATCTTTATCGGAAATGCTTGATTAATCCACCAAGTCTTCACTCTGGTCATTCCTTATACATATCCTTAATTAGTTCAATATATGTTACACTAACACCTCTTTTTCTAAAATTCTCATATTATTTCTCTTGGAACTCTATCATAAGTTTTTCTAAATCAATGAATACCTGTAGATCCTGCTTTTGCTCTATACTTTTCAATTAGTTATGCGAGAAAATGTATAAACTTATTATCGACCTTCCGCATGAATCCAAATTGATTTTCGAGAACCATGGTCTCCTTCCTTAATCTTTTTCTATTATTTTTCCCAAAGTTTACATGGTATGACTCATTAGTTTAATAATATAGTTTTCACAAGTTTGTATGTCTCCCTTATTCTTATATAAGAGAATTAGGATACTTACCCTCCATTGATCAGGAATCCTTTTTGTTTTCAATATCATGTTAAATAATTTTGTAAGCCATTCAATACCTTGTTTCCCTAGACACTTCCATAACTCTATCGGAATATCATCCGTCCAACTTTTCCATTTGCAGATTCCATTTAAAGCTTGTTCTACTTACGAAATTTGAATTCTACGATAAAAATTTAAATTTCTATACTCATTTGACCTACTTAAATTACCTAAATTAAGTTGGTCTCCTAAACCTTCATTAAAAAGTTGATAAAAATATCTCTTCCATTTTTATTTCTTCATCATTTACTAGTACCTTATCATGATTCATCTTTAATAAATCTTATTTTATTAAGATATTTTGTATTCCTCTCTCTCACTTTAGATATTCTATAAATGTCTCTTTCCCCTTCTTTTGTATCTAATTTTCGATATAACCGTTCAAAAGTTTGATCTTCACTTTAGCTTCTTCTTTCTTTCTTAGTTTTTCAAATTTTCCTCATTTTTACAAATATTTAATTTTTATATCTATTGCTTTTCTTTGACTTTCTCTTGAGACTTTTTCATTCCACCACCAAGATTCTTTACTTGGTAGTGCGTATCCTTCACTCACCGAGTACACTCTTAGCTACTATTTTGATTTTGATACCATTTTATCCCACATCGTATTAGGGTCCGTATATGTCATCTAATACTTGTACTCCTACCTTCTCTTTGAATATATTTAGTTTCTCATCCTTTAACTTCCACCACTTAATTCTAGGGGTCGTGTATATTTTCCTTCTATTAAAACTATATTTGAGGCGTATATCCAATACTACTAACCTATGTTGAGTAGTTAAACTTTCTCCAGGAATAACCTTACAATCTTTACAAATCTTTCTATCTCTCTTCCTAACTATAAGAAAGTCAATTTGTGATTTATTATTTCCACTTTTGAACGTGACTAAGTGTTCTTCTCTTTTCTTAAAAAATGTATTAGCTAGTATAAGATCATATGCTATTGCAAAATCCAATATAGTTTTACCTTCTTCATTTCTTGTTCCAAACCCATAACCCCCATGCACCCTCTCATATTCGTCATTTTTCACTCCGACATGCCCATTTAAATCACCTCCTATTAAAATCATCTCATTTGATGGAATATTTTGTAATACTTCATCCAAGTCCTCCCAAAACCTTAATTTGGTATTTTCATCTAATCCTATTTGAGGTGCATATACACTAATTACGTTTATAGTTTCTTTCTCCACTACTATTTTGAGAGCTATAATTCTATCCCCCTTTCTAATTACTCCTACAACTTCATCCTTTAACGAACTATCAACAATAATACTCAAACAAGAAGTCGAGCACCGAATGAAAATGGCAAGAATAACTTTGGTGAATTTTGGAAATCATAAAACATATCAAATTGTCAATCATAAGGTCTAAATAAAAAATTATAAAATCTTAAGAAAAGAATTCTACTTCATTTAAAATAATTTTGATATCGAAAAATATGTAAATCAGTAATATACCATTTGATGGCACAATATTATCGATGAAACAAGTTAATGTCGATCCATATCTAACATTGACGGCAATGCACACACTATAGCTCATCTAATTCCACTAAAATGAAAATGAAAAAAGCAACGAAAAAAGTTCGTCGTCAAATGCTTTTCACGTATAAAAAAGGTAAATCAGAAGGCAACTTTACTTTGACATTCCTTTTGAGTCACCATCAATGTTGCACTCATTGTCACTTTGTACATTGATGTAACAAGACTTATTCTTCTCAGTCATTATTAGGTGCCAAGTCCACCTTGGCTCTTGTCCACATCATCTCCCAGTGACATATTAGATTTAATTTATCTCCTAATGGCTTATATTTATTTATTTATTGTTTAGATTTAGCTTTAGTCAGTTTTGTTTCTTATTTTTTGAATTGTATTGAATCGAACCAATCATTTACAATTCTTTTCATTTCTGATCATATGCATGAACCTCATTGTTTCACATGTATATCATATATATTGAATGATATGAATCATAATCATACGACTCTCAGGCCTATACCAAGAAGAGTATCATAGTTATATCATGTATAATAATTCAATGATACATTATGTACGATTAAAGTGTTATGCAAGTGATTTATAGAATCGATATCAAGTATCAGTTGGACCAAAAATCCTAATATCGATCATATCAAATTAGTAGGATAAACAAGCTTAGCCTTGAAAAATGCTAAATTCAAAGTGAAAAATAAATAAGAAAAAAAATTGTTTGGTGTCACATAATAAAAAAGTATAGAAGCTAAGAATTTGTGTGTTATTATTATATAATCATAATATACGACTAAAATATAAAAAATACAAAATTTAATTATCTGCACGTTTACCAATATTTATAATTGTAGTCCAGTGTATAAATATCTATTATCAGCACCAATGAGTTTTTAATATGTAATATAATAAATACCATAATACACGTAAAATGTTGTTTAATATTCAATCATTGCTGCAATGATACTATTAATATGGATATTAAATAATATCAATAAGCTTGCACCATATCTTTTGTATTGGTACATGAAAGCGTACTAAATTAATAATACCTAATACTCAATATTGTATTATTTAACAAGTAATGGTGAGGGAAATTTATATTTAATAAATACTACTTACAACAATTGAATGTTTCGACACATTGTAGCATTCTATATATACAATGAGTATTTAATTCGTGTCCAATTATAGTGCTGCAACATCATACATGGAAAAATTATATTCCCATTTTCTTATTACCTTAGTTTACAAAATTAAGATACAACTGTCTGCTATATTACTGCACTACTTTGGCACTTTAAACTGTTTTTACCTTGTTGTTTGATCTGGACATGTGTGTCCTGATAAATCTCATGTTTGCAATCAAGATATCCCATTAATCTCTATCAATTGCAAATAAAATATCCCTTTCATCTCTCTCAATTGCAATTCTTGTACTCTCCATCAGTCACATTCAACTTCTAAGTAGAATATCACCGATGCAGTAACAAAACACTAATCCATATTTCTACTTCTTCTTCCTTCCAATTCATTCTCTCTTGTCCATCCAAGAAAATTATCATAATCAACAAAAATCAATTGTCGCACTGAAAATTGAATGGTTATTACCCAATTCGCTTGAGGTTTATCTTGTTCCAAACTTCTCCCAACCGTTCCATACATATTCTGCTTGCTGTTCAATTTCTTAGTATGTAATGCATTGGGTTCTGCTTGATGGACATAACTTGTCCAATTCAGAGCTGGATCGGCCAAATTTGAAAGCTATTGTTGTAATGGAAATGAACATATAGGAAAATAAATAATTGTCCAGGAAATAGTAAGATATCATGCTGAATTGAGATAAAATTCAAATAATCAGATAGTTATTAAGATGATAATCCATCACCTTAATTGCAGGCATCAACACAAAAGCTCATTGTTTTACTAGTGTAATTAAGATAACAAAACAGGCAAGTTCCACAAGATGTAATAAAGTACCATAATGCAAGGACCAAGAAACCTTCAAAAATATCATACAATTGAAAAAAATGGAAAGATCAGTAACTTGAATTTATAATTTAAAAGTCATTATTTTGTCATTTTCCTCCATGTTCTCCATGTGCACAGTGTGTTCGCTTCGCTTCGATAAGACAAAATATGCAATGACAGGGATCGAGGTTTCCCATCTTAAACTTTTCTCCTCCCTTCACCTGCTGCCATCATCTATCATTCTCCCTGTTGCTCCCTTCCACTCCTCATTTCATCCCAACCAAGGTTTAAAATTTCGACCGTATCGAGATTTCGGTTCGCGATCAGAACAATACAGTTTCAATATCGTATTGCAGCGTATCGATGAATTTCGATAATTTTTAAATATAAAATATATAAATTAAAAATGAAAAATAAAAAATGATTAAAAAATACTTAAAATTAATTATAATAATAAAATTAATTTAATTAATTTCAATTAAATAGGATTAAAAAATAAAATAAATTTTAATAATAATAAAATTATTATTTATAATATATAGATTAATAAAATAAATTTTAATTGATTTTATTTAACCAATAGTTAAACTAGAGTTTGGAAAGTAAATTGAATCCATTCACTCGTCGTCGTCCCCGCGGTTGCACGGAGGCCGCGTGCACCACTGACAGCCTCCGCGGCCCGAGTGAGCAGCCCGCGACCGCTTGCTGCAGCCGCACGCGGTTGCCGTGGCCTCACGCGAGGCCGCCGTCCCACCACCGTCGTTCCTGCATCTCGTGGGCGTGCCGGTATCGGTGCCACGTCAGACCGAGAAAAACCACCCGTTTCGTCCGAAACGAGTCGGTATTTCAAACCATGATCCCAACTACCTACATTAGACACCAGCTTGGGTTCTTCCATCTTGGGTTCCTGACATTGTATTGTGGGCAGGAAAGTAGCAGCGCACCACAGTGTGCTCTTGCCGAGTACCATGTGATTGAGTTGACAGGTTGTGCAAAGTGACATCTGTAGATGGCAATTGTAGACAGGGAGATAGGGACTGAGAAGGTGGCATCATCAGTGAGCACGAAAGGAAGCTGGTAGTCAAGAGGGCATGTGGCCATACCCCTTGTCATTATAGGGCAGTGGTCATAGTTATTTTCCCCGCGGAAGTAGTGCATCTCTTTACCTTTCTTCTTCTGGTTTCAATATTTGAAGTATTTGTCACAACAAAAGAATAAAAGGATTATAAGGATTAAACAAGAGCGTGAATTTGTAGTGGATGGTGGGGATTTCCTTTGAAGGGGCCACAATGACAATGCCTATGCCCCCATAATCACATCTAACAATGAGATTGAATAGAGCTGCAGTCATTGATGGCACCCAAATCAGACCCATAATGACCATGATAAATCGCTCCACTAGTTTAACTTCACTTCCAGTTTGAGATTGCACCAAACATAAAGCAGAAGAGACTAGATAATTAGGCAAGAGATGGACTCATGGGCGAAATGTGAATGATGCTCATGGTGAGGTTGTTGTGGTCTTGGGAGATCCCAGAAGGGGATAGGAGAGGAAGAAGGTGGCAACGACAATATATGCCACCTAGAGGTAGCAGACGATGAAGCTTTGCCACTGTTGATGGCACAGTATGCAAAGGAGTGGTCAGCCCCATGGCACATGTATATTAGTTAGTAACTGGCACTCAAATTGACTGTAAGAATTTTCTCAGGAGCTGTACAGTAATGACAAAGATCGCAAATATTGAATTGGTCTGGAAATAAAAATCGGAAGGGAAGGAACTTATATCTTAATCGTGGGAAGATGAAAGATCATCTGACAATGAAGACACAATGAAAATGAGGAATTTGAATTTATTTATTATGGACAGGAAAGAGCAATGATTTGGAAACCAAACCAAGATCAAATTGGTAATGCTATCAGGTTGATAGTTCAAATAGTCAAATCGGTTGAACCAATCAACTCAATAATGATGTAATATATATAGTTTGTACCTTCCCATTGTATATATATTTAATAAACATATTAAAAATAATTGACCGTTCAAAAGGTCAACTCAGAAATTGGCATTAAAAAATAAATTATACTTCTATTTGTTATAACTATTTTAAGAATTTAATAAAAATATCAGAAATCAATGAAAAAGATTTTAAAATTATAGATATTTATCTACTTCCATTTTTATTTCAGTCATGCACTTAATTTTGGAAATAATAATTGCTGGGAGTAAGAAGATGATTTTTTGGATTCTTTTCCTGTTTATCTTTTCAACTTTATTAGAATTCAAATAAGCTTTTCTGTAATCTAGGATGCAATCTTAGGTAGAACATTGCCCTTCCAAGATTCCTAGTTGGTCAGGCACAAACCAACTTAAGAATAGTTAGTCAGAATTGGATCAAAATCTTCATTGGGGTTAGCATATTTGAATCTAGATTTAGTACCTCCACAACCCATATAGCTAGGTATATTTATGCTCATCGCATACATATTTAAACTTTTTGACTGTGTAGTCCATGGTACACACTGTTTAGAGAAGTTGATAACATATGATGATTGTATAAAGGAATTAACATTCTCCTGCTGAATAGTTTGGATGGTGGATGTGAGTATATGTTGTCAGCATTTGTTCTAATGACCATGATTGTTCACATTTTGTTATACACTAAATATTTAAAAAAAATATGTTTGAAATTTGGGATGTAATAGGTATATTAACATATTTATCATGCTATTAATCTATACATATGACATTTTATGGTTTTCACTTGTATTTAATTGGTTTGTTATCCGCCAATACACAGGCAGCTAGTTAATCCTTGAAATTCCTACATAACATATTTGCCATCAAATCATTTATGTTGCTAGAGTTATAAAATACTAGGTAACATTGAATAAAAATTATATATATCCAAATATAAATTATTCTGAAATCATACCCACATAAAACATGTCAAAGGCAAGAAGCGAAAGTCCATTGGTTTACTAGGATATGACTGAGAACAGGCAGAATCCAGATAGTTTGCTAAACAAAAAACAAAGGCAAGATATTTGAGTATGAAACATAAGAATGGACATACGAATTGCAAGTGTTTTGTACATCCTGTGTCGATAGGCTTGATGATGCATTTTGAGTTGCAGCCTGATACCTTTGTACCATGCTACCAAGTTGACTAACCTGCCCAGCGAGATGTCAAAAATTAACTTGAACAAGTTAAAATAGATGACAAGCATAAAAAAATTCAGGTTTAGATTAAAGATAAATGGTAACCTATATACCTGAGGAACAATAACCCTTCGAGGAATGAGCTCTTCATGGCGCCTGGCACAGAACTCCCATGAAGATATCTAATCAAAGAATATAAATGGAATCATCCAGGAAATATTTTAGCAGTGTCTAGTTGAACAAACAGTACTACAATTGTTTACAAATATTCACCTTTAGGTCAGGATTAAAAACAATTCGTAGTTGTCCATCACGCACTACACGTAGTTGTTCAAAGACACTCTCCTGAGTTGCCTTGGCATAATCCAACACAATTTGACCTGAAGCATTATACTCATGTGGCATATCAACATACAAAAGTTCCTCTAAGGTGCCGCTAGCATACTTTATCTGGAAGAGCCTTGGTAAAACCTCAACTGTAGTTTCTGCAAATCATATATATAAAGCAGTAAGCACGAGCCTTAAACTAGCAATTCAAGAAGACATTCTGATGACATCCAGAACAGCCAACATCAAAATCCAAAACAGAACATCTAACTTACCAAATCCACGTCCTGGCTTATGCTTACATATCTCGCAATGCCAAACATCCTACAGATCTCAGTCAACAAAGCTTGTTAAAGAACAATAAAATGATTAAAAAACTGAAGACCTTCATGCTATAAAAATTTATACTCAGAATAACCATATGATCAATCATTAAACAGAAAGCTATTAGTGAACATATATAAAGAAGAAATCAACTAGTAAAAAAAACAAATTACATATACTAATACAGCCTAATTACCTGTGGGAAAACACCAGTAGTTTGACGACCAGTTCCATAAAGAGAGACGCACCAACGCTTCTTCGCATCAGGAGCAAAGAACTCGGCTATAAATTTTCTCCAAAACTCAATGTTGTTGTCCTGCATTACAGTTAGGACGTAAATCATATTGACACAAGGGTCTAAACTTTAGGTTGCTGAGCGAGGAGTAAACACATTTGAAGCACTGCAACGTGAGGAGGGAAAAGGAACAAGGACATGGTAGGTTCACAAAGGTTATGGCAAACAAAAGTTAAGCTTACGTGTGGTCGATGCTGCTGATGGTACATGAACTGGGTTAGTCTCCGAGCACACATCCCTGGCTCATACATTGTTGGTTTTGCAGTTCTAATTGGAAGATTCTGCTGGAGAAGCTGCTGTTGCAATTGACTTCGTTGCTGAGGAAGATTCTTAACAATTTGTTGTTGATGTTGCTGTTGCTGTTGTTGTTGTGGCCGCTGCTGTTGTGGCTGTTGCTGTTGCTGTTGCTGTTGCTGCAACTGTAAAATCCTTTGTTGCTGCAAGTAATTCATTTGTGCAGCTGCTGCAGCAGCAGCAATCTGAGGGTTCTGCCTTGATAGCTGCAAAATCTGCTGCTGCTGCTGCTGCTGCTTTTGTTGCAGAAACATTGATGTATCTGAATGTTGATTTTCCATTTTAACAGTGCCTAAGCTTCTCAAGGATTGTAATTGTTGCGGCTCCATTTTTACTGCACCAATGCCACATAATGTCTGCAATTGTTGTGATGGCCCAATCTGATTATTAGGTTCCATTTGCGGCTCCAACTTAACAGGCCCCATCTGTGGCTCCATCTTAACAGGCACCATGTGCCCCACATTACTCAATCCTCCCCTAAGAAGCTGCTGCTGATTTTGAGGAAGAGATATCTGCTGCTGGAAATTCTGCATTGCATCCATTTTAGTCTGCGGTTGATTTGCAGCAAGTTGGTTGGTTGAAGGGTTCTGGAAACATTGTTGTTGTCCCTGTCCTTGACCTGACGAAGATGTGAATGGCATAGGATTAAGCTCGGCAGAGCCAACTGTATCAACAGCACCAAATCCAGCACGCTGCTGGAGACTCATTGGTGCTGAAGAAAGTCCACCAATAGGCCCTCCATTCCCGAATGAATTGCTAAGAGGTGGGATATTTGTTACATTACCAAGCAAGCTGTTACTGTTTAACTGGGTCCGAGGGGAGGCCAGAGAAGAGAAAGGGGGTTGAGAAGGGACTGAAGCTGACTGGGATCCTCCAAGCAAGCCAGAATTTGATCGGAGAAGGGAGGGGTTAACAGACTGAGCCCCGCCAATGGAATTCGAAGACCCTGGTGGCACCATGGTTTAAGATGCCGAACGGAGCCTTAGCAATGATGCTTAAATCAGGACGATTCTACAGATTTCACACTGGAGATGGGTAAACGATGAAGGAGAGGAAACAACCTTCGCTTCAAACATATGGCAAGACGAGAACTTCCAAGTGGTGGAAGAACCAAGGTAAATGGATTAGTCCATTCAACTAACTCTCGAACAAGCGAATCTTATACAAAGAAATCTAATCTAAAATCCACCAAATCTTTCCTCGCTATCCAAGCCAAAAATAGCAACCCGAAAGGAAGAGAAACCAGTGCTTATCCAAATGCCCAGAGAAAAAAAAATTCAAACCAACATGGAAACAAGGCTAGATCTTTCTTCAGGAATGAAAACTAAGGATCACCAAAGCACCTAAAATATCTGATCTTTCCTCAACTGCAACTTCCCTCACGCAAATCTTTCCCACTTCGCCGGCTGCAACCTGCAGTCGGACCGCAACACCGACTCCGACAACGAAGACATCGCAACGCCAGTCCAGAAAGTGACACCTCCACGCAGTTGAACCAAAAAGGAGCCACCTTTTTCAATGATCCGAAGAGAAAAAAAAAAAAAGGAAGAGCGAGAAACAACGAGGATGTCGTGCGAGGAACCGAGACGAAGTTACAGAGTTCCGAATCCCTTACCGAACAAGATTGAAGGGAAAGTCTCCAGCTTTTCCCACCTCGTCTTGCGTCTACTTCTAGACTTTAGGGTTTGTCTTAAATGCGATTATAAACGCTCCGTCCGGTTTCGAGGGAGAGGAACGGAGAGAGAGAGAGAGAGAGAGGAGGAAGGATCGGCTCGTGTTACAGCGGACGTCAGAGGTCTCTTGGATTCGATTAATCCTCCCTCAGCACCGTCTTCGCTTCCTTCTGTTATCTTCCTGCTTCTTCCTTTCCTCACCATGTGTTAGTCAACAGCTGCAGCCGCTTCTTGTCGCGTGAATGGCATGCCATGTTATGGCCATGGCCATGTCCATGGCCATCATCATCCGATCAAACCACGTATCATGAGGAGCCACGCATATGTGCCGTATTGCGGTAGGGGAACGGCCGTCCGCACTCTGCCGGGTTCGCAAACTGATTCGATGGGCTCGCTTCCAAGAGCTTCGACGGTGAGGAACACAGTCGCATAGATATTAAATGCGGGCGCGTGCACGGGGTAATACGACGCCAAGTGTTCCACTATTTGATTAGAGAATATTTCAATCTGACCTAAAAATTTGTTGAAATTTTCATTTCGTCTCTCAGTCTAAACAAATATCATTCGCACCCTGAATGTTTTGAATCAGTTTCACTTTACCCCTTTAAGGATAATTTGCAAGCAAGAAATTGAGGGCCTTTTTTGCAAAGAATTTTCAGCCAAATTTTTGTTTTTTTTCTAAAATCAAATGCACGAGGTTTTCTTTGTTTATCTACCATAAAAGAAATAATAAACTTAGAAAATACAATTATATCAATCGTGTATAAATAGACAAATAAAAAGGTGATATGACGAAATAAAAGACGATGAGACTATAAATTTAAGGTCTAAACTAAAATGATATTGATAAAATCATAAATGATGAGAGGGAGATAAATTGCATATAGTTTTTAATTATAGTACGAGTGATCAGTGCGACGGAGAATGAAGTATTTCAGTTGATATTTTCATTCAACAACAAAAATTGATCCTTACTTAATAGTGTAAATCTATATCGTCCTAATCAATTTATCATCCCGTGAAGATAAAAATAGAAATAATGGACATGAGATGATGAAAAAACAAGTGTAGGATTAAAAATTTAATGATATCAATTAAATAATTCAAAAAAAAAACGAGAAGCTCATGAATTGCGAAGAACAACATGCAAATGCTAATGAAAATTTTACATGAAATCAACTAAGACAGATGACAAAGTAAAGAGCAATGAATATAATCATACATTAATCTGGTAATAAAATTGATAATATTCACCTTTGACGTCTCTCGCAGTCGACTCTATGATTATTATAAAGGAGTAAATTATGATCGGCATTTGTCGTATCGATGTCTGGCACAATGAAGGGTTCAACATTTCGATTGATATTTCCATCTAGCAACGATGATCAATCTGTATCATCTAATTAGTGTTAATTAGATGACATCGATTTCCATCCTACTTTGAAATTTGACATGGAATCACAAATTCTATTTCTAATATTTTAACAAGGTAAATAAAAATATGGCCCCAAACTAACATAATTTTAGATTAAATCAGGGGGCAAAGGGATTATTTGTTCTCTTTTAAATTCGCGTGTCCTTCTCGCCGTCAATAAACTTTCGACGACGTTAGCTCTTTCCGTGAGGTGACGTCAGGGTAAAAAGACTACGACATTTATTATTCTTTATTGGTCAATTATAATTTATTTATATCGTAATTTTGGAAATTACACGTCGGTTTTGGTTAGCGATGAGTCGATGAAGATGTTCTATGTTAAAGGAAAGTTTTGTTACAGATAATGTGTTAGTAAATATGATATAGAATTTATATAAAAAATAATTATCATTATATCAAAATTAATGATCATTCATAATTTATTATGGAATCAAAATTAAAAGACCGTTAAATTTATTATTTTAATTTTTTATATAAAGAGGAAAACTTTCATTTTACCATAAAATTTTATTTATTTTTATTAGAGTTAATAAGGTATTTGTTCGAAAAAGAGGATTAATAATATAAATAAATAAATGATTAGTCAACGTAAACTTATATATATATAGAAAATTTCTTGATGCCGTCGTCGCCTGAGGCCGGGCGCGATCGGCGCAACTTCGTCGGCGGTTCGGCGGGGCTCGGTTTGGTCGATGCGCCCGTCAAAATACCGGCCGAAGCGGCCAAACTGGCCGGCGATGCGCGACCGCTGCGCGCGATCGGCCGGATTCAGCGGAATCACACGTGGTCGGCATCGACTCGGTCCATCGCGGTCCGACGGAATCAACCGATCGCGGCCGAAATCGGCCGCCTAGTTATGGCGGTCGATTTGCCGTGATCGCCCGGCAAACGTCCAGTATACGAGACGGGCCGCGGCGTCGATCCATCCGGCGATCGGATTTCAATCGCAATTACTCGATCGTGATCGGCGGTGGTCGTGCCAGCATCGCGGCCGCGATCGTTCGGTTGGTTTGCATGGATTCGATAGCTAATCGCCCGAGTCCGAGCCGTCGGATGACGGCCGAGTCGGACGTCGATCGTGCCCAATCCAGTGGCCGGATGGCGCGACGGTGGTGTTACGTGGAGCGCACGGGCGTGTGGCGTGTGTATATATATATATATATATATATATATATATATATAGTTCGATCTGCTGCGCACCGGCGTCGATCGTCCGCGATCGCCACGACCGCAGATTCTGCGTCGTCGTCATGCCGCCGTCAACCACCTCGCCGCCGGACTGGCGCGATCGACACGCACCTCGTCGGGCTCGGGCGGCGCCGGATTCCGACCGCGATTTGATCGGAATCGCGATTTCGCGATCGATGGTTTCCGACTCGCCTCGCCCCGGCCGGCGAGTGCGCGTCGATCGTGCAGGTCCAGCGGTCGGACTAGCGACGGCGGCCGGCGGCAGCGATGGTGGAGTCGGCGTGTCACGGACAATTGACACATGTAATCAATATATATATATATATATATATATATATATATATATATATATATATATATATATATATATATATATATATATATATATATATATATATAATCTTAAGAGTTTGTTTTTATATGACTTGTGCGCAACGAAAAGAAATACACAATAACCATGTGTCCGACACTGCTCACACACATCGACAAGAGGCCGAATTTCGACCACGATCCGATCGAAATATAACAACGGTTCGATTGAAATCCGATCAGAATCCAATTGCAATCCGGTCAGAATCCAATCGCAATCCGATCGGACTCCGATGTCGACTAGATCGTGACCGGATTTCGATCGGAATCCGATCAACCATCGGTGAATCGATGTCCACAGCGGGTGAAATTGCATACGAAGAAAATACTATATATTTTTTATTACTGTGCAATCGTAATTGATCAGACAATGAAAAAAACATCGCGCACGAGTTGCACATATGAAGACGCTCAAAATAACAAATTCGTCACTTGAGCACCTGCCCATGCACATCGGCGTGCGTGAGGGTAAGTATCCACGTGCCATGGTTGCGTAGATCGTTCCATGTAAGCGCCTGTCCTCACGTGTGCAAGTCGACGTGCATGAGCAGACGCCCAAGTATATACATATATATATATTTTTATACGCTGGGGCGCAGTGCGCGCCCAGCGTCAGCAAGGTGAACAGTCGCTGGACGGCCTCTGATCTTGACCAAAGGATAACAAAGGATCCCCGTTCTGTTTAATTAGTTTATCGTATTAAGTAGAAATATAGCTGCCGAAAAGATATATATGTTAACTGGAAGAAAAGAACAATTGGTGGCATTCAAATTCATAATGTGAGACAAATATTGAAGTAGTCATCTACTAATTGATCGATAAAAAGAATTCAAATTCTCCATTAAGACAATCCATTCTCCACTGAGGTTTCGACTCTAAGAATCAGAGTAAATTCAGTGTAACCGAATGAGTAAGCATAGATGATGTATTTAGTTTTTGAAAATCTGAAGCAACGAGGGCCCTATACCTGCTGCCACGAACCTGGTCGATGTTCGACAGGAGAAGTGTGACTCTGTCCGTGAGCAGGAGTTGTTTCTTGCCTGTAATGGCCCCCCGTATCCAGCTGCTTGCTTGTGTTCTTCGTCGAAACCTGAATTTTTACACCTCTTCCATGTCGATCCCTGGTGCGTACTACTCTCTGTTATAGCCAGGAGGAATGCCATGAGGAATTCCTGTGATATTGAGAAGTAAACTTGCCATGAGTTGCTCGATTCAATTCTTGTCGATTCGAAGGCATTGGATCTCTCCATTCTCCCTGATAATGCTCCATCTTGTTCATAGTTTCTCTCTTCTCCTCGGCCAGTATCTTTCCACTCTCCTGGATGAACGTAGTCTCTACCTCCATCTTGTGCATAATTTCTCTGTTCAACTCGGCGAATGTCTCTCCTTTCTCCTGGATGAACATAGTCTCCTCCTCCCTGACGTCCATGCCCTCTTCCATCATGAGTTCCTCTGTTCTCCATGCCTGAAATCTTGCTGCCCGAATGACATATTTCCTTGTGGAGGGGGCTTGAATTCTTGGTCCCCCTTGCCTGCCATATTGAATTGGCGGTCGCCTCGGAGTAATTGCGCCATTTTCATACTCGTCGCCTGAAATGTTTAGACAAGAAAACAAACATTCAGCGAACAAAAAGATTAAATTAAATCTCTTCAAAAGACATGTAAAAACAAAAGCTAGATCAATAATTCCTCCTCCAAAGCTGTCTTGGAAAAGGACACTAGTAATGCACAACTACATACAAACAAGGTATTAAATTTCAATCCGTTCCGTCCGAAACGTCCGATTTTTTTGTTCTGACGTGGAATCGGCACCGATATACGGGCGAGATGTTGGTAAGCAGCAATAGACAGAAGGCAACGACGATGGAAGCAGCAAGGATCGGGAACACGATCGCGTTCGCGCTGCGCGATCGCATTCCCGAAGCACGATTGCATTCCCGGAATGCGATCACGCTCACGCTTCGGAAATGCAATCACGTTCTCGATCGAGCTCCGGAAAAACGATCACGTTCTAGGAGTGCGATTGCTTGTGGGTTCGGGATCACGTTCGCAATCGTTGCAGAATCGCGCTATCGCGTTCGCGATCACACTGCGAAAATGCACGATCGCAAATGCGATTGTAAAATGAATTAATATATAAATTATAATATAATTATAATTAAATAAATTATATATATAATTAAACTGTAAAATTTAATTAAATAAATTATTAATTAATTTATATAATTATATAAATTTATATTTTGTTTAAAAATATAAAAATAAAAGATATTTTAATTAAAATTCTAAATTCGAATTTATAATTTATTTAAAATTAAATCCTAATTTGAAAAAAAAAATAATTAAAATTTAAAAAAAAATGAAATAATTTTAGAATTTTCTAAGGAAACCATTTTAAAAAAAATTGAAATATACTTAAACAATAAACACTTAAAATCAAACGAATAATAAACATTTTAAATAATTAAATATTAATATTTAAAAGATAAAAAAATATCGAAATAGTATCGAAACGGACGATACGATACCAAAACTATATCGTTCCGATTACAAACCGAAACTTCAATACGGATCGAAATTTTAAACGAGTTAAGCAGTGCACCTCCATATTCCTTATTCACAGGATCAATGTATGAATCAGGTAAAACAAAAAAGACGCCAGGCAAAGCAAACCTGAATTGACAAATGTAAGAGTAAGACAAAAAAAAAAAAAAAAGTGTTAGAATTTGGAACTATCTCATAATCCATTTGCAAAAGTAAATCATATTTGAAAAAAGCAGATAAAGATTACCATGAAAATTTTCAGACATTTCCTCAGTCATTACAGCTTGAAATCCATGATAAGTTGTGGTGCTTAACGCATACATCCTCTTCTTAGCTTCCTCCACACTGACCAATTGGCCTATTAATCAGGTTGCTCGTTTAATTTCTGACACGACAAACTTCAATATGCAACAAACAAAAGAAAATGACAAAGTAAATGGTGCTTCTAAAGCATGGCAAAATAGAAGAGCGGTATACGGGCAGATTAGTATGTTGCAAGCACGGTTTTACCTGTTTATATATGGCATAAGCATCAAAGCAATCTATCGCTAGTCGAGAATACAAAATCCCCTTAAAATTAATCAGCAGATGCACGTCAAATAAAGAATAATGAACAAACATATTAAATAACACGAACAATGAACTGGAAATTCATGAGTTCTAATTAAAAACTAGGTCAAAGAGTACTGCAATTTGTTTTTGAAGGGTTATCTGTTCGTGAAATATGAACTGTTAAAGCATTTCATCGAAATGAGTACCTTATGCAATTATTAGGAATCAATTGGAAAATGAAGGGCCTCGAAACCAAAGTTGAAGAATTGTCCTCCAGTTTATCCCGCTGATCTCACATCACAACATGTTTTCTTTCAAACAATATAACATGATCATCAGACCTCTTATGGAGGAGAGGAGAGTCCGGGTACCTGCCGACAACCTTCGCCAAGGTCCGGATGTAAGTTTAAATCATCTCCTCGCGCGAGGTAGCAGGGTCCTTGGGGAAATCCATGGCGATGAGCCAATGATTATAATCGCAGCCCTCGAAGAGGATGTCGTCCGGTCCCAACTTCTTCTCCTCTTCTCCATAGTCTCTGCGGTCGAAGGTAAGGAATTGAGTCCGCGCATGGGGACGGAGAGGAATACTCGCGAAGAGGGGCGAGGACGCAGAGGTGGAGGGAGAGGGATTGAGACGAAGAGGAGAAGGAGAGGAAATCTCCGGGAAGGGGCTACGAGATTTGAGGAGCGAGGAAGAGAGGGCGGCGGCTCGACGGAGTCGGAGGAGTGGGAGCGCCACGGCGAGCTCTTGCAGTAGGGTTTGGTTTGTAGGCATGCTGTTTAACGGATTGGTTCGGTTCGATCCAGAATCGAATCGGAATCTATCTATTAAATTCGAAATCGAAATCGATTCAAATGAGTTGATTTTAAAATCAAATTCGGAATCGATCCAACATATTAGATGAATTTAAAAATTCAAATTTAAGAAAGTTGATCTGAAATTATTTCGGAATCAGAATCGATTCGAAATCAAAATCGGTTCGAAATTGATTCGGACCGATTCCAATGCCGACAAATTCAGAATTGATAAGAATTAAATCAAAATCAAAATCAAAATAGGAATAGAGGAATTGATAAACATATCTAAGAGTTTGGGAAGGGAAATGAAAAGAAATAGAATTGATTGGATTTTCTTTTTTTCTAAAAAATAACTGGATTTTTTTGTATAAACAGAAAATTTTCTTTAGTCGATAAAAGTAATAAATATTGCAATCGTACTCAATTTTTCTCTCTTGAGAGTTTTTTTTTTTTTTTTTTTTTTTTTTTTTGTTTTGAAGGTGTTGATGATCTGAAGCTCCAAGATCGAAAATAAGAAGAAGGAAAAGTTAGAAGTTTTTTTTGTCGTTAACTATGAATTTCCCAATTATAGCGACGCCGATCAAGTCATGGGCTTCTCCAGCAGAGCAGAGAGGTACCACTCGTTCTTTTCCGGCCCGCGGTCGCGCTTCCGGCCGGTCACCCACCGGAGCTCGTTGAACCCGATCCGGGAGATCATCGGCACGTACGTGGCGTTGAGCTGATCGCCGGTGCAGAAGAAGTGGTCGAGCCAAAAGAGGCCGCCGGGGCGCAGCACCCGGTAGATGTCGAAGAGCGCGAACTCGAGGACGGCGTCGGGGATCCAGTTGCTGAGGACGTGCATGGAGTGGACGATGTCGAGGGTGCGGTCGTAGAACGGCAGGCGGTGCGCCACTGTGAGGTGGAGCGCCACCAGCCCCCGGGCGGCGATGAAGCTGTTGAACGGACCGTCGAAGTCCATGGTGGTCGACACCACGGTGACGCCCCGCTCCCTCATCCTCGCCGCGAATGTCCCGCTCCCCCCGCCGATGTCCAGCCCCACCCGCACCGTCCCCTCAGGCCGCGCCGCCAGCACCGCGTCCATCCCAAAGTCCAGCCCCTGGCCGTCCGCCAGCCACCGGGATTTCTCCCTCCCTTCCAGGTCGAAGCAATCGTTGCAGTCGGCGTTCGAGCCCTTCATCCGCCCCCTCTGCACCAGGCACGAGTAGTTCTTGCAGGTGTAGGCGTCCCACACCGCGCTGGTGTCCGCCGGCGTCGTCCATAGGCTCTCCGGCAGCGCCGTCGGCTCCACGTACCTGCAATGGCGGACACAGGATTAATGGGGATAAAATAGTAATGATTTTAGGGAAATTGATAGAACGTACCCCTTCGGCGACGGAGGGTGGCAGCGCCGCCGCGGCAGCGGCTCGCAGCCCTTCAGCATCAGGCGCTGCGCGAAGGCGGCGTCGGAGGGGCACTCCTTCCCCACCTCGTACGTCATGTACTGCGTCAGCTCCTCTCGGAATCGCCGGCACGCAGAACCCATCGCCGGGAACAGCGCGTCAGTGCCGAGGTTTCCGCTACGGCCCAGAGGAAGCTTATGAGGACCCGCGGCCAGCTTCAGCTCCTCCGGCCAATCCTCCTCCTCCTCCTCCTCCTCCTCCCTCCTCCGATCTCCGCGCCGTTGGCCGAGCTCACCGAGGAGGGTCTCGAGGAGGTCACTCGCGGCGGCGAGCCGCTTCTGGAGCTGCACCAGCTCGACTTGGCTATCCGCGAGCTTCCGCTGCGTCGCGTTGAGCTCCCGGAACAGAGCGCCGGAGTCGCCGTCGAGAAGGCGGGCGGCTCCTCCGCCGGAGCAGAGGTAGACGGTGACCAGATTGGTCGACACGACGAGAAGCAGGATCTTGAGCTTGGATCCAAAGTTGACCGAAAGCCGCTTCTTCGTCTCCTCCTCGCTTCCCATTCTCGGAACCCTGCAACGGTCCGCAAAGAGATCGCCGGAGTAAATATATATGTAAAATTAAAACAAAAAGCTCTGTTCGCTTCGGGTATAATTAATGCTCGTTCGTGATCTGCCACCGCTCGAGCCTAATTACGAACCTAACGCCTTGACTTTTGCAGTCGACATGCGCAATCGATCGAGGATTCGGTGCGCGAGGAAGTCGAATCCGGCATTAAGTTGCTGCCTAACTGAAATAAAACTGACGCGAAGACCCTTTGTACGAATTCAGCTCCGTTTAACCCTTATGTGTTCGCAATTAAACGAATAATTCTCTCTGATCGTGATTGGGGAATCAATTAAGTCGACTTTTTGATGGATGTCGAGAGGAATGGGCGTTGAGTCTGGAAGTGTAGCTTTGCGGCCAAACTGGCGGATTTATGCAGTGGGAACGCGCCTAACTAGTTGGGGTATGATGGGCATGCCGGATCTAGGGATGGATTCATGGTGGACCAAACAATACCTGAACGATATCTGTCTTTTTCTCTCTCTCTCTTTTTTTTTTTTTTTTTTTTTTTTTGTTTGAATGAAAATAAGGAAGGATTTGAAAACCAACAATTAGCATCCGATGGAATACTGTTTTTTTTTTCTTTCCAGTTTAAATTATTAACGCTCTTCCGAGACTCATGTTTTCCATTTTTAGTTAAAAAAGGAAAGTGTATTTCCAAATATTCCTTTCCTGCCATCGTGACGTGTTTAAATTTACTTAGTTAAATATTTATTGTTTAATGGGAAAAAAGAAAGAATTCCATTGCCGGGATTTGAACCCGGGTCGCCTGGGTGAAAGCCAGGTATCCTAACCGGACTAGACGACAATGGATTTCCGAGTTGTATAGTTCGTTTATTTTATTTAACTAAAGTAATAACAATTCGTTTCAGTAATATAAGGCAGAGATTATTTTATTACAGATATAAAAATTAAAATGCCCTCACGCAGGTTCGAACTACGGGCCTTCAGTTTACAAGACTGACGCTCTACCACTGAGCTATAAGGGCACTTGTCTGCAACAGCGTCACAATTTAAAATCCAATATATAAACTCAGTTCAAACTCCAACCCTGGCTTCCTTTTTAGAATTCCTTCGACAATGCGGATGTAAGATGCTGAACATTCCAAAGTTTAAGAGTAAACGGTATGGCACCCACAAGCTGTTCAATTCAGCGAGATCAATAGATTTCACTATCATCGAACAAAATTCTTGGACCTTAACAATGTCTCAGGCAGTATGTAATTCTCGGATGCGAAGGCATCTCCAAGATATAGCTCTAGAAAATGCAGTACAACACCATTAACTACTGCCCAAAGATAAAGTGAATTCCGATCTGACCTTTCCTTCTGTTTTCTGATCAAAGTGGAACTCATAGAGTAATTTTTCTAGTTTGAAGACAATTTTGAGTGGATTGTGCTGGTACTGCCTTCTGAATTAGTATGATGTTAGTCGATATAATAGCATAAAAGGACCATTCCAACTTACTAACCGACTATGTTAGTATGTTGCAAATAATCAGACCTTTCGATTAACAAGGCTTTGGTGTAGCTACATCTTTTTTCTGTCCTTTTCGGCCTCTGAGGGAATGTTTGCGAGCTAGCATTCTTTAAGAGTTCCACTGCTCGGATACGGTCAACCACAGAACATTCATCTAGCTTGTTATTTGCATAGTTCAATGAAATATTCTACCCAATGGAATGGAATTTGGAGATGAGAGCTGCACTTCAGGCTATAGATCATCAAGTTGTAATAGTTTATCCAAAGTATAAGAAGCTACCCAAATGTCTTCCTGCAGGTTTTGTAACTCTCCAGCTACAAACTTGTGGGCTTCACCATCAACCTCCACGATACTGATTCCTGTTTCTTTCTTTATACCCTTCTTCCTCATCAGCTTTCTCACTCTTGTTACATCTGCCCATCTACCTTTGGCAGCGTATACATTCGATAAGAGCACATATACCCCAGTATCATGTGGCTCTAGCTCGAGAAGAGGGTTTAGAATTTCTTGCAGAAGATCTGGATTTCCATGAGCTTTACAAGCACCCAATAAAGCTCCCCAGATATGTACATCTGGCCTCATTGGCATGCTTTGAATAAGTCTGAAAGCCTCGTCGAGTAGCCCTGTTCTTCCGAGCAAATCAACCATGCAACCATAGTGTTCTATCCACGGAAGAAGATTGTAGGACTTAGTCATTAAATTAAACAAATAACGACCTTCTTCTACCAATCCAGAATGAGAGCAAGCACTTAGAATGACTAAGAAGGTCACCTCATTAGGTTTCATGCCAATTCCTACCATCTGCTCAAAATAGCCAAGAGCTTCTCTACCATGCCCATGCATAGCTAGCGCACCGATCACTGCGTTCCACGAAGAAACATTCTTGAAAGGTATTTCACAAAAGGTATTCAATGCGACATCCAGGCATCCACACTTGGCATACATGTCGACCAATGCAGTCCCTAGATGAACATCCCATTTAATGTCATTCCGATTTATATACTCATGCACCCATCTTCCCGAACACAGTGATCCCAAACTCGCACAAGCTGATAGAACACTCGATAAAGTGACATTATCTGGTAACACTCCAGAAGCCTGCATTGAAGCAAACATACAGATTGCTTGCTCGGGCTGCTTGCATTGCACTAAACCACTGATGAAGCTTGTCCACGATACTATGTCTCGCTGGGGAAGCTCATCGAAGATCTGTTTGGCCTCGAATAAACTTTCGCACTTCAAGTACATATCCAGGAGTGCATTTCCAGCGACCAAATTTAACCCACATTCATGCTTCAACACGAGTGCATGTATCATCTTACCCCCGCTCAGGTCTCCAAATCTCCCGCAAGCGACGAGCATGCTAACAAAAGTTGCTGCGTTCGGCTCAACATCCATGGAGGAAAAGAGATGCAACGCCTCTCTGTACAGCCCGCCTTTTACATAGCCGGAGATCAAGCCGGTCCAGGAGACAACATCTCTAAGGGGCATTTCGTCGAACAGAACCCGCGCGTCATCGTACTCCCCGCAAATTGCATAGACATGGACGAGCGCATTCTGGACAAACAGATCGGAGGCGAAGCTGAGTTTAAACGAGGCTCCATGGATCTGCTTGGCTTCGGCGACACCGGAGAACTCGATGCAAGATTTCAGGACGACGGGGAAGGTGTAGTGATCGGGGAAAGTGCCGTCGGCCAGCATGGTCTTGTAGATGGCGACGCCGAGATCGGGGCGGTCGCTCCGGGCGTAGCCGGAGATGAGGGAGTTGAAGAGCAGCGGGAAGCGGTAGCGACGGAGGCGGTGGATGTGATTGATGGCGGCGAAGGCGGCGGGGTGAGGGAGGCAGGCGGGGAGGAGTGCGGCGAGGCCAGCGGCGGCGAACGAGTCGACGGCGAGGCCGGAGGTGAGGAGGAGAGCGTGGATTCGGGGGAAGCAACGGCGAGAAGACCGCGGGCGGCGGAGGAGGCGGAGGAGGGCGGTGTGGAGAGCGTGGCCAGAGTCGACGCTCATAATTTCAAATCCGAGAAAGACGAACGCGTACTTTTGAGTCGGGAAAGATAACTTCCCCGAAGTTTGATTTTTAGTCCCACATTGAAAGACTTCTTAGTACTTAGTCCATCTATAAGCATACGTTCGCTGCGTCTAATAATCTGTTATAAATGAAAGCTATCATACAGTTATCAAAGACACATTGTATGAAAATACACAAAAAAACACAAATTAGTCATCCAGTCGCCACATACTAGTTCTCCCTGTGCTTGGCAATCAACTTCAGATCACAAATGCAACTTTCTGTTAGTGAAAAAATATATATATATACATTCTCACTTTAAGGAAGGAAATCAGTTTTGTCTCAGGACACTTGTACATCAAGTGAGTTTAAGCAAATAGGGGAAGAAAGAAAGGGGTGGAAAAAAAAACTGAACGAGATGGCAACATGAACTGGCGCTGGCAGAGATGAAGATGAATTCCGAGTGGGATCTCCGACTAGTCATTGTTGTGTTATCTGCACATGATATAGAAGCTCATACTTGTTGCCTATCGAAAAAATATTGCATTGGCATCCCTGCTGTAGGTTGTTAGCTTTGACAAAGTCGTTCCACCCAGCCACGAAACCGGTAAATCGGTCGGTCTCGCGGTACATGACAGGCCATAGTCTGAGGCATGAATCGCGAAGAATTACAATTTTAGTTTCAGTTCCTTTTTTGCCTTTTGGTAATTGCAGGCTATGAGGAAGCTCCTGCATTCCAAGAATTCGAGCAAGTAAGCGGTCAGATAAACCGAGAAATGGAAATATAGTTTGTATGGAAGCAAAATGTGTACCAGAAAGGTAAATGAAATGGAAGTACTCAGTAAACATTTATATGATTCACATTGAGCTATTACTAACAAAGGAGGCATTGTAAAAAGGGTGATTTAACACCAAAAAAAAAAAAAATTACTAAAACTTCTTGAGCACTCTTACACATCATGTACAATTATTGACTTTTGAATACTACAAAGAAAAACAAGCTGTTAGTTTCAACAATTAGGATCAGCAACCAGAATTTGTGATTCTAATCCCATTATTGAATTCTTATGTAAGACTCTATATTACTAGTTATAATATGGAGATCTTTTAAATCATTTTCTGTTATCTTGTCTCCCTCTACCTCTCATGCAAACAATGCAACTTATCTAAATATCTATCTATTAGTCAAATTCATTTTAGTTAATAAGCATGTCTACAAATATTTTCAAGAAATTTTGAGGCACAAAAAACTAAAATGAGATGACTCTTGGAGGAACCAAAACTGCAATAGATAATCATGAATGGGATAGTTTCCACCAAGAAGAAAAGATCACTACAAATAGTTACATGGGATAAGAATGTTAGTTGGCACTGGCACTTTTCGACATCCCAGTCCCAAGTCGGGTGTAATAGATAGGGGCAATTATTGAGGGGGGACTGAGATTTTAATTGTCATCTTCCATTTTCGTTTCTTCATCCCTTTCTTCTGAATGAAGCTATGCCAACTTGTGCTAAGATACAGTGCGTTGTAACATGGCATTGGAATGCCAGCATGAGATCCGGAACCTTGGTCAACATGAGCCAAAATTTGCCAGAGTAAAAATAGAACAGTTACAGTTCTGGACTAGCTTACTAAATGCCTAGTTTCATAAAGGTCAACCCAGCATTAATTCTTCTTTCCTCTTCAAGATGATTCACAGAAAAAGGAGAGAGTATTGCAATGAATTTTCAGATATAATTGAAAGTAAAGAAATAGAATATCACCACTCAATATGTTAGTTAACTTACAATGTAGAACTGGTAGTTGGCTGATAAAGTCAAGCTGAAACACGGAGAGCTTAACGAAAAAACACCATCCAAGTCTGTAGGTTTCGCCTCTGCAGATTTAGGATCATGGCTGCTTCCTAGGCAAGAGTCATCCTCTTCCCCATTCACTTCTAGCAGAATATCAGATGCCTTTCCTGTTTTTTTAAGATTATTTATTGCTGCGATTATCATCATTAAACTATAAATCTGAAAAAAAAAAAGACTAGGTAACTAAACCAGTCTAGAATTACCAGTTTGATTAGCTGTCGCAGTCTTATCAGGTATTTCCTGAAGGTTATTATCCGACTGATTTGCTTCAGCAGTCATACAAGGCATATCCTGATGGTTGCCTCCCAAACTATCTAATGATGAAGGAAGTCGCTTTATGTATGAACAGCCTGTTCTACCTGCAGGCAAAGTATTTTGTACTTCTAAGATTGTTCCACTTAGGAAGATCTTGTGTTATGCCACAAGGTCTTGATTTCTCATATATAAATGTAACTAATGTATCACCTTTGCAAAACATTTTACCATTATGGCATTGATGGTTGCTCCTAGAGTGGCTAAGTAGAACTTAGCTGATCTTATAATTAAAGAACCAACATCAATAATTTTAAATTGACAAAAAAAATATTTACTGTTCATATTTGATTAGACAACATTTAAAAAAAAAAAGAAAACATGATCTAGTGGGGACAAACATCTGTTAAAAGATTGTTTGGATTTACAAAAAGAATGCTTGGATTTATCTATAGTTTATGCTTATCCTTAACATTCTATTTCTTTATTTTATTTCCTTCAGATCCTACCAAAATAGGCTTTGCTTTGCATGCATAATTCATACACATTATTTATATTCAATATTAAAATTTAAATTAAATATATCTTAAGTTCTTTTCTTCTTTGACATGAAAAGAACACATACATGTTCCATTCAATCTATTTCTTGATTTCCTTATGAATTGTATGGTTGCGGCATTTTTACATGGCCGAAATTACAAAAAAAACAATTGTACGGAATCAAAAAATTGGATCTATGTCCAACAGTTGATGGTATAAATTTAGCAACACCTTTTCCTCAAGATCTCTTGTGGGAAGATAATGTCCAACTTAGGCTCGTCATTTATGAAAATGGAAAGTCTATTAGAAAATTTTCTAACATTAGCATTCAATTAGTTTGCACTTGTTTATTATTGAATTGGGATCTAGAACAAAATAGTTCTCTGAAAGAGATTCCTGCTTCCTTTATTGGGTTAAAGGGAAATGATCTGATTCAAAATTTCCTGAAAATTGAGTTAGCAAAATCGAGCATCTTCTCTAGACAGGAAAAGATCTTTTAAAAGTAGTTTACTTCCATTTGCTAGAGATTGAAGAATTCCCAAGGGACCAACATATTAGAGCACAATACATTGTTGTAGCACTGCAAATATTTCTCCTTCTATCAACACAATAACTAGTACACTCCTATAGTAATTCCCAGTATAAGGATTAAAAAAGGTTAAAAAAAAAAACTATATGAGCCCATAGACGTCTTTTAAGGATTCCAATAAAGAAATAGAATTGATAATTTGTACTTTTCTCCTTTCAATCATCATTTCAACGTTCAACTTCTCACAAACAATACCAATACTACCTAGTGTCTATGCTATAATGTTATTTCAGTAAATCCCAGCAAACCGGAACGATCATTCAAATATCTACCCCACATCCATTTATGATGATACTCCTAATGGGTCGAAGATCATATCAACAAGTGCTTGATCTTGCAAATAAGGCATATCTTGTCTAGGCAAATTTTTGGAAATGATACCTTTATTCCCATGTCTCCACACCCCCCACAAACCCAACACACACAAGGATCAATAGCATGTCTTCTTCTACCCATAGGCAGTTTTAAAGAATCTTTTTTGCCATGATAGTAAAATATTGTCAATTTCTACCCAAGATCCCAGCAATATCACTCAATTTTTGTCAAAATTGCACAGTAAATGAGCCTCCAGATATAAGCTACTGATACATTTTTTTCTTTAGAGCGTGTTCCCCACCAAGTCATCATGCTTATGAAAGATAGATAAAGAGAATGCAAGTTTACACTGGAAATAATGCATATCTTGAAGACAACTGAAAAAGGAATTAGATAACTAGATATCGATCAAGCATTGGGAACTTACTCTTCTTGTGCACAAGTATTCTGTTAGCCCTTTGATCATTAATATGTTGAATTACAGGTGCAAGAGAATTAACTATTGGAGAACTTTCATGGTTAGGTGAGGCATCTCTAGGCATGTTAACAGTGTCCATGCATCCCATGCTATTACCAGCTACATTGGTATTTGTGGCAGTAACTTGTCCATGAGTTATATCTTCACTTACAATGTGGCATATTCCATCCTCTGTAATAAGAAATTTGCAGACAACCTCTCCAGCTGCAATTGTATTTTTCCCCCCTATACCATTCCCTTTTTCTCCAGCATGATATTCCACGATTATGTTAGTTTTGCATTGTCCATTTTCTATATTATCCTCTACAATGTGGCATACACCATCCTCTGTGAGAAAAAATCTGCGAACAGTCTCATCAGCTGCAATTGCATTCATCACATTGTGTTCATGAAGACGGTCATATTCATTTTCTCCTAGATGATACATCTCAGTTGTGCCAGATGGAAACGAAACATCTACCTCAGGAGTAACAAGGATGACATCCTGGCAGCTAGAAAGTTGTTTGTTATTGATTTCGAGCACAAAAGAATGCCCACTTTCTTCATCTTCTGTTGGAACTTCTCCACGGATCATGTTGGCTGATGGTCTGGCTATTTGAATTACATCAACATCTCGAGGACTTCCAGAACCACAGCTATGAGGGGGAGGAAACTCAGGTTTCTTTTCACCTTTATCTGGGTTTTTAGCTACACAACCATAATCAGGATCATCCATCATTTCAATACCTTGGCCAGAGTTTCCAGACTCATTGTTATTCTGCACCAGACTCTCAGCAATACAATTGACAGAAACTGCGGGATCATTTATCGCTTCTGATCTTTTCTTAGCATTTGAAGCTTCAAAAAAATGTGGTTTCTTAATAAGCTGTGGCCTTTCAAGAGAGGATTCAGCCTTCCTTCGCTTCTTTCTGGAGCAGAGATTGTCAGACATTTTGCCAAAGTGAACCTCTGTTCCACCAAGACATTTAGAAACATTTTTGTCAGTACTCGGTGGATCAGTCTTCTCCTGTGAATCTTTCTTGAAACTTGATGCTTCAAATGATTTCTGTCCCTTGACAAGCTGTGGCCTCCGAAAAGATGTGTCAGCTTTCTCTTTCTTCTTTCCGTTGAGATTTTTTCCATCTGTTTTGCCAAAGTAAACCCTTTCACAAGTATCGATTCCAAAAATTTCGACAGCAAAAAAGGATTTGCTGACATATGTGAACACCAAAACTTCCCCAGAAGCAACAGAGTGATCCAATACAAAATCAGGCCAGCCATCTTTAAATGCCAAAGATTTATCAACAGTTGTGAGTTTAACTTTAAAACGACTTCCAAGAGAAGTTTTTAGATACACATCCTTATCGACTAAATCAACCATAACTTTGGTAAAGTCTGGGGGTATGAACTGCATAAACATGCAACAATCGAGTATACAGACGAACATATAAAGCAAATAAACCAAGCATCAGAAAAATCAATTTACCAAGAAATCTTGGAAATCACCAATCATGATCTTAAGGAAAGAAGGGTGAACTGGACGAGGATGGCAAGGAAAATGAGGAGCAGAAGAGCAAGAAGACAGCTTATTTTTACTGGAACACTCGTTATCACCTTCCTCGCGGACGAGTTTCTTCTTAACCATCTTCTCGTGATTACTGATTACTGATATAAAAAATGACCATCTTTTCGCAGATTGTAACAGTAAACCTAAAAATTAAGAGAAATTTAAGATCGCAAATATTGGTTCCTAGATTCTTACATGGTATCAGAGCTCGGTGGATCCACTCTGCTTCTTGCAGAATCCCCTCGTTCTCAAGGCAACGCCATGGAATAAGAACCAGGGTACCCAGGATACGGTGCCAAGGGCGATTGGGCTTTGTCTCGGGATCAGCAGCGGCGGAAGAAGAGTCGCGAGGCCCCGTGGAAGCACGCTTCGGCCCACGGTTCGTCCTGCGAGGCTGGGACACGTGAAAGGAACCACAGAGGTGGCCCCTTATCGTCAGCAGGGTTGCCTTGGACACGGTAAAGGGATCGCTGGAGGCGGCCGATTTGTAGCCGGTCGGGGCTGGGTTCCAGAAGCCGGATCGTCGGTGCAGCGCAGCGCAGCGGTGGCAAGTGAAGCGGAAGAGACGCACGCGACGAGAGGGATTCGAGGAAGATGCATAAAATCTCCGGGAGAGCTGTAAAGTTGAATATATTTTCCTTTAAATCCCTCCGAATTTACCAAATTACACGTCTGTTTCCAGGATGGATTCAAGATTCTGCCATTATTTTTACCGTTTCACCTCGTCATTTAATACTTCAGTCAACGGCATAAATTTTCAAATTACCACTTGAATTTACTTCCTTTTTCTGATACAATCGATTATTAATCGAATCGATTAAATCAAAATTAAATAAATAAATAAAATTTAAAAAAAAATGAACTGATCAAAATTTTCAATAAAATTAAAGTCAATGACATATTGATTGATTGATATAGTCCAATTGTATTGGACTATTAACTAAAAATAACTCTGCTCAATTAGTCAATTAATAATCAACTGATAACCGATGACGGTCAATTGAAATTTCATCAATATACTGATAAGATATACAAATCGACTCTGATATATTTCAATTGAATTTAACTGATTGTCTTTATTTTAATAATAATAAAATGAACTTTTGAATAAATCAAATCAAAATTTTAATTTCGATCGATTCCATCAGCTTAATCAGTATAAGCGAAGGTTTACACACCCTTAAAACGAACCATAAAGCGTGGGCAATAATCACGTCGTGTGAATTTTTAATAAAGAGTAAATTATTGAATTTAACATCCTTTTTATTTGTTTTGAGGATAAATAGAAAATAGAGATGTCAAGAACTAGTGTTTGAGTGGGCATGACTCTATTTAAGTCATAACGATTGCGAAATAAAGCAGGTCAATTTCAGGACTTAAGAAACTAATGGAGTATTTGATATACTGTATTTTTTTCTTTTCCTTTTACTTTTTCCATATTTTTTTTTTTTTGAAAAAATAATTTTTTTACGTTTCTAATTTTCCAAAAAATATTCTCTTATTTTTTAAAAAATGAAAATGAAAAACATCAAATCAAACGGTCATTTTCCATATTTTTTTATTTTCTCAAAAAATAAAAACAAAAAATAAAATTTTTTCTGTAAACCAAATACTACCTAATGTTGCGTGTGATAGGATGAAGTGGTATAAAATACAGATAATTAATAATAACAAACGAAAATTCTCCATTGTTTCTGCTGCCTCAACTAAATTCAATTTTGAAATTGATCATCGAAGAAGAATCGTTATCCATGTGGTGTTCTATTTAAATACGACTTACATCCTGTACCTAATCGCATTGAAATAAATTACATCGTATAAGTAGGATTAATATAAAATGAAATATCACAACATAATATAAAACGAAAAAGATAATTAAAATATATAAAAATTAATACACACACATAAATATTAAAAAAATTTAATCTCGATTGAATTTTTCTAGCAAATTGAAAGGGTAGTATCAGGAGATAAATAAACAAAAACACCTTTTTACTTTACACTCAAATTGCTGAGGATCGACACAGCATAAATTTATGCACATGTAGTAAGAACAAAGTGCACGAAAAAGACAACGACAAACCAAAAAAAAAAGGGGAAAAAAACACATGCATTTTGTTTTTAGAAAAGTGCAATCAAACAGCAAAAGCTTCATATGGTATCTGTATTAGAGATTGATAAGAAACATCACAGTACTTCACACAGGTTGAAGGTTCTAACTGGTATGGTTTATGAGACAAAGTTATATAAGGTGACAGAAATCACACCGTATAACGATTCTTAGCAAGCTTGTCCAGCTTCATAGCGTCATCCTGCGACAGTGGAAGGAAATGAATTTACCAATTTGCAAAAGAGGAAAAAAAATTTGAAGAAGACATAGACGAGAGGTTTTCTTACGTGAACTAGAAAGTGAATATTGTCATTATAGTCCAGCAATTCTTTCCATTGCTTCCCGATGCTGATCTGCAGTTTTAGAAAACATAAATAATCTGAATTTTCAATGGATGATATTTTTATTTTCCCACACTATAAAGCATAATTTTTATTTTACTATCAGCGGTGTTATATGGCACTGAATGTTGCGCTACGACTCGAGCACATAAGCAAAAGATGAGAGTTGCAGAGATGAGAATGTGAAGATGGATATATAGACATACGAGGATGGACAGAATAAAAAATGAGAGCATTAGAAAAAAAGTTAGTATTGCATCTATTGAAGGAAAGCTCCAAGAGATACATTTAAGATGGTACAAACATGTACTTAGACGACCAATAAATGCTCCAGTTAAGCGATGTGAAATGATGTCAAATATACACATCAAACGAGGAAGAAGAAGACCGAAAAAGACTTGGTTAGCAACAATAAAACAATATAAAATTTATTTAAATATAAATGATGAAATAGTAGGAGATAGAGTCCAATGACATAGAAGGATCCATATAGCTGACCCCATTTAGTGTGATAAAGTTTTGTTGTTATTGTTGTTGTTATTGTACTATCTGCGGATCATTGAGTTTACGAATGTGGTGAGATGGACTGGGAAGAGTCGGGCACAGAAGACATTAGATTTTGTAGGCTTGCAATGAAGTGTGAGAATGAGAGTAGAGTTCAAGGAGAAAGTTTTGTGATAGAAGAGGGAGGCAGGGGATCCTTCGTCATCACATCAGACTTGTGGCCTTTCCCTAAGGTCTCGATGGCTTGAAGATTATGAAGTTTCTGAATGTCGAGAGACATTTGAAGAAGAGTTGCATGGGAAGATATTAGATTTTGTCATTAAGTGTCGAGAAAGAGGAGGGATTAGAGTTTTATGAAGAGAATTTTGCGGTAAGAATAGGGAGGGGAGACCTCACTATCCCGTCGAATTTATCGCCTTTGCCAATGGACTCTTCCTAAGAGGATTAAGAAGGAAAACTCCAATAACAAGTTGAGGGAAAACATTGAATTTTTCTTAACTTGGGCCATAGCAGAGTACAACTTGTGTATAAACAGTCTTAAGAACCAACTAATTATTCTGAGGCATGAGAAAAAATTATTATTCCTACTTTTCTATCAATACCATTAACTAAATAACAGAAAGCAAAGCCTATTATTTCTAACATCTCACAATTCTAGCAAAAACTAAGCAATACTGTCGGACCTTTACCGACAATGGATTTGATAAAATGAAATCAACCAAGGTCGAATGAACCCAAAGAGAACAAGTCGTTATAGGCATGAAAGAAAATTCCAACAATATTCAAAGTCCTAGTAAGGTTTAAATCCAAACAAAGAACCTAATAATATTAGAACATTTACTTTTGCTGGAATTAGATCCAAGGTTTAAAATTTCGATCGTATCGAAGTTTCGGTCTGCGACCGGAACGATACGGTTTCAGTACCGTATCGTTCGTTTCGATATTATTTTAATATTTTTTTATCTTTTAAATATTTAATTATTTAATTATTTAAATAATATTATTAGTTTGATTCCAAATATTTATTATGACGCCGATCGCGAATGTGATCGCGCTCGTGATCGACCGCGCTTTCCCTTCCCTGCGCTCGATCGCGATCGAGCGCGCTTTCCCGGCGCTCGATCGCGAACGCGATCGCACTCCGGGAACGCGATCGCGTTCGCGCAGCGCGATCGCGATCGCGTAGCGCGATCGCGATCGCTTAGTGCGATCGCAATCGTTCCAACAGGAATCCCTGCTGCTTCTGCCGCTGGCTGCTTATCGGAATTTCGCTCGCGTGCCAGTGCCGGTTCCTCATCGAAACGAAACAAATCGCGTGTTTCGCCCGAAACGGGTCGAAATTTAATACTATGATTAGATCAGTTTCTCTTTTCTTGCTCAAAGTGAATTAACTAGTGAACTTTATAGCAATATCCTATTGGTGAAAGAGAAACAATTAAGAACTTAGCATATTTACACTATTTTGTTCTGAATAGGTTAGTTCATTGAGGATTGGTTCTCCCATGTGTTGTTTGTGGAGTCTAGAGTTCTAACAAAATATATGAGGTTTAGACAATAATTAGAACAATTAGACTGAGGTTAGGGAAGGAATTAATGTATCATTAGCTTAGATCCTGAAAATTAAGTGTGGATTTAACTTTGGGAAAATTGGGCTTTAAATAAATAAACAGAAAACCTCGGTCGATTTTTCTATTCTACACCTTATCGTGAACTTAGAAAGACATTTAATGCATCATTGCTTTAACTTGATCCTGAAAATTTGGATGAACTTAAATTTAGGTAATTAGTCCTTTATTAAGTGGTGGAAGTTAAAGGATGAGAAACTAAATATATTCAAAGAGAAGGTAGGAGTACAAGTATTAGATGACATATACAATGACCCTAATACGACGTGGGATAAGATGGTATCAAAATTGAAAATAGTAGCTAAGAGTGTACTCGGTGAGTCAAAGGGACATGCACCACCAAGTAAAGAATCTTGGTGGTGGAATGAAAAAGTGCAAGAAAAAGTCAAGGAAAAACGAATAGCATATAAGAAATTAAATATTTGTAAAAATGAGGAAAATTTGAAAAAATATACAATAGCCAAAAAAGAGGCTAAGAAAGCAGTGAATGAAGCTAAGACTGAAATTTTTGAACAGTTATATCGAAAATTAGATACAAAAGAAGGGGAAAGAGACATTTATAGAATAGCTAAAGTGAGAGAGAGGAAGACAAAAGATTTTAATCAAATAAGATGTATTAAAGATGAATGCAATAGGGTACTAGTAAATGATGAAGAAATAAAAGAGCGGTGGAAGAGATATTTTTATCAACTTTTTAATGAAGATTTAGGAGACCAACTTAATTTAGGTAATTTAAGTAGGTCAAATGAGAGAGATGTCTTACATAGAATTCAAGCAGGATGGTTGAAATGGAGGAAAGCATCGGGTATTTTATGTGATCGTAAAGTGCTTCTAAAACTTAGGCAAGTTCTACAAAACGGTAATTAGACCTGCTATGTTATATGGAGCTGAATGTTGAGCTACGACTCGAGCATATGAGCAAAAGATGAGAGTTGCAGAGATGAGGATGTTAAGGTGGATGTGTGGACATACGAGGATGGACAGAATAAGAAATGAGAGCATTAGAGAAAAAGTTGGTATTGCATCTATTGAAGGAAAGCTCTGAGAGACACGTTTAAGGTGGTACGGACATGTACTTAGACGGCCAATAAATGCTCCAGTTAGGCGATGTGAAACGATACAAAATATACACATCAAACGAGGAAGAGGAAGACCAAAAAAGACTTGGTTAGCAACAATAAAACAAAATAAAATTTATTTAAATATAGATGATGATATAGTAGGGGATAGAGTCCAATGGCGTAGAAGGATCCATATAGCCGACCCCACCTAGTGGGATAAGGCTTTGCTGTTGTTGTTTGTTGTTGTAGTCCTTTAATAAGTAAATTTCATTTTCTAGAAACTTTTGATTGGTTTCTCTATCTTTGATCTTGAAATGTTCATCACTATTTTAGAGAAAAACTAACAAAGAACGCAATTTGCAGGTTTGGCTAATCATCATCATAACTCGTAATAACAAAGAAGTAATTATTAAGCCTTCAAATGTTGAGATATTTAAAATAAAAGAAAAAGTAGTAAATCAGATGACGACGGTAAGGTTGTGCAAAGGATTAGATACTAACTGAAATCATTTAAGTATGTTTTAAACTGGTTCACAAGTACCTGAGCTTTTTCATTGGCAGCATTCTTGGTCCACAAAGCTATCTTTTCTTGCTTCATTCTTACACTAACAACTGCTCCACAAATCTCATCCCCATAGTCAAACTGCTCCCCAATCATTGCCAATAACTAGTAGAAAAATTTGCCAAAATGTGAAAATAATGTAAGTTATTTTTTAAATTTATGATCTTTACCGAGTAGCAAGATACATACAGTATATAACCACATCTGATCTGATCTTCCTCTAGCACAACTAATAGTCCATTTCCCTCCATTAGCACAAACTGGGTCTTCCCATTTTGGTTCAATGTTGTCCTTAAAGCAATGAAAATCAGCTCCCACTATCAGTTTGCTTGGATGATTGATATTATTGTATAGGCTGAAAGCATAAAAAAAGTAATCATTATGGGCACACCATGTCGTACAAAAGGATGATATTTGCCTATATATTTTACATGTAAAGGAACTTCCTCGATCAAACATCAAGTATAAACACTATAGGACAGAACAAAGAGCAATGAGATAATCCACAATAAATACAACGAAAAACAAGTAAATGAATAGAAAAAATAGTATATGTTCCTTGGCACAGTACGAGAGCAACTTGGAGCCATATGAAGATAGTATGACAAGTAAATTTAATCCAACGTGAAGAAGTTAAAACAGAATGCGAATCTGTAAAGGCTTTGATGGATGAAGTTGACTAAGTTGAGGTTAAATATTTTGAGTTACATAATTCATGCCTGGTCAAGTTCATGGACTGATTATCTCATCAGACCAGATCATGACAAATGCTGTCAAACATCTGATCCAATGAATGAAAGAGAACCTACTGGAAAAGGCAATTATTGTGATGGATGTGGAGCTCATAAGTACATTGAACCAGGTGGTACAGTTGAAAAAGTGGAGGCACCTCTTCGCTCCACAAGATTCACATATAGAATCTACACCACTAGATGACCATCAGACCTTATGCCGCCATCTGTGAGTTAGACTGTATACTTTGGTGAGGACATCAAATCATTAAGTAGATCTGAATTGGCACCACACACAAGGATACTTGAAGGTTGACTAATGACCATATAAAGACATTGAAGAGTGAACTACTACTGTACCAGTTGTTGCAATTGAACATTTATGACAAAGTGAATCGAGTCTCTTATGGAAACAGTATGGGACAGGGGTAAAGAATAAATGGAATACATGTGAGAACTTAGTTTAACTCACATAGACAACAGAAGGATAACTTGTATAAAAAGCCTTGACGAGTGAACTATCATTAACTAATGCATGAGTATTTTGAGGCCCATGCTTATCCTTCCAAGTTAAAGGATCAGTCCTCTTATCAGAATTGGTTATGAAAGGAGATATGATAGAACCGAATCCAATACAAAAGAGTGTGATTCGATGAAAAGGATTTCCTATGCCACTAGAAGTGGGCATGTGGCACGGAGCGAATTGTAATGTCTAAATATCTATAGTACAGATCTATTATTTGGTCTCATGCATGAAAAACAGTATCTCAACATCAATTCGTTTTGAAACTTTTAACTGAAAACTGCATCTCGTGCAAGTTACTCCATACGAGGACAGCAAAATGAGTAACACTTATGTAACCTATTTCCACCTACTTTTATTCAGGATATTATTCTGGTAGTCATTAGTCTGTGCATATAGTATAATAGCAATTAAAAGCGGGCAAGTTCTTGACTACCAAGATGGCTTAAGGAAGAAGCCTATAATAGTGGGCAATAGAATATGTCTCTACTACTATTCAAGCTCCAAGGATGTTCAGAAAATCCCTTAGCAACCTATCCGTGGCAACCTCTCGCTCCTAAATACCTTTCTTCTTACATATCCATACTCATCACCTCATCCTCTACACGATTGACACGATCATAGCACGACACAGTATATACTAACACGTTGATGAAATATAGGTTTGCTAAAGAACCACAAGTATGACAAAAGAAGATCTGAAAGCATAGTATTTTTCCAATGAATCAGGCAATTTTCCATGGGAGAGGAAAGGCCGCGAGGCGAGTCGGCACGAACTTTACCCCCAGAAGTCTTCGACAGTGGAGAAGGTGTGGATCCGGCGGAGGGAGCTGCCCCAGACAGCGTGCTTCGACTTGGATTGGGGGTTGTCGTACCAGAAGGTCCAGGAGTGCTCGAGGGGGTGGGGCTGCTCGGCGCCCGCCCTCGCGGCGGCAGCAGCAGCATCGGGGTTCGCGTCATCGTCCTTGATCTCCCCTTCCTCGATCTCCTCCGACAAATCGCCGTCCCTCTCCAATCCCTTCTCCTCCGCCATCGCGCTGTCAGACGCAAGCAGTCGCCCGCTAGCAGATCGATCTCGTGATGCGGCAGAGCAGAGCAGCGAACGAGTTCGACGAAATGGCCGCCCCTTGTCTAGCCGAAACTCCAGTACGGACCATTTATATCGGACTCGATGCCCGGCGTCGGCGTTACTTGTTACGAATGAAATTTTAGGGCCATTTTAGAAAGTTGTCAAATGTAGGAGGCATTTTTGATAAATTTCTCCATTTTTTTATAAAGGGAGGGAGATTTAAAGCTCCTCGAAAATTATAACCTCCTTGAAAATTGATCTCTCGAATAACTATACGTTCGGAATTTTTAAATAACAAGCTGAAAAATATACAATACGTTTAAAAGAATTCAGATAATAGCTTGCTTTTTCTTGGACGCATTTAGACGATCTTCTGGATTGCAAATTCACACATTAATTTATTTGCAAGAACTGAGGATGCTTCCCTCTCTTCAGTAAATCAAGCAGAAAGCAACATGTTTGATCTGGTACCATCAATATGCCATAAGATCAAATGCCTGATATCCTCAAAAGCCCTTGAAAAAAAACTTACAAGACGGGAGAACAAAAATGTAATGGCCAGTTTAAGATGGTATTTATGCTCTATCCTGATTAAACCTGTATATCATGAAATTTGCAGTGGTATTTAGGAAACCAAATGCACTACTAAACACTAGTCGGTGGTTGAACTGCGACTTCTTGAAAGAATATTGATGCTTGGAAACTTCCATGAGTATCGAGAAGAACTTGGCGGTGCAGTACCGTCCCGTTGTTCAGTAGTCGATCCATTTGGAACTTTAGGAGTCAGAGGAATATTTGACTTGGAGTCACTTTGTTTAGTAGTGTTTGCAAAGCCCTCCAAATCCTACGAAATAATAATTTGAAATTAGTATTAATAATAAAAAAAAAAAAGGATGATATGCTTTTGCAGAAGATAGAAGAGCTATTGCTTCTACAGGGATCACCGATTCGATGGAAAATTAAGTGATTAACAGTTTGTTAGCAGCTACATGCAGTTAAATTAGATTTAACAAAGGCTGGCAAATCATAACCCATAAGAGCATGCAAACCTTTAGTCCTGAAGTTGATACAACTGTTGATGAATGCAGAACCTGAGAAGCATCGAATTATCGACATATGATAGTTGTTGGAGCATCAAATGGGAGTCAATAGCAATACAAGAAAATGCTTACCCTGGGATTCCCAAGGGGTGTAGATGGTAAAGCAGATGAAGATGGTGATGGTGATCCTGAGGATGACATCGATTCTGTTGACAATGGTGGTAAAGAGAGCGCCTGCTTTTGGGATAAGAAATGTTAGGGGGAAATCGACAATAGGAGATATCAAACAAAATAATGAGAAAAAAAAAATAGAAAATACCCTTGTCACTACCGCCGGAGTTTGTGGAAATTCAATTGCTCGTTTTGATGAGTCCTTAATTTAGCAAATTACAAAGATGTCAAACTATAGAGTAACACAAAATAGTCGCACGCATGATAATTGACGTATTTTGCTTGCCTGAATAAGGTCATTATGCCTGCGTTGCTCTAAGTTCCCAACAAACTGGCAAAGATGATAGACTCCTCTTGATGTCAAATCCTAAATAAACAATGTCTTATTACTCAACCAAATAACAATAGAATAAGAAAGATGAAATTCAAAAATATTATTAATACCTGAGCTCCTTCAATCCGATCAATCTTTGACCTCTGATGCAGAAAGAAGTCACATATCAGTATGTGATCTTACTTTTGAGTATTTGCTTAATGCAAACTTAGCTTTACAAATGCAACATGCAAAGTATACAGAAAGTACCAGAGACTCGACGGCAGACTGGACAGATTCCATATCAGAAAAAACCAATCTTAAGTCTCCATGTAGCTCCGACACCTACAGATCATTACAATATACTCAGCATATTATCTGTCAAAGCTTCTGAAAGACAAACAAAGAACAGAAATATAGTGCCACACCTCAAACTTGGTTGACATGGCAACCTCCTTGCACTCCTCCAAATTACTATCTACGTGGTCAATCTTTGAAGATAGATGTCGCCTAGCTGCCTGTCAATCAGTTTTACGAAGTCAAAGACTGAAGTATGCAAAAAATTCCCATTGTTAGAAACATGGGTATCCAGCAAAACTTATCAAAAGATATGTTTGTTTTCAGATGGTAATGATTAGCTCAGCAATACTGAATCAGAACTCAAAGAAAGTCATTTCAAGAAACAAGGTTGAATCGATGGTTTGAAATAGAAAGAATATAAAGGTTGATAGTTTTTACCAATTTCAAACTTGCATTCCAATGCAAGAATATTAAGAGCTTATGATTATGCAAGTTACAAAAAAGCCTTAGAGCATATACCAGATACCCTAACAGTAAGTTTATTTTTGTTGATCAAAACCTGAATCAACTTCATTCTTAAAATCACTATTCTGGGCTAAATAATTATGGGACCTTTAGCATGTTAAGGGAAAGAAATTCATCCTCTGGATAAGGTATAGGGTACAGCATTATTGCACCTCGCCATAAAGAATAATTTAGGTCCAAGCACACATTACACTGAGGCATTGGTTAAAATGTTGTATACATCCTTTTTGCAGTATTTATAATAGGCATCGTGCCAAAATGACAAAAAAAAACAATGCTAGCATTTCAATAATTTTTTTTAAAATAAATCAAGATAAATTTAAAAGGAAAAAACATACAGAAACAGATGATGAAACAAGATCTAGCTGTCTGCCAATGCGATTGCAAGTATCAGAGAAGCCACGCCGAGTAACAAACATGAGATCTGAAAGTTTCCATCCCTGAAGGTGTACATATTACCATTTAGTTAACAAGGTTAAGAAAGAATATATCTGGGAATATACTTCCCATGGTGATTAAAGGGGGTAAAAAATAGAAAATCATAGCAAAAATATCCTATCCAATCTTATGAACCAGTTATTGTATTGCCTTGCTTTCCAAATCTAAAGGCAAATAAAAGTACAAATAAATGAAATCTATAATCAAAAGTCTCCGACATTATTCAACAATTTTAAGCAAAATTTAAAAAAAAAAAAAAAGAGTTAATTCGCAAACCAACATCACAGTGCAACAATAAGCAGAGATATTCTTCCCAGTTCAGCTTATTTGACTTTGGAATAAAAATCAGCCACACATTGTCTTAGATGGAGTTTTAGATCCCTACAAACTCTTAAATCTGCCACTGATTTACTACATTTGCGGCAATACAGTGACATAAACCTTGGGTTTTTTTTTTCAATATCCTCATAATCATATACAGCTAATTAACTGTTTTTCTTAGTATTAATTAATACTAGGGCTCATGGGAACTTTACTGCTACTATACTGTTTGTATCACAAAAACTTTTACTAACTATATGAGAGGTTGTCTAGAGATAGAGTTGCCAAGCTCATAAATAAAAATTTAGCACCGACGGAGAATAACAGTTTTAGTACAGCCTAATAAAGAGTCAAAATCACTACTCACATACAAGAGGTACATAATAATTAATTATATTAGTTGTGATACCAAATAAGCATAATTTTATAAACTTAAATTAAACATTAATATAAAATAAGAAAGCAAAGTTGGAAATCTAAATCTTCAAGATGTTGAAATCAAGTCTGCTAACCAGAAACTTCTAGTTAAGTTTCTGATTTGAAAAAATCAACATTTTACTTCTGTTCAGTAGAAATAGAAAAATAGTATTAGAAACATCAAGTAAAAATTATCTAAAACTAAGGGTGTAACTGGGCTTGGCTCGAGCTTTTTATGGAGCTTGACTAATAGCATTGTTATTCTTATAATTTAGGTTATCGTTTATCTAATGGATCACACTGATATCGTTTTCTTATTTCTAAGATATTGTGAATAATTTAAAATTATAAATTTTTATAAATTACTATACTTCTTATGTATTTGTATAAAAAATTAAGAAATAAATTTATAATTAAATTTTATTCAAGTTAGTAAAAAAAATTATTCATAAATTGTTCGTGAACATTAGCAAACCAAGCTCACTAGTCTTCAAGCTTATTAATTTACTATTGAATGAACATGAATAAATTTTATTGAACCAAACACCAAGCTTGTTGATGGATGTCCAGTTCATTTGCAGCCCTACTCAAAACTAGTCAAATAAAATGTTCATCTCGCCTTTGTCTATGTGCTATGAGCCTAACTACTCATGAACGTTAAGCCATACTATAAACGGCTAACAATCATGAAATAAACCATCTAACTCAGGATCGATAAACTAATCTGGCCAGTGTCCACAGAAAGCAAATGAGTTCGACAACCATGGCACCTCACATAACCAACTCCTGTAAGAAGACAGTGTGGTGTCGTGAAATCCACTCTTTCAACATGAAATTTATAAGCAAATAGAAATGCATGTAAGATAAACTTCGATAAAGGCATCTTTGGAAAAGATAGCACTGCTACTAAATGAATGAATCTTATTGATGCCAAACTTTAGTTAAGCGATATAATCCTTGGGAGAAACAAAAACAATGACCTTCCACCATATGAAGACATATCCAAGAGCTCCAACCACAATGACAGTTGTGACACCAAATCTTGCAGAACCTGCAATTTGCTACCATTTTAACTTTGAAACAACACAAAATTAAAGCCACAGTAACAATAACCATCTCCAGTTAATGATAAATAGTGGTAGACTCTGATTAAAACAGCCAATAAAATTCTGTAAAAGAACTGAAATTATCGATTTGCAACAGCACCAACGAAAATAATTAACATCAAGTGTTATTTGATGACTCAACCAGAAGCTAAATCATGGATTGGCTGGTTCCTACATGTCAATTTGAATGTGAAGAGGCTTAGGACTTTATACCAATCTGGTGAAATTAACACAAAAGAATAAGCAAATGTCCTATATCAATATAATTAGGGAGCGAGTGGAAATTTTTACAGCCAATAGAATTCTGCAAAAGAACTGAAATTATTGATTTTCAACAGCACCAACAAAAACAATTAACATCAAGTGTTACTTAATGACTCAACCAGAACCTAAATCATGGATTAGTTGGTTACCGCATGTTAATTTGAATGTGAAGAGGTTTAGAACTTTATACCAATTTGGTGAAATTAACACAAAAGAACAAGCAAGTGTCCTATATCAATGTAATTAGGGAGTAAGTGAATATTATCAGGATCACTATGGTAACTGTCAATGCTGATAATACTGATCTGCATAAATTTTTTGATCACTTTCATCATATCTCTTTTTCCATGTGGTCGCGTATATAGAAATTTTTTGAAACTTATTCAGATTCATCTCTGAAACTAATATTAAGAAGAAAAAAAAAGGATAAACGAACACAATGATATATGAAGTAATAATGTTCGGTTCACTATCTTAATCAATTTGTTAAGCTCCTATTTGTTTACTCTTATCTATACACTATTCCATGACTATCATTGCTCATTTTTCATGTGGTGAAGTATCAGTGACTGTCATATTGGTCACTGTCCAGATGACATTTCCAATTTCCTGGCCAAACAAACTATCAAATACATGTGTAATCTGTCGATACCCAAACCCATAAAATCAAATCTAATAGTAGATTAGCAACTACTCAGATAGGGGCTAGGTAGGCACTTACTGATCCAGGCAAGCACTAGGTTGGGTAAGGGATTGAACAGGAATGATAGGGAAAAAACCTAGCAATAGAAACCAAAACTCTCATTGGAATTATTTTGGTCTATAGAAAATTGTCAGGCCTCATAAATTGAATTAAATGCCATGAAAATCCAATCCTAATCAGAATCAATTAATTAAAAAATGACTGACAAGATTTATAAATTAAAAAATATTAAAATTTGAGAACTACAGATATAAAACATATTTTAAAAAATTATCACAAGGAAAATGAGAGCTTTCCGACTCAGATTTTTCTCTCTCCATAAGCTAAAATAAGTTTTCAGGTTCAGATAACAGAAAAATGCTTAAACTCAAAAATCAGTTGTTTGGACCCATAAGGCAACCATATATGACCGGCGAGCATCCCCACATATTGACTGATATGGACCTAAGAAAAGACTTGCAAGTAGAGATTCTTGGAAAATCAACCACCACATGACATTCAGCATATAAGAACTACTCGTTTCTAATCCATCACATGGCATTCTTCTTTCACTGATGGATACAGGTGACTATTACCTATTAAACCTAATAGACTAATACCATATGGTTGTTGATTGAATAAGCAACGAATATAGAACCAAAATTAAAGTATTCATCAGGGAAATAGGTTTTCATCTTACTGATTTGCAATAAAAAAGATTAAAAAAAAATCCCAATTCCCTCACAAAAACTCCTCATACTCTAATCATATAGCAGAAAATAGTAGTAGTTATAGCATCATGATTACATATACTGTTCAGAACAGAACATATATATCTGATTATGCAAATATAATAGATCATATGGTTTAATGTACCATACTTTCCATTTTTTTAATATTGTATATCTAGGAATGCTTGACATTACATCTTCATATGCCAGTCAGGTGCTTACGGAAAAGATAGAAAGACTACAATTAAGACCAAGCTAACTAGGTGCTTTTAACTTCTAAATTGGAGCAAAAGGTTAATTAGTAATAAATTGGATATTGAAACTACAAAGCATCAAATCATTCTTCAATATGATTCAAGTTCAATACTGATGTAGGAGCATTCAGCAACTAACACTATCTGCCCGTGCCCCTGGCACAGACATACTTCATTCGGGAACCGAACGAGGCAAAACGGAATTCTCAAAGGCCGACACGACCTGGTCATGCCCTTAAAACCCTAAACCCTATTATGGGACTTAACAAACTCAGCACGGCTGCGCCACCACGACTTGGTCTTAAAGTTTTTTGTTACAACAGCAACCAACAATCAAGCCTTATCCCACTAGGTGGGGTCGGCTTCTTAAAGTTTTTTGTTACTTTTCTTATTTGTTTCGAATTTTTCTCAATTCCTAGGCTACTTAAACAAGGGTTAGGTCCCTTGTAAAAACATCTTGTTTGGTTTAATAAAGTTTCTTTTGTTTAAACCTAGAGACAATTCCTCTTTATTTGTGAATTTCCTCCTTTGATTTCTTTGCAACCCTCTATTCGACCGTCGCTCGCGGAAAGATTCCCATTCCGCTTCCCCCTCGTCAAATACACACATACACTATGTGTGTGTGTGTGTGTGTGTACCAATTGATACAATGCAAGCCATGTCCTAGCACCTTTGCACATAAACATGGCAGTGTGAGCAACAAGCAAATAGCTAGAATGTTCTTTGTTACATATTATAGATGCCGACAGAAAAAAACATTTGCAAGGATTAAGGAATGTCAAGAACCTGGTCCTCCACCAGTAACAATTGTAATTGATCTTGAAGAAGCTAAGATTTGCAACTCCTCCCTAAGAGTATTGACCTGAAAACAGATATACAATCATAAAATTCATTTTATCAACAGAATCATAAATTTCCAATTAAACCGACAAAAAATGTGGTCAGAAACACCGGTGGAAATGGCATAATGAGAATCGGATGTATGATATCACCCAACATCTATTGGGATGCCCATTACAGAATTAAACCTGAAAACAAACCGATCAAAACCAAATTGCCTTTATGCTAATATGGTTGATTCATTTTTAGTTCATAGAAGTTTGGTCTTTAAATTGGTAAAAAGAAAAAAGAACAATTTTAACCAATTGAGTTTGGTATGGTCTGAATTAAATGGACAATCCCTTATTTGAATTTGTCAGGTGTTTGATCAGAAGGATAAGAGAGAAAAAAAAAAGATGCAATTATAAAAGAAAAATTTACTGCTTCAAGTTCACTTGAAAGGATGAAAAAAATGGTAGAATAAAGTAACTGGACAGCAACTATTAGCGGATCATGTTACTAGTCAATATTTGATAACTGATTTTTGTACATTCTTTTTCTTTTGTTCATCCATTAAGGGGAAAAATAATTCAAAGAGAAAGTATCCTCAAGCTTTCTTTCACTGCCTCTTTACCATTAAGTGACTAAGGAAAATCAACCAACTCTATTTCACTCATTCTCTTTCCTCTTTCTTTCTTCCATCAATTTTCTCTCAAAATAATTTTGAAGAGCATTAGAAAGTCCAATTTAATACTTGATCAGAAACTTAGGGTAACATACATTACAAATCCTAAGTCATGATTATTTAAAGCATAACAGTGTTCTGGTCGATAACTGTTAAGTGTAGATCCCGGTATCACAAGAATTTGACTGCGTAAAAGAGAGAATTTGTATCACCGCCCTCACTGAAGGGAAAAGTAACACACAAGTTGGATCCAAACGTGACTGGCTAAAAGACTAGCTCCTTAAGCAGAAATCATAATATAAACAAGGACTACAAGACCTGTTTGTCTTGAGGTATCCTTAGAAGCATCTGCTAATGAAAAGTGACAATGAATAGAAGATATTATAGTGAAATAGAGCCTTGCTTTTTCTTGGTTAGAATCAGAAATCACCGCATGGTCTGATATATCTAAATGATACTAAACTGTAAACAGGCAGATCTTAGAATTGATAGAGCTTAAAAAACTCTCACCGAGGATGTGCAACAAGCTCCATGGTAGGGTATCAATAGTGATTACATTATTTCCCCTTCCTAAAAATTCAGCAGTGTCCTATGACTCATCCAAGAGTAAGGATTGCATTATCAACTATCTAATTAAGAAGATAGCCATAATTGTATTGCCTTACATGATCTTTATAGTAGTTAAAAGTTCTTTGCACACATAAAGCATTACGTATGAGAGAGAGACAATGATGCTGATGTGAAAATTTTCAAAGATACTTATCTTCCTCCAGCCAACTAGTTCCTCTCTAATTTACCTTGATTTTCGTTTTTCCTTGCTTTGATACTCCAATTTTGCAGCCTGTTTCCTATTACTTCAACTCAACCTTATGCAGTTAAGAGCACAAGTGCCAACAATCAAATAGTCTTTAGTTTGCAACGCTATTCCATTTTATGATCCATGATCATATTGCAGAAAACTTCCATGATACAGCTAAAGTTATAATTGTAAAAGCAACTAAACTATGTGTCAAGGGACATGAACACACATCTTGCATTTTGATTGGTGATGTATACTGACTCAGTACAAGTTCTTAAAGCTTGCCCCAGCGATTTCCCATTGCATAAATGTCAAAAGAGAGTAACTACAGATTATAACAAAAAATACAATGGGGATCATCAAGTAAGCCAGTAAACAAGAAAGTTTTGGATCCCTTGACCAACAAGTGGCACCACTGATATCCCAAGTTAAGAAGCACTTGCCAAGGTGAATTTGCATGGCATGTTAGAACCTCTGGTGTGTGACTATAAGAGGAATTCTTATTTTACTTTTAGCTTTCAAAGGATCAAAACCAGAAACAGCAGAATGTGACATCATGGTAGTAGACAAATACCTCCACAATATAAAGAAATTCAATATAGATATCAGGACATGAAATGGCATACTAACCTGAGCCAATAGGGAGTCAGATTGTGGTTTACTAGTTGATTGAGAGTTGTCTTTATCGTGCTTCAAGTGTTTTGTGACAATCTATAGGGAAAGAAAATACAGATAGTTAGAAAAAGACCAATAATGGCAGATAATGGATAATTTGGTTTCTAGTTGAGAGTAATTTTAGGTAATATACCTTGAAAGCACCAGAAAAGAGTTTTGTAAAATCAGGCAATTGTCCATCCTTTGAAAGAGCAGTTCCAATTATGCCTACGAGGCAACCATTCAATTTACAATAAATAAACAAGGCGAACTAATTGGTAAAAGTAAAAAAAAAAAATTGTACGTTTCACTGATCAGTTAAATTGAGAAAAGGGCTGTAAGGCTCAAGTTAACAACAGCAAACATGCTTGCTGGATATATCATATATGTATCACATAATAACAACTACTACCACAACAAACAAGCCTTTATTGCACTAAGTAGAGTCGGCTTGGATATATGTATCCCATAAGAACAAAAAACAAAAAAAAGATGAATACCCAAAACTCACAAAATGTTTATAAAAGAAAGGCAGCATTGTAAGTAAACATAATTCTAGTTTATGTACAGGCTCTGAAATACACTGGGCAACAGAAAAGAGATAAAAGGAAGTAAACATGAATATGAGAATCAACCGAAAGTCAACTCAACCAGCAAATTGTGCATGAGAAATAGGAAAGGAAATTGAAGAAAAGCAGCAAGTGCAAACAAACCATACTCAACAATCTATACTATTTATAGTGCAACAAGACAATGGATCACCAAGCCTATCCATGATCGATCCAGAATTCTAAACAAAACAAGAAAATCACCGAAAACTTTGATACTCAGATCTCTCCTCTAGTTCTGATGGGGCTTTCCAACATGTAGCCTAATCCAAGGATGCACTAGAAGTAGCCCATATATCTCAATGACTATTTAGAGTAGCAATATTTTATCGCTCCATACAAACATTGAGACACAGCTAACTTATGGTCATTATCAAACACAAATCTACACAGACGAAAAAGTATTGCAATTCAATATTATTGAGCTGCATATGGAATTTGGCTGCGGAGAGGAACCATATTAGTGATATGCAATGTTACACCTCAATACGTAGGCTGTTTTGATGATTCAGATACATAACAACCAAACTAAAGGAAATGTGCTGGTGGAGAAAAAAAAACTTTGCTTTAGCTATATGGATATTGATTTAAGGCAAAATAAGTATCCTCTAATAACATAAGAAGCTTACTTAGTGGAGAACTTCAAAATCTGTTTGGTGGTGAAAATGGTTTTACACACAAGCGGGGATATGTGCTGGCATACATAAGCCTGATCTTTGGCTATCGGATTATAAACTAATTAAACTGAAACACAATGTAATTCTCACGGAATAAAGTATGAAAGGCAATGTAACATGTGCAAAAACGACTCTAGCAATCCTTTTTATAGCCCAACCTTACAACAAAACCAGTTCACCAAAATAAACCTCTATTTCCTCCAAAAGATAATATGTTACATTCGTCACAACAGATGCCTCCCTATAAAAATGTTATCTGGAGAGAACATTCAAGCCGACGCTATTGACATGTGCACTTCTAAATTACAAAAGAGCTGTTACTGTATCAAAATTCAATGGAGAAAGAACAACGGGCCATGAACCGCGGATCAGAGAATCCGGTTTCTTCCATGAAAACTCTTAGGACGAAGACTATATTACCACTGGGTCAGGTTTAAAAAATACGTAGGAGATTCAAGATCGAAGAATACTAAGATCGCATCCAATCCTCTAATGAAAAGCACCTAAGAACCAAGATACTGCCGTAGGAGAGAGGTCGATGGACAGCTACCTGCTCCAATGACCACCGTGAGTTTCCCGAGCGCCATGGCCGATCAAAACCCTGGTAAAACCGCAAGGGATTCTCGAACCATCTCTAGGGTTTGTAAGAGACTGCTGGCGTCGCACTCACCTCCTGACTCCTGATGCAGCTCGCCCAATCCATGAAATCGACCCCTCGGATGACAATCGACATGTGGGTTCGGTAAACGCCCAAATTTATCCAGACAATTACGAAAATGTCACCGTTCGCCGTGCTCAGAGTTGACCGGATCCGTTTGGGTTATACGCTAATGCTGTGTTTCATAGGCCTAATTAATTACTTTATTTATTGTGATTTTAAAATTATAATATAATATAATAAAGTTATTAAAATTTTATAATCTAAATTACAAAATAAAATTTATGTAATTCGATTACATTATAAGTCATAATTTAAAAAGTATTGGATGATCAACAATCGAAGTCGATCGTTATCATCACCGATCGATCGGCCATCGCCGTCGTCATCATCATCGCCCGACCCACCGTCGACGGTCAGCCGACGACCAACCGACGATCGATTGGCGACCGACAGTGGTCGACGGTTTGTCACCGTCGACAGCCATCGTCACCATCATCATTATCGTCGTAGTCGTCATAGATTGATTCCTACCATTTTTATAATCGACATCAAATAAAAGAATGTATCTTTGTAATCCAAAATTATATATAATTTTTATCAAAATATAATAATTTAATCAAAATTACATTGCATTCTATTACAACTTAGATTACATCACAATTTAAATTACATTACAACTTGAATTACATTACGTCCTACCAAACGTAGTCTAAGTGTGAGATCTGCGGTCTATCTTAAGAGACCGAGGAAAAATAATGCCCTTTATTATTATTATTATTATTATTATTATTATTATTATTAATATATATTTTTTAAATATTAAAATAAAATCTAATGCAAATACTAATAACATTGCATTATTAAAATACTTTAATTGAGAAGTATTTAAAATTGTTTAAAAAATAATTAAATTAAAATTATATCATATTACATACATACGGATTATACATTATGTGGTTAAAAAAATCAAAATCAAGTTAACTTTTGCCTTGGGTTTGGACCTGAGTTCGGTAAGTAGGATTCATAACAACTCGACGAGACTCATTGATCAGATTAATTAATTTGATAATTATACTATAATATTTTTTTTTAAACGATCAAACAAATACTCGAACAGTTATAATATTTATATGATTAAAAGAATTAAAAATGATTAATAACTATAACAGAGTCACACTCAAGAATGAGATAAAGATGATCATTTTTTTTATCTCCGCATCAGTATAAAATAGTTGGTGTTATCTGTCGAGACAGAGATGGTGAGGTATTTTAGTGGCGAAAACGACAAGGATCGATAACTCGGACGAACGGGGCTGACGCAGAGGAAGAAAGATGACAGTCAGAACGTCGTCTCGGCGGTGGGCCGAGCCGAATGAGATGGGTCGAGCCGAATCGAGAGTCCTGCGAGACAACAAGCAGTTAAAGGCGTCGAGATGGATCTCGACAAGGCTCCTCTAACGCTCAAGACATGGATTAACAGGAAAATGATGAAAAGAATGGACAAGCGGAGTAGAGAATGCGCGAACCTCCTTTTTCCTCCTCTGAGGAGGTTATATATAGAAGAGAAATTCTCCTATCAAATGATACTGTCAGTAAGAGTAGAGTTGTAAACGAACCAAGCGTTCATGAACGAGCTTGGTGTTTGACTTGGCAAGAGCTCGTTTACGTTCGTGCAATATGCATCAAAGTCAATTAATAAACAAACTCGAACAGCTTGATAAATTAAATAAACAAGCTTGAACACGTATGTGTTCGGCTTGTTAATGTTCGTGAACAGCGTATGTGAACAATGTTCGTGAATAGTGTTCGTGAACAATGTTCATGAACATTAACAAGCCGATTTATGATTATACCCTTTTAAAAATTATTTTCGAATTTATTTATACTCATTTATAAATCAGGATTAAATTAATAAAATTTTAAATAAACAAACAAGTTTGACTTAAGAGCTTGATAACATTTAAATAAATCAAATTTAAACAAACTTTAATCAAGCTTGATTAGAAGCTTGGTACCCATTAAACAAGTCAAGTTCAATTCAAGCTCAAGCTAAAAAAATAAAAAATACCAAACCAAGCTTGAACAGATTTTTCAATAGCTTGGTTAATTTTAGGCTTGGCTCGGCTCGACTTGATTATCTTATCAAACAAGTCTGAACACTACAAAGCTTGGCTTGGCTTGGCTCGTTTACATCCCTAAGTAAGAGCGGTATGACTTCATGGTACTGTCAAATGGTACATCTGGTCCAAGGAGTAATAAGAGTCATTATCTTCATTAATACTGCAGACGTGTGGGCTGTAATTAATATGCATCGTATGTTGATAGGAGACAACTCCTCATTAATGCAATAGACATTCCTCTGAAAATCAGTATGGGTATGTGCTTCTTGATCGGAGAGAGATGCTGATAAAGATTGTCTAGTGGACCCTTGGATATGAAATATCCGTCACGTCCTTTGACTAAATAAGATAATTTATGTTGAGAAGTCATACATCTGAGATAATGTATCTTTGTTAAGATGTGAGATGGATGAGTTGAGACGCGGAACGTTTAGTTTAATACCAGGTCGAGATGTGGAGCGTCTGACATAATAGATGTTCGAGCAAAGACGCGGAGCGTTTGGCTTAATACTGGCCTGAGACGCGAAAGCATCTAGCATAATAGATGTCTGAGGCGAGACGCGGGACGTCTGGCTTAATACCGGGTCGAGACGCAGGGTGTCTGATATAATAGATGTCCGAATCGAGACGCAGAGTGTCTAATTTAATACCGGGTCGAGACACGGGACGTCTAGCATAATAGATGTCCGAGCTGATATGCAAGACGTCTGGCTTAATATCGGGCCAAGACGTGAGGCGTCTGGCATAATAAATGATGTGGTGTAATCAATTATGTGTTTAATCATAGATTAGTTTTTTTTCGATATCAATTGGAACTGTGAAAAAAGAACTTTAATTCATTGTTATCATGTTTAATCTATTTTTATTTTATTTCCCACGTTTCTTATCTCAGAATCTAATTTGATCGTCAAAAGACCATCGATGAGGGGGGCACTCGTTGGCTCTCTCTCACAAAGGCAAAAATCAATCTGTTTATTTGGAAGGAGTCAATTGATCAAAATTTGTAATTTATTTGTCGACCCACAATTCTATCGATCAAAATCTATAGTTTATCTACCGAATCAATTATGTTTTTTAAATTATTGCTTCCTTGGAAGGATGGATATCGAAGAGAAAAGAGAGGGGGAAGAAAGGGCGAAGAAGACCATTATCTAGCTGGATAAGAAGGAATTGAGAAATACCGGCCACGCTGTTTTCACCGGAGTCTAACCTCTTATACAGTAAATAATGTGGAACCGCCACGTTAGTGATTCTTCATCGCTGCTCCTATGTGTGAAGGGAGGATAAATCAGATGTCAAATGGCTAGCGTAGAAATATGAAGTCATCGGTAGTCTGATCATCACATCCAGGAATCGACCCCTTACCCTTTCAAACATTAACACGACTGCGCTAGTCATCTGGGTTTGTCCTGAAGTTCTTTTATACAATAAATAATTTCCCACATAATGTTGACAGCTGATGCCATGCCCACGTAGGATTACAAACACGTCGGATTCGTGTAACTGCCTCACTAGCAAGTCGCAATTTGCGCGAGAGAGCCACACGTGATATCTCACGTGACCATAATCATCTCCTCTTCGATCCAAATATTAATAATAATAAATAAACGGTGACAAATTACAAAAAATATATTTGGACGATTTTAGATCTAAGAGTTTATCTGGTGAATAAAGTGATGTGATTGTGGAGTTCAGATTGAATTGTAAATAAATTACGAGCACTTCTCTGATTTACCCTTGGTGGACGATGGATAGAGCTATCAAAGCATCGATATATGGTGAGGTAGATCAAGCCGTCATAAACTCAACATTTAGCGGGGAGAACGGGCCGACCCACTATCCTGACGGGTTGAGAAATCTCCAATCAAATCCAACCAAGGTGGATTACGGATTAGGCGGACCAACCCGCATATCAAAAAAATAAAAATAAAATCAAAATCATTGAGGTTTTGAGGGCTTGAGGCGATAATTGATAAGACAAATAGAATACCATGACAAAAAATCATGCATTTGAAGCAACTAAAATCTTATAATTGAAATCTAATTATCAATTGACAATATTAGGTACCGATGTTTTTATTCATCCAATACTCTAAAATATTCAAATTTTGATAATATGTAAATTCAAGTTTTGACTCCTCGAAATAGAAATCTAATTGAGATTTTTCAATACTTGTAATTGGTTGACTCTAGTATGTCATCATTTCCTATATTGATTAAAATAACAGCGACAAAATAATTATAAATTAATTAGAGTATAAAAAAATTATTACAGTACTTAAAATAATTTTTTATTATTATTTTTGTTAACCTCTTTTATACTTTGTCGAGTGTATGTATGATAAAAGAATATTGTGATTATGAGAAACTTACCTGGTTAGTATTAGAATATTAATAAAAAAACTTGAACAAATTTTCTTTCCCAAGTTTTACTTTCTTTTAATATTTCTCAATCCGTGAGCCAATCAAGTCCGTCGTGGGTCAACCCATTTAAACCTGCAACTCGTACGGATTGATTTGTTTAGAGCCATCAAAATGACAGATTGATAAAATTTCAATCCAATCTGTTTAAATTATTTGGCGGGACGTGCCAATCCAACTTAACGACTCTACCGATGGAGGTTACTTGAGCTCCAATTTTATCCGACTCAGCTGTTGACGAGGCGTTTTGAAGGCCCACGGGGCATGACCGATCATCTCTCAGGAATAAGTTGGACCGAAGATTCGAATATTCTGATGCCAATAAAAATAAAAAAATAAAGCAATATTTAAGGTTTGTTTGGGAGAAGGTGAAGGAGATGTAAATAATAAAAGGGTAAAAATAAATAAGGGAGAAAAAAATGAACCTTATTTGGGAAGAAGTGAGGGAAAGAAAAGGAAAGAAGGAGAGAAAAAGAGAGGGGAAGCAGGGTCGTACCTAATGTAAGGCCAAAAAGACAATCGTCTCAGATCTATTTTTAAAATAGGTTAAATGTCTCTTTAAAAGGGTCCCTAAAAAAATATAAAGAGTCCAAAAATAAATTATCAATATATTTTTTAAAATTCACTTCGGATCCTTTAAATTTTTAGTACGACTTTGAGGGGAAGTTATACTCCTCGTAGAAACTAAGATGTTGTTTGATAAAGCAGCGTATTTTTTCTCATTTAAAAAAGGAAAAATGATTTTTTTTATCTTTTTTAGTTTGTCAAATTTTAAAAAAAAATCTTTATTTTTTTAAAAAGAAAGATAAAAAATGTCAATCAAACATTATTTTCCACATTTTTTTATTTTCTAAAAAAATAAAAATAAAAATTAAAAAATTTTACACCAACAAAACACTCCTTAAATCTGTCTGACACTCTAATTTAAAATGTAAATTTCACTTCGTCTCTCCTCTCCTCCGACCTTATTTGAGAAGAGGGGAAGGGAGTGTAAGTAATAAAAAGGGAAATGAACGGAAGGAGAAGGGAGGTTTACACTCTAAATTGGAGTGTAACGACTTGTTTTGGAGGGGAGGGGAGAAGAGTGTAAGTAATAGAAGGAGGAAGGGAGGGGAAGGGAAGGGAGACTTACATCTCAAATTGAAGTGTAGAAAAAATTGAGTTTTTGTAAGAACTAGGGATATAAGTTCCTCTTCCTTCTCCTTCCCTCTCTTTCTCCTCTCCTCACTTCTTTCTAAACAAGGATTATCTTTTTTTTTTTCTTATCTACCCTTAGACTTTGTTTGGGAGGAGGAGAAAAGAGTGTAAGTAATGAGAGGAGAAGGGAGGCTTCCACCATAAATTGGAGGTAAGAAAAGTTGAATTTTTGCGAGGAGGAGGGGTATAAGTTTCCCTCTTATTCTCCTTCCCTCACTTCTTTTCAAACAGAGATTGTCTTTTTTTCTTCTTTATTTATCATTACTCTTTTATAACTTACACCTCTCTCATTTCCTCCCAAACAAATTCTTACTCTTTCATTGTTTACACCTTCCTCACCTCTTCCCAAATAAGTCTTAAGAAAAATTAAGAGCTTTTAATTCGGGAAGAATTTTTTATTTTTTATTTTTTATTTTCTTTTCCATAAAACAAAAATTGTTTTTTTGTGTTTTATAATTTTCTAAAAAAAATACTCTTTTATTTTTTGAAAAACGAAAATATAAATAGAAAAATAAATTTTTTATGTTTTCTAATTTTTCAAAAAATATTCCTTTATTTTTTGAAAAAAAAAAAGAAAAAATACCAACCAAATATATTATCTTATTTTCCCAAAAAATAAAAATAAAAAATAATTTTTTTTGCCTATCAAAAATCACCGTTCTACTCTCCTTTCTTCTCCTTCCCAAAGAAAAATCATCTTTTTATTTTTCTTCATTTACTTTTATTCTTTCGTTGCTTACACCACTCTCACATTCTCCCAAACAAGCCTTTACACTCCCCTCGCTTCTTCTCAAACACACCGTTAAAGGTCATGGTCGGATCTCGATTCGGTCTCTTGCTGGGTTGCTTCTCTTCCTTTCTAGATCCAGAGCTCCAAAGGCAAACCCTAGGGCCTTGTTTGAAAGGAGAAGAGGAGAGTATAAGTAATAGAAGGGAAACGAAGGGAAGGAAAAGGGAAAAGTGATTTACACTCCAATTTAGAGTATAAGAAAAATTAAGAGGCCGTTTGGTACAACCATTTTCTATTTTCATTTTCCATGGAAAATAAGAAAACACGGAAAACATGTTTGGTTGAGCATTTTCTATTTTTATTTTTTAGAAAATACAAGTATAATTGATTGGAAAATAAAAAACAATTTAAAATCATTTTCTATTTTTCAGAAAACTAGAAAACACACTCGCAACAAAACAGCGCCTAAGTTTTTACGAAGAAGAGAGGTATAAGTACACTCTCATTTCCCTTCCTTTCTTCCCTCATTTTTTTTTCAAATATTTTTTTTTTCTCTTATTTATCCTTACTTTTTCATTACTTACAACTTCCTCGTCTCCTCCTAAACAAACCCCGAGGGAAAGGAGGCAACCACCAACCCTACCGCAATCGGCTGTCCAACTGGCACACCCAGTTAGCGTCCTGCGTCATCGCCTCGGCCGCCCCTTGGATCTCCAGCTCTCGCCGAATGACTGCCTCAAGCGTCGACAGATCCCCGCTTCCCGCTCAAGTGGTAGCGGATACGTCTCCCTATGTACCTTTAATTTGATCCTTTCCGCCTTTTGTGTCTTTGGTTTGTGATCTGGCGGCTGGTGGTTCAGGTGGGCAACGCCTTCGTTCAGCAATATTATCTCATCCTTCAGCAGTCGCCGGAGCTGGTGCACCGGTTCTACCAGGAGAACAGCAAGCTCAGCCGACCGGATGCCAATGGCAACATGAGTTTAGTCACCACTACTCAGGTGAGTGCTCTTAAACCCTAAGTTTTTCACCTTTCGTACCTCCGTTTCAGAATGAATTGGTTATTTCTACTGAAGGTATCTTATTTTAAACTTATTGATTAATGGGTTTAGGCGATCAATCAGAATGTATTGTCGATGGGTGTTGTTAGAGCCGAGACGAAGACGGTGGATGCTCAAGAATCTCTTGCTGGCGGGGTGACTGTGCTTGTGACTGGGTGCCTTTCGGGGGTGGACAATGTCAAAAGAGGCTTCACTCAGTCTTTCTTTCTTGCACCCCAGGATAAAGGTTTCTTTCTGTTGAATGACACGTTCTGTGGCAGTCATTACTGCTGATTAATGCAAGTATTACATAATATATGTAGGTCTTTATTTTTTAATGTAACACTCCTTAGTAATCATTTTATTAATAATTCTTATTAAAGCTGAATGGCCATTCTGTGGCAGTCTCTATTTAGCATTCAACCTGTTGATCAAATTCTAATTGATGTCCGAATTTTTGTTTCAGTTTTTAGCATCATAAATTCATAGGAAGAGCATAAACTTGATGGCATCATAAGTTAAATTGTCATAATAGGAAACTTAACCATGTATATCTTGGTGTGACTACTGTATTCCCTTTCTATTAACTATGAAAATGACAAACACCACCAAATATTGTGTTTCCTTCTTTTCTATTGTTAGCTTATAACCATAAACATAGAATCAAGATGTCAGTAATGATTCTGAAACATCATACATAAACCTATTTTAATAAATATATCCGAAATTGGCTCAAATTTTGTATGATGTGAACATGGTTTTTGATTATTGGGAAATGAGATTAATGTCTGCTAATCGGGTCGATGGTGCATGGCCAAGTTCATTGAATATTCTGTTATTTTGCACAACAGTTATTGCTTTGACTTTTCATTATCTTTTTTAAAATAATACCTAATACAAATTGCTAAAAAAAATAATTTATCTTATTACATAATCATTTTTTTGAAAGGCATGTATGTAACTTTCTACTGATTTTATGTTTCAGACAAACTTCCATGGTGATCTTTTTGAGCATGTTAGCCTTGATTAATTGGAGATGGCTAAATAGCTTGAAGTTGAACTCTATCTGAATACATTTCTAGTAATATTCAGATCTTTTAGGTCAATTCTAGTTACATTAACTAGAATGTTTTTTCTCTCTCTCACTCTACATTAAAACCTTCCATTCCAAACAATTCATCTAACTATAGAATTTATTGGCTATCTTTAAACATGTGACTACCATCTTAGTTTTTTTTTTTGTTTAAGTTTACTTTAAATTTCTGTGGGCTTAGCTATATCATGACAAAAGTCTACTTGCCATAACATGGAATGTGGATGCATGTCAAGGTTATGAAACATAATGCTCTGGCATCAGTTCCAGCACACATGCCATCTAAGCCAGCATCAGTTAGAGCAGAATCCCAGGCAATCACTGCTTCTTTAGGAGTTCCTGCAACAGATACACCTACCACCAATTCTGTTAGTGAGGAAACTAGCAATTCTGTTGAGGCAGAAGGTTGTAATGATCTATGTTCTAGCTTAATTGACAGTTTGTCAGTGTATTAAGAAGATTTCCTTATCCTTTATATGCATTTATTTTAGCCGATGGCCATTCCATATTTGTGAAAAGTTTACCACTAGATGCAACACCTGATCAACTTGAACAGGAGTTCAAGAAATTTGGTACAATTAAGTCAGATGGCATACAAGTTAGGAGTCACAAGGTTCTTTTCTATTTAAAAGCGTTTGATATATAATTTCTGGCTCCTATATTTTTTTTTATTTGTCATTATTTTTTAATATACATTTTGATTGCCTACAGCTACAAGGTTTCTGTTATGGGTTTGTAACATTTGAAACAGCAAGTGCTGTCCAAACATCTTTGGAGGTAATTCTGAGCATGATAAGTTGTGACACAACCTCATTTATACATTTCATGCTGCTCAAACTCTGATTATCTGTTGCTACTTTCTCTTTTCTCTTTCATTCCCTTGCCTCCTCCATTTATCTTGCCCGTACGATTTTTCCAACAACCATAATATCCATGTCAGTGTGGATCACATTGGTAAACTGTTTTGTATCATTCAAGTTGTGTGAGAGTCATGCTTAGGCTACACCTTAAGGTAATCAAAAACAACAAACAACAAATGTCATTATATTGCACGATAGATGGTCAATATCTATTGGTGTTAATTCATTGCTATTAAGTTGATTGTCTTGTGTATTTTATTCATTGTCAGTAATACCTACTAGAATATATCACGCTTTAAACTTTGAAGTGCCAATAAGAAACTGTGTTCTCTGGACCCATCTAGAAGGTTTAGAATGGATTTGGGGTCCTGATCAGGCTATTGAAGTCCATTTGACAACTGATTACCTGAATTAGCATAAAGGACCTAGTTCTGTTGATATTTAATAAGCTCGATGATTTTGTTGTTTAAATCAAATCTAAGAGTAGGATTTAGCTTAACATTTAATTGTCATTAGAATTAATGATATATCTAAGTGGTGCATATTTATTTTGAGCTGTTTCTTGTTTTGTGGGTTTCTGGCAATTTTGATGTCGTCTTAACTTTCTTCTAGTATAAGTGAACTATTGCCTTTGGATGGCTGTCTCCTCTGGGACTTGTAATTGCTGCTTGATATTTTCTACACATCTTGCAACATATCATGGTCTTATCCTAGTTTAACAGTTGTCTGCGTCTCAATTATAGCTGCTGTGATCCAGCAACCAGCATCATGATATTGGAACACATATTTTATGTAAAAAATGTGCTTTGTAATCAATCAAACCTTTGTTACAACCGGACCATTTCAAGTCAAACTGCTGGAAGCTGGTCAGAATTAATAAATGTAGTACCTATATGCTCTAGTCAATAAATCTCCATATTGAATCCATCTGTTTTTTATGTAGGCCTCGCCCATAATGATTGGTGGTCGACCAGCTTATATGGAAGAAAAGAGGACAACAGGTTCACGAGGTTAGTGTCGTGTACACTTTTTTTCATGCCTTTGCCAGTAACGGTTACCTTCACATGGAACATTTTTTTCACGAAAATAATTAACTTGCAAAGGCTACACACAGGTTGCAAGAAAATATTTTTGTTATTTTTCTCTCTCTTCACTCGGAATATTTTCATGGGCAATTTTTAAATTGTTTCCACGGGGATGACATGGTGGTTAAGGCACAACGGTGCTTACAGAAGTGACATGGGTCGATTCCGGAGGAGGTCTAAAATCTTTTTTTAGATTCAGATGATCCTTACGTGTCTTGGTTATCACGTCAAGACTCATAGAATCCTCTGTGATTTATCTCTCTCACAATGACCGTGGGAACAAGTCAATGGGAGTCGTCAGATTGACGGTTCCAACATGGGCAGTTTTTAAATTCTTCTTTTGTTTGTTGTTATCGTTCATTGGAAAGTGAACAAGTTATTCTTTTGTTCTTTGTGTTGTACTATTAATTCACTCCTCGAGTCAGTGATAGTCCAAGGCTCTTGTCTATTTCAACCCGTTGTCCAATTATCCTGAAATTTGATTGTTGCAGTTGGTAACCGAGGAAGATATGCATCTGGTCGAGGGGGTGGGCTACGCTACGATACCAGAGGTCGTAGTAGCTACAATGGCGAAAGGGGCTATGGAAGAGGCGACTATGATAGCGCACCTGATTTTGGAGGACGAGGTGGCGGTAGGGTAAGGTATCAAAACAATGCAAATGATGGTAGTTATAAGAGGGTTGATCAAATCAACTACACTATGATGTAAAGATTGAAATCCGTCAATCTAACGGCCCCTATCAGTTCACTACTGGATCATCATAAGAGAGGTAAATCACGGTAGACCTTTGACCCTTGAGATTAGTAACTAGTGTATGGAGGGACGGTACATTTGCATTTGTGAAGAATTGATCCGTTATTCTATGATACAACGTTTGTATGCGCTAACTACTAGATCCTTTCTGCGAAGGCCAAATCAACTACACTAGCAGGCACGGAACTAGTGCTAGCTCTGCAATTGAAGTACCTACCAAATACTAAACAATCAGGTTTGCATTGCCATTTTGATCTGAAGCTTAGATTTTAGGCGCATATATGCCAAATTGAGTTTTTTTTTGTTCCTATTGATCCAATAACAGAGCATACCGAGTCTGAGAGTTTTGTTTTCCACTATATTTTTTACCAGAAGTAGGCACGTGTGAAAAATCACCAGCTTTGTCACTCGCATCCACTATAAGATAATTTTGTTGTTTGTCATTCTATTCGTCAGCTAATTTATGGATTATGATAATTTGTTTATTGCTACTGGTTATTATCATCATGTGGCCGAATCAGATCGTAATGACTTCGAAAATTGTTTATGCACGTGAAGTAGCAATTTTTTATGCCGACATCCTTCTTCCTTGAAAATATTTGCCCTTTTGTGGTTCGGTTGCGGGCACTGTTAGTGAAAGCCCTAGAGTCAATCATGTGATGATTGTTGTATGGACTTTATTGTATCATATTTCTATTTATAAAGGCATGGTTATTATATTTACTTGTATTGGTGCCAAATAACTAAATATAATAATGTCCTTGAGTAGTAGGTTTTTATCTATATCAATCGATTGGTTGAATCGATAATGAGATGATATAGAGAACACTACTCTTAATCATTCCTAGTCGAATATTAACATTCAGGGACAATGTTAATGCGTAAAGACTAGCATGTAGGTCAACAAGATGACTTGATCTCACAAGTCATAGATATGAGATATCAAGTTAACACATGGGTATGCATTGGAGAATGTATACTGAATGACCCGCCATGAGAAAGTATCATGGATCGTTATATGAGTGTCATATACTTTCTCATGTGGCTATTAGTATGACTATTAGTCCTTAGACCTGAAGTCACTATGGTTCCCTACATAAGGAGTTGCATACTTTGACTTCGTCAAACGTCACCCGTAAATGGGTGGACTATAAAGGCGATTACTGGGTATGTAACGAATTATGCGGAGGGATGTGAGTGATGTAGATGAGATCTATCCCTCCTATATGACGGGGGTGACATCGATATTTTTGATAGAGTGAGACCACGAAGTGCATGGCCATGCCCAAATGAGTCAATATGAGATATTGAGCTCATTTGATTAGAGTGAGTCTACTTGGAGTTCAAGATTTAGATTGTACCGAGGATGACACGGTCTATGCCTCGATTGGTCAATCTAGATGTCAAGGATAGAGGGACATTGTCACATAGCGAGAGTCACAATTAGTAGTCACAAAGGTGATGTTGAGCTCAACATTCTTGTAACTTGGGGTAGCAATGATGTGTCTAGATACCGCTCATCGCTTATGTTCCTAAATCGGTTTAGGACATCGCTAACGCTATAAGAACCTATAGTCACACACATAAGAGCAATTAGATGGAGATTAGGTTCATATGATGAACCATGAGGATTAGGTTCATGGGATGAACCAAATTGGATTAAGAGTAATCCAAATTAGATTAATTGAGTTAGACTCGAAGTTGATTCAAGTGTCGAATGAGTCTAATTGAGATTTGATTCATCAAATCAATTTAAATTAATGAATAGAGATTCATTATATTAAATCGACTTGAGTCAAGTGGTTAGATTTGATCAACCATGGAGATTAGAGGTCAAGTTTGACTGACTTGAGAGGAAGATGAAAGGTCAAGTTTGATTGACCAAATGCCATGTCATGATGATGACTAGGCATGGCCGGCCAATGATGGTGCTCCACATCATCATCGACTGGTCAATCGGTGCCACATCAAGGGAGACCAAGGGGTCACGGAGTTACATGCATGCATGTAACCCCTCCATGAAGTGGTCGGCCACTGGGGTTATGGGAGGTGAATTCATTTGGTGAGTTACTCTCATTACTTCATCTTCAACTCGAACCTTTCTCTCAAGCTCTCCCTCTCCCATCCTCTCTTTCGCCGAAATTCCTAAGGGAGTGCTAGCACACTCTAAGGCATTTCTCTCCATCTATTGCTTGTGGATACCATGAGGAGTGTGCACTTGACACTCTCGAGTTCCGAACTTTGACGAGCTGATAAGCGAAGGGCGCCGCTAAGGGTAACGTTTAACCTCTTAGATCTAAGGTAGATCTAGGATTTCGTAAGCACATACATGTAATTATAATTTTATACTCGACACGGATCCGCGGTCGGGCTTTCGAGGTTTCCACAACGCAAAGCGGTTTTGCGGCTCGGAAAAACCCAACAAAGTGGTATCGAGCCACGCATAAGCATGTATGTGTTTCGCTTTTGTAGTTTTTATATTAGATATAAAAATTACAGATTTATATGTTTCGTAAATTTTCTTATTTTATAGAATTTTTGGGTATTTTTCTCGTAGAGTCAAGCAACGAGTGTTGGGACACTCGAGGCTTCAACCACGAGAAAACTCTCTCGTGAGTTCTCGCTTAGGTTTTTGGGACAGACTTAAGTCGTAAGATCATCAGTAGGACACTCGCGAAGTTTATTTTGCAGGGCGCCCTCTATCCTAAAGGGGCCATGTCCCACGATCGCGCCGAAACCGCTAATGACCGTTACGGAGAGTTGACTCATAAATTCGAAATAAATTAGGAAAAATTATAGAAATTTCTGTAAAAATACATAATTTAGAATTATATATAATTCTGTGATTGTCATGACCCAATGACCCCAATTTGATTGAATAAGTGTGTTGTAATTCATAATACGGCATGCGTGCCGTTTTGTGATTGTGCGTGTTGTATAGTGTATGCGACCTGCGCGTCGTACCTCTTATTTTGAAATTCTAGTTGTAATTAGTTTTTAGACTCGAATGTAACTCGAGTTTTATATTTGTAATGTATAAAATGGAGCGGTGGAAAGTCCACTCGAAGACGAGATTACGAGAAGGGTGACGACGACACATGGCGGTCAAAGGAAGCGCTTGGAGAAGCCGCTAGCCTTAGGTTGACCGTCCGATCTTCTCATTGGCTTGAGAAGATCGTAGTAGGGCCATGACTATATCACATTTAATGATATATATATATGTTGATATATATATATATGTATATTTAATTGATTTTGCTTGTATGTATGTGATGCATGCTAGTAGAAAAATGTTTGTATGTATATGATGCATGCTAGGTTAATTTTCTTGTATGTATATGATGCATGCTAGAATAATTAATGTATGTATATGATGCATGCTAATATAGGATAATAAAGGCCTAAATGCGTATAAGATACACATTACGATTAGATTAGATCATAATCGAATCAACTCAAAATGCTACCGAGCCTCGATACCCATCACTACCTCGATCATTTGTTGTTGTTGAATCGCCAAAGCGAGCAATGCATATTATCTTGGTAGGGTGCGGAGGGACAATCTTGGTCCCGCCTATCACGACTCGTTAGAGTAAGCTCAATTAGATTGAGCAAAACTAGTTAACTCAATTGGATCGAGTAGAACTATAGGCATATTCCAATCGTTGGAAAGATAGGTTAAGATCGCATTTACACTAAATCTTGGGCGATTTAGCCAAAGCTAACTCAAGGTCTTTTGTAAATGTGTGTCTTAATCCTATAAACAAGAAAACAGAGATGTAATTCCAGAATGTGTACCTAATCGATCGTATTTAAGTCTTGGGCGATTTAGCCAAAGCTAACTCAAGGCTTAGTATGATGTGGATCTTGTCCCGCAAGAATTATAGCTAGTTTGTATGAATCTAGTAAAAGTGGTTTGACCACATCCATAACTCGATTCTACAAAATTCCTATAATTTAGTGGGAGCATCATTTGATTAAAGGCCTAATTAAATGATAAAAGGAATATGAAGATAACTACATAAACACGAACACTCTCTCTGCGATCTGTCTCGAGAAGGACAAGCTCAACGGAGCAAATTTCCGGATCGCATACAGAACCGAGAATTGTTCTCACCCAAGAAAGGAAGTCAGACGCCCGAGCGGCCATTTTCGGAGGCACCTCCCGCCACTACCTCGCGAGATGACAAAGATGCTTACAAGAAGCATCAGATGATGCATTAGATGTGTCATGTCTATTGCTGCGACCATGAACTCGAGCTGGCTAAACACGAGTTCATGAATGCTTATGATATGGTTGGACATCTTCGCCAATCAGATCAAGGACAAGCTAGGCATGAGAGATATGAAGTCTCTAAAGTATACCTGGAAGATCTTAAGAAGAAGAGAAGTGAGACTTCTACTTCAGGTATAAATGTTATAGAAGTCAATCTATCTATTTCTTCATCATGGGTATTAGATACCTGATGTGCATCTCACATTTGTACCAATGTGCAGGCGCTGAGAAATAGCAGGGCATTGACAAAGGGCGAGGTGGACCTACGAGTAGGCAATGGAGCAAGGGTCAGCCAGCCAGAGGAACTTATGATCTATCTCTCGCCTCCGGGCTCAGGATTTAGAATTAGATGAATGTTGTTATGTGCCTGCCTTAACTAAGAACATCATTTCAGTTTCTTGTTTGGACAAGAAAGGTTTTTCATTTATAATAAAGAACAAATGTTGTTCAGTTTATTTAAATGATATGTTCTATTGTTGTGCACCTCTAATGAACGGACTCTACTTTCTAGACTTAGAGAGCCCTATTTATAACATAAGTACCAAGAGGTTCAAGTCAAATGAGTTGAACCAAACCTATCTCTGGCATTGTCGCTTAGGTCACATAAATGAGAGTCGCTTATCTCAGCTCCATAAGGATGGGCTGCTAGACTCATTTGATTTTGAATCATATGAGACATGCGAGTCTTGCCTTTTAGGCAAGATGACCAAGACTCCCTTTAGTGGACATAGCGAAAGAGCAACAGATTTGTTATGACTTATACATAGTGATGTATGTGGTCCTTTCAATGTTGCTGCTAGAGGTGGTTACATGTACTTCATTACATTTACTGATGACTTCAGTAGATATGGTTATGTGTATCTTATGACACATAAATCTGAATCCTTTGAAAAGTTCAAAGAATTCAAGAATGAAGTACAAAAACCACTGCAAGAGTATTAAGATACTCGATCGATCGAGGTGGTGAATACCTTATCCATGAGTTTCGCGGACTATCTAGCCGAAAGTGTGATTCTATCCCAACTCACTCCTCCCGAACACCACAGAGAATGGGTGTATCAAAGGAGGAATCGCACTTATCGATATGGTACGATCTATGATGAGTCACACGAGATCTTCCTATATCCTTTGGGGATACGCTCGACACAGCAGCCTTTACCCTTAACCGTACCATCCAAGGTCAGGTAAAGACATCATATACGATATGGACAGGGAAAAATCCCAAGATGTCTTTTATGAGGATTCGAGGTTGTGAGGCTTACGCTCGACGCCAAGTCTCGCATAAACCGACCCAACCGATAGGTGCTATTTTGTTGGATATCCCAAGGATACAAAGGGATATTACTTCTACATTCTACAAGATAAAGTGTTTGTGGGTAAAGACCGGGTTTTTCTATAAAGGGATTTTATTTCTAGAAAACTAGTGGGAGTACTCTTCGATCTCAAGAAATTCAAGATAAGGACCATAACACCGAGGCCTTGACGGAGGTCGAACAGAACCATAAAGTGTTGTGGGTGACAAAGAGTCATGGAACAACCACTTGCTCAAGTAGACCTACCTCTTCGCAGGTCCGATAGGGTACGCCGTCCACCGAGAGATACTCAATTCTCTTGTTCGACCACGATGACGTTATGCTCATCGAGAATGAGCCTACCTCCCATCGAGAAGGCATGATGAGCCCAGATTTCGAGAAATGGCTAGACGCCACGAGATCCGAGATGGAATCCATGTACACCAACCAAGTATGGACTTTGGTCGATCCACCAAGGGGTCAAACCCATTGGGTGTAAGTGGGTCTTTAGGAGAAAGACCGGATGGATGGACTTACGATACCTATAAGGGCCGACAGGCTAAAGGTTTCAAGCAAATTCATGGTATCGACTATGATGAAACCTTTTCTCCAAAGGGCGATGTTTAAGTTCATTCGGATCTTGCTTGCTATTGCAAAGATACCACGACATGAGATCTGGCAGATGGATGTCAAAACCGCGTTTCGAATGGAAACTTACTCGAGGATGTGTACATGACACAACCCGAGGGTTTTGTAGATCCACAAAGATATCGAAGGTACGCAAGTCGCAAAGGTCCATTTATGGGCTAAAGCAAGCTTCTCGGAGTTGGAATCTTCGATTCGATGATGCGATCAAACAGTTTGGTTTCATCAAGAATGAAGATGAACCCTGTGTCTACAAGAGGGTTAATGAGAACACAGTTGTGTTCCTTGTATTGTATATGGATGACATACTACTCATTGGGAATGACATCCCTTCGCTACAGTGAAGACTGGCCGGGACGTGCTTCTCAACGGCGACTTAGGTGAAGCAACCTGTATTCTAGGCATCAAGATCTATAGAGATAGATCTAAGAGATTGCTTGGCCTAAGTCAGAGTACATACATTGACACGGTATTACTTCGGTTTGCCATGCAGAATTCTAAGAAAGGACTTCTGCCGATGTCACATGGTGTGAGTCTTTCGAAGACTCAAAGTCCCTCTTCTAGAGAGGAGAGAGACCGCATGGATAAGATCCCTTACGCATCTGCTATAGGATCTATCATGTACGCCAAGCTGTGTACTCGTCCTGATGTCTCGTATGCTTTGAGCATGACGAGTAGATACCGATCGATCCGGTGAGCGCCATCGATAGGATAGCCAAGAATATTCTTAAGTACTTAAGAAGGACTAAAGAATATTTCTTGATATTCGGCTTTCAAACCGATGATGATTATGATTATAGATCGCAATGTTCGTGTGGTTTTGCTTGAATAGTAGCTTGTGCGAAATGGAAGAGTTCCAAGCAGACACGATTATCGATTCTACAATGAGGAATATATCGGTGCTTCCATCTCATTCGAGAGATTGTCGATAGAAGAGATGTGAAGATTTGCAGAGTACCCACAGAGGCTAATATCGCAGATCCCTTGACCAAGGCTTTGGCACAGAAAAAGCATGATGGTCACACTAGGTCATTGGGTATTAGATACTACGGTGATTGACACTAGTGCTAGTGGGAGATTGTTAGTGAAAGCCCTAGAGCCAATCATGTGATGATTGTTGTATGGACTTTATTGTATCATATTCCTATTTATAAAGGCATGGTTAATGCGTAGAGACTAGCATGTAGGTCAACAAGATGACTTGATCTCACAAGTCATAGATATGAGATATCAAGTTGACACATGGGTATGCATTGGAGAATGTATACTGAATGACCCGCCATGAGAAAGTATCATGGATCGTTATATGAGTGTCATATACTTTCTCATGTGGCTATTAGTATGACTATTAGTCCTTAGACCTGAAGTCACCATGGTTCCCTACATAAGGAGTTGCATACTTTGGCTTCGTCAAACGTCACCCGTAAATGGGTGGACTATAAAGGCGATTACTGGGTATGTAACGAATTATGCGGAGGGATGTGAGTGATGTAGATGGGATCTATCCCTCCTATATGACGGGGGTGACATCGATATTCTTGATAGAGTGAGACCACGGCGTATGACCATGCCCAAATGAGTCAATACGAGATATCGAGCTCATTTTGATTAGAGTGAGTCTACTTGGAGTTCAAGATTTAGATTATGAGGATGACACTGCCTATGCCTCGATTGGTCAATCTAGATGTCAAGGATAGAGGGACATTGTCACATATTGTGAGAGTCACAATTAGTAGTCACAAAGGTGATGTTGGAGCTCAACATTCTTGTAACTTGGGTAGCAATGATGTGTTGCTAGATACCGCTCATTGCTTATGTTCCTAAATCGATTTAGGGACATTGCTAACGTTACAAGAACCTATAGGATCACACACATAAGAGCAATTAAATGGAGATTAGGTTCATATGATGAACCATGAGAATTGAGTTCATGGGATGAACCAAATTGGATTAAGAGTAATCCAAATTAGACTAATTGAGTTAGACTCAAGTTGATTCAAGTGTTGAATGAGTCTAATTGAGATTTGATTCATCAAATCAATTTAAATTAATGAATAGAGATTCATTATATTAAATTGACTTGAGTCAAGTGGTTAGATTTGATCAACCATGGGAGATTAGAGGTCAAGTTTGACTTGACTTGAGAGGGAAGATGAAAGGTCAAGTTTGACTTGACCAAATGTCATGTCATGATGATGACTAGGCATGGCCGGCCAATGATGGTGCTCCACATCATCATTGACTTGGTCAATTGGTGTCACATCATGAGGGAGACCAAGGGTCATGGGAGTTACATGCATGCATGTAACCCCCCCTCCATGAAGTGGCTGGCCACTTTGGGGTTATGGGAGGTGAATTCATTTGGTGAGTTACTCTCATTACTTCATCTTCAATCTTGGAACCTTTCCTCTCAAGCTCTCCCTCTCCCATCCCTCTCTTTGGCCGAAATTCCTAAGGGAGTGCTAGCACACTCTAAGGTATTTCTCTCCACCTATTGCTTGTGTGGATACCATAGAGGAGTGTGCACTTGACACTCTCGAGTTCCGGCGAACTTTTGGACGAGCGGGATAAGCGAAGGGCGTCGCTACGAGGGTAACGTTCTAACCTCTTAGATCTAAGGTAGATCTAGGATTTCTGTAAGCACATACATGTAATTATAATTTTTATACTTCGCACGGATCCGTGGCCGAGGCTTCCGAGGTTTCCGTAACGTAAAAAGCGATTTTTACAACTCGGAAAAACCCAACAGGCACTCTATGGGTAATGCAATCTAACGCCTTTCCATTTCTTTGGTATATGGATTCCTCTCTTCCGTTGTAGAAGAACCCCTGCCAATTTGTTGAATGCCCCTCTTGAATTTTGTTTTGTTTTGTTTTGCCAAAATACGTTTCTCTTTTATTTTATTTTTCATCTTTTATGCCAAAATAGTTTCCTTTTTCTTCTTTTATGTGTCATGATACATTTTTCACTTCAAAACTCCCTTCAATTCGCTTTAATAAAATGCACAGTATCTTGTGTCATTTTAGGGTGAGAATTATGAATGACATGCATATATGCTAATGCATTACATGTTCAATAAAATTGTAATACTGTAAAATATAAGCATGTCAGCAACAATGATTCCAGACCAAACTTGTTGATAAAACTTTCATCTCGTTCATTGACACACTGTAATCCAAGTTTAGGAACAAATCCTAGTTAGTCTCTACTAGAGTATCAAATGGTTATCACCAATAGTAGAATTGTCTTAAAAAAATAAGGGTCAATTTGTTGGTATCTATTTTTTCATTGTACTGGGTTTTGAATTTTAACTGACAGTTCAACATAGTGAATGATTCAAATAACATTGATAAATATTTGTACAGTGTGAGAATCAAATCATGCTCCCACGGGAAGGATCTAGTGGCTAGCACATACAAACGTTGCATCAGAGGATAACGGATCAATCCCTCGCAAATGTGAGGGTGTCATCTCTCCATGTGCTAGTTATTAGTTTCAAGGGTCAAAGGTCTACTGTGATTTACTTCTCTTATGATGGTCCGGAGACAGGTTAGTATGGACCGCTAGATTGATAGATTTCAATCTTTTTTGCATTAGAGAATCAAATTGTGTTTCAATCATTATCAACACATCAAGATTAGAGAGGCAAGATAGATGTTTTTTTTATTGATTGATATTAGATGTTTAGTTCTTCGAATCGATTAATCTTGAGAGTGATCGATTTAATCCTTAGAAATTTTCACTTGTCATTAGAGTAAATTCAAAAGTGCTTATAGCAGATAGTCTCGTAGTCCAACGTATCAAATTTTTTATTTTATTAGAGTAAAATATGTTGTAGTTGGAAATTGAATCATGGATACTTAAGGAACTATATGAGCACCTTGTTGCTACATTGTTGTCCGTGGGGGTTTGAATAATCATGGGGGTAATCGATCTAGTTCCACGGGAATTTTCTATTGACTGTCAATGTAAATCGGAAAGCACTCGCAGTGGGCGGTTCAATAGTCTAGCGTTCTAAAATTTATTATTCCATTTGAATGGAAATTCTTATAAATATATTGTAGTTGAGATCGCAGAGTGTATTGATGTTTTGTTGTTGTACCGATCGTTAGGATAAATCAAAAAACATTCACAGTAGATAATTCAACATTCCAATATTTTAGGATTTATCATTCCATTTGAATAAAAATTTTTATAAATGCATCACCGTTGACAAGTCAAAAATATCTAAAAGAGCATATGGATGCGAAAAGCATTTGCACTAGACGATCCAATAGTTAATCATTTTAAAATTTATCACTCCATTTGAATAAACATTCTTACAAATTCATCACAATTGAAATCAAATTGAAAATATTAAAAATATATATATGAATCTTTTGTCACTGCAGCATAGCTCTGGGATTAAATCTGTTCATTTTTTTTTTATAATTCAGGTATTTAAATCTTCGATTCTATTAAGTTTTAAAGGTGGACGGTCCGATTCTATAGAAATTTCTATTGATTATCAGGACAAATAAGAAAGTGTGCGATGAAAATTCCAACATCCTAGTCTTTTGAGACTTGGAAGGTAGGTGTGAGTTCAAAAAATTGCTTAGGTGATTGAGGAACAGTTGGGCAAGGTGGAGAGTTGGAAGGATGTTGGGAGGCATGGCCAAAGGTGTTCATGCCATCATCATTTTAAGTCATGGAATACGGTTGGTAGATCTTGACCAGATTCTCTTCCTATTTGTTTGGCTATCATTTTCACAAAATAATAATAATAATAATAATAATATAAACGCCAGACTAGAAGTGTGTGATTATAAACTGTGTTAGATAAGTTGGTCGGATGGATCATTGAACTGGAAGGAATATAGCAAAACTAGTTACGCTCAAATTGATTCATGAATTAAGTGTGGTCGTTAGATCTCGATCGAATTCTTGTTTGTTTATTGGATTTGTGTATAGGAAAAAAAAAACATTCTTCTAATTAAAACTCACTCTGCACAATTGTAGACTAGGAAGGGAGGTGGGTTTTCGAGAGGATTTTTTTTTTTTAAAATCTAAAATAAGGAAATCAATCGAACTCTTTACAAAATTATAAGAATGCTTAGGGTGTTCTCCTCAGAAACAACCACAATAAGATTTATAATCTCGTAAATCATGAGATATATATCAATCCTTCTTATGCTCGGAAGAATCTCGATCGATCTATCATGTCTTAGAATGTACTCGACCAACCATATTGATCGATAGCGATGACTTATCCAACAGTATCATTTTCACTAGAAGGAAAATCTACTTTAACATAATCATTATCGCCGCTAGACATGCTTCCGAGACTAGTAGTATAGCTGAGCTAATTCGGTGGGGTTCCTTCGACGTCGTCAATCGACCATATCGATTACCAAAAATTTAATCTAAAGACATTTAAACTCCTCGTCTTTGAGCTAGCCTTCGTATATACACCCTAAAGACTCAAAGATCTCCTTAAGTCCTTGCGTTTATATTATAATTAAGAGATCTACATGAAAAATCATAGACGTAAAAGGTGTTCCTCGAACCGTCTGATGTTGATTTTTGGCGAAATATTTTAAATATATGACACATTAATGGTGAGAAGAGGCCTCAAAGTTTGATCGTAAATCTAATCACATGACGTGAGAATGGCATGTTGCCTAATTGACAGTCTGGATGGAAAATTCATTAAGAACTAACAAATGTTGAGAAAGCAACTCCTTTGATGTGTGCCGCTGAAAGAAACAATGCCACAAACACAGATAAGATGCAACTGAAGTGGCAAATTCTAATGCTCGATATATATATATATATATGTTTGATATCTTGAGCGTTCGTTATTATGTGTTCCTACACGATGAATATAAAATGTACAGTAATATTCATATCGTGATGTCCGCTCGAACTCGTCGATGGGAGGTTAGATTTCGACTACGGTTCGACTGAAATTCGACGACGATTTGATCGGAATCCAATTGTGGTCTGGTCGAATCGAGATCGGATTTCGACCGAATAGCGGTCGGAATCGGCCGCGACACTGGCGGCCGTAATCGCGATCAATTTCAATCGCGATTTGATCAGAATTCGATCGGACTTTGGTGTCGATTGGATCGCGGTCGAATTCCGTTTGAAATCGGCTACAATTGTGGTCTTTTCGGTCGTAATCCGATTGGCCGCCGACGAATCCAAACTACGGACGGATAAAATCGCGACGGAGGAAACACTGTGTATTTTTCATTTACTATGCAATCACGATTGATCAGTGATGAAGAAATCATCGTGCACGAGTCGCACAGCAGACGACACTCAAAATATCAAACCTGAATAACAATCTTAATAAATTTAAAAATTTTGGGTCTTTGAACAACGACACCTGCTCTGTTAACATATGTTTCCTCTTAATTTTCTTTCTGAATTATAATCCGGTGCACGAAACTCTTACTATACGGGATATCGAAGAAGGAATTCATTGTAAGCGGCCTTAATTTTCTCTCCAAATTTATTAAAATGCATCCTTCCTTCTTTTTTATTTATTTATTTTTTTCCCCCTCGCACTGACTTTCGGTTTCAATGATTCTAAGTTTCAATTTGTTTGAATGAAAATTTACTCATTATTAGATCTAAATATATCTTCCAAAGATTCATCGCATATATAAGATTTTTTTTTATTCTTGAAATTAAAATCTTGAGTGGGCTACATGGCGGGTAGCTTTTTTTTTTTTTTTTGTAAATTTGAAAAATTAGAAGTGCCTTTCGGTAACAAACAAAATATTAAGATGTATCCAAATTTAATTTTTCTTCTTCCTTTTTTTTAAAAGAATATATATATATATATATAAGAAATCTTCTGTCGAATCATGGCCCGTCTGTGACACAGCTACCGTCATCGCCGCCGTCGCCCGCCACCTCGCGGTTCGGCGTCCTCTCTCGCCGCGGATTCGCAATTACGAATCCGCTGGTCCGGCAAGCCGCCGTCGGCCCGATCGAGCGATTCGATAGATCAATCGGAATCCGACGTCGCACGAGCTCCGCCGGACCGCCGACGAAGTGCGCGTCGATCGCGCCAGGTCCGACGGGCGGAGGTGGTCGGACGGTGCGTCGACTACGACAGCAGTGGAGGTGGGTCGCCGTGTCGCATTCGGTCGCGGACGATTGAGTCGTGAGACAGAAAATTTCTCTCTATATATATATATAATAAATGTAAAGTTGGCGTGTGTACCACATGAGACGTTTGATGTCGCATGAAAATACGTCACTTGACAAGAAATTTGGCAAAATGTTGAAAATCATAATATAATGACTCATTTTATAGGTGGAATTACAATTGTTTTAAAAAAATATATATTTTTTGAAAAATATCTTTTTTCAAAGTTTTAAAATCATAGAGCAATTTTAGATGAATAATCAGATTATATTCTTCGGAGTATTAATATAATTTATATAAAATGCAGTATTCTTTTTATATATTTTGAATAAATATGCTAGTAGACTGATTTTGATGGGTATAAATTAATCAATCTGACTTAACTTCAGTATTTTTGGATTAAAATAGTTTTTCCCCCCTATTAAGATATTAATAAATTTATAATACAATTTATATATACTTAGAAATCGATCTTAGCAAACAAAAAAAACATATAAATTTAAAATCTTACTTTAGTAGTTGGAAAATGAAATAGATTTCATCACTAAATGTATTAAACTTGTGAGATTAAAATATAATACTATTTTAAGAGATAAAGTAAAGTTTAATCATTCCATTTCATTATCATGTCGAGTTAGTTGCAAAAAGAGCACGACCCTTGTTTATTTATTTATTTATGTTTAATTACTAGGATTAAGGTCCTATCAACTATCGCTACTAATGAATTATTTTTTAATCTTTTAAAAGTGGCATCTCACTTGGTGAGCAAGCACTTTGATTTTTTTTGTTATTTAAAATGAAATTCAATTAGTGGACTTGTCTTTTAAGAGAAAAAGTCATTCTTATTAATTTATTCCTAATAATTTCTTTTGTAATTATTAAAAATATGAATGGGCGGTTTTAAAAAATAAGTTTTTTTTAATTAAATAAAAATGTTTACCCGAGTCGACAAATAAAATACAAATTGTTGCAAAAAAGTATTTTAAAAAATTTGTTTCGTGATTTATGAATAAATGCATTCATTTAATCGAGGGCGTCGTTTTAGTGGTCAAATCTATCCTTTTTATGCTGTTTACAATTAAGTCCCCGCAAAATACTCCTTGATCCAAGCAAACGAATAATAATTGCACTTTGACTTCTCATCCAATGATTGCGATGGCAAGATAAACGCATTTAATTATTATTTTTTTTTCTTTTTACTGAAAGTTCCTCTAAATTTATTTTGGCAGTTTGCCTCGGTACATTTTATCTTGGTTATCTCGGTTACAGTTTATTTCGACTTTAGCTCAGCTCGGCGATAACTCAACTCGATTTTAACTCATCACAATAATAGCTCAGCTCGGAAGGATGTCTCAACTTTATCTATTATACCAATTCAAGTCAGCATCATTAAGGTAGATCTCCGTTATAATAAGATCATGACTCTCAAGACTTCCTTTGTGCAATTATATCTCTATCGTAATAATAAAGTCATGTCTCCCTTTTTAATGAGATCATATATCATAAGATCTTCTCCGTACTGTTACATCTTCATCATGTTATATCTCCCATTATGCCCTTGGGAATCTACGTCAGTAAATTTGCTTATATAAAAGTAAAAGGGGAGCTTTTGAAGGGGACTCTCTTTCGGAGCTTCCAAACCTCACTTAATTCTCTATTATTTCTCTTTACATTTTCTCCATATCCCGATCTGGATGTCGGAGGGGTTTAGTCGAGGTTCCTCTCGACCTCTTCTTTCACTCGTTTATGAGTCTCCTCATATTCCAACACTTATGGCTCCGGTGACGTCTCTAACAATTGATGTAGATGTAGGAGAAGCCATCGCGTCCCCGTGCTCAATCGGCTTCTCATCTCGATCGCGAGTATTCTGTCATGTCATTCCATCCAACAATTTCAGACCACAATATATATACGATTCCATAAAAATTTATCATCTTCCACTAACTAGAATAAATTCGAAATTGCTTATAATAAATGTTTCAACGGTTTATATTTTTTATTTTACTAAAAAAATATTTTGTAATGCACTATAATTAAAAATTAAATATGGATATTTGAGAGATGCATAAATATGGGAGGGCATAATAAAATGCATTAGTTATTAGACCGAGCAAACTCATTTACTTATTTGATTTATGATGGTGAAATCTATTTTTATGAATTTTTTAAAACTAAAATGGATCATTTTGATTAAAACTATAATAATATGGATATTATTATAGAATAATACTGCATAACATAACTTACTAAAGTTCAGAAAAATATGGACAGTAGAGATTTAATTATACAAGTGTAAATCTCATTAGACTCAAAATAATATTATGTAAAATAAATTTTTAAAGTCCAAATAATACAATCATATAATAATATTCCTGATGTACCAATCAGTATTTATATTATAATAATTTTAATTAAAATTATCACAATATAAAATAATACGCATCAAAATTACTTCTTAAATTCAAAAATTGATATATTTGAATTAAAATTGGATAGCAAAATTGTCCCCCCTTTTATTTTTATTCTTTATTTTTTTAATGATATATGTTTTTATTTTTAATAAATTATATTAATTTTTGTCCTTGTTAATTTAAATGGAATTTGTTTGAAATTAGGTTTTAGTTTGGATTTTTTTGCTGGACTCTTCTTCTTCTTCTTCTTCTTCTTCCTCCTCTTTTGTTCACTTCTCTCTCTCTCTGTCTCTCTCTCCGTCAACTGACTCCTCCCGCTTCGACCTCATCGCCATGGAGAACGACGCATTTTGGGGCTCCAACTGGCATTCCGCCGCCGCCAAGCGACCGCCGTCGATGAGCTCCGGCGCGGCCGGTCAGTCGCTGCCGTGCTTCCTCAACCTCAATTGGAAGCAGCCGCTGCTGGGACGCGACGCCGATTTGGAGACGGCTCTCAGCTCTCTCGTCTCTTCTCAGTCCTCCCACTTGGCGGCCTCCGACGGCGCCGAGATGAGTGCGCTCAGCGGAAGTCTCGGAACCATCTGCAACTCCGGTGAGATCTCCTTGGTCTCTCAACTCCACAGCGCCCACAGCTCGTGTTACAACACTCCCTTGAACTCCCCTCCAAAACCCAAACTTTCCGCCCGGGATTACCCGGTGCAGGGCAGAGGAGGATTCCCAGGGCCGGTGAATCCATCGCCCGGAGGCCAATTAATGTCATTGTCGGCCGACCGGTGGTTCGCGGAGGGCGCTGCGAGGCTTTCACGCGGCGGAGGAATGAGTTCTTCCAGCTTCGCAGGGCAATTAGGGCTCCTCCCGGAGACTCCCGGAAAGCTCTCGAGAGCCTCGAGCAGTAAGTCTCTTACTGGATCTCGGATGGGAGCGCCGGAAAACGGGAACGAACCCCGGGTATTAGGCACCGACCTGATGGAGATGGAGACGAGGTCTCGATTTCGGGGATCTTTGACGCCGGAGGCATCTGAGCTCGGCAATGGCCGGGAGGACTCATCGATCGAGGAGGCATCGTCCTTGAGAGGCACCACCGATAGCAATGCCAGGAAAAGGAAAGCCGTCGCCGGAAAAGAGAAGGGAAAGGAGGCGCCTTTACCCTATTCCGCCACAAATCCGCCAAATGTACGACTAAATTTTCTCTCGTTTGCTTCTTTTGCTAAACTCGTTGCAATTTCATATCTGTAAAGCTTGCCAACTTCAAATTTTCCAAGTGCAGATGACAGAGGAGCACTCTGCTGATGCAAAGAGATACAAACCTGATAAAACTAACCCAGTGGTCAAGACGGAAACCGAGCAGAATGGAGATGTGGGCGGAGAACCTCACAAAGAAGACGACAATAAGGCGCTTGAGCCGCCGAAGGACTACATCCATGTGAGGGCAAGAAGAGGGCAAGCCACTGATGCCCACAGCCTAGCCGAAAGGGTTAGCAGGAGGAGAATGGATCACCTTTAGCCTGCAATTTTTATTGTTCGTTTCAGGTTTCAATTCTAATGGCTGCCCTATTTCGTCAGGTGCGAAGAGAGAAGATCAGCAAGAGGATGAAGTTCCTGCAAGATCTTGTTCCTGGTTGCAACAAGGTACTACTGAATGTGTTGCCTTTGCAATTTTCAGGGGTATCGGACCTTCTTAGCTAATTCTTACTGTAAAATTTTTGTGAATGGATCATGGTTTGCAGGTCACCGGTAAGGCCGTGATGCTCGACGAAATCATAAACTATGTGCAGTCATTGCAACGGCAGGTCGAGGTATCAGCATTTTAGATTGCATAGATTCCGATCGACTTGCGAGCTGAAATTTTATTAGAATCCTTTTTGACTTTGTTCTAGTTCCTTTCCATGAAATTGGCCACACTGAATCCCCAACTCGACACCATGGACAATCTCATTCCTAAACAAGTAAGCTTCTGCAATCTCTTTATGCCGAGCTCAAGTGATGCCTGCCCTAATTGTCGGTGTGTGTGTGTGTGTGTGTGTAAATTAAGATGTATCAAGGACATGGAACTATGCTGCAGCCAGTTTATCCTTCAGAAATGGCAAACGCAGCATATCCATATTCTCATCAGCCTCAGGTATCCCCCCTTCAGGGCATTGAGACTTCAGGCCTCGATTCACAGTTCTTAAACCCTACTTCTCTGACCGCGCAACTCGCTCCGATCTATGGATTCTCAGATGCTACCTCTCAGGTACTGAATGCAGCCATGATATTCAAGTTGGATCCTTTTATGGTGTCATGAATGCAGCCATGATCATAAGTTGTTTGATACTTGTCTTGCTATTTATCTTCATAGAGTTCAGTGTGCCAATTTTAATTCTTGATTCAGGCTTTCTATGAATTATCGATCACTTACCAAAAGAGTGCCACTCCTTTCTCAGCTAGGTGATTTTTGCGAAGACGATCTGCAAAGCGTCGCTCAGATTGGCTTCCGACGCAACCAAGAGACCGCCTTCTCCTTTGCGCGGTAAGTTTATCCGATAACTAAGGATCAAGTCATACTCTTAATACAGAGGTTTATGTCTTAACTCTCCAATGCAGACCCAATGCAAGCAAATCAGATGAAAATCGAACCTTATCTTCTGTGATTCCAGAATAACAGAGAGAGACCTATGTATATAACCTCGACATTGTTCCGCAAGTGCGTCGTAAACTTTTAACCAATCTTAAATTTTTTTTGTCCTATAGGGCAAGGTCGTAAACAATCGAAAGCCGAGGCAGCGGAGGAACTATGTGCGACGATGTAGTTTTGTAACGATAGCGGGTACTATAAAGCCTAAAACTAAGGTAGTGTTTTTCGACACATTTGAGCAAGTGTTATGACTGTTGTTTGCAATTGCTTCAGTAAAAGTTCAGTATCTAGCTGCCTTGTCGGTTGGTTATAGATTTCTTCGAATGTCCTCCTTCAGAGAAATAGTTCTTCGGGTAGCCGATACGATACGACCAGTTCAGTCGGGAATCATAGGGCAAATCGGATCGGATCGGAATGAGCTTTCACCCCCAACAGCAGTGGTCCAAAAACAGAAAGTGTTCTTCCATGTTAAGCTGGTCCATTCTCTGGTGGATGATGAGTAAACATCAAAGCTCAGTGAGTGTACCCTATGGCTCAACCTTCCACTGTTTGTTGTAGGGTACCCATCAAGGATGCTCGAGCAACCTCTTCACCTAATCAGTGAAACAGTTTTCACTTCATTTTCCCCTTTAGGCGGGTAATTTTTAGGAGGTTCAAATTGTCAGTTAAAAATTCAGTTGATCCAGGATTAAGAAATTTAGGGTCAAATCGCAGGGAGTGAGTCGGGGTCGAGCGTCAAAGACATCCTTTTTATTTTTATTTTTATTATTATTATTATTATTATTATTATTATTTAATCGCCACAGAGGTGATTGAGTCATCTAATTAAGCTAGATGAGATTCGAGTTTTATTTCTATTTCTATCAACTATTTGACTGCATTAGTAAAGCGCTTGTAGTTTGATGGTCTAATTCAGATTTTATAGTCACGTCGTTTCTAAAAAATTGTTCAATGTCAAAGTTTTATTTTATCCGTTGAAAAATTTTTCGACAATTTATCAAATAGTGCTTCTGAAATTTAGAATTGCTCAAAAAACGTCATATACTTTTATATTTACCAAATAACGTATTTAATTTCCTTTTTACCCTTCAGAAATAGCGCATTTAATTTTCGAATATGGTACTAAGAATTTAAATCCCAACACCATAGGCATTACAGTGGTACATATTTTTTTAGTGGGAGGGATAAAAAGAGAATTAAGTGTGCTATTTGATAAATATGAAAGTATGGAATGTTTTTTGGGCAATTTCAAACTTTAGGAGCGATGTTTGGTGAATCGTCGAAAAATTTTTACATAGAGAATCACTCTTATGGATTTTTCTGAAATTCATCGTCCGATTAATCTCTTAAGATGAGCAATCCGATCTTACAAGAATGTCTTTTCGACAATTAAATCGGAAGAGATCGGAGCTCCTGTGAATTTCCATCGACTATTTAGATACATCAGAAAAGCATTCGCAATTTTACGGTCTAATTCGGATTCTACAGTCGTATCATTCTTGAAAAATTATCCAACGTCGAAATCTTATTTCATCTACTGAATAAATTTCTATATAGAAAATCACTCTCATAGATTTTTTTTTTTAAATTTATCATCGAATATTATCTCGATAAAAGATCGAAGTCTTTTCATTTTTACGATGCGCACGATGCCACGTGGCAAGAGACGTCCTTTTAATTCTAGACGATGCGGTGAGTAGCTCACATCTGTTTTTTCCTTTGTGAAACCAAAGAAAAGTTTTCGTTCTTTACCGAACAAAACGGTGGGCTTGCTGACGCCCTGTGCCACAGCCACCAATTCTTTGAATCTTTTTCCTTTGTACCATGTGAAACATGTGAAAAACCCTAGTCAAGATTTAAAATGATATGGCGGTGATCATTGATAACATATGAAAAATGGAAATAATAATAATAATAAATTTAAATAAATAAAATAAAAATAATTATTTTTTGATTTTGGCAAAATCTGTCCTCTCTTAGTTTTAGATTTCCATTCATCCTCTCCTCCGTTGAATTCACGAGTTTGAATAAAAAAGAAGGTATTGAATTCATGAAATTTATTGTCGCTGAGAAATATATGTTAATATATCTAAATGATATAGTTATGTATTCGGTAATTTATCAGAGGGGACGTACCTTACATTTAAAAATTTTCAAATATAATTTCATAATTTTATATTTAGCAAAGAGTGTATTTCATTTTTTTTTTATCTCTTCCGTCAAACGTAAATATTAAATTAATCGAAAAAATATCGTGTTGAAAATTATATTCGCAATAACACAGTAATTCTGAGATTTGAATTCCCAATACCACGTACAATATCAAATTCGTCTAAAAAAAGATGATGCAGAGAATTATATTTCAGGAATATAGTAATCTTGAGATTTAAATTCCTAGAAATATAGTGATCCTGGAATTTAAATTCTCAGCATCACATATAATATCAAGATGTCCTAACAAAAAAGGTGATGAGAATTATATTTTCAGGAATACAATGGTGCTGGGAATTATATTTCTAAGAACACAGTAGTGTTGAAAATTTAAATCTCAATATCACGTACAATATCAACTGACAAAAAAAATGGTATTGAAAATTTAAATTCTAACACCACGTACAATATCAACTGGCTTAAAAAAAAATAGTACTGAGAATTCAAATCTCATGACCCCTGTATTTTTGGAAATATAATTTTCAACATCATATTTTTTTCCGACTAACTTGATATCTATATTTGATTAAAGGGATAAAAATGAAATGAAATACGTCATTTGATAAATACTATTCACTTAAAATAAATTATTACGACATGGAATATATCCAAAAGAATTTAGATAGCAAATTTGACGAAGAAAGACAATTAAATTAGTTTTTTTTTTTCTTTCCGTGCTTTAGTTTAAGGAGACCATGTGAAAGTTTATATTCATTGACCCATAACTTAAGCGCTCGACCCATACGATTACTTCGGTTCGTTCGGACTCCAATCGCGATAAGAATAAAATAAGCCAATTTAAGTGGATCGAACTAACTCTTTGACTTACAATTTGATGAACCCATTGTTGATTCGATCCAATTACCTTAAAAAGGTTATGGAAAAGAGGACCCATACCTATTGAATTATTAGAACTTAAATTCAAATTTGATGGCGTAACAATTCATAGGGAAATGTAAGTTTTTATAGTCAACCTGAGAGTCAATCCAATAAATAATAATAATAATAATAAAATTCTTCCAAAATATTTTATAATTAAATATTATAAAAAGGGTAAAGAGAAGAAGAATAAGTGTCAAATAATCTCTTTAAAAACTCTTCTTTCTTTTCTTTCTTTCTTTTTTTCTCCACTTTCTGATCTGAACGTTCGAGGGCTTCACCAAAGTACACCTCAGCCCCTCTTCTCACCTGTTTCAAGTCCTTGTAGATCCAAAATACTCCTCGCTCAGACAATCGATTTGAAGAAACTTGACCTCTCAAAGGTCAATCTAATAGACGACTGATCTCATATACTCCCATTGATTCCCGACCGAACCATTGAAGTAAGACCCGACAAGACTCTCTAGAGGAGATCCAAACTCTGCTAGATCGACTCGTTGAAGACTAACCTCTCGAAATGTATTATATTCTTGGCCTCCCGAAACGCCATGTATTTCCTAGCGACCTATCTCTAGAAGCTCGATTAAAGGCCGACAAGCCCTATTAAAGCCCAACAAGCCAAAGTTGAAGATCAATTCAATTGTTCGAAAGTATTTGACCGTAAATTTAAAATAATCAAATATTTAAAGGGACGATCCAGAGCATTAAATTTCCACCAACCTAAGCCCTAAACCCGTGAATTCCAACTCCGGCGATGAGAATTTAACTTCAATTAATTAATTAAATTATTCATGCGATAAAAATTGCAATTCAAACAAAACACGCTAGTGGAGCGGATCAAACCCGCATGGAAGCTACAAAGAAGACTATTTAGGTTGTTGGTAGGCCTCCATCCACCAAGCGAGAGACCATCCTCATGTGAAAAGAAGAGCTTCCTCCTGAACCCGCGTTCGCATACAAAGTCAAAAAAGCTTCCTCCCCCACTTCGAATTTTTTTCTTCGTTAAACTTCGGCCCGATCATAACGGTCCAGACCGGTACACTTACACGCATAATCCAAAAGAGTAAATATTAATTGGCCACCTTTTATATACATATATATATATATAGAGTTATGATCTCCTCCGTGACCAAGCCGTTCGTGATACGCTCGCAGCCATTCGATCAGCGCCGTGATTGTGAAATACACAGTGACTCCGTGCCCGACACCTCGCCACTGCCGCCGCCGCTGCTGCTTCACCGTCCGGCCACTTTCGGTCGTCGGACCGGGTGCGTTGGAAGCGCACCTCGCCGGTAGTCCGGACGGGATCGGCTTCCGACCGGATTGCGGGCGGAAGCCGATGCAAATCAACCGCGATTCGATCGGATCACGGTCGAATCACGGCCGAAAACCGGTCAAGAAAGGACCGTCGACGCTGGGTGATCCTTTCCTGACCTGGTGCAGTCGTGATTCGGTAGCGATCCGACTGAATCGCGACCGATTTGCGCCGGCTTCCGGCCGGAAGCCGATCCCGTCCGAATCACGGCGAGTGCGCTTCGCACCCGGCCCGACACGGACGACGCAGCCGAGCAATGATAAAGAACGTGAGGGGTGGGAGCGAATGCACCCAAGGCGTGGATGGGCGCAGGAGATCAAACCCGTGTGTATATATATATATATATATATATATATATATATATATATATATAGATATATATATATATATATATATAGGCTAGTAGCTAGCACATGCAGAAAGTTACATAAATGGACAACGGATCAATTTCTCACAAAAGCGAGTTCCGTCCCTCCATGCGCTGGTTACTAGTCTTAGGGGTCGAGGACCACCATGATTTACTTCCCTTACGATGACCCGGGGGCGGGCTGGTAGGGGGCGCTAGGTTGACGATTCATATCTTTTGCACAAATATATATATATATATATATATATATATATATATATATATATATATATATATATATGGTTGTGATTGAGACTGAAATATTGAAGTGTCCAATAGCGAACGCAGCAAAGGATTGGTGACTCGGATCGAAGGACTTGACACGACAGAGGTGTCGAATTGGATAATTGGGTATCTCGGGAGCTAACCGAGTGATGCTCCACATCTGAGACGAGTCCTACAACGGAAAGAAGAGGTTAAGGGCGCTGAGAAATATCTTGACAAGGCTCCTCCGACGTTCAAGACAGAGATTAGTGAGTAGAAGAGAGAATATAAAAACACAAGAGTAATGTAAGAGATGTCAAACCTCCTCATTTTCTCTTCAGGTGACTCTTATATAAGTGGATACCTACCTACAGAGCAGTACGGAGGGATATGGATGGTATGACTTTATGACGTGACGACGTCGACTATTAGAGATAATTGAGATCATTACTCTCATAAATATTGTCGATGCATGAGCAATAATTAATGCCCTCGCATGGTTGATAAGAGACAAGTCTTCATTTAGTATATATGACATACTCCTCTGAAGCAGGTATGGTCATATGTCATCCTGTCGGATGAGATTATTAACAGAGGGTGCATTACTAGTTATTTTGTCTTGAACGAGTACCACATTACGTAGTTAAAGCTGAGATATAATATATGTTGGAACTGTCACATGACAGAAGGGGAATGCTATAACCAAACGTCAGGACTTTGGTTTGCCATATAGCTGAGATAGAATATGTCAGCCAAGATACCACGCCTTTATGTTTAAGATGTCCTCCCTCATTTGATGAAACCGAGATATAATATCAGCGTCATTTGATAAGACGGAGATGCATCAGCTCTGTTATGCGGTGATTCACCGAGAAATAATGTCTATCATTCGACCAAATATTTTTATCACTCGGTATCTTATCGAGATCGGATGCCTTACCATTCGGTATCTTATCGAAATGTAATATCTTTGCATATCAACTAATCTTGATGTGCAAGTAGTCATAAATACAAGAATCTTTTTACTCATAGATTAATTTTGTCCAGTATTTTATTTTATATATATATATATATATAATAAATTTTGTGTTCCATATTGCTCTTAAGGCGATGGTGTCGAAGGAATCACTTGTGCGTAAGATTCCTTGCCGAAAGTTGAACTCCTACATTATTCCGCCCAAAATAGCGTCGATAAATTGATTTTTTTTTTATATAAAAAAAAACTTTCTTGCTAACATGAATCTAAAGTAAATGATTATATAGTCATTGTATTTGAAAATTTCAAATACCCAAAAATGAAATGAGAAAAGTAAAGTCGCTAATGTCACATGGAGTCAAACTCGCCCTCCTTGCGTTGACTCGTCTTGGTCAAACAAAAAATTACAACTTTCTTCGTCGCTTCCGCCTTCCTGTTCCTTGTCCCCACCTACCGCCTCTGCGGCTCTCTCTCTTTCCGACGTCAACTGCGAACTCGATTCTTCGCTCTGTAGATATATAGCACGCGGAACGAATCGGCTGCATCGGCAAAAGGGCGTCTTTCCTTTGATTGAATTCGTTTTTGTTCTGTGGCCTCGGTGTCGATTGAAGCTGCGATGGGAAGCGTCCATGATTACCGGGAAACGGACGCCGGCCAGATGGACGGCTTCGGGTTCAGTGGCCCGCTCGGCAAGCGTGGCGGCATCGGCAGCAGCAACAGCAGCAGCCGCAAGAGCGCTCGCTTCAGTCTCCCTCTTTCGGCCGCCGGCGTCGACGAAGAAGACTACGTGGAGATCACCTTGGACGTGCGCGACGACGCGGTGGCGGTGCACAGCGTCAAGCCGGCCGGCGGAGCGGAGGCGGCCGAGGACCAGGAGATGTCGCTGCTGGCGCGGACGCTGGAGCGGCGCTCGGCCTCATTCTCCGCGTCATCGCGGTTCCGGCAGGTGTCCCAGAAGCTCGTCCGGCTCGCGTCGCTGACAAAGCGACCGGCCGCGGGGCCCATCGACCGGTCCAAGTCCGCCGCGGCCCACGCGCTGAAGCGGCTCAAGTTCATCACCAAGGCTACCGGCGCCGCGGGGTGGCCGGCCGTCGAGAAGCGCTTCGAGGAGCTCGCCGTCGAGGGGCAACTCCACCGCTCCCTGTTCGGACAGTGCATCGGCATGAAGGAGTCAAACGAGTTCGCCGGGGAGCTGTTCGACGCGCTCGCCAGGAGGCGAAGGATCGCCGGCGACAAGATCACCAAGGACGAGCTGCGAGAGTTCTGGGATCAAATCGCCGACCAGAGCTTCGATTCCCGGCTCCAAACCTTCTTCGACATGTACGATTTCTTACAGTAATTATTAATTCAAAAAAAAAACACCGAATCTTGCGACTGATCAACGCGATCTACCGAGCAGGTTGGACAAGGACCTGGACGGAAGGATCACAGAGGAAGAAGTCAAGGAGGTGATTAACTCGATTTCTCATCTTTTTTTTTTAAACTCTAATGATCGACTAAACTCACGAATTTGAATAATTCAACAGCTGATCTCGCTGAGCGCATCGGCCAACAAGCTGTCGACGATCCAAGAACAGGCGACGGAGTACGCCGCCCTGATCATGGAGGAGTTGGACCCCGACAACCGCGGTTACATCGAGGTAACTAAGCGATTCCAATGCAGACCAGATGATTTTAATGGATTGGTTTTGCTGAAGGAGTGTGGAATTTCAGATATATAATCTGGAGATGCTGCTGCTGCAAATGCCGGGCCAGTCGATGCAGATCGGGACGACGAACAGCCGGAACCTGAGCCAGCTACTGAGCCAGAAGCTTCGGCCGACGAAGGAGGAGAACCCGCTGCGGCGGTGGTACCAGCGGTTCCGGTACTTCATGGAGGATAACTGGCAGCGGGTGTGGGTGATGGCGCTGTGGCTCTGCATCTGCGCCGGCCTCTTCGCCTGGAAGTACGTGCAGTACCGGCGGCGGGCGGTGTACCACATCATGGGCGCCTGCGTGTGCGTGGCCAAGGGCGGCGCGGAGACCCTCAAGTTCAACATGGCGCTCATCCTCCTCCCCGTCTGCCGCAACACCATCACCTGGCTCCGCACCCGGACCCGCCTCGGCCGCGTCCTCCCCTTCGACGACAACCTCAACTTCCACAAGGTGATCGCCGTCGGCATCACCGTCGGCGTTGGGCTGCACGTGATCTCGCACCTGACGTGCGACTTTCCGAGGCTGCTCCACGCTACCGACGACGAGTACTACAGCTCGATGACGGACTTCTTCGGCGACCCGCGGCCGGGCGACTACTGGTGGTTCGTGAAGGGGACGGAGGGGTGGACGGGCCTGGTCATGGTGGTGCTCATGGCCGTGGCCTTCACCCTGGCCACTCCCTACTTCCGGCGAGGCCGCGTCCGGTTGCCCAAGCCCTTCCACCGCCTCACCGGCTACAACGCCTTCTGGTACTCGCACCACCTCTTCGTCGTCGTCTACGCGCTCCTCATCGTCCACGGCTACTTCCTCTACCTCACCAAGGAATGGTACAAGCGAACGGTGCGTGCGCCCACTGAAACAGAGCCCCTCTTCTGTTCTCACGTCCACTGACTCTAATATTCCCAACGCCGTGCTCTGCAGACATGGATGTACCTGGCGATTCCGTTGATCCTCTACGCGAGCGAGCGCATGATCAGGGCGTTCCGATCGAGCATCAGGGCGGTGAAGATACTGAAGGTGGCGGTGTACCCCGGCAATGTGCTGGCCCTCCATGTTTCCAAGCCGCCGGGCTTCAAGTATAGAAGCGGACAGTACATCTTCGTCAACTGCGCCGCCGTCTCCCCCTTCCAGTGGCATCCATTCTCCATCACTTCCGCTCCACAGGACGACTACATCAGCGTCCACATTCGAACGCTCGGCGACTGGACTCGGCAACTCAAAGCTGTCTTCTCGCAGGTCTGTGCACTGTGATCGATGAGTTAGGTTTCCGGGACACCATCAATTAGTAGTAGCTTTGGTTGAGCTCCGTTTTGCCATTCAGGTCTGTCAGCCGCCGGTGGGAGGGAAGAGTGGGCTACTGAGAGCAGACTACGATGACTGCAGCAACAATGGACTCGCTCCGAGGCAAGTCGAATGAGTTCAAGATCTGAAGAAACAAACAAAAAAGGAACAAAAATTTGATGTATTTTTTGTGGTGTGTGTGTTCATGCAGTTTCCCCAGAGTGCTGATCGACGGGCCGTACGGCGCGCCGGCGCAGGACTACAAGAAGTACGACGTGGTGCTGCTGGTGGGGCTGGGCATCGGCGCCACCCCCTTCATCAGCATCGTCAAGGACATCGTCAACAACATGAAGGAGCTGGACTCGCTCATGCTCGGCCAAGACGAAGGCGGCGACGCCGCCGAGAGGGACATCAGTCGCGCATCGACGTCGACGTCCATCTCGTTGTCGTCGTCGTTCAAGACGCGTCGGGCGTACTTCTACTGGGTGACGCGGGAGCAGGGGTCGTTCGAGTGGTTCCGCGGGGTGATGGACGACGTGGCGGAGATGGACAAGAAGGGCGTGATCGAGCTGCACAACTACTGCACCAGCGTGTACGAGGAGGGCGACGCCCGCTCCGCCCTCATCGCAATGCTGCAGTCGCTGCACCACGCCAAGAGCGGTGTCGACGTCGTCTCCGGCACCCGCGTCAAGTCCCACTTCGCCCGCCCCAACTGGCGCAGCGTCTACAAGCGCATCGCGCTCAACCACCGCGACCAACGCATCGGTAACCAAATCTCTCTCTCTCTCAAACACACACACACACACACAAACTTTCCAGTATAACTCGAACGGCTCTGGGTGGTGCTGCAGGTGTGTTCTACTGTGGAGCTCCGACGCTGACGAAGGAACTACAGCAGCTGGCGCAGGATTTCTCGCGCAAGACCACCACAAAGTTCGAGTTCCACAAAGAAAACTTTTGATGCATCATTTTTGTCGGAGCCGTGGCGTCGCCCGCTGACCGCTCTGTAATAGATTCATATGATTAGATTCTTATGGTTTATAGTTCACACAAACGATACAATACAGAATGTACAGAGAGATATATTTTTTTTGTTCAGTGCTTAGCAAGAGATAAGAAGAAAAGGAGCCACAAGGTAACTAACGGGTGGTACAAGCTGAACCGACCCTTAACTCAGAAATTAGTTAAATAACTGTCTCAGAGGGAAAATGATAAATCGATGAGGTCAGTGATTGCTGCCTCTCGATTGCAGGAAGCTATTGGAGTGCAAACAAATGGACATCTATTGAGGCTGACATTACAACTAATTTTATTTCATAAATGAATGGATTCTACAATCATTTATATTTAAATAATTTTATCTTATTTTATTACTATTAATTAAGTTTTTTTTTATTTTTTCTTTTCCATTGTAATGTAATAAGATTGTAATGTAATATTTTTTTTAATATAATATAATTCATATTTTGATTATAAAGATGATTATTTTTTGTTTTTGATGTCTATTATTTTTTTTATCAGGAATATAATTTATATTATTATAAAATATAAAAATATCTTTATAATTAAATTTAAATAATTTTACTAAATCTTAATTTCATTCAAATATAATCAAAATCTTAATTGAGCGTACTTGATCGCCACCACTATCCTCAATGCCTAATTGCTAGTGTCGTTGGCCACCGATTGCTAGTGTCGTCGACCATCAATGTCGTTGACTATCGACGGTCAATCAATGATCGTCGATGACCGATCAACTATCGTCGACGACCGATCGACGATAGCCAATGGCTAGTCAGCAACCATCAATCGTCAATCACCAACAATTAGTCGGTGGCCACTGGTCATCGATTGTTGATCACTGATCGTTGGTTTAATCGAAAGAACGAGAGTTAAAATATAGATATATTTGACATTCAAGTTTTTGATCTTGTAATGTAATCAGATTACTTAACTTTGACTTTGTAATTCATATTACAAATTGTTATACAAATCACGTTACAATTTTAAAATTATATCAAATAAATTAATCTATTTTGTAAACGGAGCCTAAAAATCTAGCCTAAAAGAATCTGACAATTCTATTCAATCACGCTTCTGACCAAATCACGCTCAAATAAATTGCTATGTTTTTCAATCGCGAGGTCATTCAAAATGTGTTTATACACTGCGACAATAGTAAGTCATCGTGAAAGCCAATGCAGAACAATCACAAAGAACTGTCGTAGAATGTGTTTGACTATACAGATTTACGGGTCATTCTATTGTTGTTTTAAAATCATGCCATAACTTGCATTTGGAAGTTTTTTTTTCGAGAACTTGAAAAATCAAAGATAATGCAAAAATATTTTACACAAGAAAAACAATCTAATAAAAGATCAATATTGAGTAGACCTGGCCAAGGTCCGGGTCAAACCCGGACCCGACCCGAAACCGGACCATGGTCAACGGTCCGGTTAACCGGGTCAACGGGTTTGACCCGGACCTGTGACCGGACCGCCTATTAGGCGGTCCGGTCCGCTTTTAAAAATCGAACCTGAAACAAAAACCGCATTTAAAAAAATTTGGCCGACACGGACGTGTCGCACATCCGACACGCTCGTGTCGCTGTTTTCCCGTTACACGACACGGGTGTGTCGCACGGGCGTGTTCGTCTGGTCCGACGGCGTGATGCACCGTGTTGCTCTCGTCTGCGACGACGGCAAGACTAACGCTTTGGACACACACCGACTGGACTTGACCCGGACTCGACCGGATGTAACCGGCGATTCCATAACCCGGACCAGAATCGGCCACGAAGCGACCGACATGGCTCGATATTTTGTCAACCCGACTGACGTGATTCGATCAAACTCAATTACAAGAACCGTGTCTTAGTAAAACGCGGAAAGAATTTAAAGTCAAAAAGAAAGGAACGTACACAAATGCTAATGCAAGGTTGTGCATCGACATTAATGCAATTTGACGTAATCCAATCAAGAAACAATTGGCGGTGGGTGCTGACTATTATGGGGATGGTATTAAAACATACGACAAATTCCCATTGGTCAACATTATTGCTATAGGAAATCAGTAGCTTTTGTCCTCGTGTCGTGCTATATTTCTTAGATATGCCACCATTTCAACTAAATATATATTTACTTGGAACAAACAATAGTAGGGTAGGATACAACTGGCCTAACAAGGTTGAAAATAAGATAAAAGATAACATCTTTAGTGAAGAAAGAAGCAATGATTTCAGACTTACCAGTTGGTTGAGGATGATGCGCATCGTCTCAGCTCTCCAATTTAATCATCACGTCTAGATGACAAGCTGCGTGCCTACCTAAGATTACCAAACTGCAAAAATGAAATACAGATTTAGTACAGCATACACAGCAGAAATAGATTTTGAAGGAAAAGAATTAACCTGAAAACTTTGGAAAGAAGAAAATCACATATACAGATCAGTTCCAGTATCGACTAAATGGTGACAACAACTTAGTTCTTGCAGAATTTTCATCCGCACATTGTATATGTGCCCGATTAATTTGAATTCGAGATCTTTTTTATAGCATAAGCATTAGGTAAACATGACCACTGATGTATTGTCAAAGCCCCGAAACTGAAAACTTGCAGAAGATTCTCATTGCAACAGCTAAAAAAAGCAGAATCAAATCCAGCTCTAGACAAAGAAAATAGAGTTTCTCGTGAAGAAAAAGCCATGTTTATCCAAACTAGAGTGCTATTTGAGAAAACAGTGTTCTCATGAAGAAAAAGCCATAATTTTCCACTGTCAAGTGATTTATCATACATTGATTTATTGAACAGGTTCTGGTAAGTTGTCAAGTTCTGCTGAAACACGTGTTATTTCAGAAAAAATAAAAATACTGTTAAAGATAACCTTCAAATCACAGCTAGAAAACATTTTAAATTACAAGATAACCTTTTCATAATTTTATTCTTAAAAAACACAGGCTCGTACAGAATAATACAACTGTTTTTTGCACGTTTTGATTTAGCAGCCTGCTCAGTTGTGAACACCAATTCAGTAAATTCTTATAGGAGACTAGAAACTGAAAATGATCTTATGCAGATGAATTTAGAGATGGATACTCATTGGGAGAAAATGGCATGATTTGACATTGCAAAATAGATTTGTTGTGGAGATCTAACCCGATATATGAACTAGGTTATTGGGTTGAATTCGACAGTAAGGTCTAGCACAGTCTTGAATAGTTTCAAGCCATCTCTGCACATTAAATCATGTAGATATGATTATTCATTCAAGCAAGTTGTGTTTGAATCATCATTCTGGAAAGAGAAGGTGGATTGATAGCTGGTACTGGGCTTCGTGTTCTCAATTTGAACATATTCAACAAAAATGCCTTTCTTATTCCAATCAGCAGTTGTATCAATTTTCTTTGTATCTTTCCTGGTCACCAATCTTCGTTGTTTTTAAAATAACCGTTGAAGCCTGAAGTCATTTAACACATCATTATGGATGAGAGCGCTTCTTTATTTACAATAAAGAGATATCTTTTATAAATTTCTTACCCTGCAAACTCATAAAACTTGCCCAAATACGAGCTATAAGGATCTCCAAGTTCTCCATGATAAAGTAATCCGTTGTCTGGTCATTTCCCATTCCCCAATGAAAAATAATGTACTTCCAGCACAGAGAGGACCAAGTTAAGACAAACATTGAAGATGAAGGAAGAATATCAGCCCTCTATTTTCTAAGAAAGAAATTGGTTCAAGACTTTGCTTAGTCACACGTGAATAGTATTATTTGTGATGATCTATATTCATGGATAAGTGAATAGTATTATTTGTGATGATCTATATTCATGGATAAGTAATGACATGCTGCAATGTTGATAATTGGAAGATTTCCCTTTGTTAAAAAAAAAACAGCACCCACACTAATTGCAACTAGCTCAAGTTCAGCTTTTATGTTTAAAAATGGATGAAGAAGTAAATATTTAAGCATTGAAATTAGTAAAAGAAATGATCACCTAAGCTTCCTTTTAACCCTTACAGCTATTGGCTGATGCTTGTTTTAGTCTCTTCTAACCTTGGGTATTGTATACTATTTTATTTTGGTGCCTTACCAAGCTTTATGGAAAATATAACGCGAGTTGTCAGAAGAATAAGGAATAATAAATATAAGCCAGAATACAAAACTGGAAATTTACAGCCAAAGTAAAATAGTCATAATCAAGGTAATGGAAATTGATTTTATCATCATAAGACAACCTTAAACTAAGAATATGTGCTTATACAAAAAAGATATTGTCAGTTTAAAATCTTGTATGAATTAATGAAAATGGCAAGAACCTATTTCAAAATAAATATATGATGCTAAACAAGATGTATAATTGAAATTTTGCTGATGACATCAAAATTTAAGATGACTCTTTTTGTTTAATTTCTAAGAGACAAGTGGAATATAGTGCACAGAAACATGCAATATATATACCTTATCAGAGAGAACAGGGAGATTTTCACGAGGAGTATCTTTAAAATACCTTGGTAAAACCATGTTGGCCAGCTGCAACCCAGGAAATCTATCAAGTTAATATGAAAAACCAGCATAAGCTCATGGATCATCTTTTGAACCTTTGATTCATCCACTTTGACAGGAAGGTTCAAGAGATACTGCCCAGATTGTGCAACTACAACCTCCTCGCCAGTAACTAGTTCGAAATTGTTCTTTACCATCACCTGCATCCATCAGAGAAGAGGCATATATGAGGTGTTAGTCTGCTTCAACTGGAAAACAAATGAGAGAGAGAGAGTTTGGGAGACAACAATTTTGAACCCTATTCTTCATGCAATAGTTTAAATTGTCGTACTGTTTCTAAACCAAGATGTTTGGCTTTCATTTTATTATCAGGAACAATTACATCACAAAATAGGCAATCATAAATTGACAAATCTGGAAAAATATGTGGAATTTTAGTTCCAGATCATCTATCTTTTGAGCAGAAAAGTTCTGCAGTTTCAATCTCTGAGTATCATTTGCAAGGTCAAACAACAAATATAGTTGCTGCAGACACAATAGATCAATAAATATCTGGAAATTTTCATTTGCATACACAGAAAAAACAAATGAAATTGATCCATGAAAGTTATTATATCAGTGTATAGAGACACCTGACTTAAATGCACGTGAATGTGATTAGGCAGAACTTTTAACAAAAGTCATTGGTCAAGTTTTTCATAAATATTGCAAGAACATGAGAAAATCAGCAAATCTTCAAATTGCAGAAGGTACCATGCGCCAATTGTGTATTCAACTCTTTCACAAAGCTTGACAAACTCAGCTCGGTCAGTTGAATGCTCTGAACTTGAATAGTCAAAAGTTCGAGTGTCTGAAACATACATAAAGTAGCAATATCAGTAAAAGAACTAAAGCCAAGGCACTTCGTAGCACATATTCTGACATCAGCAAAGAACATTCTGACTGATGCATTCAATTCAATTCAATTCAATTCAACGCTCTATTGTTTAAACATGCAAATATACATTTAGAAAGACTTTTGTTTCGTTTCATGAATTGATACATAGCTGTTAATCTCGAAAGACTGAACATAAACTTTATTTGACTTAAGTAGGCCACTTGAGCATCATGTTTTGCCAATGCCGCTCTATTCTTGATGCATCAAGTTTGATAGGTAAAAGTAATTATCATGTGTGTCGTTAATGTTTCATATATCCAACTATTAGCCTAACTTCATATGACATTTTTTAGCATAGTATAAATCATATATGAGAACTCTTTTACAGTTCCATGATAAATTTATATCTTTTAATGGTCTTTCCTGGATACTATATAATCTAAATTGATTAAGAGAGGTACATTAGGCAATCTGATTGCCAAAATGATGGAGATAAGCCCAATCCAGAAGCAGAATACCCGAAGAAAAGTAATCCTCATTTTCCCGTTTTTAATGCGATTTGTATTTATTTAAGGCTAGAGAAAACAAGTTTCAAGCTGGTCTAAGTGACATAGAATTGTTCCCTGATTTCAACTTTGGCATCCTCGAGGCATCCCTGATTTCCCGACCAACCCAATTTCTATCCATGAAATCCAGGTTTCTGTTTCCCATTTAAACTAGTGAATAGCGAGGAGAAACAAGGAAGCTTTCTCGGAAACACAGCCAAATAGCAGAAACCCGACATTCAAGCCAAAATCAAAGGGGGAAGAAGAAGACGAGTACATCAAACGCAGGAGACGGAACACGCGAAAACTCTTATAAAAAATGCAGCGAAGCACATACTACGAGACTGATGAGCTTATGCTTGAGCAGCGGAACGGCGGATTCCCGCTCCAACTTTACCACATGCTTCCCAGCGACGTTCTCCGAGGACAGCATCTCGATCGGAGGCGACAGCAAGATGGAGAGGACGCAGAATGCCGCTCGCTCTGTAGATCGGAGGCGAAGATTTCGCAAGAAGAGGTTGGAATCGAACGGATTTTGAAGAGGCGAACGGCGGAGACGAGCCGCCTTGCGATCCCATCCAGTTCACGTCTTTAAGAGAACGGCGGGCGGGCGAGGTCTTCCTCGTTCACTTCTTACTCTTTTACACCCCCCGCAATGTAACTGGGCAAAAGCTGGGGCCAGCTTCCGTTCCCGCCTTCATCTGTGTAAGTGTGGCTAGCGCGTAGAAAAATAGGTGAACATAAGCAGTGTTCTTTGCGGGCTTAACTGCGCGATGAACGGCCGAGGCAACATACTTCAGATACTAAATTATGAATAAAATAGCATTTTAATAATTTTTAAAATATATAAATCATTTTAATGATATAAATAATTAGAAGCAACCCCTTTTAAAATAAATCTCCGTTGTTAAAGATATATATTTAACGGACCCATTCGATCCAAAATTCAATCGAAACTAATTCATTAAATTCGAAATTGAAATCGATTCTGATGAACCGATTCTAGAATTGAACCGAAATTATTTCAATTTCAATTCGATTTGGTTCCAATCGATTTCGAAATTGATTCGGAACTATTTCGAAATTGATTCTTGTTCCGATGTGGATACGGTTCCGATTGTTAATTTAAAGGTAAAATTTTTTAACATGTTAACATGTCTACAAATTTATTTTGCGATAGAAAAAAAAATAGGATCATCCGCATATTAGATGAATTTGAAAGTTCAAATTTAAAGAAGATGATTCAGAACTATTTCGAAATCGATCCGAATTGAATTAGTTCTAAAATTAAAATTTCAGAACCGATTCCAACGTCAATTCGAAATCTATTAAAATCGAATTGAAATCCAATAATTTTTATCCCTTCTTAAAATAATCTCATTTCATGTAAAAATATTAAACGGTTTAAATTTTATTATATGAAATTTAAAAAAACAAAATAATCCGAAAAAAAAAATAGAGGAATTGAAAAGGTTTAAAAATCGGCAATTTACGAAACACAGTTCTTAAAGTTCGAAATTGTCCAAAAAACGTACTATAGTTTCATATTTACAAAATCACGTACCTAATTCTCCTTTTACCCCTCCTGCCAAACAGACCTGTGACAATTTAATGATGAGAGAGAATTTTCATGCATCCGAGTCACTATTGGAAATTCCGAACCATCTAAACGTGGTGCTGGAGATTCAAATCCTAGCACCACATTATTCCTGGGAATATAATTCTCAGCACCACTTTTTTTTATCTGATTTCTAATTTATATCGGTCTGATTTCTGAAATATTGCTATGAATACCTAATAAAACCTCGAATATCAGAAATTTTGATCACGGATACACAGAGGGACACTACTCAAACTCAATGGACTTGGATTGAATCGAAAAAAAGGTGAATAAGACCATAAATGGATTTTGACCGAAACTCATTGATGGACTTAGAGGAGTCCAAATTTCGAAATCTTGACATAAACTGAAAGATCTTACGACATAAATTTTTGATGTGTCGAGGAAACTTAGTTTTAATCCTCTTATCTTCTAATTTTAACTTGTGTCGAAAAAAAGATGGTATTGAAAGTTGAGAAACTGATGGTAGTGGTGTTGGAATTTGCAATTCCAGTACACTAATCTGGAATTCAATTCAACACCATTGTGTCGATTGGAATTCCCAAAGACCACCACTGTTGTAATCCCAAAGATCACTATCTGTGATCTTTGAAAATTCCAATCCCAGTATCACCACTGTGGTGTTGGAAATTTCAATCTCAGCACTACAGTGGTGCTGAAAATTTCAATTCCAGCACCACAATGATACTGGAATTGGAACAATTTAGTAGCAGTATTAGAAACGAGATGAAGAAAGATTTTATCATCCAAGTTATAGAAAGGTCAACTCAAAATTAAATGCTTTTATGCGATTTTTCTCATGTTAGAGGCCCGTACTAATTTTCGACAGCGATTTTTTTTAATAGAAAAACACATCTATTGTAAAATATAAAGAAAATAAATAAATACTCATTTGAAGACACCGTGACAGCATTTCCAATAAATTAAAAAATGGTAATAAATTTACATTAGGTAAACCCACAAATAGTTTTTCGTGATATAAAAATTGAGGTGCTGGAATTCCACAGTGGTTCTTCATCTCGTTTCGACATCGCTACTTTAAGTTCCAATTTCAAAGATCGTTGTTGGAATTTAAATTTTCAAAGACACATTAGTTGAATTATGAATTCCAAAGACCACGGTGGTGGTGCAGAATTAGACACTGTGGTGCTGGGAATTCCAATCCCAGCACCACAGTGGTGTTAGAAATTTCAATTCCAGCACCACAGTGATACTGGAATTGGAACAACTTAGTAGCAGTATCAGAAACGAAATGAAGAAAGATTTTATCATCCAAGTTATAGAAAGGTCAACTCAAAATTAAATGCTTTTATGCGATTTTTCTCATGTTAGAGGCTCGTACTAATTTTCGACAACGATTTTTTTTTAAATAGAAAAACACATCTATTGCAAAATATAAGGAAAATAAATAAATACTCATGTAATGGCCTTTTTCAATAAATTAAAAAACGGTAATAAATTTACATTAGGTAAAACCACAAATAGTTTTTCGTGATATAAAAATTGAGGTGCTGAAATTCCACAGTGGTTCTTCATCTCGTTTCGATCGCTACTAAGTTGTTCGATTCGGCATTCTTGTAGTCTTTGGAATTGGAATTTCGACCATGGTCTTTGAGATTGGAATTTCGACCACGAGTGGTGTTGGGATTGCAACACCACAGTCTTTGGAATTCGTAATCTGATTACGCGGTTGTCTTGAAAATTTCAATTCGAAGATAATCGGAATCGCAAATTCCAAAGACCACTACCACGATTTCTCAACTTTCAAGACCATTTTTTTTGACACAAGTTAAAATTGGGAGATAAGATGATTAAAACTAAGTTTCCTCGACATATCAAAATTTATGTTGTAAGATCTTTGATCATGTCAAGATTTAGAAATTTGGACTCCTCTAGGTCCATCAATGGGTTTCGGTCAAAACCCATTGATGGTTCTATTCACCTCTTTTTTGATCCAATCCAAGTCCATTGAGTTTTAGTAGTGTCCCTCTGTGTATCCGTGGCCAAAATTTCTGATATTCGAGGTTTTATTAGGTTTCACAACAATATTTCAGAAATCAGACTGATATAAATTAGAAATTAGATAAAAAAAAGGTGGTGCTGGGAATTATATTCCCAGGAATCTGTAATTTGGGATTTGAATTCCCAAAGACCACGGCGTTTAGATGGTTCGAATTTTGATAGGGGCTGGATCGCAGAAAATTTTCTCTTATCATTAAATTGCCGCAGGTCTGTTGGCAGGAGGGATAAAAGGGGAATTAGGTATGCGATTTGGTAAATCTAAAACTATGATACACTTTTTGAGCAATTCCGAACTTTAAGAGCTGTGTTTGGTAAATTGCCGTTTAAAAATTTGATCAGATTGGAAACAATTGAAATTTCATAAATTATTTTTTAAATAAAAACTTTTGAGGGCTTGAGTGCATAAATCCAACGGAAACCGTGGCGACCTAATACTTCCCGTATCGCCTCGATTTCCATTCGACAGCGTTCCACGGAACTCGAAACCCTAGGCATGGCGGAAGCTACTAGATCGGGATCCTACCTCTTCTTCCTCGCCGCAGTGATCCTCTTCGCCGCCTCTTCAGCAGCGCTGGCTGAGTCCGATATCCCGTTCCTAGTTGCTTACAAGAAGGCGAGCCTCACGAGGCTAAAATCTGGCGTCGAGCGTGTTTCCGTCTCGATCGACCTCTACAATGAAGGATCCTCGTGAGCTAAACCTCGATGATCTATTTGTTTCTTCTTTAATTTGCGGAATTTTGATGTTAAAAATATTAATCTTCTAATTTAACGGGATCCCGTGCTTCACGATTCTGATCATCCTTACAATTTTCTATCGATACGGTTTATCAGTGTCATTATTTTCCTTCGAAAATTGTTCATCAATCACTGATCGAGTTCTACTGGAATTCTCTTCTTTGGAATCCTACCTTAGCTTAGAATCAAATATGCCATGTCCCTGTGCCTATTGTCACCGGATCTGCTGATAATAATAATCATAGCGGTTAGGGATTCGTCCAAGCTAGGCTATGGCTCGAGTATAGATATAAAATTCTAACGCCTTGGTCGTTCATCTTAACATGTCAAATGTTTAATTTGTGTTTGATTGTGGAAAAGTTTGGCAAATTATGTCTGTGATAATTCACTCCGTAACTCCCCAAATAGATTTGAATTAGAGATCTAAAAATGATGGAGAATTGTTCATTCATTAAAGATTTCAGTATATGAACTTCTTCTGGAGAAATTTTGAGAAACAAAAAACTGCAAGTGAAGTTAGCGAGTTGCCTGTTTCTTATTTTGCTATCATATTTTTCATGTTCCACGAAATGTCCATGTATATATTTTTTTTTCTTTTATGCAAAGTACATTCTTGCAAATATTATCAAAGTTCTTCAGTATGCTTATATGGAACTTGATAAGTCATTCTTAGTTCCTAAATTGTGATTTTATTTGCAACTATAAGAGGCATGCTGCTCCAAGTAATGAATTTGTAGGCGTTAGAATTATGAGGTTGGCTTATATAGTATTACATATTAGATTCCATTATCCTTGACTCCATTTGCATACATTGTAATTTTCATTCAGTGTTCTAGTAGCTTTATTTTTATGAAAATTTTAAAAAGGACTGAACTTTGAGGTGTAATTCCTGTCACATAAAATTGTGCCTATATTAGAAGAGTTGATGTTAGTTAGGATTGCTTACCAAAATGTAAAGTTATGAACTAATTGAAGAAAACCATAGATAAGGTGAAATGATCACAATTATATATATGATGTACCCTTGTCTTCCTTACTAAAATGATTCTGAAGATCTTTCCATTGATAGCCTTTAATTATTACCAATGCAAGAAATGCCAGACTACATTCAAGCTTTATTTTGATTGAAACTCAAAGCAACCCTGGGGTAGTCAAAATAATTTTACATATATTTACATTTTTTTTAATTACTTGATGTGTTTACCTAATTGATATGGCTTTAAATTGACTATGAGCTGACATGGAAATGCTAAACCTGATAAGAGAAGAAATAGATTTGTGAAGTAATCCATATTGATATCTTAATGCTTAAAAGTACTAACTTCAAATAGATTTGTACTTCAGCTCATGTCCATAAAGCTTTCTATTGTTCTAAATTGAGTCAGTCAAATATTTTGGTATATTTAGAGGTTGATAATGCTTTTGGCATCCTTTCAGCATTGCAACTTATTTAGTCTTTTATATGTGATAACTGTATTTTTGTAATTGATGACTGAGCTTTCCATGACAAAAACTAGTTGGATACGTACTGTTGAATATCTTTGGATATTATTACTACATTTTAAACAAGGGCAACACTATGGTATAAGTAGTGGCCTTGTAGTACACATAAAAATGCTGTCGATAGTATGTCTTCATTTATGTATATTCTATAGTATGATGATTGATTGTGTAATAACTGTCAGAACAATGTCGTCATGTCCTTGGCTGAGCAGCTTTTTGTACTGGCTTTTGTCAAAAAGGAAAAAGGTGGAAATAGATGAGTGATGCCCAATAGGCTGATTAGCTATTATTGTGGGATGCCCACTTTGCACAAGTTGATGGTTCACTTATCAGATACAGTTTATATGTATTCAGAGTACATAGCACAGTTAGATGGGACTGAAATTTTGATAATCTCAATGATTTATTGATCTATTTATTTTAAATCCTTGTGATTTTTGTTGTGTATCTTTGCTATGTTCTTGTAATATGTATTCAATCTACAATTTTCTCTCATATAATCTTTGTCAATCATTAATGTCACAGAACTGCTTATGATGTGAGCTTGAAGGATGATAGTTGGTCCCAAGATAAGTTTGAACTCGTTTCTGGAAACACATCAAATACATGGGAAAAAATTGATGCGTGAGTAAATTTTCTGATACTTTTTTAAAATCATAAATTCATTGGCCTATCTGATAATCTGTTTTTTTTCTTACTTTTAGCGGCAGCTCTGTTTCTCACTCTTTTGTTTTGGAGTCTAAAACAAAGGGCGTATTCTATGGTTCTCCTGCTGTTATCAAATTCCGTATTCCCACAAAGGCTGCCCTACAGGTATTTTTGCTTTTATGCTGTTTACAATCAAGTAAACTTTTGGAGTGATACATTACAAGGCCATGCTGTAGTTTTTTTTAGGTTCAAAGGGACATAGAATATTTATAGCAATTGATTGACATGATGGCATGTCTTCAGTAATTTATGCTAAACTATTTGCACGAAAAAGTTAATTCTATCAGAGTTGATGGTTGTAATTGGCTACGAGGTTAACATTTGTTGGGATGGTAAAATGTTTTTCTTGCATATTTAAGAACCTTGGTCATTTTACTGCAGAACCAGCAGATGAAAGAATTCATACCTATATAATTTCTGAAACATGTTACAAAATGTTCTGGGTTTACTTCTTTTCACCTTTGAATTTGCATTAGCAATAGCAGTCTCTCCTTGCATGATGTGGATTCCAAAAATTTATGAATTGAATGTGAATTGCATTTTTTTTTTTTTGGGTCTTTGTAGGACTTGTCTATAGATCGTGAAAGAGAGTCCACAAGAAAGTCTCTTTTCTGTTCTTCTTACTGGTTTGGCTGACTTATATTTTCCAAAAAGTGGATTCTCTTCTAATAGCTAGCACGTGCATTACGATTGTAATGAAGGTCTTTTATTTAACAATAATGAAAGAAGAAGTTGGAGTTTTAGCTATTATCCCTGAATTCTTGTTATATATCCTTGAAAATAAATTTCATTGACTTCCACTGGTTGAATGTTTTTACCTTGTTCGCCTAATGTAGGAAGCGTATTCTACCCCGATTCTACCTATCGATGTTCTTGCTGACAAGCCCCCCGAAAAGAAGTTTGAATGGGTGAGTCAATTCACAAACCACTTTCATCATTATTACTTAGTTCTATCTACTCGACACCTAATAATGTGCAATTTCAACTTCCATGTACTGACACATATGGTCCGATCCAACTATGACTCCAGGCAAAGGTGAGCTCAGGGTTTCTGATTCTTCATGGTCGTTGAAAAATATTTTTATCCTTTAACCTATTCACCTGACAAATAACCAACCTTAATACGCAGAGGCTAGTAGCTAAATACGGATCCTTGGTGTCCGTTCTGTCGTTCGTGGGATTGTTCATATATCTCATTGCAACTCCATCAAGGGCAGCTGCAAAGGCAAGCAAGAAGAAGCGTTGATACTTAATAACTCGACCCGTGTAGATTTCAGTCTGAGCTTTCTACTTTCATGGCGATCGAATGTATCATCAGTTTCTACTGCAAGAACTAGAATTCCCTTCCTAATTGACTGTTTTATTTTGTAGTACTAGTCAAAATAACGCGGTTGAATTTTGGATGAAACATTTTTTGTTCTCTCGGGAAAATCCAGTGTCTGTTGCTATATCTGACTGTGCCTGGTGCTCGCGTTGACACGGGTCATGTTGGACTCTGACAGATTTTATCACTGGCCAAAGCCTGATCCCAATGCAGATAGACTGGTATATACCTATTTTATCCGGGTTTTATAAATTTTTTAGATTATCTTTGATTCAGTAGTCCTCTTCAAAATATAATTGTAAGGTGATTAGTTTTCTCACTTTAATTTTGCATCGGTTAAAATCCTTGTAAGCTGGTTTACAATCAATTTGCTTTGATATAAGCTTGCAAGGTTAACATTTTGAGTTTATAATTATATATCTAGATATTTTTTTGTATTCAATTTTTGTTGTAAGTTGATTTACAACTCATCTTTAGGTCTGTTTGTCTCATTTTTACTGTGTGAGTTAATCTGCAAGGTGAAAAAAGAAAAATTTATATAAAACTAAAATACGAGAGAATACCATTTCAGATCGAAAAGAATTTAAATGTCTGTTTGTTTATTTGTTTTAAAATCAGATCTGACATTTTCCTCACAGGAGGATCAATACTCCATATTTAAGGGCGAGCATGATTTGGTAAAAGTCTCAAACAAGCAAACACCCCCAGACCGTGATGAACTGTCTTCTGTTGCGTTGTGGATGACCACCCAGTGGCTTTTGCTACAGTATACTGAACAGATTCCTTTATCTCAAGTTATTCCAAAAAAAAAAAAAAATTACTTGTGCTTTAACTATTTTTCCATGTCATTTTTTTTGGATAAAAAATTAAAATTCATCAATTTACAGTCCGTCGAGCCATTGTAAAAAGGATAGATCATCGAGTCTTTGATTTAAAATCTATTGATAGATCGCATGGAGAATCGGTATCTCTGTAGAAGCGGGTATCTATGTAGAAGCGGAGGATTGATTATCATTTCTTTAGACAAATTTTCACTATGACTATGAGCCATAATAATCTCTATTAACCACTTAATACTTATCTAAATACTCCTCTATTCTCTCAAATGAAATGATAATATGTGAATATGGAACTGTTAAATTATCTATTACGAGTATTTTTTAATTTACTCACATAGTCAAGCCAAAAGCCTTGGATACTCATGTAAAAAAATTTTAAAAAAAACTTGTCTTATCTTTTTTTTCCCTTATTCTATATAATATAATATTTTCACAGTAATTTTCCCCTCTAAAATGTTTCCAAAATAGTTTACTGATCAATATTCCACGTACTTGCAAATCTGAAAGCTAAAATGAGATGCGTTAAAGTAAAAAAAGTGTAATAGGTTTAGATTTGAAAAGTTATCATAATGCAAAGTCATTAATTCAATTTTTTTATATATATATATAAAAGGAAATTTTGGAAAGAAGACTAATTCATAATTCCACTATCACTATGCGTACGTCCTGCACTCGGGTGGCAAGCAGATGGGGAGCCAGTGTAGGATCAAAAGCCGACACCCAAAAATGGAATCGATCTCATCGGCAGAGATCACAGAGCTCCTCCATGGACGCCGACGAAACCACTGCCACGGCCAGCGCTCCGCCAAAAGAATGGAACAGAAGCGATTATATTCCCTTCGGAGAAATGAAATTGACGGAGAAAATGGAAGCTTATTCCTTGAAATCTGATCCTTTTTAATCTCAGAGGAAGTCGCCGAGGTGGATGAGTGCGCCGCCGCACTTGAGGCAGAACGGGGCGCCCTTGGGGACCATCAAGTACATGAAGCAGGCGTTGCAGCCGGCGGCAATGAGAGTTTCACCGTCGTCGCCGGTAGAGTCCTCCTCCTCTTCCTCCTCGTCGCACCCGCTCCTGCTGCTGCCGGTACTAAAGGCTTCGTCTTCGTCGGAATCGACTGTCTCTTCGCAGCCTTCTTCTTCTTCTTCCTCCTCCTCCTCCTCCTCGTCGCACCCTTCTCTGCCGCTTCTTGTGCCGGAGGCTTCGTCTTCGTCGGAGTGGTAGCAGTTCGATGAATACGTCGAGGCGCCGGCGGAGCGAGGGTCGAGGATGGTCCTCATGCCGGTCTCCCAGTTGATGTAGTAGATTTCCCCCGTCTTCACGGTGAAAACACGGGAGGTGAGATCATGAACAAATTAAGATAATCAAAATCGGAAATTTACACATTTTGATCAGAAAATTTCAAGAAAAAAACAATGAGAAGGATGCTTTCGTACAGGACGAACAACTCATCATCAATAAGAACTGTGCGCTCTTTGCTAATTAACGATAACATCAACTCGATAAGAACAGATTAACATTACAGGAAAGAGAAAAAGAAAGAATTTTGACGCCGGAATCGGTTCCAAGATCGGATTTTGAGGCCGACGCCAGAGTATTTAGATTGGAACAAACAAACAGCGACGGGAAGAGTCCGGCGGGAGAGATGGGGCGCACCTGCATGTCGAGTCTCTGCTCCCAGTGGAAGGGAAGGGGGATCTCCGAGTTCAAGTCCACGGTAATCTTCCCGGGCGGCGGCGGCGGCGGCGACGACGACGGAGTACGGTCGGCTCCGCCCAGAGAGCAGCTCCGTAAAAACGCGGCGATCTCGTCGATATTAGGGAGGTCCATTGCCACAAGAGACTGCGAAACCTGGAAAAGTGGGAAACGGAGCGCCAGGCAGTTTGGCGAAGAAGATGAAGTGGAAGACGATGAGTGCGAAATAGCAGCTTCTTCTTCAGGGCTTTAACTAAATGTATCGAAATGGAAATTATAAAATATCGAGGTGGTATTTTGATGATTCTAAAACTTAAGTATACTTTACAAATAACCACTGAAACTTTTTCTTTTCTCGCATTTACCCCGAAGATGCAACGCAATCGACGCCACTCTGAATCAATCCGTTCTCTGGTGATCCGACGGCTCTGGTCTCCCCATGCCCATATCTGTCTCTCCATAACCCTAGAGGCAGCGGGTGGTTTCCGATCCGATCCGTTGCTGTTCCATCTGGCTTCCACGCCTCCGACCTTCGCTGCCAGGTATTGAGCATTCGGTCGGGCCTCCTGATCCTTCCTTCGCCCATTATCGATCTCGGCGAAGTTTCTATGTCGCTGCTCTTCGATCTGTAGTCTGATACATTCGACTCGTTTCTCTGCCTTTGCATCAGCGATCATGTCGGACGAGGAGCATCACTTCGAGTCGAAGGCCGACGCCGGGGCGTCAAAGACATACCCGCAGCAGGCTGGGACGATTCGGAAGAACGGATACATCGTCATCAAGGGCAGGCCCTGCAAGGTTCCTAGTTTACCCGCTTCGTACATTTCTGTCTCTTCGATTGATGTAGTTCTACTACAGCGCCTTGTGGTGGTGTTCTTCCTGTTGTTGTTTTGGTCCGGTAACTGATTGGCTTATGTTAATTCACCTTATTTTTTTTAGGCGTTGAGGGAATGAGGATGATCTGAAGTATGGATCTGTAACTGGATAAACTGCGCACTATTTTTTTTTGTTTAATCCTTATGCATACTTCCCTGATTTGCGATGATTTTGTCTAGTGGTTCCTCATGCGAGTTAATCAAGGATCTTCCTGTTTCTTAGAGGAGAAATTTGTAGTTGTACAATGAACCTGAAGATGGTAGTTGTATAAGAAATGTTCTAAGGGCATTAGGCTGCTCGATACTAGGAGCTATTGCCTTTAATGTGTTCTTTCTTAGTTGATGGATAATGTGGACATCACTCTGCATTGTTAATGCTGCTCAACTCATTATTTTTGGATTATTTGGAGGTTGTTTTCCTTTTTAATGTTGTACAAGATTTTGTTTACTAACCATATACGTAGTATGCTAAATATCAAAATATTCTACATTTGTTATCATTGTAAAGTTCGCTGTTTACTTATGTTCAGGTGGTTTGCTTCTTTCCAAAATATCCATTTTGGCTCATTTGAAATTTCTCGAAGCAATTTGGGATCCACATTTTTATCATATGCATGATACGTGATCATAAACTCATATATATACATCTTTTTTTGTTGCAATGTTTATAAACACTTTGTCTTTGACTTTGTATTTCAGGTTGTTGAGGTTTCGACGAGCAAGACCGGAAAGCATGGTCATGCAAAGTGTCACTTCGTTGCCATAGACATCTTTAATGCCAAGAAGCTTGAGGATATCGTGCCATCCTCACATAATTGTGATGTGTGTTTACAACTTATATAGAAAAGTTGTTTATTTGATCTTACAGATGTCTCTGATATTTAAATTTGTTTAATCTGTATACAGGTACCACATGTTAATCGCACAGACTACCAGCTGATTGACATCTCTGAGGATGGCTTTGTATGTTTCTTGTCGTTTGATATTTGATTTTCCCTTTTACTTCGAGGAGTTCTTTTTTGATTAACACATGCATTTGTCAGGTGAGCCTTTTGACAGAAAATGGTAACACCAAAGATGATCTGAGGCTCCCAACGGATGAAAATTTGCTTACTCAGGTTTTTAAATTGGTCATGCATGTTTAAGTTTGATTTAAAATTTAAAAAAATTTGTTTTATTTTTTAAAAAATCATCACTCTAGTCTTAGTTGTTCCAAAGCGACTAAGTTGGATTATGAGTTTGTTCTGAAGAGTGATTCATGTTGACCCTTGTGCACCTTTGCATACATATAAACCAAATGTTGTCAAACTTTAGTTCTTGGGTCGATGTGAATTTGATCTTTATCCTTGTAAGAATGCTAAGCTGCTTGACTAAAAGCATAGCAAAACCTGAATGCATCTGCAATATCTGGAGTCAACTTGTCTAACAAGGAGCTTTTTTCTCCACACATCACTTGCTTTGCATCCTAAACCAAAAAGCATAACTGCCATTGGTAAGTCAGTGGGGAAACTTACACAATGGACAAGGATCGATTCCGAAGACGGTTTAAAATTTTATTCTGGTCTCAGATGACCACCCACTGCCTTACTAATCGCATCCAAGGGCATAGTTCTTTTATGATTTACTCTCTCTCAATTTCTGGGATCCGGGGTGAGGGAGCTACTAGGTTGACGGTTCTAGCCTTTGCACAATAAGTCATAATCATGAATTCTGGTTTTTGTAAATGGTCGACATTTTACTTGGTGAACTCTTTTGTTGGTTTACATGGGATTTGCTTCATTCTTCTTCTATATTAACAATGTTTAATATATCTTTTTTTTACTTCCAATTCTTAGCTTGGTAGGTACATTCCTGTGCCTATTTAACACCATTAACATTGCAGATCAAAGATGGTTTCGCAGAGGGAAAGGACATAGTTGTCTCTGTGATGTCTGCAATGGGCGAAGAGCAAATCTGTGCCCTCAAGGACATCGGCCCCAAGTAGTTGGCCTCGGATATCATGAATCTTCTTGATAAAAATATTTATAGTGAGTGCTTACTTTCCACTTTTGAACTACTTGTCGGTATGTTTATGATGATTAATCACTGGCTTGAGTGTGAAATATATGTCCAAAACAACTATGTAGTATTTTTTTTTTTTTTTTGTTTCTGTACTAGCTGCTTTCTTTTATCATGAATGGCTTGCACGATGTTTATTGTAAATGTTTTTTCTTCAGACTCAAAATTCTATTTCAATTGTTTATTATATGCGATCACTTGTACCTTTGTTTTTTTTTTGTTTGTGTTATTGTAAAGATTTTACTGCTGATTTTATAATATAAGACATGTTTCTTTCCTTGATTAAATAGCCTCAATGAACTTAATCAAATGAAGGAAACGATCGCTAATGGTCGCAAAGAGTATTCATTTAAATAAAAGTACAAAATGTATTCAGAATCTCACTATCAAATATGTTAAAAGTCGAGTTACAAGTTGCCTATCAGGATTGGATTTATTGGCTGTCATCTATTCAACAATAGAAATCAATTTATTCTGAAAAAAAAAATAAAATGCATATAAATTTTTGATGGAAGGAACTTACTTTTATTAACTCATTGTTTATGATGCTCAAACTATATTGGTATAAAACATAACTCTATCAGGCTTTATGACAGATCTTTTAAGAACTCGAATGCCCAAAATGTACGGCTGTCCATAGTTTAGACTGGCTTGGGTATCGATATGTCCAACCTACTGTAATATCTTACATTTTGAATTTTGATGCCTAGTAAACACATCGAATTGTGTTTCCTCAAAATGGATGATTTAAACTGAAATGTGATCAGATACTCGGCAGTTCCCTTTCTGGTGCTGGCCACATTGCTCTTCAGATCACCTACTTCATATCTTATGAAAGATAATTTGCAGGAATCTGCAGGGGTGAAAGAAAAGTTGATACGCACTTGAACTGTCCAAACAATAAAAAAAAACCGTTAGTAATGTAAATTTGCATAAGTTTATTGAATCAAAGATATCCACATAAAACAAACAAACAAACTTCACAAATAAAATTTCCAAATAATTAACGAATAAAGTTGTTTAAGAACTTGCTGAAAGTTGAATGGTAATTTTATTTCTAATTTTCAATTAATTGATAATTTATTACGCTACAAATATCTTAGGAATAAGGGAGAATGTAGATTTTTATCTATTAAATTAGTAGATTAATTAAATCAGAAGGGCAATCATTCCAATATTTAAATTCAATAAAAGCTAAAAGCTCAACTTGAGCACGATAGCCATTTCAATAAATAAAATTGAATTAAAAAATCAAGATGAATAAATAAATAAAACTTAAACATCATTAAATTCAGCTCCACTTGAATCGTTCAAAACACCATAATCAGGATATAGATTCTCACAAAAATATAGAGTTTTCCTTTGAACCTTGAGACGTGATTTGATGGAGAGAAAGCTACCTCGTGTTGCTGATATTTTTCACCAATGGCCGCTAGGGATGCGGCTTTCCTATTCAACTGCAGGGTATGAATGGCATGGACACAGTCCGTTAGATCAGCAGCACTATAACAAGTACTTTGCTCCAATTCTTGACACTGCAGATGGAAAAATAACGTTAGTATTTGCCATATCGCACCCTTTTTTAATTAGTTTTTGTTAAATCAAAAAGCAACTTGATGCACTTCACTCTTGCCAATGAAAAAAAAATAAAATCAGTACATTAGCTATCCTCCTTAGTTGTCCCTAATCGAATAAAAAAATAAATCGAACAGATATGAACATGAACTGGTTCAATAAATTTGAGCATTTCAAAAGATCAACTCTCATTTGAAAAAAAAAAAATCATAAATATATAGTAATTTATGTGAACGTCTTACTACTGTATCATAATTCAAGACTAACTCTCCCCAATGAAAAAATTTATTGTATGCAATCTTGGAACCCATAACCTCTGGGTCCTTAATTTTACTATTGAGACAAAGCGGCTCTTCTAGTTTTTGTTAAATCAAAAGGGAATAATTAATTTTGGTCCAAATCATCTATTTAATATATTTATTCTTATCTTATCCTTGAAATTTATGAAACACATATAAAATTTACTCATGTCATGCCGATTTCCCATAAATTAAATTACAGCATGATTTTCACTGAAATTAAACATGTTTGAGTTGCTTTGCAACTAAAATGTTCACCTTATTATATCCTGATTGCATGTTAAATATAGACATAATGGTATCCTAAAAAAATCCCTCCAGTATTTGCTCACGGAAATTAATTGTTGCAGCATGCTTTGATTAAATTCAGTTAAAAGGATCTAATAGATTGCCCATCAAAATCCAACATGAAGAAAAAAGAATCATACCCAAGGGTGACTATTTGGATCCAATGTGAATCTTGCGAGAAATATAGCTGAAGCAGCAACCAGAGATGGTAAAAACTGGACACAATCATAGTCTATTAAACTTAACTCGGCAAGGTAGTTTGCCAGGAACTCTATTTGCAGATTTGAATGATGTACCTGAGTAAATCATTGAGTTTTGAGCGACCAATCTTAACATCAAGGAATGGAAAAGGAACATAATGTATATAGGGGGAATGTTTTACTCACTTTTCCATCTTGTTGACAGGCCTGCATAAATTGCCTGCAAGCATGAAATAGCTATTTCTGTTAAGCAACTTATATATGAATTTTGGACTATTGAAGTGCATCAAAATTTCTTTTTTGTTTAGGTTCAACTTCTATTCCTTTTCAAATTCAACTTGATTAATGCATGTTTTATGCAAAGGATATTTTGCTATTTAACAAGTATAAGTAAATGTAAATCAAACACAAGGTTTAAAGAATGAGCATAAAAACTTCATGTGTTAAAATTTCGGTAATAGGAAACAAATCGATGGAATATTAAAAGATGCGTGACTTTAGCATTTAGTAAGAGCTTTCAATATCTTGAATATGTTATTCAATGAGTAGAGAAGAATGGAGATGACTAGTAATGCCATTGTAAATAAAGAGTGGATGATCGTATTGGAAAATAGTATTTCGCGCAATAATTGTTGCCATTAATACGAAAGGAAATCTTATACAATATTACTAAAGAAATGAGTGTAGAGTTAAAAACATTTAAACAATATTACTATCAAAGAACAATTATATTTATTTTTTATTAGTGACGAAAGTAGAAAACAATTATAATAATACAAACATCTTTATAGGCAATCACAATATTTTACAATAACACTAGTTGACTTGTAAGAAAATAAAAATACTATGTTGAAAAAGATAAGATAAAATTATAATTAACATAGTCTAATTATCTAAATTATTATTATTGGCATAACCTGTCATAGCCCTCAAAGTTTGGCTCGATCGATAAGTACATAGGAGTGAGCCTTACAAATCTAAGGTTCGATCCCCAATTAAGACACCCTTTGTCCATGTACTTTCCATATTTTTTTAATAATTTTATCTTGGGCCCATAATAGTTAAGACAAAATAATGTTGACATCAAACAATCAATAAACTATATAACATATATAGTTTAATTTAAGGATACATTGAGTTGGTAATGATATTTGGGCAATATCTAGGACAAAATCAATATTGGTGACGAGTTCAAATGACAAAAAATTATTTAAAACTTTTGGAAGAGTTTTGTTAAATCATTCCAATAGATTTGAATCCAACCAATCAACATGTAGATAAATCGGCAACTTGAACTAGTGAAGCTTCGACATGATTACATGGATTGTGTCCTTCATAATACTGAGCACACCCATTCCAATTGTCAAGGCACCCTTTGGAATGAATTGACTCGCCCCTTTAAAATGATCGTTAGAAATAAATTTGTGATAAACTATTTAAATATCTTTTCGACTATGGTAGAGAAACCTCTTCTAGTAGCATCGTCGCCTATCTAATATCATCAATCAACAAGTCACCTCTTGTGACAAATATGCAAGCATGCTCACACAATGTAGGGGTTGAAGTGCTATGTTGGCATTGCATGCGGCCAACAGCAAGGCATGGGTGCGACTTCGGGTAGAGAGGACTAAGAAACACTGCAAACATACATCAATTCTAAACATACATGTAGATCAAGGCATTTATAGTTCTACAACATTGACACCAAGCACCACTAGACACAAAGACAAGGATTTTAATAAAATTAGGATTGTAGTTAATTCTAATTAAATACAATCGGCCATTTATGACTTATCTATCCCACCTTCTTATTGCAACCCATTTTTCTATTCCAAAATCTATAAATTTCATTTATTTAGCTCATTGCATATATATATCGATCCCACAAAAATTAACATTTGCACATTTTTCTCAGTGTTTGTGTATTCGATGAACCATGCTTGTGTTCAAGTCACTACCCATATATCCAATCAAATCGAAACAATGGTTCACCACTTAAGTTTTTTTAATATTATTTTTCATTCAACCAAGGAATTAATTTAGGACAATATACTCATAACATAACTCATCCGTCTTCCTATTCAACAAATCAGTTAAAAAAATCAATTCCAACAAAACTTAAGTTGTAGGATACCTTAGGAAAGTATTGGCAGTGGGATTGCCTAACTCAAACCTTAAAGACTTCAAAATATCTCTCTCCATCTCCACCACCTGGATAAGCAGGGCGACAATAAGAATTTGTTATTCAGCATTGCTCAATTGAGCCTAAAGAACACGCGTTTAAGGAAATAAACATGAACTTGCCTCTTCTATCGTGCAAGTATTATCCGTGATGTAGCAAAAATGATCCACCTTCGGAGGAGTTACCTCTTCATACTTGCTGCATTTTCAAAGTGTTCAGGACGTGATTAATCAATGACTCGATGCAAATAATAGATGTTTTTTCTCTCCAATTTTACAAGCTATACAACAGAACATACGAGGCGATGAGCATACAAGACGCTCCTAGAAGCTTCAATCGTTGCCTAGTGATTGCATTCAGAGAGAGGAACCTATCGATATACGAGACTGTGAGGTAGAGCGTTTCGGAGACCAAGTTGTATTCCAACGCCATTTTGACCAACCAACCCACCAGAACCTCTCGCATACCCACTGTGATATCGTGCTGAACACTCTCCATGTAGTCCGGAAGCGGTCTTTGACTCGCCTCTGCCTAAAATCAACCAGATGAAGCCCTAACGAAACCAATCCAACCGGAAAGTAAGCATTGAACCACAAACCTCCATAGATCTGAGATACTGACATATATCCGATGCGTAGGACGTACCCATCTGGGGATCTCCGCGCAGAGTGATCTCATCGGAGGAAGCCGCCGAGCGGAGCTTTGCCTTCTTCCTGGTCCTTGGTTTTCCCTTGGAACTAGGGACGGAGCGATCGGAGGCGGGTAGCCTGGAGGTGGTATAGGAGAGGAACCGGAGTTCAGCGAGGGCGACGCGGTTTCTCTTGGTAGGAGGCCGGCTGGGAACACGGGCCGCGGCGGCGATGGCGGCAGCGGAAGTAGCTCTCTTGGCTGCTGCTCGGGTAAGGCGCGGGGCGATGTTCTCCTTCTCCGCCATGGACCGATTCCTCTTTCTCTGGATCTCTCGATTCGGGACAGGATTGAGGCGATGGAAGAAAGGCGCCATATTCTATAGAATTCGAAACACGTTTGAGAGGGAAAAAAAAAAAAAAAGTGCTTTTCCACTTTATAAAAAGAACATTTTAAAAAATATATATATATACATATAAGACGTTAATATTCATATATGAATTTTAAATTTTTTTTAATAAATAAAAAAATTTAATTTTTAAGCTTAGTTGAAATTGTCATTTGATTTAGGTTGCCACCTAATTTTAGAGTTTGTTTATCTCAGATTAAATGGAGACACTCATTCAATTACTTGTTGGACGCTCAAGAATGACTTATCTTATTCTTTTTTTTTTTGTGTGTTTAAGTAGCATCGAGATCTTCGCTGAACATCTGAGTAAATTCAAAAATACTCACAGTTCTTTTTACAATCACCTTGTCCCTATAAAATTATCCAATATCGAAAACGTACTCTAATTGCAGAGGCAAACTCCTGAAACAAAAGTCACCCACATCAATTTTTTAAAATTCACTCCAATACAGGATTGAATTATGATTCCCTATGAAACACCTTCGCAACTTGCCACTACACCGTGCCCCAAGGGGCACTACTTGCTTCGCTCGATCGATGCTCTTTGATGGTCACTCAATGTGGCAGTACAAATATTGCGAACGATACACACTAAAACTAGGAATCACGAGAACAAATATTTCACATAAATTGTGCTCTTATTAAACCCTATAACAAGAAAACTCCAAACAACTTGATCTAAATGGAACCCGACAGCTCAATCTGACTTCCTTTGTAGAATTTTTTTGAACCAATAAGCTGAATTCTTGGGGAATCGCTTGTTGTTCTTGAAATCTACGTATATTATACCAAATCTCGATGTGTAGCCCAACCTCCATTCGAAATTGTCGAGAAGTGACCATGCAAAATATCCTATCACCGTGGCACCGTCATCTATAGCCCTCTTTAAGTTAGTAATGTAGTTCTTGTAGTAGTTAATTCTCGTCACATCTTGCAAGGCTTCTGGAAGAGTGACATTTCCAGGTTGATCCATTCCTTCAATGAATGAACAACATTGTTAAGATGGATGGTTGTTTGATATTTTGGAAAACAAATCGAAATAAAATTTACCATTCTCAGCTAAGATGATGACTGGATTGCCATAATTTTCCTTCACATAGGTCACGGCTTTGTAGATTCCCCATGGAACTATGTAGAGCCAATAAGAATTAGCCTAAAAAAACATTCAGATACAATCTTAGTTTGATCGATCAATTATGTAGTTGATAATAAAGACAAATCTATACAGTCTATCACCATGAGAACTTAAATACACAATCACTATTACAAAATTCTGATTGCGTCTCATAAAAAAATTGCACATAAACGTTGATTTGTAAAGAGGAAAAATATCAAAGAAATGGCCATGTTTTAGTGAAGAAACAAAATAAATATACCTGAGGACCAATTGGCACACCATCTCGGTCATCTAAAAGATACAACGAAAAAATATTAGTATAAACATAAAGTATCATTGATTGAGCCATTATATATAAAAAAAAAAGTTAGAGAAAATCTAACATCTGAAGTCAACATTCCAGTCAGCTTGATAGCTTTCAGGTTTTGGATCAACCACTCCGGTATCCTTCATATAGAAAGTTGTATATTGATTGACCCCCACATAATCATATGAACCCTTCACCAATTTTGCTTGTTCTTCGGTGAATTTAGGGAGTCTTTCTTTGACAATGGCTTGAACTGATTCTGGATAGTGTCCATATGTTAGAGGGTGAAGGAACCTACAAAGAAGCATCGATTAATCGAATGAACAAACCTTAGCTGCAGTCGAAATTTGATTTCTCGATCTACCATGAAAAGCGTTAGAAAAAAATAAATTAAAAATAAAAAATATAGAGGAAGCTGAAACAAGTCCTCACCATCCAATGTGGAAATCCCTAGCTCTTTGAGCTGCAGCTTTGTCTTGCACCGAGTAGGAATACGGTTCATACCATACAAAATCCAAAAGGATTCCAATCTTGCCTTTTTGTTCTTTCTGAATCATGTATATACAAGAAACACATCTTGGATGAAGAATGGTATCAAACAAAATTTAAATTGTTTTTTTTATGGTAGGCCATTTCACTATATTCACCAAATAAAACTCAATCAACAAAGTACAACTTACTTGATACTTTTCTCGATATCTTTTCGCTGCAGCTGCATGAGAAAGGATCAAATTATGTGCCGCAATATAAGGCTCAATGGTCGAGTTCCCCCCAGCTTCACAACCAGTACATCTCCCTGGGGCATGAAGACCATTGTCATAACCGAGAGCCGCTATACACCTAGGCTCATTAAAGGTGAACCAATTCTTGACTCTATCGCCAAATTTCTCAAAACAAAAATCAGCATAGTCTGCAAATGCATCCCTAAAAGCACATACCAAATAATAAATAAATACAACAATTTTCAGTTAGGTTCAACTACTAGTGAATAAAAAAAACATGGTTCGTAGTCTTCTAAACTTACACTATCTTCGGGCTTAACCAACCCAAGTATTCCTCATGAAGTGCCAGAGGAAGATCGTAGTGATAAAGATTTGCATACGGAGTAATGCCTATTTCATACAAAAATTTAAAATATATATATATGTGTGAATGTTAAAATTGAACAATTTTTCAAACAAATAGAAGAACAAAAAATATACTGCTCATTGCTAAATTGAAAATTTTAACATACCTTGTTGTATCAAGTAATCAATTAGCCTATTGTAATAATCTACACCTTCCCAATTGACCTTACCCGTTCCATCTAGAAGGGAAATTTTTATATGAATAATGTACTCAATTTGAAGTTCTCAAACTGAATATAAGAAAATAAGTAACATATTCATTACTTGGAAATATTCTGCTCCAAGAAATTGAGAATCGATAGGCATCAAAATTGAATGCTTTCATGATATCAACATCTTCCTGCAAGATTCGTTTGGCCATAAATTGAAAATACAACTTCAAAATGCATATCTGACAAATTGAATTCTTTCATGACGTCAACACCTTTAAATCTTATAAATCGAATTATTCACGATGTCAATATATTAAAAATGCATATACCTGACACAATTACGATATATCAGACGATAAAAGTACAAGGGACACAAGTAAAACATGTATGCCTCACATCAACCTTTATTCATTGAGGAACACATTTTGAATAGGATCATCTCCACAATTAATTAGTCAATGATGCAACGACAGGTACCAGAGCAAATGAGTTCAAAGCAATCATAAGAGAGCAACCAACCTTTGCAATCCTTTTTACGATCTTTCTCTAATACATAAAGTAACTAAAAATTAAAGATCAAAGATACATCGGTTATTAAAGTAGAGTTATAGTTTGGCACTGATTTAAAACTCGGCATGCACTAAAACTGTTGTTATTTTGCTCTCATAATTAAAATTGACAGGGAAAAAATGGGGAAAAAATGATCAAATTATTAGTGAAAGGATAACCTTGTAATGATGGTACTCATCAACTGTAACATCAGCAGTAGCATTGCCAGCGATTATATCTGCATTCATCAGAAAACCCCTCTTTAAACATTACGCAACACCCCAACATTAACCCGCAAAAATCAGAAAAGCATACGAAGCAGAAGAAACAGAAACATCATCACGATCTCAAATTACTTGGGATTCTAACGAATGCATCCCAGATGCTAGGTCCTCTCCCTCCTTTGAGCGCCATCCCTTCCACTTGGTAAGCAGATGCCGCTGTCCCAAACACGAATCCCTCCGGGAAGGCCTCGCGGCTGAGGCCGTGGCCGGGATCGGAGGCCTGACTTGGCTCGAAAGAGAGTAAAAGGAAGAAGACGAAGCAGGATGAGGAAGGGAAGCAGAAGCACGATAGGGATCTCTTGGAGCCCATCGGGAGGCAGACGAAAAGACAAGGGACCTCAGAGAGGAGGGTGGGTTTATATAGCAGTACCAGTACCGTTGCACATAGTAGAGATAAGAATCACGAGATAATAATTTCAAATTATTTCTAGATATTTTTTATCTAGTAAAAAAAAGGAAAAAAATGAGCCACGTGTTTGCATTTGTGTCGGCGAATAATTTGCAGTAAACTTTTTTGATTAAAAAAAGAAAAGAGATAGAGAGAAGAAAATCAAATGAGGTTTGAATTAATCAGCGCTAAGGTAAAATTTGCAATAAAAATCATTTTAAAAAAATTACATCAGTTTTAAAACTGATTTATTTAATTTTTTTTTAAGTTATAACATATATGGGCACATGCTATTCGTCCATATCGTCGATGTCAAGTGTCCTCGTGTTTCAGGCGAGGATTAAAAAATGTTTTTTTTATATTTTTATTATTGTCAAAAAAATAAACTCCAACCGACAGCCCAAACTGTATCAGATCACAGATCGTCCGTCGATGCCATTCGGAAACGGGAAACGAGCCACATCATCCACCAACGGCTCTATTTCTCTGAGGACTCTTGTCGTCGGTTCTCTGCCGTTCGATCTTCGACCAACGGCGTGGGATGCAGTGAAATAGAGGACAAAGATAAACAACTGCCCGGATCGACGATCCGATTGATCTGGGACCCGGAGTTCGACGATCGTCAACTTTTTTTCTGAAGTCTTTGTCTCTTTCGCGAGCCCAATTCACTCTCATCATTCACGACTGTCGCTTGATCGGGCAGTCTATCGACGGACTAGCAAGGATTGACGAGAGCAGAAAAACTTCCCTTTCTGCAGGGAGGTCGAGTGACGGTGTCCCTTTCCTCTTTCTCAATAGTTAGCCAAAGAACGTATAAGAAAGCAGTCCTCAATTCTGAGTGATCACTGAAGGCAACTTCTTCTTCGGTTTCGGGGGAGGGAGGGATTCATGGAGTTGCGTCTTCTTCTCTTTCTGCTAGCTCTATCCGCCGCCCGCGCCGACGAAGGTGATTTCCAATATGCTTATGGTGCTTTCGATTTAGCAGCTTTGCTCCGCGTTGATGCAGGGGCAGCCCTGTTATGATCCTGATACACCGGAGACTCACGCTTCGTATGCATTCAACGAGTGCTACGGTTCGACAGGGATGGCTGCTGGGGCATGCTATATTTCACCGGAGTTGCTGCAATCACCACTACTGACAGATATTTCCAAGTAAGCCGCTTGCTGAACTCCTGCGACTCTTTGAACTCATCGTGGAAATTTTACCACTCACAAAATTGAGAATTGCTTTTAAGGGAGTTTAAAAGATCTTGATAATCTCCGATCGAGTATTTTCTTTTGCAGGGATCATGATTCTTGTTTATTTGCTGGAAGGTATTCCCTCTTCCTTTACATGCGTCATTTTCCTTTTTCGCAGTGCCAGGCAAACCTCCTTGCTTCCATCCAACGGTTGTCATCGTTTTGAGGGACGACCGGACGAGGGCATTCCACCACAAGGCGGCGACGGCGACGGCAACACGTGGTCCAGACAGATGTTTAACGGCGCCGACCAACAGCCGCTCGTTTGCAGTCAAATTAATGGGAGGATATTATTGTCGCCTTCATGGGCCCGCATGCCATTCATTTCGACCTTTCTTCTCCCAAATTTTCAAGATTGTCGTTGTCGTCGTCGATGTCAACCTGGTTGACAGACAAAATCAAGTCAAACTCTTCCAACCCATGGGTTGGGTTCCCCAAATGACTTTTAGCTGCCCACTTTGAACACAATTCCAATAAGTTATTTAACTAATATTCTACTACTTGTTTTATATATATTAAATCGGCATCGTTTCTAATTATATAATTCTTTTTTGTCTAATAACAGACAGCAATATTTTGATGATAAATTTTTTATTACCTGTTTAAAGTTAAACATGCTATAATTATTCTCCCCATTTTATAATTTTATTCCTTATAATTAAGGCCATATTTTTTATTTGCAAATATAACTCTTTTATTTCACTTCCTTCTATAATAATAACAATAATAATAATTACTAACCCAGTTATTGGCGAATTGTATATTAATTATATATTGGGGTTTTAAAGAAGAAGGGTGGAAGGATAGAAGCGGTCTTTCGTCACCGGTCGCATGGCGTCACCGCCCTTCTTCTGCGCCTTCCTCTTATTTCTTCTCGTAGCCCGTTTGCCCGGCGGAGCACCGGATCTGGCGGCGGACGGCGCCGCCTTGCTTTCCTTCCGCTCCGCCGTCGGCCGCTCCGTGTTGCGGTGGAACGCGTCCCTGTCGCCCTGCTCGTGGCGAGGCGTGGAGTGCGACTCCGGCAGAGTCACCGCGCTCCGCCTCCCCGGTGCCAGCCTCATCGGTTCCATCCCCTCCGGAACCGTCGGAAACCTCTCAAACCTCCGCAACCTGAGCCTCCGCTTCAACCATCTGTCCGGTGACCTGCCATCCGATATTTTCGCCCTTCCGGAGCTCCGCAACGTTTACCTCCAGCAGAACCAGTTCTCCAACATAATCTCGACGGTTCTAGGCTCTGTCAGGAACCTCGTCCGGCTCGACCTCGCTGGGAACCAGTTCCATGGAGAAATCCCTCCGGTGCTCAACAACCTCACACAGCTTCGAGTGCTTTACCTAGAGAGCAATCAGCTCACCGGGAGTCTCCCCTCTTTGATTCCGCCTCATCTCCGACGGTTCAATGTGTCGTTAAATCAGCTTAGCGGTTCGATTCCTCCTCCTCTTCGCGTTTTTCCGGTGAGCGCATTCCTGTCCACGGACCTCTGCGACGGGCCGCTTCCTCCGTGTTTAGCAGATATTGCTCCATCGCCGGCGACGAATTCTGGTCCCTCCGGGGACGGTGGCAGCAGCAACAATCTCTCCGGAGGTGCCATCGCTGGCATCGCCGTCGGTTCCGCGGTTTTTGTCGCCATCCTCCTCGCTTTGTTTATAGTACGCCGTAGGATCCGCAAAAGAGCGACGAATGCGCCAGTGAAGCAGCGAGAAGTTGTTACGGCTGTGCCAGAGCAGGAAAGGGGAATCGGCAGTGGAGAAAGCAGCACGTCTACCGTTACACCAACAGCAGCTTCGGCGCTCCCCGTACCGAAGAAGCTGGTCTTCTTTGACACCGCCGCCGGTGCGACAACGTTCGAGCTGGAGGACTTGCTGAGGGCGTCGGCGGAGGTGCTGGGGAAGGGGACGTTCGGGACGACGTACAAGGCGGTGTTGGAGATGGGGATCACGGTGGCCGTAAAAAGACTCGGTCATGTAACCTTGACGGCAAACGATTTCCGGCGGAAGGCGGAGCTCATTGCGGAGATGAACTACCCCAATTTGGTGCCTCTCCGAGCGTACTACTACAGCAAGGACGAGAAACTCCTGGTGTACGATTACATGCCCATGGGAAGCCTCTCTGTTCTCCTGCACGGTAACAACTCTCACCGAAGCTTCATTCGATTTGTTCATCAATTCTCTGCAAATCAGTAACATTTTTCAATTGTTTGTTTCTGCAACTTGTAATCTTCGGCTGATGAATTTCATAGGCGACAGGGGGTCTGCAAGAACCCCTCTCCCCTGGGACACCAGAACTGCCATCGCCCTTGATGCCGCGCGCTGCATCGAGTACCTTCACTCAACTGGACCTTCTTCCTTCTCGCATGGCAACATCACATCCTCCAACATCCTGCTCTCTGACTCGCATGAAGCCCGCGTCTCCGACCATGGCCTCTCTTTTCTCGCCGCTCCATCGGCTTCTCTGACGCGCGTAATTGGCTACCGCGCACCGGAGATCACTGAACCTTCAAGGATTCCCCAGAAGGCTGACGTTTACAGCTTCGGGGTGCTACTGATGGAGTTGCTCACCGGGAAGACCCCTGCTAAGGCCAACCTCAACGACGACGGCGTTGATCTGCCAATGTGGGTTCGATCGGTAGTGCAAGAGGGACGGAATGCCGAGGTGTTTGATCCCGATCTGCTCAGGCTGCAGAATGTCGAGCAGGAAATGGTCCAGCTGCTGCAGCTTGCCGTGGACTGTGCTGCTCAGCATCCGGAAGAACGACCTTCGATGGCCCAGGTCGTCGCTCGCATTGAGCAAATTCGATCGTCAAGCGTCCAAGCTCTCGAAGAGGTTGAAGTTACCGATTTGCAGTCATCAAGTAGGGATCATTCCACCACTGAATCTTAAGTTTCCTGGATGAACAGTATTGGATATCGCTTCGCATGAAGATTTTTTCACCAAATTTTGGTGATTTAGCAGAATCGTTTGTTCTTCCCTTTGTGTGATACCTACTAACAGATTGTTAAATTATCATAATGTTGAAACGCTGATTCTTGTAATTGTTCCTGTATACACCCTCCTTATTGTTTGAACCTTTATATACCGTAAGCTTCCTTTCGGTTCCTCATCTTTGCTGCAAGAAAACGGCGCCGGTAGAAGTCGCTCCCGGATCATTTCTCTTTATGGGTCCTTCTAGAAGCTGGCCCTGCCAAATTTCGCCAACCGCCGGCAGCGTTAACCGCAGAGCTTGGGAGAAGACATACCTCAGGTCCGTTCGGTCGCTTGGCCGACAACTCCCAGACCTGTCAGCGGCGACGGCCCCGTTACGGGCCCCCACCGGCGAAATCAGATCGCTTCCTCTATTCGCGACATAAGTTGTGAGTTAATCATGAATATTTATTGAACGGATGTAAATAAATTCTTACCTTAATTCATTTACGATTTTAAATTCGTTGAGACATCTCAATCGGACTGAAAGATGTGTTTCGTGGTGTAAGCCGTGATGTGGCATAAGTTTGGGGGCAACGAACTACTGGACCAACATAAGTAGCATGGGAGAAGAGATGAACCAACCGTTTCTTTCCGACTGGGCAGCGAATGCTCAATCTTCGATTAATTCGGAAGGCTTTAAAATTCGGGGGAAAATGACTTAGAATGCTTCTCCGGGTACCGTCTGAAACTAAAATTCTAAAGAAGCGTTTCATGGCGTAAGTCGTGACGCCACTCGGCGCGGAAGGGCACCAGCGAGGGAGACCGTGAAACTCCTCAGGCTGACGTCATCCCGATCGGTGGGTGACGTCAGCCATTCTATTTTTCAGGGTAGCGAAAGAACGCAGCTCGCAGTGCGCTTCTACAAGAACGAGAGAGAGAGAGAGAGAGAGAGAGTAAGCGTGCCCCGCAAGCCGCCTCCATTGCTTCTGAAACCCTACTCGCCCCCCTTCCGTCCACTACCCTGATCTAGATCTCTCTGCTACTCGAATTCGTTATATCTTCCGATCGTATTCTCGAACTTTTCCTTTTTCTCCGTGTTCTACGATCTTATCTGGTCCAGAAATCTACATTCAACTGGTGAATTCGCGCGTCCGATGTGTTTTTTTTTCCGTCCCAATCGAGGTTAATTGCGCGATTTTTAGCTGCATTATTTTTTATTCTTCCCTCCGATCCGTTTGTTTTCAGGATCGGAGCTTGTGTTCGATTTTTTTTTCTTCTAGATTATTGCTCGGTTTACTTCTTTGGACGAGATTTTTCTCTTGATTTTCGAGGTCAAGGGGTTGGATCTTTGGTTATGTGCTTGAATTAGAGGGCTTGGAGATGGCGGCGTTGTTGGGTAACTCGGTTGTGGTGTCGGCGGAGCCAATGCAGTTCCCGCTGAACGGCGGCCGCGGGAGCGAGGCACCGCAGCAGTGGTTTGTGGACGAGAGGGACGGGCTCATCTCGTGGCTGCGGGGAGAATTCGCGGCGGCTAACGCGATCATCGATCTGTTGATGGATCACATCAGGGTCACTGGCGAGCCAGGGGAGTACGACCACGTTTTTGGGTGCATCCACCAACGCCGGTTATACTGGACAAGCTTCCTCCACATGCAGCAGTTTTTCCCTGTTACCGATGTCGGGTACGCACTGCAACAGGCGGTGGACTTGAGGCAGCTGAAGCAGAGGCAGAGGCATTCGTATGGCCAAAAGGATGGAAGAAAATCCGGATTTGGGCATAGGTATGGGCATCGATCTGATGGGATTCGAGAGAGTCGTGTATCTCCTGCTTCCGGCACGGCTGTGTCTGAGAGTGGAACTGTGGAGCAGATGGTGGATAAATTAGGCCAAAGCAAGAACGTGAACCAGAACAATGTGCAGATATCTCGTGCTATGAATTGTTTCCCTGTTGCTGGGAAGGATGGTGAGCTTGATTTCAGTTCACGATTCTATTGTGATAGTAATGTACAATTAAATAGCAGATATATGGAAGTTCAGTCTTTTTCCCCTGTTACTGCATAGCGCATTAACTCCAGCTTACACACAATCAAACTATAAGCCATAGCCACGGTTTTCCTTAGCAATTAATAATGACTGACATGATCGTTTTATGCAAAAAACGCTCATTTGGATGTTGCCTTTATTATCTTTGAATAAGAGTTGTATGCTTAAGAATGCTCAAGGATAACTATGATCTTATTCGCAATTAAATGCATTCAGGAAATTCACATAGCGTGCTGGACATTTGTTGCATGAAGGATGGAAGTAATCCAGCTGAGACCTGTGTTATCAAGTTGGAAGCTGCTACCGGGTGTGGTAGTCAAGCCTCAGACTGTGAAGGTATGCATTTCACTTTCTAATAATGGCAAAAACATCCTTTGGTATAGCTTCTATGCGCAACAAAAAAAGTATCTTGGAAGTGACATGCAACACCTTTATCCTTTTAAGTGTTATTTGTAGCAAGTTCAGCTAATTTTACATTTTCTAAATTGAATTTTCAGGAAGTTCCAATCTCACACTTTATAAATACATTTTTAAGGAAGCCTGGTTATTATCACTGAAAATTGAAATGTGATGGTGTGATAGGGATTACAGACATATGGGCCAAGCATCCTTGTAACAAACTCACCTTTCTCCTGAACGTTAATATGGAATATCTGAAATTTTGCTAACATGGTCTTAACTACTAGTTCTTTTTGTAGTTGTACAATACTTTCAAACTCTACCATATTTTTATAATCAAACTTTCACGAGCCATTTGTCATAAGATTTCTATGCATGCTTCAAGTTCTAGTGAGCCCATCTATATTGTTAATGATATAAATATATAAATTGATAGCTTTACTAATAGCTCAAGTTTTGAGATAAGTGGGAAGGCAGGGATTTGAATCTCATCTGTGTCAAAAAAATAATAATAATAATCTAATCAGTTCATGTGTTGGGAAGTTGGGATCGATCAACTCAAGTAGTGTTAAAAATCTAAATATTTAAATTTATTTTACTAATAGCTCAAACTTTGTGTAATTCTTAACATATACTTATAAATTAATGAGCAAAAAGCTTTAGTTTGTTTACCAACAATTGCTTAAGGGTTTTTAGCCAAAGGGGTTTGAGTCCATTAACAAAACTATTGGGAAGGTGCTCCTCTGAATGAGGATTGTCTCATATCTAATATGGTGCAAGGACACTTTCGTGGTCATAGACCAAAAAAAAAAAAAGGCTAGCTTTGTTTATCTGATCTGCATATGGAAGATTTTACCTATTCCTGACAGTTAATATTTGTTTTCTTTTGTTTGATGTCCAATATTCAATCATTACTTTTTAGTATTATGCCCTAGCAATGTGAGCACTCGGTTCTTTACCTTTACCATTTCTTTTGCATTGGTTTAAATGTTTGGAGATTTGAAATGATGCTGCTACATATAACACAGTTATGACCTCAAATCAAGATAGAATTGAAAAGGTAATACCAGCGCCAAAAGAATTCATGGTCAAAGAAACATGCGATGGCATGATGGTATGTTCTATATAAGAAGTAAAATAAAAATATTGCTGCATTTAATTGCATCCTATAATTGTTTGATTGAAATTTAATCTTTTAGCTTTATTATACAACTTGGTTATTAATTTCCACTATACAACTTGTAGGTCAATGTTGTTGAAGGGCTTAAACTTTATGAAAATTTTCTGGATAGCTCAGAGGTCACTAAACTTGTTTCATTAGCAAATGAAATGAGAGCTGCTGGCCACAGAGGAGAACTTTCAGGCAAGCATTGCTATAATCCATCTCTTTTACAGGATATACAATTATAATTTTATTGTTATTATTAATAAAATCATCATTCAAGAATTATTTATAGGTATATTCTTATGCATAACGTTCAATATCCTTAAACAATTACTTAAACTAATCAGAATTACTTCTTTCCATGATTGATATTCTAGTGGTATTCTAATTGAAGCTACTATTTAAAGGTTTATGTAGTGAGAATTTGTTCCATGATAGATCCATTGTGGATTATTATTAATCAACTTAACTAATTTTTTTTCCCTTTCAGATTTACATAGTTATATTATTAGCTCTTATCTTTAAAATCCTTCCAACGTAAATCAGGACAAACATTTGTTACCCTGAAAAGACCAACCAAAGGACACGGAAGAGAGATGATTCAACTAGGCATACCCACTAATGAAGGACCTATAGAAGACGAACATAGAACTCTGATCGCTAAAGGTATTTGCTACTTGCCTGATTTATTTTCTTTGAATTCATACACATCCTTTGCCAACTTGAAAACAATATTTTAGAGAGGAAGATAGAGGCCATTCCTAGCTTACTTCATAGTATTTTCGACTGCTTGTTTGAGCAGCAAGTTTTGCCGGTCAAACCTGATTTTTGCATGATTGACTTTTTCAATGAGGTTAGGAATCTCTCTTCTTCTTCTTCTTTTTTTTTTTTTGTACACGTGAATCTATGAGAGCACCTAATGTTCTTGCCTGACTTTTGTTCTCATATGAAGGGGGATCATTCACAGCCTCATACATGGCCATCTTGGTTTGGTAGGCCACTTTGTAATTTATTCTTGACCGATTGTGATGTTGTGTATGGTAGAGCAGTGGGATCCAATCACAGAGGAGATTATGATGGTTCTCTGAAACTTCCTGTAATTGCAGGGTATGTTTCTACTTCACCAAGTTTCAAACTCCAAGGCCATATTATTAAGTCATGCCTATGTCATCTATGATAGTTCTCTTTGATCTATTCCAGGTCACTACTTGTGATGCAAGGGAAAAGTGCAGATCTAGCAAAACGTGCTATCCCCTCCCTTCGCAAGACGCTAATACTACTAACCTTTGGAAAGTACCGTCCAAAGAAACCTCTTCTTCCATCTGAAGGCACGTTCTCCACTTCATCTGCTTCAAATCCACTCTCAATCCCAACATCAGCTAGGCCTTCAAGCTTCTCCCGGTATCCATCGGCTCGGAAACCATATGGGATCATGCCCGCTAATGGCATTCTACATGCTCAGCAAGCCCCGCAAATTATGCTATCTCCAAATGGTGTCCAACCACACTTTGCAGCAACTCCCATGGTGGCTTCTCCAGCTCTGCCCTCAGGGCCTCCTGCAACCGTGGGGTGGGCGGCAGTGTCTCCGATGAATGCAACTGGCCCTCGACCTCCTGTTCCTGGCACTGGAGTCTTCCTTCCCCCAGGATCTGTTCATATGTACCCAACCCACCAGCTACCAGGAACACCGATTTCTGTCGAAACTATCTACAACGATGGATCGGAGAAGCCAACTTCTGATAGTAATGCGTCTGATTCTTCCCCCAATATTACCACTGATTTGACTGAGCCTGTCCCTGAGTGCAATAGCGATGGGTGGTGCTTGGACACTGCTGCGGTTGCTCCTAACCAAGAACACCACCATTCTGTTGAAAAAGCTGATGACGATCTTCCTGAAAGTGTTGCAAAGTAGAAATAATCTGAGGGATTTTCGAACCTAATGTAGAGAGCGACAGAAGAATTGGTAAGCAATTATCTTCTTCTTTCTTTTTTGTCATACGTTAGGCCAAAAGCATTTCCTTTTTGTAGGCTCTCTTCAGATTTGAGCCATATACTTAAAATGCCTCTGAACCTGGACTACTTGCAACGGGACACACAGAAAACTCACTTCGTGGGTTTTCAGTGGCTACCTTCGTAGGATGGGCAAACCAAGATTTAAATTGACACTACAAAGCACTAAAATGTTGATTAATTATATGCACGATAATTGTTGAATGAAACCACAGTTATAAAGGAAAGAAAACTATAGGAAACTGGAGCTATTATTTGTACTTGATGTCATGCTAATTCATCCAAACACAAACATATACAATTTGTAATTATTTTTTGTAAATACCAAAAGTTCATCCAAGTAAAGGTGGCGGAGGTAGCTTAGATTTACTAAATAAATTACTAGCTTTTCTTAATACCTGATAATGTTTTTTATTTTCATTTTTAAAAAAAACTACCGGGTGATACATGTAATACTCAAGAAGAATAAAATAAGTGTCTTGCTTTTAAATATGAAATGTTTCGATAATAATTCAAAAATTTTAGGGAGCGTTTGGTTCGAAAAGAATTTTTTATTTTTTTTAAAAAAAAAATAAAAAATAATTTTTTTGTGCTTTTTAATTTTTTTTAAAAAATATTTTTTTATTTTTTGAAAAATAAAAATGAGAATAGAAAATGATTTTTCTATATTTTTCAGATTTTTTTTTTTGAAAAATAAAAATGGAATATATTAATCAAATGTATTTTTCGTCTATCAAACACCCCTTTAATGTTTTAAATATCGTTCAAGATAATCTTTGATAATTTGTTTGATTATATGATTTAATTTTGTTTGGTTTGAACGTTTTTTAAATAATGAATTTATAATATAATAATTATATAATTAAAATTACGCATGAAAATTTGAATGTGCCTTGAAAATCACGTTTTTTGGTATTATGATTAAGGAAGGTGCATCATTTTGAGAGGAGAATGTGGATCCGCATTTCTAATAAAATAAAACGATAAACAAAAAAAAAAATAGAAAGAAAAAAAAAGAGTTCAAAGCAAGGCAGTGATCCACGTGATCACAATGCTGCCCCAAGGAAATTTTGAACGGCGGTGAAAAAAAGGCGTCGGAGTCCGGAGTTGTTAAACCACTGTGACACTGACTTACCACTCTCCTTTTAACAAAAACAAAAAAAACCACATCAGCCTGCCTCGCCCAATTGCTACCCACTCTGAACCAACCGATTATTAAAAAAAAAAAAATCCAAACCCGGTTCACATTTTAATTAAATTAAAAATATTGGCTATTTGATTTATAAGAATTATTTCTCTGAATTATCCAGTAGTCCTATTATTTTTCTTTCCTTTATTTTACTTTCTAAGCATTATTTATTTTACAATAATTTATTAAACTTTTTAAAAAGGATACTCTACAACGACTAAAATAAATTTGGTTGAGCAATCAAGTTGGTTAAATTACACTAATTACTTAGTAAATTGAATTGGTCAAACTATATATATATATATGTGTGTGTGTTAAATTAGCCTACTGAACTAGCTAAATCCGTAGCATGAACGAACTAATTAAGTTGCATACTCAAACTAGTTAAATTGAATAATTTTATTTTATATTAAAATAAAATGTTTTAATTATTTTTAGAATATAATGATCTTCAAGGAAATTCTTTTCTATTTTTGCGCATGCATATATATAATAAATTAAGGATGCATGGTTCGCCGGCTGCTGTTGACGCGGAAATGATTAATTACTCAACGTCCGATGGCCGGAGTCCACTAAAATACGGCGCTAGCAAACAAATGCAGAGGAGGATAGCTCTCCGATGGCCGCCGCCGATATGACTCGCCGACGTGAAAGCTCCACCGCCTCTGCCGGAGGTTGGCATGTCCTGCAGCATTTCCAACTGTAGCGTATTTCGATAAAATAAAAATAACAGAGCGAGATGTGAATCAATTCGCGAACTGCCACCGTCGCCATGAACGAAGGAAGCGTGAAGGAGGGCTCATGCAGCTGCGCAATCTTCTTGAATCCTGCACGTAATAACTAAATTATCCCGATCGGGACCTAAACGACCAGGAAAAAAAAATATGGAACAGAAACCAGCGCGCTGTCCTCGATCGATCGACGGCGACATCTTCGCTGCTGCTCGTTTTCAGAATTTGACCAACCAGAGTACTATAAACTACGTTAAACATCCGGTGGCAGCTATAAAGGACCTCCCTTTTTTGCTTCGATCTTGGCAAAGTGGGCGCGATCTCGGTTGCTTTCTCCTGGTGCCCATTTCCAGTTCGGGCATTAGCAAGCGAGCTTGTAGGGCGAGTTCGATCGCGAGGGAAGAGGAAAGTTGGTGTTTTGGTCACTGTCGTTCTTCATCTCCTCCTCCTCCTCGCCGACTCATTGAGGCGCAAGGAAGCGACGGCGGCATGGCGACTCTAGGGTTAGAGGCGGAGATTACCACCGGCTTTGGCGATTCCATCCGAGAGCTTCAGGTTCGTTCTCTCGTACCTTTTCGTCGGAGAAGATTGTAAAAAATTTAGGGTTTTCCTTGTCCGCCGCCGGGCGTTCATGCCATTTGGGTGGAACAGCAAATATGGACGGAGATCGGGGAAAGCGAGGAGGATATGGACAGCATGCTGTTGGAATTGGAGAGGGAGTGCAGGAAAACATACCGGAAGAAGATCGAAGAAGCTGGCAGAGCTAGGGCTTACGTTCGCCAGTCAGTGGCGGCCAAAGAAGCAGAGCTTGCTTCTCTTGTGGCTGTTCTTGATGAACGCAGTCTCCAGCGCAAGGTGCCATAAACCAACTTTTTTTAGTGAAATTTCCACCATTGTTGTTCATTCTTTGATTTCTCGGATGATCTTCTTCTCGATTCGACTGGTCAAATCAACTGCAATGAGCCAGTTTCACGTCGATATGAGAATTTACGCCCGTATGAACATCGCATCGCTTAAATTCATAGCAGTCGACTGTTGGTTGTGTAGATGGAGAAGTTGTCCCTGAAGGAGCAGCTTGCTTCAGTTGAGCCTCTTCTGGAAAATTTAAGGGAAATAAGAGAGGAACGGCTGAGACAATTTGCAGAAGTGCTTTCGCATATTGAGAAGAATAAAGCAGAGATAGAAGGATTCAGTTACCCTAATCGTCCAACTAATGATGTTAAGATCGAACAAGATGACTTGTCTGTTCAAAAACTCACTGAGTATCAGTTACAACTAAAGAGCCTCCAGAAGGATAAGGTATGCTTCCTGTTTATGCAATTCCAGTTAGTCTACCTGATTTTCGACATTAATCATTAGATATTACATTCACTAAAGACTACTTTCAGATCTACTAGTAATGCTGGTACTTATAAGTTGAGAAATCTAAGGATGTAAGAAGAAATTCTATGAATCTACTAGTGATCTTTTTAGATATCTATGGGTATTTTTGTTTGATATCTCTCAGTAGTAGCATAATGTGAATTCTATTGCAGTAGCTTAATAACTAATATGGTTGCCATAAATCTCTCACTTTCTAAAGCTAAGTTTGCTGAAAATTGCTGTTTCTAGTATGTGTTAGCATTCAAAAAAATTTTGATCTGACCAAAAACTCTTCTTCTTCAGTCTGACCGCCTTCGGAAAGTTTTGGAGTTTGTAAATGAGATATACTCTTTGTGCGGTCTCCTTGAAGTGGATTTTCGAAAGACGGTCGACTCTGTTCACCCTAACTTGCATGATAATGGTGGAAAACATTCCACAAATATTAGTGATTCCACACTCAAGGGGCTGTCTGAAACTGTCCTGAAGCTAGAAACTGAGAAGGAGATACGAAAGGAGAAGGTGGATAACAACCTACATGCATAACTTTCAATAATTCTTGTTAAAATTATTTGATACAACCTCTACGATTTGTAGCTACGACAAGCGGCGGAATCACTGCTGGATCTGTGGAATCTGATGGAGACACCTGATGAAGAGAAGAAATACTATAGAGAAACAATAAGCATTGTGGGATCACTTGAACATGACATTGGATGCTCAGGTGTCTACTCGCTTGAAACAATTGAGAAGGTTAGATCTACATGACATTGTGCCTTGAATATCGAACGAAAAACAGTTTGCCGAAAGTATAATTGTTAACAGATGGAAGGTGAAGTTGAGAGGCTCACAAACCTTAAAGTGACTAGAATGAGGGAACTCGTTCTGATTAGAAGGACAGAACTAGAAGAGATATGCAGAGCTGCACATATCAAACCTGAAACGAGCACAGCACCGGGGAACGTCAGTGCACTGGTAGATTCAGCTAAGTGTATGTATGGCACGCATATTTGAAGCCTTGCTGAGAGTGATGAACAACATATGGCATCGTGTCACTTGTCTCAATTCTTGTTGGTGTTCAGGTGTTGTGAATTCTTCCGAACTTCTTGCGAGCATCGAGATGCAAATTTCTAAAGCCAAAGAGGAAACCATTGTCAGGAAAGAAATCATGGACAGGGTGAACAAATGGCTCGCAGCATGTAATGAAGAGAATTGGCTCGAAGACTATGACCAGGTAGACTAATTTCCATTGCTATTGCCATGCTCTGAACTCGATTGTAAAACACCCTTTAGGTAAATACTCCTTAGATCTTGTGTTGCATGCATCTTGAAAAACTTCGCATCGATTCGATATAATGCTGTCACAAGTCTATTTCTCAGTGACATACTGAGTTCGAGTTACTTACTAGTCGACTGATGGCTTCATCTGGATGCAGGATCCAAACAAATACATTGCTGGAAGAGGTTTCCACTTGAATCTAAAACGCGCAGAGAAGGCACGAGTGATTGTCAGCAAAATTCCAGGTAGACTCTTCATAGGACTGCTGCATTATCACTCTCTTTCGTCTTGATCTAACTGTTTAGTGCTGGTTCCAGATATGGTGGACAAATTGATGAACCAGATATTCTTCTGGGAGAACGAAAGACAGATGCCCTTCTTGTATGATGGGGTAAAAGAAAATCTTGATTCATTGTCTGCGAGTTATGGAGTATCTGGTGATTTATATGCTGTTAATTGTTTAGGTTTCATTGGTATCCATATTGGAAGAGTATAAACTATTGAGGCAACAGAAGGAAGAACTGAAAAGGCGATATCGAGTATGTATCATCTCTTATATCCATTTTTTCCCCCCCTTCAGAGTCGTTTGTTTGAATTGCGTTTCTGATTTTCTCAACAGGAGCAGAGAAAAGTTCAAAATTTGTTCCTCAAAGGGAAGGAAACACTTTACAGGTCCAAATGGAGTCCAAGAAGGAACACCAATTTTAGAGGGAAGCCAAATGTAAATGGCTCCATGACTCCTAGCACTGCTGCTGCTGGCAGTGCAAGCCCGGAGTTGTTTCCTCTCCGTTCCCGTTCTCGCGATTCTGATGCATACTCCAAGCAGATACGGCGTCTGTCCAGTTCATCGTTGAACTTTGCTCCGTTGTCAAGGGAGGATACAGCATCTTGGTTCACATCCATTACGAGTTCTGAACATGAGTCTCCCCCTTTCACCTAACTCTCAGGTTTGTGTCATTTGTTATTCATTTGGCATGTTTCCTTTCGACATCTGCAAGCACATCCTTAAAATTACCATCTTAATTTGTTAGTAGATGGAAATGTAGATAAATGAAATGGCTTACTGGTTTTCACAGAAATCACTTTCTGCATTTTGTTTGGAATCCCTTGATCAAATTCTACCTTCTTTGTTTTTTTTTTCTTACTGATTTCGGTTCAACGTTGGTTTTAGGAAGTACGACGAGAATGAACTCAAATGATCTCTCAGCCATCTTTCGTCTCTGAAAAGGACAATCTGAACTGGCACCAGAGCTAAGAGACTCCCTTCTTGAGCAACAAGATCAAATGCTAAAGACAAATGCAGTTTCCAGAAACCAGAAATTTAGTTTTAGTTTCTTATATTTCTATAAGTTCCTCGCTGCAGGAATTGTTGATTTTTTTTTTTTTGTTAAATAAAACTCATTAACTAGATGTTATGATACTGATTTTTTTTAAAAAAAAATGATAAAAACAAACAACAATGTTTTAATCTTTTTCTTTATGACAAATCTTTATTTTGCAAAGTTCGCACTGTGTTTGTAACATTGCCATGTAGTCATCCAAACTTTTTCACTTGATCTCCTTGGAGCTCTCAATCTGTTATCGTCAAGCAACCTCAATGTGTTTTTTTTTAAAATGCAGATTGCAAATGAGTAAAAGTGTTTTCTATCATTGGTGTCGATACCAGTCGAGCTTAGCTCAGTTAGATAATCAGATTCCACTCCACTTCAGTCGACTACTTATCAGCTTCATGATCCTCTTCAACCTCTGAAAGACAAAATTGATTCTGTCATTGCATCAAAGACTTATGATCCAGTACACAGCAACATTTTTTCCATCAAGTAAAATGATGGTATTGATGGTGTAATGTAAAACTTGAAATTTCTCCTTATGCACATCATGTTTCTCACTAGCAACTAGATGCAAGATTTGCGAGTCGAACGCGAAAAGCAAGCAATCAACGGGAACTACACAGCCAGTGTATATTCCACTTTCATCGCCTTCTTCTCGACGAGGCTCTGCTGGAACCACCTAATCCAGGAAGACAAGGAAACAACTCGAAGAAGTATTTGGGTAGAGGAAGGCAAACAAGCTCACTTGAACTTAAGTTTGCCCTTAAAACTCAACATTTAGATTCACTAACTAATTTTTCCTTTCTTTTCCATCAGCCACAATTTTAACTTTCATCTAATGCTAAAAATCTAAAAAAGGTATTTTCGCGGAGCACAAACAGATGACGATCGAATGATAAAGAAAACTAAAACAAGAACTGAGTATAAAAGTGTCCAGATTTTGCAGTAAATACTGAACTGAAAGAAAAGAAAAGTTGCTCCAAGGTTGGCTGTGCATAACATGTTTGCAGAAATGCAATCAAAACTTTAAAAAAAAAAAAGGCAAAAATTTTCATAGGCCTCAAAATAATAATCACATCATATACAACAGGACCTGGACGAAAGGGCATAACAGAGTGCATCTCAACTACACCCTTTGACTTGAACACAAATGATAAAAGGAGCAAGTAAGGGATTACAACAAGACTCCACTGCGAAGAGGAGTCGGATCCTAATGTCACATAAAAAAAACTAAGCACAAAAAAAATGGAATTAGATATTGAACTTCTCCTACCTAAGCTTACCTGAGTAGCTCGTGGCAAGCTTCTCTGCTTTGCATGTGAAAAATCTGCTGCGACATCATTTCCGTGCAGCGGCGGATAATACCAATGAGAATTTTCTCCGAGACTGACTGATAATGCAGCGTCCATCATGGATATCTCAAGATGATATTGGTTCATAAGGGTATGAAAGCCATGGATGGTTAAGTGCCTCTGAAGCACTCGGTCGTCTTCTTGGGTTCGCTTCAAGGAGGTGCTCAACAAAATCAATGAAGCCTTGATCGCCCATTGGCAGCCGGTGTCGTAGTGATGTTTTCTTTGGAATCAAATATTCTAGCCTGTTGGTTTCCTGAAAAGAAACGTAATTGAGGATCAAGGCATTTGAGTAATACTTCTCTTCTATGCTTCAGAATTTATTTATTTTTTGTTTTTAAAGAAAAGGAGCATTCGAGAGGGTACTAGCCACCTTCACCGCAATAAGATATACAATAGCATCTAATTATGTGTCTACGAATAGTAGCAAAAAATAAGGATGGAAGAAAGGCGAGATTAGAAAGGATATGGAATCAGTTAACGGCACAAATCCAGTTGCTGCAAAGCATGGGTCATTTATTTGGTTCTACGTAGCAATTTAACAAACAATTCTAGTCAAATGAAAACTTGGAAAATATTGGAGGCTCAAACCTGGTTCCTCTCATACAACATGTGGTTCTTTGTAAAATATTTGTATGTATCATGTCCCTTCGCAAGCATTCCTTGATCAATGGGACCAATGATGCCAATAACACGCACTAGTAACGTTGCAGGAGAGTCATTTTGGAAGAGAACCTGCAGAAGTAGGAATTCATTTAATGACAAAGTAAAAGAGCATTGTTGTTATGAATTATGGCATCTTGAAAAAACAGCACAATTTTGTTAATATGATAGCAAAAGATTAATACCAAGTGAAGGCAGAAACTAGAAGATAAAAACAGTATCTCTAATTTGGGCACATGATTTATCCATATGACATGGAATTGATTGGACAAATAAGAAGCACAAAAAAAAATGTGGTATACCATTTTTTGAGTCATCAAACTTACATTTCCAGTGCAAAGTTCAGCCAAGATGCATCCAAGCGACCATACGTCAATCTTTTTATCATATGGGAGACCTAGAATAACCTCAGGTGCACGATATGACCGTGATTGTACATAGGAACATAAATGATCTGTTTCAAAACAACTACTGCCAAGATCAATGACCTTAACTTCACATCTACTGTAGCTCTTCACCAATATATTTTCAGGCTTCAAGTCACAATGAATAAGCCCAAGGCCATGCAAAAACTGAAGTGCCTCGAGGCATTGAATTGTAATAGACTGCAAAAAATTTCATGTAAATCATAAGCTAAAACTTCTAGCAAATAACAAGCAAAATCATGAGCATGGGCAATGGCATGGAGCATCTAACCTGAAGCCTAGGCATTGTAAAATAAACCTCGCCTCCAGATTCTCTATTGAACTTGTGGAATTCATATAAGTTGGCTTTGAGAAGTTCACAAACTATCAACAAGTGTTCCTACACATGTCAAAATTATCAATCAGAAACAAGAACAATGATTTTAAGTTTTATCCTACGGAATAGCTGTGGGAATAAAGCAAAAGGAAATAACAATGTCAAACTCGAAACTACTCTAAAAAGAAATGTATGACAAAAATCATCTAAGACATATGAACTTATTAGTATCTTTTCTGAGGTGGACGAGAAGCCAAAGTTACTGCGTGAAAACATCTTAAGTTAGTTCCATTCGAATAACTTCCTAATTCTCACTAGTAGTTGAATGATGAAAAGGTGTGTTTATTGTTATGAGAAAGGATAATTTACTAGTTAGGGCATTATGCATTACAAAATTTGTAGAACAAGGAAAATTTAATAATGAGCATACTTAAATTCTGAGCCTAAGTTACTTGACTTTGGGTATTGTGCCTGTGCTGGTGACAGATCCCAAGTTGCTCTCTCAAATTTAGAAAAATGTCTTCAACTTTACAGCACAATGAGATACACACACCTGTTGAACTCGAATACTCTCATCCTTGCTCTTAAATTCGTATAACAATAATTGTTTGGGACTTGTATTCCTTCTGTATCCAATTTTTTTTCTTTATTTTCTTTTCCTCCTACTGGTAAATGCATGAGTGCTGCAAATGCTAATCAGGTAGCCCAACCATTAAGAAATTTCCAAGGTCCTGAAGCATGCAGAGATATACGACTAACAAGGCAGCAATTTAATCAAATACTTTTCAAGATATTATTTTATTTCCTGGAGAACTAGCCATTTCCAATCAGAATAAGGCCTTAAGAACCTTCATTTTAAATTACTAATCCTAAAATACATTATTCAAAATTTTGAACTTTCCCTAGCTTCCTTTTAGTTCATGCTGAGCCTTTTTTGGAAATTTCTCTTCCAAAGCAATTCAAGCATTCCTAGATAAGAAAAGAACTATTTTGGACTTAACTAATCTACTGGATAAAAAAAAAAGTAAACAGAGTAAATGGACAAAAAATGAATAAGAACAAGAATAATGGATGATCAAAATGTGAGTATACACTCACCTGATAATAGAAATAATCATAGAGACGTAGAATATGATACTTGTCAGCAGGGTCATGCTTGTTAACAAATTTCAGAAGCTTGATTTCATCAAGGCTTTGATCAAAGAAATCTTTGTTATTCTTGATAATTTTAACACAGACATCCATGCCAGTATGCAAATCATGTGCCTGAATAGCTTTGCTAAATGCAGCAGAACCCAAGTATTCAGTAACATGATAACGTCCAGCAATAACAGAATTCAGAACCACATGAAAATTTTTGTCCTCTTCAAAGCCAGTTCTGTAAGTGACATGAACAGGAAAAACTGAAAGTTAGAAGATAAAAGTGAAAAAGAAGAAAGTCGATTTTTCTAAAAATGATAGACCCCCCAAACATTTGTTTTCGAAAGCAGTTAGTTGTGGATTATTAGCATGAAAAGATTGAGGGCAAAGGAACAAATATGAACGAAAGTCATTTATCATTCAATCAGAATATTGCAAAAAACAATGTCGACGATAAGCATGCCTGTTTTTCCTATGAACTATCTTAAGATAGAAAGTCTCAAATTCCTCCTCCTGAGCTTTTATCTGTCTTAGTTGTTCTTGAAGTGCAGCTACTTCTTCATCTTCTAATGCTGCTCCAGGATCTTCTTCCTTTATCTCATTTGCTTCACAGTGCCTTTTCCTAATACTGTCTGTTTCGTCATAACCATAATCTGACGCTGATGATGCACTTGAGTTCCGTGATCTGACAGCATCAGAAGTCTTCCCATCTCTGGAGCTCCTTACAGGAGATGAATCACTGCTTTTTCTCCTACAAGTAGCAAGGACATCCTCTGAAACTAGACCATTTGCACATTCATCAAAAGTATTAACTGCATCACCAGATTTTCCTGAACATAGTGTTTTGTTAGAATCAACCTCCAACATACTTGCAGTTTTAAGAGGCTGGAAAGAGAAGGCACCATCAGCACTCACTCGTGCCAGGCTTAAATCCTTTTTATGTGCCAAAAGGTAGCTATCTCGATTATTTTCCTTCATCTTTTCCTTCTTTGACTTGTTCAAATCGCTATCGGTTGTACCACTCCGAGGATGTCTTATACCAAACTCTGTAACATTATGATCAGGAAAGAATTCCATGTCCCCTTCACTGCTTCCTCCAACCAAGCTCTCCCGAACTTCACTACCTATATCAGCAGCATCGCTATTAATGCCCACACCAACTGACCTGACTGAACCATGCTGATCATCTTCTATAAGAGAGTTTCTCTGGTGGCTTCGTCCAACCTCAATTGAGTTTGGGCCATCCCCTAACATCATTAGTTCATTATTTTGTGTGACAAAACCTTGCCAAACATGTTCTGAATGCATCAAGCTTAGTTCTTCAGCATCCATTAACTGCCCATCGTAGTGATCTATTAGATCATTCTCATTTGTTCTCCCAAATACTCCTGGCATCTTATGACTCAATGGTCCCTTCGAAATAGCAACTTGTTCAACATTCTTAGTTAGGAAATACTGATCTCCTGACAAATAGGAATCCTCCTCAGCATAAGACTGATCATCATCTTCATCTTTTCTTGGTGCCTGGTCCTGATGATCATGCATACTCCCGTGATGTGTTCCTTTCTCATTATCACTAGGATAGTCAATTTCATGTGCCAGAAACCAGGTTTCATCTTCAATTGGCTGTCTCATGTAGCCTATATCATCATCATCTTCATACTCATCAGAATCCCAATACTCGTTTGGATAGTCAATAGATTCGTCACCAAAGGTTGCAATACCAGATACTAAATCAGAAGTGTCCTCAGCAATTCCTTGACTCACAGAAAGCCAACTACTTCCAATTGTTCGCCTGCCACCTGTATTAAAATCTCACAGCTTATAAAACATTGGCTTATGGTTGCAGAAAAGAATGCAGATACATGTATAAATCAACTGCACTCTGCAGGACATAGACTAAGAATAAACCTTCGAGCATTGACAGTGACAGACACTAGCAAGCAAACATTGAAGATATAGTTAAAGTTCAGGGTGAACAGATACTTTGTCAAACGCAAACCCTAGGACCAACTTAAAAGAATAAGGTTAAAGTTTCACCTGTACTGTTATATCTCACCAATGAATCCAAATTCAATAGAAAAAAAAAAGTTAAGAATTAAAATTAAAAAATAAAAATAAAAACAGGATCTAGAAGTCAATGGGACTATATATATATATATAACAATGTGACTGGGTATCTACCAAAGAGTGAACATCGTAGGAAAATATCATAGTAGAAAGGCATTTGCCGTTGGAGAAGCCAAATTTATTACTTCAAAAGGTTGTACGACATATGATTGGAGTCTGGGTCATTTGTGGAGTTCCCATACTTGGTACAAGCAATATGGTTGAAGCTGGATGAATCTTACAGATTTCTGATTAATAATTGACTAAAGAGATGGTTTTATGAATTTCAAGCAAATAGTTGAGGTACATTCATTAGATGTACTCTTAAGAATTAAATGAACAAGAGAAGCCTATTTTGACTAAATAAAGTGAAGGGAATATGACATATTGACATGCAATCAACATGGTTTCAAAGGCAGTGAAAGAATACATTTTGAAATACACTAACCTAGAGAAGCCTATTTTGACTAAATAAAGTGAAGGGAATATGACATATTGACATGCATAAACAATAATATTTAGCATCAGCAGGTACTTAAATCAAAGGCCATTGATCCAGTGGCTTGTCTGAAATATAGGTTCATTATCCAAAGAAAAAACTAACAAGCACATGACACGATCATACTCAAGTCTTAAGACCAGGCAACTTATTCACAGAAAATAAAAATAAAAAAAACTCAGTTGTGTACCATATACATTAGTCAATCATAGATTGGCCACACAATTCTGGCATCGAAATTGGCAATATTATGAACAATTAAACAGAAAAAACTTTAAAATCACATCAGTAGACAAATAGAAGTCCCAATTTCAATCATCAAATACATTCATTGGTCTTAAATGTTATGTAGCTTTTCTAAGCAAATTAGGTTTGATTCTGTTCTTACAAATCATCAGGAACATTGTATCAGATTTTCTATTACTTAGAACACTGGTAATAAAATTTATTAAATGAATTGAGGACTAGTAGTTTCATATACGTTGAGGCAAAATGAAAATGCAATGATCATGTCATGATCCATGGCTAAGAGAGTGGATATATATTGTACACTTATTTTTTGCAGGGACATATTGATTTACTGAGCTAATTTTAATGGTTAAAATCCATAACTAGAACCCCCACTAACAACTCAGTTATAGCATACCTGACGAGCTGATCTCCTGCCCAACAGGTACATCGAGGAAGGATCCTATCATAAAAGTACTGTCAGCATTGGATACCTTCATTACTGATCCATGCTGACCAGCCTTCTCCACCAACTGAGTACTGAGCAACTTGTCTTCAGACTTAAGTCTTACAGGAGGCAACTTAGGTAGTTCATCCCGGTGATTCTCACCGATAGCTAGTAAATCAAAACTCTTACAATCTTTAGTTATAGCATGTTCTTGGGACTTAACCAAGAAATATGATCTGCCAAACTCATCTAGTTGTTCTTTTCTTGATTCGTTGTTGCTACCATCTTTGTTCTTATTATCATTTTTTTCATTAGGAAGTCCACTACAACTGGATGAAGCTGTGTCCATCGGAAATGGAAAAACCGTCTTCACAGAGCATCCCTTGAAAGAGTCTTCAGCTTTCACCCAAAGGTCATTGACAAAATGGTCTTGAGAATGAACATTTTTGTTCTTATAACCACTAGGCTGGCTGATCTCAGGCTTCACTTCGAGCTCAACTTTATCTCTGTTCTTGGCATAAGAAGTTCGCTGCTCTGCTAGCTGATCGGGTTCAGTACCAACAGCACGATCTCTCTTCTCAGGCACAAAAGTAATGCGCCGATGCTTTAGTTCTTCTGGTAGCAAGAGGTCAGCAAAATTGTTGACAATTGTTCCAGTGTCTTTAGAAAGTGAATCAGAATTACTAGCACTGGAACCAAAATTCAAAGGATAAAGATCTACAGCGTCACTGTCCCTATCCTGACCAAAACCAAGACCTTTCTTAATGTTGAATCCATTACCAGACCCTCCTACTTCAATTTCCTTAACGATGTACTCCTTAGAGGTATCCGGGCAATGAGTGTTTGGGTTTTGCTGCCTAGCACTACCCACTTCTCCCGCATTTTTTCCCGCTTCTTCTTTTTCCACGGAAAGATGTTTTTGAAGGAACCCATTCAAGTCTGGCCGCGCATTCAGCTCCCCCCGCAAAGCAGCCTCTGCATTGGTAAACCGATTCTTCCTCAGAAATTCCAACACCACGTCCACCGAGTCCACCATCTCCCGAAGGGAAGAGACCGCCAAGAAGCTATAAAAGAAACTCCAAATGAGCCTGCAAATCAAAGCAAGGTGAGACAAAAGTAGATTTATTTCCTCTTTCTTGCTCGTGATTTCCTTTTGCACTAAATAAAAAGGAACCTTTTGTACCAAGTAACGCCATTTAAATAACAACGAGACGCGAACCCCTAGAACAAGCTGTCAAACACACAATTTTGCTTCTAAAAAAACAAGACCGGCAAGTACCACGGCCAATCCACCTCGGCTCCGGACATATGAACAAACCCTAGCGGCCCACTCGCAGCCCTACCCAAACACGAGGACCAGCCAAAGAGGAAGAAAGAAAAATAATAATAATAATAATAAGAGACTGAGCGGGAGAGGGAGAACCAGGAACGAAGAGACTCACGGATCGAGCAAAGAACGGAGCCGAGAAGGAGGTATGCGGGCCGCGGCAACCTCCGGCGGCAGCACAGCGAGGATAACAAGCGGTGCCTCCGCGTGGGGCAGCAGCGGGATCCGGCGAAGTCAAGAGCGGAGGAAGCGGAGGGAGAAAGGACCGAGGAAGGACAGCATTGGTCGAGGACGACCTGATTGGATTTCGATTCGGTTTCGAGGGTTTGGATTTGGATTCGATTCGATTCGGTTGGAGGGTTTGGGAACAATTGCCGATTCAGCATCAGCCCCGGCAGCGGAAATATTCAATCACTAAATTAAGAGAGAGAGAGTGTGTTGCTATCTTGAGCTTATGTTTTTGCTCGGCACGTGTGCGAAATGTACAATAATCACGAGTCCTCAAACTTATCGTTGGGTAATCGAAATTTTGACTATAATTTTATCGGAATTCGATGACAGTCCGATCAAAATTTAATTGCGATTCGATCGTCATTGGAATCCGATCAAAATTTGATCGCGATCCAATCGTCATTGGAGTCCGATCGGATCGCGACTGGATTCCAATCAGAAATGACCATGATTGTGGGAGTCAGTGACGCCCGTTTCTGATCGCGATCCGGTCGTAATCCGATCAGACTTCAGTGTTGGCTAGATCGTGGTCAGATTTCAGTCGAACTGTCGTTGGATTCCAAATGGATCGTAGCCGGAATTCGACATCCCGTCGATGAATTCAAGCGGCATCAAACGCGTGGTTACTGTACATTCCCTTCGTGGCACACGCACCACGCAAAAACTGACGCTCAAGATATCCTGAGCACTCATTTTTGCGTGTCTCATGCGTGATGAAGGGAAATGCAGAGTAACCACACTTGATGCCCGCTCAAACTCGACGATGGAAGTCGAATTTCGGGCATGATTCGGTCGGAATTCGACGGCAGTCCGGCCGACATCGGAGTCTGATCGGAATCCGATCGAATCGCGATCGAAAACGGTCGCGATATCGCCAGTGGTCGAGGTGTTGGTGGGCCCGATGCGACCGGATTCCGTCCGAACTCCGATGTCGATTGAATTGCAATCACCAGTGGGCCGTGGCGAATTAGAGTGGTTGGCGGGCGAATTGCACGGTAGAAAAAACACTATGTATTTTTCATTTACTATGTAATCGCAATTGATTGAATAAATGAATCGTGCAACATAAGATGTTCAGAATATCAAATATATATATATATATATATATATGCGCGTTTATGGCTGTCATCGAATATGCATGTTCCTTACTTGATAATCACCATATTAGCAGCCCCATCACTGTCCCTACGTGGTAAGGAATATGCATGTGCATATTCCTTACTTAATTCAATGAAGGATGTACTTTATATCAGATAATTTCAGAAAAAAAATTTGTAAAATCAAATTAGGTGTTTTATTAGGGATGATAATTTACTTAAATTTATATTTATATGCTCGATTTGAGTCACTTAGTCCTCCCCACGAGATGACGTGGTGGCTAAGACATAACAAACTTACGGATAAAGTAAAGATCGATTTCGAAAAAGGTCTAAAGTTCTTCTCTTAATTTATATGACTTCCATATATTTTGACACACATCAAAGTTCATAGGCTTATCTGTAATTTATCTTCCTTATGATGATTGTGGGACAAATTGATGAAGACTATTAGATTGACGAATTCTAACTTTTTACGGTCACTTAGTCAATAGATGGCGGTGCATGGTTAGACTATATTCATGGGTGAGATTAAAGATGTCAGTTAGATCGAATCGTTTTGTACTGTAGAGTGTGGATTTCTTAGCTTGTGTTTAGTTATGACTCTGAAGACAGTTAAATTGATTCAGATTGTAGTCGATCTTATATAATTTTGATATTTTGCGTGGTGTAAAATATGTGACTCATGTGTGCGATGGTGAGGAATGCACAATAAATATACTTGACACCGCTCGCACTCGTCGCTCTTTTATCGGATTCCGATTACAATTCGGTCAGAATTCGACGGCGGTCCGCTCAAAATCCTGGCACAATCCGATTGATCGCCGATGAAACGACAGTGAAATCATAGTGGAGAGGATTACTTGCATTATTTATTCATTGTGCAATCACGATGAAAAGCATCTAGACCTAACAAAATTAAGTGAATACCCAAAATGATAGTCATTTTATTTCGATCTTTCCATACATAACCGAAGAATGGAAAAGATTCTTCAAGAGTCTCGGGCCCAAGAAGCGCATGATAAATACCACCAAAGCCTAAGACTGCAGAGGAAATTAAGTGAAGTACTCCATATACAAAGTATGGAAAGGTGTTTATAACCTCCCCCGGACCTACCCCCAACCTAGTGTAGCTAGGTGTGGAAGTAAAATTAATCCTTGTTCATACATGGGTTTCTCTGGTACGAAATGAGAAACTTCAAATAAGTTCATTGCTCCGACAGACGAATAAAAAATCATCGTGTATATATATATATAGTCGGATCTGCCGTGCGCCTCTCCTGTGCGCGACAGATCAACGCGTGAGGGAACAGGTTGACGCGGCAGTGAATTGCCACATCAGTTGTTCCCTCACGCGCGCAGGAGAGGTGCACGGTAGATCCTATCTATATATATATATATTCAAATTTATTTATTAATTATTTTTCATGCATATTAAACTAATACAAAATGAATTTTTATTCAATCAAATATTAAATTTATTTATCGTGTCTTACGAATAACAATGAAATTTTATTTGAATTCATCTTTTCTTTTCCAATAAATTAAGATTCATATATAAGGTACACTTTTATTAACAAAATCATAAATAAAATTTAATTGCAACAGAGTTATTATGATTGCAATGTTACCTGTGAAATCCAAAAATCATATTGCATAAAGGAACATAATTTAATCATGTGATATCGCTCAATAATAAATTTAAAAAAAATGTATCGATGAACAAAATACACCTTCAATATTAAATCGTCGTTTAAGAATAATATAATTATGGAGTCTAAATTGAACCGTAAAAATACTATAAGTACTTTTCTGATTTATCTTTGATATTCGACGGAGGTCATTTGAATTTAAATTTTATTCGATATAATTATTGACAAGATATTTTGAAGATCCATAAAATAAAGTTGAATACTCATAAAAATTAATCGAATTAAAAATTCGAATACTATGCCAATAAAAAAAATAAATTCAACATCAATCTCATGTCAAGCAACTATCATTTTCAAGACCGAGGAAGATGTTCAAAAAGAGAGTGCACGGAATGAAGAAAATTTACGAGGGGAAGAAAAGAATCATTCCACTCAATTTTTAGTATATCAAATTTCAACTAAAATTTAATTGGCAAATAGAATTAAAATCATTTAGGCATGTTTTGACCTCTATAATTCACCATGTTTTCCTATTTTATAATTTATGCCCAAGAGTAAATTGAAATTCAATAGAAAATGCTAAAAATGTTATAAAATAAAATAATTATTTAAGCCCGTGGAAACTCCTTTGAACTCTCACCGATGATATGACATTGGAAGGGACCGCTCTCTCTCATTATGGGAGGGAGCGGTCCCAACTCCCAAGCAGGAGCGGCTCCCCAATTGAGGAGCCGTTTTTTTTTTTTTTTTTTATGGAAAAAAAATCTAATTAATGGGAAAAAAAATCAAAGATGTGAATGTATTCGTTGAACAACAGTTAATTTTTTAGCCATTGTTCAATGATTATTTTTTAATTTTTTAAAAATAAATTTTTTCTATAAATACATCTTCATTCACTCAGGAGTTTTACAAATCTCCTATAATTTTTTTTTCTTCATTCATGTGATCTTGCCATTTTATATATAATATAAAATTTAGATAAATAGTGGGATCTATAAAGGAGTTGTCGGAAGATTTTTTTATAGTGCAGAGATGAATAAATTTTTTTTTCTTTTGATTAAACATTGACGTGGAACGATGAGATCCACAAAAAGCTCTCCAATGGATTTCACCATTGGAGTTGCTCTTATTTTTTTAGAACATTTAAAAATGATTGTAAAATCGTTTTTTATGAAAATATATAATTATTTCAAAGGACAGACTATTAGCATCCTAACTAGTAACCATCAATTTTTAAATATATCCATCAATCCATTTTTTTATCATAATTTTTTCTAAATATACCTAGTAATATTCTTATTTTATTATCTCTAAAAATCAACCACCGAAACTAGAATGGTTGCGCACCCGCTTCCCAACCCTAACGCTTGACGATTGAGCACTCGTTGTCGCTCGACATTGTCGCCGAACGACTCAATTGCGATCACAATTTGATTGGAATCTAATTGTGATTTTCGACGATCAACGATTGCAATATTAGGTCGAGCGTCTGCGATCTGATCGGATTACGACTTCGATCGACCCACAAACGGATTCCAATTGGATTGCATGGGCAATCACTATGATTGTTAGCGGCCTCAATTAGAGCGGTGAGTTCGAGGATGAACTGAGGTCGAATTCGACATCATTGCATTCTCGCATCATTTGGTCACGATGAGTCTAACACATTGATATCTATTCGACTATCATCTACCGAACATAGTAAGACTATTTGATTATGCTTCATTAAAAGCAATATAATGGCTTCCGCGGGAAGGCCCAAGCGACTAACACATATAGATATTGTATCATAGGAAAACAGATTAATCCCTCGCAAATGCAAGGGTGACGTCTCTCCATGCACTAGTTATTAATCTCAAGGGTCAATGGTCTACTGTGATTTATCTCACTTACGATGGTTGAGGGTGAATTGATAGAGACCGTTAAGTTATGAATTTCAATCTCTTGTATCATTCCACAAAAGGTTGGAATCCGCCAACCTAACGATTCCCATCGATTTGTCTCGCGCCCATTATGAGGGAGGTAAATTACGGAGAGCCCTATGACTCTTGACATGGTAGCTAAGACACGTGGGAAATATTTAAATTCAGTAAAAAATTTTAAATCTTTTTCGAAATCGATATTTGTTTTATCCGTAAACTCCGTCGTACATTAATTACCATATCATCCCTATAGAAATAACTTTTTATATCATGGAAAGCAATACAACGCGTTCAATTTCTATCCATAGAACGGAAAAAACAAAAGATCAGGTAAAATTTTATAAAAAAAGAAATTTTAAAATTTGCATTTAAGGATATTTACGAGAAAAAAATAATTAGAGAGTATATACAGTGATGTGTGGAATGTGGATGACGCGTAATTTAAATGACATTCCTATTTTGAGTCAGTGTCTACTGTCTTGGACTTTACGGTTAACTCTTCCAGCGATTCACAGTGCTAAAATTTAAATCTACCGCCCAAGCCCGCTCGGACCCCAGATTTTATTTCAAATCAATTAACTCCGCTTCCACGATTTCGTTTCCCGCTTTTTTCTCACCGCGACATTTCACCTCCGATTCGGATTTTAAGTATCTACCACGACGCGACGCCGCTGCGAAACCCTAGAGAATCCCCTCCTTCAACGATTTTTCTGCATTCCTCCACCCGGTTCTCTACCTCCCAGCTTCCCCAAATGACTGCGGCGTCTGTGGAGAAGCGAGATCGGCGGGCGACGCGGGCAGCCGAGGCCAACGTCGCCCGTGCCACGCCCCCTACCACCCGAGGCAAGATGCGTGCGACTGATGCTGGCATCGGCGGTGCCACGCCCCCCACCACCCGAGGCAAGATGCGTGCGACTGATGCTGGCATCGGCGGTGCCACGGCTGCAGGTGGAGGTGAGAATAGCGCCAGAGGGAGATCGGTGGTGGTCGGAGCGGCGAACGAGGTAGCGGCGTCTGCTCCAACCACCAGAGGAAAAAAGCGCGCGACGAATGCGGAAGAGGGTAGCGCAATTCCTATACGTCCGATCCTTTCGCCGTCGTCCACGCAGTTGTCCGCTTCACACCTTCCCGAAATGGCCACGGCGTCGGCGGAGAAGCGCACGCGGCGGACGAAGCTGGACGCCGAGGCTAACGGTGCCCGCGCTACGCCCCCCACCACTAGAGCAAAGAAGCGTGCCTCTGAGGCTGACATTGATAGCGCCATAGCTGCAGATGTAACCAAGATGGAGGCATCGGTGGTGGTCGAAGGTGAGAACCAGGTAGTACCGACGGATCCAGCTACCAGAAGAAAAAAGCGCGTGGCAAATGCGGACGGATGTAGCTCCCGGGGCCCGGATGGAGTCAAGAATCCAGTCACGGAGATCGTTGGAGGGGCTACTGAGACAGCATCGACGGTTCCAACACTGGATCAGTCCGTTAAGAAAGAAGATATCTGCATCCGTGATGAAGGATATGTCGTTGCTAGCGATAGAAGTTCCGAAGAAGCTGGAATTCAGGAGGCAGAAGAGAAAGAGCGGAAGGAAGCGGTGAGCATCAAACTATCACCGAAGAAGAGGGCGGGCTACACCAAAAAGTCAAAGGAAGATGTGGTGTTCGGCTGCCACTTTGTTGGCGATCCGATTCCAGTGACCGAAGCTAAACAGCGTTGGCCAGAGAGATACCAGAGGAAAGTAAGACATGTATTTAAAATCATTTTCAGTTTAATGCCTTTTTGTTAGTTGTCACCTGATTATATTTGTGTTTTCTCTTTGCCTGGTTAAAGAGGACCTATGCTTCTGGAAGTGCCAAAAGGTGAGAATTCAATTAAACAAGTTTTTTTTATTATTTCTTTTATTTCCTTGCATTACCTATGATATAGGAGTGATATATCTTCTCTAATTTTAGAGCGGATGATGAACCAATATTGCTGGCAAGGGAACATTATTTGAAGGCCATAGTGGATGGAGTTACTTACAACCTTTATGATGATGCATATGTGAAAGTGAGCTTTGTAATATTTATCCTTAGCATTTTGTTTTACATAGCTGTTCTTAACTAAATTTTGAATAAATTTAACTCTGGCTGCAGCATATTTCAATACGCTACCTCATTATCCACATGCTTGTTTTCTTAGTTCCAGTACAAAAGTTCATTTGTTATGTTTGACATTATATTACCAAAATTGGGAAAAGAGAAATGCAATAATATGACATTCTTTCTTTTTCTCATGCTTGTTTTATATTTTGTCTCAAAATTGGGAAAAGAAAAATGCAATAATACTAGATTCTTTCTTTTTCTCATGTTTGTCTTATCTTTTTCTAAGTGGTTTTATCAACGTTTCATTTAACATATTCTTTATCTTTCTCATGATTATTGTATTTTTGGAATGAAAAGGGAACATCTTTAGTATTTATTGATGTTTACAATATTTTGTATGCCTCATTTGGAAAGTTGTGCTGATAAGCTGAGTTGTATGACTTGATCAATGATCAATCATAAAACTTGGTCTAAGCATTTTTTGGCTATTGATTATCACTAAAAAATATTAATATAATTCCCCCTTTTCTCTCATGCTTTGTTCTTTTGTATGACATGAAAGTCGAATATTTTTTATAGTTAACATTGGTGTGGAGATTTTCTTTTGCCTTATAAATTATCGTGTTTGATAATTTCAGGCAGGTGAAGGAGAAGCTGACTACATTGGTCGTATTGTTGAATTTTTTCAAGCTACTGATGATCAGCTATACTTTGCTGCTCAGTGGTTTTTCAGACCAGAAGACACTGTAAGTAACATTAGCTTTTCTAACATTAGCTTTTCTTGGAAAATTGAATTCCTTGATGCATATTTTATTACTAAATTCTAGGTTATTAAGGAGCATGCTCATTGCCATGGATCCAAAGTGGTGCATGATTCAAGAAGAGTTTTCTTATCAAAGGAGAAAAATGACAATATGTTGGATTGCATTGTCTCGAAGATACAAATTAAGCGAGTGACTCCAAATGTTAGTTTAAATATCTTCTTACTTTTCTCAACATTATCTAGATGATCTTCTAAATTAATTTTTGAGATGTCTAACTTGATTATGTCCTGTGACAGATTAATTTGGAAGCTAAGGAGAAAAACATTCCTCCATGTGATCTTTATTATGATATGTCATATTCTTTGGCATATTCTACATTTGAAAATCTGTCCAATGGTAGTATTAGTATTTTCTGGGCTTTTGGTAATTGGTATTGTCCATCACTTGCTCTGATTTTTTTATTTTCTTGATTCCAGAAAGTGCTGGTACTGATAGTGGTTCTTCATCCACTGTTTCTTCAGAAGATCCTTCTAGTACTACAAATCGAAAAACACCTGATTCTGAGGCTACATCTGGTCAAAAGAATGTCCTTACTTTGCTTGATCTCTATTCAGGCTGCGGGGCGATGTCTACTGGTTTATGTTTGGGTGCCAGTTTGTCTGACATGAATCTCCAAACAGTAAGTTAATCCTGCGGATCTCATTGAATGTGCTAACTGTATATACTTGACCTTTAATATATTGGTTTTGTAGCGTTGGGCGGTGGATTTCAATAAATATGCATGTGAAAGTTTAAAGCTCAATCATCCAGAGACTTGGGTAGTGCTAAATGACTCATTTTGTTTTAACTTTCAAAACATTTAAGAGTTACTTGCTTAGTCTTTTGCAATACGATTAGTGTTTGCTACCATAGACTTGTCTTCTAGGTGAGAAATGAGAAGGCCAATGATTTTTTGGCTCTTCTGAATGAATGGACGAAATTATGCACCAAGTACTGTGTTCTTGGTGAGGAAAGTTTGGATGAAGAAGAAAGTGATTTTAATTGTTTAGATGATGAAGAACATGAAGATTCAAAGCCTCCAAATGATGAAGAGTTTGAAGTTGAAAAATTAGTTGATATTTGCTATGGTGATCCAATTAACATCGGAAAAGTTGGGCTGAAGTTTAAGGTACATGACTGAAGCAACTGATCCAAGATTTTCCATCCTTGCAGCATCAAAAAAAGCATTGAGTAACTTTTCTCCATCTAACAGGTTCGTTGGAAAGGATATAATTCTAGCTATGATACTTGGGAGCCAATAGATGGCTTAAGGTACTTAATTCATGAACACTGATTTTAATATTCTACTGCTGATTTGTAACTTAAATATGCTCTGCCAGCGATTGTCAAGAGAGAATTATGGAGTTTGTGAAGAACGGATACAAGAAGAATATTTTACCATTACCTGTATGGTTCTTTTTTTCATGCTTTTACACTTTCCTTTCTAGTTGGTAAATTTTAAAACTATTCTATTTGTTTATTCGCTCCTACTACAGGGCCAAGTGGATGTGATTTGTGGTGGTCCACCATGTCAAGGAATAAGTGGATTTAATCGATTTAGAAATAAGAATGCCCCATTGGAAGATCCAAAGAATCAACAAATGCTTGTATTTATGGATATTGTTGAGTACTTGAAGCCGAAATACGTCCTTATGGAGAATGTGGTTGACATTCTCAAGTTTGCTAATGGTTTTTTGGGAAGATATGCAATGAGCAGGTTGGTTGCCATGAACTATCAGGCAAGGCTTGGTATGATGGTTGCTGGATGCTACGGCTTGCCTCAATTTCGAATGCGAGCATTCCTTTGGGGTGCTCGCCCAACTGAGGTTATGCTTTTTTCCATATGCAATCTCATAAGTTCCGCGGGTCTTCTGTTTAGTGTGTTCTAACATACATTGTTGCAGATTCTGCCTCAATTTCCATTACCTACTCATGATGTGGTGGTTCGTGGGGGTGCACCTAATGAGTTTGAGGTATTCACTATGCATTCCATTCTCATTAGCCTCTTATATTGATTAGTTTTCATGCATATCAGTTAGTAAAATAATGGTCTTGTATTCCCAAATAAAAGTTTCTAGTCTATTGGACTTGATTAATACTAACCAATTTTAACAAGTTGGCTATCTTGAAACATCCCATATCTATAATTTTTTTCTGTTAGGTCATTACATGCTATATTCTATTCTAACTTGGCATATGACCTTATTTTGAATTTGCTTATTATTTTACTGCTAAATTTGACTAAAATGGGATCAATGAGGACTTGAACCTGGCTTATGGTGGGGTCATGATAACTAAAGCTTAATCCTAATGTCTTGCCTTAGTTCCTACTAATGTCTTGCTCATTTGTAGCAAAATATTGTTGCATATGATGAAGATCAACATCCTCAACTTGAGAAGAAACTACTCTTGGAAGATGCCATATCTGACCTCCCTGCGGTATTTGTATTCTTATTTGATTCTGTATGATTTAATCAATTTGACATAAGTCATGAATTTATGCAGCTATTAATATGTACTGGTTGCTACTTTAATTTAGATTGGTAATTATGAAGATAGGGATGAAATGCCCTACGGTAGACCACCAATCACGGAGTTCCAGAAGTTCATTCGTCTTTCAAGAATTGGTAAGCTGCATTTTTTTAATAAATTTTGTTGTTTTGGCTACAATAAGTTTTCTTCCATGTAAATTTCTGAATTGGTAATTAACGGCTAGTGCCATAAGATGATACATCGCCTAAATAGTTAATTGGGAAATACGATAATTCTATTGAATCCTACTAAATTAGAACATACCAAATTTTTTCATACTCTAGAGTAAATTACTTCCAACTGTGTTTCTTAAAAAGCTTATTAGAGAAAAATTTCCCATAATAAATTTTCAAACCTTGAAATTATATTCCTAATTTACATCACAAGCAATATTTCTACAGCTTTTTGTTTTTATATGATTTTCTGTTGACTTGGTCTTTCACATTAGTTTTCTGTTTGATGAGCAGAAGCTTTAGCTTCTGGATCTATCGTGGAGAGGCCTATTGCAAAACATCCACTTTTCGATCACAGGCCGTTGCAACTAAATGACGATGATTATCAGCGAGTTTGTGCAATACCAAAGAAAAAGGTGTGCTTGATCTTCCTACCCTAGTTGTTCTTGCTGTCCCATTCTGCAAGGGAATATTGTCCTGACTTCAAACTCAATGCAAAATTTGGTTGTCTTTATTGTAGGGTGCAAACTTCAGGGATTTGCCAGGAGTTAGAGTTGGTAATGATAATATAGTTGAGTGGGATCCAGAAGTCGAGAGAGTTTACTTGCCATCTGGGAAACCACTGGTACTTAATGAGGTGTTGATTGCTAGATTTGGGTATAATCTCAGTTTATCTGAAACAATCCTTTGCTGCAGGTTCCTGATTATGCAATGTCCTTCATCAAAGGAAAATCCCCAAAGTACACTACAACATCATTTTTTATGTTGTACTATTTCTGCTACAATATTTAGTTTTTGATAATTTTCTTTTATAGGCCTTTTGGACGGCTATGGTGGGATGCAACGGTTCCCACTGTTGTAACAAGAGCTGAGCCTCACAACCAGGTACAACATTAAGTTTATGAACTACAGTACATGAGGTTTTTTAGTTGCTATCATTGTAGCGATTTGTATATTGATAGGTAATTTTGCACCCGGAGCAAGATAGAGTTCTCTCAATTCGTGAGAATGCCAGGCTACAAGGCTTCCCAGATTACTATCAACTCCGAGGGCCTATAAAAGAACGGTAGAACCAACTCCTGTTCTAGTTTTCTTTTCCTGCGTTTGTGTCATTAACATAGTCCTGCTCCTCAATTATTTTACTCTGCCACCTCATAAAATGAACACTTGTAAGATAGTTTTGTTGATATTACTTAGTTTTTGCCAATTAATTTCAACTTTTTAACCCTTTAAAATTTTCATTCAAGATAGGTAGTTTTAAAATTAGTCTTTTTGATAATTTCCCTTTGTTTCATACCTTTTCTGCGTAGATTGGATGGAATTAAAAGAGGGGTATAAATACTCAGGTTGTTCCATTGTTTCTTACCTTTTTAATTCCTCTACTGAAGTGGATTTGGAAAATGATTGTTTTCTTGTTTCCTTTCCTCTATTTTGACTCTATTGAAGTAGAAGACCATAAAATAAAGATATTTGTTTTAACTTTTATACATTATTAAATTTTTTGAATGTTTAATTCCTTCCCTCTCTTTTGAAATGAGAATACTATAAAAGATTTGTTTAATCATTATGCAATTCCTTTTTTCTTTCTTCTCAATGTGCAATGTTCTTCCTCGTTTGATTGAATGATGCCGACATCTGTTATAAGAGACGGAGAAATGAAGAGGTTAAAATTCCACCTTTCAACGTTTATGTTCTCATACGGGTTTTCATAAGATCTGTAAATACCAAGGTATTGCTCGCACAGTGCTCATATCTGTGCTTTACCGTCGTATTAGTGTTTGGTGGCTGGTGTAGAGGGTACAAAATGTGAAGTAGAGGTTAAAACTCAGCTTCTCAGTTCTACTTAAATAAATCAGAATTTTTAAATACAACACAATATCATCTGCCAAGTGACCGATTATTTTAAGTTGAACTCTTAGCTCAGTTTGATTTTTTGTTTCAGATACATTCAAGTGGGTAATGCTGTTGCTGTTCCAGTTGCTAGAGCATTAGGTTACGCACTGGGTCAAGCATTTCAGGGTCATCGCGATAGTGAGCCTCTCCTTACACTTCCTCGTCATTTTCCTGTACTGGATCCTGTATCTGCAACAATTGAAGCCGAAGCGAGTGGCTGATTGATTCGAGGCATTTGGCATAATCATGTCAATCCTTTTTTTTCGTGGCATAATTTTGTGGCCGTTCTATTATTTGTTATTTAATGTCCAGAATTGATGGAACATTAAGTTCGCTGATTGTTGTATTATTGTTACTATCCATTTCATCGTTTGCTTGCAAGTGTGTCAGATAATGCGTTGATGCTTTGGCGATGCTATATAATTTTCCAATTTAAGATTTATCTGCATTCAGTATAAGAGCGTAGTCGGTTTCTTCTCTGGTCGCATCAGTTTAATATATTTATAAATGTAGTTCTCTAGGCAAACATATTTTTTTTCCGTGGCTTGAAGAAGATGCCATGCAGTGATGCAGGTAAGAAGTCATTTCACCCTCTGAATCCGAGTCCTTGGAGCAGTTGGATGAAGATAGGAACAAGTGCTCTGCCTAAAGGGAAATCCACCCGATGACATAAATTAATCACGAAAAGCATTTCCTCTGCGGGCCTTGTTTCACTTCCAATGAAGCTCATCCCTGTCTTCCTTCTCGTCCTCCTGCTCCTCTCTTCAGGTACCTCGATTCGTAAGAGTAATCAGTCAATTGAAAATCTTAATAACCCTGTTTAAATTCCTATATGCAAAAAAGCCGGGAGCCCGGCCGAGGTCAGGGCCCACGGCTCCCGTTTGACCCAGCTTCCAGAGCACACATGCCGGAAGAGGATTGGGATGGGGAAGTGCCAGGCGCAGGCGTGCAGCCTCGAGTGCTCCAAGGAGCCACAGGGGAGCGCAAGGTGCACGGATGATGGGTGTTTCTGCACCTTCTTCTGCATGCAGCCGCCAACGTAATCGGTGCTCCGCCGAACAGGTTCCGGCTGTGTGCTGTTCGTGGCCGCCGATCGCCTTCGGTTTCACTTGATCGCTCACAGTCGTGTTCCTTCCTGATGCGCTCGAGTGTGTGTATGTGTATACTGTCAAAGCACTCGTGTCGTGTGACGTGACTCGTGAACGAACGCTCAAACGGGAGAAGACTGCTTTTGACTCATCCACTGCGCTCGATCATGTCGAACGAACGAAAGATAAACTTGTACGAGTTTTCGACAGAAATATTTGACGCCCACTATGCTAGACAAGCTGAAACATCTTCCGCAACATACGATTATGAATCAATAACTGAAATTTAATAATATTTGACAATGAATTTTAGAAAAATTCATGGAGATGATTATCTACACTACGAGTTTGTTCAATGGATGAAATAAAAATTTAAAATTGAATAATTTTTTAGAAATGATGCAACTATAAAGTCAAATTGTGAGTATTTTTTCGATGTACTCATTTGGTTGATAGAGATTCGTAAAGACTTTGATCTCTTCCAAATCAATTGTCGAAAAGACATTTTCGTAGGACCATAGGATCAGATTGATAAGTACTAAATTAAGTTCGAATATTCTAGTATTAATCACAAAAAAAAAACAACTGAAATTTAATAAGTTTGCCCTTTTCGTGTAGATCTTTTGGCGAAATATCTTTAGACACCTTTTTTTTCAGAATTATTCAAAAGCGCCCGGGCACATTGAAAAATATACACTTTAATTAATATTTTCATCTGAAATTTTATTGTCATTTTTATAATTTTAAACTGTGCAACGCAATCTATTCAACCTTATCATAGGGATGATAATCATTGTATCATTTTTATTCAAAGATATGATTTTTCTTAAAAAATAACAAAAAAAATACTCGTCGTACTATAACTACGGCAGTTAATACTTTAAAGTAAATAAATTTAATAAAAAATATTTATATGAAATGCTGTCATATCAATTTTTTTTCTAAATTAATTAAATTCGATAAAAATCAATTATAATCATAGTTGTTAGAAGTAATTTTGAATACATTAAATATAATTTCGATGAAATTTAAATAAATTTTTAGCAAATTAATTATAAATATTTCAAAAAAATATTATTTTTTAATTAAATTTGATTAATTTAACTTTATAATTATTATAATAGTGCTAAAATAAAAATGTATCGGAGTGAAAAATAATGGAGTATCATTTTAATTTTTAAGGAAGGAACTCTCTTTAACAAATATAATAATAAGAAGAGCCCTTTATATTTTGAGTGTATTTTCTGGAAGGACTTTTAAGTTTTAAAGGATAGAAATAAGTAAATTCAGAAAATATATGGAAATATTTGAAAATATAATATCTAGATTACGAACAATTTAAATACAGAAAAATGTGATGCTGATTTGCAAAACAATTTCCCTCTAAAAATATATAAAAGAAAAAGGAAGGACTTAAATTAAATCTCGTAGAGATGGTTAAAAAGGGAAATTAAAAAGAACGACGTTCCTGGTCTGCCCTCGTCGCTTCTTTTCTCGGTTCGTCGTCGCTGCTCGCCTCTCTCCGGCGAAAACCCTTCCGCGTCCTTCTCGCGAATTGGTTGTCCGCTTCTCTTGCATCCACATCCACCGATCTCCACCGACATCAGCCTCAATTGATTGCCATTTCCAGGTTCCGTGCAAGGATCACTCGGCTTCTGGGGAGGAAATGTCGCTCTCGGCTGCCGACCTCCACACTGTGTACTCGTTCCTCTCCAATGCCTTGAACATTGACGAGTGCACCCGCAAGCAGGCGGAATCCGCCCTAGCTCAGTGCGAGAACCGCCCTGGATTTTGCTCCTGTCTTCTCGTAATTTTAGGCCGCCTTGGATCGCAACCTTAGGATCTCTATATTTCTTGCACCTATCGTTTGACTGCGGGAAACGGTTGATGCAGGAGATCATTACCGCGAGGGATTCAGGTTGCCGGGACGATGTTCGTCTCCTTGCCTCTGTGTATTTTAAGAACAGCATCAGTCGCTACTGGAGACACCGCCGTGATACCCCGTAAGAAGTTGAACTCACTCGTTATTGTTGTTATTTTTTTTTTTCCTTTTACCGTTTATTTTTGTTCTAACAATTCCTATTTCACTTGTCACTAAGAAATGATTCAGGTTGTGAGATAGTTCACTGTCTATGCTGACTAAATTTAACAGGCGAGTGAGAATTTAGTTATTAGGATTCCATTTGAAGAAATCGTTCTAACTGCAACTCTATTTGGACACATATGGATTAATTTACACACTAGATAGGGAGTCTACTTGCATTATCTAAATGCACTTGGCGTTACTATCTTATCCCATGAGTTTCTTTAGCTTGGCCTGCATATCTCATTTTTGAAGCATTATAATTGACATGACCGATGTGTCAGTTTTTGTTTGTTAAGGTCCTCTAAGCATTCTTTATATGTTTGTTCATATCATAGAGGAAATTGTCTTGTTGATATACATAGTGTAGACCATTGGAAGTTTCCAGTGGACCTGCTTGTTGTAAATGCAAACCATTCATAATTATGCTGAAATCAATTTGGTCCCAAGTATGAAAAATCCAACAAAAACACTTTGAAGCATGAACAAATATAATGCAAATGAAACCCTATACATTGAAACCCTAAGGAAGCAAAGAATTCCACAAGAAAGGAGAGATGATTTCACTTCAAGCATCACAATGAAAAAGAAAGCGCAACAATCATTCAAACAGAGAATGATGATAAAAGTCATCCTACAATGGTGATACACTCTATGCACCTATTTACTTTTGTGTGTTTCCGTTGGTTATGTTTTTGGCCTGTATAACTACAGGTGGCGACTTGTATATGTAGACAACATACAACAATACCACCATAAACCATAAACCATAAACCATAAACCACAAAAGGGCAGTCCGGTGCACGAAACTCTTGCCATGTGGGGTCCCGAGGAAGGATCCATTGTGCGCAGCCTTACCTTGCTTTGCAAGAGGCTATTTTCAGGATTCGAACCCGTGACCTCTAAGTCACAAGGCAACAACTTTACTGTTGCGCTAAGGCTCCCCTTCTATAAACCATAAACCACACATGTTAAAAATGAAACTTAAGTGTTCACTATCAGTCGTGGCAATTCAATGGCCTGGGTTGCCGTCCCATTTGTTGACCCTAGTCATTAGCTGATCTTGGCCATGCTCGATCTCCTTGCTTTGCTTGGTCTCTTACGTTGTGTTGTTTTACTGCATGTCCTGACACATAGCATAGTAGACCAAATTTAAATCTGTCAAACTAAAAACACTCTTGCACTTCTTCATGGGTATCTTAAAATCCATTTCGACGCTTTCTCATGTTGTTTCCATGGGTTTTCCATGTACCTACTGACCATCACTAGCTGCATATATTTAAAGATTTCAGGCGCATGCAATGACATAAATGATATTCTCGACACAATTCTATATGTGATGTATGTTTTGAGGTCAACTTTAGTGACATGTCAGCCAAGAGCTCTAATGACTTGCTAGTAATGTTCCAATCTTCTTGGCTCCCCACCTGTTGAACTTCTCGAACTTATCAACATAGATTTACTGGTCATGAAGTAACTTGCATGAGCTGCTGTTCTGGCAGTTATGCCAAGAATCATATTCGTCCTACCTATATCCTTCACTTTTGAATATCGCTTCAGCATTGTTTAGAGAGAGGGAACTTCAACCATACATTGTGAGATCAACTGTTTTCACTGATAGAATTGTGTGGCTTATTGATTGGCTTCCATACCCTTTGGCATTCGATGCTCAGAAGGTAGGTTCTGCATGTGAAGCTGGAGCCATTTATCTTAAATCTGTCATCAGAATTTTGGCTTGTGGGCGGACTCCATTTCCTGAAGGTTCTTTCAATAACTGGAACAGGACCATGTGATAAATGGGCTACATCCTTTCATGTATATCTTATCTGAGATTAGAAGCCAAATAAACTGAATCAAGTGTGTTCAATCAGTCATTTCCTTGCTGAAATGGGAGGATTCGGAACAATACAAGACTGGAAAAACTCTTCTTTTCTATGTTTGTGCTATATGACGTGACTTTGGTTGACTCTTCCCTTCTTAAACATCCAAAAAATCATATAGAAGCTTAGATTTATTCATTTAGCTTGCAATAGTTAAACAAATGTCCCAAAAGTTCTGCCGTGCCTTGCAATCTGAAGAGCCCCTCTGTCTCTGCTACTAGTGCCTTTATGTTTTTAAATTTGGCAACATAATTTTTGTCTTATCAACCTTCATTTCTTTGTTGTCTTTGTCTGTAAATGTCTTTTCCAGTGGCATTAGCAATGATGAGAAGAATCACATCCGAACAAAGTTGCTCTTACACTTGCGAGAAGAAAATACCCAGGTGATGTTTCGCTAGGTTTTGTTTTATCCACTTTGTTTGGGATGAAAGGCTTGATTTTATATTGTACTTACACAACATAGAAAAATCTGGATTATCTGGTCTTAAATTTGAAGTTTGAATCTGTGCTAATTCTGCTATGTTGTGGGTGTCATTGGTCAGATAGCAATTCAGCTGGCTGTTGTTGTTGCAAAAATTGCACGCATTGATTACCCCAAAGAATGGTATTGCTTTATCTTTTTTGTGCCTGACTATACTTGCACTTTAAATTCATTATCTCCTGAAATTTCTACTTGATTACTATTTCTTGCACTGTAGGTGAGCTAGAAAATCTTGGGACAGATAAACATTCACTTGACAGTTTGTGTTGTGATTAGGTGGAATTTTAAAAAGGACACATTGGGTATTTCCATATAATAACATAAATCTATGCGAAGGGAATGATTTTTTCTACCACTATTCTTTCAACAAATGTACACATTTGATTATAACCCACAACATTTCTGTTGACGTTCAAATGTCGGATCATTTTTTCTGTTGTCCTCTTAACCTCTTAATGTGGCATTCTGGTTCATTGGAAATGCAGGTGATATTTTCTTATTGGTACAAGAGTCAGAGAAAAACATATATCTTGTTATTTGTGAAACTGTACCAGTCATGCACTGTTTAGTGGATGAGGAAATCAAATTTCATAAAGATTCTAATTAGTGGTAGTTGGTGGCAGTAAAGCATTATCCTCACTCGTATATAACATTTTGAAGATTCTGCTTCATGATATTTAAAAAAAAATCCTTCCTCTCCTTTTTAAATACTGCACTACATTTATTAGAAGTGCTGAAGTTAAAAATCTGTAATAAAATGAATTTGCTAGTAATTTTCTGAACACACTAGTTCAGAACTGATCCAACTAGTTTTTGACCTGTTAAGATGTTATTCTAGTTGGATTAACAAGTCCACTATTTCCTTCTTGATTTGCATAATGTAAATGGTGCTGTTTATATTGCTCTATCAGATACTGATAAATGACCATGTGGTTTTTCCTCTCTTCCATATATCACTTTGTATCACTGCCAAAGTGTTTGAGAATAACTAATGAATCTTGCATAGTTGCATATACCTATTATCATACTGAACTTCGTTCAACTCCTAATATTATGTATTGATTGCTAATTTATAGCAAATTGTGTTAGTTTAGAAGTTCAAATGATCTGAAACTCCAAGTTAAGTTACAAATGGAGTTGGTGCAAATGCTTTCAAGATTCAGACTTTTCTAGATTCAATATTTATTAATTAAATATGGATTGCTAGTCACAAGGCCTTAATTTCTCAAAAGCTGCTTACATAGATTTAACAACCCCAATATAATTAGAGACCTGAAGACAGTAAGTCCAGCACCTAATTAGAAATCCAAACAGAGTAGGGGTAAAAAAGTGAGATAACATTACAATTAAACCAGAAATCATTCAACCCCTACAGCCTAAAGCATTGAATTGGTTTGCTTCTACATCACATAGTTTCTATGCAAACATGTTGTCTCATATTAACTCTTAATTCTAGTTGGATTTTCTATTTTTGCATGAGCAACGCATGCACTGGTTTGGTCGTGCTGCTCAATAACATGATGTTCAATGAATGACTTCAACTACTTGTTTCCCATCTCTATTTCAATATACAAATTATCAGATTATCTCTGGTATATTATCTTTGTTTAGAATCATATATATTTCAATGATATTTGCCTAATTGCTTTTAGGTCAGAGCTCTTTTTAATTTTGGGCCAACAACTCCAATCGTGTGATGCCCTAACTTCACATAGAGTCTTCATGGTTTTGTTTCGCACTTTGAAAGAACTATCAACAAAACGTCTCAGCTCAGACCAGAAGACATTTCATGAGGCATGCTTCTCTCATATTATTTTTGAAATGGGGATATAATTTCTGTGTTGGGTTTGATACATTCTTCAGTGAAATTCTTATAAGCATTTTTCTTGATATGTTGGTTTTGCTTGGTGTCCAATACGTTATAAAGCTGTTAATTTTACCTGTCCTGTTCGATAAAGTATGTACAAGTTTCTTTAGTAGTGGAAGATAAATATGCAATTGGCAGCGTTCATGGTTTGTACTTCTGTAATTTTCCAATAACTAAGCTAAAATCTCTATCTACATATTTTCTTTTAGTATGAGCATTGGGACTAATATGAGATTGACGATCTTCTCTTATTTCCTTTGACCTAGTGGCCCTTTGTCATTGTTGAACCATCTGGAACGTGAAATACCTCTCCATTATACATCACTGCTCATCTCCTTTTTGGTCAGTTTCCTATAGGGAAGGGAAAAAGATGGGGAAAGGAATTAAGGAAAGGAAGTTGGAGGGAATGGATGGGCAAAGTTTTCCTTGTTTATGAATCCTTGGAGGGAAAGAAAGAGGAAAGAAAATATTTAATTTTCCAAATTTGATTGCATAAGTACATTTAAAGGGCAGTCTGGTGCACAAAGCTCCCACCATACGAAGTCCTAGGGAAGGATCCATTGTACGCAGCCTTATCTTGCTTTGCAAGAGGCTATTTCAAGATTCGAATCCGTGACTTCAAGATCACAAGGCAACAACTTTACCATTGTGCTAAAACTCCCCTTCTACATAAATACATTTATAAAGTGATTAATTAAATGGATTTATTTTATTTATTGCTTTTGGTCCCAATTTGGGTGGAAACATAAGCAAAACAGGTGAACAGGTGTGAATAGTAATGATTCCACCTGATTTCTGCAGAGGCAAAATAGGGTGAAACTGGAAAATATCACACTGGTCACTTACTTTCATTCTAAGTTTCTGGCCTGGGGAGCGAAAAATTTCCCAGGAAAGCTTTTCCCTAACTGCCTTTTCATCTCTCGTAGGAAATTGATCCTTGTTGTAGAAACTCTCTTTCTCCTGCACTGTTAAAGAGACATTTTGCATTATCATCTGTATAACCAATGTTTATTCTGTTGAGCTTGACTCATTTGATGAAGCAATCAAAACCAATGGTTCAAATAAAGGTTTCCCTCAACCCAAGAATGTTAGGGGGCATTTGGTAGAGAGAAAATTTTCTATTTTCTGTTTTCATTTTCTGAGAAAACGAGAAAACGCGTTTGGTTGGCGTTTTTCATCTCCGTTTTCTGAGAGAGAATTTTTTGGAAAACTGAAAAACAGAAAAAAACTGTTTTCTGTTTTCCAGAAAACAGAAAATGAGAATGCTGCCAAACGCCCCCTTAAGGTCTTCAATTGCTTCACTGTTTTCTTCCTCAACAACTCCTTGCCTTTTTGACTCCATTACCGTCCTACATACAAGATGAGCATGAGTATCTCCTAGCTTCCTCAGTTCGACACAAAGATGAGTACACAACAGTTGGTTTATTGTTTTCAATATTGACTTAAGAAATTTCTCCAACTCACACTGGGTATTTAACATGGGTATGAAATATATCAAGTGTCCACTTGGAGTGTTGGTTTCCAAATGTGGGTATTTGACATGTGTATGAAAAGGGTAGTGAGAGAGTCCAATTTTTAGAGAGCAATTCATATCTCATGTAGTGTACTAATTTTCCTGTAACCTGTAGATGGTCTTAATTGGTTGCATTAGCAATTACTGCATCATCATGCATCTTATATCATTAATGGGGAGTTCAACTGAATCTACTTCAGTGAAGTTCAGCGAGCTTTTAGCTTGTTTGCCATTATGAGCTCTGAAGATCCATACTGAAGGCAGTTTTAAGTATAAAGCTTTGAAGTGCTATTGCTATTATTGTCTGAAGTATAATCTTAAAATAACTTGTTTATTTAGTTGGAATAACTGTGATGTTTTTTGTTTGTTTGAATGACTATATCCTTCAGAATCAAGTTGCAACTTCCTAATTATGATAACATTCTTGACATCATTGACTGCTTGTGTTTTTAATGTTTTTCGATACAAGGTATTCTTTGACTATTCTATGGTTGTAATAGGAGTATTTTCATGTTTTCTTTTGGTTTTGTGCACCTCACTTTTATGACGATTACGAATTATAATAATTCATTGGTGTTATAACCTTGCATAGAGTTTAATGGAGGGATAAGATTTAGATTACCCTAAATAGTTGGCACAGACCTGGTTAACGATGACGATGATGATGTGTAGCAATGAGTGGTGGAAATTGTTTGGTTTTCTGAAAACATAATTGTATTTTGTTGATCTACAGATTGCCTCACATTTGTTTGAATTTACGTGGAACCTTTGGAAGAATGATGTACAAACTGTACTTCAAACTTTTTCTACTATTTCTCAATCTGTTATCACAAACTCATTGGTGGAACATGGACATGATTTGATCATCATCTGTGAAAGATGGTTGTTGTGTCTGAAGATCATCAGGCAACTGATTATATCTGGGTATCCTAGTGATACAACATCTGCACAGGTTAAAATCCTGCATCATTATTTTTTCACTCTTATATAACAGGAAATCAATTGGTATGTGCTCAAATTTCAGGAGGTTCGGCTGGTCAAGGAAGTTTGTCCTGTTCTCTTGTCTGCCATTCAATCACTTCTTCCCTATTGTAAGATGCTTCTCACACTGATCATATCTATTATAATTTTCTTAGTATTTATGTTGGACCATTCATTACGTTGTTTCTAATTGTAGCAACTTTTGGCTTTGCCATTGAAATAACTAAATTTAGTACCATGTACCTTTTATGCTCACTGGTCCGGGTTTTGTTCTTGTCCTCATCATTCTTAATTTTTAAGTATTTGTTGACTTATGATGCAGATTTCTGAGCATATCTCTATTTACATAATATAGAAGCTTGTCAAAGTTTCATATTACTCTAATATTTTTTGGTTTAAAACCTTTTTTTTTTTAATCTTTTAGTTGATTAACTTTTCTACTGAATCTTTTCGACTGGACATCTCTTAAAATTCAAGTAGGTTTTTCAAGGTGAAAATATTTAGTTTTACCTCCTAAAATGTTTGTAGAACCCAAAAGTCACAAGGATAATATATTTGTATTCAAATCTAAGGATATATATGGTTCATGGAACAATAAAGGGATGCCCAGCACTGCAAGATGGCAATGTCATGTTAACATATTGTTCAATCTTCTTTAAAATAAGACACATATAGGATTGCATGGGAATTATTGACTTTTTGACTCCCTCCTAGATAGATGATAATCTTAGATTTCTACATGAACTTGTAGAAGCCTAACATTTTATGGTGCTACTAATTTAAAAATAAATGATAGCCCAAGCTATTTTTTTCAAAGATTTTCACGTTGAGATTTAGCAAAATGAGAGGAGTTTCTTAGTTGGATCCAAATGTTAGATCGCGTTGTCATGTTTCTTTTTTTTTAGGCAAATATGATCACTATTTTGAACTATTTTTATTGACAGACAAGTTTTTTCTTTAGAATTTTCTTGAGCATTGAGTATAGTTGATTGATTCAACCAAAATATTTAGAAAATATAAGATATTTTCTTTTTATTCTTATCATAACATTTATCTCAGATCCTGCTTTCCGAGAAAGACAAGTTCAGTTATGTGATTTCACTAAGAGATCGTGTTCCAAGTTAGTGAAAACCTTGGTTGTCTTGCAAGCCAGGCATCCATATTCATTTGGTGATCAGACTGTTCTTCCAGCCATAATTGATTTTAGCTTGAACATGATAATAAATCCAGATGCTACAATTGTATCTTTCGAGCAGTTTCTTATTCAATGCATGGTTTTGGTAAAATCCATACTGGAGTGCAAAGAATACAAACCAAGCCTCACTGGACGTGTAATCAATGAAAGTGCAGCTTCTTTAAGTTTGGAGCAGAGAAAGAAAAATATATCCACAGCTGTTTCTGACAAGATTAAAACTATTTTGCCAAGTGACCGAGTGATTTTACTGTGTAACGTTTTGATAAGAAGGTACTCTACTGGGCTGCTTTCTATCATACAAATTTTCGAATTAAATTACTTAATGAGTTTATTTGAATTATGTTTCTATGTCATAGATAAACTCCTACCTCTTATTTGCAAAATGACTGGATCTATAGTCATTTTATAATCTATTGATGCTTGTTTTATAGACTTGCTAGATACCAAAGTTAGAAAGACCCATGAGATGGTACTGAATAATTGAAGGGAAACTCAAAAGTAAATTTTCTAGTAGATTGCACTATGATGTTTGACAGCTGGATTTTGGATCCATTACTTGGATTATTAGTAAATAATAATAAGAAAGCACTCATATAACATGTTTGATATGAATTTTGAAGCTTCATCTTGTGAAGAACAATAGAACTTTAGCATAGTATTACAATTTAACCGATTGTCACGTTTCTCAAATTACAATCTGCTAAAGTCTGATCAAAATTGGAATTTCTAGCATGGTTTCATAGTCAAAGATTGAAACACAACTTTTATCCTTTGCTTCCATGGTCCTGCTTTTCTTTATTTAGTTGTTCTTTTGCTAGGTACTTCATTTTCTCAGCGAAGGACATGGATGAATGGCACCAAAATCCAGAAAATTTTCACCATGATCAAGACATGGTCCAATGGACAGAAAGACTCAGGCCTTGTGCGGAAGCATTGTATATTGTTTTATTTGAGAACTATAAAGATGTTAGTTCTGTTCTTATACTTTTAATTTTTGACAGTTTTGTAATTTATATCTTTTCCATGATGCATGTCATTATTTGATCTATATTCTCAGCTGCTGTCTCCTGTAGTTGTTTCCATTCTGAACGAGGCAATGAATGGTTCCCCACCTTTAGAAACTGAAATTTCTCATGGAATGCTTCTAAAAGATGCTGCATATACTGCTGCCGGGCATGTTTACTATGAGCTTTCCAATTTCCTCAACTTCAGTGACTGGTAATGATATCTGATACACACTTCATTTTGGTTTAGCTTTTTTACTAGTCGACTATCCCATGCTTACAAATTCTATTTTGGCTGCATTTTTCTGTTCATTCTATTCATTGAGGATTAGATCTTCAAGTCAATTTTCTCTGTCTTATTAATCTACCTTGATAAATAGAACAGTGGAGTCCAGACCATCTAGCAATTGTCCCGCTTCAATTCATTCATTTCTCTATTTTCAACGCCAACTTAATGCATTCTGATGATGTCATTTATAAATTCCTTGAGACATTGAATTTTCTCCTTGGTTTTTTATAAACTTCTTTATGAAGCTATAAGTGATCAAGATTGACCAAATATAGGTTGATGTTATTGCTGCTTTTCCAAATTTGTTATCATTGTTCTCTTAAAGATTTTCAAAACTGTCAATGTTTTCATTTCTACTTTATATTTATTATCTAATCCCTATGTACAGGTTTCAAGGATCTTTGAGTATTGAACTTTCCAACAAGCATCCAAATATGTGCATTATTCATCGAAAAATTGCATTTATTCTTGGGCAGTGGGCTTCTGAGGTTGTAAAAATTTTCCCATCCCTTTTTGTGTTTCTTATTAACAGTATGAGGACATTGACTTGAAATAGTGTTTTATTATTGCATGCTAGGAGCACTGTTGGAGTTTATGTTTAGTGATATTTACACAATTACTTCGACATGCATAGTTAAGGTTCATGGTTTGATTATTAATATGATTTAATCTGTTAGTTTTCTTAGCACTTTAGTTACTGGAAGCAAGGTTTTTTTTTTACTTAACTAGACATGGTCAACACCAGGTTGGGAAAGAACAAATAGCAATCCGGTGCACGCAGCTCTCATCGTGTGGGGTCCCGAAGAAGGATCCATTGTACGCATCCTTACTTTGTTTTTGCAAGAGACTGTTTCTAGGATTTGAACCCGTGACCTTTTGGTCAAAAGACAACAATTTTATCGTTGCGCCAAGACTCTCCTCTTGGGAAAGAACAAATATTATAGAAAAATTAATACTCTAAGATTTAGAATATGAAATATAGGAACTATCATTGGTAAAACAATGGAGATAGTAGATACGATGATTAGGAGAAGAATTAATATTTTGTGTATATAAGAGATAAAATGGGCAAGTGAGAAGGCAAAGATGATAGAAAATTCAAATTTTAAGTTATAGTACAGGAAAGAGTAAAACAAGGAATGAAGTGAGTATTATTGTAGATAGTTCGTTAAAAGATGAAGAAGTTGTAGGAGTAATTAGAAAGAGAAATAAAATTATAGCTCTCAAAATACTAGTGGAGAAAGAAACTACGAACGTAATTAGCGTGTATGCATCTCAAGTAGGAATAGATGAAGATATCAAATCAAGATTTTGGAACAACCTAGATAAAATATTATAAAATATTCCGTCAAATAAAATGATTTTAATAATATGTGATCTAAATGATCATGTCGGAGTGAAAAATAAAGAATATGAGAGAATGCATGAGGGTTATAGGTTTGAAATAAGAATGAAGAAGTTAAAATTATATTGGACTTTGCGATAACATATGATCTTATACTAGCTAATACATTTTTTAAGAAAAGAAAAGAACACTTGGTGCATTTAAAAGTGGAATGATAAATTGTAAATTGACTTTCTTATGGTTAGGAAGAGGGATAGAAAGATTTGTAAAGATTACAAGGTCATCCCTAGATAAAACTTAACTACCTAACATAAATTAGTAGTATTGGATATACGCCTCAAACATAATATCAATAGAAGAAAAATATACACTACTCCTAGAATTAAGTGGTGAAAGTTAAAAGATGAGAAACATAACATATTTAAGGAGAAGGTAGGAGTACAAGTATCAAGTGAAATATACGGTGATCCTGAAGGGGAACCTTAGCGCAACGGTAAAATTATTGCCTTGTGACCTAGAGGTCACGGATTCGAGTCCTGAAAATAGTCTCTTGTAAAGCAGGGTAAGGATGCGTACAATAGACCCTTCCTCGAGACTCCGCATAGCGAGAGCTTCGTACATCGGGTTGCCCTTTATAAGGTGACTCTAATATGACATGAGATAAGATGATATCAAAGTTGAAAATAGTAGTCAAGAGTGTACTCGTCTTGTGATCTAAAGGTCACAAATTCAAGTCCTGGAAATAGTCTCTTGTAAAGCAAGGTAAGGATGCATACAATAGATCCTTCCTTGAGACTCCGTATGGCGGAAGTTTCGTACACCAAGCTATCCTTTATAAGGGGACTCTAATATGACATGGGATAAGATGATATCAAAGTTAAAAATGGTAGTCAATAGTGTACTCGGACCTCGGTGAGGCAAAGGAACATGCACCACCAAATAAGGAATCTTGGTAGTGGAATAAGAAAGTGCAAGAGAAAGTGAAGGGAAAACGAACAATTTATAAGAAATTATATATTTGTAAGAACGAGAAAAACTAAAAAAAATATACAATAGCTAAGAAAGAGACTAAGAAAGCAGTGAATGAAGCTAAGAATAAAACTTTTGAACAATTATATCAAAAATTGGATACAAAAGAAGATAAAAGAAACATTTATAAAATAGCTAAAGCGAGAGAGACGAAAACAAAAGATCTTATCCAAATAAGATGTATTAAAGATAAATGTAATAGGGTACTAATAAATAATGGAGAAATAAAAGAGCGGTGGAAGAGATATTTTCATAACTTTTTAATGATAGTTTAGATGATCAACTTAACTAAGATAATTTAAGTAGGTCAAATGAGTATAAAAATTTAAATTTTTATCATATAATTCAAATTTCAAAAGTAGAACAAGCTTTAAATGGGATGTAAAATGAAAAAGTCATTAAATCAGATGATATTTTGATAGAGGTATGGAAGTGGCTAGGGAAATAAAGTATTGAATGACTTACAAAATTATTTAATATGATATTGAAAACAAAAAAAATATCTGATCTATGGAGGGTAAGTACTAGAGGGGAGCCTTGGCGCAATGGTAAGATTGTTGTCTTGTGACCAAGAGGTCACGAGTCCAAATCCTGGAAACAACTTCTTGCAAAAAGCAAGGTAAGGCTGCATACAATGAATCCTTCTTCAAGACCCTATATGGTGGGAGCTTCGTGCACTGGGTTGCTTTTTTTTTATGAAGGGTAAGTACTTTAATTCCTTTATATAAGAATAAGGGGACCCACAAACTTGTGCAAACTACAAGGGTATTAAACTAATGAGTCATACCACGAAACTTTGAGAAAGAGTAATAAAAAAAAATTAAGAAAGGAAACCACAGTTTCTAAAAATCAATTTGGGTTTATGCCTAAAAGATCGATAACAGAAGCTATACATCTTCTCAAGTAACTAATTGAAAAGTATCAAGGCCAAAAACAAGATCTACGCATAGTATTCATTGATTTAGAAAATGTTTATGATAGAGTACCAAGAGAAATTATATGGAGAATTCTAAAAAGAGATGGGTTAACATAACATATATTGAACTAATTAAGTATGTATACGAGGAAGTAACGACCAGAGTGAAGACTTCAGGCGGATTCACTGAAGCATTTCTAATAAAGATAGGTTATATCTAGGATCAACTCTAAGTCCCAATTTTTTTACATTAATCATGGACACATTCAAGACACAGTACCGTGGTACATGTTGTTTGCAGATGATATTGTTTTGATAGATAAGACATGTGGAGTAAATGCTAAACTAGAATTTTGATAGGAAACACTAGAAGTGAAAGATTTTAGGCTTAGTAGAGTAACAACAGAATATATGAAATTTAAGTTTAGCAATATTAGACACAATGAGACAAGTGTTAATATAGGGGAGAAGAGTTATTTGGAACTTTAAATATTTAGGATCATTTTTACAAGACGACGGAGGAATTGAGAGAGATGTCTTATATAGAATACAAGCAGGGTGGTTGAAATTGTTATTGTGTAATAATTGATCCCACTATTACACGAAAGAAGCCCTATTTATATACACGATTATGACCTATTCAAAAGAATAAATCAAACCCTATCCTAGGAATAAATCAAATTCTATCCTAATAAATAATTATTCCTAATGATATTTAGGGATAATAAATTATCCCTAATCATATCTACAATATTCTAACACTCCCCCTCAAGATGAAGAATATAAATTATATACGTATGTAATAATCTCGGGACCTCTCGGTGACTTAGTAAATATATCAGATCACGTGTGAGTTAACAAAACTAGTAGATATTTCTCCGGATATGACTTTCTCTCGACAAAGCTGACAATCGACTTCACGCTTCCTCATGAAAAACTGGATTTGATACGATATACGGCGGTTATCATATAAGTGACATTTTTCAGGTAACGTCTCCAAACCTTAGCTCAAGCAATGCTGAGCTATATAAGTTCTCGATCGACTATCATGGCTGTCAGATCGATCTGCCACAATATCTCGTTTTTACTTTTCCAAGAAGCAAGGTTATCTCCGATAAATATACAAAACCGCAGTAGATCTCTATCAATGGGAGATCACCGCCACTGATCGTAATATCCATGACTCGAGTATGTCTTTGTCTTCATACAAAAGACCCTTTCTGGAGCACCTCGATATATCGAACTACGAATCACAAAGATCCCAACGTTTTATACGGAGAGTTGAAACCGACTTACACTTACTGCAAATGAGATATCCGACGAGTAATGAAGGTAACTTAATCTTCCTACTAATCGCCTGTATCGCTCGGATCTAGAGAGGCTCCTCGATTTAGTAGGAGTTTGATATTGGGATCCGTAGGGTTGTCGCTTTGAGTTTAACATTCTGCTTTTCTGAATATCCATCGTATACTTCCTTTAAGATATAATGATCCCATTTCACGGCTACTTCTATCCCAAGAAGTATTTAAGTATTCGAGATCCTTCATTCGAAATATTTGAAAGATGTTGTTTCACCCGAGATCCCGACGATCACTACCTGATGACAATATCATCAACATAAACCACTAGGTAGATCGCAACCAGTAGATGAGTGGCGATAAAAGATGTAATGGTCACCTCGCTCCGAAATGCCGAATCTGTGTATTCTGACAACAGAATCTACCAACCATGCTCGGGGATCGCTTGAGGCTATATAAAGATTTTCGCGTTACATACAAGACCGAAGACTCGAGCAACAAAACACGAGGTTGCTCCACGTAGACTTCCTCGCGGATCACCATAAGAACGCATTCTTAATGTCTAACAGCGATAAAGAGACCAATGTTGAATCGCGAATGATACGAGTAAGCGATAGAGGACATCTTGCAACAGGGAGAAAACGCGTGTCTTCATAATCCAATCCAAGATCCGAGTATAGCCTTTAGCAACGAGACGAGCCTTAAGCCGATCAACCGTTCCGTCTGGACCAACCTTCACTGTATATATCCATCGATAACCAACAACTGACTTTCCTGGTGGTAGAGGAACGAGATCCCAAGTCCCACAAGTCTGTAAGGCATTCATTTCGTCTAACATAGCCTGTTTCCATCCTGGATGGGCAAATGCATCTCCTGCAGTCTTTGGAAGAGAAACAGACGACAAAGAGGAAAGACAAGAATAATAGGAAGGAGAAAGACGATGGTAACTCAAAGAAACATAGTGTGGAGAAGGATTACGAGTGGAGCGTATACCTTTTCGAAGGGCAATGGGAATATCAGATTCAGAAGACTGGACCAGAGGAGGGAGTGGAGGATCGGCTCGAGACGATCCCATGGGCAGAAGTCGGGCGTGGCGAAAGCGTAACGAGGACGACGCTGATAAACCTGCAACGGAGGAGGAATTGGGGTTGGGGGTGATAGAGAAACTTCCGGAGGATCAAAGATCGAGCGTAGAAGGATGATGAAACTCATGACTCTAAAGACCCAAAGAAAGGAATCCGAATCAAAGAACGCGACATCGCAGAGATGAAATACCGGAGAGTAGGGAATAACACTTATACCCTTTACGAGACCTTGGATACCCAAGGAAAACACATTTACGCGATCGGCCAGGAGAGAGAGTTTATCAATGCCGAGGATCAAGCGTAAAGAAAACATGTAGAACCAAAGACCCAGGTGGTAAAGGATGAAGGGACCGCTTTGGATAAAGTATACATGAGTATTGACCTGTAAAGTAGAGGAAGGCATGCGATTGATGAGATAACATGCGAAGTACGACATCACCCCAAAACGAAGAGGAACGCGAGAGTGGAGGAGAAGAGTCCGGTGGTCTCGAGAAGACGGCGATTCTTGCGTTCTCGCGACTCCATTCATTGGGGGTATGAGGACAAGACTTGATGTAATATGCCGGTGAGATGCCAAAAGGTTCAAAGCGGAGTAGATAGATATTCACGCGCATTATCACTCTAAGGATCAAGAGGATACCAAATCGGTGTTTTGACTTCATTAAAAAAGATTGAAAAATAGAAAACAATTCAGAGCGATCTTTCATCGATATAACCAAGTACAACTGTGGGAAAAATTGTCTAAAGTAACAAAATATCGTGACTTAACGATGTAGAGTAACACGACTCGGACCCCAAATATTAGAATGAACCAAAGGGGAGACGTGGCCGACTTATAATGCGAGGAGAAAATGAACTACGCATACGCCGCTTAATCGATGACTCACAAGACAAAGACTACAAGTGAGACAAACTAGGATGTAATTGTTTTAACTTATCAAGACCGGATGTCCTAATCGAGTGGATAACAAGTGGAGACGCCGCGTGCATAACAAGAGAGTTTTGGTGAAGTTGATATAGACCGTGAGACTCACATCCGAGCCAATCATCCTCCCGCATCTCGGTCCTGCTGAAACAGAAGATTTAGTGAATGAGATACAATCAAGAGACCGAGTGGTGGCTTATTGATAATAAATTAAAGGGGCTCGGAACATAAAGAACATTCTCCGAATGGGAAGAGATGGAAGAACGAACAATACCAACACCTTGGGATCGGAGAGAACCATTCGCCGTAGTAATGAAAGGGTAAATAACGTAGATAGATAGTGAGGAAAAAGAGATCTATTACAGTGATATGATCGGTGGCCCGCAGTCAAGTACCCGAAGGACCCAAGAGCGCGATATGCCAAAGAAAGGAATTACCCAGTAACGCAGAAGGGAATTAGACTCTGTCGACCCTCATACCACTTCGTAAAGTCATCATAGGAAGGCGGTGGAGTCGAGTGTTGGTCGAGGGTGGAGTCGAGGTGTCAATCGTGAATCGAAGCCAAGACGCGTGTAACTCGAGCGATCCGAGCGATGCGAGGTCGACGGAGACTCAACATTTATCAATCGTGTGTCTGGTCGTGATGATTACAAGGACGTTCTTTCGCCATTCTTACGCGGTGGAGGTTTATTGTTATTTCCAGACCAACGCCAAGAGTCAACTGAACGGAGGACGGTAGATCGACAAGACTTTGGTAGGGACACGGGCGAGAGCCGCCGTAGAGTCCATGGTCGCCGGGATCGGATCCGATCACGAACACGTAGCAAGGTACTATATAACGCCAGACATGTAAAAATTTCTTCCGATTTTCAAGCTCGCACAGAGGCGCGCAGGGAGCAGATCATCAATTCACACATGGGTAGATCGATCCCAAATAAGTTGACATAGATTCCTCGATCCGACGGCATTAAGAATGCGGCCGAGGTCATCACAAACTTGATAGAGTCGTCGAGAAGTGTTCGTAAAAAGTTGTTGAGCTTGTATCCAAACATCCTTGCAGGTCTTATGAGTTCGGAAGACATCCCGAAGAGATGGATGGATCGTGGCTCGGATAATGCAACACAACTGAGCATCAACTTTTCTCCATAAAGGACGATCTGCCACTTGAATATCCTCTTCAGTTTGTGTGAGATGTTTTTCATAACCCTGTCCAACAAGCCAAAGCTCAATATAAGAAGCCCAAGAGGAGTAGTTCTTACCATGCCACACTGGTAGTTGGTAAAAATCGAAACTCCGCTCAAGTATTGGAGGTAGTGCGATAAATGACAGTGTATTGACTACTCGACGGGTCCGACAGGATATGGGAATGAATCGCACAAATCGTGAAGAGATCGACAGACATGTGGGATGCTTTTATTGTCGAAGTCCGAAGGACACAGAAAAGATCCACCGTCAGAGAAGCTGTTGCGACGACGGTAGCTTCGCTTCAGAACCAGAGGAGGCAGCGCGAGACCAAGCTTGCGGCAAGACCGAGCTCGCGGCAGAGGCGGGCTGGCAAAAGGAGGAAGATGATGTTGTGGATTCGGCTGGAGTCGGGGATTCGGCTGGAGTAGCGGAACCAGATGGCCTGGGAGACGGAGGCAGGGAAGCCGTCCTCCTCTCCGCGACTGCGGTGGATGTAGGAAAACAAGGATCAGGAGAAGAAAGGGCGGCGGTCGCAACGAAGGAGTTGGCGGCGGTGCTGCGATGGCGCGACTGCGACTGGTCAGACTCCGGAGCTTCGATTCGTCGAGGGAAACTAGGAGAAGGACGGACGAGACGACGAAAGAGGACTATTGCTCGTGCTGGAGAGGAGCCAAGGGCGATGGCCGATGCTTGCGACGGTCACCCAGGCAATGGTGAAGAAGCTGAGCGTCGGGCGTCGCGTGCGGAAGAAGCGACGGAGAAGAAGACGGAGAAAGGGGCGTCGGTGGTGTTTCCTTCGTCGCCGCTGCTGCTGCTGAACGAACGCCGATCGTCGCGCGTGAGGAAGCTGCCCACGTGAGGAAGAAGAACGCGGCTGGAGAAGAACGCGTCGGGAGAAGAACGCGGCGCGCGCTCGGGAGAAGAACGAAACGGCCGAACGGGGAAAACTGCGAACGGGGAAAAATTAGGGCTCTGATACCATGTTATTGTGTAATAATTGATCTCACTATTACACGAAAGAAGCCCTATTTATATACACGATTATGACCTATTCAAAAGAATAAATCAAACCCTATCCTAGGAATAAATCAAATTCTATCCTAATAAATAATTATTCCTAATGATATTTAGGGATAATAAATTATCCCTAATCATATCTACAATATTCTAACAGAAATGAAGAAGAGCATCGAGTGTTTTATGTGATCGTAAAGTACCTCTATAACTTAAAGGGAAGTTCTACAAAATGGTGGTTAGATTTGATATATTATATGACACTGAATGTTGGGCTACAACTCGAGCAAATGAGCAAAAGATAAAAGTTGCAGAGATTAGAATGTTAAGATGAATGTGTGGATATACGAAGATGGATAGAATAAGAAATAAAAGCATTATAGAGAAAGTCAGAGTTGTATCTATTGAGGAAAAACTCTGAGAGACACGTTTAATGTGTTACGGACATGTACTTAGACGACCAAAAAATACTCCTGTTAGGCGATGTAAAACTATAACAAATTCGTACATCAAACAAAAAGAGGATGACCAAAGAAGAGTATAGATAATAATATAGTAGGGAATAAAGTCCAATAACGTAAAAGGATCCATATAGTTGACCCCACCTAGTGGGATATGGATTGATTGTTGTAGTAGATATGGTCAACAAATACTGGGTTTGTGTTCAATTTATGTATTAGCATATTCTAACTTGATTTTTCCAAGAATTATTATGGTCATCAAGCCATGTTAGTCCCAACTATTTGGGTTTGGCTGCAATACAGGACTAGACTAAGTATAATGTGACAGAGGAGCCTTTTCCGATTGTATGATTGTGACATGTGAGTTCCGCAATTGCCGGTAGTTTTTCTTGCATTCTAAATTAAAATGCCCTACTTGTATTTTGTTTAAATTCATATTTTACACCATCCAAAGTGCTCTTTGCCCCCACATAAGTGATGTTTAAAGATTATGATTTATCAGTAACTGTATTTTGCTTAAATAAGTATTATCAACACAGTCTGAAACACAAGTGTGTGGGGAATAAAAAAGCAGCCCGGTGCACGAAACTTCCACTAAAGTGGGATGCCGGGTCTATTGAGGTTATCCAGTGTTTGTTGTGACCTTGGGTTGTAGGTAACTTGATCTTGCTTATTTATTTTGGAAGAAGAGAACAGACAATCAATAAACTATAATAATAATAAAAGAGAGGATTTTTCTGGGATCTTACTTGTCATTTGTAAAAGCTTGCATATTATAGAATGTTCTATTCTCTCCACGCTTTTAATCAAATAAAATATGATCCATACATCTAAGAATTGCCAAATGTGACCAACTGATTATCAGGGAAGCACATGAAAATATAAATATACCTCATCAAATCCTGATGAACTGTGTGTTGCTTGTCATCTTTGCTATGATATATTGCATTGTTATGGGTAAAAAGTTCTGCTTCTATTTATTCTTCTTTCGGTTATAAGGTGTATATATGTGAAAACGCTTTGCTTTGGTCATTTCTCTTTATAGATTGATACTTTCTTTGTAAATCTGCTTGTTCATTCTCTTATGATTATTACTTTGTAGCAGATTAAAGGTGACACCAGGAAGCTGGTCTATCACGCGTTAATCAGATTGCTTCAGGACAATGATATAGCTGTTAAAGTATTATTCTTTCTGAAGAACCTGCCAGTTCAATTATTATACTTCTCATTTTATACGCTCAAATATCTAAATAATCAATTGTGTTATATGCATTACTGTTAAATTTTTATTCTGTTCGTAGGTTTTACTATCTAACGAACTATTATTGCTCCATTTATTTTCAGCTCGCAGCCTGTCGTTCTTTATGCTATCTGGTTCAGGACACAAACTTTTCTGAACATGATTTTTCTGAGCATCTACCAACTTGCTGGAGTTCTTGTTTTAAGTTGATGGAAGAAGTTGAAGAATTTGACTCAAAGGTTTATCTTGCAGTTTCTAGGCCTTTTTCATAGAGAGTTTACCAGTTAGAACATTTGCAAAAGGGTTCAATTATTGCATTGCTTTAATTCTTCTATTTTGCCCTTGCAGTTCCGAGGGTTTAAAATTGCCTTTTAGCCTTTTCTTTTTCCAAGAAAGTGTTTGCACTCAATCTTTCTACCAACTTTTACAGTGATAAATGCATGTTTATTTTGTTTAATGTTGGTTGATCATGCTTTACTCCTGAGTATGCCCAGAATTTTTTGTTTTCCTAATGTTAATTTGACTCTGGTCCAAGGGAAGCTATTATTTGATCCGGGGAAGTATAAGAGATTATTTTGAAAATTGAATTATTTCACTGTTATCAGATCTTCTTTGTTGCAAGTGTGATTAGTCAATTCTTTGGGGTTCTATGACATGACCATTAGGGAGCAACTCTAAGGATTCTAGAAAAGGGTCCGCTAGACCTAACTTTGGTCATCTACATATTCTGGTCTATACAAATGCAGATGGGCTTTTCCATAGATAGGAAATCCACATTGGGATGATGGAGTTTCATAATACTTCAACTTTAGTGAGAGTGTTTTGGACCTAATGGTAAAGATACAAATGTTGTGAATATAAATGTCAATAATGGTTGTATTTATTATGGTAGAGGACACTGGTAAGGAACCTAACAATTTCCTCATTGAATAACTTAATTTCTTTGCTTTTGGTAAATTAACTAGATTATAATCTGCTTGTAACCCAATGTATATGAATCCCTTCAGTCTTAGGATGGACAGGGAATTCCTCTTCGAACACCATTTTTATTGGCATTCAGAGCCTCATGCATTATATGTAAGAGTATCTTTAGGCTTTGAACTTAATTAGTCTTTTTTTTTTTTGTCATGCAACTCTGTCTTTTACAATTATGCAGATCCATGTATATTTTGTTCTCTCTCTCTGTTATGAGATTCTTTACACCATCTTGCGGACATCTCTTAGGTACAAGTGTTGAATTTGATCTCTGTACTAATTGATCATGTTGGAGATAAGGTTTTGCCATATGCAAGTCAATTGTCCGATTTTTTCTGCAAGGTATAATATTATCCTCGTTATCCTATCAATCATTTACATTATTTCCTCCATAAAGTTTTCTGTTCCCCCCATGATGAGAGGGAAAATGAGATTAAACCAAATCATGAATCTTTGGTTGTTTGGGTTCGCTATGTCAAACATTTGCTTAATATTTTCTTTTAATCCTGTCAAACTACTGGAAGTCAGTCTCTTGGTGATTGGTGAGCTAACTTAGTAAATATAAATGTGGTAGTTTAGGGTTTAGGATTTTGTCTAGGCTATTGATTAAGAATGCAGGAACTCTTATACAGTTTAGCTTGTCTGGTATATTCCATGGTGTTTCAAATGTCTTGATTTAGCCCTCAAATTTAATAAATTTCCCTTCATCTCAACTATTGAAAATTATTTCACATTTCAGTCACAGAATTATGAGAATCTGCATCTTCAGTGAACTTTCATGTTAAACTATGACATTTTAACCTTCAACAGTCAAACTGAGACAAGCTAAACTTGAATGTCATGCTAATCCAAAGATTTCTATTACTAATTGTTAATTAGCTCAAATACATTTTAATCTATGTAGTGAAATAAGCTGTGGCTAAGTCTCTTTTTATTCCTTCAAGTTGAATGATTCTAGTTAAGGTAATATCAACAGATATGGGAGGAATCAACTAGCGAAAGTCTACTACAGATTCAGCTGCTAGTAGCATTGCGAAACTTTGTCAGCTCTCTTGGTTATCAATCATCGATTTGTTCGAACTTGCTTCTACCTATTCTGAAGAGTGGTATCAATATTGATAATCCTGATTCTCTCAATCTTCTAGAGGATAGTATTCTGGTAAGTTAATCCTCTTTGTTTCTGGAGCTTTGATAAAGGTGGCAGTATGGTACTTCCTGTCATCATGGTTTGAATATATAGATTGTTTATTTTTGTTCTATTGGACATTGTAGCTCTGGGAAGCAACCCTTTCCAATGCTCCGTCCATGGTGCCTCAGTTGTTCGATTTCTTCCCATCTCTGGTGGTTATACTTGAAAGAAGCTTTGACTATTTGCAGGTAACTTCACCAATCAGTTAACAATGCAAATGCTAATGGGAATACTGATTTTCTTAGTTATGAATTTCCAGATTCACTTAGCTCGATGCCTTTTGATATTTTTTCAATTATGTGAAAATCCATAGATACTACCCACCCAGGATCTTGCATCATGTGGTTCTGTAAATCTTCATTTTTTGTCCAGATTGTTTATTCATTGTATTTATTGTTTTCTTCGAAGAACTTTCTTTTAGTTTATTATATTACAGTGCAAGCTTGAATAACAGGGCACAGACCCACAGAGTAGGTGAATATGCAGATATATGATGAATCTTAACTGGAATTTCTATGTGCAGACAAATGCAATATTTGTCTTAAGGGCTGGTCATGTTATGAACTACTGATCCTTGAATCTTTATTTAAGCTTTTAAGGATATGTGTTACATTGTTATTGTCTTCCATTGACTAGATTAATGTCGGGGCCTTTCACATCCTTCTCCCATTTTCACCTGGAGTGAGATCAACATTTGATGGTTGTGTTTGATATGATCAACCTTATTTTATATCATTCAATTTCAGGTGGCTGCAAGTATTATTGAGGACTACATAATATTTGGTGGCATAGAGTTTCTAAATAGGCATGTTTCAAGCCTAGGTAAAATATTTGACGGCATTGTTGGAAATGTCAATGAGAAAGGGATGCTTTCAACTCTTCCAGCCATTGATCTCCTGGTTCAGGTATTCTTGCATTAAGTCTGTATAATTTCATTTTTATGCTGATCCTCCATTGAACTTATGAGTTTTTAGACTGTTCTAGCAATGAATTGGATTATGACTGTGCCACAATCTAAACTTTCTGATACATAAACTGCTTTATTTATTTTGGTTTTCTTATTAATTTATCCATCTGCTCAATATCTTTTTGCTTCATCTTCTTTTCCCCTTTGTTTCTGTTGATATACTGTTTGAATTAATTCTTGTAGTCTGATGCTTAGGTAGAATATTTATGGCTTCAGAAGTCATTTTAAGAAGTTGAATGACTGTCTCTGTAGGTGTTTTTTGTAATTTTTTATCTGGTGTTTCAGATTTTTCTGCATGCTATTCTAGCTTAATCCTGAACTTGCTTCTCATATAGAGATTGTAACTCTGCATGTAATATAATCTGTGCTTTATTATAAGCATACTGTATTTTTTAGAACCTAGCTAATCCATTCCCTATTTCACATTGACTAAATATGCTCAAATAATGTTGGAGTTCTTAATCACTTCATTTGGTCTATAGTGCTTTCCCATTGAGGCTCCTCCATTGATTGCTGGAGTTCTTCAGGTACTTCAGACATTGAATTGTTGAATCATGCTTTTTGTTACACTTTTCCATTTTTAGATGTTTATAATATTCAATGCTGTTTTCTAGAAACTCATCCTTATATGTTTGAGCCAACAAGACGGTGATCATCCTTCCAGAACTACAGTTGTTACTTCTTCTGCAGCCATTCTTGCAAGGGTCTTGGTGATGAATACGAACTATTTTGCCCAATTAGTATCTGAACCGGCACTTGCTATGGCTCTTCAACAATCAGGATTTTCAGTTAACCAGAACATACTTCTTGCTTTAGCTGATATATGGGCTGATAAGGTTTGTAACTGAAACTAACTTTTACCTTTCAAATTTATTGATTATTGATTTTCCTTTCAGCTAAAATTTTATATGTTTGATTGCATTGGTACATGCTGTTATCATTCAAGTTTGCACGTGTCCTTAGTTCTCCTTGATGGTCTATTATTATCAAAGTACTTTGTATTTGTCCTTGTGCACTTGGAACATCTGTTATATCACTTCTGAATTTAGTGGTTGACAAGTGATTATAAAACTGACAACAGTAGCAAAACTTCTCTATTGTGGATGACTTTTTCACTCTCTTGCGTACCAAGTGATGATTATTGATCATTTTATGCTCAATGTTTTATATGTGCATGGATAACTTCAGAGCACTAAGAAAAGATTATGTTTCTAACTCTCCTAGAAACTACTATTAATGGAGAAAAGATATATCACTTTTTTATGAAAGCAACAGACTATGATGTAGTGGTTCAACCAATGAACCATGAACACGTTGTAAACACATTCGTGAGGTGACTGAGGAAGCAGAGGTCTTACTCTACTTGATCTGATTCCTGAACTTTGGAAATAAAACATTCATAAATGAACATAGATGCATCCATGCATGTGTCCTTCTAGTTTGGTCCAATATCCGGAGTCTTGAAAATGAACTATTCTTTGATTTTGTGAAACCTTCCATCCTTCATTCAGACTTTTCACTGTTGTCTATCATAGACTTTGAATTTTGCATTGACCTGCAATTGCAGTTATTGCACTATTCATGTACATATTTATTTGCTACATTACAGTGTATAAATGCTGATTCAATGCATGCATGCTTCCCTTTATAACAGATAGACAGTGCAACTGTAATACAAAGAAAGATATATGCTTTAGCTCTTTGTATCATGTTGACTTTGAGAATGCCACAAGTCATTGATATACTCGACGATATTCTAAGGTACTCGCATACCGATTTGACTAGCTGTTGTGGTTTCTGTTCCTCCACATGACTACTAATATTCACCCTTGACCTTTTAGTGCTTGTACTAGTGTTATCCTTGGAGGTAGTGATGAGACAACTACAAGTGAAGATGACTCGGGGTACTGCATCTTTGATTATTGATTTATACAGCTTTCCTTTGTTTCTTCTTTTTACTGACTTCTTTCCTGGCAGAGGCGACACCACAAGCTCTCTTGTACTAAACAGTGACGGCATTGGATATGCTGGTATTTCAAGCAAAGACCTCAGGTTACGTCAAGTAAGATCTTGATTTTTTTTTTTTTCAGTTTGAACTGATCTATTGTCGATTCTCCTATATTAACTTTAGCAACAAGAAACTTGTACGTAGCAGCATGTTGATTATATTTTATTTTGTTCTGTGTTCAGATTAAAGATTCAGATCCAATCAGACAATTTTCCTTGGAGAATATGCTTAATGAAAATTTAAAAGCATGTGCAGCTTTTCATGGAGATGCATCTTTCAATGCCGCTATCAGCCGCATTCATCCTTCAGCATTTGCTCAGTTACAACAGGCATTAAAGATGTAGTCAATATTTTCACGTGTACTCTTCTTTGCGTATAATTCCAGTGGATATTATGTCAGTGTGAGTCATGATTTTTGCAGATTCTCAAGTTTTATCTGTTCGATAACAGATCAAACCAATTATTCATCTTCGAGTTGTTGATTTCAGGTGTTCTGTTGTAGGTGTAACTTTGACTTTTCACCACATTTGAGTTGTGTGCATCCACCGTAGCTCTGTTGTTTGGCAAGGGAAATGCCCATGGAAAGCAGGTAGTTTTAGATGCCCCGCTACATGGTGATGTTCATAAATTGTATTGTATTTCTTTTTTCTTATTTTTGGATTTTAGAACTTGAGATATCTGAATGGTTGATCAATATTGTAAAGGTGTTTATTTCTCTGAGCGTTGAATTAATTTATTTTCTTGCACCTGGGCAAAATAGCCTTGTGTGCGAGATAATTTTGTGCTGATTTTTCAATGATATTTTGAGTTTATCATTATTGAAATTAAAATATTTACCTACAAATGCTACTTTCCTGAATTCAAGTTATCAGATGCTGAGGATATATCCAATGCCCAATGAGTATCCTTTCTGCTATATTCTGAATGCCTAACTGCATGCACCTGTTGCAACAGGTACTAACTATCGTCTTATGAGGGGCCTTTTCCTTTTCCTTTTCAATAATGAAATACAAAAAAAATATACACATTTTATTTCACTTATCTGAAATATTATTTGGTTACATTAATACGTTAATGTTTAATTATCGTGAACTAGCGATAAGGATCGTGATTAAGCATGTTTAATACCAGTATTCTTCGTGCAAGTTTCAAGAGGTATGATACTGTATTCACATGACAACTGTGCTTTTTTTCATGAGAGAATTTGTTCCTGTATGTTACCTTCATTGGCCTTGTAAGAGAGAGATTGTGATAATCTACTTTCTTTACCTTTTATATATCATTTGTCTACGGATGCTTGGTTGATTCAGGAAAAAGAAAAAAAAAACATTGTGATATTACTACAAAAGATGTTTTTTTTTGTCGTCTCAGTTCATGTTTCGTAGATGTGGTTTGCTTTGCAGAGTTTTCATTCTTAGCATGCTCTGTGAACGTGGAACTGATGGACCATTTATCAATGGGAGTGAGCTTACGCAAGGACAATTAAACAATATCCATCCATCTGCTTTATCATTTTATCTTTCTACAATTGAACAAGTCCTTAGCGACAAAAACCAAAAAAAAAAAAAAAATCCTAAAAAGAAAACCTTACTAAAGCCTTGACTTTTCTAAAATTTTGCAACTATAATAACATTTAAATTCTAGGACAAAGTACAACCCTACAAGCCCTTCAAAAAACCTTGTGCCAAGAAAGATTCTTTAAGTGTTCCTGAATAATATATTTCTTCTTACAAATTCTGCATCAGTCAACAAGTTACACTCACACAAGAGGGTATAAATGGACTACACTAACTAACCTATTCTACCTCCTGAAGCATTTCATGGTGAACCATTTCACCTTTTATTCTCTAACTTTAACTTTTTCAATTTTTTGCTATTCTCTGGTAGGCATGACGCATCAGTTGCACCTTGAAAAAAAAAAAAACACAGCCAAATTAATAGAACATAGACTAAACTTCTATCTTTATTCTCGTCATCAAATCATTTGTTGTTTTATCAGGAACAACACAAGAGTTCTTACAACTGGCTGGTAGTTGAAGACTGGAAGAGATGTGACTGAGTTTTAATGCTAGTAACTCATTAAGACATTAACCACAGACTTATGTCCACACTAGGATTATACAAACTGATACTGAGGTCACTGGAAGTCTTTGTGCTTGTTTAATGATTTGATCATAATTAGCAGAACATCGATAACTGCTCGGGCGGCTCAACGTCATTCACTCATTCGAATAAGACTAAATAGCTGGCTGAAATTCAGCAAGAACTCAGCAATGTGACTGATCAAATGTCAGACCGAATATTCCAGGCTTTTATGCAAGCTCAGATTTGCTGCCCTACTCAAAATTTCAACCAGTTGATCCTTTTGCATAGTCAAATGCATTGGTCTTTAGGGTCTTCTTGATTCAAAGCCTACTAAAAGACACAGCTTGTATATAAAGTTCGCAGTCGATTATAATCCGACAGAAATGAAACAGTTTCAATAAGAACTGGAATGCAACTTCATTTAGAAGCATCAGATGGAAAGAAAAGTACTGGGCCAGCAAAACAAGTTTCGAATTCTAACCATAATTGATCAATGACCTGGGGGAACTAGAAGAGTAAAGAATCATGTTCAACAAATAGCTTCTGACCTGAGTGATTGAGTCATAGATTTCAATTATTGACGAACGGAGTCCTCCTTTATTGATGCTCGATGAGAAAATTAAAGCTTTGCTGGTTGTAAGTAACTTTTCTCATAGAATCCAGTTACTTGATCAGCAACAGCCCACATTATAGCCTGCCCAGGAGGAATCCTCATGAGCCTAGGAAGCAAACCTTTCCAAAGAGCAAGCAATCCTTCCTCGGCAAATATCGTTCTAATAGCATGGACCATGCCTTTGTATTTTACTTCACCCCCAGATCTGCTTTGGGCCATCAACCGCGTCTTGACGACATCGAAGGGACCTGTGCAGATAGGTCCAGCAGTCCCCGCGAGAAACCCTGAAATCATGGATTGCCATGGTTGGAGGATCTTTCCGTCTCCTTCGTGTTTCTTCCAGAGGAGGACATCAAATGCATTTTTGGCTGTGAACATAGCAGCTTGGTTTGTTCCGTTGCGCATAACTGTCGGTGCAGCTCCTGCCCAAAGACCCAAAATGCCTTCTTCGTGAACAATCATCCTTGCACAATGGACAGGACCCTTGTACTTCAGAAGCTCTGGTCTCAAGCCCTTCTGCTGTTGCAGCCTTATCTTCACCACCTAGATACATGAGAAAGTATGTAAGAACCTTAAGATTACGAAACTATAAAACAGCAACCTGTAGAACGGGCATCGATAAAGAAGAACTAGGAGAAATATAATTTAGAAAATTTACTGTGAGTGCTGCCAAAGAAACTTGCATCGTATCACAATGTTTCCTAAATTCTGATTGAATCAAAGATTACAATGAATTCTTTAGTATGTAATTTATGGAGTATTTCACTGAGTTGAAGCTTAAAATAACATGTTCACTCAATACATGAAGAGAATATAATCGTTTTTAAAAGTTCCTAGTGACTTAAAGCAATACTATTTTTCAGAATATCTAACAGAAGTGATGAGTTTCGCCATTTCGGCAAGCTGGAGACTCTTGGATAAGTACAGCGGGCATTTGAATGATTGTGAGATAAAAGTGTGCATCGATCGAGTTTGTCATGATTTGTCTTCAAGCACATACATGCTGTGCAGATGAAAAGAAAACATTTGACATCTTAATGGGACAACAAAGACAAGAACATAGATGATCTTCAATTGTTCAAGGCAATCTACAACAGTATCAAGACGCCATTTTTCACATTTCAATCTCAAAATCAACTGAGGTTAAAAAGTTGACGGTAAGTGTATTTTGTATGCAGAATCAAAATTAACTCGTGAATCATGTAGTAGTAGTAAATGTGAATGGTGTTATAGATAACAGTGATTTTGAGAAAGGCAACAAGGACTTGAATGTTATAGATAACAAATGTGAATCAAGCAAAAGTAAATTCATATGAAAATTCAAAGATCATTTAAATTCGTAAAATACGCTACTAAAATCCAAATAGCATTTGCAATTATGCTGATAAAATCGACAGTTATCGTACAGAATTGGATATCAGAAGAAGGAATTTGTAAGAATCCTAAAACCATGGGAGGTGAAAATGCGGAAGATAATCTCTATTCTTAATGTGAGATCAAGTTATCATAATCACAGGCTTGTAACCAGAAGTTGCAGGATACTGTTGTTAGCAAAAAGTTAGATTTCCGAACTTTAGTTCAGAACAAGGTAAAAATTCCTTATAGAGAGTCATTGTCGAATCGAGAATCAAAATCCGAGTTAACAACAGAACGGAAAATGATGGCGGTCTAGGACCGATCAAATAGCAGCGACAAGTGCAAAAATTGGGATCTAGGCAATGGAACTAGCAGCGGGACGACTCACCTCGAAGGGGGTAACTATGAGGAGGGCTTCGATGACGCCGGCTCCGAATCCAGCGGCGATCCTTCCGCGGTTGGAGAGGTCGCCGGTGGCGGCGTCCTTGAAGGCGGACTGGAGGAGGGCATTGGAGCCCATGCGGAGCGCGTACTTGAGCGTGAGGTGCGTGGCGAAGGGGGTGAGTCCCTTCCATAGCGCGCGTACGCCCTCCGTTCGCACCGCGGTGGCGCCGCAGTCAACGATGCCGCGGTAGGCTCCGGTACGATCGAGCTGGAGCCGGGTCTTGATCACGTCGATGGGCTGGAGGCAGCTGGCCTCGACGATCCCACCGAAGGATCCGGCCAACGCCCTCACATGCGGCGGCGTCGACGGCGTGGACTTCTTCGAACTCCCGTCCTTCTCCGAAGGCGGTGCAGCGGCGCCTTCTCCGACGGCCATGGAGAACCGGGTGTTGAGCGACGGAGGCGGACGCCCAATGGGCCTTTAGTGAGCCGATATAAAGCGTTCGTGTTGGGATATGGGCCATGGATCGCCACCTGATACCCGTCCGATGGGGATCGGACGGTCAGCGTGGTAGGTGCAAGTGCGACGAAAACGAGCCGCCGTAGGTAATTAATTAAAGACCAATTAAGAATTGTTGGCCCAATTTTTTTTTTTTAATATAAATCAACTTATAACAAAAATTAGAGAAAAATTAAGGGTAATTTAACTATAAAAGTACCTTATTCTAGTATTTTATAGTATAGTGTTTAGATCACTCTAGAAAAATCTAATTCAACTATTTTTCTTCTTGCTAAAATTTGACAAATGGAGCGAAATCAAACCTAAGCATCCAAATTTTTTTTTCTTTTTTTTTTCCCGTCAAAATGAAAGAGGAGAACTAGAATAGAACGATTCAATTTTGAACGTCTTCTTAAAATGCAACAGCAACTGTTGATATTTTGACTCAACGTCTTTGACAATAGATCTTTAAAGTAACCTAAAACGCAAAATTGGAAAAAGAATGAAAAAAATGAAAAGAACTTTCGTAATCCATGACCAGGTACAGTGTTCTTATTGCCTTCCAAAGTTACTCAAAATTCAGTAGATTTATTGCCTCGCAACTTTCGGAGAAGAGAAGCAAGAATCTAAATACAAATCAGAAAATCTAGACAGCCGCGAGTACATAAAAATTCTACTTGCGGCGCAAAATCTAATGCCCGCTGCCAACTAACTCAGCAATCAGCTTCAAACAAAATGCTGCAGCTTCACTATCATCACGCTTATATCATCCAGCGAGCCTCGCGCGGCAGATAATTCCACAAGCTTTTTACATGCAGACAGCGTCGAAGCATTCTCCGCATCGGCACACAGTGGCCGAGCAAGATCCACCGCTTCCTGATTGCCAACCTGAAAAAGAAACAAGGAATTCGAGTCATTTACATGTTAAAAATTGGATTTTTTTTTTTTTTGCATATGATAGAAAACAGGTTTTCAATTCGTACCTTGTCCCACAGTCCATCAGATGCGAGGATTAAGAACTCGTATTCAGGTTCAATGTTGACGATTTTAGTCTCCGGCACCGGAATCACCCATTCTTTGAGATGTGCATCTCCGATCCCTCTGGATATCGCGAGGGAACCCTGCAATCTCCATGTTCCTCGGCAGTAATCGACATAGCCACCCTGACATAATTAAGATTCGGACCGCGCATTGTAAGCAGCAGCATCGTAGAAAATGTAATCGTTAGAATCAATAGTGTTGCAGAACACTCACCAGGTTCTCAATTCTCTCTCTTTCATCTTCGCGAGACGGTTTATGATCGGAGGTAAGGGCTTCTGCTTTACCAGCTCGGCTTAGGACAGCGCGGCAATCGCCGGCATTGGAGACGACAAGGTCGCCGTCTCTAACTAAGGCAGTGACGCAGCAAACTCCTCCATTGACTTCCTTCTTTAAGAATTCGGCATCGGTTTTCAAGTATCCAGTTCTGATGATTTCTTCGATGCTGCAGGCGTCTGCTCCTGTGGATATCGACATTTCCTCTGCTATGAACTCGCCCATGTTCTCCGAAGCGAACTCAGAAGCTTTCTTGCCTCCATGTCCGTCAAAAATGCCAAAGAAAGCCTGCAATCGCAAAAGGGGACAATTTTTAATCAATTAAGTAAATTCCGCTAGAATTGTGAAACTCCGAAAAAGAAAAATCCCATCTTTAAGAATTTCCGAAAGAAACTTCGGAAACACTCTTTGGGCAAAGATAGGCTCCATCTTTGATTCGGATTGGCAAACGAAACGAAACGAAACGGAATGTCGGAAGCCAGGATGGAATTCAATTAAACCGCAAACCTAAAATTTTGAAAAAATTTCTCTCTCAAAATATGCTTTCTCTTCGCACAAGAAAAGTTACGAGAAGAGGAACAGGATAAATAAATCCCTAGAAGTGCACCAACCAGTTTGGGATTTCCATTGAGGTCCAACGACACATTGTGCCGATCTTCCATCTCTAACCGCTTCTTCCCCCTCTTGCAAAACACCGAATACCTAGCACTCTCCGCCTGTACCTCCCTCCGGCCATCCACCTCCTCTATCTCGAAAGGAGGCGCTTCGGTCAAAGGAATGTCAATCCGCGCAGGTCGCTTCCTCTTCAGGACGGAACGGGAACCGCTCGATCCCAACGGTGGCGGAGGCGGCGACGGAGGCAGATCGAAAGCCACCCCGGATGGAGATGACCCGCCTCCGAACCCACCGCTGACAGCCCGCAGCGAAATGGCGGTTCTCTGGAACCGGGACCGGAAAGGGGAAGATGCTGAGCAGGAACAGGGAGATGCGGAGGGCGACGAGCTCGGATTCAAGGATAGAGTTTCCGGCGATCCCTTACACGAGATCGAGATCCGAGACGGGGAGAAAACCGGCGAACTTGCGATCGCTACCGAGCAAGACATCGATTTCTCTGGCGAGTTGCGAATATTATTATTCTTTTCTTTTTCTTCTCCGGGAGGACTATTTCCTTCCCCTATTTATAGCCGTCGTGAGTCGGTGAAATGTTCCTCGAGAACAACTACCTAAATGTGAGAAACCCATTGATTTTTATTTTCACGGCCAAGATTAATTTACTGAAGTCGAACGAATTCGGAATCGACGAACGTCCAGGATAACGTAAAGTGAGTTCGAAGGTACAGTATACCGGTCACCCAGCTATTGAGTCAAAGCAACGTAGTTGGCGTGTTGGCGGAGTGAGAAAAGTCCGGCCTTAAGACGCGGTCCACCGCGTTAAGCAACGGTTAGAATTCACACGCACTTCTGGTACAACTACTCGAACCATACTCTCTTCTCTATTCGAGAAACGAAAGGGACACGTGTTGCCTCTGGGCACACCTTACACTCGGGTAATTCGTTTGGGGACTCGAATTGTTTTCGTCAGAGAGTCTCCTTTCTCAAACAGGCAACACCGTGCGGGTACGCAACGGGAGAGGTGCTATCGGTTGCCTGTCCGTGGATGGTTGGACGAAGTGCGCGTAGCGTGTTGGGATCGGGGGAGGTGATGCAGCTGAGTCGCGTGAGAAGGATTCAATGGTCCGAGCAGGTGCAGAGACGCACGTGACGACAGTGGGAGGAGCCATGCGCGGCGAACGTTACCACGAAATGAAGACCGGGCTCGTAGGGGACGACGAAGAAGAAGATAACGCGAGGCAAGTAAATTAATAAAAATGACCGTTGGAAAAGGAGGAAGCGGGGCGGCCGACCGTTGAGCAACACCTATTACATATATATTAACGAATTAAACAAGGTTTATTTATTTAATCGAATAAATTAACCTTCTACATTAAAAAAAATAATATATAAACTGATTAACCCATTTCAGTACCCATTCGTTGGTCAACTCTGAAATTTCTCGAACTGTCTGTGGATAACGTTGAACTGACTTAATGTCTAAGCGAACAAAGGAGGAGTTGAGTTGGTCAATGACGTGGTTTACTAGGGTGGACCGGCTCGCACGGGCATCTGACTTCTCGATCGATTTGATTAGCAAAACTAGATTAGTGTTTGAAACTAGAATTTAACTTAATCTACTTCGATTTGTGCACTGGAAAAGAGCAGTTAAAATGGAATTTGTGGTTTGGTCGCGTTAGATTAGTAAACAAGTCAACAGCCCAAACAACAAATTGTACATGTTGGAAATGAGTTTCCCTTTCTTTGACGTTGACCTTGAACGTTGACCAGGAAGAATAAGTGGAGAAATCCGTGAGGTAAGACTTTTTCTTTTTTTCCTTTCCTTTCGAGCGCAAATCCTTCCCTCGAAGGAAACACTTTTTTTTTTTGTTTAACAATTCTTTATAGATTGAATTCACATAATCCTCCCTTAATTAATCACATAAAAATGATGGTAATTTAAACAATTATATATCCAAAGCAATTGAAAACATAATTCAATGTGGGTAAATAAAAGTTCAGTAATGAACTAGAAGAAGAGAGCAGTGTAGAAGAGTTGGTTCCAAGTATCGGGTAGGCCGGGAAGGCACCAATGGCTGCAGTCGGCCGATCGATCGGGATTCGCCCGTTGTTCGGGGCTTAAATCGCCGCTATAGATCGAAGGGTGACAATCCTTGCGAAGCTGCGATAAGGTGGTGATGTCGAGCAAGTAGGTTGGGCTTCTCATCGCTTTGATCACGCCCTTTAGGATCGACATTTGGTCTGGGTATGGACCCGGATAGATCGACCCACCGATCGGAGTTGTTTCGCCGAAGCAATTCTTGGTCATACTACTGTTCCATTCCATTGGGCTGAACACAGATCAGACAATATCAATAAAAACATTGTTTACAATAATTTGACAGAAATAAATTTAGATTTCAGAGAAACTAAATAAATGATTTAAAATATTTATAAAACAAAACTATCACATAATTTTTTTTTTATAGTTCCATTACCAATAATAGTTTTCTTTTTCAAAGTACTCAACTACGCCCTTAAATTTCCTAAAAATCCAAATCACTAATCCTTCTTTTCAAATTATCAAATATTGTGCTGTTTTGCCAAAACAACCCTTTACCTTTTGTATTCCTCACCCTCTATTTTTTTTTAACTAGCATAAAATATTAAAATCTCTGACCTAATTAATTTTGAGGATGATTGATCCGTCTGACCTTACCTTATGGATTTAGGCATTAAGTTAATCCTCAGACGAGATATGTTCTACCAATCGATAAATCAAGAAAGTATTCGTAATTCAACAGCTAAGTTCGATGATGCGGTCGTGTCGTCCTTAGCTCCGAATCCAAAGATATACTCCACCTAAAAAGGCAAACTCCATATCTGCACTTGGCTTAAAATCAACTGTTCAAATTTTTCGAAATTCAGAATCGAACTTGTCCGAACAAAAGATCGAACCACACTAAACATATAAGATGTCATCATGCTTTATTGCTGCACTATATTTCTAGGGACTTGTCACCCTCTATTTGTTTGACCAACTATCACTCAAATGGATTTGGGTGATCAACTCAGTCATGAAATCACGGATACTTAATTTTATAATTATTCACAAAAAGGTTGGAATCGTCAACCTAACAGTCTCATTGGTTTGTCCCACGATCATTTTAAGAGAGATAAATCACAGGGGACATTTGGCCTTAACGCGATTGACCAAGACAGAGGAGAGTCATCTGATATCAGAGAGGAATTTTAAATCCTCATCTAGAATTGACTCGTGCTCATCTTAATTTTACAATTATGCACTTATAAAGAGTTGGTTATCAAAATCACAATCGAGCTAGTCTTGTGATCGAGATTTCATGGTTACCTGTCCCCACATAGATAGCACATTGGTAAGATCGTATGACAGCTTACGGATGAAACACGGATCGAATCTTAGAGAGATTTAAAATCCTCCCTCAGACTCAGAACGATCCTTCACGGCCTTACTAATCGCGTCAAGGTCCAAAAGATCTTCATAATTTATCTCCCTTACAATGATCATGGGACGAACCGATAGGGATCGTTAGGTTGACGATTTCAACCTTTTGCGGAGATTTCATAGTTACCTCTTCGCAATTATTTGACCATAAAATTCTTGACTAGATTAACTATGAAATTATGATTGCATGATTGAGTGATTACTCGGTTATAATTATATGAATAAGTGCTTAATTTGATAATTTAAAATGGATGATTTAGATATTTAGAGAACTTAAATGAGTGGTTTAGTAAATTAATATACCCTTTAATTATTATAACAAAGCTAATTTGTTTGTTTGCCTTTTTTAACTAAAAAACAAAAACCATAATAATTTGCTTCTTCAATTATATTTTAATTAAAACCGAATAATAAAATATCAGACAGGCCAAAACAAGAGAAGCCCCGTGACTATCGCCAATCCCACCGCACCGCAGCGCGCAATCACCTTATCACCCCTCCCGCCACCGACCTCCACCGCCACCGCCGGCGCCTCCTCCTCTTCTTCCTCTCGGACACCTCTCAATTCTCTCTCCAATCGCTCTTCCGGTGCAGAACTCAATGACCAAAACGAAACAGGCGAAGAAACAGTGTGGAAAAAGAGTCTTACTTGTAATGAGTAGGCGAAATGGACTGGAAGAACACCTTCGTCCTGCTCCTATCCACGTTAATATCCACCCAATTCGCCCACGTACTCATCGCTTTCTGGAACGCCACCAATCGATCCATGTCCACGTAGTAGCCGCCTACGTCGCCCATGTAATCCCACCTGCAAATAAACAATCACAATCAATTCCTCCATTATTCGCCATTAACTTGAAGCAAAGCACACGGAGATCACCCTTGCATAGCTCCCCTGTGAGTCCACCAATGGCCGGAGTTAAAGCACAGCACGTCCGCCGTCGTCCACGCGTTCCCGTTGCCGGAGATATCGTTCAGCATCAGAATCCTCCTCCCCTCCACCACGCCCACGTCGACGAGGTAGGGCGCTCGGTAGAAGGAGATCGACACTCCGTAATCCTACCGCAAAAAAAAAGACGGCTTCTTTTTTCAGCAGGTCATGTTTGCTTCGACGTGGTGATCGAGGAATTTTACCAGGAACTTGTAGGCGGAGAGAGGATCTCCTCTGATGAACTGCGTCGGCGACAGCGGCGAAGCGGCGGCGAGCATGCAGATCAAGGACTGCCACTGGTTCCGCCCGAGCGAGTCGCCGACGAACATCACCGTCTTCCCCCTCATTCGCCTCAAGAAATCCACCCCGTCGAACCTAAACAAATTTATCACATTATTCGGTGATCACGATCCTACAACTGGAACCGAAGCAAACACGTCGATGAGCTAGAGATGGACCTCGGGAGCTCGCATCCTGCCGGCCTCCACCGGTAGTGGAGGTAGTCGGAATCCGGCCGGCCGTACAACTGGCAGTTGAACTGGGAATCGATCGCGGGGCAGTTGAGGGACTGGTACAGCGGGTACGTGTCGTCCCTCACCCAGCTCCCGGTGAAGATGTCGCACGCTACTAGGTCGGCGCCACCGCCGAAGCGGTGGTGGGTGGCGCCTCTGCGCCGGCGGAGGCCGATGACCACTCCGGAAGCTCCAGCTAAGGCTTGAACTAGAAGAAAACAGAGGAGGAGGATAGAGACAGACTCCATGAAGAAGGAAGGACAGAGAAACACAGAAGGAAGGCGACAAAGCTTCAGTTCCAGTCCCTGTACGATTCCTATCCTCATCCACACTCTTTATAAAAGGCAACAAGAATTAAAAAAATAAAACGAAAATAAACGAAAATATCAATGAATTTGTTCGTCGATGAGGAGGAAAAAAAAATACGATGGGCAACATTTTGACAGCATGAAAATTAAACGAAAATAATAAATGAACTTTTGAGAGAGCATAAAGATGAACAATAAGTGCAGTTTATCGAAGCTTTCATGAGTGGAAGGAAAGGAACAATGGAGAAAGTCGCATAGTGCTTTTCTTGTAAGCAGCCACTGAATCTCCCTTTCTGCCGGTGCTTTTCTCTCTGGCTTTTTTTTTTTTTTTTTTTGTTTTTTTCCCACTGAATTAGATTCTTTTTAAATCTATAGGGATTAGTGAAAAAAGCATAAAGTGATTGGAAATATGTTTTTTTTTGGGGGAAAAATAATATATTTCAGAAAACCAAAAAACCTTTTTTTATAAAAGAATAATTGTCCATATTTTTTTGACGACACCCTCCACGTGCAATCCACGTGGAACAAGTGTTGGAGGGAAGTGTTATTTAATTGAAATGAAATGAAATGAAATGAATGTAGGCAGTGACGAGAGTCCCCACGCTGTCATCACAAGGACAAGTTGCCAAGTAATTGGAGGGTGAATATCCAAAACAGACCCCAGACTATTAGAATTTCTAAATTCGGACTCTCTTTTCGAAAAATTTACTCCGAGCTCACTTTCTTGGAATAGAGGATGACCTATTTATATATATATATATATTTTTTTTTTTTATATTTTCTTTTTTTTCTTAAGAAATATTATTCTAAAAATTGGCATTATTTTAAAATTTGGCAAAAATTGAATTCCACAATAAATAATGAACAAGTAGATAAACCTTGCCATATAAATAATGAACGAGCAGACGTGTTTTTTAAAACTATAAATAAAAAGGCCTGACATATTTTTAAAAATCTTATTATGTTTCCCAATTTAAATTAAAGATTATTATAACTATTAAGGAATGTGTATTATGTGAATGTTAAAATCATAACTACCAAACTAAGATATACAATTTTTTTATAGTAAATTTAAATTGTTCAAAGTGATAGACTTCGATAATAATGAAAAATAAAAATATGCCAGATAACCACTTCAATCATTCCCCCGCGATCTTCGCTTATATGTCGATCCCGATATAAACAAAGAACGAGTCATAAAACGGAGCGCACGTTCTTTTGTAGCGTCACAAACTGACAATGCGTTTTTGACCCGTGAACAAACCGACAATTACATTATTTAAAAAGACAAAATAAAATAAAATATGCCATATACCGGCTCGTCATGCCTCGGGCCGTTCAACCGATACGAGCCTTTGACGACGCATAACTGCCAGCTGGTACAGTTTTTTTTTTAATAATTTTTCGCTATTACTATCTTTGTTTTTACCAGCTAATAACTGCCAGCTTTACTGTATTTTTTTTAAATTATTATAATATTCAAATCTTTGATTCTATTTTATGGATTTTTGAGACGACTTATCAATAAATTAAATTGAATAAAATTGAAATTCAAATGATCTTTAACGATCATCAAAAATTATATCAAAAGACGATTTAATATTAATCTCTCCATTTTTACCTGACAACTATCGTTCTTCCTTTGCTCCAGCTATTACTATCATTTTTCTGTGCGAAATCAAAGCTGTGACTATCATTATTTTCTACCATCGTCATATTTTAACGAATAAAAGAAGGATATCGCGGTCATTTTATATAAGAGTTTGCATGATTCGACCCGGTTTTGCAAACCGGGACGGAACTGCTGGACCAATGTTCACTGCGAGCAGCCCGAATTCGCACCTCGAACGTAATTGGTTTGGTTTTCGCTTTGAGGTCGGCGTATTTTGAGGCGGTAAGACTTTTGGTGAGAAACGTGAGTGGTAGTTAGCTTTTAACATTTATTTCATGCCGAATAAGCCCATAGCAAATCACATATTCTACGGTCAAACCATTTATCGCCCTCACCCTCTTAAATCTCAATCCGTTTCCGAAGGGGTGAAGCTCCTCCGTCGCCGCTGTCGCGGATTGTTTCTTCTCGTCTCGTCTCGTCTCGTCTCTATAAGGTTTGCGATGGATTCGTCTGGTTGTTTGTGTGGTTCGAAGTTGTTTGGTTGTATCCGATGCATGAATGACCGATGTTTTAGATATGTTTGTTTGATTTTGGGTTCTATGCCTTTGATTGTGGTCATTATCGGAAGGGGAAAAACATATCTGTGTGGTTTGTTCGTTGGTCAATTTATGCGTTTTGCGTATTTCGTCGAACAAATTGCGATTTTTCTTTTTCTTTTTATCGGCTTGGAAGATCGAAAATTGTTCTTCGACGTTCTTACTTCGTTTCTTGGCACGATCACAGTAAGTCATTTTTCTCTGTTCCAAATATATGAATGCTGTATTTTGGGTAATAGGAGTTCTCTCATTCGCCCTGAAGTTCTTGCGGGTTCATTTATGAGGTGATATCTTAAAACAGTGTCGTTGTTCAAAGCGTTCCACTTTGTCTGCTAAATTTAACTCGATATGATCGTTACCAAAGTAAAAGGATTTTTTGTTTGGTTGAGAGATCATTGCGGCGAGACCCAATTTTATGTTCTAGATATGGAAACTGAAGCAGTTGGAAGTGGGAACTCTCAATTCTGTCTTTTTGTTCCTTGTTCTATGCCGTCTTAGTAAGATTAGTGTAAGAAATTATAAGTTTGATACACAAGCAAATAGTTGTTCATTCTTTGATAGTTAATCATCAGGTAGATTTTAAGTATAAAGTTGGTTTGTCCAAAGTTGAGTACATACTGATGTTTTTCAATAAGAAATAGAGATTATAAGATTTCAACTACTAATATGTGTGAGTACACGTAGGAAAACACTGAAGATCCTACCTTAGTACCAGTTATACAATGCTTGTTCCTCAGATTCCTTGATCTTGTAAATGGCCAAGATCTTCGCAAAGGCTCCAATCATACAAACAACTTTGGAGAACCAACTTTAATCAAATCTTTGTTGATCCTAGAAGAAGCTAACAACATCTCCTTGCATGTACATTAATAGTAAGCTAGTAAATAGATGTTGTTGTTTGTGGGGCATCATAGCCTTTTCTTGTTTTGCTACCATTATCATCAATCTTTTGCGAAGAATCATAATCTCTATAGAACACAGTTATCTTATGATCTATCCCTATCATATTCTTTGATTTCTTTAGCTTTCATTGGCTTCTGCTATGTCACCAAAAACTCAGTTCCCCAAGAATTCATGATAATTTATTGGTAGTAAATTCTCCTTGTTGTTTACCCTGGTTGCTAATTAGATTTCAGCAATCCTGCTGTGCGAACACTACAGATGAGTATTCTCATGGGGATCTCGATAGCCACACTATTTTGTCACTTATCCTATTTGTTGATGTGTGCCGCATTATCCTCTTGGAAGCTCAATATATTATTATATATCATTCTAAAAGAAAAAGAGTTCCAGCTGAGAAACTTTTCTCCAGGCTATTAAAGTATTGGGCAAAAATACAGAAATAACTAATATATTGGTTCCCTATCCTGATATGTGCAATTAACATTTTTTTTCCAACGATTTGAAGGTACCAAGTAATTTGATGGGTAGCTTTGAGTCATACCATTTAATATATCTGTACCCCTCGCACCTGTCTATTATTGGAGAGCACTATAATGTTGGTGTTGAAGACAATTAAGATTTTGGATTTTTTTGAAGCCAATAATATTCGTCTTCTGTTGTTTCTCCAGTTCTTTTCATTCTCTATTGCTATTTAAATGGTTTTACTTGTTGTTATCTTCTTGGATCTCTTTATGGTATTAAAGTTATAATCATAGGCGAAGCTCTAAAATTACTTTAAATCAACTTGAAAGCACAATCATTCTGAACTTTTGGTTCATAGAGTCTGTATTTTTGAGCAATATATGCTCGTATGTGGAGGTCTATGCATTGCAATGCTAATTTTTGAATATGTATCAAGAAATCATAAAACTTTGAGATATAGGACACCAAGGATCTCTAGTTCTATATCCATGCTAATTCTGTTTCTCTTAATTGCCACTAGATTTACTCTATATGGTACAACATTTTTATATTGCTCCAGTATATTTTACTTACATTGACTTCTGATGTTTCAGCACCAAATATCCAACTAACTCGGACATGATGTTTTCTGAAAATTTACATTTTTTCTCTTCATGATTAAATTAAGATTGGAGTGAACTTTTGCTCAAATAGTTTTTTTTTATGGTATCTTACTGCTATTACGGAAGGGGAACCTTGGCGCAGTGATAAAATTGCTGCTATGTGATCTAGAGATCACGGATTTGAGTCTTGGAAATAATTTCTTACAAAATAGAATAAGATTGCGCACAATAGATTCATCCCTAGAACCCCGCATGACGGGAGCTTGCATCGGACTGCCCTTACTGCTATTACTGTGTGTGTTTCACTGGCTGCCACTTCTGCTCTAAACTCATGCTATGTAGAGAATAAATGACAATTTTTTTTTTCAGCATTCCGGATGGAGAAACAGCATTCTCATGGGCCTCATATTATCGAAGTCGACATGGATGTACCTCCTGGGGTCTCTGGCCTCGGCGGAAACAAGATTTGTGAAGGCGTTTCTTGTCATTTAAACAGCTCAAAAGATGCCAATGAAAGAGCTGCAGCCATGAGGAAGCTTATAATCGCCGTCATCCTTTGCATCATATTTATGAGTGTAGAGGTGGCTGGAGGTCTTGTGTCAAACAGTCTTGCTATCTTAACTGACGCTGCCCATCTCCTTTCAGATGTTGCTGCTTTTGCTATCTCATTATTCTCTATATGGGCATCTGGCTGGGAGGCAACACCACAACAGTCATATGGGTTTTTTCGCATAGAGATCCTCGGGGCTCTGGTCTCCATTCAGCTGATTTGGCTTCTTACCGGCATACTGGTTTTTGAAGCTATTTCTAGAATTATATACGGCAGCAATGAGGTCGACGGCAAGTTGATGTTGGCTGTCGCAACATTTGGCTTGCTGGTCAACATTTTGATGGCCGTGATGCTCGGTCATGACCACGGAGGTGGCGGCCACAGCCATGCACACGGCGAACATCATCACGGGCACAAGGAGGCTGATCACGACCACTCTCATCACGGCGACCATCATGCGGAGCATGATCATGGCCATGGCATCACTATCACCTCTCACCATACCAGCAAGAAGAAGCTGAAGGAGGAGGAGGAGCAGGTTCCACTATTATCGAATTGTTCTGAGGAGAAATCTAGCACAAAGAAGAAGCAGCGCAACATCAATGTCCACAGTGCTTATCTACATGTTCTCGGAGATTCCATTCAAAGCATCGGAGTCATGATCGGAGGCGGCATCATTTGGTACAAACCCGATTGGCATATCATCGATCTGATATGCACTCTGATATTTTCTGTCGTGGTGCTGTTTACCACAATCAAGATGCTGAGGAACATACTGGAGGTTCTCATGGAGAGCACTCCACGAGAGATAGACGCAACCAAATTGGAGAAAGGGCTCTGCGAGTTGAATGGTGTCGTAGCCATCCATGAGCTCCACATATGGGCCATCACCGTCGGCAAGATTCTCCTGGCATGCCATGTTACCATCACTCGAGACTCGGATGCTGATGCTGTGCTCGATCAGGTTATAGGATTCATCAGGAGGGAGTATAACATCAGCCATGTGACCATCCAGATAGAGAGACAGACAGTAGGTTCCTCCAATGATTAGTTCCGTTCGGACTCATTCCATCTCGCTTCACCGGGTTTCCGATTATCCGATTATCGATTGTGCTTCATTACTTGAGGAATGGGGCTTGTTTGGCAACTGGAAAGATGGTTGTGTGCAACATTGTAGTGTTGAGGAAAGAGAGGCGTCTTGTGATTTCTGTACCTGATGCTCTTGGATTATGTAGGTTATGGTTTGCTGTTGTCGATGTTTCTTTGGTATCCCATCTCTCTTATAGATAGTTTAGAAAAGTCTCACTTACTTAGCATTTGTGTAATCATCAAATTTGCTCAAATTAAAGATTTTAAAAATAGAGAAATAAAAATAAAAATGATTTTTTTATCATCGTAATTATAATTAGTTAATCGATCATTTTGGTCCCCCCACCACTTGATCTAGAAGCAAACTAAGCAATGCGATTAATGATTTAATGCCTCGAATTTTAGACACGTCGTGTAATTGATCAATTCATGATGGATCAATCATATAATTGGAAAAGACAATTACAGCTCATTTTCAAAAAAATAAATTCAAAGATTCTTCTTGATTTTAACATCGTCAAAAAGTGTTTTTATTTTTATTTTCTTTATCCTAAACTTGAATTTTTTCTTTGCCCAAACCAATGCGAATTAGATTTGTTAAGTTAAAAAATAATTTTTCGCGAGTAAAATTGAATTATTAATACAATATAAATTTATAACTTAATTTTCATGGTGATCAGTATAATTTTCATTTTTTTTTCTTTTTCATATTACTGTGAAATCAATATTGAATCTTTTACTCCGTGAGAATACTATGAAGGCTATTTCCATTGAAGAAATATTAAATTATATAATATAATATAATTATATATTAGCAATCTCAGCGTGCAACACGTGTGGTCTGTGGTATGGTCCAACCAAACGAGTACGACAGTTGGAAAAAAATATTATCACGTTTATCTCACGTTTCATCGAGTACACTCCCATCCACCACGTTCTGCTCAAATAATTTAATGTCAATTCGATCTTCAACTGTATCTTTTGATGATTACTTTTAAAAAATAATCATTTATACTATTTTAGAATCTAAGAATTTATTCGGCCTATTGAACCATTATTTAAGAATGTGGTAATTATAAATTCGAATTAAATCGTAAAAAAATTATGATTATTTGTCTGATTTACTTATGATAATTGATGAAAATTATTTGAACTTCGATTTTATCCGACTCATTTATCGACGAGACGTCCCAAAATTTCGTGGAATAAAATTAATCACTCATAGAGATTAATCGAACAGGATACTATAATATCAATAAATAATAATAATAATAATAATTTAATGTCACAAAAAATTCGTTCGCAGAAAAAATTCATATAAATAACGCGACACTTCGTCACCGGGTTTCCAATCCATTTCTCCCACCATTGGTATTCTAATTTTCCGAAAATACGTATTCATAATTAAATCTCTCATAGGAAAATACATGGACGGGCTCACAGAATGGCCCGAACCGGTCGTCCCGGTTGAGTCCTTAGCTCACTTGCAAACCATCCCCGACCGCTACGTCAAGCCGCCGGAAAAGCGCGCCAACTGCATCGCCAGCCCCGGCGACGACGACGCCTCGGGCGCCATTCCCGTCGTCGACCTCGCTGCGCTGACCGAGGAGCGCGTCGACGCCGCCGTGGCGGAGGCGGTCGCGGCGGCGTGCAGAGGGTGGGGGTTCTTCCAGGCGGTGAACCACGGGGTGCCGCCGGAGCTGATGCGGCGGTTCGCGGCCGCGTGGAGCGGCTTCTTCCGCCTCCCGGTCGAGGACAAGCGGCGCTACGCCAACTCCCCGGCGACCTACGAGGGCTACGGCAGCCGGCTCGGTGTTGACCGAGAGGCGGCGCTGGATTGGAACGACTACTACTTCCTCCACCTCCTCCCTTGCCGGCTCAAGGACCACCGCAAGTGGCCGCAACTCCCACCGGAGTTAAGGTGAGAAAATTCACTTTGCACCTTGAGTTTCTGTAAATTTTAAAAATTTCCTCTCGAAAGCCTGTGTCGTTACTGACTGACCAGTGATTTTTCTTAGCGGACGGGAATATGCCGAGGATTAAAAAAAATGAAATATATTTTATAATTAAAAAAAAAATTCTGTTATTGTTCGTTCAATTGGCTGAAACAGCGAGGCGACGGAGGAGTACGGGGCGGAGGTGCGCCGGCTGTGCTGGAGGCTGATGAGGGCGCTGTCGGCCGGGCTCGGGCTGCAGGAGGACCGCCTCGCTGTGGCGTTCGGCGGAGAGGAAGAAGAGGGAGCATGCATGCGCATCAACTTCTACCCCAAGTGCCCGCAGCCGGAGCTAGCCCTCGGCCTCTCGCCGCACTCCGATCCCGGCGGCCTCACGGTGCTCCTCCCCTACCACCACGCCAAGGGACTTCAAGTCCGCCGCCCGGGAGACGGCGCCTGGGTCGCCGTCCACCCGCTCCCCGACGCCTTCGTCATCAACGTCGCCGACCAGATCCAAGTAATCAAAATCAACGACGAAATTAACTACGTGCGATGCATATGGTTAACGATGGATCGGCTTTGCGATGCAGATACTGAGCAATGCGCGATACAAGAGCGTGGAGCACAGGGTGGCGGTGAACGCCGAGGAGGAGCGCATGTCGGCGGCCTACTTCTACAACCCCAGGAGCGACGTGCCCATCGAGCCGCTGCCGGAGCTCACGGCGGCCACCGGCAGGGCAGCGCTCTACCAGCCCATGACCTTCGACGAATACCGGCTGTACATTCGGCGAAAGGGGCCACAAGGCAAGTCCCAACTAAGTGAACTCTACGACAATAACAATCAAATTTTATCTCATTAAATGAAGTCGATTATATGAATCTTTCTATGTTAGTGTATTCTATTTTCTATTATATTATTATCTATATTTAAATAAAATTTTATTATTGCAAATCAAAATTTCTTTAATATTCTTTTCTTATTAAAATACATATTCATACCATAAATTCATATTAATTAATCAGGGACTTATTATTTCCTTCTCATCGTGTCAACCCAAATGATAGAGCTTTTTTGTGTAATTGTGTGAATCTTTCCTTCCTTTCTCAGTTCTAATGTATCTTTCATCCAACTAAACAACAAAGCAACGGCGATTGAAAGCTGAAACCCTAAAAAACTAAAAAAAAAAAAAAATAGTATTTAAGAGATGCTCTTAGGAAAATAAACAGAGAGCCTAAAAGCCTAATTAAACCACACAAATATTGACCCATGAATGATTAACGCAAATTATAAAAACGGTGGCATGAAACATGACCCCGACAGCATATAAACACACTGGACGGAACAGCCAACAAGGTTTGGCAGAGTATATCTTTGCTAGATCTTACCAAATGAAATTATTTGAAGTTTTTTACCTTTTACAGTTAAAAAAAAAATATCAATTATATATGCCCCATTGCTTTATGTATGTGGAGGATAAATCGGATCTCACGATAACGTAAAATATAAATATCGAGCAATCGATCGCTTAAAATCGACTCCTTACCTTTTACGATTTAAGGATCCATCAGTCACTGAAAAAGAGAATGGATACAAAATAATAATGATAGTAAAAAACAAATTCCTAGTGCCAATCGAAAGTCAGGAAATTAAAAACGAACAAGAAAATAGGCGACAGCATTGTAAGTGACAGTGACTTGTGCATACCAAGGACAAGCATTCCTGGTAGACTAAGCAGATCTATTATTGATAATAAATGGTAGAGAACCTTGGATGAACCCATGAGGAATCACGTGCCGAATATATTGCAATGCATTTGTTCAAACATGACCAGCTCTAATGGACCATAAAGACAAAGACAAGTAGACAAATTATCCACACTTACTGGAGACAGTTTCAGCATTCGAACCCTGCAAAATAGAAAATTATTGCAGATAACTTGTTTAGTAATGTCCCAGACAACTTGCTTCCTCTTGGGTTCGAACATGAATAAGAAAAAAGAAGAAAAAACAAGCACAACAACCAATCTTCTCGATCTACTAATGTTGTCAACTAGAAGCATGCCATCGACAATTTAATCAAGTTACAGAAGTGTTTTCAGCGATTAAACAAATGGGGACCAATTCTCCGTATAGTTGCTTAATCACTCTTTGAACACTAGGGTACTGTTTCACATAAAAGCACCTTCAATATGTCCTATAGCTGCTTGGTGAATGACAGGTAAGATAACAGTAAAGTGTGCCTCTAGTTCTTACTTCCTTTGCAATAGAGTAATACTGGCAAAAAAATTCTTACTGACTGCCTTTCTTTGAACTGCAACTGGGGCACTTGTATTGCTTTATGCTCTCGGCTTTTGTAGGAGTGATCTTTACAGATTTTCCATGGAAGCATCTTTCATAGACATCGCAGGCAATCCAAAATTCATCAGCACTATAGCTTCCGCCACAAAGGGTTTCACTGTGTTCATCGTCCTCATCTTCCCCGTAGCCCTCATCAACTGGCTTTGGATTGCTTTTTATCTACCCATCACTGGTCAGCTGTAAAGGAAAAAAAAAAAGAAGAGTAGTTGCCGGTCAACATACAAGAAAGTAATGTGAAATTAAGATTGAGTTTTTTAATTTATCATTGCCTTGTTTGAGAGTTCCAATCTATTTGCACTGTCCATGCCAGATTTTTCTTTTGATTGTCTTCTATTTGAAACAACTTCATCATGCTAAACAAGCGTTTCCTGTCAGTATGAAGGGGGAGAATAAAAGTTTTGAACAATGTGTTAGAAATCGGATGCTAGTCAAATAAAATGGAACTCTCTGTCAGTGAGGCAATCTTCTTTACATTCAAAAGCCATCTAATTCTAGTTTTAGCTTTTATTCTTTATTGAAACCAAGAATTTCTTTTGTAGCTCACCTATGGTAAAACTAAAGCGGACAGAGAATGAATATCATCTTCAGAAACCTAAAAAAAATAACTAAAGAACATTCCAACATGTAGGAACTGATAATAGCCATAATGATGAGGTTTTGGTGCATGTAATTAATCTTTATTGAATGCTATACAACTTAACAATTAAGCAAGAATAGAACTAGCTAAACAGAGTAGCACATAGAACCAAAACGAAGACAAAGTGGCAGTTCTGTGTTCAGTTATGCATGCAAAAGATCTCACTTGCAATATTTAAATTGGTCTATTTGAAACTATCAAAGAGTTGAGATGGCAAAACAGGAAACCACCCAATACCATGACCAAATCCAACGTAACCCAAAATATAACAAAAGGATAGAAAACCTCTCTCTAAAATGGCAAGAAGTCATGATCAAAATTTGTCAGCTCTACATGAGAGTAAATGCATGGAGACAGACATGCTTAATATTCATGAACTGTGCTGAAACATGGGTAAAGCTCATTGGTTGAATAAGTTAAAGAATTAAAACGACAAGTGAAATTCACCGCCTAAGAGTAGTTTAGATAGTTGAGTAAGTGCGTTCCATTAAAGAAATTTGAAGTATCATGATGTCAATTCCTTTTAGCTCTGGTCAAAATTATAAAACAACAATCTTATAAAATAAGATATGTTAAAGTTGTGTGAATTGATTGCCTAAGAGTAGTTTTGATAGTTGAGTAAGTGCGCTCCATTAAAGAAATTTGAAGTATCATGATGTCAATTCCTTTTAGCTCTGGTCAAAATTATAAAACAACAATCTTATAAAATAAGATATGTCAAAGTTGTGTGAATCGATTGACAGCTTATTCCCTCAAATTGCAAAGAGCGAAAATGGAGATTTAAGAAAGTATCAGGACTGAATTTAGAAAACAAGGAAATGCAAAAATTACTAGCAAAGAGATAAGTATATGGTAACTAAAACATATAACTAGCTTTCCAACTGTTCGATGCATCATTGTTTAGTATGAAACCTGAATTCAAATGTATTCATGTGTAAGTAAGTTGGAATATGTAACATAATGCAATATTTCAAACTTCCAACAAAACCATCAATCCCTTTCTACAAAATGTTACTAATCAAAACACAATTCATCACCTCTTACCAGATGAAGCAACAGACTAAAGTTCACCGGCAGTTATTCCCATTTATCATAAAGTAAAATGTATGATTTCAGCCCAGGACAACAAAATACAAATGGATAGTATTTTACTATACAAACAGAAGTTAATAGAGAGTATATGGTAGGCCTTGATAGCTAAAGACAAAATTAATTAATTCATTTAGTACAGATACAAACATCAAATGCTCCTATACTGTCTTAATGCACAAGTTTTCTGTAGAATCATCTTCAACATTGCACACTGTTACTCTAGCACTCGCGCTTGTCTAGGACTCATCGTCGATCATCAAGGTATACCACTAGTAATACCTAAATGAAATAAATTTTTTAAAATTAAATTTCTAATAAGAAATTTTAAGTAGACTAGATCAACGTCTCAACTCAGGTTGCATGGAAGTCCAATAAATTGTGGGATAATTTATACTTTGTCTATTTTATAAATTTGGCTATTGAACTTTAGGAAACCTTAATTTTACTATCGAATTTCTCCTTGCGTCGGTACTTTGGATGGAATTATTACTTGTGCAACATATGACTAAGCTTGGCAAGAAGGATATCTTAAAGTTGATTGACCAACCACTTATCCCCCAAGCTCGAGCAGCTAGGAAATAGATTAATTTATCTAACACTGCACCTGACATGCCCCTTTACGCCCATCATGACCCAAAGGTATATGCCTAACCTTTTAGTATAGGACACATATGATCAAAATATCTCTTGAGATAACATTCCTCATTCCCTCATTAGATTTATTTACACTTTCCAGTTTTAGTTAATGAGAATTTTTAATGGATACTTTTTCTATGCCCTCTCATTACTCATATTAGTCAAGCCATAATATTATCCATCTGGATATAAGTAGACGTAAAACTGCATCAAAATCAAGGCTTCCAAAGCTTTACCCTGTCTCAAAGAGTGCAGCATTCAACATATTCCAAGGAAACTAATTGTGATCCCCTCTAGTTAAGGGAAAAATGTAGATTTAGACAGAGCAATCAAGGTCCCTTAGATCTAGCTTTATACAAGATCCTCCACATCATCAGCAGTGAAATCATTCTTCACTTAATATCCATCAAGTTCAAAATATGGAAACAGTAAAGGCTTAGCAAATTAAAATGTTTCTATGTAGAATGCAATAGATACTCAGGCTGATATTCTAATCTTATATTAACTGTTTCCCTACATTCTTCTCTTTCCACCAGAAGCAATTTTGTATGATTAGTCTGTGCATTGGCTTTCCCATGACTTTGGTGTTTAAGTGCCACCGAGTGGAACTCAATTACAGGCAGTAAGGTGGTCCAGCAAGGACTAGTGCCTACAGCCCATATGGCAATAAAATGTATTTACTATAAGAAAAGGTTCATAACCTAATCAGCATCACAAGTCGTGTTAGACCTCCATTGAGCTTTATGCAAAGATATGGCAACATTTGTGTATTTAGGAACTCTTAGATCATTTTTGGCTTAATGACACTGGTTCTACCCACACACGTTCACCTCTAATTGATTCAACTTGTTCACCAATGAGATATGTACAAGATATGCACAATAGTAGAAGAAAGAGATTATGCAAGTAAGCTAAGCGACAGGGAGAGTTCTAAGCTTTGTTTTACCTTTTCACTTTACAAAAAAGTCTAACTTTGCTCCTTCCACTTTCCTTTAGTAGAATGCATAGACATGTTAACTAGAGTGGTATTGGGCTGAAATTCTTCTTCACATGGGGCAATTGTCCACCCAATATGAATGGTGAAATCAATTTATGGCATCACCATGGATGGCTATATTGACTAGTATGATCCAACAAAATCTATTTACGCAGAACAAAACAAAAATAGTTATTTTTCTAGTCAACACCATGTCGATACTGTAACAGAGTCTTTAATGGTCTCATAACAATCATATGTTTATTATATTGTAGCTCTAATCAAATAAACCATATTCCTCGAGCATATGCAAAAACACCTCAAGAGAAAAACTTGAAAATCAAACATATTCCTCAACCATCTCTACCTACAAGTGAGATTCTAAAACAAGAACTCAAGAAATCGCTCTAATTGAACCCAAACCTCTCATTCCGGTTGAGGCGGGCGGGCCCCAAGGTAGAACGCGATCGACAAGAGCCACGAGGCACTTTGCATGGCGATGAGAGAGAGCCAGCCCCTGCAGTTGATCCCGTCCCTCGCAAAGTTGATGCCAAAAGCCGGCTCCGGTAGCTCCGGCGGTACCTCCTCCGCAGGCAAGTTCACCTCCCACGTGTCGTTGGAGTGCCCGTACAGGCACAAATTCTCCTTATCTGCATTCACCCACAAACAAGGTCACCATAAACTCCAGAACCCAGACGGACCTGCACACAAATAGCCAAGGACTACCCACCGGGATCGGATCGGGCGTAGAACTCGTTGACATCTGCGAATTCGTCGAGGAAGGCCGCGACAATTAGGTCAAATAAAGAAACATAAGGAAGAAAGAGGCGCAGAGGAAGGAAGGGGGACTGTGCCGTGGGTGGGACGATGCCGGCGCTGCGGCCGCTGTAGTCCTCGAAGATCTCCTCGATGATGCGAGGCGCGGAGGAGACGCACCCAAGTTCCATTGAAGCGACTGGAGTTTGGGATCTCAGGCCAGCGACGAGGAACTATCGATCGTAGAGGGAGATTAGAAGAAGCTTGGCGGAGGAGCGAAGAGACGAGTCGAATGGAATGGCCGAGGGCGAAGGTTTTTGCCACTTTTGTGACGGTAATTATGATACAATATAATTTTCGTCGCGTGAAATTTCCTTTTCCGGAAAGTCTATTTGAATCCTAATTTCAAGTCAGAGAGATCCAGTGCGAGACGGCCCATTGAGCCCAATTAAGATTCTTTGGGTATTTTTTCAAAACGAGACATGGATTTATTACTAATCGTCTAAAATAAAATAAAAGAAAATGGGAAAAACAAGGTGAAATATCAAAAGGCATGTCTTTTCATTTATCAAAATAGTTTTAATCCCACCTCACTCCAATTTTATTCCCAAAAATAATTTTATTATAAACGTTGTTACAGTAGCTAGCTATGGGCCATAGCTATTATAATATAAGAAAAAATAACTTAAATATTGTCGTAACAATTAAAATTTTACATGTAATAGCTATGATTCATGACTTTTTTATTTTTAATATAGGTATATTAGTTATGGTCATAATTATGATGACTACGTTGTTATTATAATATAATATTGATTAATATTAATAAAAAATAAAATATTCATATTGCAATAGATATAATTTAAAATTATTATAACATAATATTAAGGTATAAATCACAAGTGTTATAATAATACTGAAAATAAAGGTATTTTTGAAAATAAAAAATAAGGTAAAGTAGGATGAAAGTGCTATTTTTGATGATAAATGAAAAAGAAAAAGAAATAAAAAAGATGCTCTTTTATTTTTTTTTATTTTTTAAAAAAACTGTAAAATAAAATGAAACTATTAGTGAACAAATATAAATGAACTAATTCATCTTCATATTCAAATTCAGTGATCAATTTCAGTCTGGAACAACTTTAATGAGCTCAAAGCGCATCAGCAGCTTCACTGACGGCAGAGTCTTCCCCTCAAGGTCACAGAGCCTTACTGATCGGATTCCGGTCCTCAGTTCCCACACCGGCAAGCAAGTTTGCCCGGCAAAGTCATCGGGATCCGACATGTCATGCTCGTAGACCTCAACGCGGAGCAGCGCAAGCTCGGGAACCCTCAACTGGAACTCAAACTCTTCGTCCCAAACCGGCGTCCAGTCGTCCTCAATGGGAAGCGTTTCCTTCATTTTCACAGTATCAGCTCTCACTCCGGCGATCCCAACCTGTACCGGCACGAGAGTGGTATGAAAAAGAAACTAATTCATGTATTTACATTCTCAACATCATCGTAGTTACCCTCGTATAAAAATCGGGAGGAGAGTAAGTATCAAAGTAATGCTTGTCGAAATCGGATCGCCAGCCATCTCCGGTGTACACTCTCACCTGTGATTTTCAGATACATATTACGAACCTGAATGTTTGTTAGAATATGATAGAATTGGATGCGTCGCACTTCACCTTCAGAATCATCTTCACTTCCAGTGCAGCTCTAGGATCAAAGACATTATTGGGATCATCATTCTTCAGCAATATATCTGGCTTTTTCACGTAGCCACAGCCTCCATTTGCTCTGAACATGCCCTTCATCAGCCACAGCTCTTTGCCATGTCCCTGGATACATCAGACACGCGATCAGCAATTAACTAGGCCTCAAATCAAATCTCGTGAGCCTCGACCATGACATAGTTCAGTACCTGCATGTTTAGGGCAACCATCTGTGCACCATGAGTCCATGCAAGCAACGGGTTGTAGTTGGAAGAAGTAACTCGAGTGCCCTTCGGATATATCCGCAGCAAGTTCGTCTGAGTAAACCTGAAAGATCAACTTGCATAACCTTGCTTTTTCCATTCTTATTTTAAAAGGAAAATTAGAGCAAGGCAAGAAAGATGTTTTCGTAGCACCTCACGAGTTCTGTTGCATGGGAGAGAGTGGCTTTCACCAATGCCAGTTCACTTAAACTGAGACGACTCACACTGAAAGGATCAATCTCGAGAGCAGCCCCCAAATCGCCCTTCAGTTTCTTAGCTGCGATTCCAATCAGATTCTTGTACTCAGGCGCTTCTATCTGATCATCTTCTTCATCGTAATGCTCAGTTGCTAGTCTCTGAAACTGTAAGAGAGCAAGTTTATCAGACAAATCAATCAAATCAAAGGTTTTCTTATTTTATTTTGTAAAATTACTGACATCACTGGGTTTGCCTTCATCATCGGAGAGCTCTCCACTCCATGGCTTCACTTGGTCTCCCTTTTGCTCTTTTTCTACCTTAGAGACCTTGGATGATGATTCAAGATACTCTTTTGGTGGTTTGGTGGAGATTATGATTCTCCTTTTCAGTTCTTCTGGAGAAGGAAACTTTTCCAGAGACTTGGAGTCTGAGGTAAACAGCATGTCTCCAAAAATCTTAATTAACATCTAAACACGCATAGGAAACAACACGAAGTCAAATGGCATATACATATAGTTGAGAACTAAATAACGCAACTCTTGGATAAGCTTCTTTGTACCTGAGCTACTTTGGCCTGAAGGTCTGCGTCTAAATGGTCTTCAAAAGTGATGATGACTGGATATTCAGATGCTTTAAAAGCAAATTTCTTGATGGAGGTCAGGCATTTAGTGAGCTCCACTGGGTGTGTCAATGTCCTACAGAGGTAATGAAACCAGATATGAATATATACATATGGCAACAATACTGTATATTTATTTACAGAGAGAGGAGTGGATCAAGTAAGATGTACCCTCCATGAACCACATCGATACCAGTATGTGTCTTATTTGGCCATAGATCGAGTTCAATGACTCTGACTCCATTTTCCAATGCCTCTATGATTGGTTCATCACTGCAAATGCTGCTTAGTTGATTGCCTGTTAAATAGGAGTTGTGGCCAGTGAAGATGAAGTAGTGAGCCAGGGGAGCAGTCATGTCTTTGTAAACCTGGAGCAAAGAATTACAAACCCAGTTAATGTTTGAGAATCGGAGAGGATTCAGTAAATTAAGTCGAAGTTTTTCTAAGTATGATGGCGGCGGAGAAGGAAGAGGAGCAAACTGGATGCGTACTCTCTCGGGACGATGAGCGGCGTTGTCGTCGGAGAAGAGAAACCGGTAGAAGGTGTCCAGCGAGAGGCCTTTCTTCTTCTGGAACACCTTCAGGGGATTCACTTCCCTGACATCGTCGATGATGGCCTGCGCTTTCGCCTCCAGGGTGGCGCCGGCGGGCTCCCCTTGCACCTTCGCCAGGAACTCTGCCAGCTCGTGGACCCCCATCAACCCGTTGGCGTCGGCGTACTGCTCGAACTCATTCCGGATGGCTTCCGGCGGCCCGACTGACGCCGGCCTGAACCGGCGCCGGAAGAAGAAGCACACCGTGTACTCGTCCGCCTTCGACCGGCGACGGCGACGGAGCCGGAGCCGGAAACACATGCCGAATTGAATAATGAATACTTTTATCAAAGTGTTGAATTAAAAGTCAATTGATATGTGGACGAACACGATGCATGCTGCTGAACTGTGGGATTATTTATAGAGCTGGAGATGTTGGATCATGGAAATTAAGTAATATTCTTGTTGCAGGCAATGAGGACGATGCAATGCTTTGCTGCTTTTGGGGGTGGAGATACATGAATACGATGCCTTGCCCTGCCTTGGCAACGAGGGCTTGTCACCTTCTGTTCATCAGATATTCCACATATCGACGGCATACAATTCACCACAAGAAGACAGTGACAGATGAAATAAAGTTGACAATCTTTAGTAATGTTCACACAAACTTAAATGTTGCTCATGATTGATTCAAAGCATTCTGTAATAAGTTTGGAAATAATTTAACCAAATACTGGCACAGAACATTATGTTGTTGAATGAAGTGTCAGCTTGATCATCTTTCGATTGTATGCATGTGTAACTATAGCCTTGAGGCGAAGAACAAATCCTCAAAGAGAAAGGCACGAATTTGAGGATGTTCAGCCCACTTAAATGTTGCATCACTTGTAATCCAAAAGAAAAATAATCTGTGGATATGATGCCGAAGAACCTCATAGTCGAGATTAAAAAGGAAATTTAAGTACCTGTTTATCATTCAAAATGGATTCAAATAGCATCCAGTTTATGTAGCATTAAAAAAATTTGATTCCCACTCTACTTCTATCCCTATCTAAGATGAGCAAAGCCAAAGAGCAAAAGCAACAATAGAGCACTATTTGAGATGCCCTCTACTAGAATAATGGACCACTCTTAGACATAACAGAATGGTATACAGACACTTGGAGAAATTTGTTTTGATAGACAAGTAACCTTTCTTTAAATCCTACTACTTCATGGGAAGTGCCTTTTATAATCGAACCAGCTTTAATAAAGTTGATTTCGCACACGCAGGACAATGGAAGGCATGAATGCATAAAACAAAACATAAGCATAAATAAAGGCGCTAGAGGTTAAAAGTATAAGACAAAGATGTAACCACTCAGTGCCCCAATGCTTTCTCCAAACTTTTGATTTATAAAATAAAAAAAAGAGTTAAAAGTTCTGTAATATCATCTATCAACTGAGAGATCGATTCGCCATCAGGATAATACACATCTTCAAAATTTTCTGAACTTATCTAAAGAAAAGTTTACTTGACTACAAGAAGACCAGAGAGAAAGGATGTTGGGTTACTTCAACTTCTTCATCCAGGACCAAAAGAAATGGCACCGGAAGATCGAGAGCTCTAACCGGATCAATCTGCGTAAACAAATATGGATCAAATTATTTAGTTGTCATGAAGACATGGATGTAAATAAAGCAAAGTTACAGGGGCAGTCACGGAATATATACTCTCTTAGAAATCGTAGAGAAATACAATAGCAAAAGTAAAAGCATTAATTAAAAGTGCAGCATGCATTGTTTGGTTTGAATTTAACTAATTCTAAGCGAGTTTGCCAAAAAAACTCAAGAAAAGTGAAAGTTAATGATTTGGTTATGCGAAACATATCGACTATCTTAGGAAAGAAAGAAATACGAGGAAAAGAGTCACGAGCAAACAAGTAGGTGCTAATCAGCTACAACAGGAGCAGAAACTCCCACAAATAGAAGGTCAACGTGTATGAAGGACTATCACACACAGACTAATAAACAAAACTACCACCTTATATATCCCCTTCTCTGTATCCACTAAGTCCTTACAGACCGAATTGGTTTTATCTGCAATTAGTTGGTCTCTCATCGACAAATCATCAATCTTTGTAAATACTAGAAAAAATCCTTTAAAAAGATGTAAAAAATGAAACAGTAACAGAAAGTTTTATGTCCCAAGTATTAATGGACGGGGTAAGTATTTTGCCACACCATTGGCTTTGTGTATGATCATCCTATGGATTTTGAATCTCTTTTCTCCTCCTTCTACTTCCCACAACTTCAAATGTAATTGATTCAACAAAGAGATGAAAAGTGTAGAGAACCAGTCCAACAGCCCGTCAGAAGCATACAGACTGCTAGCCAGACTACTTCAAGGCAGGAACTTTATGCCACTACTCTATTCAATGCATTCTTGACATTGATCCCAAAATTTAGATGAGGCAAACTGGATCTTTGAGCAGTGCTCAGCAAGTAAAAAATGAACAAACTAACACAGTCCAAGTTAGAGAACCAATTATATGATTTGAGATGAGACAGTATCTGATTCATTTACTTCTATTCATGTCATAAATGAACAATCTGAAGAATCAGTCATAATGTTTCATTCTCATTCCATTCCGACTAAGCAATAAAAACTGCCTGTTATGAGAAAAAAGCAGACCATTTTGATATCGACAGTAAGGTATTCCTCCTCCTAGCATTAGAGATGAAAATAATGTGCTAACATTCCAGTTCCAAATCCATCCATTACGATACAAATTCATAATCACCATATCAAATTAATCAACCATAGCAAGCAATGTTGAAAGTTTTTTACAATCGAATTAGAAACTAACATATAAATAAATAACAATAATAGAAAAATAAAATGCAACAGTAAGGACAATGAATTTGTGAATTCTTACCATTCACCAACGATCAGAATACAATGAGCAGAGAGAAAAGCATGTAGATCAGCCAGCAAGCGTAGGCTATGAGACCACGGTGCTCATCTCCTCCGGACGCCAGGTCCACAAGAAGCCCCGAGCAAACCCTCGTCGACCACAGTACAAACACCGCCGCAATCGCGAAAATCACAGGGCCATCGTGGGTCACAAAGAGAGACATGACCGAAAGGATCACCATCGGCAGCATGCCGTATCCAACCAAGCTCAAACATCGGTAGAGATCCAAGTTCCCGTTCCTCCCCTCGAGCATATTGAAGACCACGTAGAGGAAGGCCGCGGCGACGGTTACCCACCCCAAGATGATCCCAAAGTGAAATTTCCCCGCGAGAAGCTGGAACAGGCCGAACGCCATGAGGAAGATGAACGGGCCGGCGAGATCGGCATCCTCGTGGAGATCGGGCTTCAAACGGATAGGGTTCAGGATCGAGATGGTCTTGCGCCAGATTTGGCGGGTATTGATGCCGAGCTCCTCGAGGAGGGGCGGTTCGTCTTCGAAAGACCCGGAGGCGGAGATGGATCCACCGCCGGCAGCAGATGCCGCGAAGACGGGGGCAGAGAAGGAGGACGAGTTCTGGGCGGCGCCGACGTCGAAGGACATGAAGGGGATGTTAGGGTTGGAGGAGGCGGGGATGGCGGGGCGCGGCGGGTTGAAGGGCGGAGGCGGCGCCACGCCGGGCTGGTGGATCCGAGGGCGGACGTTAAGATTTCCGTCGGAAGCGGTGAACACAACCTGCGGGACGGGAAACTCCTTGGCCATGGCTTCACGCTGAAGGAAGCGGCTGAGTGACGGCGGCTCGCAAGTAGGTCGTATGCTCCCGTCGATAACTGAGTCGTGACTCGTCTCTCCGAAGCGGTAAGTGTTTTTAAGTCAACCGGCATCACTACTCATTTTATTACAGGGCTATATAAATAAACCAAAATTTTCAAACAACAATTCGTGTGAAAATATTTTGCAAAGTTAGATAAAATAATGATCGAATTCGAAAAAAATAAAATCCTTCGTAATTTATCTCCCTCATAACGAGGAATAAATCGATGAAAACACCAGATGATAGCTTTCAACCTTTCAATATCTTTTGTCTACGGATTTTGCTTTTTTTTAAAAAACAAATAAAAAATGTATTAAAAATTGAAATGAAACTAAAGAAAAATTTTGTCATCGATTATTGGACTGATGACCCAATCCCATTGCTTTCCTGCTTGGAGGAGCCATTGGTAGAGCTAACATACTAAGCCTTTTAAACTGCACAAACAGTACCTGATGCTGCACTTCAAGGTTCAGTATCATGCAACCATGTATCGACTTCATTTCTGCTATAATTCCCAAGTAAGGAAACTCCTGGAGGAAAGGAAAGAAAGCAAAATCAATCCTTTGTGCTCAGGATAATACAGAATTCAGTGTTAATTATTAGATGAAAACTAATAAATTTCAAAATCTAAGAACTTCCAAAATAGTGTAGCGAGACAAATGCTGTTTTTCCTATTTTATAAGGATATCTTGTTCATTGACAGTAGGAATTCCTTACCTTCACGAACAACAAGCATATCGTTTGTTCTAGCTTGTTGAACTTTTGATTTGAAATTTTGAATGAGAAGAAATAAATCATTCAGCTTCTTTTGATATGAGGGACTTCTCTTCTTTGGGTAAACCTAAAAAAGAAAAAAGAAACCAGACAAAGTGGAATTACACATATTCATTTCCTGTGTTATCAAAATTAAAAAACAAAATAAATAATAACCTGCTCATATGCATTATAAAGTTGTCCACTTCCACAAGAGCTACAAGTCAGACTTAATAGGCGAATTGCTATCCTTTGCAGCTCTGGATAATCATTTCCATATGAATCCCACCATTTAGCTGGATCTTTTGTAAGTCTAGCCATAATTGCAACCTTACTTCCAAATAATCCGGTTGAAAAATTAGCAAGTTGAGGCACTATCTCCAACTGTTTTTCCATTTTCATATTTAAATTATTATGGTGATCAATTATCATACTTAGTATACAATCAATAGCTTCATAAGGAAACTCTAAATTGATATCAGAGCGCAATTGTGGGTTCAAAATACGACTTGCTAAATACAGCGGGTGAAGTTGTGGATTCCATCTATCTTGAATTATTTTCCAAATAGTTTCATACCTGCATACAATAAAAGGCAATAACACAAAAATGTAAAAAGTAAAAAACAATTAAAATGGAAGTAAAAAAAATGTAATTATAGATTTAGCACAAGAGAGTGTATTTGCATGTACCCTTTTTCATTATTCAATGATCGAAGACTTTCTTTTGCACGTGCCATCTCTTCGTAAATGAATCCCATTGTTGGTTTCTCATCAGAATCTATCTTTAGAAGTACTTCAATGATAGGAAGAGCAAAGTTCAAGCAATCAACTATGTCATCCCAAAATCCACAATCCTGAACTATTTGTTGTATTTCTTCTCTCTCTTTTTTCATTGTCAATTCTTCGGACTCCCACTCCTCTAATGAAAACATTGTAATGAGAGTGTCTTTCATATCAATAAGATATAACAAGGTCAAATATGCAGTAGCATATGGAGTAGTAGTTGATCCAATCAAATCCTTGCCATGAGTGAAATACCTTAATGTTGAAATACTTGTGGTTCTTGAATAAATAAATGTACTAATTTTTTTACCTTTAGCAATAGTTATCCGATGGTATATCAAGTTTTTCTCAAAATCTTCTAAAATTTCATCTAACAATTTGATAGCACAAGGACTCCAAAAAATCCTTTTTCTCTTTTCTATCAGCATCTCCACAGCAACCTTATAATTTGCAGCATTGTTAGTTATCACTTGAATAACATTCTCCTCTCCGACCTTTTCGACTATTTCGTCCAACACCTCGAAAACTTTTTCAATTGTTTCTAAGAAATCAGATGTATCAATAGATTTCAAAAAAATAGTAGCCATTGGACAATTCACTAAAAAATTACAGTAAAATTTTCTCTTCGTATCTGTCCATTCATCACATATTATTGAGCAACCTGTCTTCTTCCATTCATATCTGTACTCTTCAAGCATATCAATTGTATTTTTCATTTCTTTTTCTAGAGAAGAATTTTCAAGCTCATGGTAGGATGGAGGTATAAATTCTGAACCACATCTTCCAACCAATTCAAACATTTTTGCAAATTCTGGATTTTTTGCACAACTAAAGGGAATGCCACTTGTGTGAAAAAATCTAGCAATTTGTTGACAAGCTTCATCTCTCAATCTTTTTTCAAAATTTTGATTCGGAGTACACTGAGTGGTACCAATTGTACTATTTGAGAAGGATTCTATGACTTTCTTTCCCCTCTTATGTGGAACACTTTCTACCAATTCATCCTCTTCATCATTCATCATTTTCCTCTTTGAAGATTCCATTAGTTTGACTAAAACTTTGACCATTTCCTCCTTAACTTCGACAGGCACATTGTTGCATGCTTTCACATCTTTTTTAGTACAAGCTAGATGATGTTTGAAGCGATAGATATTACCCGGTATGATTTCATTACAGTAGTTACACTTGATTTTCCTTGGATCATTGTCAACTTCTATTCCATGCTCCCAACCAATATCTGATCTGCTCCCTGATGCATTTTTTCTATTTTGTGTCATCGTATATAGATTCTAAACCCTACAAAAAAGAAGGAAAAAAAATCTTAACCAAATATTGAAACTAGATATAGCAAAAATTAGCATCTTTCAGGATGATTCATCATGAGTTCATAAGAAGATCAAGTAATAGGACACCGCCCTCAGTGTTGTTGCAATCGTGCCTTTAAGCATAAGATTTTGATGTTTAAAGAAAGATTTAAGTTAGATTATATTTAGATGAGATTCAACTAATCAGTTGTTCTATTTAGATGACTGGAGAATGATTTATAATGCCACAATGGTATGACTATTATGTTACGAAGGCCAGTGTTCTAGAAGCTTCGACAAGTTCAGTCGACTAATAGTAGTTTCGATCTACTTGAGCAGCCGATAAAGCTATTATATATGAACGGGAGATCAATGGAAGCTGAACGTTTCGAACTAAATAAAAAATTTATTTTGTCAGTCATTGACTCATTGTTCATCTATTGGTCTTATATTTTGTATTCGTTTCTTCGTTGCTGTTTGTCAACCAATCGTAGGAGAAGATTCAAACATTTGACTTTTGTTGCTGTTTGACAATCAATAGTAGTAGAAGATTCAAACATTTGACTATTCGGTTCATGAGACATACTTTAATGTTATGGTAATCTATTAAACTCGAAGTCAACGTTGGCCGTCGCAATTGCGATCGGCTGAACTCGACTTGATATTGGAGATGCTCGAACATGATTTAAAGAAGATACGAAAGGAACACATATTTTCGAGAGAGAATTGAAAAATGCATGTACTGAACATGTAAAACTGGAAACAAAAATTTTCGATCGAGGATTTTAGAGAAGGGAAGGGAAGGCTGACCTTGGACAGAGGAGTAGGAATCGACGCCGATGAGCCGCAGTTTGCGCAGTGAAACCGTCGACCGAGAGAAAGGGATGAGAGAGAGGCCGAGACACAGCTATGTCGCTGCCGGGAGTGGCTTTCCCTGCTACCTCTGTTTGCCTTCTCCCAGTCAGAGAATATAAAGTCAGCTCCGTGTCTTCTCTTTCTACTAACCCACGCGGGTTGACTTTTAAGTCGGACTAAGAATCGAGCCTATCGATTATTATAAAAGATAAATTATGAAAAAAGTTATCGATTTTGATGTGATAATCAAAATATACAGAGATCATCTCAATTAAAAAAAAATTTAAATCTCTTTTAAAATCGATTTTTATTTTATTCATCAATTTTATCATATCTTACCTACCCATACGTAACACCGTGATTCAGTTCCCATGTAGTCGAGAGTCTCAGGGTTGCTGCAAAAGTCTTAGGATGCAAAGAAAATAATGTTTATTTTAAAAATATTTTTATTTTTGATTAGTTGTTATAAATTTATGATTGAAATATTATGTTGCTGTCTTATATTAATTAGAAATAAATTAGTTATATTTTTAACAATTATGAATCTTAATTATTATTGATATTATAATAATTATGGTTCGCTAATATAATAACACTAAAAATCAGGGGTGTAGTTGCAAAGTTTGAAAATGATGTCGATCTACTAAACTCAAATAAGACTATTTGGACATGGCTTGGTGAGATAATATTAGGGGTATTAATATTGATAATTATGTCTCAAATCTTAAATAGATCCTAGACTAAATTTTTTTTTTATCGAGTTTTAAATAGGTTCTAGGTCCAAAATTATAAAAGAAATTCCTAAATTTAGACCTTTAATATTGGACTTCAATTTTATTAAAACTAATAAATTCAATTTTTATTGGGCTCTAAGGTCTATGCCTAAATTGACATTGTATCCGGTTTATATTATCTAAAATTTATAATTTATAATTATAATCATTTGAAGTAGGCGGGTCTCCATGAAATCGACTCGACTGTGTTAATATTTTGATCTCAAATTGATTCACCGGTGTCTAATCATTAAACCACTCATTTTATTAAAGGGCTATATAAATAAACCAAAATTTTCAAATAATGGGAACAGTTTGTGTGAAAATTTTTGTCTTCGGATTTTAAGTTTTTTTAAAAAGAAAATATATTGAAAATTGAAATAAAATTAAAGAAAAAATTAGTCATCAATTATTGGACTGCATCATGAAATATTAATCCACGGTGATCATACACAAAGTCGATCATCTGTTTAAACCAAAATTAGTCAAATTTAAATGTTTAATTAGCCACCTTATTATGACTGCAACCACTATTGTACAAGTCAATTCCTAGATAAAAGGAATGATAATTTTTGTTTTATATGGATTGGCTTGATGACCCAATCCCATTGCCTTCCTGCTGTGGAGGCCTTCTAAACTGCACAAACATACCTGATGCTGCACTTTGAGGTTGAATATTTTGCGAACATCTATCAACTTCATTTCCGTCATAATTAACTTCTGGATGAAGGGAAAGAAAACAAAATCATTCTGTTGTTGAATGAAGTATCAGCTTGATTATCATTTTTAATTGTGGATTTCGGGAGTTACTTATTAGAAAGAAAGTTTAAGTATCGTATGCATGAGTACCTCAATAGGTTTATTTAGCCAAAGGTGATAATATGCTCGAATAGAATTCAAATTGTGCGTACATACAGGTGCCTACTTATTTTATCCATTCAAGTGCGTAAAAAACTCGTCGTCAAGATTTAAAAAGACTTTAAATACCTATTTATCATTCCAAATGGATTCGAGTATCAAAGCATTACAAAAAAGGTTATTCCCACTCTACTTCTATGATCTATCCCCATCTGAGATGAGCAAAAGCAACACGAGAATACTATTTGAGATGCTTTCTACTCAAACATAACACAGACACTTGGAGAAATATGTTTTGATAGAATAATAATCTTTCTTTATATCCTACTTCATGGGAAGTGCCTTTCGGTTCGGGCTTTATAATTGAACCAGATTTAATAAAGTTGATTTCTCACACACAGGTCCATGGAGGCATGAATGCAGAAAACAAAACATAACATAAGCTTCTACTAATTTTCATCGAAATAAAGTAGGGGAAGGTTAAAAGTATAAGACAAAGATTAAAGATATAACCACTCAGTGTCCCAATACTTTCTCCAAACTTTAATTATTATTTTTTTCAAAAAAGAGTGAGTTAAAAGTTCCGTAATATCATTTATCAACTGAAAGATTCACCATCATGTCTCCAAAATTTTCTGAAATTTTCTTAAGAAAAGTTTACTTGACTACAAGAACACCAGAGAGAAAGGATGTTGGGTTACTTCAGCTTCTTCATCCAGCAGGACCAAAAGAAATGGCACCAGAAGATCGAGAGCTCTAATCGGATCAATCTGCTAAACAAAGTTGCAGGGATCAAATATGAATCAGCACACTGAAATCAACAAAGATGGATGAAATTATTTAGCTGTACTGAAGACGTGAATGTAAATAAAGCAAAGTTACAGGGAGAGTCACAGAATATATACTCTCTTAGAAGTTGTAGAGAAATACATTAGCAAAGGTAAAAACATTAATTAAAAGTACGTTATGCATTAACAATGGAGCGATAATATGGCTGGAATTAATAATTCTAAGTGAGTTTGCCAACAAAAACTCAAGAAAAGTGAAAGTCAATGATATGGTTGTGCAAATCATATTGACCATCTTTGGAAAGAAATACGAGGAAAAGAGCCGAAAGGAAAATCATTAGGTGCTAATCAGCTACAACAGGATCAGAAACTCTCACAAAGAGACGGCCAACATGTATGATGGACTATCACACACAGACTAATAAAAAAAACTACCACCTTATATATCCCCTTCTCTGTATCCACTCAGTCCGTACAGACCGAGTTGCTTTTATCTGCAACTAGTTGTTCTCTCATCAGCAAATCACCAATCTTTGTAAATTATAGAAATTATCCTTTAAAAAGATGTAAAAAAATGAAATAACAGTAACAGAGTTTTATGAATATTATGTCCCAAGTATTAATGGATGGTGTAAGTATTTTGCCACCCCATTGGCCAGTGAGATAGGCATCTTCTTAGAGAATTCAGTGTCAATTGTTAGATGAAAGCCAATAAATTCTAAAATCTGAGAACTCCCGAAACATTATAGCAAGATGGAAAACAAATGTGTGAACAACTTCTGGCCAAAACATATTATTTATGACTTTCCATATCTGCTGCCACCATGTTGTAGTTCTAAGCTAAAACCATTTTTTCTAAGACGAAGAAATCAATAAAAACATACTTTGAAAGTATTTAACTTCATTGATTCACAATGTGTATTAAAATTTATTTTTTCCACTTTACAAGGATATCGTATTCTGATTCATAGTAGGAGTTCCTTACCTTCAATAACATCTCCATCAACATTGACAAGCATATCCTTCCTTGCTTCACTTCGCCAACTTCCTTTTCAGTTCATAACCTGAGGACCGCACTTCAGGAAGAATGTTTGTAAATTTTAGCTTGTGAGTTTTCAATTTGAAAATGCGAATGTTAAGAAACAAATCATGCAACTTCATTTGATACAAGTGGCTGCTTCTATTATTTGGGTAAACCTAAAAAAAAACAGACAAATGGCATTTAACATATTAATTTCCTGTGTTATCAAAATTAAATAACAAAATAAATAATAACCTGCTCATAAGCATTCTGAATTTGTTCACTTCCACAAAAGCAACAAGTCAAACTTAACAGGCGAATTGCTATCCTTTGCAGCTTAGGGCAATCATTTCCAAATACACTCCACCACTTAACTGGATCTTGTGTGTATTTCTGTATACTTGCAAAATGACTTCCAAATAATCCCTTAGAGGCTGAAAAATCAGCAAATTGATGCTCTATCTGCAGCAGATTTTCTGCTGTAATTTCTGAATTATCATTGTAAGTCATAGACATCTTAGCTAAATCAGCACAAAGTTGCAAAATAGATTCACGAGGAACATTGGAACCATAGCACAATCGAGGGTTCAAATAATAACATGTTCTATACAGGGGATGAAGCAGTGGATCCGATCTCTCATTAAATATTTTCCAAATAGTCTCATACCTGCATAACATAAAAGGTAACAACACAAAATGTAAGCAATCAAAAACAATTAAAAATGAAGAAATAAAAAAGCAATTATAAATTTAGAGCAATAGAGTGTACCCTTTTGCATTATTCAATGATTGAAGACTCTCTTTTGCACATTTCATCTCTTCGTAAATGAATCCCACGGTTGATTTTTCATCACAATTTATCTTTACAAGTACCTCAATGATAGGAAGAGCAAAGTTCAGACAAACATATGCATTATACCAAAATTCACGGTCCTGAATTATTTGTTGTATTTCTTCTCCCTCTTTTGTCTCTGACAATTCAAGCTCCGATGAAAATATTTTCACAAGTGGTTCTCTAATATCAATGAGATATAACAAATTCAAATATGCATTAGCAGATGGAGTAATAAGTGGTCCAATCAAATCCTTCCAATTAGTGCGAGACTTTACCATTAAAAAAACTTTGGTTGTTGAATAAATAAATGTACTAATCTTTTTTCCCTTAGCAATAGTTATATGATGATATAACAAGTTTTTCTCAAAGTCTTCTAAACTTTCATCTAACAATTGGACAACACAAGGGCTCCAAAGAATCCCTTTTCTCTTTTCTCTCAATATCTCCAACTCGCTAAAAACTTTTACATCTGTTTCTGAAAAATCAGATGTATCAATAGATTTCAAAAAAATAGTACGGCCTGAACAATTCAACAAAAAATTACAGCAAAATCTTCCCTTCATATCTGTCCATTCATCACATATTATTGAGCAACTTCTCTTTTTCCACTCAATTTTGTACTTCTCAAGCGTACCAGTTGTATTTTTCTTTTCGTTTTCTAGAGAAGAATTTTCAAACTTACAGTAGCATGGAGATACAAATTCTGAACCACATTTTTCAACCAAGTCAAACCTTTTTTGCAAAATCTGGATTTTTTGCACAATTAAAGGGACTGCCACTTGTGCAAAAAAATCTATCAATTTGTGAACAAGCAGAATTTTGATTTAGAATACTCTGAGTGGTACCATTTATGATCCTATTTCCCCTCTTATGTGTATTGGCAATGTGCTACTCCTCGGAATGCTCATTAGCTCCCATGTCCCCGGATTAAAATTTTCACTAATGAAAACTAATCCGGATGGGATGAGTTTCCTAAGCACAACCAATTCGTCGTCGTGCCAACGACTCGAGCGATCGCTTGAACAGACTAGTTGTTTAAGCAACACAACTCTTCTAGTCGGTTAGCCGCGGAAGAGACGACAGACGGATCGCCGGTTTTTGTGTTTCTTATCGGGGTCCATGATTATACAAATACATGCAAATGTAAACTAGTATAATCAACATATACTAACATAAAGAACATAAGCTAGCATATCAAATAAGAACATGCAAAGAACAATTGTAAAAGTTGTGAAACTTTTATACCTCTTGATCTTCTATCGTATGTCCTAACCTCCTTGTAGACTTCGTGTGGGCGAAGATCCTCCACAAGTTGAAGCATCCTAGATCTTCTTCAATCCAAAGAAAGACGAACTCTCTTTCCCTTCTTGCTTGAGCCAACCACCAATCCACAAAGGATTGATGCCGCCGGCCCCAAGAATAGAGAGAACATAATGGAAACAAAACTCATCTCTTATCTAGGACCAACCATCAAGCTCCAAGCATGATGCTTGCCACCGGTCCAAAGAGAACAAGAAGAGGATGAGAGGAATAGGTTGAGCGCCGACCAAGGTAGAGGGAAAAGATCTAGGAGCCGACAACACCCTAGGAAGAAGAAGAAGATATCCTCTCCTATAGTTGCCGCCCACTTTCCCCTCCATAACCTAGCCGCCCAACCAAGGAAAGGAAAAATCTAGGGTTTCTTCAAAGAGAAGATGGAATGGAGTATGGAAGCCAACCGAAGAGAAACAAACACTTGGAGAAAAGAAAGGAAAACAATCCTCCTCCTTGTCTGCCCAACCAAGGTGGAAGGAGGAGATCTAGAACAGTCACTTACCCTAGGAAGAAGAAGAACTCTTCCACAAGTTGCACGCCCCTCCTTCCAAACCTTGCTCGCCCAACCCAAGGAGCCACACCCTAATTAGGGTTTCCTCCTTAGGGTTACTTGCCGCCCAAGCAAAGAGAGGCTACACCCTAATTTCCATCATCCAACACCACTTCTTTTTACGCCAAGCCTAAGCCCCTATTTATAGACGTAGGAAAGTTGGTTATTGATGAGGTAGCCAAAAATATAGGAACTAATTCCCAATTTTCTTGCCGCTAAGGGTATGAGGAATTAGTAAAAAATTTTCTTCCTATAATCTGCCTTGATGTGGCATAGGAAAATTTTTTCACCAATTCTAATCTTAAATTTTTTAACTATTTCTAATCTCACGCCTAAGGTGGCATAGAATTAGGAAAAATTTTTATCAATCTTTAAACTGCCCACCTTATCCAACCTTTCCTCTCCCTTTTATATAGAGTTAGGTTTAGGCCTTGGTTTAATCTCCACCGTCGGTTCTAGGGTTTTAATCTCAACCGTCGGATTTAGAGATTTAATCTCAACCGTCGGTTCTAGAGTTTTAATCCCAACCGTCGGATCTAGAGATTTAATCTCAACCGTTGGTTCTAGGGATTTAATCCTAACCGTCGGATCTAGAGATTTGTTTTCCATCATTTGATCAAGACTTCATGAGGTTTATATTAGGCTACGATAGGGACCATGAGGAGGAGTTGGGTCTTGGCCACCCGATGGATCGGAACCACACAAACTTGATCCATCAACGATGTTCCATTCCACTAGAGGATCATCATCGAACTACCTCACCAACCCCCATAAATTAATACGGGCTCCATATATTATTCAGACATCCATCTCCCGTGTTTAAGATATCGAATGTCCACCAATCGATTGTTTTATCGACCATCAATCAATTAACATCTAACTCCTCGAGTAGTACCACTCAACCTTATCATCATGTCGACTAAGTCAACTGCAGGTTTATACATGATTTAACCTTATGAGCTCCTCAAGGGGACATCATCAACCTAATATATAGGACACAGTTTCCTCCTATAATCAACGGCACACCATGTAAATAATATCATTTCCCAACTTACCGGGCATATTAATTTAATCCATAGAAATCTCACCCTCTGGTAAATCAAAGAAATAAATATTAAGTACATGTGCCCGTTATTATATCGGGATTAAGAGCATGTACAACATAATATCCGAGGTCCGATTCAATTATGTAGTCAAGAATAAATTGAATCACCTTACATGTCGGTCTGGCCCCGCCAATACACCTAAGTGTACTAGTGTAACTCTATGTTCAAGATAAACAATACCATAAGCTACACTACAACCATGCCAATGGTTTGTCTAAAACCATCTTGGTTGTGAGCCTCTACTTATATTTTACAAGGGACTGATAACATGATCTTCTGTGCCACACCAAGCACCATGTTATCTACAATGTAAAATATTAGACAATATGCACACATATAAATATAACGCAAACAATGATCATGTAATTCTTATTTCAAAATAAAGATGTTCATACAAAAGAGCTTTCGATACATCCCAACAATCTCCCACTTATACTAAAAGACTATGCCATCATATCGCATACATCCGATCCCTTCCTCCACATGCCTATCAAAGCTCTCGCTAGAAGGGCCTTAGTGAAGGGTCTTACCAGTCATCCTCTCGATGCAATCTAGGCATAACAACTTCTACCTCCTTTACGATTTGTCGACGTGGTACTTGAGACTCTATGTGTTTACTAGCCTTATGGGCTCGTGGTTCCTTCGAGTTCAGAATCGCACCATTATTATCACAATTAATTGTGATAGTTCTGGGCAAACCAGGAATCACATCCAAGTCCATCAGAATGTTCTTGAGCCACACAACTTCTTTGGCTGCCTCATAGGCTGCCACATACTCAGCTTTTATGATGGAGTCCGCCACGCATTTCTGCTGGGCACTCCTCCATACAATGGCTCCACCTCCTAAAGTAAACACAAAACCTGAGGTAGACTTACTGTTATCCCTATCAGATTGGAAATTAGAATCCGTGTAACCCACAGGGAGTAATCGTCTGCCTAGAAACTAAAGCATATAATCCCTAGTCCTTCTCGTGCACTATAATATATGCTTTACTGCAGCTTTAATGTCCTCGTCTCGATTACTCGATATCTCAGCCATGCCTACTGCAGCGTATATCCGGGTCTCGACATAAGCATACATTAGGCTTCCTATCGCCGAAGCATAAGGAACTGCCTATATCTCCTCTATCTCCTCAGATGATCTAGGACACATCTGCTTAGATAAAGGAACTCCATACCTGAAGGGTAGAAAACCCTTCTTGGAGTTTTGTATGCTAAAACAATCCAAAACCATGTCTATGTATGAAGCTTGGGATAAGCACAACATCCTTTTCCAGCAATCCCTCGATCCCAAAGATGTGTCTCACCTCTCCCAAGTCCTTCATATCAAACTCATTGGACAACCATACCCTTACGTCTGATAACACTTCGATGTTGTCGCCAACCACCAAAATGTCATCTACGTATAGTACAAGAAATACCACTACGTTTTCGTCACATCTCTTGTATACACAAGACTCACCCGAACTTTGAATAAATCCATAAGACTGGATTTACCTCCTCAAAGCGGATGTTCCAAGACCTCGAAGCTTGCTTCAATCCATAAATGGACCGATTAAGCTTACATACAAGATGCTCTTTGCCCTTAGCAATGAATCCCTCTGGTCGCTTCATATAAATGGATTCCTTAAGACTTCCACTAAGGAAATCTGTCTTGACATCCATCTATCACACCTCATAAATTCATATGAGCTGCTATGCAGAGAGCTCCAGACCGATCAATCCATAGATTCAATCTCGTATTCATTGCACTTGCAAAGACGCCGATCTATATCTTGGATTGCCTCGTTATATACGTCCAGGATCGGTTCATGTTCGCCAGTGACCAAGTCCAAGATTCTCCCAAGAACACGAATCTATCGTGCCTCACAACCCTCCCACTACGACGAGGTATCACCTGTATCCTGTGTGACACGCGGTGCAATGGCCGTATGGTATATCCTCTCAGACGTGGTACCAAGTCGACTTCGCCCACTCCACAAGAACAAACCTACTGCGTGGGCTTGTGGTTCATCACATAGTCTTCCTCTGTAAATCCGCATTCGCACTAACGATCACCCTCTCGATCTCTAGACTATAAAACAAATCACCCTTCGCTCTACGGGATAGTCAACGAACAGCATATTTAGACGAGGTTCCAACTTACCAAGATTCGCCTTCAGATACGTTGCCGACTCTATATCCGAATATGTCTTAGACTAGGCTTTCGCCACCCACACAACTCGGAGTAAAAGGCATCCGATTTAGATGGAACCAAGTTCGAATGTATACCGTAGATTCGAGCATATCCCCGTAACAATCTGCAAGTCAATAACTCATCATCGATCTAACCATCTCCATAAGAGACCTCTTCCTTCGCTACGCTACACCATTCTCACTGGGTGTGCACGTGCATAATTGGGATTGAATCCCAAGCTCGATAAGTAGTTCCTAAACTCTCCCAAGAGGTATTCACCACTACGATCGGATCGTAGTGTCATCTTGAATAATCATGAAAAAGACAAAATATTCAAAAGGACCGTCGGAATGACGAACCAAATTCCAACACATCTTAGATCTATACCCCTTGGCCTTGAAAGGCCTCTTGGTCATCTTACCCTCCAAGCAAGATTCGCAGGTTGGGAGATCCTCCACCACTAATGAACCCAAAGGTCCATCATCTTTCAACCTTCAATTCGCTAGGTTAATACGACTGCCTAAGATCCCAAAGATATGTTTGGTTCATCTTCGAAGGTTCTTTTCTCTTATCTAATTAGAAGATGAGTTATTTAACTTCAATTTGCATCGTGGGAGCTTGGGTTCAAATTATTAATTTCCTTTCTATGTACTAAATAGATAATATCCCTATTCCTTTCATAACAAATCATTAAAAGGAATAAATTATCCATCCATAATTTAGAAACCGAAAACAATTCTTTCTAAATAAAGATACATAAAGAAAATTCTTAAGAACCAAAAACTTTATTTTTCAAAAGATAAATAAAATATCTCCCACCGCAATAGCCGCCATCTTCATGGCATTGCCCAAGTAAATTGTAATATCCCTTTAGCTAGTCATCTGGGTTCGAACTCGAAAGCATTCAGATGATTAGTGGCTCGTGATCTACACACCGTGCCTGTAGATAACACCGCTAACCATGTTTCAACGACTAGACCAAAAGATATACTTTGTTCTTGCTTTGGATTGGGATAATCCTTTCTTATGTCGATCGCTAGTAAGTGAAGTACTTGCCTTTCTCTTCACTCCTCCCGAGATCCTCCCACCACCTGCTTCCACCTTGTTTCTTTTCTTCTCGCTTTCTACAGAAGTAGAAACCTTTGAGCAACCATGGCTTGAGGACACTCTTCAAGAGTGTATACTTGCACTTCTTAGCAAATAAGACAACATCTAGATTCTTTTCAATCAACATTAATGGGTACAGAAGTTTATTTCATATAGTATCATTATAAGTGGACTGAAAATCATTTTGAAAATCCTAAGAATTACAATGATCAAAGCATCAGATTTCAAATATTATTGATTCCTCAAAACAATAAAATCCCGAAATCAACCAACACCTCAAAACACCGAGAATATCGCATGCCACGATAGTGTGGCCGTATACGAATTCTACATTTGTAAGAGGAGGTTTTACCCATTAATTTTATTATCTTGTCAACCTTACTTTTTGACAAATAAGATTAATAGTTGGTTCCTTCTTTGGCCCTACAAATAAATAAAAGCAGTGACTATGGGGAGGATACTTTTTATTTGCATCTAAGTGTGCACCATTACACGATACTAAAGGAATTATCTCGGATTATGTGCCTTACCGATGGCGAAGTACACATGCTCCTAAATAATTTCCTATAACCATTATTTGACCTAGTGATCCGCAAACAAACTCATCCGATGGAGAGGAAGACACTCAGAGCCGACGCAAGTTTGTTGCATCACATGTCAAATCAGTAATGGAGCCGGAATTAATTAAAATATCCTCTCCCACTTAGTAAATTGAAAATGAGGAATTTTCAAGCACACACAACATGCATATAAAACAAATCAAGATAATAAATATGGAAAAATCAGAATTTTTCCAACTATTATGGCATTGTTTCTCCAATACGCGTCCTCCGTGTCGCCACCTCGTCCCGCTCCTCCTACGCCTACGACGCCATCCGAGATCCGAGCCGAGAATAAAACCTATTTTATTTTACATCCATCGATCCTATACTCCACGAGGGAGTGTACATGAAATCTAGATCGAAAGTAAAATAAAATAAAGAGTGGCTAAACAATGCCGTATTTAATTACAAAAATTAAATACTATTCTAGCCTCGTCAACCCCGAGGATTCAAATAATATACAATCACACACAACCAATCACATACATCCATAAAGCCATAATAGTCGGATCTTATGCCGACAACCAAAAAGTTAGCCTACGCACATCCTACTACTATCCGGCATACAAAATATATGATATGTGCATGAAAGTAACCGAATCCAAAACACACAAAACCGGAAACCGTGGCTCTGATACCATTTATTGGCAATGTGCTACTCCTCGGAATGCTCATTAGCTCCCATGTCCCCGGATTAAAATTTTCACTAATGAAAACTAATCCGGATGGGATGAGTTTCCTAAGCACAACCAATTCGTCGTCGTGCCAACGACTCGAGCGATCGCTTGAACAAACTAGTTGTTTAAGCAACACAACTCTTCTAGTCGGTTAGCCGCGGAAGAGACGACGGACGGATCGCCGGTTTTTGTGTTTCTTATCGGGGTCCATGATTATACAAATACATGCAAATGTAAACTAGTATAATCAACATATACTAACATAAAGAACATAAGCTAGCATATCAAATAAGAACATAAAGAACAATCAGAAAAGTCATAAACTTTTATACCTCTTGATCTTCTATCGTATGTCCTAACCTTCTTGTAGACTTCGTGTGGGCGAAGATCCTCCACAAGTTGAAGCATCCTAGATCTTCTTCAATCCAAAGAAAGACGAACTCTCTTTCCCTTCTTGCTTGAGCCAACCACCAATCCACAAAGGATTGATGCCGCCGGCCCCAAGAATAGAGAGAACATAATGGAAACAAAACTCATCTCTTATCTAGGACCAACCATCAAGCTCCGAGCATGATGCTTGCCACCGGTCCAAAGAGAACAAGAAGAGGAGGAGAGGACTAGGTTGAGCGCACCAAGGGTAGGGAAAAGATCTAGAGCCGACAACACCCTAGAAGAAGAAGATATCCTCTCCTATGCCCACTTTCCTCCATAACCTAGCCAACCAAGGAAAGGAAAAATCTAGGGTTTCTTCAAAGAGAAGATGGAATGGAGTATGGAAGCCAACCAGAAGAGAAACACCAAGGGTATGGGCGCCCAACACTTGGAGAAAAGAAAGGAAAACAATCCTCCTCCTTGTTGCGTGCCAACCAAGGTGGAAGGAGGAGATCTAGAACTGTCACTTACCCTAGGAAGAAGAAGAACTCTTCCACAAGTCACGCCACCTCTCCTTCCAAACCTTGGTCGCCCAACCCAAGGAGCCAAACCCTAATTAGGGTTTCCTCCTTAGGGTTACTTGCCGCCCAAGCAAAGAGAGGCTAAACCCTAATTTCCATCATCCAAAACCACTTCTTTTTTTCGCCCAAGCCTAAGCCCCTATTTATAGAACGTAGGAGAAAGTTGGTTATTGATGAGGTAGCCAAAAATATAGGAACTAATTCCCAATTTTCTTGCCGCCCAAGGGTAGCAAGGAATTAGTAAAAAAAATTTTCTTCCTATAATCTTGCTGCCCAATGTGGCATAGGAAAATTTTTTTTCACCAATTCTAATCTTAAATTTTTTTTTAACTATTTCTAATCTTGCCGCCCAAGGTGGCATAGAATTAGGAAAAAAATTTTATCAATCTTTTAAACTTGCCGCCCACCTTATCCAACCTTTCCTCTCCCTTTTATATAGAGTTAGGTTTAGGCCTTGGTTTAATCTCCACCGTCGGTTCTAGGGTTTTAATCTCAACCGTCGGATTTAGAGATTTAATCTCAACCGTCGGTTCTAGGGTTTTAATCCCAACCGTCGGATCTAGAGATTTAATCTCAACCGTTGGTTCTAGGGATTTAATCCTAACCGTCGGATCTAGAGATTTGTTTTCCATCATTTGATCAAGACTTCATGAGGTTTATATTAGGCTACGATAGGGACCATGAGGAGGAGTTGGGTCTTGGCCACCCGATGGATCGGAACCACACAAACTTGATCCATCAATGATGTTCCATTCCACTAGAGGATCATCATCGAACTACCTCACCAACCCCCATAAATTAATATGGGCTCCATATATTATTTGTACATCCATCTCCCCCTGTTTAAGATATCGAATGTCCGTCAATTAATTGATTTACTGACCATCAATTAATTAACATCTAACTCCTCGAGTAGTACCACTCAACCTTATCATCATGTTGACTAAGTCAACCTGCAGGGTTTATATGATGAACCTTATGAGCTCCTCAAGGGGACATCATCAACCTAATATATAGGACACGGTTTCCTCCTATAATCAACGGCACACCATGTAAATAATATCGTTTCCCAACTTACCGGGCATATTAATTTAATCCATAGAAATCTCACCCTCTGGTAAATCAAAGAAATAAATATTAAGTACATGTGCCCGTTATTATATCGGGATTAAGAGCATGTACAACATAATATCCGAGGTCCGATTCAATTATGTAGTCAGCAATAAATTGAATCACCTCTATGTCGGTCCTGCTCAATACACCTAAGTGTACTAGTGTAACTCTATGTTCAAGACAAAACAATACCAAGCTACACTACAACCATGCCAATGGTTTGTCCAAAACCATCTTGGTTGTGAGCCTTTACTTATATTCTATAAGGGACTGATAACATGATCTTCTGTGCCGCACCCAGGCACCATGTTATCTACAATGTAAAATATTAGACAATATGCACACATATAAATATAACGTGCAAATAATGATCATGTAATTCTTATTTCAAAATAAAGATGTTCATACAAAAGAGCTAGGCTTTCAGTATACATCCCAACAATGTGGAACACTTTCTCCCATTCCCTCCTCTTTATCATTCATCATTTTCCTCTTTGACGATTTCTTTAGTAGTCTGAACATCTGCTCCTTAACTTCAACAGGCACACTGTTGCATGCTTTCACATTTTTTTTAGTACAAGCTAGATGATGTTTGAAGCAATAGATATTACCCAGTATGATTTCATTACAGTATATACACTGGATTTTCCTTGGATCATTGTCAACTTTCATTCCATGATCCCAACCAATATTTGATTTGCTTCCTGATGTATTTTTTTTTATTTTGTGCATTTGAACCCATCATTTATAGATTTCAGGCCCTACAGAAAATAAGCAAAATTCTTAACCAAATATTTAACAATATACTAAAGTATTATGAAACTCAGATATAGCAAAAACTAACATGTACTAGGATGATTCATTACAAGTTCATAAAAAGGTCAAGTAACAGGGCACCATTCTCAGTGTCAATACAATCGTGCCTTTAAGCAAAAGGTTTGGATGTTTAAACAAAGATTTAAGTCAGACCATGTTGTGATTTACTAATATAATGTGTCAAGTGTGCAGTTGCAAGTTACTTAGCATGGATATTGTAGGTGAAATATAAGAAGTTCGGTTAGGTAGAGGGTGACCGGATGCTTGAAAATTTGAAGTCCCTAAAGGGTGAACAGATGCTTGGTAGACATGGAAGATCTAACAGCAAACACGACTTTTTAAAATGTGAAGTTCCGGAGGAAGATTCTCTTGGCAATTAACTTTAGGAGAAGACAAGTGTAAGTTCACTTAGCCGAGCTCACTTACACAAAGGGTTATCCGTGTGACCAGGCTAAGGACTAAACTTTAAAAGTGGTACGAGTCAATAATACAGTCAAATAAATGTAGCATTCACTCACCTAAGACTTGAGTCAATTGATCAATTGAGTAGAATGAAAAGGGAACAAAATGTTTTTGTTCGTCTATGTCTAAAAGAGAGTCAACTAATCATTTGACTGACAGCAAGTGAACTCAAGCGAAGGAAAGTTGAGTCGACTAAAGACACAGTTATACGGCAATAACAAAACAGTAATTCTATTTAAATGATTAATAATGTCAAAACTTGTGTAAAGTCAGTATACTGATGGCAAATTGAGATAACTGAAGAACGATTATTCTGTCACAATGGTACAGCTATTCTGTTACAAAGGCTGGTGTTCTAGAAGCTTCAACAAGTTCAGTCGACTAATAGTAGTTTCAATCTACTTGAGCAGCCGATAACGATATTATAAATGAGAGATCAGTGGAAGCTTGAATCAATCAAATTTACCCGGACCGAGGAAATAGAATGAAAGTTGAATGAAGATTAGTTGAAGGCCTATAAATAAGGGGCAAAGGAACAATGAAGCGGCTATCAAAAACTGCTTACATCAAGTCCATTTTCTTAGCTACTTTGTCATTTCTCTATTTCTACTTGCATCTCTATTTTTGTGTCAAGTAATTCTCTTTGTAAGAAAGTGTTTTGTAAGAAATAGTGGATTTTGAAAAGTGACATACCCAAGAGTCATAATTCATGACTCATAAAATAGAAACCGAAAGTTTCAAACTGCATGAAAATTTCATTGGTCAGTCATTGTTCATCTATTGTTCTTATATTTTGTATTTGTGTCTTTGTTGCTCTTGTTAATCAATTGCAGAAGATTCAAACATTTGACTATTCAGTTCCATCCACTTATAAGCAGGAGATGAGACATATATGGGCTTAGCAATTTAATGTTATGGTAATCTATAAACAAGAAATTAACTTTAGTTGCCGCAATTGCGATCGGATGAACTTGACTTGATAATGGAGATGCGTGAGCATGATTTAAAGAACATATGAAAGGAACACATATTTTTTAGAGAGAATAGAAATTTTTTATAAGGATTTTAGAGAAGGGAAGGCTGACCTGCGATTGAGGGGTACGAATCCACGCCGATGAGACGCAGCTTGCGCAGCGAAACAAAATGGCGAAACCGTCGACCGCGAAAGAAAGGGATGAGCGCCCGAGACTCGCTGCCGGGAAAAAGAGTTTGGACGCTTGAGACGGTGATTAACGTTTTGTTTGGATAGGGTGAGAAGAGCTCTAAAGTGGAAGGAAAGAGAAAATTTACATTCTAAATTGATGTAATTTTTTTATATATATAAATAAGAATTATCCTTCCATTTTTTTTCCCCTTTTTTTTCATCTTTTTCCAAATAAAATTTAAAATTTTTCTTCCTTTTTTTCCCCTTTCATCTCCTCCTAAACATACCGTAAAAAAAAAATAGGGCAACCTTCGCTGTTTAGATTGGATTGTTTATTATTATTTATGGAAATATTTTTATTCTATTGTTATAATCTATAGCTGATATATGATATTATAAACCATTTATAACAGTTATTATCTGATATGGGTTAAAAATAAATTAATTTATATTGTAATAACTATTTGAAAATTATATGTCTATATTATAACAATTATAAATTGTAATTATATTGATATAATTTTATTAATATTGATTAAAATTTAAATCTCTATATTATAATGAAAAAGGTCATTCTTTTTATTTTTATCAAATTATTAAAATCAGACTGCTAGCTGAACTACTTTAAGGCAGTAACTTTACGTCAATTTGCTATTCAATACATTTTTGTTCGTACGGAGATGATATGGTGACTAAGACACAACGATATTTATGGATATAACGTGAATCGATTCCGAAAGAGATCTATAATTTTTTTCTGAATTTAGATGATCCTCACGTATTTTGACCATTATGTCAAGATTCATAAAACTCTTCGTGATTTATTTTCCTCACAATAATCATTGAACAATCAATGAAAATTATTAGATTGGTCATTCCAATCTTTTGCTGCTATTCAATGCATTCTGGATGTTGATCTCATCCCAATAGTTGACCTAATATTTTGGTAGATACAATTTCAAATTAGGTGATAATAAAAAAAAAAGATAAAAATAAGGCACTTCTCCCAGTACATGCAGTAGCCTAACCTCTCTTTTACAACTGAAATTCCATATGCATTTTTCCAAAGATGCATTATGAGAAAATAGAACGAAAATCATCCCAAACTAAGAAAATCATGACGAGATAAGGATTATTTTAAAAATATTTATCATAATTTCTCATGATTTTTTATTTAAATTATAAGGCATGCAGACCCTGGCCATGCAAACACTGTTCAAATGCCCATTCGGACAGGCAAACTGGCTCTTTGACCTGTGCTCAGCACGAGCAAAGGCAATGTCGAACATGGTGTGAAAAAAAAATCAGGCTGAATGGTCCGGGGTGTGCTCGGCCCTTTAACATCCCTCATAGAAAACCAAATGCTTCAGTTACACATTCCTCATTCTTGCAGGTCAAATACTCAGTATCAGTCATGAGCACTATTGATCAAAGTGCTCTTCAGCAAGTAACAGAGTGATCTAAACTTGCATCTAGAACACCATATATGGACAAAATGAAAAATGAACGAGCTAACAAGATCCAAGTTAGAGAATCAATTATATGATTTGAGATGAGACAGTATCTGATTCATTTACTTCTATCATGTCATAAATGAACAATCTGAAGAATCAGTCATAACGTTTCATTCTCATTCCATCACGACTAACCAATAAAAACTGCCTGTTATGAGAAAAAAGAAGACCATTTTGATATTGACAGTAAGGTATTCCTCCTCCTAGCATTAGAGATGAAAATAATGCTAACATTTCAGTTCCAGACCCATCCATTACGATACAAATTCATAATCATCATATCAAATTAATCAACCATAGCAAGCAACATTGAAAGTTTTTTTCGATCGAATTAGAAGCTAACATATAAATAAATAACAAGAATAGAAAAATAAAATGCAACAGTAAGGACAATGAATTTGTGAATTCTTACTGATACCATATGAAACCACATCGTCATTATCCGTACACATATAAGCAACCTCTATATGCAAGTCACCATAGCCCGGTCTCGACGGGATATTCCAATTTGGTGCATCTGAGCCGAATAAGGAAAGCGACTCGGCCATATTATATCCTACACTCCATGTCTCGGCCAATGTTTCTCAGCTCGACCATATTACCCCAGACGTCTTGCATATCGGCCAGTGCTCCTCAGCTCGGCCACGTTATATTCACCTGTTCTGCTCAACGTCTCGGCAATGACATACTACTTCAGATATATGGCTTCTCAAAAGATGTTTTATATTACTTAATCAGACAACGTGGCGGATATTCCTGTTCATATGGTCAACAAAACAACCTTATCAACAATCCTCCCTGACCAGGGAACAGAAGCCCATACTGGTTTTCATAAATCTGTCCACCGAATTAAGGAGGAGTTGTCTCTCATTAACCATCTGATAAGTATTAATTACAATCCACGCGCCGACAACATTCGTAAGGGTAATGACCCCTATTAATCCAAAAACAGGAAGCCATACCACCCATACCGACTATACTATTTGGCAGAGGATTCTCTTCTATATATATATCCCTCTTGGAGGAGAGTGAAGGAGGTTCGTGCATCTCTCAACTAGCACTCTTTATTGCTCTTTTCCTCATTCCCACTAATTTTCTGTCTTGAGCATCGGAGGAGCCTTGCCGAGATCCATCTCGGTGCCCTTAACCGCTTTCTGTTTTGCAGGACACGTCATTCGGCTCGGCTCATGGCCGAGACACCATTTCGATCACCACAGCTTTCCCTCCGCGTCATCTTCTCTTTCATCCGAGTCGTCGGCCCTTGCCGTGTTTGCCATCGGGATACCTCATCATCCCCGTCTCGACAGACAACATAATTGGTGCCGTCTGTGGGAAACTATTCCTATAAATACGCCAGAGGCAAGGATGGGAGACCAAAAAACAAACTCCGGCAACCACAACTCCACTGAAGGGAGTATGACCAAGGAAAGTATCATCGCCCTTGTCAAAACCACCATGGAAGACGTCTTACGCGACCTTTTTCTCCGGGGCTCTACCCCTGGACAAGCGTCTCCCAGCCCGGTTCAGGGTCCGAAACCAACCTCTATCCCTTCCACTCCGTCTTCACCAGGAACAACTCCCATAGCTTCAATGTCGGACGAGTCGTCATCAACAACATCATTGCAGGAGTCCTCTGAGAAAGCACCCTCCCATACCTCACCAGAAAGGGATCCCAGGAAGGGCAAGGCTCCACTAATCAGAACAAGGTCTCCCCTTGCTCCCAGCATTATAGCTAATAAGATGCCCAAGTCTTTCAAGCAAATCTCTATAGGGGAATATAGCGGCTCGGCTGACCCAGAAGAATACCTTGGGAGGTTCAAAAAGGCTGCCTTAATACATGACTACTCGGACGGAGCCAAATGCAAGGTTTTCTCTCTCAATCTTATAGGCTCCGCCCAAAGGTGGTTCGACCGACTCTCGGCAGAATCCATCAACTCCTTCTAGGAGTTGTTGGTTATGTTTCTTCAGTGTTTCGCCAGCAGTAAAAGGTATCGTCGAACTGCCCAGTACCTTATGACTATAAAGCAGAAGAGTGATGAATCCTTGAGGGATTACATACACTGATTCAACCAAGTGGCAGTCGACATACTGGATGCTTCGCCCGGGACGGTGGTCAACGCTTTTTCCCAGGGTTTGATAAGGGGAGATTTCTCGAAGTCATTAATGAAGAGACCCCTGCCTCACTTTGAAGCCCTGCTGGCCAGAGCCAAGGCCTACATCAATTTGGAGGAAGCTGAAAAGGCCGCCGATGAGCAACAAGGCGGATCTAATCAACCTAAACCCCATAAGCCAAGCCGGAAGGCCCTTCCGCCGGTGCAGACTCGGCCCCCCAAGGTCCCTCCTATATACCCTCCGCGGCTGGTCAAAGATAGAACCATTCACGTTGTGCAGGAGTTTCCTCAGCCGTTAATGTTACCAGAACAATGCGGCCCTTTCTGCGCTTTCGATTAGGTATATGGTCACTCGACCCGGGAGTGTCGTACTCTGGCGGAAGAAATCAGGCAAGTCATGAGAGAACAACAGCAAAACTTCAACGCCCCGCCCCGTTTCCCCCAAATGGAGGCAAGGTCAGAGCCCCAGAACCAAGCTCGACGCCATCTAGCTAGGCGAGCTCCTCGGCCCGCACCCGAGTTGCAAATGCCAACTCAAGTCCCCCGAAGGGCTCGAGAAGCCTCTTCGAGTGAACCAGCCCCTCGACCCGAATCACCACAAGAACTATCCAACACTCCCCACCGCGACACCATCAACATGATCGCCGGTGGGGCTATAGACGGGGATTCCAACCGAGCCAGAAAGGCTCATGGGAGGCGCCTGGAAAACATGGAAGTAAGCACCAGTCAGAGACACGCTGAAGGACCCTCTATCAGCTTTGGCCCTGAAGACCTGCAAGGAGTTTCTGTCCCGCATGACGATGCCTTGGTGATCAGAGCCACCATCGCCAACTATGACGTGGCCAGGATCTTCGTGGACACAGGTAGCTCGGTCAATATTTTATTTAAAGATGCCTTTGATCGTATGCAGCTTGACCGGGCACAACTCCAGCTAATGAATACCACCCTATTTGGTTTCTTTGGCCATGAGGTAGCACCACTCGGTCGAATTGATCTCCCCTTGTCTCTAGGGGAAGAGCCTCTCCATCGAACTCGGATAGTGACCTTTACCATGGTGGACACCACCTCGGCCTACAATGTCATTCTGGGAAGGCCAACACTGCACTCCTTCGAAGCGGCCATATCAACTTATCACCAGAAAATCAAGTTCCCTATGAATAATCAAATAGGGGAAGCTGCTGGAGACCAAAAGGCAGCCCGAAACTGCTATGTGGAAGAAGTCTGAACCGCCCCAGAAAGAGCTAGAAGATCGAGATGACTGAAGTCTATGCTCTGCATGAAGAGCCTTTGGAAGAAGAAACTGTGCAAGTATGGTCGAACCAGCCTGAGCGAGTCATCCGAGTCACTGCAGATTTGCCAACTGAGCTGAGGCAAGACATGATTGGCTGCTTGACAAACAACCGGGACGTCTTTACTTGGTCGGAAGAGCAGAATCAGAGCATTTCTCGAGCCATAATGGAGTATAGACTGAATGTTTTGCCCTGGTCTCGGCCTGTCAAGCAAAAGAGAAGACATTTCGGACCAGAGAAAGACCAGATCATCCAAGCCGAAGTGCAGAAACTTATGCAAGCCGGATACATCCGATAGGTGCAATTTCCCGAATGGTTGTCCAACATTGTATTAGTACCAAAATCAGGAGGGAAGTGGAGGGTATGTATAGACTTCAGAGATCTTAATAAAGCATACCCTAAAGATTGCTATCCCTTGCCTCGGATAGATCAATTAGTAGATTCCACGACAGGGTATGAGTTAATTTGTATGCTAGACGCTTACCAGAGGTATCATCATATTCCATTAGCCCTAGAAGATCAAGAGAAAGTCAGCTTTGTCACAGCGGATGACACTTTCTGCTATAAGGTTATGTTATTCGGGTTAGAAAACGTTGGCGCCATTTATCAGAGGCTAATGGATAAAGTGTTTCAGTCACAAATAGGTCGAAACATCGAAGTATACGTGGACGACATCCTCATCAAGTCCACCAGAGCCGAAGACATAGTTGGAGATATGACTGAGACATTCAGCACGCTGCACCAATATGGGATCCGGCTTAACCCTAGCAAATGTATATTCGGGGTCCGAGAAGGCAGGTTCCTAGGCTACATTGTTACTGAAAGAGACATTGAGGTTAATCTTGAGAAGACTCAGATTCTACAGAACATGATGTCTCCCCGAAATGTCAGAGAGGTACAAAGGCTATTGGGCAGAATAACTGCACTTTTTCGATTCATCCCTAAGTTAGCTGAGTGGAGTCTCCCTTTCTTCAAGGTGTTCCGCCAGTCGGCTCGGTTTTTATGGGATGAAAAGTGTGAACAAGCCTTCATTGAATTAAAGTAGTATATATCTGAACCGCCCACACTTGCTAAACCGATGCCAAGAGAGAGTCTGTAGCTATACTTGGCCTCCTCTGAAGAGGTTGTGTCCTCAGTACTGCTCCAGCAGGAAGAAGATAATCAATTACCTATTTATTTCGTCAGTCATTTATTAAAAGTTGCTAAGAGCAGATACACAACACTGGAAAAGCTGACACTAGCTCTACTTATAACAGCTCGGAAGCTCCTGTCGTATTTCTTATCTCATCTTGTCACGGTCTTGACCAACAGTGGCCTCGGAAGGATATTAATTAATCCGGAAGCATTTGCTCGTCTAATCAAGTGGATCACCAAGCTAGCCGAGTATGATATCCAATATCGACCCCGCACGACCCTCAAGGCGCAAGTATTGGCGGATTTCTTAGCCGAGACTCCAGGGGTTGGGAAAAATGAGGAATGGAAGATATATGTGGATGGCTCGGCAACTAAGCAGAGAAGTGGGGTAGGAGTGTTGTTGATATCCCCCCAAGGAGAAACAATCCGAATAGCTATACAGCTCAACTTCCGAGCTTCCAACAATGAAGCAGAATATGAGGCCTTATTAGCTAGAATGCGAGCAGCCCACCATATTGGAGTTACTCGGATCTCTCTACATTATGACTCACAGTTGGTGGTGGAGCAACTCAAGGGGTCATTCGACACCAACAACCAAAGGCTGCGGCGCTATATGCAGGCTTATCACAGGTTATCCTCAGAGTTCCAAGAGGTTACCCTTCATAAAATCCCTCAGGCAAACAATCAGAAAGCTGATGAGTTGACTCGTATGGCTAGTGCACTCGCTACTTGGAGCTTGGAAGACTCAATAGTCGAGACGCAGCTCGTCGCTAATATAGATCAAGACTCAATAACACCTCACAGTCTACCGGATTGGAGGACTCCTCTGACTGACTATCTGAAAAAGGGAATACTATCGAATGACCGAGCCGAGGCTCAGACAGTTAAGAAAAGAAGCACTCGTTTCGCTCTAATAGGCGACACGTTGTATAAACGAGCCTTTGCTCGGCCTCTACTTAAGTGCCTCGGCCCGGAAGAAGCAGATTACGTTATGCGAGAAATACACGAGGGATGCTGTGGAAATCATTCTGGAGGAGCATCTCTCGCTCAGAAGATCTTATTGGCCGGGTATTTTTGGCCTACTCTCCAGAAAGACGCTGCTCATTGTATGCGCATATGTCTTAGCTGTCAGAAGCATTAGAACTTCTCTCCACAACCAGCCGAACTGTTGAAAACTTCAGTGATATCTTGCCCTTTCGACCAATGGGGAATGAATATAATTGGACCACTACCTATGGGGCCGAATCAGAAGAAGTTTCTTCTAGTCGCCGTGGATTACTTTTCGAAATAGGTGGAAGTCGAGCCGTTGGCTAAAATAACTGAAGAGACCTTGTTAAAATTCCTCGGAAAAAACATAGTCTGCCGATTCGGCATCCCAAGAAGGCTGGTTTCGGATAATGGGCGGCAGTTTCAGGGCCACAAATTAGAGGAATGGTGCTAACAGTTGGGAATTCAGCAGACTTTCACCTCAGTAGCTTATCCCCAGAGCAATGAGCATGTTGAAGTCACCAACCGAGAGCTAATTCGGGGAATCAAGATCAAATTAGATCATATAGGGGGGAAGCTGGGTTGAAGAATTACCCAGTATCTTATGGGCATACAGAACTACTCCTAAAGACAGCATGGGCCTCACCCCATTCCATCTTGTTTATGGTGCGGAAGCCCTCGTCTCCGTAGAGATCGGCATGGGATCATCTCGAGTTTCTGCTTACATTCTGGATAATGATAGCAAGAAGGAAAAAAGACTAGCCAAACTGGACTTAGTAACAGAGACTCGAGATCAAGTAGCTAGTCGAATGAGTGCCTTCCGGAGGAAAATCGCCCAAGCTTACAATAAAAAAGTGGTACCCCGATCTTTTCAGCTCGGCGACTTTGTGTGGAAGAAAATCCAACCCGCGGGGGAGGTCCGCAAACTAGCACCTCGATGGGAAGGCCCATACAAGGTCGTTAAGAAGCTCAGTTCTTGTGCTTATTACCTCCAAGACAGCGAAGGGAAGGAGCTTAATCGACCGTGGAATGCTTTCCATTTGCGGCCCTATCATGTATAAAAGAGTCTTGCAACCTGTAATGAAGTTACTCCATAATGAAAGCTCTTTCATCCCAGACCGATTTTCTTATATGTCATTCGACTCATCCTTGGATATCGCCTATCATGGTTGGTTCCAAGTGCGCCTCATTCGACTCTTCCTTGGATATCGCCTATCACGGTTGGTTCCAAGTATTTCTGATTCAGCTCTTCCTTGGATATCGCCTATCATAGCTGGTTCCAAGTATCTATCATTTGGTCTTCCCCTTGGATATCGCCTATCACGATTGGTTCCAGGTGCAGACCATTCGACTTTCTCCTTGGATATCGTCTATCATGGCTGGTTCTAAGTATCTATCATTCGGTCTTCCCCTTGGATATCATATATCACGGCTGGTTCCAGGTGCAGACCATTCGACTTTCTCCTTGGATATCGCTTATCACAGCTGGTTCCAAGTATCTATCATTCGGCTCGTCCTTGGATATCGCTTATTACAGCTGGTTCCGAGTGTATGTTATTCGACTCCTCCCTTGGATATCACCTATCACGGCTGGTTCCAGGTGCAGACCATTCGACTTTCTCCTTGGATATCATCTATCACGGTTGGTTCCGAGTATCTATCATTCGGTCTTCCCCTTGGATATCGCCTATCACGGCTAGTTCTAGGTGCAGACCATTCGGCTTTCTCCTTGGATATCGCTTATCACAGTTGGTTCCAAGTATTTATCATTTGGCTCATCCTTGGATATCGCTTATCACAACTGGTTCCGAGTGTATGTTATTCAACTCCTTTGGATATCGCTCATCACAACTGGTTCTAGGTGTTGCCTATTCAGATTCTCCTTGGATATCGCCTATCACGGCTGGTTCCAAGTGTATGTTATTCGGCTCATCCTTGGATATTGCTTATCACAGCTTGTTCTGAGTGTATGTTATTCGACTCCTCCTTTGGATATCGCTTATCACAACTGGTTCCAGGTGTTGCCTATTCAGATTCTCCTTGGATATCGCCTACCATGGCTGGTTCGCCTACCACGGCTGGTTCCAAGTGCATGTTATTCAACTCATCCTTGGGGTATCACTTATCACTTCTTGGCCAAGTGCCCTATCCTCAGGCATAGAAAAGGTACTTTAGAGTTGCTTGTTATCATTAATTATTGCGTTTAGTTCTTAGGAAGCCAGAAGCCAACACGTAGCTCGAAAAACTTGTATTAATTTTGGGAAAATTACAAGAGTGCAGCGTGCGACTACAAAATTTACTACTAAAAAACTAGGAATTAAAAACTACGACTATTTAGGGAGACCACCGAGTGCTGAATTTGGGGTCTCCTCAATGAGACGTTGCAGATCCAAGAACTCGGTAGGAGCCCCCTCGGGCGGGTATCCGACCTCCTTGAAGTGCCGGATGGCTCCATCATAGTCTATCTCTAGGAGGTTGACGGTGCGACCTCCTAGGATATCCGAGAACTCTTCGGAAGCGAGGAAGGCTTTCTTGCCCTGTGTCTCGGCCAATGCTCCTTAGCTCGGCCACGTTATATTCACCTGTTCTGCTCAACGTCTCGATAATGACATACTACTTCAGATATATGGCTTCTCAAAAGAGGTTTTATATTACTTAATCAGACAATGTGGCGGATATTCCTGTTCATATGGTCAACAAAGCAGCCTTATCAGCAATCCTCCCCGACCAGGGAACAGAAGCCCATACTGATTTTTATAAATCTGTCCACCGCATTAAGGAGGAGTTGTCTCCCATCAACCATCTAATAAATATTAATTACAGCTCATGCGCCGACAACATTTATACGGGTAATGACCCCTATTACTCCAAAAACAAGAAGTCATACCACCCATACCGACTATACTATTTGGCAGAGGATTCTCTTCTATATATATATCCCTCTTGGAGGAGAGTGAAGGAGGTTCGCGCATCTCTCAACTAGCACTCTTTATTGCTCTTTTCCTCATTCCCACTAATTTCCTGCCTTGAGCGTTGGAGGGGTCTTGCCGAGATCCATCTCGGTGCCCTTAACCGCTTTCTGTTTTGTAGGACACGTCATTCAGCTCGACTCATGGCTGAGACACCGTTTCGGTCACCACGGCTTTCCCTTCGCGTCATCTTCTCTTTCATCCGAGTCGTCAGCCCTTGCCGTGTTCGCCACCGGGACACCTCATCATCCCCGTCTCGACAGGCAACACTTACCATTCACCAATGATCAGAATACAATGAGCAGCGAGAAAAGCATGCAGACCAGCCAGCAAGCATAGGCTATGAGACCATGGTGCACATCCCCTCCGGACGTTAGGTCCAACCCCGAGCAAACCCTCGTTGATCACAATACAAACACCGGCGCAATCGGGAAGATCGCAGGGCCATCGTGGGTCACAAAGAGAGACATGGCCGAAAGGATCACCGTCGGTAGCATGCCGTATCCAACCAAGCTCAAACATCGGTAGAGATCCAAGTTCCCATTCGTCTCCTCGAGCATATTGAAGATGGCGTAGAGGAACTAGGGTTGTAAATAGGTCAAGCCAAGCCAAGCTTTACAATGTTCAAGCTTGTTTGATAAAATAACCAAGTCGAGCCAAGTTAAACCTAAAATTAACCAAGCTATTGAAAAACCTGTTCAAGCTTGGCTTGGTTTCTTCTTTTGGAGATTGAGTTTGGCTTGAACTTGAATGGAACTTAGCTTGTTTAATGGGTATCAAGCCTCTAATCAAGCTCGATTCAAGCTTGAATCAAGTTTGATTCAAACTTATCTAAGTTTGATTTATTTAAATGTTATCAAGCTCTTAAATCAAGTTTGTTTATTTATTTAAACTTTTAATATTTTAATCCTTATTTATAAATGAGTATAAATAAGCTCATAAATAAATTTTAAATGAGTTTGTTCACGAACACTAACAAGCTGAACATATATATATTCAAGCTTGTTTATTTAATTTATCAAGTTGTTCAAGCTTGTATATCAATTGACTTTGTTGCATATTGAGCGAACGTAAACGAGCTCTTATCGAGTCGAACACCAAACTTGTTCATGAACGCTTGGTTCGTTTACGACCCTAAGAGGAAGGTCGCGGCGACGGTTACCCACCCCAAGATGGCAAGATGATCCCAAAGTGGAATTTCCCCATGAGAAGCTGGAACATGCCGAACGGCAACGGGCCGACAAGATCGACATCCTCGTGGAGATCGGGCTTCAAACGGATAGGGTTCAGGATCGAGACGATCTTGCATCAGATTTGATGGGTATTGATGCCGAGCTCCTCGAGAACACGAAGACGGGGCAGAGGAGGACAAGGCCTGGAGTACGATGCCGACGTCAAAGGAAATGAAGGGGATGTTATGGTTGGAGGGGGCGGGGATGGCTGGCCTCGGCGGGTTGAAGGGCCGAGGTGCCGCCACGCTGGGCTGGTAGATCCGAGGGCGGACATTAAGATTTCCGTCAAAGGGGGGGAACACAACCTGCGGGACAGGAAACTCCTTAAGTCCTTGGCCATGGCTTTACGCGGAAGGAAGCAGCTAAGTGACGGTGACTTGTGAGTAGTTCGTATGCTTCAGTGTCCCATCGATAACTGAGTCGTGACTCGTCGCTCAAAAAGGTTATCCTGCGCCGACTGTGTGTGACTGAGGAATAACCGAGTGTCCACGACAATCGTGAGGAATACACACAATTGCATACTGCGCGACATAACCTTTTTGTTACTACGAGGAATACGCAGTATGAGACTTGAGGAATATGCACAGTTGCTTACTGCACGATGACTGTGAGGAATAACCGAGCATCCACGATGACGGTGAGGAATACGCACAGTTGCATACTGTGGGACATAACTGTCGCATGTCGAGACAGGGACGATGAGGTGTCTGGTGGCGAAGGCGGCAAAGGACCGGTGACTCAAACGAAAGGATTGTTAGTGAAAGCCCTAGAGTCAATCATGTGATGATTGTTGTATGAACTTTATTGTATCATATTCCTATTTATAAAGGCATGGTTATTATATTTACTTGTATTGGTGTCAAATAACTAAGTATAATAACGTCCTTGAGTAGAAAGTTCTTATCTATATCAATCGATTGATTGAATCGATAATGAGATGATATAGGGAACACTACTCTTAATCATTCCTAGTCAAGTATTAACATTCAGGGATAATATTAATGCGTAGAGACTAGCATGTAGGTCAACTCGATGACTTGATCTCACAAGTCATGGATATGAGATATCAAGTTGACACATGAGTATGCATTGGAGAATGTATACTGAATGACCCACCATGAGAAAGTATCATGGATCGTTATATGAGTGTCATATATTTTCTCATGTGACTATTAGTATGACTATTAGTCCTTGGACCTGAAGTCACTATAATTCCCTACATAAGGAGTTGCATACTTTGGCTTCGTCAAACGTCACCCGTAAATGGGTGGACTATAAAGGCGATTACTGGGTATGTAACAAATTATGTGGAGGGATGTGAGTGATGTAGATGAGATCTATTCCTCCTATATAACGGGAGTGACATCGTTATTCTTGATAGAGTGAGACCACGAAGTGCATGATAATGTCCAAATAAGTCAATATGAGATATTGAGCTCATTTGATTAGAGTGAGTCTACTTGGAGTTCAAGATATAGATTGTACCGAGGATGACACGGTCTATGCCTCAATTGGTCAATCTAGATGTCAAGGATAGAGGGACATTGTCACATATTGTGAGAGTCACAATTAGTAGTCACAAAGGTGATGTTGGATCTCAACATTCTTGTAACTTAGGTAGCAATGATGTGTTGCTAGATACCGCTCATTGCTTATGTTCCTAAATCGGTTTAGGAGCATTGCCAACGTTACAAGAACCTATAGGGTCACACACAAAGGGCAATTAGATGAAGATTAGGTTCATATGGCCGGCCACTTTAGGAGGTGTTATGGGTGTGAAGTTATTTGGTGTGTAACTTCATCATCTTCTTCCTTGCTCCTCTCTTGCTCTCCCAATCCTCCTTGGCCGAAACTTCCATGAGTGCTAGCACACTCTAGGTTGATTTTCTCCACCTATTGCTTGTGCGGATACCAATAGAGGAGTGTACACTTGACACTCTCGAGTTCCGGCAAGCCATTTGGACGAGCGGGATAAGCGAAGGGCATCGCATCAAGGGTAATGCTCTTCTCATGTAGATCTAAGGTTTTAAACACATACATGTATTTTTGTTATACTTCGCACGGATCCGTGGCTGGGCTTCCGAGGTTTCCGCAACGCAAAAAGCGGTTTTTGCGGCTCGAAAAGTCCAACAGTGGTATCAGAGTCACGTGCGAAGCATGTAGGTGTTTATGTTTTGTAGTTTTTGTATTAGATATAAAAATTACAGATCTATATGTTTTTGTAAATTTCCTATTTTTATAGAATTTTTGGGTATTTTTCTCGAAGAGTTGAAGCAACAAGTGTTGGGACACTTGTAGGCTTCAACCACCGAGAAAAACTCTCCGAAACGACGAAATCTCGCTTTAGGTTTTTGGGACAGCAACTTAAGTCGTTGTAAGATCAAGATGAGACACTTGCAAAGTTCATTTTACGAGTAGGGGCGCTGCCCCTAACCCCGAAAGGGGCATTGTCCCGCGATCGCGCCCGAAAACCGCTTAGTGGGACCGTTACGGAGAGGTGACTCATAAAATTGAAAAAAATAGGAAAAATTATAAAAATTTCTAAAAAATACATAATTTAGAATTATGTATAATTCTGTAATGGTCATGGCCCAAGAACCCCAATATGATTGGATGATAAATGTGTTGTAATTCATAATACGCGCTACTGCTTTTGTGGTCAGGTATATCAGATAGGGTACGCGACTGCGTCGCAGGCCTCTTCTTTTAAAATTCTAGTTGTAAATAGTTTTAGACTCTAATGTAACTCGAATTTCATGTTTGTAATGTACAAAATGGAGTGGTGGAAGTCCACTTGTAGACGAAGTTACGAGGAGGGAGCCGACGACACATGGCGGTCAAAGGAGGCGTTTGGAGACGCCGCTAACCCTAGGTTAATTGATCGTCCGATCTTCTCATTGGCTTGAGAAGATCGTAGTAGGGCCATGACCACATCACAATAAAATAAATTTATATATATATATATATATATATATATATATATATATATATATATATATATATATATATATATATATATATATATATATATATATATATATATATATATATATATATTTGTTTTTGCTTGTATGTATGTGATGCATGCTAGGATATTTTGCTTGTATGTATATGATGCATGCTAGTATATTGCTTGTATGTATGTGATGCATGCTAGTGTAGGATAATAAAGGCCTAGATGCGTATATGATACACGTTCACGATTAGATTAGATCTTAATCGAATCAACTCTAAAATGTCTATCAAGTTTTGATACCCATCACTACCTCGATCATTTGTTGTTGTTGAATCTGCCAAAGCAAAGCAACGCATATTATCTTGGTAGGGTGCGGAGGGATAATCTTGGTCCCGCCTATCATGGCTTGGGTGAGAGTAAACTCAATTAGATTGAGTAAAACTAGTTAACTCAAATGGATCGAGTAGAACTATAGGCATATTCCAACCGTTGGAAAGATAGGATAAGATCACATTTATACTAAATCTTGGGCGATTTAGCCAAAGCTAACTCAAGGTCTTTTGTAAATGTGGATCTTGATCCTATAAACAAGAGTTGCATAGAGATGTAATCGGTAATGTGTTACCTACCGATCATACTAAGTCTTGGGCGATTTAGCCAAAGCTAACTCAAGGCCTAGTATGATGTGGATCTTGTCCCGCAAGAATTATAACATGTTTGTATGAATCTAGTAATGTGGTTTGACCACATCCATGACTCGATTCTATAAAAATCCTATAATTCAGTGGGAGGATCATTTGATTAAAGACCTAATTAAATGATAAATGGAATATGATATTAATTTTTTGCATTGTGTATGTTGTAGATTACCATGCCGACAAACACGAACACTCTCTCCCTGTGTTCTATCCTTGAGAAGGACAAGCTCAATGGAGCTAATTTCGGATCGCATAGAACTCGAGAATCATTCTCACCCAAGAAAGGAAACTGTATGTCCTGGAGCAGCCCATTCCGGAGGCACCTTCTACCACTGCCTCGCGAACTGACAAAGATGCTTACAAGAAGCATCAAGATGATGCATTAGATGTGTCATGTCTCATGCTCGCGACCATGAACTCTGAGCTTCAGAAGCAACATGAGTTCATGAATGCTTATGATATGGTTGAACATCTTCGTCAACTATATCAGGGACAAGCAAGGCACGAGAGATATGAAATCTCTAAGGCATTGTTTCAGTCCAAGATGCAAGATGGGACTCCCGTAGGTTCATATGTACTCAAGATGATTGGGTACATAGAAAACCTACAGAGGTTGGGATTCCCACTTGGCCAAGAGCTGGCCACTGACTTGATCTTGCAATCTTTGCCATAAAGCTACAATCAATTTGTCATGAATTACAACATGAATGAAATTGATAAGTCACTGTCTGAGATGCTCAGCATGTTGAGAACTGCTGAGCTCAACCTTAAGAAGGAAAAATCTGACTCCATTTTGATGGTGCAAAAGAAGAAAGGCAAGGGCAAGCCTAAAGGTAAGGGAAAGTCCCAAGCCAAGGGCAAAGGCAAGGAACTGAAACCCAAAGGAGGGGTGGCCAAAGAAGAGACTTGCTTCCACTGCAAGGAAGCTGGACACTGGAAGCGTAACTGCAAAGCATACCTGGAAGATCTTAAGAATAAGAGAAGTGAGACTTCTACTTCAGGTATAAATGTTATAGAAGTCAATCTATCTATTTCTTCATTATGAGTATTAGATACCGGATGTGCATATCACATTTGTACCAATGTGCAGGCGCTAAGAAATAGCAGGGTTGACGAAGGGCGAGGTGGACCTACGAGTAAGCAATGGAGCAAGGGTTGCTGCTGTTGCTGTAGGAACTTATGATCTATCTCTGTCCTCTGGGCTTGTACTAGAACTAGATGAATATTGTTATGTGCCTGTTTTGACTAAGAATATAATTTCGATTTCTTGTTTGGACAAGAAAGGATTTTCATTTATAATAAAGAACAAATATTGTTCAGTTTATTTAAATGATATGTTCTATTGTAGTGCACCTCTAATGAACGGACTCTACATTCTAGACTTAGAGAGCCTCATCTATAACATAAGTGTCAAAAGGTTCAAGTCAAATGAGTTGAACCAAATCTATCTCTGGCATTGTCGCTTGGGTCACATAAATGAGAGTCGCTTATCCCAGCTCCATAAGGATGGGCTGCAGGACTCATTTGATTTTGAATCATATGAGACATGCGAGTCTTGCCTTTTAGGCAAGATGACCAAGACTCCCTTTAGTGGACACAGCGAGAGAGCAACAGACTTGTTAGAACTTATACATAGTGATGTATGCGGTCCTTTCAATATTGTTGCTAGAGGTGGTTATAGGTACTTCATTACATTTACTGATGACTTCAGTAGATATGGTTATGTGTATCTGATGACACATAAATCAGAATCTTTTGAAAAGTTCAAAGAATTCAAGAATGAAGTACAAAACTAGCTTGACAAGAGTATTAATATACTTCGATCAGATCGAGGTGGTGAATACCTTAGTCATGAGTTTCGTAACTATCTAGCTGAGTGTGGAATTCTATCCCAACTCACTCCTCCTGGAACACCACAGTGGAATGATGTATCCGAAAGGAGGAATCGTACCCTATTAGATATGGTACGATCTATGATGAGTCACACAGATCTTTCTATATCCTTTTGGAGATATGCTCTAGACACAATGACCTTCACACTTAACTGTGTACCATCCAAGGATGTGATAAAGACACCATATACGATATGGACAGGGAGAAATCCCAAGATGTATTTCATGAGGATTTGGGGTTGTGAGGCTTACGTTCGACGTCAAGTTTCAGACAAACTGGGACCCAAATCCGATAAGTGCTATTTTGTTGGATATCCCAAGGAGACGAAGGGATATTACTTCTACATTCCCAGTAAGCACAAAGTGTTTATGGCAAAGACTGGGGTATTTCTAGAAAGAGATTTCGTTTCTAGAAAAACTAGTGGGAGTACGTTCGATCTTGAAGAAATTCAAGATAAGGACTATAGCACTGAGACCTTGATGGAGGTTGAACAGGAACCACAAAGTGTTGTGGGTGATGAGTTTGTTGCACAAAGAGTTGTGGAACAACCACCTGTTCAGGTAGACCTACTCTTCGCAGGTCTGATAGGGTACGTCGTCAGCCTGAGAGATACTCATTTCTCTTGTCTGACCATGATAACATTATGCTCATTGAGAATGAGCCTACCTCCTATCAGGAAGCTATGATGAGCCCAGATTCTGAGAAATGGCTAGAGGCCATGAGATCCGAGATGAAATCCATGTACACCAACCAAGTATGGACTTTGGTTGATCCACCTGAAGGCGTCAAACCCTTTGGGTGTAAGTGGGTCTTTAAGAGAAAGACTGACATGGATGGACTTACGCATACCTATAAGGGCCGATTGGTGGCTAAAGGTTTCAAGTAAATTCATGGTATTGACTATGATGAAACCTTTTCTCCAGTGACGATGTTTAAGTCCATTCGGATCATGCTTGCTATTGCAGCATACCACGATTATGAGATATGACAGATGAATGTCAAAACCGCGTTTCTGAATGGAAACTTGCTCGAGGATGTGTACATGACACAACCTGAGGGTTTTATGGATCCACAGCATACTGGGAAAGTATGCAAGCTGCAAAGGTCCATTTATGGGCTGAAGCAAGCTTCTCGGAGCTAGAATCTTCGATTCGATGATGCGATCAAACAGTTTGGTTTCATCAAGAATGAAGATGAACCCTGTGTCTACAAGAGGGTTAATGGGAACACAGTTATCTTCCTTGTATTGTATGTGGATGATATACTACTCATTGGGAATGACATCCTTCGCATACCGTGAAGACTTGGTCGGGACGTGCTTCTCAATAAGGACTTAGGTGAAGCGACGTATTCTAGGCATCAAGATCTATAGAGATAGATCTAAGAGATTGCTTGCCTAAGTCGAGTACATACATCGACACGGTATTACTCGATTTGCCATGCGTAATTCCAAGAAGGGACTTCACGATGTCACATGGTGTGAGTCTTTCAAGACTCAAAGTCCCTCTTCTAGAGAGGAGAGAGACCACATGGATAAGATCCCTTATGCATCCGCTATAGGATCTATCATGTACGCCATGCTATGTACTTCCGATGTCTCGTGATGCTTGAGCACGACGAGTAGATATCAATGATCCAGTGAGCATCACTAGATAGTAGCCAAGAATATTCTAAGTACTGAGAAGGACTAAAGAATATTTTTGATATTTCGAGGCGATGAGGAGCTAGTCAGAAGGGTTACAGCGATGCCACCTTCCAAACCCACTGTGATGATTATAGATCACAGGTTCGTGGTTTTGCTTGAATGGTGGCGCCGTGAGTCGAAGAGTTCAAGGCAGACACAATTGTTGATTCTACAACAGAGGAGTATATCATTGTTGCATCCGAGGCAAAGAAAGGAGGCGCTTTGATCCGCAAGTTCATTATCGAGCTTGGGGTGGTTCCTAGCATAGTAGATCCTATAGAGCTCTATTGTGACAACAATGGAGCGATTGCAGCTAAGGAACCTCGCCACACCAAATGGACCAAACACATACTACGACACTTTCATCTCATTCGAGAGATTATCGATAGAGGAGATGTGAAGATTTGCAGAGTACCCACAAAGGCTAACATCGCAGATCCCTTGACCAAGGCTTTGGCACAGAAAAAACATGATGGTTACACTAGGTCATTGGGTATTAGATACTACGATGATTGTTACTAGTGCTAGTGGGAGATTGTTAGTGAAAGCCCTAGAGTCAATCATGTGATGATTGTTGTATGGACTTTATTGTATCATATTCTTATTTATAAAGACATGGTTATTATATTTACTTGTATTGGTGCCAAATAACTAAGTATAATAACGTCCTTGAGTAGAAGGTTCTTATCTATATCAATCGATTGGTTGAATCGATAATGAGATGTTATAGAGAATACTACTCTTAATCATTCCTAGTCAAGTATTAACATTCAGGGACAATGTTAATGCGTAGAGACTAGCATGTAGGTCAACACGATGACTGGATCTCACAAGTCATGGATATGAGATATCAAGTTGACACATGGGTATGCATTGGAGAATGTATACTGAATGACCCGCCATGAGAAAGTATCATGGATCGTTATATGAGTGTCATATACTTTCTCATGTGACTATTAGTATGACTATTAGTCCTTGGACCTGAAGTCACCATGGTTCCCTACATGAGGAGTTGCATACTTTGGCTTCGTCAAACGTCACCCGTAAATGGGTGGACTATAAAGGCGATTACTGTGTATGTAACAAATTATGCGGAGAAATGTGAGTGATGTAGATGAGATCTATCCCTCCTATATGACGGGAGTGACATCGTTATTCTTGATAGAGTGAGACCATGAAGTGCATGGTCATGCCCAAATGAGTCAATATGAGATATTGAGCTCATTTGATTAGAGTGAGTCTACCTGGAGTTCAAGATATAGATTGTACTGAGGATGACACGGTCTATGCCTCAATTGGTCAATCTAGATGTCAAGGATAGAGGGACATTGTCACATATTGTGAGAGTCACAATTAGTAGTCACAAAGGTGATGTTGGATCTCAACATTCTTGTAACTTAGGTAGCAATGATGTGTTGCTAGATACCGCTCATTGCTTATGTTCCTAAATCAGTTTAGGAGCATTGTCAACGTTACAAGAACCTATAGGGTCACACACAAAGGGCAATTAGATGGAGATTAGGTTCATATGATGAACCAAATTGGATTAAGAGTAATCCAAATTAGACTAATTGAGTTAGACTCAATTTGATTCAAGTGTTGATGAGTCTAATTTAGATTTGATTCATTGAGTCAATTTAAATTAATGAATAGAGATTCATTAAATCAAATTGGCTTGAATCGAGTTGTTGGATTTGATTAACCATGGGAGATAATAGGTCAAGTTTGACTTGACTTGAGAGGGAAGATGAATGGTCAATTTTAACTTAATCAATTGTCATGTCATGGTGATTGGCATGGGGGCCGGCCAATGATGATGTTCCACATCATCATGGACTTATCATGGAGTGTCACCTCATGAGGGAGACCAAGAGCCATTGGCTCTTGGAGTTACATGCATGCATGTAACCCCCCCCCCCCCCTCTCAAATAAGTGGTCGGCCACTCTAGGAGGTGTTATGGGTGTGAAGTTATTTATTGTGTAACTTCATCATCTTCTTCCTTGCTCCTCTCTTGATCTCTCAATCCTCCTTGGCCGAAACTTCCATGAGTGCTAGCACACTCTAGGTTGATTTTCTCCACCTATTGCTTGTGTGGATACCAATAGAGGAGTGTACACTTGACACTCTCGAGTTCCGACAAGTCATTTGGACGAGCGGGATAAGCGAAGGGTGTCGCATCAAGGGTAATGCTCTTCTCATGTAGATCTAAGGTTTTAAACACATACATGTATTTTTGTTATACTTCGCACGGATCCGTGGCTGGACTTCTGAGGTTTCTGCAACGCAAAAAGTAGTTTTTACGGCTCGGAAAGTCCAACAAGGACGGCTAACGCGGAGGGAAAACTGAGATGGAAGAACCGGCGTATCGGGTGCGAGCCGAGCCGAGTGACGTGAGGTGGTCGAATGGTGTGCCCTGCAAGAAAAATGCGGTTAAGGGCGCCGAGAGAGATCTTGGCGAGGACCCTCCGACACTCAAGGTAGGAATTAGTAGGAAAGGTGATGAAAACAATGAAGAGAGTTTTTAGAGTGCGAACCTCCCTTCTCCTCCTCAAGGATGACTATATATAAGCGAGTCTTCCTATAGAGCAGTACGGTAGGTATGGGCGGTATGACTTCACGAAGTACTCACGCCTACTCTTAGAGGTAATAGGGATCATTATCCTCATAAATGTCGCAGGGTTGTAGGCTGTGATTAATGCTCATCGTGTGGTTGATGGGAGACAATTCCTTATTAATGTGGTGGACAGGCCTCTGGAGGCCAGTATGGGCATTTGTTCCCTGGTCGGAGAGAACCGCTGATAAGGACTGCTTTGTTGGCCATCTAAATAGGAATACCCGGCACGTCACTTAACTAGCTGAGATGGAACATACTTTGGAAGACCATACAGTTGAAATAGCGTGCAACTGCCGAGATGAAGAATATTGGCCGAGACTGTTGGTGCAATCGGTCCAGGTCATGATTGACTAAATTCGAGTTTGACTCGAGCAGTATTTTGATGTTCGACAAAAACATATGACAATGTGATTGTCATGGGAAAATTCAAGTCTTGAGTACTTGACATAGAAAGTCTAACATGGATTGGCAAGGGAAAGTCCAAGTGGGACACTTGGCATGGAAAGTCCAAGCATGGGTCTTGGCAAGGGAAAGTCCAAGCTTGAGTCTTAGCAAATGGAAAGTCCAACATGGGTTGGCAAGGAAAGTTCAAGGGGTGATATTGGCGGCGTAAAGTCTAAGCGGAGTCTTGGCAGCATAAGTCCAATGGTTGGCGGCGTAAAGTCCAAGCGGGAGTCTTGGCAGCGTAAACTCAATGTGCCTTGGCGGTATAGACCAACTTAGCATGTCATAGTCGATGGAAGCACCTGAAGGCTAGCGTATGGATGAACAAGTCATGGATGACTTGGAGGGATCCGATAGGCGTGAAGCTGACGGAGGTGGCTAGAAGACTTAGGTCTAGGGTAAGAGTGGTCTAGCAAATATAAGGACATTATACTTGGGGTAAACCTCATGTTTGAGGTTATCAGTTGACTGGGGCTTTGGATCAGTCAACTGGTCAAGTGTTTTGACACTTGACAACCGAGTTGGCTTGTATCAGTCGACTGGGGTTATTGCCAGTCGACTGCCATGAGTCAACGAGGGTTCAACTATAGGAAAATGGCCTAGCAATCGACTGCCAGCATGGGGCAGTCGACTGATGGCCTGAGCAGTCGACTGCCAAGGCTGGCAGTCGATTGATGGTCGAGTAATCAGAGACAGAATGTTTCTGAGTCGACTGTTAGGGTTTAACAATCGAGTGATGACTTGATCAGTCGACTGATGGTCTATCCGTTGGACTTATCCAACGTGGCTCATGCTGTTGTGAGACAATGACTACAGAGGCAGTCGACTGATGGTCTCGATCAGTCGACTGCTAGGCGGATTCTAGCCCAAGGAGAAGCTTTAAAGGGACTTGTGGAGGAGGTTTTCGCAATCGATTTTCTTGGACGTTTTAAAGCGATTTGCTGCTGCAAATCAGGGCCTTCAAGTGTTGTTCAAGTAATCACAAAGCAAGCATCCAAAATCGCAATTATAAAGTTTTCTTTATGTGTTTTTGTTGTATTCACTTGTATTTGCTTGTTATTCATTTGTATTATTGTTTTAATCTTTGTACGAGGTTTCTCTGCCTTCGACTTGTTGTCGAGAAGGAGTTTATTGAATTAGTGGTGTGTGTTTGCATCGCTAGAGCTCTTGCAAGCTCAATCCGTAGAGTATGAACCATTCGGTTCCAAACTACGTTATATTGCGTGTTGTGATTGTGTTTGTGCATTTTGTATTGTATTATTTCTATTTCTACTGTGTACTAATATATTTGTAGCAAGCATGATCGAATTTCGTCAAGCAACGACGAACGCGCTATTCACCCCCCCCCCCCCCCCCGCCTCTAGTGGTCACCGAAGTTTCTAACAATTGGTATCAGAGCGAGACCGTTGTTCATTTGGACTAACCGCCAAGAGAGGACTGCTAGAGGGTGAAGAAGAAGATGGAGTTTGAAGAGAAGCTTGGATGGGATATCAACACACCGGTTCCGTATGCACACTATGGACGAGAAGACTTCAATTCATGGAAGGCAAGAATTGAAGACTTCATCATGATGAGGGACATTGAAGATTGGTCCACTCTAATGGAAGGATTCGAATATCCAAGAGGGTCAAAGGGAGGATTCCTTAAAATGAAGAGATGGACCGAGGAACAACTCCAAGTATTCGAGAAAAATAAGAAGGTAGTAAAATTTATAATTGATTTAATCCCTAATGACATCTTGTGCAAGCTAGGGGATTACATGGATGCCAAGGAGCTATGGAGCAAGTTGGCAAGATTTCATGAGGAGTCTCACTCCACACAAGAGGAAGAAACAAGCTCATCCTCATAAAAAAGTGAGGATTCGGAGGTCGAGGAGTGTTCGACATTCGAGGTGGAAGAATTGGAGGTTGAAATGCCATCAACGTCCAAGAAAGAGGTAGAATTTGAAGAAACCTCAACCTCTAGGATTGAGAGGGAGGAGATACCATCTACTCCGGAGCAAGAGCAAAATCAAGAAGTACCATCAACTTCCGGAAGAGATGAAGAAGCCCAAACATCCACCGATGACCTAGGTAACTCAAGCAATTTAGTTAAAAATAAATTTCATATAATTTGCTTTGAGTGTAGGGAAGTCGGGCACTATAAGAGCAAGTGCCCAAAAAATGTCAAGAAGCCTCAACCGGCTCCAAAGGTCAAGAATGCCGGTGTCCCCACAATTAAAAGCAAAGAGCATGTGATATGCATCAAATGCAATCAACGGGGCCATTACTGGAGTCAATGCCCTAAGGGGAAGAAGAAGACTCAAGAGGGAGCAACACATGTAGGGGGAGCCTCTAAGACAAACCTTAAGGTAAAATTCATTAATGCACCTTCCTTAATTAATAGGCAAAAGCATGTTAGGAATTTTATTGCTATTACTCATGAAAAGCATGCGCTAGCAAAAATAGGTTTTATTGCTTAAGAGCAAAAAATGTCAACCTTAGAAATAAGGAGAAATTTAGGACTAATGTCCCTAGAAAAACCTTATCTAGGGAATCTATTAGGAAAATAGAAGATCATCTAGACTTTAATTTAAAGAAATCTAGACATATGCCTAGGAAGGGCAAAAATGAGCAAAGAAATAATGGGCCCACCAAATTAGAAAAATTAAAATTTGAAAATCAAGTTTTGAGGTCAAGACTTGATAAATTGGAAAAGACCCTTAAGAAAATGCAAAATCAAATGCAAGGGTCAAATGGTCAAACTTTAGGGTCAAAGAGTCAAAACTTAGGGTCTAGGAAGCAAGGTCTACCTAAGGACAAGAAAGGTTTGGATCACAAACCTAAGCCCAATGAGACCTATCATAGGGTTCTATTTGATTATGGAACTCAATCTAGGTCTAGGAAGACCAAAGTTACTTGGAAAGTCATCCCTAAGGGTAACCAAGGTGTGTGCCTAGTGGCTAAGGTTTCGAAAAAACCTAGGAAAGCCACTAAGAAGGTCAAAGGGGGAGTTACCTCTAGAGTTGACCTAGGCAAGACCAAAATGACCAAAGCTACTAAGCCTAGGAGGGTCATTAGGAGGGTATCTAGGGAGGTTATCCCTAAAGAATACCTAGTAAACCCAAAGAGCTCAAATATGTATTGGGTTCCTAGGAGTGTAATCGATTCACGCTAAATGGGTTAGGTTGTGCCAACTTTAAATGAATGAGTAGTTAATCTAACTATGGTAAAGGTGACACTTTAAGTCATTTTCAAGGTTATAGATACCTTGGAAATATGTTTGAATCTTTATCCTAAAATATTTTAGGATGTGTCAATTAAATTTGAGAAGTTTGATAAATTGATCAAATTGACACAAAGTAGGTTTAGTAGTCATGGTGTGTCATTTTGTGTTTTGGCACCCTTGAGGGATTAGTAATTATATGACAAAACATACTTAATCCTAACAAATGACAATTAATACTAAAACTTAGGTATTGTTATATCTTTATATTTTATTTTCAATGATTGATTTGTCATATGTCATGTCATGACATCATGTTTATTTTAATCATTTATATGTCATGATCATGCTTAGTTTTAATGTCATGTATGCTTAGTTTAATCATATGACATGACATCATGATTATTGGTCATGCTTAATTATGTTATCATTTATGTCATGATCATTCATGCATTAAGAAAATTGATTTAAGGACAATTGGCATGACTTGAAGTCCCATGTATAAGGGAATCAAGTAGGGTTGTCTTAGAAAAATATATGAAACCTTAGATTAGGATGAACAAAACCCATATCTCATATTACATTGACATGTATGTGTATTGATACACCCTAGATACATGTGAGATGCTAGGATATGAGTTAAGTTCAAGGTGTATAGTTATTACATCTAGATGAACTCAAACTCATCTTATACCATGGGTGGACCATGGGGAAAGCTAATGTGCAAGTCATGTGCATTTAGCCCATTGATCATGATCCAATATAGGTTTTCAAAAATATTTTAAAATCAATTTGAAAAACCTTGGTGAAATCTATCTTTTGATAGCAATCACCATTGATGAAGTTGATACAAAGTAGAGCCAAAATATTGAAAATTTCAATGGTTTTAAACTTTGTGTCAATTTCACTATTTTATAGGTAAATTATTTTTCAAATATTTTTCACTCATTGTATTGGTTATAAGTATTATACATATGAAGTTTCAGAATTTTTCGAATTACGTATAATTACTTATGCTTTTTCCAATTTCATTTCTGATAATTGAAATTCGAAATTTCAGTTATCAGTCGACTACCGCCTAATACGATCGGTGATGCATGGGGCGATCGAAGTCAACAAGATTGTTTAGCCCATGATTTAGCTATGTTAGACTATCCTAACACTTTTTAACCCTAGGATATGCTTTGAAAATCATTAGAAATAGTGAAAATCCATTGGATATGAATTAGGAGAGTTATTTAGGGTGTGTATCAATTTTAAGGTGAGTGAAAGTTCAAGGTTGAACTTTTAATCTTAATTTTGATGGTTTAGAGTTCCTATAGACTTAGGGACTTCCTAAGGACATTGTTGGTGCAATGGTCAAGGGGGAGCAAACCTTTAGGGAGAGGTATCCATCATGAGATGATGAATGTGTTCTTCCCATGAGGGGGAGAACTTTGAAAAATGGGAGAATGTATGAGTTGCCCAATTTGGAAATTGGGAGAGTTTATAGGAGTGTCTCTCTTTAGTGATATGAGACTTATCATTAGGAAGAGTGAAGGCATCCTATGTGTTTTTGGACCAAGGGGGAAATTGTAAGATCTCATTGGGATATGAGACATTGACCTCCTTGGAGAGAACCTTTTTGATGTATGTCAAAAAGGGGAAGAATTTATGGGATTATCAATTTGGGATAATTGGTAAGGAGATTTGAGTTAGATGACCTAACTCAAATGGTTTGTTTGTGGCTTTTGTCAAACATAAAAAGGGAAAGATTATTGGTACAATCGGCCCAGGTCACGATTGACCAGACTCGAGTTTGACTCGAGCGGTATTTTGATATTCGACAAAAACGTATGACAATGTGATTGTCATGGGAAAGTCCAAGTCTCGAGTACTCGGCATAGAAAGTCCAACATGAGTTAGCAAGGGAAAGTCCAAGTGGGACACTTGGCATGGAAAGTCCAAGTATGGGTCTTGGCAAGGGAAAGTCCAAGCTTGAGTTTTGGCAAATGGAAAGTTCAATATGGGTTGGCAAAGAAAGTCCAAGGGGTGATATTGGCGGCGTAAAGTCCAAGCGGAGTCTTGGCAGCATAAGTCCAATAGTTGGCGGCGTAAAGTCCAAGCGGGAGCCTTGGCAGCGTAAGCTCAATGTGCCTTGGCGGTATAGACCAACTTAGCATGACATAGCCGATGGAAGCACCTGAAGACTAGCGTATGGATGAACAAGTCATGGATGACTTGGAGGGATCCGATAGGCGTGAGGCTGACGGAGGTGGCTAGAAGGTTTAGGTCTAGGCTAAGGGTGGTCTAGCAAGTATGAGGACATCATACTTGGGGTAAACTTCATGTTTGAGGTTATCAGTTGACTGAGACTTTGGATCAGTCAACTGGTTAAGTGTTTTGACACTTGGCAACCGAGTTGGCTTGTATCAGTCAACTGGAGTTATTGTCAGTCGACTGCCATAAGTCAAGGAGGGTTCGACTGTGGGAAAATGGCCTAGCAATCAATCATCACTAGCATTGGCGATCGCCGAAATGATCGGCGATGGTCGAGTGTCGAGATAGAATGTTTCTGATTCGACTGTTAGGGTTTAACAATCGAGTGATGACTTGATCAGTTGACTGATGATCTATCCGTTTGACTTATCCAACGTGGCTTATGCCGTTGTGAGACAACGGCTACAGAGGCAGTCGACTGATGGTCTCAATCAGTCGATTGCTAGGTGGATTCCAGCCCAAGGAGAAGCTTTAAAGGGAGCTTATGGAGGAGGTTTTCACAATCGTTTTTCTTAGACGTTTTGAAGCGATTTGCTGCTGTAAATTAGGACCTTCAAGTGTTGTTCAAGCAATCACAAAGCAAGCATCCAAAAGTGCAATTGTAAAGTTTTCTTTACGTGTTTTTGTTGTATTCACTTGTGTTTGCTTGTTATTCATTTGTATTACTGTTGTAATATTTGTACGAGGTTTCTCTGCCTCTGACTTGTTGTCGAGAAGGAGTTTATTGGATTAGTGGTGTGTGTTTGCATCGCTAGGGCTCTTACGAGCCCAATCCGTGGAGTATGAATCATTCGGTTCCAAACTACGTTATATTGCATGTTGTGATTGTGATTGTGTTTGTGTATTTTTTATTGTATTATTTCTATTTCCGCTGTGTACTAATATATTTATAGCAAGCACGATCGAATTCCGTCAAGCAACGACGAATGCGCTATTCAACCCCCCCCCCCCTCTAGCGGTCACCGAAGTTCCTAACAAAGACGCGGGGCATCTAGAATATAATACAACTGAGATGAAGAATACTGGCTGAGACGCAGGGCATCTAGAATATAATGCGGCCGAGATAAAGAATACTAGCCAAGACGCGGGGTGTCTAGAATATAATAAGGTCAAGATGAAGAATACTGGTCGAGATGACCTCTTTATACAGCTCAGATGTATCGAACTGGTATGTCTTCATCTTTCATCGAGACTGGTATATGGTGACTTGGAACCGACTGTTACTTATATTTGTACGGATATTTACAAGGTGGTTTCATCCGGTATCATAGGCTTCCCCCCTCAAGTCTAGTCGAAGGATAGATGTAACATGACTGACTGGACTGGCCTTATTACTTTATGGTTTTTTTTTCTGACTTAATGAGGTATGGGGGAGGTGTCCCGAATATTCCCCTCGGGAATAGAGGAGATCTTGCTTTAGAGATGGCCCATTAATGCAAAGATATGATATGTTTGCCTCACTGTCCTAGGGTTCTCTCTGTTGTGTCACGTGCCTAGGATCCCGAGGAAGGATCCTCGAGAGACGAACCAGCGCAGCTCCTTTATAAATACTCTTTGATACCCAGGTCCCGTCATCTCATGCCAACGCTCTCCAACCTCTTCTTCTCCGATGATTCTCCTCTCCTTACTTCTCCATCGAGGCCTTCGCTCTGTAAGTCCTCTTTCCTTGTTTTCTCCTTCTTCTCATGGCTGAAAATGCCGGTTTGTGGTTCCATAAGACCCGCAGTGCCATCACCCCTGATGTGCGCACCCAGATTAGGGAAGCCTTCCATATTCCCCCTTCCTATAGACTTAGTGCTCCTCAGCGGGAACAACGACCTCACGAACCACCCCCGGGTTTTACCGCCTTCTACCACGACCAATTGGCGGCATGCCTTCGATTCCCAATTCGCCCCTTCTATGCCAAGTTATCTAACTACTTCCTCATTCCTTTACACCAATTAACCCCTAACGCTTTTAGCCTTATCAATGGCTTCATTGTAATCTTTCTTTTCTATCATCTTCCTCTCTCACCATTGTTTTTCACTCTTGCTTCGTCCCGAAAAAGAAAGAAGCTAGAGTCTTCTTCTTTATGGCTCATCGAGAAGTTAAATTCTTGACGAAACTTATCACTTCTCATACGTACTGGAAGACCAAGTACTTGTTCATAAAACCCGAATCCCCCTTCCTTTGGCCGAATGGATGGTAGCTCGAGCTGTCCCCTTCTCCTTCCATCCGTAGCTTTAGAAAATCTCCCACCTACCAAAAGATAGTTGGAGTCCTTACCGGCTTGAGCTTTGATGTTAATGTCTTGTTGGAGGAAGGACTCTTATATCATTTCGGTCTAAGTCCAATAGAGGCCGAGCTGAGCAGTGCATTAGGTAAAAGGTTTTATCTTATTTTTATTTTTTATTTTATTGCTAAATTCTAACCTCTTTCTTGTCTGTGACAGCCAAAGTCATGCTGGGGGCCTTGATTAACAAGAAGATGAAATGGAAGAGGGCGCAGCTGATCGCCCTAGCAGATGCTCCGGTCGAGACACTGGAGGAGGCCGGATCAGAAGAACTCCCTTCACCTCGACCTTCCATGGTGGCTGAGGTGATAAGCTTTGAGGGGTCGAAGGAGCAACGACAACGACGTAAAAGGAGCCGAGCAGTGCTCTCCTTCGAGGAAGGGAGCCCTTCTTGACAATCCTTCCCCAGCCCAAGTCTTTGCGACTCGACTGGGCCGAGTGGTGTTGGGCCCTCCGACGCTCCAGTTCCACCAACAGAGGAGTACCCAGAGGTCCCCATTCCTCCAGCCGAGCCATCTTCCTCCCGTCAGCGAAGTCCAAGCCCGCTCCCCGGAATATCCTCTGGACATTCTGTGTTGAGACAGGAGCGACCTGCTCGAGGCTTCCTCCAGGAAATCCGAGACGCAGTCGGGGCGTCCGCCAATGAGAAGTCCATCCCGACGCTGAGCGACGAGATGAATACCTACTTCGCAAACATAAGCATTCTTTAAGTTTTTTTTTGAGTTTTACTACTTCGGTTATTTTTACTAACTTTACTTCTTTCTTTGCAGTTCTAGGGATACCACCTGGAACTGATGACCCGGTTGTCTCACCTAACCACTACGTTCCTGTTAGGATCTATGCGCCCACTAGAGGGGGGGGTGAATAGTGCTTCGTCGTCGGATGATGGAATTGGATCGTTCTTGCTACAATTATATTAGTACGCAGCAGAAATGGAAATAATACAATACAAAATGCAACAAATACACAAATACAAAAGGATGTAATGTGGTTTGGAACCGTATGATTCATACTCCATGGATTGGGCTCGTAAGAACCCTAGCGATGTAAACGCACACCACTAATCCAATAAACTCCTTCTCGACAATAAGTCGGAGGCAGAGAAACCTCGTACAAAGATTACAACAGTAATACAAATGAATAACAAGCAAATACAAGTGAATACAACAAAAACACGTAAAGAAAACTTTACAATTGTGCTTTTGGATGCTTGCTTTGTGATTGCTTGAACAACACTTGAAGGCCCTGATTTGCAACAGCAAATCGCTTCAAAATGTCCAAGAAACCGATGGCGAAAACCTCCTGCACGAACTCCCTTTAAAGCTTCTCCTTGGACTGGAATCCGCCTAGTAGTCGACTAATCGGAACCATCAGTCAACTGCTCCTGTAGCCGTTGTCTCACAACGGCCCGAGCCACGTTGGATAAGTCCAACGGATAGACCATCAGTCGACTGATCATACCCATCACCAATCGACGAGCCTTCACTCATCACAAACCCTAATAGTCGACTCAGAACTTTCGCTTTTGAAAACGACCGTGACATCGCCACCATCGATACGATCATTGCTCGATCACGATCGGCCTAATGTTGCAATGATCGCTAGGTCATTTTCCCACAGTCAAACCCTAGTTGACTCACGGTAGTCGACTAGCTATAATCCCAGTCGACTGATACAAGTCAACTCGGCTGCCAAGTGTCAAAACACTTGACCCATTGACTGGTCCAAAGCCCCAGTCAATTGACAACCTCAAACATGAGATTTGCCCCAAGTATGATGCCCTTATACTTGCTAGACCACCCTTAGCCTAGACCTAAGCCTTCTAGCCACCTCCGTCAGCCTCACGCCTATCGGATCCCTCCAAGGCATTCATGACTTGTTCATCCATACGCTAGCCTTCAGGTGCTTCCATTGACTATGTCATGTTAAGTTTGTCTATATCGTCAAGGCATATTGGACTTATGCTACCAAGACTTCCGCTTGGACTTTACGCCGCCAACCATTGGACTTATGCTGTCAAGACTCTCGCTTGGACTTTACACCGTCAATATCAAACCCCTTGAACTTTCCTTGCCAACCTATGTTGAACTTTCCAAATGCCAAGACTCAAGCTTGGACTTTTCCCTTGCCAACCCATGTTGGACTTTTCATGCCAAGTACACAAGACTTGGACTTTCCATGCCAAGTACTCAAGACTTGGACTTCCCATGCCAAGACCCATGCTTGGACTTTCCATGTCAAGTACTAAAGACTTGGACTTTCCATGACAATCACATTGTCATACGTTTTTGTCGAACATCAAAATACCGCTCGAGTCAAACTCGAGTCTGTTCAATCATGACCTGGGCCGATTGCACCAACAATCTCCCACTTTTTGATGTTTGACAAAAACCACAAACAAACCATTTGAGTTAGGCCATCTAACTCAAATCCCTTTACCAATTCTCTCAAATTGGTAATTCCAACATTCTCCTCCTTTTTGACTAACATCAAAAAGGTTCTCCCAAGGAGGTCAATGTCTCATATCCCAATGAGATCTTACAATCTCTTCCTTTGTCCAAAAACATCTAGAATGTCTTCAATCTTCCTAGTGATAAGTCTCATATCACTAAAGAGAGGCAATCCTCAAACTCTCCCAATTTCCAAATTGGGCAACTCATATTCTTCCATTTTTTAAAAAATTCTCCCCCTCATGAGGAAGAACACATCCATCATCCCATGATGGATAACTACCCTAAAGGCTTGCTCCCCCTTGACCATTGCACCAACAATGTCCTTGGGAAGTCCCTAAGTCAATAGGAACTTTAAACCATCAAAATTAAGATTAAAAGTTCAAACATGAACTTTCACTCACCTTAAAATTGATACATACCCTAAACAACTCTCCTAATTCAAATCCAATAGATTTTTACCCTTTCTAATACTTTCCAAAGCATATCCTAGGGTAAGGAAGTGTTAGGGTAGCCTAACATAGTTGAACCATAGGTTAAACAACCTTGTTTATCCGAATCACTCTAGCAATGACTGACAAATTCATTGATCGATTGCTCCATGCATCCGTCATCGCCATTAAGTAGCGATCGATAATCAAATTTTTTAATTTCAGTTATCAAAAATGAATTTTAGAAAATCATAAGTAAAAATACGTATTTTGAAAAATCTTGAAACTTCATACGTATAATACTTATATCAAATACAATGGGTGAAAAATATTTAAAAAATAATTTATCTATAAAATAATAAGATTGACACAAAGTTCAAAACCATTGAAAAGTTCAATATTTTGGCCCTACTTTGTATCAACTCTATCAATGGTGATTGCTATCAAAAGATAAACTTCACCAAGATTTTTCAAATTGATTTTAAAATGATTTTAAAATCTTATATTGGATCATGATCAATAGACTCAATGCACATGACTTGCACATTAACTTTCCCCATGATCCACAATGATATTAGATGAGTTTTAGTTTATCTAGATGCAAAAACTATGCACCTTGAACTCAACTCATATCCTAGCATCTCACATGTATCTAGGGTGTATCAATACACATACATATCAATGTAATGTGAGATGTGGATTTTGTTCATCCTAATTTAGGGTTTCATGCATTTTCTAGAACAACTCTACTTGATTCCCTTATACATGGGACTTCAAGTCATGTCAATTATCCTTAAATCAATTTTTATAAATGCATGAATGATCATGACATAAATGATAACATAATTAAGTATGACCAATGATCATAATGTCATGACATATGATTAAATCTAAATATACATGACATTATTTAATAACTTAGACATAATCATGACATTTAAATGATAGAAATAGATATGATGTCATGACATGATATATGACAAATCAATTATGACAAATAAAATATAAAGGTATAATAATACCTAAGTTTTAATATTAATTGTCATTTGTTATGATTAAAACTATTTTGCCATATTGTTACAAGTCCCCCAAGTGTGCAAAAACCCAAAATGGCACACCATGTCCTCTAAACCTAAATTGTGTCAATTTGATTGATTTTTTATAATTCTCAAAATATATTGGCACATCATAAAATCCTTTAAGATAAAGATCAATACTTATTTCCAAGGTATCCATAACCTTGAAAATGACCTAAAGTGCCACATTTACCATGGTTAGGTTAACTACCTATCCTTTCAAGGTTGACACACCTAAACTCATTTAGCGTGAATCGATCACGCTCCTAGAAATCCAATACCTATTGGAGCTCCTTGGGTTTACTAGGTATTCCTTATGGATGACCTCCCTAGATACCCTCCTAATGACCCTTTTAGGCTTTGAAGTCTTGGTCATTGTGGTCTTGCCTAGGTTAACTCTAAGGGTGACTCCCCTTGTAACATTCTTAGTGGTCACCCTAGGTTTCTTCGAAACCTTAGCCACTAGGCACCTACCTTGGTCAACCTTAGGGATGACTTCCCTATTGATCTTGGTTTTCTTATACCTAGATTTAGTTACATAATCAAATGGAACATTATGGTAGGTCTCCTTGGGCTTAGGTTTGTGACCCAAATATTTCTTGCCCTTGGACGACTCTTGTCTCATAGGACCTAGATTTTGACTCTTAGACCCTTTAATTTGATTTTGCATAATCCTAAGGGTTTTCTCTAATTTCTCAAGCCTTAACCTCAAGGCTTGATTTTCTGGTTCTAATTGTCTAATTTTTTATTTTCTGTCTATTCTTTGGACATTGTTCCATCTCTTAGGCATATGTCTATCCTTCTTAGGGTTAATACCTAAATGATCTTCTATTTTCTTAATGCTTGCCTTAGGTATGATTTTTCTAGGGACATTAGTCACAAATTTCTCCTTATTTCCTAAGTTAACATTTTTAGCTCCTAGGCAATAAAATATATTTCTACTAACATGTTTTTCATGAGTAATAGCAAGTGAATTAAAAGCATACTTTTGACTAATAATTGAAGAGGAAGCATACTTAAAAGTTACCTTAGGGTTTGCCTTAGCTCCCCCTACATGTGTAGCTCTTTCTTAGCCCTTCTTGCTCCCCCTAGGACATTGACTCCTATAATGTCTATTTTGGTTGCATTTGAAGCACACCACGTGCTCCTTGTTTTTAATTGTTGGGGGATCGACATTCTTGACCTTTGGCGCCGGTTGAGGCTTCTTGACCTTCTTTGGGCACTTGCTTTTATAGTGTCCGGCTTCCCTACACTCAAAGTAAATTATATGAATTTTATTTTGAACTAAATTGCTTGAGTTACCTTTCATGGTAGGGGAATCCCGAGCTTCCTCTTCCTTTCGACCGGAGGTAGATGGTTCCTCTTGAGGTTGCTCCGGTATAGATGATCTACTATCCTCCCCTTCAATCCTAGAGGTAGAGGCTTCTTCCACCTCTTCTACTTCTTCTTCCTCCTCCACCGATCCGGAGATTGACTCCTTCTCAACTTTCGACTCCTCACTTTTTTATGAGGATGAGCTTGTTTCTTCCTCTTGTACCGAGTGAGACTCCTCATGGAATCTTGTCAACTTGCTCCATAGCTCCTTGACATCCATGTAATCCCCTAGCTTGTACAAAATGTCATTAGGGATCAAATCAATTATAAATTTTACTACCTTCTTATTTTTCTCGAATCCTTAGAATTGTTCCTCGATCCATCTCTTCATTTTGAGGAATCCTCCCTTTGGCCCTCTTGGATATTCGAATCCTTCCATTAGAGCGGACCAATCTTCGATGTTCCTCATCATGATAAAATCTTCAATCCTTGCCTTCCATTGATTGAAGTCTTCTCGTCCATAGAGTGCATACGAAATCGGAGTGTTGATGTCTCATCCTAATTGTTCTTCAAATTTTATCTTCCCTTTAGCGTCTTTGCTCCCAGTTGTTAATCCGTAGAAGAGCCCCGGACTCTGATACCAATTGTTAGGACCTATGCGCCCGCTAGAGGGGGGGGTGAATAGCGCTTCGTCATCGGATGATGGAATTGGATCGTGCTTGCTACAATTATATTAGTACGGAGCGGAAATGAAAATAATACAAAACAAAATGCAACAAGCACACAAATACACAAGGATGTAACGTGGTTCGGAACCGTATAGTTCATACTCCACGGATTGAGCTCGTAAGAACCCTAGCGATGCAAACACACACCACTAATCCAATAAACTCCTTCTCGACAACAAGTCGGAGGCGGAGAAACCTCGTACAAAGATTATAACAGTAATACAAATGAATACAACAAAAATACGTAAAGAAAATTTTACAATTGCGCTTTTGGATGCTTGCTTTGTGATTACTTGAATAACACTTGAAGGCCCTAATTTGCAACAGCAAATCGCTTCAAAATGTCCAAGAAACCGATGGCGAAAACCTCCTCCACGAGCTCCCTTTAAAGCTTCTCCTTGGGCTGGAATATGCCTAGCAGTCGACTAATCGGGACCATCAGTCGACTGCTCCTGTAGCCATTATTGCACAACGGCCCGAGCCATGTTGGATAAGTCCAACGGATAGACCATCAATCGACTGATCGAGCCTTCACTCGACTGTCAAACCCTAACAATCGACTCAGGAACTTTCTGTTCCCGAAAACCCGACCAGCAGTCGACTGCCACCATTGGTAGTCGACTGCCCAATGTCGACAATCGACTGCTAGGTCATTTTCCTGCAGTCGAACCCTAATTGACTCATGATAGTCGACTAGTCATAATCCCAGTCGACTGATACAAGTCAACTCAGCTGTCAAGTGTCAAAACACTTAACCCGTTGACTGGTCCAAAACCCCAGTCAACTGATAACCTCAAATATGAGGTTTTCCCCAAGTATGATGCCCTCATACTTACTAGACCACCCTTAACCTAAACCTAAGCCTTCTAGCCACCTCCGTCATCCTCACGCCTATCGGATCCCTCCAAGTCATCCATGACTTGTTCATCCATACGCTAGCCTTCAGGTGCTTCCATCGGCTATGTCATGCTAAGTTTGTCTATACTGCCAAGGCACATTGGGCTTATGCTGCCAAGACTCTATTGGTGCAATCAGCCCAAGTCACGATTGACCAGACTCGAGTTTGACTCGAGCGATGTTTTGATGTTCGACAAAACGTATGACAATGTGATTGTCATGGAAAGTCCAAGTCTTGAGTACTTAGCATAAGAAGTCCAAGCATGAGTCTTGGCAAGGAAAAGTCCAAGTCTTGTGTACTTGGCATAGAAAGTCCAAGCTTGAGTCTTGGCATTTGGAAAGTCCAAAATGGGTTGGCAAGGAAAGTCAAAGGGGTTTGATATTGGCGGCGTAAAGTCCAAGCGGGAGTCTTGGCAGTATAAGTCCAATGGTTGGCGGCGTAAAGTCCAAGCGTGGTCTTGGCAGCGTAAGTCCAATGTGCCTTGGTGGTATAGACCGACTTAGCATGATAATAGTCGATGGAAGCACCTGAAGGCTAGCGTATGGATGAACAAGTCATGGATGACTTGGAGGGATCCGATAGGCATGAGGATGATGGAGGTGGCTAAAAGGCTTAGGTCTAGGCTAAGAGTGGTCTAGCAAGTATGAGGGCATCATACTTGGGGTAAATCTCATGTTTAAGGTTATCAGTTGACTGGGGCTTTAGACCGATCAACTGGTCAAGTATTTTGACACTTGACAATCGAGTTGGCTTGTATCAGTCGACTGTCGTGAAGTCAACTAGGGTTTGATTATGAGAATTGGTCTAGCAGTCGACTGCCAGCATTGGGCAATCGACTGATGGCCTGATCAGTCAACTTCCAAGGCTGACATTTGACTGGTGGTCAGAATTTCGGGAACAGAGGGTTCTCGAGTCGACTGTTGGGGTTTAACAGTCGAGTGAAGGCACGATCAATCGATTGATGGGCATGATCAATCGACTGATGGTGATCCGTTGGAACTTTTCCAGCGTTGATCAAGTCATTGTCTTACAACGGCTACAGGAGTAGTCGACTGATGGTCTCGATCAGTCGACTGCTAGGCGAAATCTAGTCTGAATGTAGGTTATAAAAGTAGCTCGGAAGGAGGGATTTTGGTATGGTTCTTTGAGGCGATTTGGAGGGAATTTGCTACTGAAATCTAGACCTTCAAGGCTCTACTCAAGCAACCAAAAGCAAGCTCTCAAGTTCACATTATGTAAAGTTTTCTTTACTAGCATTTGTGTAGTTTACTTGTAATCGTTTCTTATTATTGCAAGAATACTTGTACGAGGTTTCTCCGTCTCCGGATTGTTCCGAGAAGGAGTTATTGAGTAGTAGTGTGTGATTGACATCGCTAGGGCTCATTCGAGCCCAATCCGTGGAGTATGAATCATTCAGTTCCGAACCACGTTATATTTGGTGTTATGCCTATGTTCTTGTTATATTTGTTTTATTGTTATTATTTCTGCTGCGTTTAAACAAGTTTTGTAGCAAGCACGATCGATTTCCATCACGCAACGTCAACGCGCTATTCACCCCCCCTCTAGCGGTCACCGAAGTTCCTACAATTGGTATCAAAGTCCGGGGTTCTTCTACATATTAACAACTGGGAGCAAAGACACTAGAGCGAAGATGGAATTTGAAGAACAATTGGGTTGGGACATCAACACCCCCAATCTCATATGCCTTCTATGGACAAGAATGTTTCAACCAATGGAAGGCAAGAATTGAAGACTTCTTGATGATGAGGGACCTTGAGGAATGGGTCATATTGATGGAGGGATTCCAATATCCAAGAGGGCTAAAGGGAGGTTTCCTAAAAATGAAGAAGTGGATCAAGGAACAAATCTAAGATTTTGAGAAAAATACAAAGGTAATTAAATTCTTGGTCGATTTGATTCCTAACGATATCTTGTGTAGCTTAGGTGAATACAAGGATGCCAAGGAGCTTTGGAGCGAATTAACAAATTATCATGAAAGTCCATCACTGGTCCAAGAAGAAGAAGAGGAGGAGGAGGAAGAGGAGTGTTCATCCTCTCAAGCTCAAGAAAAAGTAAGCGCATCTTCATCCCAAGAGCTTGGGGATTCGGAAGTTGATAGCGAATTAACATCCGGATCGGAAGAGGAAGAAGAGATGAAAGAAGCCTCCACTTCAAGGTTTGAGGGGGAGGAGAGACCATCTACTCCGGAACAAGGGCAAGAGCAAGGAGAGTCATCTACTTCTAGGAGAAGTATTGAACAAGCTCAAGAGGCCCTTTCCACCACCGATGACCTAGGTAACTCAAGCAATGTAATTAAGATTAAAAATCATATCATATGCTTTGAGTGTAGGGAAGTAGGACATTACAAGAGTAAATGTCCTAAAAGAGTCAAGAAAAGTCAACCGGCACCTAAAAGTCAAGAAAAGTCAAATGAAGTCGGAGCTCCAATTAGGAAAAGCAAGGAGCACGTGATGTGCTTCAAGTGCCAACAACGGGGCCACTATAGGAGTCAATGCCCTAGGGGAAACAAGAAGACTCAAGATGGAGCTACACATGTAGGAGGAGCCTCTAAGACAAACCCTAAGGTAAAATTCAATAATACACATTCTTTAGTTAATAGGCAAAAGCATGCTAGGAATTTCAATTCTATTTCTATTACTCATGAACAAAAGCATGCTAGAAATAGATTTTATTGCCTAGGGGCTAAACATGTTGATTTTTGGTCTAAGGACAAGTCTAGAAATAATGACTCTGTACCTATTTCAAATAAGGAGAAATTTGAGACTAATGTCCTTAGAAAAATCCTTCCTAGGAAGACCATTAGGAAAATAGAGAACTACTTAGGCATTAACCCCAAATGAACTAGACATATGCCTAGAAATAAGAATATCTCAAGAGATAATGAAAAATCAAAAATTGATATATTAGAAAAGGAAAATCAAATCTTGAGATCAAGACTTGAAAAATTAGAAAAGACCCTTAAAAAAATACAAAATCAAATGCAATGGTTAAATAATCAAAACCTAGGGTTTAAGAAGCAAGGTTCACCTAAGAGCAAGAAAGGTTTGAGTCACAAACCTAAGCCTAAGGAAATCTATTATAATGTTCTATTTGATCATGGAACTAAATCTAGGTCTAGGAAAACCAAGGTCAATAGGGAAGTCATTCCTAAGGTTGACCAAGGTGTGTGCCTAGTGGCTAGGGTTTCTAGAAAACCTAGGGGGAGTTACCTCTAGAGTTGACCTAGGCAAGACCCAAATGACCAAGGCTACTAAGCCTAGAAGGGTCATTAGGAGGGTATCTAGGGAGGTTATCCCTAAGAAATACCTAGTAAATCCAAGGAGCTCAAATATATTTTGGGTTCCTAGGAGCATGATCGATTCACGCTAAATGGGTTAGATTGTGCCAACTTTAAATGGATGGGTAGTTAACCTAACCATGATAAAAGTAGCACTTTAGGTCATTTTCAAGGTTATGGATACCTTGGAAATAGGTTTGAATCTTTATCCTAAAAGATTTTAGGATGTGTCAATTAAATTTGAGAAGTTTGATAAATTAATCAAATTGACACAAACTAGGTTTAGTAGTCATGGTGTGCCATTTTGGGTTTTGACACACTTGAGGGATTAGTGATTATATGACAAAATGTACTTAATTATAACAAATGACAATTAATATTAAAACTTAGGTATTATTATACCTTTATATTTTAATTGTCGTGCTTTGATTTGTCATATGTCATGTCATGATATCATGTTTATTTTAATCATATAAATGTCATGATTATGCTTATGTTAGATTTTATGTCATGTGTAATTAGATTTAATCATATGTCATGATATCATAATCATTGGTCATGCTTATTTATGCTTATATTTATGCCATGATCATTCATGTATTTAACTTGATTAAAATTGATTTAAGGACAATTGACATGACTTGAAGTCCCATGTATAAGGGAATCAAGTAGTGTTGCCTTAGAAAAATGCATGTGACCTTAGATTAGGATGAACAAAACTCACATCTCACATTACATTGACATGCATGTGTATTGATACACCCTAGATACATGTGAGATGCTAGGATATGAGTTGAGTTCAAGGTGCATAGTTTTTGCATCTAGATGAACTAAAAACTCATCTATATCATGTTGTGGATCATTGGGAAAGCTAATGTACAAGTCATGTGCATTGAGCCCAAAGAACATGATCCAATATAAGATTTCAAAAATATTTTAAAATCAATTTGAAAAACCTTGGTGAAGTCTATCTTTTGATAGCAATAATCATTGATGAAGTTGATACAAAGTAGGGCTAAAATATTGAAAATTTCAATGGTTTTGAACTTTATGTCAAACTCACTATTTTATGAGTAAAATATTTTTCAAATATTTTTCATCCATTGTATTGGTCATAAGTATTATACGTATGAAGTTTCAAGATTTTTCAAATTACATATAATTATTTATGCTTTTTCCAATTTCGTTTCTGATAACTGAAATTCGGAAATTTCAGTTATCAGTCGACTGCCGCTAATGACAGTCGACTGTTGACTGAGAGAGTCGACTGTCAAGGCTGATTTCGGGTAAACAAGGGTGTTTAGCCCATAGTTCAACTATGTTAGGCTGCCCTAACACTTCCTAACCCTAAGATATGCTTTGAAAAGCATTAGAAAGGGTGAAAATCTATTGGATATGAATTAGGAGAGTTGTTTAGGGCGTGTATCAATTTTAAGGTGAAAGTTTAAGTTTGAACTTGTAACAATAATTTTGATGGTTTAGAGTTCCTATAGGCTTAGGGACTTCCCAAGGACATTTTGGTGCAATGGTCAAGGGGGAGCAAGCCTTTAGGGAGAGTTATCTATCATGGAATGATGGATGTGTTCCTCCTCATGAGGGGGAGGATTAATGGGAATGTGAGATGCCCAATTTGAAAATTGGGAGAGTTTCTAGGAGTGTCTCTCTTGAGTGGTATGAGACTTATCACTAGGAAGAGTGAAGACATCCTTGGTATTTTTGGACTAAGGGAGAGATTGCAAGATCTCATTGGGATATGAGACATTGACCTCATTGGGGAAAACCTTTTTGATGTTAGTCAAAAAGGAGGAGAATTTATGAGGAGATTTATAGGAGTTAGTGTTCTAACTCAAATGTATGTGGTTTTGTCAAACATCAAAAAGGGGAAGATTGTTGGTGCAATCAGCCTAGGTCACAATTGACCAGACTCGAGTTTGACTCAAGCGATGTTTTGATGTTCGACAAAACGTATGACAATGTGATTGTCATGAAAAGTCCAAGTTTTGAGTACTTGACATGAGAAGTTCAAACATGAGTCTTGGCAAGGGAAAGTCCAAGTCTTATGTACTTGGTATGGAAAGTCCAACATGGGTTGGCAAGGGAAAGTCCAAGCTTGAGTCTTGGCATTTGGAAAGTCCAATATGGGTTGGCAAGGAAAGTCCAAAGGGTTTGATATTAGCGGCGTAAAGTCCAAGTGGGAGTCTTAGCAGAAAGTCTAAGTCATGGCCCAAAGTCCATGAAAATATCAGCGGCATAAAGTCCAAGCCGCTGGATGTCTTCGGGCAAAGATAAGTTTAGCATGGCAATAGCCGATAGAAGCACCTGAAGGCTAGCGTATAGATGAACAAGTCATGGATGACTTGGACGGATTCGATAGGCGTGAGACTGATGGAGGTGGTTAGAAGGCTTAGGTCTAGGCTAAGGGTGGTCTAGCAAGTGTGAGGGCATCATACTTGGGGTAAACCTCATGTTTGAGGTTATCAATTGACTGGGGCTTTGGACCGGTCAATTGGTCAAGTGTTTTGACACTTTGCAACCGAGTTGGCTTGTATCAGTCGATTGGGGTTACTACTAGTCGACTGCCATGAAGTCAACTAGGGTTTGACTGCGAGAATTGACCTAGCGCATCACAAGATTGATGGCCGATCGATGAGTCGTGATCACGATCGACTTCCAAGGTTGGCAACGATCGGTGGTTGAAATTTCGAATGAGGGTTCGAGTCGATCGCTTGGGGTTTAACAGTCGAGTGAAGGCACGATCAATCGATTGATTGGCATGATCAATCGACTGATGGTGATCCATTGGAACTTTTCCAGCGTGGATCAAGTCGTTGTCTCACAACGGCTACAGGAGCAGTCAATTGATGGTCTCGATCAGTCGACTACTAGGCGAAATCCAACCCAAATGCAGGTTATAAAAACAGCTCGGAAGGAGAGATTTTGGTATGGTTCTTTGAGGCGATTTGGAGGGGATTTGCTACTACAATCTAGACCTTCAAGGCTCTACTCAAGCAAACAAAAGCAAGCTCTCAAGTTCACATTGTGTAAAGTTTTCTTTACTAGCATTTGTGTATTTTACTTGTATTATCTTGTAATTGTTTCTTATTATTGTAAGAATACTTATACGAGGTTTCTTCGCCTCCGGATTGTTTCGAGAATGAGTTATTGAGTAGTGGTGTGTGATTAGCATCGCTAGGGCTCATTTGAGCCCAATCTATGGAGTAGGAACCATTCGGTTCCGAACCACGTTATATTTGGTGTTGTATTTGTGTTCTTGTTATATTTGTTTTATTGTTATTATTTACGCTGTTTTTAAACAAGTTTTGTAGCAAGCACGATCGATTTCCATCACGCAACGTCAACGTGCTATTCACCCCCCTTTAGCGGTCATCGAAGTTCCTACAGGGCTTACGCTGCTAAGACTCCCGCTTGGACTTTACGCTGCCATCCATTGGACTTATGCTACCAAGACTCCCGCTTAGACTCTACGTCGCCAATATCAAACCCCTTGGACTTTCCTTGCCAACCCATGTTGGACTTTCCAAATGTCAAGACTCAAGCTTGGACTTTTCTCTTGCCAACCCATGTTAGACTTTCCATGCCAAGTACACAATAGTTGGACTTTCCATGCCAAGTACTCAAAACTTGAACTTCCCATGCCAAGACCCATGCTTGGACTTTCTATGCCAAGTACCAAAGACTTGGACTTTCCATGACAATCACATTGTCATACATTTTTGTCGAACATCAAAATATCGCTCGAGTCAAACTCGAGTCTGATCAATCGTGACATGAGTCGATTGCACCAACACTTCCAAGGTATGCGGACTCAAGTGACGGCCACCACTGCCCAACTTCACGACAAGGAGGTGGAGCTCGGGATTGCCCAATCCGAAGCGACCGTGTCCCGGTCGAAAGTCGTCTGCTACGAGGACGACCTCCGGAACCAGGCGCAGGAGATTGAGCGTCTGAGGGTCCAGGCAGCTGAAGTGGAGGAGCTCCGGGCTAAAGCTTCCGAGGCGGATGAGTTGTGGGCGAGGCTACTTGAAGCTGAGCAGGCCCTTGCAACTCAGGCGGCTACTTAGGCGGTCAGGCGTGAAGCACTAGCAGCTAAGGCTGAGTTGCTCTCTTACCGGGCTGGGGAAGAAGCTCGATGGACACAGTGCAAAAAAGCCTTCTTGACCTCAGAAGAGTTATCTGACACCCTAGAAGGTCGCACCGTCAATCTCTTAGAGATAGGCTACGAGGGGGTTATCCAGCACTTCAAAGAAGCCGGATACTGCTCCCCCCAAAGGAGTCTCGGTCGAGTTCCTAGATCTACAATGCTTGATCGACGAGACTCTTGACTCGGCGCTAGGCGAGCTCCCGAAAATAACTTAGTTTTTGTTTTCAGTAGGTTTTTGTAGTCATACGCAACATTTTTTCTTCTATGTTTTCTCCTAGGCAACTTGTACTTTGTTTTGGATATTAATATAACAAATTTTTTGGCGGTATCTAAGTGTTGTCTCTCGGCTTCTTAAAAAAATGTTAACATACTAGAATGACCGATATAATAAGAGGCACTAATCAGCAATGCTAAAAGTACCTTCACCATGCCCGACGATAGGGGACTTGGTCGAGATGCGCCTTAAGGGGCGACTTAGAAGTAATGCGCCGAATTACAGGCCGTTGCAGGCTGTGAGCTATCATGACAAATCCTCTCGACCAGGAGATAATGCTTGAAACCAGCCATGAGGAGCAATATCCAAGGATGAACCGTGATGTAAATACTTGGAACCAACCGTGATAGGCGATATCCAAAGGCAAGCCGAAAGATAAATACTTGGAACCAACCATGATATGCGATATACAACGAAGAAACGAGATAAATATTTGAAACCAACCGTGATAGGCGATATCCAAGGATGAGACGGGATGTAAATACTTGGAACCACTGGAACCAACCGTGATAGGCGATATCCAAGGATAAGCCAAAAGATAAATACTTGGAACCAGCCGTGATAGGTGATATCCAAGGATGAGCCATGATGTAAATACTTGGAACCAGCCGTGATAGGCGATATCCAAGGATGAGTCGTGATATAAATATTTGGAACCAGCCGTGATAGGAGATATCCAAGGATGAGCCGTAAGATAAATACTTGAAACCAGTCGTGATAGACGATATCCAAGGAAGAAACAAGATAAATATTTGGAACCAACCGTGGTAGGCGATATCCAAGGATAAGCCGAAAAATAAATACTTGGAACCAGCCGTGATAGGCGATATCCAAGGATGAGCCGAGAGATAAATACTTGGAATCAGCCATGATAGGTGATATCCAAGGGAAAGTCATAAGGGGCGACTTTATATGAATTGCACCTTGATAGGTGACTTTTATAAGAAGGCCTGCCTGCAATCATGAAGGAGAGCTTTTATTATTCAAAATGGAAAACCTCATTACATACCGCCTAACCATTCAGACATGATAGGGCTACAAATGAAAAGCATTTCATGGTCGGATAAGCTCCTTTCCCTCATTGTCCTACAAATAATAAGCTCCCGAGCTAAACTTCTTGATAATTCTATACGGGCCTTCCCATCGGGGTGCCAACTTGCGGACTTCTCTTGCCGACTGGATTTTCTTCCACACGAAATTTTCGGGCTGAAAGGAGCGAGGTACTACTCTTGTGTTGTAGGCATGTGCTATCTTCCTTCGGAAAGCGCCCATTCGATTGGTGGCGTTATCTCTCGTTTCTGTGACTAAGTCTAACTCTGCCAGCCTGGTTTCATCATTATTGTTGTTGTCCATAGCGTAAGCCGAGACTCTAGGCAACCCTATGCCAAGGGCTTCGGATCCATATACCAAGTGAAACGGAGTGAGGCCAGTACTGTCCTTGAGGGTTGTTCTGTATGCCCAAAGGATGCTTGGCAATTCTTCTACCCAACTCCCCCTTGTATGGTCCAACTTGACTTTGAGTTCCCAAATCAACTCTCAGTTGGTCACTTCAGCTTGTCCATTGCTCTGAGGGTACGCCACTGATATGAAAGATGTTGGCACCATTCTCTTATTTTTCAGCCTTGAAATTGCCTCCCATTGTTCGAGACCAGCCTTCTCAGAATGCTGAATCGGCAGACTACATTTTTCTAGAGGAACTTCAGTACAGCTTCCTCGGTTATCTTGGCCAGGGGGTTCGCTTCCACCCACTTTGAAAAGTAGTCTATCGCGGTCAGTAGAAACTTCTTCTGATTCGGCCTGATTGGTAATGGCCCTACGATATCCATTCCCCATTGGTCGAAAGGGCAAGATATTACTGATGCCCTTAGCCATTCAGCGGGTTACTGAGAGAAATTCTGATATTTTTGGCAGCTGAGGCATATACGAACATAGTGGGCGGCATCTTTTTGGAGGGTTGGCCAAAAATATCCTGCTAGTATGACCTTGTGGGCTAAAAAAGTACTTCCTGAATGGTTCCCGCAGTAGCCTTCGTGCACTTCCCTCATAACATACTCGACCTCCTCAGGGTCGAGACACTTGAGCAAAGGTCGAGCAAACACCCTCTTATATAAGGTGTCCCCAATCAAGACAAATCAGGTCTCTCTTTTCTTGATGATCTGCGCCTCCCCTCGGTCATCAAACAGTGTCGCCCTTTTCAGATAATCAACGAGGGGGGTCCTCTAATCCAGCGGACTTTGGGGTGCCATCAGATCTTGATCTATATGAGCAACGAGCTGAGTCTCAACCAGCGAATCTTCCAAGATCCAAGTAGTGAGAGCACTAGTCATGTGAGCCAACTCGTCAGCCTTCTGATTGTTTGCCTGAGGAATTTTATGAAGGACAACCTCTTGAAATTCGAAGGATAGTTTGCGGTAAGCTTATATATAGCGCTGAAGTCGCTGGTTGTTAGTGTCAAATGATCCTTTGACTTGCTCCACAACCAACTGCGAGTTGGAATATAAAGAAATCCGAGAAGCTCCAACATGCCAAATCGCCCACAATCCGACTAGTAAGGCTTCGTATTTAGCTTCATTGTTGGAGGCTCGGAAATTGAGTTGCACGGCTATCCGGATCATGTCTCCTTGAGGAGATATTAACAATACCCCTACTCCACCCCCTTGCTTAGTCGCTGAACCATCCACATAAATTTTTCATTCCTCATTTCTCTTGACCCCCGGTGTCTCGGTTAGGAAGTCTGTCAATACTTGTGCTTTGAGGGTCATACAAGGCTGATAGTGGATATCATACTCAGCTAGTTCAGTGGTCCATTTAATCAGGCGACCATATGCTTCGGGGTTAGTTAATATCCTTCCGAGACCACTGTTGGTTAAGACTGTGATCAGATGAGACAGAAAATAGGGACGGAGCTTCCTGACTGTTATAAGTAGGGCTAGCGCTAGCTTTTCCAATATTGTGTACCTGCTCTCGACAGCTTTTAATAAATGACTGACAAAATATATAGGTAATTACTTATCATCCTCTTGCCGAAGCAGGGCTGACGCACGACCTCTTCTGAGGAGGCCAGATATAACTGCATACTTTCTCCTGGCACCGACTTAGCAAGTGTAGGCAGTTCAGATATATACTATTTTAGTTCAGTAAAGGCTTGTTCACACTTCTCGTCCCATGAAAACCGAGCCAACTTGCGAAGTACCTTGAAGAAAGGAAGGCTTCGCTCAGCCAACTTAGGGATGAAGCGGGAGAGTGTCGTTATCCTACCCAGTAGTCTTTGTACTTCTCTGATATTTCTGGAAGAGATCATGTTCTGCAGGGCCTGAGCCTTCTCGGGATTAACTTCGATGTCTCGCTCGGTCACAATGTACCCGAGAAACTTGCCTCCTCGGATGCCAAATATGTATTTGCTGGGATTGAGCTGAATTCTGTATCGGTGCAGCGTGCTGAATGTCTCCTCTATGTCTTTGATGATGTCTTTAGCTTTTGTGGGCTTGATGAGAATATCATCCACGTATACTTCAATGTTTCGGCTTATTTGAGACCGAAACATTTTATCCATCAGCCTTTCATAAGTGGCGTCAACATTATTTAATCCGAATGGCATGACCTTGTAGCAAAAAGTATCATCCGTCGTGACAAAGCTGACTTCTCTTGATCTTCCTGTGCTAACAGAATCTGATGATACTCATGATGAGCGTCTAACATGCAAATTAATTCACATTCTGTCGTAGAATCAACTAGATGATCTATCCGAGGCAAAGGGGTAGCAATCTTTAGGGCATGTTTTATTAAGATCTCTGAAGTCTATACATACCATCCATTTCCCTCATGGTTTTGGTACTAATACAATATTAGACAATCATTCGGGGAACTGAACTTCTCGTATGTATCCGACCTGCATTAATTTCTGTATTTCGGCTCTGATGATCTGATCTTTCTCCGGGTCGAAATGTCTTCTCTTTTGTTTTATGGGCCGAGATCCGGGAAAGACATTTAGCTGGTGCTCCGTCATGACTTGGGAGATACTTCAATTTGGTTTTCCAGGCCAAGTAAAAACATCTCGATTGCTCACCAGGTAACTGATTATTTCTTGCTTCAGCTCGGCTGGCAAGTCAGCAGCAACTCGGACCACTTTGTCAAGTTGACCCGGCCATATATGCACAGCTTCCTCGTCCAGCGGCTCCTCCCGGAGAGTGTAAACTTCTGCTATTTCAATCTTTTGATTTTTACTGGGGCCTATCCGGACTTCTTCCGCATAACATCTTCAAGCTGCTTTTTAATCTCCAGTAGCTTCCCCTATTTGATTATTCACAGGGAATTTGACCTTCTGGTGGTAGGTTGATACGACAGCTTCAAAGGAATGTAACACTGACCTTCCCAAGATAACATTGTAAGCCGAGGCAACGTCTACTACTGTAAAGGTAGTAATTCTAGTCCGACGAAGGGGCTCCTCCCCTAGAGATAGAGGCAGATCAATCCGATCAAGTGGAGACACCTCGTGACCCGAGAAGCCAAATAGAGTTGTATTCATCGGCTGGAGTTGAGCCGGTCGAGCTGCATACGATCAAAGGCATCTTTGAATAAAATATTAACCAAGTTACCTGTATCCACGAAGATCCTGGCAACGTCATAATTGGTGATAGTGGCTCTAATCACTAAGGCATCATCATGCAGGACAGAAACTCCTCGCAGGTCCTCGGGGCTGAAGTTTATTGAGGGTCCTTCGGCTGGTATTTACTTCCATGTTCTCCAGTCGCCTCCCGTGAGCCTTCTTGGCTCGGTTCGAATCCCCATTTGTGACTCCGTCGATGATCATGTTGATGGTGCCGCGATGTGGAGTGTTGGAGAGTTCTTGCGGCGATTCTGGTCGGAGAGCTGGTTCACTTGGAGAGGCTTCTCTGGTCCTTCAGGGAACTTGAGCTCATCTCTGGTGCTCAGGTGAGGGTCGAGGGACCCTCCTGGCTGGGTTTCGCCGAGCGTGGTTTCGCAGTTTTGGTCTTGCTTCTATTTGCGAGAACTGGGGCAGAGCATTGAAGTTTTGCTATTGCTCCCTCATTACCTACCTGATTTCTTCGGCCAAAGTACGACACTCCCGGGTCGAGTGGCCATGTACTTAACAGAAAGCGCAAAAAGGGTCGCGCTGGTTTGGCAACATCAGCGGTTGAGAAGCTTCCTGCACGGTGTGGATTGTCCTATCTTTGACCAGCCGCGGAGGGTAGACAGAAGGAATTCTAGGAGGGTGGTTCAGTGCCGAGAGAAGGGCCTTCTTGCTTGGCTTTTGGGGCTAAGGCTGGCTAGATCTCCCCCCTCCTTGTTGCTCATCCACTGTCTTCTTGGCTGCTTCTAAGTTGATGTATGCCTCTGCTCTGGCTAATAAGGTTTCAAAGTGAGGCGGGGGTCTCTTCATTAGAGACTTCGAGAAATCCCCCCTTATTAATCCTTGGAAAAAAGCATTGACTATCGTCTCGGGCGAAGCATCCAGGACATCTACTGCTACTCGGTTAAATCGGTGTATATAATCCCTCAAGGACTCATTACTCTTTTGCTTCATAGTCATAATATACTGGGCAGTTCGGCGGTACCTCTTGCTGCTGGCGAAATACTGGAGAAAAAGAACAGAGAGCTCTTGGAAGGAACTGATTGATCTCTCAAGAAGCCGGTCGAACCATCTTTGTGCGGAGCCTATTAAGTTGAGAGAGAAAATCTTGCATTTGGCTCTGTCAAAATAGTTGTGTATCAGGACAACCTTCTTAAATCTTTCCAAATATTCTTCTGGGTCGACCGAGCCATTGTACTCTCCTATAGATATCTCCTTGAAGGACTTGTGCATTCTTTCGGCTATGATGTTGGGGGCAAGGGGAGAATCTTTGCCAACTAGTAGGGTCTTGCCCTTCTTGGAATCTCTTTCTTGTGGTGTGTAAGAGGGTGCTTCTTCGGAAGACTCTTGTAGAGATGTTGTTGAGGACGACTCGGTCGACATTGAGACTATAGGAACTGCCCTCGATGGGACCGGAGTTGAAGGGACAGATGTTGGTGCTGGACCTTGAACCAGGCTAGGGGACGCTTGCATAGGAGTAGGACCCCGGGGGAAGTGGTCACGTAGGACGTCCTCCATGGTAATCTTGACGAGGGTGATGATACTTTCCCTGGTCATACTTCCTTCAGTAGAGTTACAGTTGTCAGAGTTCGCTCCTTGGTCTCTCATCCTTGTCTCAGGCGTGTTTACCAATAGTTTCCCACAGACGATGTCAATTATGTTGCTTGTCGAGACAGGGACGATGAGGTGTCCGGTGGCGAAGGCAGCAAAGGACTGATGACTCAAACGGAAGGATGGCTGATGCAAAGGGAAAATCGAGATGGAAGAACCGACGTATTGGGCGCGAGCCGAGCTGAGTGATGTGAGGCGATCGAATGGCGTGCCCTGCAAGAAAAATGTGATTAAGGGCGCCGAGAGATATCTCGGTGAGGCCCCTCCGATGCTCAAGATAGGAATTAGTAGGAAAGGTGATGAAAACAATGAAGAGAGTTTTTAGAGTGCAAACCTCCCTTCTCCTCCTCAAGGATGACTATATATAAGCGAGTCTTCCTGCAGAGCGGTACGGTAGGTATGAGCGGTATGACTTCACGACGTACTCACGCCTACTCTTAGAGATAATAGAGATCATTACCCTCATAAATGTCGCAGACGCATGGGCTGTGATTAATGCTCATCGTGTGGTTGATGGGAGACAATTCCTCATTAATGCGGTGGACAGACCTCTGGAGGCCAGTATGGGCATCTGTTCCCTGGTCGGAGAGAACCGCTGATAAGGACTACTTTGTTGTCCATCCGAATAGGAATACCCACCACGTCACTTAACTAGCTGAAATAAAGCATACTTTGGAAGACCATACAACCGAAATAGCATGCAACTGCCGAGATGAGGGGCCGAGATGAAGAATACTGGTCGAGATGCGAGGCGTCTAGAATATAATACGACCGAGATGAAGAATACTGACCGAGATGCGAGGCATCTAGAATATAATATGACCGAGATAAAGAATAATGGGCGAGACGCGGGGCATCTAAAATATAATAAGGTCGAGATGAAGAATATTGGTCAAGATGACCTCTTTATACGACTCGAATGTACCAAACTAGTATGTCTTTGTCTTTCATCGAGACCGGGATATGGTGACTTGGAACCGGCTGTTACTTATATTTGTACGGATAGTTACAAGGTGGTTTCATCCGGTATCAATAACCTTTCTATTACTGCGAGGAATACACAATATACGACTTGAGGAATATACACAGTTGCATACTGCGCAACGACTGTGAAGAATACGCACAATCGCATACTACACGACGAGGAATACACAGCATGCAACTTGAGGAATACGCACAGTCACATATTGCGCGACGACTGTGAGGAATACGCACAATCACGTACTGCGTGTAGGGTTGTAAACGAACCAAGCGTTCATGAACAAGCTTGGTGTTCGACTCGATAAGAATTTGTTTACGTTCGTTCAACACACATCAAAGTCAATTAATAAACAAGCTTAAACAGTTTGATAAATTAAATAAACAAGCTTGAACATATATGTATTCGGCTTGTTAATGTTCGTGAACAGTGTTCATGAACAATATTTATGATTAAACTTATTTAAAAATTATTTATGAGTTTATTTATATTCATTTATAAATAAGGATTAAAATATTAAAAATTTAAATAAACAAACAAGCTTGAGTTATTAACTTGATAATATTTAAATAAGTCAAACTTAAATAAGTTTGAATCAAACTTGATTAAAAGCTTGATATTCATTAAACAAGTTAAGCTCAAGTCAAGCTCAATCTCTAAAAAAAGAAATCAAGTCAAGCTTGAACAAATTTTTCAATAGCTTGGTTAATTTTAGGCTTGACTTGGCTTGATTTGATTATCTTATAAAATAAGTTTGAACACTGTAAAACTTGATTTAGCTTGGCTTGTTTACAACCCTGTCTGCGTGACCTAACCACACTATTGCAGGGCTATATAAATGAACCAAAATTTTCAAACAACGGGAACATTTTGTGTGAAAATTTCAACTATGTCTTTTATTCTTCGGATTTTACATTCTTACTAATAGAAAATAGATTGAAAATTAAAAGAAAACTAAAGATATTAACACGGTGATCATACACAAAGCCGAACAACTGATTTTCTTTTTCTTTTTTTTTTTCCAAAGGAGGTTAGAAGAAGTCGAGTGTCGAAGACCACGCACACATCTGGGCCGTGACTGATCAGAGTGTAAAAAAATATACTCACCAAAATGTATAGAAACTATTTTGATGGCCCAAGATTATTAAGAAAAGATATGGAAGAAAAATATCCAAAGGGATAATTAAACAGTTTTAGACAATACAAGCAACAGAGAAATTAGAACTGGAGAACTAAACTTTTTTTTTCCCTGCACTACCAAATGCATAGGGTTCATCCGATTAAATACTACTCAAATGAAGTAGTCAACCATACTTTAAAAACATAAATTATGAAAAGACTAAAATCATTTAATGCTTTCAAGTAGATCTCTAATACTTCCAACATGATCTAGTTATAGTTCCAAATGACCTACTTCTACTTCCAAGAAAGCAATTCCAAGAAATACTTTAATTTCTAATTAACACAGAGGCGCAAGAGATTGTCCCAATCCAAACCATCTGCAGAATTTTGAGAGTTAGTCAAATATAAATGTTTAACAACCTTATTATTACTGTCACTACTCCTGTATAAGTAAATTCCTGGATGAAAGGAATGGAAATTTTTGTTTTATATGGATTTGGCTTGATGAGTGGAGGAGCCATAGGTAGAACTGATATACAAGGTCTTTTAAACTGCACAAATGTACCTGACGATGCTGCACTTTGAGGTTGAGGATAATGCAAATATCTATCAGCTTCATTTTCATTATAATTTTCAGATAAGGGAACTCCTGGAGGAAAAAAAAAGAAAGAAAAATCAATTCTTAGTGCTCAGGATAATAGAGAATTCTGTGTCAATTGTTAGATGAAAGCCAATAAATTCCAAAATCTGAAAACTCCTGAAATATTATAGCAATATGGGAAACAAATGCATACTGAACAAATTCTGACCAAAACATATTATTTATAACTTTCAATATTCACTACCAGCATGTTGTAGTTCCAAGCTAAAATCATTTTTTTTTCAAGACGAAGAAACCAATAAATTGATACTTGAAAAGTATTTAACTTCATTGATTGACAATGCGTATTAAAATGTTTTTCCTACTTTATAAGGATATCGGATTCTGATTGATAGTAGAAATTCCTTACCATCATGAACATTTACATCATTATTGACAGGTATATCCTTCTTTGCTCCACTTCCATCACCAACTTCCTTTTCAGTTCTCAATTCATAACCTGAGGACTGCACTCCAGGAAGAATGTTCGTAAATTTTAGCTCGTGAGTTTTTGATTTAAACTTTTGAATGTCAAGAGATAAATCATTCAGCTTCTTTCGATACAAGTAACTTCTTTTCTTTGGGTAAACCTAACCAAAAAAGAAAAGAGGCATTAAACATATTCATTTCCTATGTTATCAAAATTAAATAACAAATAAATAATAACCTGCTCATAAGCATTCCAAATTTGTCCATCTCCACAAGAGCTACAAGTCAAACTTAATAGGCGAATCGCCATCCTTTGTAGTTCAGGGCAATCATTTCCATATGAATCCCACCACTTAGCTGGATCTTTTGTATCTCTCTCTCTAATTGCAGCTTGACTTCCAAATAATCCCTTATGGACTGAAAAATCAGCAAATTGATCCTCTATCAGCAGTTGATTTTCTGTCGTCACTTTTGAATTATCATTGTAAGTCATTCCCATCGTAGCTAAAGAACCACAAAGTTGCTCAATAGATTCACGAGGAAACTTGAAAGTGGAATCATAGTGCAATTGAGGGTTCAAATAATAACTTGCTATGTAAGGTTGGTGAAGTAGTGGATCCGACCTTTCTTTAATTATTTTCCAAATAGTCTCATACCTGCATAAAATAAAAAGCAACAGCACCAAATGTATGTAAGCAGTCAAAAACAATTAAAATGGAAGAAATAAAAAAGTAATTATAGACTTAGGACAAGAAAGTGTACCCTTTTGCATTATTCAATGATTGAAGACTCTCTTTTGCACGCTTCATCTCTTCGTAAATGAATCCCATGGTTGGTTTCTCATCAAAATCTATCCTTATAAGCACTTCAATGATAGGAAGAGCAAAGTTCAGACAAATATCTATGTCATCCCAAAATTCACAATCCTCAACTATTTGTTTTATTTCTTCTCCCTCTTTTGTCTTTGTCAATTCAAGCTCCGATGAAAACATTTTCGCAAGTGATTCTTTCATATGATTGAGATATAACAAGTTCAAATATGCAGTAGCAGATGGAGTAATAATTAGTCCAATCAAATCCTTGCGGTTGGCATAATTTTTTAACATGGAAATAACTTTTGTTCTTGAATAAATAAACGTAATAATCTTTTTCCCTTTAGCAATAGTTATATGATGATATAACAAGTTTTTCTCAAAGTCTTCTAAAATTTCATCTAACAATTGGATAACACAAGGGCTCCAAAAAATCCTTTTCCTCTTTTCTATCAACATCTCCACAGCAACCTTATAATTTGCAGTATTTTTAGTTACCACTTGAACAACATTCTCCTCTCCAACCTCTTCAACTATTTTGTCCAGTACCTCAAAAACTTTTATAGTTGTTTCTGAAAAGTCAGATGTATCGATAGATTTTAAGAAAATAGTACGCCCAAAACAATTCACCAACAAATTGCAATAAAATCTTCCCTTCGTATCTGTCCATTCATCGCATATTATTGAGCAACCGATCTTCTTCCACTCATATCTGTACTCTTCCAGCAAATCAGTTGTATTTTTCATTTCTTTTTCTAGAGAATAATTTTCAAGCTCATGGTAGGAAGGATGTATAATTTCCAAACCATGTTTTCCATCAAATTCAAACGTTTTTGCAAATTCTGATTTTTTTGCACAACTAAAGGGAATGACATGTGTGTGAATAGATCTAGGAATTTGTGGACAAGCTTCATCACTCAATCTTTTTTCAGTATTTTGATTCAGAGTACCCTGAGTGATACCAACCTTCTTTCCCCTCTTATGGGGAACACTTTCTACCATTTCCTCCAGTTCATCATTCATCATCTTCCTTTTTGGAGATTCCACTAGTTTGTCTAAAACTCTGACCATGTCCTTTCTAACTTCAGCAGGTACATTGTTGCATGCTTTTACATCTTTTTTAGTACAAGCTAGGTGATGTTTGAAGCGATAGATATTACCCGGTATGATTTCATTACAGTAGTTACACTTGATTTTCTTTGGATCATTGTCAACTTCCATTCCATGAGCCCAACCAATATCTGATCTGTTTCCTGATACATTTTTTCTGTTTTGTATCATCATTTATAGATTTCAGACCCTACAAAAAAGAAGCAAAAAATCCTAACCAAATATTGAACAACTAAAGCATTATGAAACTAGATATAGCAAAAATTAACGTCTTTCAGGATGATTCATCACTAGTAACTAGTTCATAAGAAGAAGGTCAAGTAACAGGACACCACCCTCAATGTTGTTGCAATCGTGCTTTAAGCATAAGATTTTGATGTTTAAGCAAAGATTCAAGTTAGATTATGTCGTGATTACTAATATGATGTGTCAAGTGTGCATGTGCAAATTCCTTAGCATGGATACTGCAGGTGTAATAAAAGAAGTCCGAATGCTTGAAAATTTGAAGTCTGAAGGGTGAAGATATGCTTGGTAGTCAAGGAAGATACAGTAGCAAGCAAGACTTTTTAGAATGAAAAGTTCCAGAGGAGGATTCTCTTGGCAATTAAATTCAACAAGTGTTGAGTACGCTTGCACAAAGGGTGTTCGTATGACTAAGTTTAGGTAAGGACTACGCCTTAAAAGTGGTATGAGTCGATGAAATAGTCAAATGAATGCAAAATTTAGATCAACTGACCAATCGATTCCAGTAAAATGAAAAGGGTACAAAATGTTTTTGTTAGTCTATGTCTAGAAAAGAGACAACTAATTAATCAGTTGACTAACAGAAAGTTGACTAATTAAAGACATAGTTATACAGTGATGACGAAACAGTTATTCTATTTAAATGATTAATAATGTCAAAGCTTGTGTAAAGTCAGTATACTGATGGCAAATTAAGATGACTGAAAATGATTATACTGTCACAATGGTATGACTATTCTGTTACAAAAGCTAGTGTTCTAGAATCTTCAACAAGTTCAGTCGACTAATAGTAGTTTCAATCTACTTGAGCTGCCGATAAAGCTATTATGAACGGGAGATCAGTGGAAGCTTGAATCAATCGACTTTACCCAGCCTAAGGAAATAGAATGAAGACTAGTGCCTATAAATAAGGGACAAAGGAACAACGAAGGGGCTATCAAAAACTGCTTACACTAAGTTAATTTTCTTATTTACTTTGTCATTTCTCTAGCTAGTTCTCCTTGTATCTCTATTTTTGTGTCAAGAAATTCTCTTTGTAAGAAATAGTGGATTTTAAAAAGTGAGTCTTAAGTAGTGAAGTAGAAGCTGAAAGTTTCGAACCAAGTAAATGTTGGAATTTGAATGGAAATGTGAAGGAACGATGGAGAAAGACGTTCTGTCATCCTTTCAAATTCGTTGACTGGTAAAACGGAAAGATGGGAAAGACGTTCCATCATCTTTCGCATCAAACCGTGAAAAATTCGCATTGAAACTCTGACATAAATGGTCAGACATTAATGAATTAATATTAGATCAGTTGAATTGATGCAATATTATGGCTCTTTCAATTCACGTAAATTAAACGAATCGAGACGACATTATGGTTGACCTTTCGATTCCACCATTAATAGGTCTCCTCTATAAAAGGAGACAAGATTGCGAACTCGAGATAAAACACTTGCTCTTTGTTTCCAACCCCACAGTGATAGCGTTCAGGTGTATGTTCAGTTCGCCGCGAACTACTTGTGCTTGTTTAAGTCCGCGGTTTTGCCATTGTATCCTGGGAAATAGACGTCCTACTAAACTTCGCAAGCACCCTGCTGGAGGAGGACGAATCTGTTTTAAGGAAATTGTGTAAACACAGGCCTCGATGGCTTCTTTACTTGGTGTTACCGCTTCTATCTCTCAGCTCGGCAACTCGGCGAACGAAGCTTCCAACTTAGCTCGACAACCTCTCCCGAGTTGTCTCCCAACTTCTATTCCGGCTTAACAATACCTTACGAGCAATTTCCGACTCGACGACCCGACATGATTAAACTACCAACTCGGCGACTCGGCCCAAGCTATTCTTCCGACACACAAAACCTCCCAACTCGGCTCGGCAACAACTCCCCAGCAACTCCCGAGCGGCCATCGCCTAAGCAGTTCGGCACAAGGAGACTTCCGACTCGATGGATCGATTTAGAAAGTCTCCTGACTTGGCAGTTCGGCTATTAAATACTGGAAAATTTAAAATATTAAATTAAATGGCCAAAGAATTAAGGAAATAATCCTGGAAATTTTTCGGGATTTTTAGGGAATTTTAGGAATTTTTGCGGAATTTTTCTGGATTTAAATGGAGCTTGTAAGAGATTTGTACGGGGATAAAATAAATAGGCTTTTGGAGGACCTATTTGAAATATCTAAACCTAAGTTTTATTCTCTTATTTCCCCGATTCCATCCAATTTCCGCACGACGGCCATCGCCTTCTTCCTCTTTTCACGCTCGCTGCTGATCTTCCCGCCGCCGACCTACCGCTCGCACGGCGTTTACACTGGATCGCTACACACGGGCGCCCGAGCCCTCGCGTCGGCCACACCTCCCGCGCCCTTCCTTTTCCTCACGCCACGCGAACCGGCCGTCGGCCACTTCGCTCTAGACGACGGTGTTGCCGCCCTCCTCGCCGTGAGCACCGTCGCCGCCGAAGCCTCTTCTTCGTCCGCACCGATTTCCGACCCGCTTCTAGGCGACGACCGACGTCCTTCTTTCCGAGCGATCGTCGGTTTCTTCGCAAGAGGCCGGGCCGCTTCCTGCGCCCAGTGCCGCCGGTCCCTCTCGCCACGGATCACGCCGCGGCTCACGATTTCTCTCGCCACGTGAATCCGCCGACGGAGCATCGATTTTTCCTTCGCCGCGTGATTTCGCCGCTGGTCACGGAGTAGGTAAGGGTCTTTTCTATTTTTGGTCGATCGGTGAGTATGGATGGTGTTATTCATTAGGCAAATGAGGAATTTGGCCTACCGAGAGTGGTCGTGCAAGGTCGGATGGTGGTAGTGGGTGGATGTGTCTGTGAAAACAAGGGTCGAGTCCTGAGTTGTGGTCAATTTGGGCTGAACTTGGGGTTTTGGTTGGCTGCGATTGGGTTGACATCGTGTTATTCGCTTTGATTGGTATGTTAGTGAGCGAGGAATGGTTCAAAAATGTGTTACTCGGAGGATATGGGATTTGGGCTAAATTAAATTGTATGGATTATTTGTGGACAAGGAAAAATTGGAAATCGTTTGGGTTAATTGAGATATAAAGGAAATCGATTAAGTATTCGATTTGTTGTGAATTGTATATTTTGTGCTTGACTATAATTATGCTATATGCAGTTTTCTGGCCACGAGGAGTGTCCACTCCGTGACATTCTTATTTTTTCATGGATATATATTCAAAGTGTACTTTGACTTATCTTTTAGATATAGTCAAGTTGATATGCTAGTTAGGATAGCTTGCAATAATTTTCATGTTTATATGCCTAGTATGTTTTGGTGCCTACTTGATACATGCATATGATAGGTTATGATTATACCTTCCCTGCTTTTATTTGGATCATAGTTACTTGATTACGGATATATGTACATATCGATTGTACATATTATTCGGATAGGTATTTTGAGTAGGATCGACATGCTTTAGTATCATGCACCATCTTGCATGATTGCATGCCGGGCCGGACGGGTTCCATTATTGCTGAGCCCGCAGCCTGCCATGGCCGCACACACCGCCACTGGGTTAGTGGTACATCAGAGGGTGTGTGCGCTGTTGCTCACAGTTCACCGACCGCCATGGGTAGCGACGAGGCAGCGCAGAAGGGCGTGATCCCTCCTCCGCTCCAGCATGACACCGGAGATGAGAGCTTAGCTCCCACTATGTTTGGGGCAGAGGATAGGTGTACTCCGACAAAGATCCTCGTCCACTCTGGCCACCAGAGCAAAGGATGGCAGAGTGCACAGCTTGTCATAGCTCTACCCACTCCTGGCCTCACCATCGCTGTAGGAGGCTACGATCAAGGCCGTGGGGTGACCATGTCATTTGCACGATGCATGCATTTTTGCATGGATCGTGCATTTGTATTGTGTTTGTCGATTTTATTGATGCCTTGATGTTGCATATGATCACATGCATACAGATTCATATTCTTATATGGTGATGACTTTATCTCTTATAGTAGGGCACATGCTCCTATATCGTAGGAGACTTCGAGTAGTCTGATCCTTTTGCATTTATTTCTTGCTTACCATATATATGAGGTATCTTGGCATGATTAGTATTGTTAGCTATTTCTTACTATTCATATCGACTAGTATCCGCTAAGTTCTTTGAACTTACCCCGTGGTTTTATTTTTATTTCGTGATGAAGTCGAGAGAGTCCAAATGCCATATCCCCTCGTGAGTGATGTTTATTAGTTGTATGAGTTATGATTTGGATTTTTGTATAGAAGATATGTTTAGGCTTGGAATTGGATTTATATATACTGTGGATTTTTTGGGGTCCTCATGGACCATTGGTGGATCTTATTTTGATTGGTTTGGTTGGGTATTCTGCCCGGATGGCGTAAGGGTAAGTCTAGTTAGTGTAGACTTTTATTTACCTAGATTTGTTGGCACGAGGCCTTATTATTATCTGCGTGTATTGTGGTATGATTCCGGTCGTGTTGGCCAGATGTATAGTGGCCGTGTAGGCCTTGTATAAAATTGATATTGTCACCGTCATGAGATCTTGGGATTTTTGTCTCGGGGACTCCTCGGGCGTGACAATTTATTTTATCGAGCGTAGGTTTGTTCCTTAGGGTCTTTGGGTTTATGGAGTTCACAAGTTTGGCGAGTTAAGCTGGTATTTTGAGTTGTACGGATTTGAAGCGATTTTTATGTTTGAAAATTCGAGGTATTATCGTGAGGTCGATATGGGGATTTGGCGTGACGGGACATCTCGGATAGCTACAGTAAATACATTCTAGAAAATTTTCTAGATTTAGTACATATTTATATTGGTTATGCGGTGATATCATGTTTTTGTTTGGTATTGTTTTAACTTTGATATCTATCGGATCTTAGATTTTTAGGTTCTTTGGTTTATAGATAACATTTGGTTATAAATTGCTATTACTGCTATACGTAGCTTGTTATCATTGTGATAAAAATGATTAGATATTATTGGTAGATGTTTACCACTTAGGATTTGACTAGTATTAGGATTATTAGACTAGTTGAATAATATGACTAAGATGGATAAATTCGTAGAAGGCATGAGGACATGATTACATAGCTTATATAGTTTAGAGTATATATAAGCATCTGATGCTTTATTTATATATTGCCTTGACTTTGTTCTGGCATGACCCTTTAGATATACCCTAATTAATTTCTGCTATTGATTGCCATTGGTATGACTATGCTGTCGTTTATTAGACAACATGTTATATGTTTATGGTTATGAGTTTTTGTGGTGGATACCATGATTAAGACTAGTAGAGAGAGAATAACTTAGATAAGGTTATTCGGTAGGAGCGGATCTCAGGAATGAAACAATATTAGTATGTGTTGGAACCTAGGTGTTCTGGGAATCTGGGTGGACAATATTAGTAGAACCCTAGGTGTTGGAACCTTAGGCGTAATAACCGGATGTGCATATTGGTATGTGATTACCCATTTACTGTTTCTGTGATATGGTGATCGGAGGTCGAATGATTAGGATGCGATTAATCCTTAATCTCCCATTCTTGGTTGAGAGAGAGAGTCTGCAGTAGAGTCTCTCTATAGGTAGGTGTTTTGTATACATGTGGTCTCTCATGCATGGTTGAGATGACCTATTGCAAGATATATTCTTGCGTTATTCGTTGGTGATAATCGGATTATGTATGATCCTAGCTAGATAGCTACTTTACAGTTAAGTAACCACGAGATATTCGTGGGTAGCATGTCAGAAAGCATGCATGATCGAAATTGGTAGGACGATATAATTTGGGATTAACCCTCTTGAAGGGCTTGATAGTAGACTTGTGGTCCTTATTGGCCTTGATAGGCATTTCACATTTAGTTAGGGAACCCTATGATTAATCGTCTCGACGTGATTATTAGTGGACATATGACTTTTATCGACCTTGATAACCGTTTATATTAGAAGGGTTAGAACCTTAGACTAACCATCTAGAGGAATTTATTTATTAGTCGATGATCTTTACCGACTTTGGTAAATATTTCATTTTAGAGGTGTTGAAACCCTCGCTTGACCGCCTCAATGGGTTAAATTGTAGATCGATGATCTTAGTCGACGTTGAAAGTCGACTTATGCTGGATGTATTGGATAACCCTAGGCTTAACAATCTAGGATAATCGACTGCCCATGCGACCTATTGGTGGTAGTTTCGCTAGTGCGTGCAGTCAATAATTAGATATTTATATATAGCTTGTCTATCCACGAGTCTCATTCGTGGTAGCATATAGTTGTGCGTGAGATGTGCTATTGATTGTCGCCCATGGGTTACGCGGTAGCTCATAGATAGTTTTCTTTTGTGCGAGACCCACGAGACTTTGTGGTATCTGGATGAGCACCGCTTGTTGCGATGGTTATGTATGTTTGGGTATATTTGATATCTTCACGATCGTGGATAGTTGCGTGATATTGGTACTTTGAGGGTTGGGTTACTTTAGCTTGTTCCTCATTATGTGCATTATGATTATGCACTATTGTCTATACATCCACAGTGGTTGTACTTATCCTCCTCATTTATCCTCTAGGTTAACGATGGAGGACGTGTCATGTGTTGACCTACCTTCGAGTCGCTCGAGAGTTCATTCGTTCTTGAGTGCTTGTCCACGCATCGCCGAGATGCCGCTTTGTTTACTTTATTGGTATTGCATTTTATTTATGCACTTTGGATTTTTGTCGCAATTGGATTGGGGGTCATAAAACTATTTTACTTTGATTGATATATGTTTAGTCGTGCATGCAGTTATTGAAATACTTATATTTCTATAATTATTTCGAGGTTTTTACCAGATTTGGTCCATGGATTTCGATATTGTCACTAAGGGCTCCTTGTCATTTGGATGACGGATATGCCCCCGTGACGTGACCATTTTATTGGTTTCAGTTTTGGTTTGTTTGGTTTTGGTGTATCGAGGATTTTCTTTCCTTGGATTTTTGGGAGTTCTCGTGTTTTGAGACCAAGCAAGTCAAGGATATCTCGAGCTATAGGAAAAGTATTGTCTTTAGTAGTTCTACTTTTGTGGCTAGGAAAACTATTGACTTAGTGAAATTGTCCCTACTCATGGTGGGGGACGAGGTCGATAACGTATTGATCTTGAGGAATCTAATGATGATTTCAGAGGTACTGATTCTTTAGAGGTGCCCGATGATGTATTAGGAAGCTAGGATTTGGCCGCTAGTCACCCATTTGAAGGTCAAGGAGTAAACCCTCGAGAGTATCATCCTACTAATAGTGATTTGGTTATGGATAAGACGTGTATACTTACACTTTGGTCAAGGCGATGAAAGATCGTTTTACCTTATTATAGGAGGTGTTGGATGGGATATTTATCATCGTCTCATATTTTCTTCTAGAGAAGATCCGAACTCTTTGTTAAAAGAGAGATGAACCTTTGAGGTTATGCATCGATTATCGATGATAGAATCGATAGTTGTGGAAGGAAATGAATATCCTTCATTGTGGATATATATGATCTATTTAGATCGGCTATAGGATACCTATATATACTCTAGGATTGATTGGTGATTGGTGTGATGATATTGTAGTGACATGGTGTCCTACAATTATCATTGTCGTTGTGATGATTTTTATATCATCGGCAGAGTAAAGAGAATACATGTGTGTAGCGATGACAATTTCATACTTGGTATGAATTGTTTGAGCTTTGATTATCTTATTAGACTTATTGGCGACTTAGTCGTCGAGGATTTGGGAAATCGTGTATTCTACGGACACGATTGGATCATTGTGATGGTGGTAGTTGGAGTTGAGCATTCGACCACCGTAGATGATGATTTTTTGTATTGATTTGATTATTACCATGATATGGATAGGATGTTCTAGTGGTACTATACATTGTAGTGATGGATTTATTTGGTCTAAAGCTTGTGAAATTAGTTTCACTGCATAATGATTGACTTTACACCCGTGTTGTTTGATCATTCTCGGGTGGAAGGAAGAGGTATTGTATCACGCGATGCAATGTTTTGAAGAATGGGCGTTTACGATTTAGTTGATCGAGACGTATCCCGTGTTTACGTCAAATGAGGAACTACGAGATGGGTTGTCATATATTTATGACGTGGACTTCGCAGTTATTATATTGTTTAGAAGAGGTGAGGAGCAGAAATGCTCATGGAGTTTTCTAGCTCTTTGGATAGCTACTATAGAGTAGCCGAACACGAATGGTTGTAACAAGGAAGTTTGGTCACGATAGCCTTCCACGCACTTGTAGAGTGTGTGGTGGAGTGGATTTTGACGGTAGATGGACGCCTCTTGTGAAAAGATAATTCCCCGTCTCTGACTTCGAGGAGGATAATGGTTTCTGGAGTTGCATTATTTTAAGGAACAGATGTTTCAGGAATTCCGATTCCTGAATGGAAGTGGAAGTATTTCATTATGGATTTTGTGGAGGTTTGCCTAGGACACGCGAGGCCATGACACGATTTGGGTGGTCGTTGACCAACTAACCAAATCGCGCACTTCTTAGCGATTCGAAGACCGACTCTTAGGATCGATTGACGGAGAGTTATATCGTCGAGATCATCGATTTCATGGTGTCCTTTCGAGCATTTCATCGATAGAGATCCTGTTCACGCCTCGGTTTTGGCAGAGTCTGCAGCAGCCTTAGGCATGCCCGTTTAGTATCGTGATTTCATCCGCAGATAGATGGATGCCGAGCGGACCATTTAGATACTAGAGGATTGTCAGTCCTGTGTTATGGATTTGGGCAACCGAGGACCAATTGCTAGGACCCATAGAGCTCAAGAGAGACAGGTTGGTCCGCATCATCGACGTAGGATGGCAGAGGCACATGATCGCCGAAGAGTTATGCAGATCGTGAGACGGAGACCTGGAGTTCTCTGGTGATCATGTATTCTCGCGAGTCTCACCCACGAAAGGGGTGAAGAGATTGACCTCGTGAGTTAAGCTAGCTCCTAGATACATTGGTTTGAGGTTTTGAGAGCATCGGAGCAGCCGCTTACTCGCCTAGGGCTACCACCGCTTTGGTGGCATCCGGATGTGTTTCAAGTGTTCATCTTTGAGGAAGTATATGTCAGACTCTACACATTCTATCAGATGTATCAGGTTCCATTCAACCTGATGCTACTTACGTAGAGGTTCCGGTACGGATTTTGGATTTCAAGGAACGACAGTTGCGGAACAAGATTGTGCGACTTGTCAAGGTCGGGTGGAGTCACCTCACAGATGAGGAGGCTATTTGGGAGCTTGAGGAAAAGATTCAAGCTCAGTACCCCACTTAGTACTTGATGTGTGGTTTTCCCAAGTACTTGAGTTGGCAGGTGACATTGCTTGTTAGATTGAGTAGGAAATTTGGGGACCAAATTTTAATTAGTGGGGGAGAATATTAAATATTGGAAAATTTAAAATATTAAATTAAATGGCCAAAGAATTAAGGAAATAATCCTGGAAATTTTTCGGGATTTTTAGGGAATTTTAGGAATTTTTGCGGAATTTTTCTGGATTTAAATGGAGCTTGTAAGAGATTTGTACGGGGATAAAATAAATAGGCTTTTGGAGGACCTATTTGAAATATCTAAACCTAAGTTTTATTCTCTTATTTCCGATTCCATCCGATTTCCTTCGCGCCGCACGACGGCCATCGCCTCTTCCTCTTTTCGCGCGTCGTGCCGCCTCGCTGCTGATCTTCCGTCCGCCGACCACCGCTCATACGGCGCTTTACACTCGGATCGCTACGCGCTACGGCGCCCGAGTTCGCGGCCTTACACCTCTCACCGGCCCTTTTTTTCTCGTCACGCCAACCGCCTGTCGCCGGCCACGCCCTAGACGACGGTCGCCCTCCTCGCGCCGTGAGCAGCCGCCGTGAGCTCTCTTCCTTGTCGTCCGCACCGACTTCCTCTCGCTTCTAGGCGACGACCGCCGCCCGTCTTTCCGAGCGATCGTCGGTTTCTTCGCTTCCCTGGATTTCCTGCGATTTTTCCTTCAGTGATTTGGAGTAGGTAAGGGTCTTTTCTATTTTTGGTCGACGGTGAGTATGGATGGTGTTATTCATTAGGCGTGAGGAATTTGGGTCGGCTGAGAGTGGTCGTGCAAGGTCGGATGGTAGTGGGCTGTGGGTGGATGTGTCGGCTGTGAAAACAAGGGTTGAGTCGGAGTTGTGGTCAATTTGGGGCTGAACTTGGGGTTTTGGTTGGCTACGATTGGGTTGATTCGTGTTATTCGTTTGATTGGTATGTTAGTGAGCGAGGAATGGTTCAAAAATGTGTTACTCGGAGGATATGGGATTTGGGCTAAATTAAATTGTATGGATTATTTGTGGACAAGGAAAAATTGGAAATCGTTTGGGTTAATTGAGATATAAAGTAAATCGATTAAGTATTCGATTTGTTGAATTGTATATTTTGTGCTTGACTATAATTATGCTATATACGAGTTTTTTGGTCCGCGAGGCAGTCCTCGCGACATTGTGACATTCTTATTTTCATGATATATATTGATGTACCTTATCTTTTAGATATAGTCGAGTTGATATGCTAGTTAGGATAGCTTGCAATAATTTTCATGTTTATATGCCTAGTATGTTTTGGTGCCTACTTGATACATGCATATGATAGGTTATGATTATACCTTCCCTGTTTTTATTTGGATCATAGTTACTTGGATTATGGATATGTACATATCGATTGTACATATTATTCGGATAGGTATTTTGAGTAGGATTGACATGCTTTAGTATCATGCACCATCTTGCATGATTGCATCTTTGCCGGACGAGTTCCATTATTGGAGAGCCCCGATTACATAGCCTCGCACACCGCCACTCATGGGTTAGTGGTACATCGAGGAGGTGTGTCTGTTGCTCTGTCGAGCTCATTGGTCCGCTCATGGGTAGCGACAGGCGTGTGTAGCGAGGATCCCTCCTCCGGTCTATGACAGGAGATGAGAGCTTAGCTCCCCACTATGTTTTGGGGCGGGAGGATAGGTGTACTCGCAGCATCCTGTCCACTTTCGGCCACTCGGGAAGCGATGATGGCGAGTGCAGTTATCATAGCCCCTACCCACTCGGCTTCACCATCGCGTGTGGCGGTGGCGTCGGGGTGACCATGTCATTCATTTGCACGGCATGCATTTTTGCATGGATCGCATTATATTGTGTTTGTTGCATTTTATTGATGCCTTGGATGTTGCATATGATTGTCATGCATACAAGATTCATATTCTTATATGGTGATGACTTTATCTCTTATAGTAGGGCACATACTCCTATATCAGGGTAGGAGACTCAGGTGAGTACAGTCCTTTTGCATTTATTTCTTGCTTACCATATATATGAGACTGTACTGGCATGATTAGTATTGTTAGCTATTTCTTACTATTCATATCGACTAGTATCCCCTAAGTTCTTTGAACTTACCCAGTAGTTTTATTTTTATTTGAGGATGATTTGTCGAGAGTCCAGTTGCCATATCCCCTCGTAGTAATAGGTTTTATTAGTTGTATTTGGATTTTTGTATAGAAGATATGTTTAGGCTTGGAATTGGATTTATATATACTCGTGGATTTTTTTTTGGGGTCCTTGTGGACCATTGGTCGGATCTTATTTTGATTGGTTTGGTTGGGTATTCCTGCCCAGATGGCAGAAGGGGTAAGTCTAGTTAGTGTAGACTTTATTTACCTAGATTTGTTGGCACGAGGCCTTATTATCTATCGTGTGTAGTGGTATGATTAAATTCGTGTTGGTGGATGTATGTCGTGTAGGCCTTGTATAAAATTGATATTGTCACCCGTCTGAGATCTTTCGGATTTTTTGCGGACTCCTGGCGTGATGGATCACTTGGTTACCAGGAGTCATAAACTTTAGTACGTAGTCTGGAGGTCTAGAGTTGAATCTGGGAAGGCAAAACCCACTTCGGGGTGGGAAGTCCATGTGAGTAACGGCCAGAGGCCTTGCCAGAGCGACGACGATAAAGTCGTCGAATTTTCCGCCAACAGAGGCGCTATTGTCGACCAACAGGGTCGCCAATTCCGCCAACAGGCCCGGTTGTTACAATAAAAGGCGCTTTTTTATTAGCGACCTGTGGCGATTTATTGTCGACGATCGTCGCCTGCTGACTCGACGACTTATCGTCGACGACGTCGCCTCGCTGGCGTTCACTGATTTCACTGAGTGGTTTGTTCAGATTCGAACTCTAGAGCTAATTAAAGTTTATGAATCCTGGTAACCAAGTGATCTTGGATCACTTGGTTACCAGGATTCATAAACTTTAGTACTTAGCCTGGAGGTCTAGAGTTCGAATCCTGGGGAAGGCAAAAACCCACTTCCAGGGGTGGGAAGTCCAGGTGAGTAACGACGGGCCAACAGGGGCGACGGTCGTCGACCAATAGGGGTCGTCGAATTCCGCCAACAGGGGCGACAGTCGTCGACCAATAGGGGTCGCCGAATTCCGCCAACAGGGGCCCGGTCGTTACATCGACACAAGCAGATTCCCGGTTAAAGGCCATCTCCATAGATAAGTCTGAATTGTAGATTTCAAACTTTCCTTTGTATTTCCTCCAGGAAAGGAATAATATCTAACAATCTTAAAATAGATTCGTCTGTTGAGATGGCCACGATGCAAGATGTTGAGGTGCAACAGACGCAACGTGCGATGGCTCCCTCCGCCCTGATTAGTAGTGTTTCAATCAATCATGGGGAAAAACTAGAGAAGTTCACGGGATTGAACTTCAAGCGGTGGCAGCAGAAGATGTTCTTCTACCTGACCACGCTAAATCTGGCTCGATTCTTGACCGAGGATCCTCCCAATGTACCTGAGGGTACAAGTGATGCCCAAACCTTCAATATTGTGGAGGCATGGAACCACTCGGAGTTTCTATGTAGAAACTACATTCTCAACTACCTTGCCAACTCGCTATAAAATGTGTATATAATAAAGGGAACGACTAAGGAGTTGTGGGAGTTCCTGGACAAGAAGTACAAGATGGAGGATGCCGAGACCAAGAAATTCATCGTGGGCCAATTCCTGGACTACAAAATGGTTGACTCTGAGACGGTGATCAGCCAAGTTCAGGAGCTTCAGGTGATTCTGCATGAGATTCACTCAGAAGGTATGGTTCTGAGTGAAACTTTCCAGGTAGCAGCGATCATAGAGAAGCTACCTCCCGACTGGAAAGACTTCAAGAACTACGTGAAGCACAAACGGAAGGAGATGAATGTGGAAGAACTCATTGTTCGACTTCAAATCGAGGAAGACAACAAGAATTCAGAAAAGAATATGTTCTATCTGGCTACAGTGAAAGCCAACGTAGTCAAATACAGTCAAAGTTCGAAACGGAAGAATTCCAAGTCTTCCAAGATGGGACCCAAAGGAGGGGTTAATAAAAAGAAATACACTGGAAAGTGCTTCAATTGTGACAAAACAAATCTTCGGAGTGTAGAAAGCCAAAGAAAAATTAGGAGGCCAACTTGAATGAGGGGCTAGAGGAGGATGACCTTTGTGCGATGATCTCTAAGCTGAACCTAGTGGGTTCAAACTCTCGGCAATGATGGTTAGATACTAGTGCCACCAGACATGTGTGCTGCAATAAGGAACTACTCCACAACTTCAAAGAAGTTAATGGGGAGAAGCTATATATGGGGAACTCGGCAACCTCAGACATTATAGGCCAAGAAAAAGTGATGTTGAAGATGACCTCGGGCAAGGAGCTCACTCTGAACATTGTGTTATATATTTCGGAGGTTCAAAAGAATCTGGTGTCCGGATCACTGCTAAGCAAGCATGACTTCCGCATTGTCTTAGAGTCGAACATAGTTGTACTATCCAAGAATGGAATGTTTGTAGGGAAGGGTTATGTAACTGATGGTTTGTTTAAACTAAGTGTAATGACCATTACGCCCAAAGTTAATAAAGTTGAAAGCTCTTCCACTTATGTGCTTGAGTCTTCGTGTTTGTGGTATTGTAGACTAGGACATATTAACTACGATGTGATGCATAAATTGATTAACATGCGAAGCATACCTACATTCCACCTTAACCCGAAACATAAGTGTGAGACTTGTGTTGAAGCAAAATTGACAAGGTCATCATTTCAACAAGTTGAAAGAAGCACTGAGCCACTCGGCCTGATCCACACCGACGTGTGTGACCTCAAAGGAACACCGACACGAGGTGAAAATAAGTATTTCATCACTTTTGTTGATGATAATACAAAATATTATTTTGTGTATCTTCTCAAAAGTAAGGATGAAGCTATAGAGAAATTTATTTTCTATAAGAATAAGGTTGAAAACCAACTTAATAGAAAGATTAAGGTGGCTTGGAATGACCGAGGCGGTGAGTATATATCACCGTTCGTAGAGTAGTGTACTGAATATAGTATCAGACACGAAACGACGGCTCCCTACTTGCCTCAGTAAAATGGGGTCGCTGAGCGAAAGAATCGTTCTCTAAAAGAGATGATGAAGGCTCTATTATTAAGCTCTGGCCCACCAGAGCACTTATAAGGGGGAAGCTGTGTTAACAACTAATTACCTTTTGAATAATGTGCCCCGAAAGAAAATAGATAAGAGCCCTTATGAGTTGTGGAATGGTAAACAATCATCCTACAAATACTTGCGAGTGTGGGGGTGTCTGGCCAAAGTTTTGGTGTCGGATCCATAAAGGATCAAAATCGGACTAAAAACTGTTGACTGCATATTTATTGGATATGCACATAGTAACAGTCCTATAGATTTCTTGTGATTGGATCTCAAATTCCCAAAATACACAAGAACTCGATTATTGAATTGAGAAATGTCTCATTCTTTGAGCATGTGCTTCCGTATAAGACCCGAGTGGATGCTAGCTCTTCTAAACGGGTATACGAAAGGCCAGAGGAAGAAAAAAAGGATGAATCAGTTGAGGGTGAGCTCAGACGGAGTAAGAGAGCTCGGTGGAGAAATCCTTTGGATCAAATTTTATCACTTTCGTGATGGGAAGTGATCCCCAGAGTTATTCAGAAGCGGTAAACTCGTCTGATGGACCTCAATGGAAAAGGCGATTACATATGAGATTTCATCAATCTTGTAAAATCATACTTGAGAGCTAGTGAATCTTCCTTCCAGAAGTAAGACACTAGGCTGCAAGTGGATTTTCAAGAAGAAAATAAAATCAGAAGGCATGATAGAAAGGTTCAAGGCTAGGTTGGTAATTAAAGGTTACCGATAACATGACAGCCTGGACTATTTTGATACCTATGCTCCAGTATCAAGAATAACAACCATTAGGGTGTTACTAGCGATTGTCACTCTGTAGAATTTGGAAGTACATCAAATGGATGTAAAAACTACTTTTCTAAATGAAGATTTAGAAGAAGAAATATAAATGGAACAACCTGAAGGGTTTTCTGCTCCGGGGCAAGAAAACAAAGTATGTAGATTGATCAAGTCGTTATATGGCTTGAAACAAGCTCCAAAGTAATGACATGAGAAATTTGATAGTATCATGCTGGACAGTGGATTTAAAGTCAATGAGAGTGATAAATGTGTCTTGAGTAAAAACACGAAAGATGGTTTAGTCATTTATGTCTTTATGTAGATGACATACTTATCATTGAGAGCAATGATAAGATAATTAAATCCACTAAAGTAATGTTAAACTCAAGATTTAACATGAGAGACATGGGTCTTGCTAATGTGATTCTAGGAATTAAAATTCTAAGAACATTAGAAGGATTTGTCTTAAGTCAATCCCATTATATGGACAAGATTCTTGAATGATTCACCAAGGGTGATACTACATTGGCACTGACTCCGATAGATACGAGTCAACATCTATCGAAAAATCAATGAGAGGGTATCTCTGAGGTAGAGTACTCCAGGATAATTGAAAGTCTGATGTACTTAATGAGTTGTACACGACCAGACGTGACTTATGCAGTGAGTAAATTGAGCAGATTTACGAATAATCCAGATGTTGAACACTGGAAAAGGATAACTAGAGTACTGCGGTATCTACATTATACTCGTAATCATGGACTGCACTTTACAAGATATTCTGCTGTAATCAAAGGATACAACGATGCAAGGTGGATATCAGACATAAAAGACTCGAAGTTTATGATGTTGGGTTTCCGGCACCGCGGCGAGTGTGTGTTCGAACATGTTTCGTAAACATGTGCGCAGCGGAATAAATAAAAGGCAATAAATCTAATTTATTACATCACACACACCACACGCATGCATAGTACAACATGTGTAGACATAACCGTAGTTTCAAATTTTACAATAAAAGAAAATTATTCTACGTATACCTGACGTATCACGTGTAGCGAGAAAGACATCAACCGGAGTGACTCTCTCTAGAATCGTCTTTATCTATATCCATGCCGAGTATCGTCGGGATGACTTCACAAAGTCACGAGCCTCGTCTTTGTACGAGTCACTAGCCTCGTGTCGAAGACGATGTGATCGAGAGAGGATCACAATCCGAATCAAAATTCAGATTCAAAACCGAGCCCCCAAAACTCGCTTCTCCGGAGAGGTATTCGTCCACCGTTTGACGAATCTTTCGTCCTCCACCTATGAGGATTACCGGAGATCGAATCCCCGACAAGGTATCCGCTGTCAGAGCTCCAAACGTCGTTCAAACGACGCTCCGACAAGAAGGAAACAAGCTGTCCAGAAAACTGGATAGCTTTGGTGGAGAACTTGCGCTGGCCAAATAAGGAAAGCTAGATGCTCACCTTGTCGCCGGAGCCAAGGAAGATCATCGGAGCTCCTTCGGCAGCAGCTAGACGCTGGCAAGTGGGGAGGACGACAGCTGTTGGACGTCGGCAAAAGAGGCTTGGGCGGTGGTGGGCGGTGGTGGGCGGTGGTGGGCGGCGGCAAGGTGTTGGGCGCCGACTACACAAGGAGAAGAGGGAGAGGGGGCGGCAAGATTAGGATTAGGGCTTCACAAAAACCCTTAAACCCTGTTTTTATAGAGAACATATTCTCCTAACGGTTATTGGTTCATAACCAAATACCCGTTAACCCACTCCATTAACTTAAGTTAAAATAAACCGAACCGAGTTGGTCTATTTTAAGTTAAAACGAATCAAACCAACTTTGGTTCATTCGTTTAAAACAAACCAAACCCCTTTGGTTTATTCTTCACCATTGGATTAGAACCAAACCAATTTGGTTCATCCATCATGTCTTCATAAGACATGGCCCATCCACGCTTCCATTGCGACTGAAATGATTTCATGCTTGATCCTAGTTTGGTCCAACCAAACCTAGTTTCTCTCGGTCTGAGAATCTCATTCTCAAGCTCGTTTTAAATCCTTCGGATTACGCTCGTTGTGCGTGTGACCAAATAGGTTCTTGGTTTATGTTGGTCGTCTATAATTAACCATTAATTATAGAACGATCATGAGTGGCACCTAGTAGTACATCATGATCCCCAATTAACCGAAAAGATCAACGGTTGATCCAGAACTATTTCTGAAACCCTTCAGCAGCTACAATGAATCGTGCCCCATTCCCTTCACGCATCTTATACCCACTTAGTTCAGGACATGGTTGTTGGTGCAATCGGCCCAGGTCACAATTGACCGGACTCGAGTTTGACTCGAGTGATGTTTTGATGTTTGACAAAGTGAGTTGATATTGATGTTTGACATTAATGTCTGTTGATGTTTTGGGAAGATTGTTTATACAATCGACCCGGGTTATGATTAATCGGACTCGAGTTTGACTCGAGGGAGACTTTGATAGTTGACTAGGGTTGACCATGTGATTACAGGAAAAGTTCAAGCATGGGTTGGCAAGGGAAAGTCCAAGCTTGAGTCTTGGCATTTGAGAAGTCCAAGGGGTTTGATATTAGCAGCGTAAAGTCCAAGCGAGAGTCTTGGCAGCATAAGTCCAATGGTTGGCGGCGTAAAGTCCAAGCGGAGTCTTGGCGGCGTAAGTCCAATGTGCCTTGGCGGTGTAGACACCGTTAGCATAACATAGCCAATGGAAGCACCTGAAGATTAGCGCGATGGATGAACAAGTTATGGATGACTTGAAGGGATCTGAGAGGCGTGAGGCTGATGGAGGTGGCTAGAAGGCTTAGGTCTAGGCTAAGGGTGGTCTAGCAAGTATGGGGGAACCATACTTGGGTTAAAACCTCATGTTTGAGGTGTGTCAGTCGACTGGTGTCATGTGGCAGTCGACTAGTGTGAGTCAACTAGGGTTTGACTGCGGGAAATGCCCTAGCAGTCGACTGTCATAGGTGGGCAGTCGATTGATTAGTCGAGCAGTCGACTGATCTCGTGATCAGTCGACTGGTGCTCGAGAAAACGAGCACAGAGTGGAGTCGAGACTCGACTGCGGGGTCAGCAGTCGAGTGAAGGCTCCATTAGTCGACTGATGGTCATGATCAGTCGACTGATGATGGATCCGTTGGATTTTTCCAGCGTGGATCTAGCCGTTGTCTCATGACAACTGTGACATCAGTCGACTGATGGTCCCGATCAGTCGACTGATCGACTTTTTCCAGCACAGGTAGAAGCTTTAAATGGAGCTCGTGAAGGAGGAAAAAGGTAGCGATTTTCTTGGGCAAATTGAAGGGGAGAGTTGGTGCTTTCTAGTCCTTCAAAGTTAGTCCAATGTAATCAAAGATCAAGCAACCAAAGTGTTCTTGTAAAGTGTTTTTCTTTACTTGCATCATATTTCTTATTTGCATTAGCTTGTATCTTTTGTATTACTTAGTGTAATCATTGTAAGGGGTTTCTCCACTTACGACTTGTGTCGAGAAAGAATATTTGTGATTAGTGGTTGCGTGTGCATCACTAGAGCTCTCTAGAGCTCGATCCATGGAGTAGGAACCGTTCGGTTCCGAACCACGTTAAATACTTATATTTGCGTGTTTGTTCTATTTCATTATCGCATTATTATTATTCCGCTGCGCGCTAACGAGTTTTGTAGACGAACACGCGAACGAATTCCATCACGCACTAGCTTGACGCTATTCACCCTCCCCCCCTCTCTAGCGTTCCAAGGATCCCCAACAAGTGGTATCAGAGCCCGGGGCTCTTCAAGGTTTGACCCCGCGAGAGCACGCTAGAGGGTGAAGATGGAAGAACAATTGGGATGGGATATCAACACCCCAATTCCCTATGTCTTCTATGGACGAGAGGGTTTCAATTCTTGGAAGGCGAGAATTGAAAATTTTTTGATGATGAGAGACCTTGAGGAGTGGTCCGCTTTGATGAAAGGATTTGAATATTCTAAGGGACCAAAGGGAGGGTTTCTCAAGAAAAAGAAATGGACCGAAGAGCAAGTCCAAGCTTTTGAGAAGAACAAGAAGGTAATCGAATTTATTTTTGATTTAATTTCTAATGACTTCTTGTGTAGCCTAGGAAATTATATAGACGGCAAAGAGCTTTGGAGCGATTTGGCCAAGCTCCATGAAAGTCCATCACCGGTCCAAGAGGAAATGACCGAAGAGGCAAGCACATCATCCTCACAAGGAAGTGAGGACTTGGAGGTTGAGAGATCATCAACATCCAAGGAGGAAGAGAAAGTAGAATTGGAGGAGACCTCCACCTCTAGGATTGAGGGGGAGGAGATTAGATCACCGAAGCAAAATCAAGAAGAAACCTCAACCTCCGGAAGGAATGAAGAATCAACTCCGACGCCTACAACTGAATTAGGTAACTCAAGCAATTTAGTCAATGATAAAAATCATATAATTTGCTTTGAGTGTAGGGAAAATGGACACTACAAAAGTAAGTGTCCAAAGAGAGTAAGAAAAGCTCCACCGGCGCCAAAAGTCAAGGATGTCGGTCCTCCAATTATCAAAAGCAAGGAGCAAGTCATTTGCTTCAACTGCCAACAACCGGGACATTACCGGAGTCAATGCAAAAAGGGGGAGAAAAAGGCTCAAAATGGAGCATCACATGTAGGGGGAGCTAAGGCTAACCCTAAGGTATATTTTAGTAATGCTCCTTCTAATTTAAATGTCAAAAAGCATGCTAGGAGTTTTAATTCTCTTGCTATTGTACATGAAAAGCATGCTAGAAATAATAGATATATTTGTTTAGGAGCTAAAAATGTCCACTTAGGAAATAAGGAGAAATTTGGGACTAATGTCCCTAAAACAAATTTATCTAAGGACAAACCTAGATTAAATAACTCTAGACCTATTTCAAAGAAGGAGAAATTTGGGACTAATGTCCCTAGAAATGTCCTTCCTAGGGAGTCTATTAGGAAAATAGAAGAGCATCTAGGTTTTAATCCTAAATGGACTAGGCATATGCCTAGGAAGTCCCATGCCCAAGAATTAAATCAAAATTCTAAAACCGGGCAATTAGAGGTTGAAAATCAAGCCTTGAGGTCAAGGCTTGAAAAACTTGAAAAGACCCTTAAGATTATGCAAAATCAAATGCAAGGGTCAATTAGTCAAAGTCAAGGGTCAAAATCTCAAAGTCAACACCTAGGACCTAAAAGACAAAAGTCAACCAAGAGCAAGAAAGGTTTGGGTCACAGACCTAAGCCTAAGGTGGCTTATAATAGTGTTCCATTTGATTATGGAACACAAACTAGGTCTAAGAAGACCAAGGTCAATAGGGAAGTCATCCCTAAGGTTGACCAAGGTAGGTGCCTAGTGGCTAAGGTTTCGAAAAAAAAAACTAGGGTGGCCACTAAGAAGGTTACTAGGGAGGCAATCCCTAAGATTAACCATGGCAAGACCATAATGACCAAGGCTAACAAGCCTAGAAGGGTCATTAGAAAGGTATCTAGGGAGGTTATCCCTAAGGAATACCTAGTAAACCCTAGGAGCTCAAATCGGTTTTGGGTTCCTAAGAGCGTGATTGACTCACGCTAGATGGGTTAGGTCGTGTCAACCTTGATTGGATGGGTAGTTAACTCAACCATAGCAAAGTTTACATTTTAGGTCATTTCCAAGGTTATGGATATCTTGGAAATAGATTTGAATTATGATCCTAAAAGATTTTAGGATGTGCCAATATTATTTGAAGAAGTTTGATAAATTGATCAAATTGACACAATTTAGGTTTAGAGATCATAGTGTGTCATTTTGGATTTTTGGCACACTTGGGAGATTAATAGGAATATGACAAAATATACTTAATTGTATCAAATGGCAATTAATATTAAATCTTAGGTATTATTATACCTATATATTTTATATGTCATGCTTTGATTGTCATATAACATGCCATGACATCATGCTTATTTTTAATCATTTAGTATGTCATGATCATACTTAGGATTAAGGATTAAATGTCATGTGTTTTAGATTATATCTTATGTCATGACATCATGATCATTGGTCATGCTTTATTATTGCTATCATCTATGTCATGATCATTCATGCATTTAATTTGATTAAAATTGAATTAAGGACTATAGCATGACTTGGAGTCCCATTTATAAGGGAATCAAGTAGGGTTGCCTTAGAAAATGCATGAAACCCTAGATTAAATGAACCAAAATCCACATTTCACATTAAATTGACATGTATGTATATTTATACACCCTAGATACATGTGAGATGCTAGGATATGAGTTAAGTTCAAGGTGCATAGTTTTGCATCTAAATAAACTAAAACTCATCTAAAATCAAATGAGGATCATTGGGAAAGCTTGTGTACAAGTCATGTACATTGAGCCCAAGGAATATGATCCAAAATAAGGTTTCAAAAATATTTTAAAATCAATTTGAAAAACCTTGGTGAAGTCTATCTTTTGATAGCAATCATCATTGATGAAGTTATACAAAGTGAGCTAAAACTTTGAAGTTTTTCTTCACTTTTGGATTTTGTATCAATTTCGATATTTTATGGGTAAAATATTTTTCTATCATTTTTCACCCATTGTATTGGTCATAGGTATTATACATATCAAATTTCATGATTTTTCGAATTGCGTATAATTATTTATGATTTTCAAAATTCTTCGATAATCAAAATTCAATTTCATCGATCGCCTGCGGAGATCGATGTGAGGTGATCGACCGATAATCGAGCGAGTCGATCGCTAATGCTGATTTCGGGAAAAACAAGGTTGTTTAACCCGGTTTCAGCTACGGTAAAAGTTCCTAACCACTCCTAACCCTAGGATATGCTTTGGAAACATTATAAAGAGTGAAAATCCATTGGATATGGGTTAGGAGAGGTGTTAGGATAATATATCAAATTTAAGGGTGGAAGAGTTCATGTTTGAACTTTGAACCTTATTCTTGATGGTTTAGAGTTCCTATTGGCTTAGGGACTTCCCAAGGATATTATTAGTGCAATTGTCAAGGGGGAGCAAGCCTTTAGGGAGAGGTATCCATCATGGGATGATGGATGATATTTTTCCTCATGAGGAAGAAAATAAATTTTTGAGATACCCAATTTGAAAATTGGAAAAGTGTATAGGATTGCTTCTCTTGAGTGATATGGGACTTATCACTAGGAAGATGGTAGGCCAAGAGGGAGATTGTAAGATCTCATTGGGACATGAGACATTAACCTCCTTGGAGAGAACCATTTTGATGTTAGTCAAAAAGGGGGAGAAGTATTGGGGAGAATGTACCAATTTGGAAAATAAGTAAAGGAATTTAAGTTAGGGGTCTAACTCAAGGTTGTTTTTGTCAAACATCAAAAAGGGGGAGATTGTTGGTGCAATCGGCCCAGGTCACGATTGACCGGACTCGAGTTTGACTCGAGTGATGTTTTGATGTTTGACAAAGTGAGTTGACATTGATGTTTGACATTAATGTCTGTTGATGTTTTGGGAAGATTGTTTATACAATCGACCCGGGTTATGATTAACCGGACTCGAGTTTGACTAGAGGGAGACTTTGATGGTTGACTAGGGTTGACCATGTGATTACAGGAAAAGTCCAAGCATGGGTTGGCAAGGGAAAGTCCAAGCTTGAGTCTTGGCATTTGAGAAGTTCAAGGGGTTTGATATTGGTGGTGTAAAGTCCAAGCGGGAGTCTTGGCAGCATAAGTCCCATGGTTGGCGGCGTAAAGTCCAAGCGGAGTCTTGGCGGCGTAAGTCCAATGTGCCTTGGCGGTGTAGACACCATTAGCATGACATAGCCGATGGAAGCATCTGAAGGCTAGCGCGATGGATGAACAAGTCAAGGATGACTTGGAGGGATCCGAGAGGCGTGAGACTGATGGAGGTGGCTAGAAGGCTTAGGTCTAGGCTAAGGGTGGTCTAGCAAGTATGGGGGAACCATACTTGGGTTAAAACCTCATGTTTGAGGTGTGCCAGTTGACTGGTGTCATGTGGCAGTCGACTGGTGTGAGTCAACTAGGGTTTGACTGCGGGAAATGCCCTAGCAGTCGACTGCCAGAGGTGGGCAGTCGACTGATTGGTCGAACAGTCGATTGATCATGTGATCAGTCGACTGGTGCTCGAGAAAACGAGCACAGAGTGGAGTCGAGACTTTACTGCGGGGTCAGCAATCAAGTGAAGGCTCTATCAGTCGACTGATGGTCATGATCAGTCGACTGATAATGGATCTGTTGGATTTTTCCAGCGTGGATCTAGCCGTTGTCTCACAACAACAGTGGCATCAGTCGACTGATGGTCCCGATCAGTCGATTGATCGACTTTTTCCAGCACAGGTAGAAGCTTTAAATGGAGCTCGTGAAGGAGGAAAAAGGTAGCAATTTTCTTGGGCGAATTGAAGGGGAGAGTTGGTGCTTTCCAGTCCTTCAAAGCTAGTCCAAGGCAATCAAAGATCAAGCAACTAAAGTGCTCTTGTAAAGTGTTTTTCTTTACTTACATCGTATTTCTTATTTGCATTAGCTTGTATCTTTTGTATTACTTAGTGTAATCATTGTAAGGGGGTTCTCTACCTCCGACTTGTGTCGAGAAGGAGTATTTGTGATTAGTGGTTGCGTGTGCATCACTAGAGCTCGATCTGTGGAGTAGGAACCGTTCGGTTCCGAACCACGTTAAATACTTGTGTTTGCGTGTTTGTTCTATTTCATTATCGCATTATTATTATTCCGCTGCGCGCTAACGAGTTTTGTAGACGAACACGCGAACGAATTCCATCACGCACTAGCTCGACGCTATTCACCCCCCCCCTCTAGCATTCCAAGGATCCCCAACAATGGTTTATAGTGTCAGTCCCCACTAGGTTGACTACGTCACACCTAGCCCAAGTATCATTTTCTCGTCCTACGGATTCTAGCTACTGCACATGTATTCAAGAGTACCTTACTCTAAACATGTAATGTTTTGGCCAAAGACTTTAGTAACAATCCGACGAGAAGCCATGAGTATACATCTCCTCGCAAGGAGTGGTGAATCCTTTATAGGCTATTCAAACACCTTCGATCACTTCGACTTATACCCAATCATCCCGGGTCCACATCTCCTCAAAGATGCTTGCTTAAGATGTCAAAGCATAAGTCTTCATGACCAAGATGACTTGAATACTGCAAGTCAAAGGAACATCGCACTTAAGCTGCAGTAAGAACTTCATTGATATATCTTCATATGCAGAAAACCATATGAAGTCTTACAGCTGGTCACTCCAATGAACTAGTTACCATAACTAGCATCCACGATTAACTCCGGACATCACAATGTCTCCAGCCAGTGAAAATCAGCTGCTTGGATACACCAAGGAGTATACCTTGTACTAGTCTCGACAGAATTGATGGTGTCCAAATCCATCAATTCATCGACTATGGATAATTCTGATACATCACAATTACACATGTAGAGATACTCACTAGTTGTGATCTAATCATAAATTCTCTCATACTGTGAATCGTATCGTGGACATTCAATAAATGAGTTTAAGATCCAATCAAATACATGAAAACATGTATACTCAAATAGTGAATCTTCATTTATCAAATAAATGGTACAACCATAAGGCGATTGCCTTAGGACACCTCTCATATATTACTAACAAACTCCCACTTGGCCTAATGTCAATTGCTACGATATCCAATATCATAAGCTCTAACATGACCCTCAAACTTACTTTGAGGTAATGCCTTAGTTTAAAGGATCCGCTAAGTTCCTTTCAGTGGGAATCTACTCGATTTGTATTTCCTTCCTACTAATGATCTCTCTGATCAGATGATAGCGGCGAAGCACATGTTTGGATCGTTGATGAGACCGCATCAAGTTCAGAGATGAACTTCTTAATCCAAACTGCTTCCTTTGCTGCTTCCGAAGCTGCAATGTATTCTGCCTTAGTGGCAGAATCCGCTATAGTGTCAAACTTAGAACCTTTCCAACTTATTGCGCCTCCATTCCAGGTAAATACGTATCTAAACTGAGACCTGGAATCATCCTTGTCTGTCTGGAATCTCCTTCTTAATTACTTGAGGATCGTCTTAACAGCCGCCCAATGATCCATTCCTGGATCAGACTGGTATCTACTCGTGACACTCAGAGCATATGATACATCGGGTCTCGTACATAACATTGCATACATGATAGATCCTATTGCAGATAGATAAGGAATCTTACTCATGCAAATCCTCTCGTCTTCTGTACACGGACACATAGACTTCGAAAGGTGTATCCCATGCCTGATGGGTAGGAAACCTTTCTTGGATTCCGACATGCTAAACCTCTTTAGCACTCGGTCTATATATGTACACTGCAAAAGACCAAGCAACCGTTTCGATCTATCTCTATAGATCTTAATCCCGAGGATGTAGGTTGCTTCTCCCAGGTCTTTCATGGAGAATGTCTTGGTCAACTAAATCTTAACCGACTGTAAGACAGAAACATCGTTTCCTATAAGTAATATGTCATCGACATACAATACTAGGAACACGACTGGACTCCCACTAACCTTCTTGTACACGCAAGGTTCGTTCGGATTTTGTGAGAAATCAAACCTTTTGATTGTCTCATCAAAACGGATATTTCAACTCCTGGATGCTTGTTTTAGTCCATATATGGACCGTCGCAATTTGCATACCTTGGTTTTATCAACCGATGTGAAACTCTCAGGATGTATCATATATACATCCTCGAGTAAATTTCCATTAAGGAAAGCTGTTTTCACATCCATCTGTTATATCTCATAATCATAATGAGTCGCTATAGCCAGGAGCATCCGAATGGATTTAAGCATAGCAACAGGTGAATAGATTTCGTCATAATCAACACCTTGTTTTTGACGATATCCTTTCGCCACTAATCTAGCCTTATAGGTAATCACATTACCATCCATGTCGGTTTTCTTCTTGAAAATCCACTTGCACCCTATAGACTTTATGCCTTCAGGTGGGTCAACCAAGTTCCAAATTTGATTTTCATATATAAAATCCATTTCCGACTTCATGGCTTCAAGGCACTTATCCCTTTCTGAACTTTTCAGAACTTCTTCATAACTGGTAGGCTCCTCATCATCAATGAGTAACACGTCATTCGATTCACTTACGAGAAATCCATATCTCTCGGGAATATTGCGTGCTCTACCAGATCTACGAAGATGTGGTGTCTCAATAGGTCCAGCCGATGGCTCATCACTATGAGTTATTGGTTGTGATGCTTCACCAGGTATCTCATCAATGTCTATTTGAGTCTCTCGAGCCTCCTCAAGCTCAACGACACTCCCACTGTTTTCTTGCAATAGAAACTCTTTCTCTAGAAACACAAAGATGTCGAAACAAACACCTTTTGTTCCACAGATGATAGAATTGGTAACCCTTGTTTCCTTAGGGTATCCAATAAATAGATATTTATCGACTTAGCATCCAATTTGTCTGACATACCGCTTCACATAAGGTGACAACCCCATATCTTCAAGTAAGATACATGAGGTTTCTTACTATTCCATATCTCATATGGAGTAGTAGAGACTACCTTGGTTGGCATTCTGCTTAACAAGTAAACAATGTCAAGTGCATAGCCCCAAAAGGACTTGGGAAGATTCGCGATGATTCATCATTGACCGACCATGTCCAACAAGGTCCTAAGATGCCTCCTCGATACACCATTATGTGTGGTGTATATGGGCGGAGTCCATTGAGACAATATACCATTGTCTCTTAGATAATCAAGAAACTCTTGACTTAAGTATTCACCACCTCGATCCGATCAAGTATTTTAATACTCTTGTCATGTTGTTTCTCTACTTCATTTCAATTCTTCAACCTTTCAAAGGCTTCTTGTGTTTCATCAAGAACACATACTCAAACCGTGAGTGATCATCGGTGAAGGTAATGAAGTAGCTATAGCCTCCTAAAGCTTAAGTTGACATAGGTCCACATACATCAGTATGTATTAGACCTAGCAACTCTCCCACTCGTTCACCTTTTCCTGTAAAAGGTAACTTAGTCATCTTGCCTTTCAAGCATGATTCGCATGTATCGTATGAATTCAATTCAAACGATTCTAGAATTCCACATCGGTGTAATTCGGACATGCGTTTCTTGCTTGCATGGCCAAGACGACAATGTCACGTGTAGGAGTCTAATTGATTATCCTTTCGAGCACGCTTGTTGCTCGCTTCGATATTGAAAATGTCACTGGATACGGCCAACGTATAAACACCATTGCTCAAAGTTCCAATTCCATAAAGTACGCCATTCAAAGTTATATAACAACAATTGTTACTAAACGTCAAATGGTAATCATTTCTATTTAAGCAGGAAATAGAAACAGTGTTCTTTATTAGAGAAGAAACACAATAGCAATTGTCCAGTTCCAAGACTAGTCCACTAGGGAGCTTCAGCAAATAAGTTCCGATGGCGACCGCAGCAACCTTTGCTCCATTGCCAACTCGCAAATTTGACTCCCCTCTGACAAGTCTTCTTCTATTCCTTAGCCCCTGTATGTCATTACATATATGTGAGCCACACCCAGTATCTAATACCCAAGTGTCTAAGGAAATAGAATGACAATCAATAACGAAGATACTTGAAGAGGATGGGGCATCTGATGTCTTCTTCTTCATGGACTCAAGATAAATCTTGCAGCTTTCTTCGCTGGCCTTCCTTGCTACAATGATGGCAAGTGCCCTTTGCCGGGTTCCGCCTTCTTTGCCTTTTGTTCTTCCTTTCTTCTCGCTCTTTTCCTTCCTCTTAGAACCTTTCTTCGAGGAATCAACTAACAGAACCGCCTTTCTCCTCATGCTTCATGTAAGGCTCCACGGTCTTGATATTGAGGAGCTCAGGAATAGTGGATTCTAGTTTGTTCATCCGGTAGTTCATCATAAATTGTAAGAAACTCTTGGGCAAACAATGCAGAATTAAGTCAATACTTAATTCATGATCCATCACAAACCCGAGGGTGGCCAGTTGCTCGATGTACCCATTCATCTTTAGCACAAACGCACTCTGACGAACCTTCTTGCATCTTAGAGTGAAGAGGAGCACTGGAGACTTCAGAACCTTGATCTCGCTTGCTCATCAAACAACTCATGAAGATGGAAGACTATGGTATTAGCATCTATGCTCATGCTGCTTTGCTCGGTACCATCATGCTAGCATGATGCAACTCGCGATTCGAGAATTTGCCACATGTTTTGATAGGCCAACATTTGATGCAGGTTGCATCGTCCCTAGGGCAGTTGGGAAGAGGCTCTTCAAGGACATATGCTAGCTTTTCGCCTTGAGAACAATTCTCGAGTTTCTAAGTCGATCCGGAAGTTAGGCCCAATCATTTGTTTGAATCCAAAATAGTGCGCAAATTCAAAAAGCGTCATGATCAATCGATTAACCTAGAAATACAAAATGAGCATATATGAGAAAGATGATTTAAAATGCATCAATATACATTCATAAATCTCATTCATTTTTTCGAATTTCAAAAACTCCAAAATCACTTCGGGAGATCGTAGGTCCATCTCCGAATGGGCTGATATCCATCATAGATATGAACAACCTTGGAGAGAGTCCAACAAGTCATTCATAGCTACGATGGTAGGTATCAAACATATCGATTGCATATCACATATATGCAACTATCACAATGTGCTATCAACTAATTAAATGTTCATACATACATCGGGTTGTTAACTCATTAACAAGTATGCATCATATGCATAACACCCAACTTCACCTCCCTTCACATCGACCTTGGAGAGAGTCCAACAAACCGATGCTCCAGGTTAAAGTCAACCCATTGATCGAGAAATAGTTTTAATATGGTTAGAGTACATTCAACCAATTAGCCCGGCTTGGAGAGAGTCCAACAATCAAAGCTAACGATTGACCTCTGACTCTTACCATATTAGTATTAAACTATTCCATGGTTTGAACATGTTCGGGTTCGAGCCGGACTTGGAGAGAGTCCAACAACCCAAACAAGAAATGGAACTCTAGTTCTAACCATATTAATAGAAGGTGTAGGCTTTAATATTGTGTAAGAGTTTTTATGTCTCATCCTCTTTGCATGCAAATAACTATTATCTACATGACATACATTTATATGTCACGACACGCATGACATAATGATATGCATCTAATGCAATTACATGGCATACAATTATGGCATGTATAAAATTTCCTTATATATCATAACTATTTATGGAAATAAAATATGTTTGAGATTTGATTCTCCAAATCAAATCATGATTAAATTAGGAAACAAATTTCCAAATCTAATCACATATTTTATTTGTGGAAAGTGTTGATTAAGGAAAGTCAAATTTAATATAGGAAACAAATTTCCTAAATTGTCAAAACTATTTATGGAAATAAAATATATTTAAGATTTGATTCCCAAATTAAATCATGATTAAATTAGAAAACAAATTTCCAAATCTAATCAAATATTTTATTTATGGAAAATGTCAATTTTCATAAATACTTCTAACTTTCCAAAAGTAGAAGATTTCCATAAATACTTCTAGACTTTCCAAAATTAAAAATTTCCATAAATACTTCTAACTTTCCAAAAGTAGAAAATTTCCATAAATACAATTACGACTATCGCAAAACAATTTTACGATTATGTCGAAACACAACCTGGGCTCTGATACCACTGTTGGGTTTTCGACACCGCGGCGAGTGTGTGTTCGAACATGTTTCGTAAACATGTGCGCAGCGGAATAAATAAAAGGCAATAAATCTAATTTATTACAACATACACACCACACGCATGCATAGTACAACATGTGTAGACATAACCGTAGTTTCAAATTTTGCAATAAAAGAAAATTATTCTACGTATACCTGACGTATCACGTGTAACAGGAAAGGCATCAACCGGAGCGACTCTCGTTAGAATCGCCTCTATCCATATCCACGCCGAGTATCGTCGGGATGACTTCACAAAGTCACGAGCCTCGTCTTTGTACGAGTCACTAGCCTCGTGTCGAAGACGATGTGATCGAGAGAGGATCACAATCCGAATCAAAATTCGGATTCAAAACCGAGTCCCCAAAACTCGCTTCTCCGGAGAGGTATTCGTCCACCGTTTGACGAATCCTTTGTCCTCCACCTATGAGGATTACCAGAGATCGAATCCTCGGCAAGGTAGTCGCTGTCGGAGCTCCAAACGTCGTCCAAACGACGCTCCGGCAAGAAGGAAACAAGCTGTCCAGAAAACTGGACAGCTTTGGTGGAGAACTTGCGCCGGCCAAATAAGGAAAGCTAGATGCTCACCTTGTTGTCGGAGCCAAGGAAGATCACCGGAGCTCCTTCGGCAGCAGCTAGACGCCGGCAAGTGGGGAGGACGGCAGCTGCTGGACGCCGACAGGAGAGGCTTGGGTGGTGGTGGGCGACGGCAAGGTGTTGGGCGCCGACTACACAAGGAGAAGAGAGAGAGGGGGCGGCAAGATTAGGGTTAGGGCTTCACAAAAACCCTTAAGCCCTGTTTTTATAGAGAACATATTCTCCTAACGGTTATTGGCTCATAATCAAATACTCGTTAACCCACTCTATTAACTTAAGTTAAAATAAACCGAACCGAGTTGGTCTATTTTAAGTTAAAACGAATCGAACCAACTTTGGTTCATTCGTTTAAAACAAACCAAACCCTTTTGGTTTATTCTTCACCATTGGATTAGAACCAAATCAATTTGGTTCATCCATCATGTCTTCATAAGACATGACCCATCCACGCTTCCATTGCGACTGAAACGATTTCATGCTTGATCCTAGTTTGGTCCAACCAAACCTAGTTTCTCTCGGTCTGAGAATCTCATTCACAAGCTCATTTTAAATCCTTCGGATTACGCTCGTTGTGCGTGTGACCAAATAGGTTCTTGGTTTATGTTGGTCGTCTATAATTAACCATTAATTATAGAACGATCATGAGTGACACCTAGTAGTACATTATGATCCCCAATTAACCGAAAAGATCAACGGTTGATCCAGAACTATTTCTGAAACCCTTCAGCAGCTACAATGAATCGTATCCCATTCCCTTCATGCATCTTATACCCACTTGGTTCAGGACATAGTCTATAGTGTCAGTCCCCACTAGGTTGACTACGTCACACCTATCCCAAGTATCATTTCCTCGTCCTACGAATTCTAGTTACTGCATATGTATTCAAGAGTACCTTACTCTAAACATGTAATGTTTTGGCCAAAGACTTTAGTAACAATCCGACGAGAGGCCATGGGTATACATCTCCTCGCAAGGAGTGGTGAATCCTTTATAGGCTATTCAAACACCTTCGATCACTTCGACTTATACCCAATCATTCCGGGTCCACATCTCCTCAGAGATGTTTGCTTAAGATGTCAAAGCATAAGTCTTCATGGCCAAGATGACTTAAATACCGCAAGTCAAAGGAACATCGCACTAAAGCTGCAGTAAGAACTTCATTGACATATCTTTATATGCAGAGAACCATACGAAGTCTTACAGCTGGTCACTCCAATGAACTAGTTACCATAACTAGCATCCACGATTAACTCTGAACATCACAATATCTCCAGCTAGTGAGAATCAGCTGCTTGGATACACCAAGGAGTATACCTCGTGCTAGTCTCGACAGAATTGATGGTGTCCAAATCCATCAATTCATCGACTAGGGATAATTCCGATACATCACAATTACACATGTAGAGATACTCACTAGTTGTGATCCAATCACAAATTCTCTCATACTATGAATCGCATCGTGGACATTCAATAAATGAGTTTAAGATCCAATCAAATACATGAAAACATATATACTCAAATAGTAAATCTTCATTTATCAAATAAATAGTACAACCATAAGGCGATTGCCTTAGGACACCTCTCATATATTACTAACATATGAGTAGATATGTATTCACTTTAAGGGGTGCAACCATTTCTTGGAAATTTTCTAAGCAAACCGTAATAACTAGATCCACGATGGAATCTGAGTTTGTAGCTCTTGACAAATGTGGTGAAGAGGCTGAATGACTACGACAATTCTTAGAAGATATTCTTAGATGGCCGAAACCTGTGCCAGTAATCTACATACATTGTGATAGTCAATCAACAATTGGTCGAGCACAGAGCCATCTGAATAATGGTAAGTCTAGACATATAAGTCGTAGACATAATACCATTAGACAACTACTCTCAATAGGTGTTATCATTGTTGACTATGTAAAGTCAAAAGATAACTTAGCGGATCCATTAACCAAAGGGTTAAATCGAGAGTTAGTTGCAAGCTCATCATTCAGGATAGGTTTAATGTCGATGCCGATAAGAAATGTAGGTGCAAAGGAAACCCAACTTATGTTGACTGAAGTGTTGGATCGAGAAGCGTTGCTAGAGGGGGGGGAGGGGGGGTGAATGGCGATCGTAAATCTTTTCTTTTTCGTTCGTTCGATACGCAAAGTAAGCACAGCGAAAAATAAATGAACACGTTTATTTTACTTGGTTCACAACCCAGCGGTTGCTACTCCAAGGCCCTATCGGTCCTAGACCGCGTACAGAGGGCAAAGTACTATAACGTCTCCTCCTCGTTGGAGGTAGGAGACAACGATCACAAAACCGAATATACGAGGATGAGGCAACAAGCCTACCTCACCTCGTTATGAAGAAAAACAAAGAATACAATATCAAAAATATTACTTGATTCTGCTGCCGACGAAGAAGATCGAAACTTGACGTCGCGTCGGCGTTATGACGATGTTGGAGCGTTGGCGTTGTAGGAGCACTTGATGAATAAACTTGATGTGATTTGGAGATGGAATCCTCCCCTCCTTTTATAGACTTTGGCCTCTGAATTTGTCTCCTCTTATTTCTGAACGGATCATGAAGTTGTCCAAATTTTATCGCGAAGTGGCCGCGTCAAACGTTATCCGTTTTGACCTAGCGCAAAAGCTGAATCGTCGCCATCAGTCGACTGATGGGCATCAGTCGACTGCTCCATTTTCCAGCAGTCGACTGCCAGCTTGGCCACTTCCCTGCAATAAGAGGTTAGCTCGGAAAATGATAAATACGACGGTTTCTAACCGTCCGATCTCGACCTAGACCTTCCACAGGAAGTCTTAGTCGGATCGCTGCCTACGGTCATCCCCGTAAAGAGGACACGACCTTACAATCTCTCACTCACACGAGCTTACCTCGATAGTAGCTCTCGCTTCCGGCCTTCCACTCGATTCCTTCGGCTCCCTCCGAAGTCACTCGAGTGTCGCCCGACCACCGCGGCTTCCTCCGGGTGTCGCTAGCCTTCAGCTCCAGCTTTAACACTTTTCTGCACACTTGATTTAGCTCGTGAGATAACAATGTAGACTTAACTTTGTGTCTTTGTCATAATCAAAACACAGGTTCGATTATCTAGTGCCCCTGCACCAACAATCTCCCCCTTTTTGATCTATGGCAAACCAACACAAAGTTAAGGGAAATTAAAGCATAAAACAAGTATAGTAAATGATGAATGTCATTTTCAAAAACTCCCCCTTAACCAAAACTCCCCCTTAACCCTTGGTGAGTTTTGAAAGAGATACTTTAGTTCAAAATTAAATAAATTTTGTGTTACTCCCCTTAACTTTCGCTTCTCCCCTTTTGCCATAAATCAAAACAAATGTTGGGGTTTGTTATGTAAAATGAAGTTTGTTATATAAAATAGGGTTTAAAAACAATATATATGCATCAAGATAAATCACCATGAGTCCAAGTACGCTGCCTAGCAAGAATTAGATAGATTGGTTCGAGGTGTGTCCTCTCGCACTAATAATCTAAAGGTTTATAATATAACCCTTTAGGTTAGTTTGCTCTCCCTTAGGCAAATATATGCAGTATAAGAGATGTAGGGGGCGCTAAACTTTGGCCTAAGAGTTGTTAAGTACAATAGTTGAGAAAATAAGTAGTATTTTGAAGAGGTTGTTTTAACTATATTTCAATTATCCTTAATATCTCACCTGTGTCTATATGATCAAGCATGTTATACTTATGTGTTTTTGTGAGATGACTTCCAATTAAGTTGATTAAGTGCATTTAGGTTCAAGTAATTTTATGTTAGATTTGGATTTGACCCTAGGCTTGTCAAGTTTACCTTTTCAAGATCATGACTTCCAGGTCGTGGCGAGGCACAGGGGCCTTCTTTTATTGGATCATCGACCACTTCCTTAGACAAAGTTATTTTCAAGAAAATGATAACTTGACTCACCTAAGACTATTTCCTAGTCTAACTGGTTATTTTTTTTTGAAAGGAGGCTCCCCGAGGCTCAATCTTTTCGTAGGATTTTAGTTGGTTATGTACGTGTTCTAAGTGAGCTCACACGTTTTAAAGCACAACTTTCTAAGTTAAAGCATGCAATTTCTAAGTTAAAGCACAAATATGTTTTGTACTGGCTCCCCCTAGACCGTTGAATCGGTTCGGTCTATCCACATAGTGGATTTGGTCCTTGGGAACCCAGTACGGGTTGGATCCTAGAGTTGAAATCAAAAAGTTCTTAGGGACCCATGCTTGGACATGTTTCCTATGTCGACTTATAATCGACATATACGACCTATTAGTCGTGTTTGAGTTAAACCCTAGTCCACCTTGTTGTACACGCACTTTGAGATCCAAGTAGGAGGTCAAGTCCTTCGATCCCGGCGAACCTTTCCAACGTGTTCCTAAGATCTTCAACTTGACTTTTCAAGAGAGAGTTTCAACTCGAGCTTTTCACCGAGTTGGGTCCTCTTCTCGAACTCGACTAGTCGAAGAGGTTAGGAGACCTTGTGTTTGAGAGAGTTTGACCTCTCAACCAGTGGTCTCGACCTTGACTGACTCGACTTAACTAATTTCTTAGACAAAAACCTAACCGTATTATGTAAAGTATTAAATAAAGTTCGACTCACTTTAAGGGTATCTTTTGAACCGGATGCGATCCGTGGCTTGACTTCAAGGTAGTCAGAGTCCGAGTCATCCTCAGGTTCTGACTCAAGTTCAGGTTCGATCTCCGTGTCTGACTCAATTGATTTCGCCATGAAAGCTATGTCTTCTCTGTTCTTCCAAGTTGCATGGAAGGCTTTCCTTGCTCCCTTTTCTCTTGGTTCTCATTCTTGATTTCCTCCTTTCTTGTCAAACTATTCTCCGCACAATGTTGACTATTATGGCCTCCTCTTCGGATTCGGATTCGTCTTCGGGTTCGAGTTCATCTACTTGCTTAGTAGGTGGCTTCTTTCTTTGTCCTGCAAGTAGAGCAATACCTCTCTCGCCCTGATTACATTAGTTTGCTCATGAAGTTCAAACTCGTAAAATAATTCGCCTAACCTAAGCTCGAAAGGTTCCTTAGAGACCTTGTAGACATCGACCATGGATGCCCACAAAGGTAGTTCTAGGGAAAGCATTTAAAGCGTACCTTATAAGGTCCCGGTTCTTCTACGGCTTGCCCGATCGAATGAAGACCTGATTTATATCTTGATCCGCGCATGTAGTTGGGTGGCGGTCTCATGATCCTCGCATCTTTAGATTGCAGCTTTATTTAAAAGTAAATCTCTTTTACATACCTTAGCATTGGTCGTCCCTTCGTGTAAATCAATCAATTTGTTCCAGAGGTCTTTGGCGCTAATGAATGGTCCGATGCGGTTGAGTTCCTCCTTGGACAAGCCGCATTGCAATATTTGGGCTGCTCTTGCATCGGCTTCGATTTGCCTCTTGGTTGCATTTGTCCACTTGTTGAAATCCAAGGCCTCTCCTTGATCATTGGTGGGTAGAGCAAAGCCGGTTTGGATTATTATCCAAGTCTCGACTTGTGTTTTTAGAAAACACTCCATCCGACCTTTCAAATAATGGAAATCATTTCCGTTAAAGAACGGAGGTCGGGTGGTGCTATACCCCTCAATGTGAGCCATTAAATATCTTGCAAAATACGAATAAAAACCAAAGAGAATTCCAAGACTTGGTCTTGGATTAGTAGTGCGGGAAATAATAGGAAATAAACAGAAATAAATAAGGAGAATAAGAAACTAACAAAAACTCGAAACTTACGACCTTCGATGTCCCCGAAAGGGTACTAAACATTGAATTTTGGGGCTGAAAACAGCTTGTTACGAGGGTAAACCCTCGTAAGAAATGTAGATCTTTCTGAGAGCTTCGATTTGGTAGGTAGATCGTTATGTGAGTCCACTTGTGCGAAAAGTTATGGCCCTTTTACCGCCAGCTACTCAAAGAGAGAAAACTTGCAAACACACAACCAAAAGAAACGTACCAAGACTTCGTCTTGGATTAGTAGTGCGGGAGGAAAAAGACCAAAAAAATATGAATCGAAAAATACGAACAGAAAACCAAAACGTGCTAGATCGGTGGTTTCACCAAATCTTAGCGCCCCCGCTCTGATACCAATTGTTGGATCGAGAAGCGTCGCTAGAGGGGGGGGTGAATGGCGATCGTAAATCTTTTCTTTTTCGTTCGTTCGATACGCAAAGTAAGCACAGCGAAAAATAAATGAACACGTTTATTTTACTTGGTTCACAACCCAGCGGTTGATACTCCAAGGCCCTATCGGTCATAGACCGCGTACGGAGGGCAAAGCACTATAACGTCTCCTCCTCGTTGGAGGTAGGAGACAACGATCACAAAACCGAATATACGAGGATGAGGCAATAAGCCTACCTCACCTCGTTATGAAGAAAAACAAAGAATACAATATCAAAAATATTACTTGATTCACGCTGACGAAGAAGATCGAAACTTGACGTCGCTGGCGGTATGACGATGTTGGAGCATTGGCGTTGTAGGAGCACTGATGAATAAACTTGATGTGATTTGGAGATGGAATCCTCCTCCTTTTATAGACTTTGGCCTCTGAATTTGTCTCCTCTTATTTCCGAGCGGATCATGAAGTTGTCCAAATTTTATCGGTCGCGCCAAACATTATCCGCTTTTGACCTAGCGCAAAAAGTCAATCGCCGCCATCACGATCGATGCATCACCGATCGATGGGCATCACGATCGCTTCCATTTTCCAGAATGACCGGTCAGCTTGGCCACTTCCCTACAATAAGAGGTTAGCTCGGAAAATGATAAATACGACGGTTTCTAACCGTCCGATCTCGACCTAGACCTTCCACAGGAAGTCTTAGTCGGATCGCTGCCTACGGTCATCCCCGTAAAGAGGACACGACCTTACAATCTCTCACTCACACGAGCTTACCTCGATAGTAGCTCTCGCTTCCGGCCTTCCACTCGATTCCTTCGGCTCCCTCCGAAGTCACTCGAGTGTCGCCCGACCACCGCGGCTTCCTCCGGGTGTCGCTAGCCTTCAGCTCCAGCTTTAACACTTTTCTGCACACTTGATTTAGCTCGTGAGATAACAATGTAGACTTAACTTTGTATCTTTGCCATAATCAAAACACAGGTTCGATTATCTAGTGCCCCTGCACCAACATGAAGATCCCAATAACTAGGTTCAAAGGGACAATCTAACTACACCGACTAAGTAAGCCCACTATAAGAGAGCATGACCCAAGGAATAGTGAAAGGATGAAGGTTAAGCACACGACTTTTAATGATCCAGAAGAGTAGTGAGAAATACTCTCAAGAGATCATCTATGCGAGAAAGAAGTGGGGTCGTTTCAAAGAGAATTAGAGGCACAATTCTTAGACTTTCTCGCAGAACCAGACGTATTCATGGCCTAACGAATACACTCGTGAGAACTAAACTACATCAGGGTAAGTCCAGTGTGAAGTACGTCAATGCTTACATAAACGGTCGAATAGTTTAAGGGCATCGTGTCTACTAGTCAACCAGTATGCAAACATACTTACACAAGGGAAGGTTCAAAGGGTTAAACCTATCTATCCTATGCTGGACTTAATTGCCGAAAGCTATCATGTACCAATTTCCATTCATGTGGGAGATTGTTGGAATTTAAATGGAAATGTGAAGGAATGATGGAGAAGACGTTCTGTCATCCTTCCAAATTCGTTGATTGATAAAACGGAAAGACGGGAAAGACATTCTGCCATCTTTCGTGTCAAATCGTGGAAAGTTCGCATTGAAACTCTGACATAAATGGTCAGACATTAATGAATTAATGGTAGATCAGTTGAATCGAGACAACATTATGGCTGACCGTTCGATTCATGTAAATTAAACGAATCGAGACGACATTATGGTTGACCTTTCGATTCCACCATTAATAGGTCTCCTCTATAAAAGGAGACAGGATTGCGAACTCGAGATAGAACACTTGCTCTTTGTTTTCAACCCCACATTAATAGCGTTCAGGTGTATATTCAATTCGCCGCGAACTACTTGTGCTTATTTGAGTTTGGGATTTTGTCGTTGTATCCTAGGAAATAGACGTCCTGCTAAACCTCACAAGCACCCTGCCGGAGGAGGATGAATTTGTTTTAAGAAAACTATGTAAACACAGGCCTTGACGGTTTCTTTACTTGGTGTTCACCGCTTTTGTCTCTCAACTCGACAACTCGACAACTCGACGAACGAAGCTTCCAGCTCAGCTCGGCAACCTCTCCCGAGTTGTCTCCCAACTTCCATTCTTACTCGACAGTACCTTACGAGCAATTTCCGATCCAATGGCCCGACACGATTAAACTACTAACTCGGCTTGAGCTATTCTTCTGACGGACGAAGCCTCCTAACTTAGCTCGGCAACAGCTCCCCAGCAACTCTCAAGTGGCCTTCGCCTAAGTAGTTCGACACAAGAAGACTTCCGACTCGACGAATCGGTATAGAAAGTATCCTGACTTGACAGTTCGGCACGAGCAGATTCCCTATTAAAGGTCATCTCCATAGATAAGTCCGAATTGTAGATTTCGGGCTTTCCTTTGTATTTCTTCCCGTAGAGAAATAATATCCAACAGTAAAAATTTCTTTTGTCAGTCATTGTTCATCTATTGTTCTTATATTTTGTATTTGTGTCTTTATTGCTGATGGTTAATCAATTATATACGAAGACTCAAACATTTGACTATTCAGTTCCATCCACTTATAAAGCCGGAGATGAGACACATATATGCGCTCAGTACTCTAATGTTATGGTAATCTATTAAACTCGAAGTCAACTTTAGTCGTCGCAATTGCGATCGGCGGAAATTAACTTGATATTGGAGATACGTGAACATGATTTAAAGAACATATGAAAGGAACACATTTTTTGAGACAGAATAGAAATTTTCGATCAAGGATTTTAGAGAAGGGAAGGCTGACCTTCGGCAGAAGAGTACGGATCGACGCCGATGAGCCGCACTTTGCGCAGCGAAACAATATGCCGGCGGAACCGTCGACCGCGAAAGAAAGGATGGGCTGCCGAGACACAGCTATGTCGTCGCTGCCGGGAGAAGGAGCTTGGATGGCTGAGGCGTTGATTAAGGGAGAACTAGGAGAAGACTACCAGTCAGTGCTGTTTGCCATCACCAAGTCGGGGAATATATAGACAGTTCCGCGTAGATTCGTGGCGTTCCTTCCACCAATCGTCGCTATTGGCCTTCGAATTGGTCTAAGAATCGAGCCGACGATCCTATAAACTGACGTTCCCGCTCGCGATCCAGTGAACCGGATCGTGGAATCGTACTGCAACCGATCGCCACCATGCCGACAGGGAGGCAAGGTCAATCCCGCGTACGATTGTTTATTATTATTATTGAAAATATTTTTATTTTTATGGGTTATTTTGAATTTATATATATTTTTTATTAACATGAAGTATTCAGATCGTAAGCTCTATTAATCTGAATGATTCCACTGAATTTTTTTATTAGTCATCTTAATAAATCGAAAAATAATTATAATGACAATCTAACAATTCAACATCTACAATAAATTATTCTATTTAAAAAAAATTACATAAATTCATTCACACTACAAGAATATTAATTTTTAGTGATGGAAATTTCGGTCGTTAATCGGTCGCTAATATCATTTAGCGACCGATTAGAGACCGATTTTAACGGTCGCTAATCGTTGATTCGCTAATTAATTAGCGATCGAAATTAAATTTCGGTCACTAATTTTAGCGACCGAACGATAATTCCGTCGCTAAAAGTAACGACGAAACGCTAATTCGGTCGCTAATTTAGCTACGGAAAGATGATTTCGGTCGCTAAAATTAGCGACCGATTTATCATTCCGTCGCTAATTAGCGACGGAAAATTATAGCGACTGAATTTTAATTCGGTCGGTAATTAACGACCGAATTAAAATTCGGTCGCTAAATGTAATTTTTTTAAATCATTAAAGTTTAATATTTAGCAACGGAAATTTAAATTCCGTCGCTAAATTAGCGACCGATTTTTGATTCGGTCGCTAAATCTGATTTTTTTAAATCATTAAAATTTAATATTTAGCGACAGAAATTTAAATTCCGTCGCTAAATTAGTGACCGAATTTTGATTCGGTCGCTAAATCTGATTTTTTTTAAATCATTAAAGTTTAATTGATTTTTTTTAAATTAATTAATATTTTTAATCTCACATTAGACTAATTAGGCGACAATTTAACGACGGAACTCCAATTCGGTCGTTAATTAACGACCGAATTCTATTCCGTCGCTAATAATTAACGACGGAATTAAAAATCCGTCGCTAATTAGCGACCGAATTTAACTTCCGTCGCTAATTAGCGACGGATTTTTAATTCCGTCGTTAATTATTAACAACCGAATTAAATTTTTATCGCTAATAATTAATGACGGAATTAAATTTCCGTCGCAAATTAGCGACCGATTAAATTATCGGTCGTTAATTAGCGACGGAAATTTAATTCCGTCGTTAATTAGCGACCGAATTCAGTTTCGTCGCTTATAATTAACGACGGAATGAAAATTCTGTCGCTAATTAGCGACCGAATTTAACTTCCGTCGCTAATTAGCGACGGAATTAAAAATCCATCGCTAAATAGCAACGGAATTTTAATTCCGTCGTTAATTATTAGCAACCAAATTAAATTTTTGTTACTAATAATTAACGACCGAATTAAATTTCCGTCGCAAATTAGCGACTGATTAAATTATCGGTCGTTAATTAGCAACCGAATAAAATATTTGGTCGTTAATTAGCGACGGAATTAAAAATCCGTCGCTAAATCGGTCGTTAAATAATGATTTTTTAATCGGTCATTAATTAACGACGGAAAGTAACTTCCGTCGTTAATTAATATTCAGCGGTAATTTTTTTAAGCATGCGGTAATTAGTGACCGATTTTTAATTCCGTCGCTAATTAGCGACCGAATTTTATTTCGATCGCTAATTTAAAGATCAAAATAAAAATTATCGTTGAAATTTAGCGATCAATTTATATTTCGATTGCTAAATTAGCGTCCGAAAAAAAATTCGGTCGCTAAATTAGCGACCGAAAAAAAATTCGGTCGCTAATTAGCGACCGAAAAAAAATTCGGTCGCTAATTAGCGTAGCGACCGAAATAAAATTCGGTCGCTAATTAGCGACCGAAAAAAATTCAGTCGCTAAATTAGCGACCGAAATATAAATCGGTCGCTAATTAGCGACCGTTTTAAAATGTCCGTCGCTAATTAGCGATCGATAATTTTATCGGTCGTTAAATAGCGACCGAATATTTTATTCGGTCGTTAAATAGCGACCGAATATTTTATTCGGTCGTTAATTAGCGACGGAAATTAAATTCCGTCCCTAATTCGGTTGGTAAATTATGATTTTTTTGTAGTGTCAGATTGAAACTCGAATCTTAGTACTTGAATTAGATTATTAGACGTCCGAAGCTCTCGTTGTTATAAATTCATAGTTGATATATGATATCCCCGTGAGGATAGCGTAGTGGCCAAGGTTCCTCTACAATCTAAATCATCCATTTAAATTTAATAGATGAGATTTGATTGAACTAAGAGGTTTCTCTACCTCTTCACCTAGTATAAATAGGATCCCTTAGATGATAAAATTCACTCACTCAAATTCAATCAAATCAAATATTTGCATACATTTCATCTTCTACATCCGGAGTCCAAAAAACCTATGAGAAGGTTCGTCGGTCTCGGAATTTGAAGTGCTACTATTTCGAGACATCGTCGTTGTAGCTTTGAAACGAATTGCTGCTATCCGTAAGCACCTGAGCGGAGCAATATCGTTTTACGGAAATAGTGTTGAATACTAGCCTTAACGATATTATATCAGCTTGCATCCTCTCCAACAACAATCTCCACTGACGACGACAAACAATCGTAAAACGATATTGGTGCAATCTGATATGGCCGTGATCAACGACGTTCCGACTACCGTTTCACCCAGAGTCTCGACCTCCGTTCCACTCGGAGAGAAGCCGGAGAAATTCAACGGATCCGATTTCAAAAGATGGCAACAGAAGATGATGTTTTATCTGACGACGCTAAACCTCGGAAGGTTTTTGCGTGAAGACCCACTAGCCGCTATGGAAGGAGATTCCAATAGTAAGGTTGCTTGCGATGCATGGTCGCACGGAGATTTTCTGTGTCGTAATTATGTTCTCAACGCATTGGACAACACGTTGTATAACGTATATAGTCTGATAGATATGACAAAATCTCTGTGGAAATCACTAGAGAAGAAATACAAAATCGAAAATACCGGTTTGAAGAAATTCACTGTCGGTCGACTTCTGGATTTCAAAATGGTGGATTCTAAGAGTGTGACATCTCAAGTCCAAGATATGTAACTGATATTATATTGCATGATCTGGATGCCGAAGGCATAAAGCTGAATGAGTCGTTCAAAGTAGCCGTGGTAATTGAGAAACTCCCCCCATCGTGGAAGAATTTTAAAAATTACCTGAAGCATAAGCAAAAGGAGATGGGGCTTGAAGACCTAATCCTGAGGCTACGAATAAAGGAGGATAATCGAAAGTTCTCCGACTCTAAAGGAACGAAGCGAGCTATCGACGAGATGTCTAACCTAGTTGAGCCGAACACTAAGAAGCCAAAGTAATTTAGAAAGAAGGTTCAAAGCAAGAAATTCAAGGGTTCATGCTACAACTACGGAAAACCAGGACACATGTCCAAGGACTGCAGACATCCGAAGAAACCAACCAAGGGTCAGAAGGATAATACGAACTAGGTCACAACTTCTGACGATATGGAACTGGATCTCATTGCAGTCGTGTTTGAAGCGAACACGGTGGTGGACAACCCGAAGCAGTGGTGGATCGATACCGGAGCAACACGTCATATCTGTTCTGATAAAGCGATGTTCTCTAAGTATACTCCGATAAGTGGAAGAAAGCTCTATATGGGCAATTCCACGACATCCCCGATTGTCGGACTCGGAAAAGTTGTTCTGAAAATGACGTCTAGAAAGGAGCTAACGCTCATTGATGTGCTCCATGTTCCCGACATCAAGAAGAACCTAGTTTCTGGATCGGCACTTGTTAAAGCAGGGTTTAGACTAGTGTTCCAGTCAAACAATTTTGTATTTACGAAGAATGGTGTCTTCATAGGTAAGGGATACTTAGAACAGAGTCTGTTCAAAATGATTGTAATGACTGTACACCGTGAATTTTATGGTAATAAAATAAAAGCTTCCAAGTGTTTTAATTTATGACATGATCGATTTGGACATGTCAATAATAATACTTTGAAATGTCTTGTCAAATTAAATTTATTATCAAACGTCAATGTTGACAAAACACACAAATGTGAAGTGTGCGACAAGACTGCCCTTTCATTCGGTGGAAAGGTCAACGACTCCTCTAGAGTTAATGCATAGTGATCTATGTGATTTAAAATTCGTGCAAACTAGAGGAGATAAAAAGTATTTTATTACTTTTATCAATGACTGCACGAGGTTCTATTATGTCTTTCTTTTAAGAAGTAAAGACGAAGTCTTAGAGGCATTCAGAACCTATAAAACAGAAGTTGAGAATCAACTTGATAAACGAATTAAAATAATTCGTAGCGATAGAGGTGGAGAATATGGTGCATCATTTGATGAGTATTGTTCAGAATTTGACATTATCTATCAGACAACGACGCCTTACCTCAATCGAATGGTGTTGTCGAACGTAAAAATCGAACACTAAAAGAAATGATGAATGTCTTGTTGATAAATTCAGGCTTACCCCAGAACTTATGGGGGGAAGCCATATTATTGGCAAATCACATTCTCGATAAAATCCCTCACAAGAAAAATGATAAAACACCATATGAACTATGGAAAGACTGCAAGCCATCATACAAATACCTGAAAGTGTGGGGGTGCTTGGCAAAGATCGAAATACTCAAGCCAAAGCAAATAAAGATCATACCTAAAACGTTCGATGCAATATTTGTTGGATATGCCCAAAATAATAGTGTATATCGTTTCATAATTCACAAGTCAGACATTCCTGACATTCATGTGGGAACAACCATAGAATCTCGGAATGCGATATTCTTTGAAAATGTATTCCCAAATAAGAAGGGAAATATTCAAAGTGATAGCAACGGAAGCTCTAACGACAATGACGTTTCTGAACTTAGTTGTCGTAAAAGGACTATTGACTATCAAAACAAAGAGTCACATCAGAGTAAACGGGCTAGAGTCAAGAAATCGTTCGGGCCGGACTTTATGACTTTTATGTCAAAAACAGACCCAAGAATATTGGGCGAAGCTATCTCTAGTCCCGATGCCCCATTATGGAAAGAAGCAGTCAATAGTGAAATCGAATCCATCATAAATAACCATACTTGGGAATTAGTACACCTTCCTTCTAGTTCTAAATCATTAGGTTGTAAATGGATATTAAAACACAAGTATAAAGCTGATGGATCGATTGACAAGTATAAGGCTAAACTTGTAGCCAAAGGGTACAAGCAAAAGGAAGGCCTTGATTACTTCGATACCTACTCACCGGTGATAATGATTACGTCTATACGAGTGCTGATAGCCATCGCAACATTGTATGACCTTGAAATACATCAAATGGATGTTAAGACTGTATTCTTAAATGGTGAGTTAGAAGAAGAAATCTATATGGAGCAACCCGAGGAGTTCGTAGTTCCAGGAAAAGAGGAAAAGGTGTGTCGACTTGTTAATTCATTGTACGGACTTAAACAAGCGCCTAAACAATGACACGAGAAATTTGACAAAATAATGTTGTTAAACGAGTTCAAAATAAATGAAAGTGACAAATGCATTTATGTCAAAAACACACCTAAAGGTATGTAATCGTCTGTCTATACGTAAATGATATGCTTATAATGGACAGTAACCATCAGATAATCATAAATACAAAGAAAATATTGATCAAAAATTTAGATACGAAAGATATGGGTCGAGCAGAAGTTATATTGGGAATTAAAATTCTCAAGACATCTGAGGGGATAGTTTTGACACAATCCCACTATGTAAAGTCGGTGTTAAAGAAGTTTAATGCGTACGATCTCTCTGTAGTGAAAACACCTATGGATCTAAGTTAACACTTAGTGAAAAATCAAGGTGAGCCCATATCGTAATTGGAATATTCTCGGATAATAGGCAGCTTGATATATCTCATAAACTGCACACATCCGGATATTGTCTGTGCAGTCAACAAGCTAAGTCGATCTATGAGTAATCCAAACGACACTCATTGGAAAGCATTGATGTGAGTTCTTAGATATTTGAAATATACTATGAACTATGGATTACATTACAGAAAATATCCCGATGACTTGGAGGGATATTGTGATGCTAATTGGATATTAGATATAAAAGATTTTAAATCCACTAGTGGATATGTATTCACGATTGATGGGGGAGCGGTATTTTGGAAATCCATTAAACAGGCGTGCATTGCTCGATCAATAATGGAATCCGAGTTTATAGCACTAGACAAAGCAGTTGAATAGTTGCGAAATTTCTTGGAAGATATTCCGAGTTGGACGAAACTTGTGTCCGCCGTACTTATACACTATGATAGTTAATCGGTGATTGAAAGGGCACAGAGTAGTATATATAATGGTAAGTCACGACATATACGTCGTAGACACAATACCATTAGACTATTGATCTCGAATAGAGTGATTGCAATCGATTATGTCAAGTCCAAAGATAATTTGACAGATCCTCTTACGAAGGGACTAAGTCGAGATCAAGTATATTGCTCGTCAAGAGGAATGAGATTAAAAATCTACAACTAAAATGAATGTAATAGTAGCCCAACCTTATTGACCGGAGATCTCAAAATCTTGATTCAATAGGACAACAAAGCTACAGAAGTTGTATTACAACACACGAGATATATTATCTCTATCTCAATTCTAGGATGAACATGTATTGTCCTACCACATATAGTGAGATTAAGTTTATGCTTTTAATGATTTCTATACCTTTATAAGGTGAAGTATGGTAGGATACTTTTGATAAAAGTGTCACTTATATGAGTGTGAAGACAGGTCGCTTCAATGAAACACTCATGAATCCAAGATGGTATCCATGGCCGAAACGGAACCAACCATGAGAACCAAAAGTAGGTGAGATAAGTCTCTGTGTGAGTGTTATTGTCTCAGTATACACAAACAACTGAGTAGTTCAAGACATTATATTCACTGCGCAACCTAGTATGCTCGATAACATTCCACTACGGAAGATTCAAAGTCACAAGTTATCTCTCCTGATGCATTGACTTATCGATTGGACTCTTGTAAAGTGTCAACATGCATACATGCATTAATTTTCATTCAGGTGGAGAATTGTTGAAAAATTGATTAATTTTCTCAATTATATAAATGAGAAATTAATATGGCTTAATCTAGATTATTGGATTAAGATGGATAAATCTGATTCCTTCAAATGAAGGAGTATAAGTATCTTTTTGGATGACTTAATCTTGATCATTAAATTCAAAATGAAAGACTTAGATGCATCAAAATGAAGAGACATTGTATCTCTTGGAAAGGAATGCAATCTAGATCCATTTAAATTGAATGGATGAGATTTGATTGAACCAAAAGGTTCATCTACCTCTTCACCTAGTATAAATAGAATCCTCTAAATGATGAAATTCACTCACGCAAACTCAATCAAATTAAATCTTTGCATATATTCCATTTTCTGTATTCGGAGTCTAAAAAATTTACAAGAAGATTCGTCGGTCTCAGAATTTGAAGTGCTACTATTTCGAGGCATTCTCGTTGTATCTTGAAAATGAATTGCTGCTATCCGCAAGCACCTGAGCAGAGCAATATAGTTTTACGGAGATAGTATTGAATACTAATCTCAATGATATTATAATTTATATCAACTTACATTCTTCCGACGGCAATCTTCACCGACGGCGACAAATAAGGGTTGGAGGAGACGGGGATGGCGGGGCGTGGCGGATTGAAGGGCAGAGGCGACGCCACGCGGGGTTGGTGGATCCGAGGGCGGGCGTTAATATTTCCGTCGGAGGAAGGGGATACGGGAAACTCCTTGTCCATGGCTTCGCGCAATAAGAAGTGACTGAGTGACGGCTCACGAGTAGGTCGTATGTTCCTTATTCGGGACTCGTCACTCGGAAGCGGTGAGCGTTTTTTAAGTCAACCAGCATTATTACCCAATTTTATTAAACGATAATATAAACAAAACTAAGTCACGACTAGTCACTGTGAAGATTTTTGTAGTGTTTTTTGTTTTCGGATTTTAATTTTTTAATAGAAATATATATCGAAAATTGAAAGAAAACAAAAGAAAATTTTGATCGTCGAATTTAACTTCATCATGGAAGGAATATTATACCGAAAAATTGAGTGCAGAAGTAAAAATATTTTCTTTATGATTTATCTTCTTCGTAATAATCGTATCATAAATCGATGAAAATTATTAAATTGACAATTTCAATATTTTACAACAGAAATAACAGCACATCTATCATCGCCGTGATTGACAGAAGCTACAGTAATAGTGCCAACGGAATATAAATGGGAATTAGCTGCAGAATTTTGAGGATTGGTCAAATTTAAATGTTTAGCAACCTTATTATTACTGTAACCAAAGTCAATTCGATGAAAGGAATGAAATTTTTTGTTTTAAATGGATTGGCTAGATGATCCAATACTGCTTTCCTGCTATGGAGCAATAGGTAAAGCTGACATATTAGGACTTTTATACTGCAAGAACGTATATATATGGTGCTGAACTTTGAGGTTGAATATTATGCAAAAACGTATCAACTTCATCTCCGCTATAATTTCCAGGTATGGGAATTCCTGGAGTAAAGGTAAAAAAAAAACAAAATCAATTTTTAATGCTCAAAGAATTTTTAAATATGAGTAACTCCCAAAATATTATAGCAATATGCGAAACAAATATAAACTGAATAAATTCTGATCAAAACATATTATTTATAATTTTTCATATCCACTATCAGCATGTTATTTTTTCTACGATGAAGAAATCAATAAAAAGATAATTGAAAAATATTTAATTTCATTGATTGACGATGGGTTTTAAAATGTTTTCCCTACTTTATAAGGATATCTTATTCTGATAGATGGTAGGAGTTTCTTACCTTCAGTAACATTTACATGGACATTGATAAGCATATCCTTCTTTGCTCCACTTACTTCACCAACTTCATTTTCAGTTTCCGAGGACAACACTTCAGGACTCACATCCTCAAATAATGTTTTTGTTCTAGCTCATTGAGCATATGATTTAAAATTTTGAATGGCTAAAAATAAATCATTCAGTTTCTTCTGGTACAAGTGGCTTCTTTTCTTTGGATAAACCTAAAAACAAAAAAAAACAACAAATGGCATTACATATTCATTTCCTGCGTTATCAAAATTAAATAACAAAATAAATAATAACCTGCTTATATGCATTCTGAATTTGTCCACTTCCACAAGAACTACAAGTCAAATTTAATAGACGAATCGCCATTCTTTGCAGTTCAGGCCAATCATTTCCATATGAATCCCACCATTTAGCTGGATCTTTTGTATGTATTCCAAGAATTGCAGCTTGATTTTCAAATTCTTCGAAGTCTAAAAACTCACTAAATTGATGCTCTATTTTTAATTTATCTTCTTCTGTCATGTCTAAATTATTATCGTGATCAAATAACATGCTTTTTATATGGTCCACATATTCATCAGGTAACTCGAAAATGCCCTTGCGGTATCGAGGGTTCAAAATATAACTTGCTAAATACTGCGGGTGAAGTTGTGGATTCCATCTTTCTTTAATTATTTTCCAAATAATCTTGAACCTGCATAAAATAAAAGGTAATAACACAAAAATATAAGCAGTCAAAAACAATTAAAATGAAAAAAATATAAATGTAATTATAGATTTAGAACAACAGAGTGCATGTGCATGTACCCTTTCGCATTATTCAATGATCGAAGACTCTCTTTTGCACGTGCCATCTCTTCGTAAATGAATCCCATGGTTGGTTTCTCATCAGAATCTATCTTTAGAAGTACTTCAATGATAGGAAGAGCAAATTTCAAACAATCAACCATGTCATTCCAAAATTCACAATCCTGAACTATTTGATGTACTTCTTCTCCCTCTTTTGTGTTTATCAATAATTTGAACGGCAACACATCCAGAGAAAAAAATTTCACAAGTGGTTCTTTGATATTAATGAGATATAACAAAGTCAAATATGCAGAAGTAGATGGAGTAGTAGCTGGTCCAATCAAATCCTTGATGTTAAGGATATCCCTTAACATCGAAATAAGTCTGGCACTTGAATAAATAAATTCAGTAATCTTTTTACCTTTAGCAATAGTTATCTGATGATGTGACAAGTTTTTTTCGAAGTCTTCTAAAATTTCATCTAACAATTGGACGACACAAGGGCTCCACAAAATCCTCTTTCTCTTTTCTATCAACATCTCCACAGCAGCCTGATAATTTGCAGCATTGTTAATTATCACTTGAACAACATTCTCCTCCCCAATCTTTTCGACTATTTCATCCAACACCTTGAAAACTTTTTCAATTGTTTCTAAAAAGTCAGATGTATCAATAGATTTCAAAAAAATAGTACCCATTGGATTATTCACCAAAAAATTACAGTAAAATCTTCCCTTCATATCTGTCCATTCATTACATATTATTGAGCAACCTGTCTTCTTCCACTCATATTTGTACTTCTCGAGCATATCCGTTGTATTTATTATTTCATTTTCTACGGAAGAATTTTCAAGCTCATGGGAGGAAGGAGGTACAAATTCTGAACCAGATTTTCCAACTAATTCAAATATTTTTGCAAATTCTGGATTTTTTGCACAACTAAAGGGAATGCCACTTGTGTGAAAAAATCTAGCAATTTGTTGACAAGCTTCATCCCTCAATCTTTTTTCAAAATTTTGATTCGGAGTACCCTGAGTGGCACCAATTATACTATTTGAGAAGAATTCTATGACCTTCTTTCCCCTCTTATGTGGAACACTTTGTATTATTTCGTTCTCTTTATCATTAATCTTTTTCCTCTTTGAAGGTTCCTTTAGTAGTTTGAACATTTGCTCTTTAACTTCAATCGGCACATTGTTGCATGCTCTCACATCTTTTTTAGTACTAGCTAGATGATGTTTGAAGCGATAGATATTACCCGGTATGATTTCCTTACAGTATATACATTGAATTTTCCTTGGATCATTGTCAACTTTTTTTCCATGATCCCAACCAATATCTGATTGGCATCCTGATGCATTTTTTCTGTTTTGTATGCTTGAACCCATATCATTTATGGATTTCAGATGCTACAAAAAAGAAGCAAAAAAACTTAACCAAATATTTAACAATATACTCAAGCATTATGAAACTCAGATATAATAAAAATTAACATCTTGTAGGATGATTCATCACAAGTTCATAACAAGGTCAAGTAACAGGACACCACCCTCAGTGTTGTCGCAATCATGCCTTTAAGCATAAGATTTTGATGTTTAAACAAAGATTTAAGTTAGACTATGTTGTGATTACTATTATAATGTGTCAAGTACGTGCATGTGCAAGTTACTTAACATTGATATTGCAGGTGTAATAAAAAAAAATTAGTTAAGTCAAAAATGATCGGATGTTTAATAATTTAAAGCCTAAAGGGTGAACAGATGCTTGGTAGATATGAAAGATTCAGAAGCAAAGAAGACTTTTTAGAATGAGAAGTTCTAGAGGAGGATTCTCTTGGCAATTAACTTTGAGTGAAGACGAGTGTCGAGTTCACTTACATAGAGGGTTATCCGTATGACCATGTTTAGGTGAGGACTAAATCTTAAAAGTGGTGTGAGTCGATGATATAGTCAAATGAATTAATGCAACACTCATACGAGTAAGACTTGAGTAAACTGACCAATCAACTCAAGTAAAATGAAAAGGGAACAAAATATTTTTGTTCGTCTATTTCTAGAATAGAATCAACTAATCAATTGAATGACAGCAAGTTGAGTTGACTAAAGACACAATTATACAGTGATAAGGAAACAGCTATTCTATCTAAATGGTTAATAATGTCAAAGCTTGTGTCAAGTCAGTATACTAATGGCAAATTGAGATGACTGAAGAACGATTATACTATCACAATGGTATGGCTATTCTTTTACGAAGGCTGGTATTCTAGAAGCTTCAACAAGTTCAGTCGACTAATAGTAGTTTCAATCTACTTGAGCTGCCGATAAAGCTATTATGAATGGGAGATCAATGAAAGCTTGAATCAATCGACTTTACCCAACCTGAGGAAATAGAATGAAAGTTGAATGAAGACTCGTTGAAACCCTATAAATAAGAGGCAAAGGAACAATGAAGCCGCTATCAGTACTTTAATGTTACGGTAATCTATTAAACTCGAAGTCAACTTTAGTCGTCGCAATTGCGATCGGCAGAACTTAACTTGGATATTGGAGATGCATGAACGTGATTTAAATAACATATTAAAGGAACACATTTTTTTGAGAGAGAATAGAAATTTTCGATCTAGGGTTTTAGAGAAGGGAAGGCTGACCTTCGACAGAGGAGTACGAATCGACGCCGATGAGCCGCAGTCTGCGCAGCGAAACAATATGACGGAACTGTCGACCGGGAAAGAAGAGAGCGAGAGAAAGGGATTGTCGGCCGAGACAGAGCTATGTCATTCAGGGACTACCGTCTGAGGATTTCCCAGTTAGTGCTGTTTGCCTTCTCCCGGTCGTGGAATATAAAGACAGTTATGCGATTCGATCATCCGACCCGGCGCTATCCTATTAACTTACGTCTCAGCTCGCGATCCAGTTGAGATTCAGGGAATCGGATCGTAGGATCGTACCAGAAACACCACGGACGATCCAGCTCGCGATCCAATTGCGGATCGTGGGATCGTACCAGAAACACGAACGATCCAGCTCGCGATCTAATTGACAATCAGTGAACCGGATCGTAAGATCGTACAACAAGTGAACAAACACTTACACTGGTTACGGAGGCAAAGTCAATCACGCGCACAGTTGAATTTTTTTTTAAAAATATTTTTAGTTTTACTGGATGTTATGAATTTATATCATATATACGATGTTATATTTTATAGTCACTGTAAAATGATTTGTAAAATTACGATACTGGATCGTAGGATCGCACGATCCTATGATCCGAAATTCTAAAATGCTCTCAGATTGTATATGATTGATTCTGTCGTGAGATCGGTAGGATCGTTCAGAAATCAGTGGGATCGTACAGGATCGTTCAGAAATCAGTATAGAATCGTATAGGATCAGTAGGATCGTATAGGTAGAATCGTTCATAATCATATACTATCCTTCGGAGAGTCTGGGTTATTCCTTTCTGAATATTTCAAACTACACACACAAATACAAACTAATGTCCAAAAATAAATTGACCACGACACCCCAATCCTTCGATTTCAAGTCAAAACAATTAAACAACTTTTAAGAAGATAATAATGAAGAAAAATAAGCAAAAAAAGGAAAAAGTAAATGGAATAGCAAGAAACATATAGACAAACTAATTTAAAATTGCTGATGAAGTTTAGAAGATACAGGGAAAAAGAATAAGAAAGGAAGACAGTGAGTTTGTCTTGGATTGAAAACAGGAAACATCTAAGTTGAATCATGATTTTTAGAAATTTAATTCATAGAAAAATGAAGTTAAAGAAAAAGAAACAAAATGAGAATATAATTTATAATTATGATATGAAAATAATAAATTATTTTTTGATAATTTTATTTCGGTGAAAAGTAAATTAATATGATTATATGTTTTCTTGTTCATATCCATTTTTGTAAAGAAAGAAAGAAATAGATGGATAATTAGACGGCTAATCAGTTGTAGAGTTATTTAAAATATTCTAGTGTGTGTTTTAGATATTTTTAAGTTGGAGTGTGTAATTTGATTATGATAATTTATTTTTCATGCAATTTTGTTATGTATATTTTTTTCATTTTATTATGATTTATTTTTTATTTTGTCATAATTGTTCTTGTGTAAATGTAAAATTATTAATTTAAGAATTTTTGATAGGATCTTACGATATTACGATCCAATCCGGATCGACCTGATCCTGATCCCAAATCGATCCTGCTTAGGATGATCCTACAAACTATGACTGTAATTATACGCTTTAACAATTATATTTATTATTTATTACAGATAAATTATTTATGTTGCGATAATTATTTGATTAAAGATTATGTGTCAATATTTCAGCAGGTATAAATATAGATTACTATATAATTTTATTAGTGTTGATAAAATTTAAAATGTAACACTATATTATAATAATTATGATTCTCTATCATAATAACAATAAAAATAAAAATATTTTTTGACAGAATAAATATTTTTTTATAATAAATAAAATGTCGATTGATTTTTACTAAATTATAAGTCAGTGACACATTTTATTTTGTATGTAACTGAAAAAAGAAGTCGAAAGTTTAGGATTTGTTTGTTTAATGCTTTTTTTAAAAAAATATATATATTTATTTTATTTTTTTAAACTTCCATATTAATTTTCATCTGTAGAGATTCTATGGTTATCAATTTTTGAGGAAGAGAAAATATTTTCAAGAACATTAGTATTGAAAGATACTAGAAAATTTTATTGATTGAAAAGCATATCCTTCTTTGCTCCCCTTCCTTTTTAGTTATCAATTCATTGTGATTAATGCCTTTCCATGTTTTTGTTTAGTTTGTTAGGCGTTTGATTTAAAATTTTGAATGATAAAAAATAAATTATTCAGCTTCTTTTGATAAGAGGGTTTTTTTTTTCTTTAGCCAAATTTAAAAAATAAAGACAAGACGAGCGGCATCAAACATATTCATTTACTGCGTTATTAAAATTAAATAACAAAATAAACAAAAACGTGCTCCATTAATTTCCAAATATCTTCACCTCCACAAAAGCTACAATCAAACTTAATAGGCTGAATGATCTATTTCTTGTCATTCAAAATTTTAAATCAAACACTTGACAATAAGATAAGTGAAAAGGAAGTTGGCGAAGCAAGCGGAGCCAGGAAGGATACGCTTTGACGTAGATGAAGATATTAGTGAATGTAAAGAATTCCTATTATAAGTCGGAATAAGATATCCTTATAAAGCAGGAAAAACAGTTTAATGGATATTTTGAATAAACCTAAAAAAAGGGGAAAAAACAAACAAACAAATGGCATTACATATATTTATTTCTTGTGTTACCAAAATTAAATAACAAAATAAATAATAATTTACTCACACGAATGACTATCCTTTGCAGCTCAGCATAATCATTTTCATATCAATCTCACCACTTACCTGGATGACTGGATCTTTAATATTTAGCATAATAATTGCAGTAGACTTTCAAATAATTCCATAAAGCCTGAAAAATTATCAAGTTGATACAATATCTTATATAAAAAAGGGTCAATATATTCATAAGGAAACTTGAAAGTGCATGGCGCAATTGAGGGCTAAAAATATAACTTGCTAAATACAATGGGTGAAGCTGTGAATTCTCTCTCTATAATTATTTCCTAAATAATCTCGAACCTGCATAAAATAAAAGGCAATAACACAAAAATATAAACAGCCAAAAACAATTAAAATGATAAAAGTATAAATGTAATTATAGAATTAAGAAAAGAGAGTGTACCCTTTCGCTTTCCGCATCTCATCTCTTCGTAACTGAATCTCATGGTTGATTTCTCATCAAAATCTATCTTTATAAGTACTTCAATAATAGAAAGAGCAAAATTCAGCTGTCATTTGCTGTATTTTTCTTCCTCTTTAGTCTTTGCCAATTCTTCGGATCCCCACTCGCCCGATGAAATATTGAAATAAGTGTCTTTCATATCAATAAGAAATGGCGCCAGAAGATCGAGAGTTCTAATCGGCTCAATTTGCATTGCAGGGATCAAATATGAATCATCACATTGACATAAACAAAGATGGAGGAAATTATTTAGTTGTACTGAAAACACGAATGTAAATAAAGCAAAATTACAGGAAGAGTCAGAATATATACGCTCTTAGAAGTTGTAGAGAAATACAATAGCAAAGGTAAAAGCGTTAATTAAAAGTGCGGTATGCATTAATAATGAAGCGATGATATGGCTGGAATTAATAATTCTCAGCGAGTTTGCCAACAAAAATTCAAGAAAAGTGAAAGTTAATGATAAGGTTATGCAAATCATATTGACTATCTCTAGAAAGAATTACGAGGAAAAGAGTCGCGAGCAAGCCAGTAGGTGCTAATCCGCTACAACAGGCGCAGAAACTCCTACAAACAGATGGCCAACACGTACGATGAACTATCACACACAGACTATTAAAAAAAAAACTACCAGCTTATATATCCCTTCTCTGTATCCACTCAGTCCTTACAGACCGAGTTGCTTTTATCTGCAATTAGTTGTTCTCTCATCAGCAAATCACTAATCTTTGTAAATTCTACAAATTATCCTTTAAAAAGATGTAAAAAAATGAAATAACCGTAACAGAAAGTTTTATGTCCCAAGTATTAATGGATGGTGTAAGTATGTTGCCACCCCATTGGCCATTGAGATAGACATCTTAAAGAATTCAGTGTCAATTGTTAGATGAAAGCTAATAAATTCCAAACTCTGAAAACACCTGAAATATTATAGCAAGATGGAAAACAAATGTCCGAACAACTTCTTGCCAAAACATATTATTTATGACTTTCCATATCTGCTGCCACCATGTTGTAGTTCCAAGTTAAAACCATTTTTTCCAAGATGAAGAAATCAATAAAAACATACTTGAAAAGAATTCAACTTCATTGATTCACAATGTGTATTAAAATTTATTTTTTCCACTTTATAAGGATATCGTATTCTGATTCATAGTAGGAGTTTCTTACCATCAATAACATCTCCATCAACATTGACAAGCATATCCTTCTTTGCTTCACTTACTTCGCCAACTTCCTTTTCAGTTCATAACCTGAGGACCGCACTTCAGGATGAATGATTGTAAATTTTAGCTTGTGAGTTTTCAATTTAAACTTGTGAATGTCAAGAAACAAATCATTCAACTTCTCTCGATACAAGTAGCTTCTTTTATTTGGGTAAACCTAAAAAAAAACACAGACAAGTGGCATTAAACATATTAATTTCCTGTGTTATCAAAATTAAATAATAAAATAAATAATAACCTGCTCATAAGCATTCTGACTTTGTCCACTTCCAACAGACGAATCGCTATCCTTTGCAGCTCAGGGTAATCATTTCCATATAAAGTCCACCACTCAGCAGGATCTTGTGTGTGTCTCTCTCTAATTGCAGCCTGACTTCCAAATAATCCCTTAGGTTGAAAAATCAGCAAATTGATGTTCTATAGTATGTGATGAATGGACAAATATGAATGGAAGATTTTGCTGTAATTTTTTGGTGAATTGTTCAGACTGTACTATTTTTTTAAAAATCTATTGATACGTCTAACTTTTCATAAACAACTATAAAAGTTTTTGAGGTGTTGGATAAAATAATTGAAGAGGTTGGAGAAGAGAATGTTATTAAAATGATAACTAAGAATATTGTCAATTATAAGGTTGATACGGAGATATTGATACAAAAGAGAAAAGGAATTTTTTTGAGCCCTTGTATTGTCCTGTTATATGAAATTTTAGAAAATTTTGAGAAAAAACTTATTATATTATCATATAACTATTGCTAAAGGGAAAAAGATTAGTAAATTTATTTATTCAAGAACCAAAGTTTTTTCAATGTTAATGTGTAACACTAATCGCCAAGATTTGATTAGATCGACTATTACTTCATCTGTTGTTCATATTTGAATTTATTATATCTCATTGATATGAGAACCACTTATAAAAATGTTTTTTATTGAAGCTTAATCTTTTGTCTCTATCAATTCATGCTCCAATGAAAACATTTCCACAAATGGTTTTCTCATATCAATGAGAAATAACAAATTCAAATATGCAATAGCAGATGGAATAATAGTTGATTCAATCAAATTCTAACGATTAGTGTTATGTATTAATATTAAAAAAACTTTACTTCTTATATAAATAAATGTACTAATTTTTTTCCCCTTAGCAATAGTTATATAATGATATAAGAAATTTTTCTCAAAGTCTTCTAAAATTTTATCTAACAATTGGACAACACGAGGACTCCAAAAAATTTCTTTTCTCTTTTTTATCAATATCTCCACAGCAACCTTATAATTAATAGTATTCTTAGTTATCACTGGAACAACATTCTCCTCTCCAACCTCTTCAACTATTTTGTCCAACACCTAAAAAATTTTTACGGTTGTTTTTAAAAAATACGTATCAATAGATTTTTTAAAAAAATATATAACATAAACAATTCATCAAAAAATTACAAAAAAAATCCATCATATTTGTCCATTCATCACATATTATCGAGCAATCTGTCTTATTCCACTCAATTTTGTTCTTCTCAAACATATTGGTTGTATTTTTCATTTCATTTTCTAGAGAAGAAATTTCAAACTTATGGTAGCATGGAGGTACATATTCTGAACCACATTTTCCAACCAAGTCAAACATTTTAGCAAAATCTGGATTTTTTGCACAATTAAAGGGGCCGCCACTTGTGCAAAAAAATCTATCAATTTGCAAACAAGCTTCTTCCCTCAATATTTCTTTTCAGAATTTTGATTTAGAATACTCTGAGTGGTACCAATTGTGATCCTCTTTCCCCTCTTATATGGAACACTTTCTCCCATTCCCTCCTCTGCATGCTTTCACATCTTTTTTAGTACAAGTTAGATGATGTTTGAAGCGATAGATATTACCCGGTATAACTTCATTACAGTATATACACTAGATTTTCCTTGAATCATTGTCAACTTCCGTTCCATGATCCCAACCAATATCTGATCTACTTCCTGATGCATTTTTTTTTGTTTTTTGCATTTGAACCCATCATTTATAGATTTCAAACCCTACAAAAAAGAAGAAAAACTTTTAACCAAATATTTAACAATATACTAAAGCATTATGAAACTCAGATATAGCAAAAATTAATATGTACCAAGATGATTCATTGCAAGTTCATAACAAGGTCAAGTAACAGGACACCATCATCAGTGTCAGTACAATCATGCCTTTAAGCATAAGGTTTTGATGTTTAAACAAAGATTTATGTTAGACTATGTTGTGATTTACTAATATAATGTGTCAAGTGTGCACTAATATAATGTGTCTAGTGTGCAGTTGCAAGTTACTTAGCATGGATATTGTAGATGTAATATAAGAAGTTCGGTTAGGTTGAGGGTGATCAGATGCTTGAAAATTTAAAGTCCCTAAAGGGTGAATAGATGCTTGGTAGACATGGAACATCTAAAAGCAAGCAAGACTTTTTAGAATGTGAAGTTCCGGAGGAGGATTCTCTTGGCAATTAACTTTAGGAGAAGACAAGTGTCGAGTTCACTTAGTCGAGCTCACTTACACGAAGGTTTATCCATGTGACTAGGTTAAGGTAAGGACCGAACCTTAAAAGTGGTATGAGTCAATAATACAGTCAAATAAATGCAGCATTCACTCGCCTAAGACTTGAGTCAATTGACCAATTGAGTCAAGTAAAATGAAAATGGAACGAAATATTTTTGTTCGTCTATGTCTAGAAGAGAGTCAATTAATCAGTTGGCTAACTGCAAGTGAACTCGAGCGAGGACAAGTTGAGTCGACTGAAGACACAATTATATAGTGATAATGAAACAGGTAATCTATTCAAATGATTAATAATGTTAAAGCTTGTGTAAAGTTAGTATACTGATGGCAAATTGAGATGACTGAAGTATTAGTAATATATGAGAGATGTCCTAATACAATCGCTTTATGTTTGAATCATTTATATGATAAATGAAGATTCACTATTTGAGTATACATGTTTTCATGTATTTGATTAGATCTTAAACTCATTTACTGAATGTCCACGATACGATTCACAGCATGAGAGAATTTGTGATTGGATCACAACTAGTGAGTATCTCTACATGTGTAATTGTGATGTATCAGAATTATCCCTAGTCGATGAATTGATGGATTTGGACACCATCAATTCTGTCGAGACTAACACGAGATATACTCCTTGGTGTATCCAAGCGACTAATTCTCACTGGCTAGAGACATTGTGATGTCCGGAGTTAATCGTGAATGCTAGTTATGGTAACTAGTTCATTGGAGTGACCAGTTGTAAGACTTCATATGGTTCTCTGCATATATGGATATGTCAATGAAGTGTTTACTGCAGCTTAAGTGCGATATTCCTTTGACTTGCGGTATTCAAGTCTTCATCTTGGTCATGAAGACTTATGCTTTGACATCTTAAGCAAGCATCTCTGAGGAGATGTGGACCCGGGATGATTGGGTGTAAGTCGAAGTGACCGAAGGTGTTTGAATAGCCTATAAAGGATTCACCACTCCTTGCGAGGAGATGTATGTCCATGGTCTCTCGTCGGATTGTTACTAAAGTCTTTGGTCAAAGCATTACATGTTTAGAGTAAGGTACTCTTGGATACATGTACAGTAACTAGAATCCGTAGGACTAGAAAATGATACTTGGGTTAGGTGTGACGTAGTCAACCTAGTGGGGACTGACACTATAGACCATGTCCTGAACCAAGTGGGTATAAGATGAGTGAAAGGAATGAGGCACGATTCATTGTAGTTGTTGAAGGGTTTCAAAAATAGTTCTGGATCAACCGTTGATATTTTCGCTTAATTGGGGATCATGATGTACTACTAAATGTCACTCATAATCGTTCTATAATTAATGGTTAATTATAGATGGTCAACATAAACCGAGAACCTATTTGGTCACACGCACAACGAGCGTAATCCGAAGGATTTAAAACGAGCTTGAGAATGAGATTCTCAGACCGAGGGAAACTAGGTTTGGTTGGACCAAACTAGGATCGAGCATGAAATCGTTTCAGTCGCAATGGAAGTGTGGATGGGTCGTGTCTTATGAAGACATGATGGATAAACCAAATTGGTTTGGTTCTAATCCAATGGTGAAGAATAAACCAAGGGGGGTTTGGTTTGTTTTAAACGAATCAACCAAAGTTGGTTCAGTTCGTTTTAACTTAAAATATACCAACTAGGTTTGATTTATTTTAACTTAAGTTATTGGAGCGGGTTAACGGGTTTTGGTTATGAACCAATAACCGTTAGGAGAATGTGTTCTCTATAAAAATAGGTTTTTCGTTGATAACTTGTGTTTTGGAAACCCTAATCTTGCTGCCCCCTCCCTCTCTTCTCCTTGTCTTGTCGGCGCCCAACCTCTTGCCGCCGCCCAAGCTTCTCCAGCCGGCGTCCAGCAGCTGTCGTCCTCCCCACTTGTCGGCATCTAGCTGCTGCCGGAGGAGCTCCAGTGATCTTCCTTGGCTCCGGCGACAAGGTGAGCATCTAGCTTTCCTTATTTGGCCGGCGCAAATTCTCCACCAAAGCTGTCCAGTTTTCTAGACAGCTTGTTTCCTTCTTGTCGGAGCGTCGTTTGGACGACATTTGGAGCTCTGACAGCGACTACCTTGCCGGGGATTCGATCTCCGGTAATCCTCATAGGTGGAGGACGAAGAATTCGTCAAACGGTTGACGAATACCTCTCCGAAGAAGCGAGTTTTAAGGACTCGATTTTGAATCCGAATTTTGATTCGGATTGTGATCTTCTCTTGATCACATCGTCTTCAACATGAGGCTAGTGACTCGTACGAAGACGAGACTCGTGACTTTGTGAAGTCATCCCGACGATACTCGACGTGGATATAGATAGAAGCGATTCTAGCGAGAGTCACTCCGGTTGATGTCTTTCCCGCTACACGTGATACGTCAAGTATACGTAGAATAATTTCCTTTTATAACAAAATTTGAAACTACGATTATGTCTACCTATGTTGTACTATGCATGCGTGTGGTGTGTGGTGTAATAAATTAGAATTATTGCTTTTTATTTCTTCCGCTGTGCACATGTTTACGAAACATGTTCGAACACACACTCGCCACGGTGTCGGACACCCAACATGAAGAACGATTATACTGTCTCAATGGTATGACTATTCTGTTACGAAAGCTAGAGGAAATAGAATGATGGTCGAATGAAGACTAGTTGAAGGCCTATAAATAAGGGGCAAAAGAACAATGAAACAGCTATCAAAAACTGCTTACACTAAGTCCATTTTCTTTGCCACTATGTCATTTCTCTAGTTCTCCTTGAACCTCTACTTTTATGTCAAGTAATTCTCTTTGTAAGAAATAGTGGATTTTGAAAAGCGACAGAAGCTGAAAGTTTCGAACTAAGTAAAAAATTTCTTTTGTCGGTCATTGTTCATCTATTGTTCTTATACTTTGAATTCAAGTCTTTGTTGCTGCTTGTTAATCAATTGTAGAAAATTCAAACACTTGAATATTCAGTTTCATCCACTTATAAGCAGGAGAGATGAGATATATTTGTTCTTGATACTTTAATATTATGGTAATCTATTAAAATCGAAGTCAGCTTTAGTCGTCGCAATTGCGTGAACATTATTTAAAGAACATACGAAAGAAAACACATTTTTTAGAGAGAACAAGAAAATGTACTGAGCATGTAAAACTGGAAACAAATACAATCAGGGGACGAAACTTGGACGAGTTCGAAATTTTCGATCGAGGGTTTTAGAGAAGGGAAGGCTGACCTTGGACATAGGAGTTCGAATCGACGCCGATGAGCCGCAGTTTGACAGAGAAACCGTCGACCGGGAAAGAAGAAAGGGATAGAAAGGGATGGGCCGTGGGCGGGCGAGACACAGCTAGGTCGGTGCCGGAAGACGGAGCTTGGACGGGCAGAGCTAGGGCTGTTTGCCTCTCCCGGTCAGAGATAAAAAACGAATCGTGTGACAGTATAATTATCACCCTGTCACTTAATTATTACACTGTCATCTTAATCATGCCACTTAATTATCACACTGTCATTTTAATCATGGCACCTAATTATCACACTGCCATCTTAATCATCGCACCTAATTATCACACTGCCATCTTAATCATCGCACCGAGCCTCTGGCAACCCGTGCCTTCTTTTCCTCCCGCATTTGAGTCGCTGCTTGCCTTTCAGTCGGCCTGAGAATCGAGCCGATCCAGCGACCTAATGCGATCCGATTGACAATAAATTAAACGTATCGGAGGATCGTACACATCATCGCTCCCATGCATCATGAGTCTGCTAGGTAGTTTTGCGGAAAAAGTCTGATAACTAACGCATGAAGACGTTGTAATATAGGATAACGAATTAATTTTTCGTAAATGTAAAATCGTTTCTCCATGTATTAATTATTAGTCTCAAGGATCAAAGATATACTGTGACAGATTCTAACCTTTTGCATCGTATGAATCTGCTAAGTAAATAACGCTTATTTTAACAAAAAAATATTTTTGATTAGTTGTTATAAATTTACGATTGAAATATTATGTTATAGTCTTAAAATAAATTATTTATATTGTAATTATTTTTCATTGTTGATATTATAATAGTCGTGAATTATAATTATTATTTATATTATAATAATTATAATTCTCTATTATAATAACACTAAAAATAAAAATATTTTTGAAAATAATTAAAAAGATATTGAGAATAAGATTGTTTATACCAAGTAAAAAATCCTTTTAATGATTCTAATAAAAAAAGCACTTTTTTTTTTGCCAAATTATATATATATATATATATATATATATATATATATATATATATATATATATATATATATATATATATATTTAAAATAAGGTTTAGGGTCAGTGTGTCTAATACTTTTATATTAAAAAAATTACTTCGTTGTTTTAAAATTTTTCATAGATAATAGATTTTCAATTTAAAGAAAAGAGACTATTTATTCATTTCAGTTATTAATCTTCGATTGTTTTATAAAAGATGAAATTCGTTATCAATTAATTTTACAACGAAGATAAATAGAAATATTTTTATCCAATCAAAAATTAGTACAGTAAAAGGATAGATATTTTAAAAACTTTATAATCTTTGGATATTATCCCTTACTTTTTAAAATAATTTTATTACTAATTATTTGATTTTCTCGCGGAAACATCAATTGTTTTATCATTGTTGTCTATTAATGAGATGGAGATTATAGGTACTTTGGCATGTCTTTAATAATTGTGAGAAGAAAGATTTATGATGATTAAATTCGGAGAAAAAAATTCAGTCTCAATAAGTCGAATTAGGGGTGTACTTCCAGAGTTTCATAATGATGTTATGTACTAATATGAAATCAGGCTGTTTGGAGATGGCTTGGTGAGATAATATTAGGATTATTAATGTTAATAATTATCATATATTAGTGAATTATTTTTAAATAATCAATCTTGATTTTTGAATATTTCCGAATCATATACTAAATTATAACATATATGTAAGTTAATTTACATGACATGATTTTTAGTTTTGCTTGTTAGTCAGCTTATATTATTTAAATTTTAAAATTTATAATTATAGTCATTTGAAGCAGGTGGATCTCGATTGAAAAAATAAATGAAATTGTCATATGAATAGCCTTCCACAGTTGCCCCTAATATACGGAGAGAGGTAAATATATGAACTATTTGAGAATCGACTTCGTCTCATCTTTGTATTTATCAACTGGATTAATTCTGATAGGCAGATGTCCATGACCATACACAGAGCCGATCAACTGCTTTTCGCCGTGACTGACAGAAGTTGAGTGCAGAAGTAGAAGCACACACATCTTCGCCGTGATTGACAGAAGCTTCAGTCATGGTGCTAAGGATCCAAATATAAATGTTAACCAGCTGCAGAATTTTGAGGATTAGTTAAATTTAAATGTTTCGCGACCTTATTATTACTGAAACTACTACTGTATAATAAGTCAATTCCTGGATGAAATTTCGGACTGAAAATTTTTGTATTTTATGGATTGGCTTGATGACCCAATCCCACTGCTTTCCTGCTGACATACAAATCCTTTTAAACTGCACAAACGTATCTGTTGTTGCACTTTGAGATTGAGGGTTATACAAATATGTATCGATTTCATTCTCAATATAATTTCTAGGAAAGGAAAGAAAACAAAATTAATTCTCAGTGCTCATTAGGATAATAGAGAACTCTAGTGTCAATTGTTGGATGAAAGCTAATAAATTCCAAATTCTGAAACTCTTGAAATATTGTAGCAAGATGGAAAACAAATGTATACTGAACAAATTCTGACCAAAACATATTATTTATGACTTTCCATGTCCACTTTGTAGTTCCAAGCTAAAGTCATTTTTTCAAAGATGAAAAAATCAATAAAAAGATACATGAAAAGTACTTAAAATGTTTTTCCTACTTTATACGGATATCTTATTCTGATTGATAGTAGGAATTCTTTACCTTCACTAACATCTTCATATCCTTCTTTGCTCCACTTACTTCGCCAACTTCCTTTTCAGGGTACTAGAATGTTTTTGTTTTTTTTATCGTAAGTGTTTGATTTAAAATTTTGAATGACAAGAAACAAATCATTCAGCTTTTTTTAATACGAGGGGCTTCTTTTCTTCAGCCAAACCTAAAAATAAGACAAGTGGCATTAAATGTATTCATCTCCTGTGTTATCAAAATTAAATAAAAACAAAAACCTGCTTCCAAATTACTCCACCTCCACAAGAGCTACGAGTCAAACTTAATGAGTGAATTGTCATCGATTGCAATTCAGGGCAATCGTTTCCATATAAATCCCATCTGATAACTGGATCTTTTGTATGTATTGCAATAATTGCAGCCTGGGTTCCAAACAATCCCAAAGCATCTGTAAATTCATTACGTTGATCCACCAACGACATTCTGTTCGCCAGTTCGTCTCCATCATCATTGTCTTTCAATTTGTTCATCAGTTTGTTGTATCCATCGTCGTGGTCTTTCAGTTTGTTTTCACGAGCAACGACGCAATCAAAAATTGCATGAAGAACTTCAGAAGGGACTTGAAATTGGGACCATAGTGGAATCGAGGGTTGAAAAAATGTAACTATCGATTTAGAACAAGAGAGTCTACCCTTTTTACATTATTCAATGATTGAAGACTTTCTGTTGCACGATTCATCTATTCATAAATGAATCCCATGTTCGATTTGCCATCGGAATCTATCTTCAAAAGTACTTCGATGATAAAGAAGAGCAAAGTTCAGACAATCAACTAACAGAACCTTCTTGAATAAATAAATGTACAAATCCTTTTACCTTTAGCAATAGTTATCTAATGATGAAAGTTGTTCTCAAAAGTCTTATAAAATTTCATATAACAATGGGACTGTAGAAGGGCTCCAAAATTTTTTTTTTCCCTTTTCTATCAATATGTCCACAACAGCTTTATAATTTGCAGCATTGTTAGTTTATCACTTGAACAATATTCTCCTCTAAATTTTACTATTTCATCCAAACACTTCAAAAAGTTTTTCAATCATTTTAGAAAAATCAGACATATCAATAGATCTCAAAAGCATATTAGCCATTGGACTATTTACCAAAAAATCACAGTGAAGTCTTCCTTTTATATCTGTCTATTCATCACATATTATTGAGCAACCTGTTACATTCCACTCACATATAAACTTCTCGAGCATTTCGCTTGTATTTTTCATTTCTTGTTCTAGAGAAGAATTTTTAAGCTCGTGGTAGGGAGGAGATACAAATTCCGAACCACATTTTGCAACCAATTCAAATATTTTTGCAAATTCTGGATTTTGGGAATGCCACTTATGTGAAGAAATCTAGCAATTTGTTGACAAGCTTCATCCCTCGAATTTTTTTTTTCAGAATTTTGATTTAGAATTCTCTCAGAGGTCCCAATTGTTCTAATCCCTTCTTATCTGGAACAGTTTCTGCCATTCCTTCCTTTTCCTCATTCCTCATTCTCTTTTTTGAAGATTCCATTGGCGGGGATAAAACTTCGATCATTTGCTTCTTAACTTCAACAGGTACATTCTTGCATATTTTCACATCTTTTCTAGTACAAACTAGATGACAGTATTTACATATTATTTTCCTTGGATTATTATCAACTTCCATTCCATGTTCCCAAGCAATATCTAATTTCCTTCCTGATGCTTTTTTTTTGTTGTTTTGTGTGTTAGAACTCATCATTTGTAGATTTCAGACCCTAGAAGATGCAAAACTTTCAACCAAACATTGAACAATAAACTAAGACATTATGAAACTCAAGATACAACAAAAAAAATTAACATCTTCCAGGATGATCCATTACGAGTTCACAACAAGGTCAAGAAACGGGACGCCATCAGTCCTATCCATTAGTACTTCAATGTTCTGCTAATCTATTGACATTTTAGATGAGCAAACATGATTTAAAGAACATAATCATATCAATGGAAGACGTATCTTTAAGAAATAATGGAAAATGCACCGAGAATGTAAAACTGGAGAATACAACAAATAGAAGAGGGGACGTGTGTTCGAAATTTTCGAACAAGGGTTTTAGAGAAGGGAAGACTGACCTTCGACAGAGGAATACGAATCGACGCCGATGAGCCGCGCGCAGATTGCGCACTGAAACAATATGGCGATGGCGGAAGCATCGACCGCGAAAGAACAGAGCGAGAGCTATATATGTCGCTGCCGGGGGAAGGAGCTCCGACGGCTGAGGCGGCGATTAGGATTTCCCTGTTTGTGCTGTTTGCCTTCTACCGGTCGTTGAATATAAACAAACAGCTCTGAAAACCTTCGCCGTTTACCAAAACAAGACAATGGCGTGATCGCTCCCGTGCTCTCGTCAGGACCGGAGGAACGCTGTCAGTCGCGCGTAGATTGTTTAATATGAAAGATATAATAGAAATTTTGGCGATCCCGAGCCGAAACCGTTATATCGTTCCGTCCCAAATAGGATCCTAAACGTTCAAATTTATTGGAAGTCGAGCCGAATTAAATTTAAAATTAATTAAATTATTAAAAAATCTATTCAAAACTTAATATATTTTTTAGCTTAAATTTTGTGTGAATTTAAATTGATAGTTTGTTTAATGGATATTGAACTTCTAATCAAACTTGATTCAAACTTATTTAAATTTAACTTATTTAAATAGGATTAAACGCTTCAATCAAACTTGTTTATTTATTTAAAATTTTATTAATTAAATCTTAATTTATAAATGAGTATAAATAAATTCAAAAATAATTTTTAAAAGAATCTAATCATAAATCGATTTGTTTATGTTTACGAATATTGTTCACGAACAATGTCTACGAACACTGTTTCACGAACATTGTTTTACGAACACTGTCCACGAAAATACTGTCCATGAACATTGTCACCAAACATTATCCACAAACACTGTCCACGAATATTGTCCACTAACACCTTTTCATAATGCATTAGGTTACCAACTTGTAGATTTACGAATACTATTTCACGCACTGTCCACGAACATTATTTCACGAACACTGTCCACGAATACTATCCACGAACATTGTTTATGAATATTAACAAGCTAAACACATATGTGTGTTAAGCTTATTTATTTAATTTATTAACTTATTTAAGTTTGTTTATTTAATTTATTAAATTGTTTAAATTTATTTATTAATTGACTTCAATGTATATTGAACGAATGTAAATAAATTCTTACCGAATCTAATATCAAATTTATTGATGAATAATTGATTCATTTACAACTCTAGTCCCAAACTCATTGAATAATCGGTCGAGATGATTTTTTTGGTCGAACCGGAACCATTCCGGCTCAAATCCGGAATTAAAAAAATGGATTCGGACTGGATCCAGTTCGGATCTAAATTGGATCCGATTAAACAAAAAAATTTGTCGTTGCCTGTCAACCGCAATTGTTGACAGATCCATTGCCGACGGTTGGCAGGCCAATGACTTTGACCTTTACCATTTAGCGCCTAAATTAGGGAGCAAATTGCAAATAGTTTTTTAAAATTTAATCCCTATTTTTTAGTTTAAAGATAGGATCGTTTTTCGACTTATTCACACAACAATCTCATTCTTACATTTTCTTACATTGTAATCTTAAATTTCTCTATACTGAATCTCTTATTTTATTATTATTTTAATTTTTAATAGCTACGTTATTCAAATATCTTCTATAGTGTCATATATTGAATTTCAAAAAACGGATTTGAAACCGATCCACTCACTATCGGTTCAATTAGTTGATGTAATTAGTTTCAAAGTTTTTAACTTTAGAATCAGAACCGATTTAGAAGAGTTCCAAATCGATTCCATTCCAAAACAACATATTTGAAAACCGATCAAAATCAAATCGGAACTAGATTTGAGGATCTGATAGATATTTAGTGAAAAAAATGATATGTTCACTTTGAATATTTTTTATTATTGATTTCATAGTTAGATGAAAAAAGATAAATTACGATCGATATCATATTTACATTGAATTAATTCTTACTCACTTTTATAAATATATACATCTGATTTTATTAGTAGAGGCTAAAAAAAAAATTAACTGTAACGTTTGGTTTGGAAGGCGGTGAGAGAGACAAAAGAAGAAGGATAAATAAAGAGAAAAAATAATTTTAAATTTTATTTGAAAAGAAATCATAGAAAAGAAAGAAAGAAAATTTATTTATTTATATTCACGAAGACAAAGACCTTCTAATTTAGAGGATAAATTTTAATCATTCTTTTCCTCCTTTCTTTTTCTATTAATATTTATTTCTTCTCATTCAAATAGAGCACAAGTGTGCATACTTGCCGGTCAATGATCTATTTTCAAAATTAATTTTTTTTTTTTTAAGATTTAGGAAAGTGAATATAGATTTCCAATTTAAAATTGAAGATCCACATAACTCAAAAGAACTCAGCCAATGGAGTCTAGTCCCAAAGCTCCGGAGTGGCAGTGGTGCTGATGCACGTAAACATATAAATAGTAAATCATATACTAGATTGTAATATAAATAAAATGAATATATTTATGTTTATTTATATGACGTAATTTTTTAAATCTTATTTCTTACTTAAGCTCATGATCTATATATAAAAGTAAAAAAATTGTAGCTTATGATCTATATATAAAAGTAAAAAAAAAAAAAGTAGTGTAATAAGTGGAATTCCGATGAAATCGAATATTTTGACTTACAATTGATTCACTCGTCCAATCATTAGACCACTGATCCAAAGGTCGATGGTTGATGGATTCTTGTCCCCGTGGAAAGGACATAGTGGTTAATGCATACAAACGTTGCATCATAAAACAACGGATTAATTCCTCGTAAATGCGAGGGTGTCGTCCCTCCATGTGCTAGTTATTAGTCTCAAGGGTCAAAGGTCTACCGTAATTTACCTCCCTTACGATGGTTTGGAGGCGAGCTGATATGAGCTGCTAGGTTGGCAGATTCTAACCTTTACATCATGGTTGATAGATTCTTATTTGCATGGAGATGACGAATTGAGTTTGTAAGTAAGACAGAGATCGATTTCAAAGGAGATTTAAAGTCATTTCCTAAATTCAGATGACCTCCATGTATCTTGACTATCACCTTAAGGTTCATAGAACTCTCCATGATTTATCTTCCTCACAATGACCATCAGACAAATCAATTGGGACCGCTAGAATGACAGTTCTAACTTTTACAGATGGTTGATGGATTTGTTTCAACAAAGATGACGTGATGACTAAGGCACGGCGATATTTGCGGATATGACATGGATGGATTTCGGAGGAGGTCTAAAACTCTTTTTTAGATTCAGATGACTCTCATGTATCTTGACCATCACGTCAAGTCTTATAAAATTCTCCGTGATTTATCTCTTTCATAATGATTGTGGGTCATATCGATTGAAGTTATTAGATTGATGATTCCAATCTTTTTGCAGATGGTTGATGGATTTGATTACTTGTGAAAAAATGGAATTAAAATAACCGTGTAAAATGATTGATTTAGTTCCCGTATTTGTTTGTTGTTGAACGATTAAGAAAAATAAATCGAATCGTATCTCTTCTTTTGATTTATTGATGACTTCGGAATTCTATTAAGAATTTTATATTTTACATCGAAATTTAACTTTTATATATATATATATATATATATATATATTATTTTAGTTAATGGGCTATTCAAATGAGAGCCGCTCTGGGAGAGGGCTGTTGGGCTCTCAGGACTTTAAAAAAAAAAAATTATAAAAAAAATTAATTTTCAAATTTTTCAATAAAAAATAAAATTCAATTTTTAAATTTCGTCCCAGCCCGAAAGTTCAAATTTTAAGATCGACTCTGATTCTGATTCAAAGGGACGCAAAAGATCTAGTTCGACTCTGGACAATGTGTTCTCTATTAACACTTTTTTTTTTCGAAAAAGTTTCGATGATTAATATGGCAACAGATTCACTATAATGTATTTTCTATTAACACATCCAATCGGTTTAAACAATTAATTGGCCGACTTATCTCATTAAAGTTGAAATTTCAATAATAAATTGCCGATCAAAGTGAAGACGTGGATCATCGACGACCCGATTTAATTCAACGCCCAAACCATCAACTACTTCGATCGACCTTCGCCGATCGTCCAGAAGAGGCGGATCGGATCGTCGTGCACCTTCCTCCTTGATAGTCGCCGGCGACTACCGATCTCACCGTTCCGAACCCCGTGAATAGAATAATAGATGGACGGCGTACCGGCCGTGGCGTCGCTGAAGGCGGTCACTCTGACCCACGTCCGTTACCGTCGGGGTGATTCCTTAGGTCATTTCCTAGCGTGGGTCTCTCTCATCCCGGTCTTCATCAGTCTCGGCGGATTTGTATCCCACTTCATCTTCCGCCGGGAGCTTCAGGGCGTGTTCTTCTCCTTCGGCCTCCTCCTCTCCCAGGTGCTTAACGAACTCATCAAGTCCTCTATCCAGCAGTCGCGCCCATCCGCGATGTGCGCTGCTCTTGAGGTCTGCGACTCCCACGGATGGCCCTCCAGTCACTCCCAGTACATGTTCTTCTTCTCCTCCTACTTCACGCTCCTCTGCCTCCTCAACGGGGCCGGTGTTTCGTCTTCCCGCTCGAGGCATCTCCTCGCTCTTCTGCCCTGGCCTGCGGCCTTCCTCACTCTCTACTCCCGCGTGTACCTAGGGTACCACACCGTTGCCCAGGTTGGACTCCTCTGTCGCCGCCATATCTCACAGATCCATTCAAGATCTAATCTTCGTTTGTGATTGGGTTAGGTAATCGCTGGAGCGACGCTTGGAATGGTACTCGGAGCTGGGTGGTTCTGGATAGTAAACACGATGCTCGTGTATTACTTTCCGGCAATTGAAGAGAGCTCGATCGGGAGGTATCTCTACATCAAGGATTCCTCACACATCCCCGACGTGCTCAAATTCGAGTACGACAACGCGAGGGCTGCTAGGAGAAAATTGGCCATAGATTGAAATTGGATATCTGTAAGTTATTGGGACATTCTTTTCTTCTGCAACCATTCTATAGACTTTTCTGGGACATATTTTATCATGTTGACCGAACCCTTTTCTCGAGTGATTATAATTGTTGCCCTCTTTGTGATGAAAATTCGAACATCTCGAACAATTTCCAGTCTGGTTGAATAGTTGTCTTTGAACAGATATTTAATAGGGTAACTATTAATCCCAAAATTTTAAGCTTTGAAGAGAGAAATCGTTTGTAGAAATGCCTTAAACAACCTCGTATCAGTTAAATCCTTACATGCATCTTACTATCATGAAGGAGGCTGCACTAGACGTGTCCTTAAATTAGTACCTACTTATTGGCATGTGAAATATATTGGTCAAGTCGTCAAGATTTATAGAAATGCCTCTTGCACAATCGCTGAGTAGTTGTACCATTCTATGCTTAGAGCATAAACCTAGATATTTGGAAAATCTATCCATCGCATAACAGAAGGAATTCCAAATTCAAAATATTCTAGTTGGCTCTAGAATTATTCATTGTATTTTCGTAGATAAAAATTGTTCATCTTTACCAAATATTGCCCAGCTATCCTTGTTCTCTCTAAACATGCAAAATTAGACACCATATTCCTTGTGGTTTGTGTGGGACTGAGGAATTCGCATTGGAGATGCACATATTTTTCACAATTGGAGCATACTTCTATCTGCACATTGCTAGCATATGTTTATTGGCTATGATTGACAACTCTCAGCTATTATCATAACACTATATGAAACAAAATTGACCAGTGCTTATTAGGTTACTGCGTTAATTGGCTACTATTAGATGATAGTATATGATTCTTTATATGTGTCACTAGGATTCAGTCCATTTTTTCCTTTGTGGTGAAGTTCATTGTTCTCTCAAGTAACTTATGTATATCAGAAAGTATATTGATATTTTAATTAAATATTTTTGTTTTTTTGGAGGCTGTGAGCCAAAAAAAATTTGGGAAGGTCTGGATTTCATTGCAAAGATAATTTGAAGAAGCAAGAACAATCATTTTCTAATGTTGTAAATTAATCCAAGTTCCCCTTTCAATGATTACAAATTCCAGTGTGGTTTGGTTCTGAATTGATCAATTAATTAATATGAGATTATTTATTCTCATTTTACCAAGCTATGCTTGTTTGGATTGTCTAAACTCGTGAATGAGATTGTGCGTAAGATGTCTATAATAGTTCTATGTTTGACGAAGATTGGGTGATTAATTATTCTCTTTTACCCTTTGCTGCAGGTTTATTGTTTGTGCAATATACAGGTTGACTTAGACTCAACAAGCAGAAGCTCACATGAAACAGAATGTCCAAATGCACATTGGCATCTTAAAAGATTATCTTGTTCCTGCTCTTCTTGCTTCTGCTAATTGTGTTGTGTGACTTGATGATAGCTTTAAGACAGTCGAATCAGATTTTCCCCATATTTATTATGATATTGTCTTCCATTTGATGGCAACTTCATTTGAAATTTGATGTGGGATAATTGGTATTGGAAATATGGCATTGATATTTCTCTTAGATATCCTTGACTACATTAGTTGAGCAAATAATTCTCATTGTGAAACTTAGAGAATCACATAACAACCATGGTCTAGAATAAGTTGGACAGGTATTTTCTTCAGGACTAAGTTTGGTTGGCCAAATTCACTCGACGCCATGGAAGATCTGCTCAATAGGATGGCTAAACCATTTGCCTCTTCATTTAGCCTCCTTTTTATAGGTTTGTTCTTTAATTTTCAATCAAACACTAATCTTTCAAGCTGTTTTATTTTTGATGTTTGCAGAACTCACCGCGAAGCCTGCAATTCGTGTTCCAAACATACGATTGTGTAGCTATTAGATAAAAGGTGAGAACACTCGAGTTCCTTGTGTATCCCTATTACTTAGCCCAGATGCTAGTTGGTAAATTGAATACTCTGCTAATTGCAAGTTTTTTTGTTGTCACTCCAATGCATGTTCATAGATTCCCTGCTGCTCCATTTCTTCTACATCTGCTATGCTGATTTCCACTATTACTGCCACTCCTGCCTTTTCTCTTCTTTTCCTGAGAGATGCACAGACTAAAACTGCAAAAAAATTTCTTCTGCAGCCTTGATAGAGGCTCTCTCGATCATATTATAGGGACTTTTGTCTGCTTCTTGCAGATCCTGTAATGAATTGCACGACAATTATTGGAAGTCAAGGCAGGTAAGTGTTGCACATGCTCGTAGAGAGGCTAAACGTGCACACAGATGCATCAAATGTGATGGTGTTTTACTTTATTGAGCCCTTGTGAGTTCTCTTCGAGTGCCAATGTGGCTTGCGATGGCATACAGCCTACTGCAGTTCCATGTGATGCCTTGCGGGTACAGGACAGTGTGCATGGACCATCTGCTTACGGTATTTGTTTTCTTCATCGACGTTGCCAAGCTATCGATAAGAAACGGCTTGGATGAAAAAATCGTTAGAATAACCGTCGTAAGTTCACAACAGATCACATGGTCTCGTCTGGTATCGGTACACAGATAACAGCTCAGTGAGCAGTGCCCTCGACGAATATATCATCTCCTCCTCTTCCACTGCTTTGGTTTTATGTGACCAAATGATGAGGTCCAGGGGCGCAATGGTGTCGTGGAGTCCCGGGCGCGAGAAGCTCCCGGCGCCAGGCCTCTGCCGGTTCCTCGCCGGCCGCGGTAGCTGGAGCCGCGGCCGGCATTTCGCCTCCGCCGCCCGCTCCAGCCCGCTGTTTTGCGCCCGCAATAAGAGCGTCGGCCGCTCGTCCATTGCGTCTCAGGCGGCCATGGCAACGGGCGAAGTAGGAGAGCCTTCGTCCCCCAAAGTGACCTGCATTGGCCAAGTTCGAATTTGCAGCAAGAAAACGAACGAGGCTCCGCCGAAGGAGATGAGACCCTGCGGCCAATGCTTTCGCAGGGACTTGCTCTGCAGTCTCTTCCCGTCGGGGAAGAAGTCCAAGGGCGGCGAAAGGAGGTCGCTTTGGAGTCGGTGGGTGAGCGGCGGCCGATCGTGTCGGTATCAGCGGCAGGAGCGAGAGTCACCGAGGGGGCCTCCGTTGGAGTTCGTCGTAATAAGGGAAGCCGAGGAGGACGGGAACGTATTCGTGGCGGAGGCGGCGACGCCGCTACCTCCGTCTCCACCCAAGAACGCGCTCCTGCTGATGCGTTGTCGGTCGGCGCCGCACAACGGGGTTTCCTCGCTCGCCGCGGTCGCCCGGGGCACCGTCTCACTCCTCCCTGAGAACGAACAGCTTGCGTCCAAGACGGTGGAGAAAGGGCTGGGCGAGGCGAGGAAGAAAAAGGAGACGGAAGGCAACTGGAGCGAACCTGTGGCGACGGAGGAGGAGGAGGAGGAGGAGGAGGAGGAGGAAGGAAGGAGATCGGAATCGCAGCGGCCTCTTGTGCTGACCCGCAGCCGATCGGAACCGGCGAGGAGGCGGAGATCGGCGTAGTGGGAGCTACTCCAAGGAAGCTTATTTCCATGCGTTGCGCTTCAGTTTTTTCTCTCGTTCTCTTGTCCTGACGATGCACGTTTCTCCCTGTTCTGTTTGTTATTGTCCAGCAACTTTAGTCGATTTGGGATCCGACGTATGAAATGAAATGGCATCTGTATAGGCCACTGCTTTCGCAGGTGTCTGCCTTCTTTGTCGAGATCTAACTGGTTTGGTTTGGCTTGGGAGGAAGAAGAAAGGGCCAGTGACGCAGTCCGAAACTGGAACATGCTGGGCCTTCATTTGCTCATCCTGTTCACGCCTGAGCCCTCACCGTTACCGATCTTTCGTGCATTCCCGTACGCGGCGCATCCGACGACATAGACGATCCCAAGGAGGATGAGCATGGCGGCGTTGATGACAGAAACCTTCCTCCAGCTCGCGAGAACGGCGGCCTTGCATGAGTCGCACTGGAAGCAGAGCTGCTGCTGGTCGTTGCTTCACCGAATGGAGTCTGCGTCGCCGACCGCCACGCCGGCCACCGGAGGAGTCCAGAATGTTTCATTCACGTAGGTGCAGCCGCATGAAGTTGGCGGCTTGCAGCATCCAGACTTCATCCTCGAATTAATGCATCGACAAACAGGGCAGCCAATTAAGGATAATTAAGTTGCATCGACACTAATGTAATTCAAAACCGTCGCGATTACAAGTGACTATGATAATTAGATTATAGATTAATATAGAACATACTATATTTATATTTAGATTGTAGCACCTCACGGAATTAAACTGCACTACTATTATACAAGTCAGAAATCGTCGAGTATAATCTTGTCCTAACCGAGAATATTAAAATTTAAGCAGTTAAGGACAAGTATGGCTCCCCATGCTAGAGTTTATGTGCTATCGCATCATCTGCCAAGTGGCTCTCTGTTATTGGTTCAAAGAAAACTCACCCAAAGCTTATTTCCTGGCCACACTGATTTATAGGCAAATATTTTTAACATTTTTTCTTGCGAAGGAATCTAAAACATAAGCAGAACGAGAGGAAGAAAGGAACAGAAAAGAAAGATAAATTAAAAGGTGAACAAAAACACTTTCAGTCTTTGCAATTTTTTTTTAACGTTTTCAAATCTAAGTGAGATTAAGAAATCAAAAATCATAATTGTTCAGTGGATGTGGAACTGAATCGATTTAAACAGTTGCTAAAGATCATCAAAAGTTCAGATTTTGAAGAAAGATTCCATTTTTACACGCAATTTTCTTACAGAAATCTTATTAATTACGTAAAGTGAGCATTCTTCCTATTCTTTGTTGCTAAAAAATCAAATTATTTTTCGCCCAAAGGCGCCATTTTTTGTTCATTTCAATGAGATGATTTCGAAAGCGATCGAGGAAGAGCACGAAAAGACCATCCGATCACTCACCTCGATCGAAGTGAGACGCCTCTGGTACTGGTAGAACACATCGGCCGACTCCGGCACCGGCATGCCGGTGGTCGGATCGCAAACCCTTCGCGGAGGCAGGAGCTGATATTCTCCCAGTACCCCGGGTCGGCGACGCGGTCCCTGAGCCATCCGGAGTAGTCGGACAGCTGGTACTCGACACTCGAGGAATCAACGGGCGCGGTCAGTGACGGCGAAGGCGAAGGCGAAGGCGAAGGCGAAGACGATGAAGCCCAGGAGCGCGGCGACGACGACGAACATGGCGAAGAGGTAGGCCTGGAAGAGCCAGGAGAGGCGGTAGCAGGAGCCGGCGAAGCCCATGACGGTGACGACGACGCGACACTGGAGGAAGCGGAGGCTGTCGATGTTGTTGGCCCTGGCGCTGAGCCAGATCCCACCGGCGAGGATGGGGATGGAGACGAGGAAGGCGACGAAATTGGCGGCGCCAATGAGGCCTGTGCTGCCTCGCATCATCTTCCTCCCAGTGGTCTCTCCAACTGTTCTTGGCTTCGCTTTCTGGTTTTATTCCAAACACTTTTGGATCTTAACAAGTAGTTTGATAATCTTCTCCCAATCTGTTCCAGGCACCATGCACGCAGTGGCTGGGAAACATAAAAGTTCCCAAATCAAATGCACACCATGACCAGCTTAGAGAGGGGAGGGGGGAAATCACATCTTCAATAAGAACAACATAGATCAAGGCTAGTACTAATCAAGATCTCAACTTTGAATCAGAAAAATGGGAGGAAGGATACGACAATTAGATTACCGTCGACAAAAGCGAAAAATCTAAAAGCGCTATCAGGATCCAGGACATCGAAACAGAATCTATCAAGCGCAACAAAAACCTGGCGATAGTTGATCGATCAAGGCACCGCAAGGGAAGGACGTCAGGAAATCGTCCTCCCGCGCCATGTCGATCAGCGGCAGTTTCTCTAACGCTGCACGGATTTTCTCTCTTCTAGATGAAAATATTAGAGAGGACTAAGATCGACAATAGATAATAATATGATGATAAAAAATTTAGAATGGTTCGAAATTTAAATTTCTCCTTTATGAATGAGTTTTAGAGTGAGGTTCGATACTAGATATCTTGCGTTATAATCTTTCTTTTTCGAAAGTATTTTCGAAGATAGAAAAAATTTCTTACAAATAAGAGTTTATATAAAATAAAAGAAATAATATGCAGATGATTTTCTCTCAATTTTATTCCGTCGAAGGTACTTCTTCTTTGTCCGTTGTAGTAAACTAATGCGTGTTAAACCACTTCCTCTTCACCTTGTCGATTGCTTCCGATGCTTCCGTTGGAACTTGTATCTCAAGAGGAAGAAGAAGCACACAAAAAATATTATTCGAGAAACAAGGAGTGTAAATAGAAAATAATAAGGATCCTCTTTTTTTTCTTCCTTCCTCCATTCTTTTTATATCTGCAAACTCTAAGATCAGCTGTTGTAAAATAAACCATTCAGATCATCATCCACGTAGAGGGTCATGCAAATTCGAGGAATTATATTGTTATGTCATTAACGAGTATGTGCTATTAGAAATTTTTTGTGGGGTCTCTGAAGTGTCTTGGTTGATGACGATATGTAATAAACTTTCATGAGAACATACCGTAGAATCTTTCCTTTTCTTCATTTTACCTTTATATCATTCTTTCAATCGACTCTTCCTACTATTCCTCCGACTCAATTCTTCTTCTTGAGTCATTATTTTTCTAGTTCAGTTCACTTATCTAAATCATTATCCGACTTCATTTTAGTCATTAATCCAATATTTCAAACTCCCGTATTGTAATCTCCTCAATTCAATTTAACTTTTCGTGTTGATGCCTACTTCCAATGATGCAAAATGTTGGAATCAGCTAATCTAGTGACCCCTACTAATCCGCTTCCGGACCATCGTAAGGGAAATAAATCACAGTAACTCTTTGGCTCTTGAGACTAGTAACTAGCGCATGGAGGGACGATACCCTCGTATTTGTAAAGAATTAATCCGTTGTCTTATGATACAACGTTTGTATGCGCTAACTACTAGGCCCTTTCCGTGGGGCTCCGATGTCCACTTCCTATGTATATCTCGGATTGTAATTTTATTCATATGATCTTATGACAGTCCTCTATTCTATTTTTTTTTTTATTTCCTAAATGGTACTATAACAGTATCAAAACGAATCGAGGAATATGAGATAGAGCGGAAACGGCTGAGTTTGCTTCGAAATTGTTTGTTAAAATGTAAATGTGAATCATCAACGCAACTGCGCAGCGCTAATCGCGAATCTGGTTCGGGCCGATTAAAACTGGCTGACCACCCTGTCAGTAGGCCCCGCCTATAGCGAATGCTGACGTGTCCTGGTCATTCGTACTGAAGTTAGAAAGGAAGCACGCCCAGCGTTGAACATTTTAATTATCATCATTTTACTTGTTTCTTTTTTTTTTTATTTCTCCACCTACAAAAATGAAATGAGTCGATTCTTTTCAAATAAATAAATTTATTTTATTTTCTTAGCGCAAAGAAATATAAAAATTCGAGACTTGTGTCCACACACACACACACACATCGGAGGGAGGCGGATAACGACTCGCTTTCTTCGGCCACCGTCCCAGCTCATGGCCTTCGCTTCCGCGATCCACCACCGCCTGTGGGTACGAGCCCCTCTCATGTTCGATCCCGGGCGGATTCGGGCCCCTTCTGTTTCCTCCCTCCGCCGCCATGCCCTCGCCGCCGCACCGCGCGATCTAGGTAGTAGCCTTCTTTCTCCTCCATGAATGAATTCTCTGTCTCGGGTTGATTCGTGCTCATTTAGGCTCTGCTTTCCAGCTAGGAGTCGTCGCTTCCGCAGGCTGTCAATTGGCGTTCCGTGGGCCAAAGGGACTGACCAAGAAGACGTCTCGGTTGCGGGTGAGATGCTATGACTTTGCCCTAGTCACTAATTTTGTGTATTCGGTAATTTGATTTGGTTGGAGAAATAGATGTTTTTATATTTACGTGTTCCTGTCGAACTGTGTTGCTGATTTTTGGCTTGGATGTTTTGTTGGCTGATTACAATAAGATGCATAAGTTCGACTTTTGCAATTGGGTCCATGTGTGATTTGATGCTCTAATAATTAGGAGAATAGAGAAGAAATTAAGATTATTACGATATAAGAATAATTATTTTGACCAATAAGTGATTGGCTTTTTATGACGTTCATAATCTATCAAGGTTGGCAGTCGAGCCAATTTGTATATTCTTCTTGCAAACTTATTTTACAAATATTACTAGCAATTCACTTCTCCACCACAACACACTTGTGTTGCAGCAGGACAAGGGGCTTTTCGTATTCCTGGTACTGTCCTTTGGTGCGTCACCAGCACAGGAATGACAAATCATCGAGTGAAAAGAACTTGGTATCAAGTGTTGTATGCCTGTCAACAGGAAATTGTTAGAAAAGGTTACTTTGGCAAGAAGAAATTAATCAAGATGAATTCAACTGTCATATAAAAGGTTCCGCCATGAATTTGATATTCTTTCATTTTCTAGCATTTGAGGAGAAGCACTTTGTCAAGGATGAGGGTTATGTCATAGGCCTTGGTCGATGAAAATAGTTGCTATGGTCATGCAGTGGATGTAGCAGGTATGGCAGTTATATGGTGGATGCAGCATACATATTGGTTATGTGATGCTTATAGGTTGTAGTGGATGTAGTAAGATGTAGTTTGGGCTCAATAGATAAAGCACATCAAGCAATTATTCAATTTTCATCTCCCAAAAAGTAAGTATCTAAGATTGGCGAGGTTCTCCCTATCTCAAATGAATCTTGATATTCCTTTCGTTCTTCCTCTATGTTGTTTATGAAATTTAGTTCTTTTGGGGTTATAGTTTATGGTCATTTCTTAGTTTGATCTCTACTGCAAAATTGGACATGAAAATTTCCTTTCATTCCAGCTCATCGCTGCTAAAAAGAACAAATACACATGGAAAAAAGAATCCAATAAGACATTTATCAATATTGATTTTATTATATAAGAAGATGTATGTATGGGATATACAGATAGAATGTTTCTACATGAGTTCATCTAAAATTGCTTAGAAAACAAGCTACAATAGTAATGAACATATTGGTGTCATACATTTAAATCTTTGGAAGACTACATATTGGGAGCATTGGAGATGAAAGGATAACTTATCTTTTAGTCTGATACCATTTCCATATCTCATCTAAAGTACAACTATCCATTATCTTTTATGCTTACTCAAGTTATCACATTGCTGTTTCTATCAATTCACTTGTGTGATGGATGTTAAAATCTTGCTAAATATGATAGTTATTGACGACGTGAAACATGAGATTTCTAATGCTTTTATTTACTAAACCAATTGAAATTTGATGGCTAACATTGATTGAAGATTCATTTTTTTTAACATTCATTTTCAAGACCAAGAATTTCTGTGTAGGTGAAATTACTTTGTGGAAAGGATTCTTCTGCTAAATGAGTATTATAGTATGTGTATCTAACAATGAAAATAATAACTGAATCTGGTGCTCTACCTATATCTTTTCTGAATAATGTGGCATTATATGCATTCATACCATGTTGGCATTACAAATCCAATAAAGATAATGAGGCAGTGCCCCACAGTCAAGCATTTTCCAGTAGATGATTGGGTTGTGATTTATACTCAGAGCTGGATGGAAATATGTTTTTATGATGCATAACGCATGACAATATGTGTTTGTAGAGGATGAAAAGAGAAATTCTTCATCACATGATGAGGTAAATGTTAATGGGGTGGCTATTCGAGATCCTGTTTCAGGTGGTACAGAAGGCACATTGGGAGACAAATCCTCTTCTATGAAAACAGTTGCATTATGGGTATGTATTATATATAGTGTATACTTACATGCTGAAGCATAGCTCTGGCGGTTTTATAGTGTGTTCTTGCTATCTTGATTAATGATTAACTAAGTGCCATTTTGTACCATTGTTTCTCCATTACCTCTCAGGTATTTGCTGCTTCGGCTTTTGGAATTTGCTTGGGTTTTAATGATGGCATTGATAAGGCATCTGAATATTTTGCAGGGTATGCGACATGTATGTTACTAAACTAAAGTTTCTATCTTTGTTTTCGTTAATATTATCATTGTGCATTTAATTACTTTTTGCAACTGTATCCCTGAGATGTTGCATTGCTACTTGAACACTTTGAATTGTGGTTAGTTTCCTAGGTACTCGTAATTCTTTCTTTTTTTATCTAGTCTTCTTGATCTTTTCACTTTGATAATATTTCATCATATCGCAAGCAGTAAGCTGAGTTTTAGTTTGTAAAGATCAAGGTTAATTGTTCACTTACATAATATGCAATTGTTTATTTTGTGAAACTGAGTATTCTCGACCACTATACTAATTTGAAAAGTAAAACTTATGGTGTCACAAAAATAGATAATGTATAGCTTGGATTTTGCATTTAAAGCGACAATCCAAGAAGTATATAGAAAAAGAAGTTTGATATGTCAAAAATTCATAGTTCAGCTATTGTCTTTTAATTGTTCAATTTCCACTTTTGCCCAGTCCACTGTAAACTAATAGCATACTGCACTTTTTCATACTAGTTTCTGCACTCCATTTACATGTGTTATGTGGCGAATGACAATGCATACAACTTGGATGATTTATGCTTCATCTTTTCTCTTGGAATTTTGCTGATCTATGTTGTTGTAAGCATAAATTACATGTGCTACATAGGTGGTATGTGGAGCCTTGGCGCAACGGTAAAGTTGTTCCCTCGTGACCTAAAGGTCACAGGTTCAAATTTCGGAAATAGCCTCTTGCAAAAAGTAGGGTAAGGCTGCGTACAATAGAGCCTTCCTCGGAACCCCGCATGACGGGAGCTTCATTAGAGCTGTCAAACGGGCCGACCCATGGCGGGGTGGGCTAACCCGTCATAAATTCAATATTTAGTGGGGAGGAGCTGGCCGACCCGCCATCCCGACGAGTTGAGAAATCTCTAACCAAATCCAACTCAAGGCGGATTGCAGATTAGCGGGCCAATCCACGTTCCATAAAAAATATATATATTTTTAAATTATTGAGGCGTTGAGGGCTTGAGGCGATGATCGACAAGGAGGATAGGGTACCATGATAAAAAAGCAAACATTTGAAACAACTAAAATCTTGTAATTGAGATCCAATTATCGACCGACAAAGTTGGGTACTGATGTTTTTGATTCTTTCAATGTCCAAAATATCCAAATCTTAATAATATGCAAATTCAAATTTTGGCCCCCTAAATAGAGATCCAATTGAGATTTTTTAATATTTATAATTGTTTGAATTTGATATGTCATCATTTCCTACAAATATTAGAATAGTAGTGATGAGATAATATAAAAAAATTAGAGTATATAAGAAAAAAAAAGTATTAGAGTACTTATATCAAAGATTCTTTTATTTTTTCCTCTAACTTCTCCTACCATTTGTTGAGATGTATATGTGATAGAAGGAGATTGTGATTGCGAAGAACTTGCCTTGTTGGTATTAGAATATTGGCCAAAAAGTTTATACAATTTTGCTTTTGCATGTTCCATCTTCTTTTAACATTTCTCAACCCGTGGGCCAACCCGAGCCCACCACGAGTTGACCCGTCTAGACTCGCAACCCATGCGGGTTGATCTGTTTAGACCTGCCAAAAGGCGGGTTGATAAAATTTCAATCCGACCCACTTAAATTATTTGATAGGGCAGGTCAACCTGACAAGCCCAACCCAACCCAACTTGACAGCTCTAAGCTTCGTGCATGGGTTGATGATTGTATGTGGTTGATGATTGTTGTATGCATGCAAATTTCTGACTTCTCTATCTAATTGTTTTCTTCAAGTGTCAGCTTAGCATTTCTTTTCTTTGTATTCCTAGATTACAGTTGAACTTATAGTGACAAGAAGTACTAATTTGACAAATTATTATTACAGCTATATTCTGGAACAGAGTCTCTCAGTTGACAATCTCTTTGTCTTTGTTTTAATTTTCAAATATTTCAAAGTTCCTGTGAATTGCCAGGTAATTTGATTCTTTTTCTACTAGTTTTAGGTTAACATTTCTATATCAAAATAATCTTCCCTACTAAAATGGTTAGAGTCGAGTGCTTTCATATGGTATTGCTGGTGCAATCATTTTCCGTGCAATAATAATCCTGCTTGGGACTGCAACAATTCAGGTAATTAAACTATCAAATTGTCTCTGTATTGGTTTTGTATTCCTTCATCTTAACTCCTTATTCTTAATTGTTCCTTGCCAATGCTCAGAGATTTGAGTTAGTTAACGTTCTACTGGCTTTGATCCTTCTATTTTCATCGTACAAGGTAAAATTCTTAGTTCATTCAATCTTTTTTTAGTTGGTTCCTGTATTATGTATTTTCTTGTAGCTTAAGCTTAACAATTCATAGTTTATTCAGGAATTACTGGTAGGATAACATCTGGGTGCATTTTGTCAGACTGGTTCATAAAATAACAGATCTATTTATCATTTTGCCAGTCTAGTTGTCACATTAGAAGTCAATGATGTGGTTACTGTTATAGACCTTTTGTTCATCTACTGTAGCTGGTTCCAAATAAATAGGACAAACAAGTTCTAGTTTTTGATATACTTTGTTTACAGTTTCTGTGTGTCAACATCTAAGATTCAAAGGAAAAATATGTGGTTTTTCTTCTCATTTCTAGTCTTTGAGATTATATCTTATTCTTTAAGGTGTATCACTCTTTATGTTGGTGATACTAATATTTTGGAGATAAAAATGGGACAAACTTTTTTTGAAGCACGCTTGTAAAATATTGTTGACTTGACAGTTGTTTTCTGCTGAAGAAGAGGAGACTGATCTGGCTGATAACTTCATTGTAAAAACATGCCAAAAGTTTATCCCTGTTACAGGTGACATCAGTATTTTCAGTTGAACTTCGTTTATATGCTCAAACTTGAAGTCCCTTTACTCAATTGCTTTAATTTCATAAACTAGGATTTTCTTTACATAATTTATGAGAAGAATAAAACAAGGTATGCTAACAGTAGTACAGCACTACTTTGTAGAAGATTAGTTCATGCTCCTTCTGTTTAGGTTTTGTTTTCCCTTTGCCAAGCACTATGTTACATAGACTCTAGACTCAAGAACTAGTATCCTACACTGATATTGTTCTAAGTGTCACGCGACCAATAAGAGTGTTGAGTGTCCACTTGGAGTGAGCGATCCATGTGGATGCAAAGGTGTAAATGAAGAGTCCAAGTGTTAAATGCCTAACATATAAAAAGAACATAACAGTTTTAGTATTTTCTCAACTTGAGCACTTTTTTGTGCTGCTAATAATTGATTATTGTTGCCTACCAGAAGTCGGAAATTGGGTGTCAAGGACTATCTTTTTGATACAGTTGAAAAAAAAGAATCTCCAACTAGAAATGAGTTGACTACTTGAATGAGGCGCAACTTTTCTGTTTTTGTTATGATGAAAGTAGGTCTTACCTTTTGTCAAAAGGAGTTATCTCAATACCCTCTAGAAGCATAATTCTTTTCTTGTTTGCAGTTTATTCGCTACATATTTAGCAATCATTTTGGTCATGTTGATGTTACAGATTATTACGATGGTGATGGATTCTTCACAATTAAAGACGGCATGAGGAAAGTAAGTGTTGGTTGCATCAGGAAAATCTCGTCATCTTAATGCTTAGGTTGTACTCTAGATGTATGCTCATTTTTGTATTTCCTCAGTGCCAAAGCTAAATTATCTTATGTTAGCCTTATGTTTTCAATGATGATTTAAATCATTGTGCAGGCTACACCATTACTACTCACTCTTGCAGTTGTGGAGCTGAGTGATATTGCATTCGCTGTAGGTTAATTTCAAAATCTATTGCCATCGACACTTAGCTTAATCTGACCTTACTAGAAAGAACTCATGCTTACAGGTTGATTCAATACCAGCAGTTTTTGGTGTTACAAGGGATCCTTTCATTGTCTTCTCATCAAACCTATTTGCTATATGCGGTAATCCTATAATTTGTCACCATACGGCTCTTGATGCTTTTGTTTTTGTAGTTTTGAAAATATTTGTACTCAATACAATTATCCAATTTAGCTATTTTTTCAAGCCTGAGTTTCTACATCTTATACAAATTGTTTAATATTTCTTATTCCAAGGCACATTTTAGATTTTCTGATTCATCGAATGGGAGATGGAACTTATGTGATTAAGTTCAGGTTATGATGGGGCATCAAGGCAAAAATTACTTGGTCCACCATGTAGAATTATAAAGAGCGAGTACTTATTATGCAGAGATCCTTCTCTGTCGGAACTATATCTGGATTTTTACTTACCCAAGATCCCATTCTATTCCTCTTGCGAGCATCACTTTTGACATTAGCAAGAGTAGTGTATTCATTATTCCACTCCAAGTTTAGGATGTTACATGAATCGGGTCTTTTTTTTCTTCATGTCATATAGTACAATACAGATTCAGATCTTGGTTGTTTATCCCTCTAGCCTTGTAGATAATTACCGTTTCGACTGATTATTCTCCTCGAATGATGTTATGTAGGTCTAAGGTCACTGTTCGTGCTCATTTCGGAAAGCATGTCTGAGATGGAGTATTTACAGGTAAACATTTACTTTGTTCAATGACAGCTTCATCCATTATAATGCATCATCTACATGTTTTTTAGCACATTTATTTATTTATAAAGATATCTAATCATTTACACCATATTTTTGAGTTCCCTTACCAAGGTAACAAATTCATTGCTGCTTGTTTCCAGTTATGTAAAGGTCAATATTTGAAATCAGACTTAATATTTATGAATTTTGTATTACCTGAATTCATAGATATGCAGTTTGTTCACGTTCAGTCAAAATACTTTTTACCATGCCTGTAAGCTTGAGTTAAATCAAACTTTGCAGCCAGCTATTGGTGTTGTCTTGGGCTTCATAGGAACAAAGATGTTGTTTGACTTTTTTGGTAAGCTAGACTTAACCATCTTGTACATGAACATGTCTCAGTGCAACAGTTTTAGACTGGAGTTTGTTGACGACATGTGATTTATTTGTTGCCTACTGCGATCTTGTTCTGCAGGGTATCATGTATCGACTGAGGCTTCCTTATGTTTTGTCGCGATAACTCTTAGTACGGGAGTCTTGTTGAGCCTCAGAAAAAACCAGAACGATTGAGCTATAGACGACAAAGCAGCAGCACAGATCTCTGGATGAAGAACTCAGAACCGTCATTCATACAACTTTTGTGCAATGGATTCTCAGGCAATCAAGCAACTTATACAAGTAAAGCAATGCGACATTGCCATTTCAAAGCATGGATGTTCATTATTTATAGTCATCTCTTTAAGATTAAGTGAGCCCACCTGGGCAAAAATAATTAGTTCTGTTGTAAAATTATCAAGCAGGTAAATGTTTATTGTATTAATTTTTAGGTAACTCGGTATGTTTTTCCAGCCGTTTTAGATTTTAAAGCAAACAGGAATGATGGGCGCGAGTTGAAGTTCTCTGGACATTCTTAAAAAACATTGGGAGGAAATTTGAAAATAGCATAAATGAGAGTTTATAAATATTTGGGGTTGGGCGACGCAACGATTCTAATTATTCTCATAGATAAAAACGAAATCACCCAAATTGCTTGAATTAATTATGTATTTCTGTATCGAGCCAAAGGATTATGGTGGTAGGATGTCAATTTTTTGTTGAAAAAGAAATATACTAATTTTTATACTTTGATTAAGATAAATTTATAGCGAAAAAAACTCGAGAAAACAACAACTACCAAGATCATAACCTACCAAAATAAATCAATGAAAAGTGCTTAAATCTTCCTACTCCATGGGCTTGAAAATTGCAAACTTTTATTTAGTTTTTAATTTTTTTAAAAAAATGTAATTTAAATTTTAAAATGAATATTGATGATTAACTAACTCTATTTTAAACACATATCTAATAATTTCATAATTATCAAAGATAATGTGCATTTAAATTTTCTTTGTAGTCTATATCCTCTGTTTGAAAAAATAACAATATAAATTTTTAGTATCATAAAGGCATACTAATAGGATTATAGTTGTCGAAATAAAAAAAATCCACTGCTCAAAAAATTACGACGGCGGAACTCTGCAAAAAGTTAGGTTTCTAGAGAATTGTTTGTTTTCTATTTTCATTCTTTTTTTTTAAAAAAAATAGAAAATAATTTTTTTTATTTTTCAGTTTTCCAAAAAATATTTTTTTATTTTTTAGAAAATAAAAATGAAAACAGAAAATGATTATTTCTCATTTTTCAATTTTCTAAAAAATACTCATTTATTTTCTGAAAAATAGAGATAAAAAATACGAACCAAATACATTTTCTCATTTTCGCATAAAATGAAAATAAAAAACAGAGAAGAAAATACTTACCAAACATCCCCTTAGAAATCTACCAACTAACAGCCCCTTGTCATCCGTCCCAAAACACTGACGAAAAAGAGGTACGCGGCGGAACTCGAACACACCAAAGAGGTGATCGATCAATCTACCTAGTATCTTTCTTTCATTCTTTTTTTCCCTTTTTTTTTTTTTTTGCCCCTGTTTCATTCTTTTACCTATTCGTCAATGTCATACAGAAATCTACAGTTTATAAGCCTATTGTACTGCACGATAGCAAAAATACAAAAGGTCATACAGGTTCTATGTTTTTTTCTTTTGTTTTTTTTTCCCTCGGTTTGATTGATGTTGACTTTGTACTCCAAAAAACTAACCGCTGTTATTTAGTTTAGCTTACTGAACTAAAAGTATGCAATCCACTCAATGAACACTAAAATTCAGGGCCGCGAAAAATATCAACATTCAACAGCCAAGCAATTCAAAGAAACAAGCAGTTTAAGTAGTAAGATTTTGGACGGCAAAGAAGAACGGAACAGCAATCATAAATATCTCGTATGTACAGTGTAGACTGTTTTATTAAATCAGGAAAAGCTGTTATAACTCTTACTGAATGAAGGATTGGCCATTTTGGCTAACTGATCGCAAAATGCAGAAAAAAAAAAAAAAGAAGTAATGTATGTACATCGCCACACCTTGAGCTGGAACTCGCGACTCGCTGTGGGTTAGATAGTTAAAATTCCAAATGGCTCTTTTTGGTGCTTCAAGCAAAACTTGCGATGCATCACCATTCGGACGTGCCTGCAACCAAAACATGAATTATGAGCGTGTCAACTACCTCATAAAAACATGCCTGAGTAACATCCACAAAAGTCGCATGTGAACCTGAGTTTACAATTGATATCTACTCCGAGTTCAAAACTTTGCATGTCTGCATATGCGGTCTTGGAAACTCTACCAGTTGGACCATACAAAGTTGCTAAAATATACATTTAATACAAAAAATAAAAAACTTATTAGATGTGTGCTGGCAATTCAAGTGACAAGGAAATACCCTGATGATCATGTTTATTTCATTTTGCTACGTAAAATGACTCCTTAATATCTTGCAAAACAAGTAAACCAGTATTATTTGCGATAAAAAACAAAAACTTCCTATACATTTACCCGGAAAAAAAATGTACAAACTGAAAAGTGTTGCCACCGTATCAGAAGAAAGCTTAGATATGTTCTTAACACAATATAGGTTAGCCGGCATAGCCTAGAGACGATGACGAGTGTCCTGAACTCTCCGGTGTATTTATTTTCCAATACTGGAGATTCCAACTATGATCAGACATAAACTGCTTATCTTATCTTTCGATAGAAACTAAATTTATAGCAATAAACATGTATTCTGTCAAATTAACTGACATGCATAGCATAAAGAATGGGGGTTCTCACTTCGATAAAGGGATTTACAGAGTCAAATCAAGTGAAAAAACAATATTCAGTAGGAAAAGAACCAGCAAAACGTAAAATTATCTTTTAGCATGAACAAGTCAAAATGCCACAAAACAATAACAAGAAGATGCAGCTGGAGTAGCATAATTGATGTACATAAACCCCGACGGATTACTGTTTACTGCTGGATAAAGATTATTTGACATCAAAATTCTGATGATCTTATCACAAGAATTACCTGGGCGGCTCTGCAGCACAAACACGCAGATTAGAATCTAGTACAATCTTTTATTCATAATGTGGTCGTAATGGAGCTGAACGGGTCTCTCTTGACAAAATGTTTCATCCTTGTAATCCTCGTCAGTGGAGTTCTTTTGACATACCAACCTGTTTTCATTTAACAGATTCAACCCCAGAGCATTCCAATTACCATTGCTCTCACTAACATTGTTTATGTCCATGAGAGAATGAAAGTTCTCTACATTTACACTCATATCCTCATTAAGATGCTCAGCTGTTTCTCCTGATCCAACGGATGCTGTGCCAACATTTAGATTATGATCATGATCCAGGCCAGTGGAAGGGCCACAAACAGCCAAGGTTCCAGTGTCAACGTCATTAGCAATTCCAGCATCCGATGGTGGATCTACTGTATCTTTCCTCTGCCTTTTCCATTTCTTAGTTGATGAGGTACCATCATCCTCAAAATCTTCCTCTTCCCTCTCACTGTGCAGATAAACCCACAATTTTCTTTCACTATCGAACTGTACACAAGGATCAAGCTCATAATGCAATCGATCTAGAGCCCCACTCACCACTTGAGTCACCTGTGTATCAGAAACATTTTCAACAACATATTGTGAGTCCCTCAGCAGAGTACAAACGTCCGCCCTAGTTCCAATACTACCAGGCAACCTGGCAGCTGCATCTCGAACAAGACAAAGAATAGTAACATGTGGTGGTCGATCAGGTTTAAGCATGAAATGATCCCGTGCCTTTGATGTCGGCTTTCCGCCCCCTCTCTTCAATGGAGCAACAATTGATTTTCTTCCATCAGCAGCAGTGTAGGAAAAGGCCCTATCTGGAACTGAGTACCTTAAAAATTCCTCTCTGCGGAAATATGTTCTTACCTCATTTGAACTTGAACCAATAGTGTTTAGACTCTTTTGGGCTCTCAGATCTTTAAACCGCTCCTTCTCATCCAAGTTTGAAAGCAAAGAAGTAGGAGGTGGAGGGAGGCTCCCAATCTGTTGCAGGGTCTCCTGGCCACTCTTAAGCCAATTGGCAAAAGCATCGACCAGCTTGACAAGCATCTTGTGAGGAATTCCCCATGCTTCAGAAGAAGTCTCTTCTTCTGCATTTTCGTCATCAGGTAAACCAAAAGAAATAGGGCCTGTCCATGACCAACTTTTATTTAACTTCTCATACAATACTAGGGGCTTCCAACCCTTGGCTCCTAAAGGTGCTGTCTTAGATGAAAATACCTTTAAAGCTCCTCGGACTAAATCTTGAAGTGGTTCCTGTGTTTCAAGGATGCATGGATCTCCAGGGTTTGATCTTACTCGGTCAACAATCTCTTGAAAAGCAAGAGAAGGCACACTAGCTTGGTCAACCATATTCTCAACAGAATGAGTAAGGTGCATACTGTTCTCTGTCTGGCATATGTCGTTCAGCTCTTTTGTATTTTGCATAGGGCTATAGTTTCTGTTATGAAGATGAGTATCATTAAATGTGGAATCTTCTGTCTGATTAATCATTGCCTTTCGTACAGCTGAAAGCAAATGCACTATGGAAAATGAGAAACCAGTGTGAATAGTTGGTGTGATAAGAGTGAATGGCTTCTTCTGTATTTTTGGCTTAGGCTCTACATCTTCTGCATCCCTTTTAGATATTACCCAGTCAGAATTTACTGCAGTCAGAGTGTCAGTTTCAGCAACTGCTTTCCTTTTACTCTTCTGCTGCTTTGCTTTGGGCTTCAGATAAAGGGGATCATCTGGCTCATCAGGGTAATGACCATTAACCTTCCATTTAGGTTTCTTTAATGAAGAATTACAACCTTTTAGGGGAAGATCTGATGTTTCAAAATTAGCATCCGACTGAGAATCAGAGAATTTCATGGTGTTCTCCAATCTATTAGTTCTGCTATTGCTGCCTTGTAACTTTGAACTTGCATCCATGTTATCCATGTGTTCATCCATCATCCCACCACTGTAATCAGCAGCAAAAAATGACTGCTGCGAAGAATGATCCATACCTACCATCCTTTTGCGCTTCTTCTCAGTTTCATACTCAGGCTTCATATTCCATTTATTAACTCTGCTGTTCAAATCATCTGACTTCAGTAGATAATCCAGTGAAATTGAGTCCTCATGGAAGTTATTTTGCCTGATGGGATGATTCAGCATAAGTTTTTGAGTTTGATCTGTGGTAGAAGGTAAAAATTGTCTCTCAAAACTTCTAGCCTCTTTTGTCTGTTCAGGAGATTCATCACCATAAGAAGCAATAGTTACCATACGATGCGCACTTCCATTTTTCCTCCGAGAATGACTGAAACCACTGTACTCTGCAGGCTCTTCATCACTATCCATGTTGACACTGTGTCTTTTCACTGGTTTCTGATTCTTTCCTGTTCTAGACAAACAACTAGCTGCAACACTTCTGTGTCCTGATTTCCGGTCTTTTGGTGGAATCACATAGTCTTCCTCCATATCATCTTGATCTTCACTAGTATAATGTATAGTCCTTGAAGGAGATTCCAGATGATATTCTGTATATTTATTCTTCCCACTGAGAGGTAACTGTGGAATTTTCGCTTTAGATTTTGAGGACATTCCATACTTCAAAGCTGAAGAATGTGCAGCTGATGCTCCAAAACTTTCCTGCATTGGAAACTTAGAAGCAGTAACCTTTAAAACTCCTTTTGTTCTCCCTTTACCAAATATAACAGGCTCCCCATCCATGCCAATCTCATGAAGCTTGATATCAATTGAAGGCTTTGGAAACTGCCGAGCCACCTTAGAACTGTACCTCGAGGAAAGATGATGAAATTTTCCTTCCCCTGAATTCGTCTCAAACCTAATATCCCCATTCCTCTCAAGAGGCCTTTGTCGCTTTGCTGTATTGAGAAACTGAATTCTTTCTTGAACAGAATAACCTGCACAACTTTGAAATGCATCCTTCATGTGGACAAGATTCCTCACCATAGAATTCTGATATCTGCGGAGGCAATGGTAGTGTTCACGCCGTTGCAAGGAAATCAAGCCACGGCGATAAAGAATGATCTTAGGGTCACATAACCCACCTTTCAACTGACTGAAAAAAGTATTGAGCGGGCTTCCGAATTGGAAAATTTTCCCAGAAAACAGCTCTTTGAGGGTAATCCCAAAAGTCTCCTGGTCCATGTCCGGAAGGTACTCCGCCAGCACAAACCGCTCCTCCTCCGTGAGGCACTCATTCCACGTCTCCAACGATAAAATCGAATTCAAATCAGGGAGATCGAAGAGCTCAAGCGGGAAGCTAAATTTCTGGTTCCCCACTTGGCACATCTGAGCTCCGGGCTCGCCGACTTCCAGCTGATCACACTCATCCGTCTCCATGCCAGAGTCCACGTAGGAAGGATCCGAAACATAAGACTCCGCCTGGCCAATCCCCGCACAGGGCTCTGCGTCCTCTTCCTGGCTCGATGCGCTCCGGGGCGAGGAATCATCGACCGTCCGCAAAACCCTAGATGCATTCTTCAAAATCGCCATGCGTATACCTCCCTGCTAAAAAAACTATCGTTCGCCAATCCGCAGGGGCAAAATCGCCTGGAACAACCGGAAGAAACCGAAGGCGATCAAACAAAGCAAGAAAAAGAACGAAATCGAAACCTCAAAGACAACAACAATAAACAAAGGGGAGATGGAGAGAGATAGATAGAGGAGGCGGCAGGAGAATGGAAGGAGAGGATGGACGTACCGCGATGAAAGGAGGCGAGGCGAGGCGATACCGCGGATCGGATTGCGAGCCGCCGCGGAAATTTTGGAGATGGAGGCGGAAGAGGAAACCCTAGAGAGGTAGAAAGCGAGAACGAGTCGACGAGGAGAGAGAGAGAGAGAGAGGTGGGGCGGTTAGAATAAGCAAGGGAGAGGCGACGGATTTGTGTGCGTTGTCTCGAGGAAGGAGAGGCAGTACCGAGTTGTGGTAAGTGGGTCTAGGGATAGGGACCCGATAACTGGATCCGTTAAAGGAGGCGCCCGACCCGTTTGGTTTATGATTGTAATAATATTTAGTATGATGGAAGAATTAAACGGAACCTCAAATTCCACTTTTTAAAAAGATTTTATGCAACATTATAAATAATTGTATATTTTAAATATTCCAAAGTCAACAATAAATATATCCTGACATAGATTATCACTATCGTAATTACTGAAGCCAAAAAGGAGTAGTGCAATATCTGATCAATCTTCTCGTCTTTCCATCTCTATCACTTCCACTTCTTGAACTTGCTTCCGAACACAACTCGGAGAGTCTTCTCTTTGTCTCTTGACTCTCTTCATCAATTTCTAAAAGTGGTGAGTGCTCAACAGGAAAATCTCTTCTTTACCATCAAATCCGCTAGGAATCTTTTCATGAAAGCTAACAGTGTCATCTTTTCCATCAAGAAGGCATTCGGAATTGCTGGTTAGAAGCATGTTAGAATCAATTTGTGATGACCCTTTCTCCTCTACTCGATTTATTTCCTTTGGGTCACCAACCTTTTCTGAAACATCCTTGACTTTAAAAGCTGCTTCACTATGAGAAGCATCTTCCTGACAATGTCCATATTCTTGAGTCGTACTAACCTCCTTCTCCAAATTTTCCTTGATAACATTGATTTCAGCTATATCATTACTTTGAAATAGTTCTTCTGGTTCAGTGTTACATGTGGAAGGCTCTTCCTCCATGGGTGTATCTGCACTCTGCAGCTCAATCATCTTTCAGAGCTTTAAAAGACTGCAACTTCTCTGAAATATTGCTGAGACTGCGACAGGTTTCTGCAAATTTTTCACTGAAATTGATTTCTTCGTCATGCACAAATTTCTCAATTCTCCAGACTCTGGTTAATTCTTCTTCAGCTTCCTTCAGTCTTTTAGACAATGCATTCGAGTCAATTGATGAGAGCTGATTTCTCCTCTTCCAATCTCTGAAGGGATTTATCAAGTTCATTATTTTTCAAAGTCGACCGATTAATTTGTGCAGACTGAGATGGAAGTGTCATTTCCAATGTGATTACTTCATTTACAAGCTCATTAATCTTTTCAGCAATTTCGATTGCAGAACTTTCAGGACTCATCTCAAAATGTATCTTAATGTTCTCGCATATGCACTCTAAGTCGAGCCTTGCTTTGTTTAGAGCATCTTCCTCTATTAATTCAGCAGCAAAGCTCCTCTGTGTGGCTTTGCTAGATATCTCAGTATTTTCCACCTCCTTCTCACCTTTGAGAGACTTCAGCTTTTGATAAGCAACATCGATTCTTTCGGACTCTACTTTCGCTTGTTCCAGAGATTTCTTTCTCCATTCCTGCAAGTTAACCATGGCATCCTCACAAGGCCTAAGAGCTGTTGCTGCCATTAAAGAACGACCCTCATTGTCCTCAATGACTGCATTGGTACTGAACTCATCTTGCAACCAAGAAACTTTTTCTTACATATCCATGACTTGCTTTTCAATATCCCAGTAATTGGCAATCCGGCTTTCGTATGCACTCTTGATGAATTCTTTTTCAGTCTGAAGAACCAATATTTCTTTCTGAAGCTTATTTCTTCTTGGGCCTCTTCTTCACCCATCTGAGGCACACTAACCTTTTTCTGCTGCTTCTTTACGGATGATTCACTTTCTCTCCTTCTGTTGATTAATCCTTCCACTGGAGGTTTGCTAATTTTACTTGGATCGATGGGGAAAATTGCTTTTGGAAGATTATCCTCCTCCTTGAGCATGGCATACTGGACTTGATCAGGACAAGCCTTTTGAAGTACAATTCCGCCCTCTTAGCAAAGGAATCGACATCTGCTTCAATGAGCTTGAGCATTTTTTGGACAATGCCCTCCATTTCTGCATTGATCCTATTTATAAGGAAATGAAGTAGGATGACAGATTGGGAAAATCTTCACTACATACAAAGCGCACACGAAAACAGACTGCTCACGACAAAAATGTTTGATTATGGAGATCTGTATGCCAACTAAATCAATGTCTAAACAAATCTATCCACGCCCTCAAAGAAACTGAAATTTGAAACTATCGAAACTTTTTCAAGCGCATCCATGATTTGTCAAATTCAGTAGAAGAAAACAAGCATAATAGCAAACAATCTCGACTTTCCCCAAAGAGATGATCGATAAAGAGCAACGCGTCGTTCCACAGCTAGAATACGAGAAAAGAGAATAAAAAAAACAGATGGTGCAAGGATCAAAAACTTGCCCTGGAGGTCGCTGTCGAGCCATTTCGACTGCTTCGTCCGGATGTGGCTCGCCCACCACCACGAGTACGCGTTGCTCGCCGCCCTCTGCAGCATCTCACTGCTCTCTTCTGTGTACCTCTTCTCCCTCTCCCTATATCCCTCTCTGACACAGAAAGGTACCTAACTGACGAGCGAGAGGAGAACGGCGGCCAAGGAAGGAGGAAGATGGGGAGAAGTGTAAACGAGAAGCAAAAGAAGCATTTTTGTCGCAGAAATTAAAGCGGGCGGAAGGAGAAGAGGAGATGGCATCGCGACCTTCCTTCCCCATCCTCGCTGTCGCCGGGTTAAACAGGGAAAAGAAAGGAGATTCGTCGGCGCAAAAGGATCGCCGTCGGGCCGCCACCACCATCGCGTGGCCTGCACGGCGAAACCGGTCGCCACTAACCAACCTCCTTTTTATAGTGAGGGATATCAACGCTCAAATGCGAAGTGAATTTAGTTTGAATTTTGAAATTTAGTTTAATTAACTAACTATTTTTAAGTAAATCGAGTCTAATTTTAGAAAAAAATCAACATAACAATTTAATCATCTGGTTTTCATTTGTGCAAAATTATTCAACTGTGAAGTGAATTTAGTTTAGATTTTGAAATTTAGTTTAATTAACTATTTTAAAGTAAATCGAGCCTAATTTTAGAGAAAAAAAATCAACATAACAATTTAATTATCTGGTTTTCATTTCGGTAAAATTATTAGTTTTATTTTGGCTTTAGTCACAGCTTGCGATTATCCTTAAACTCAGTGATGGAATAACAATTCATATCAGGAAAAAAAACAACTTTTAAAGTAAATAATAATAATATTTAGAGAGAATAATATTTCTGCATAAAGAATCAATGAGAAGTGAACTAAACCCTAAACCCTAAAATAGACTTTAAACCTGATCCCTAAACCCTTTCAGTGACTTCAGGTGTTTCCCCTCGTTATCTTCTGTCCGAGTAAACATGGATGCATTCCGAGCATCTTGAAACAACCATGAACATTGCAGACCTACGAAACAAACCACATCTTTGAAAGTTTCATTGAATCGACAGAACAGTATGTGTATTTAAAAGGAAATTTTATACCTCAAGATAGAATGACAAGAGCAAGGTAAATGGATCCACAGAGAAACAAAAATGATATTAAACCCCTGAAAACAAAACAAATTAATAATAATTTTAAACAAGGAAGATTGACATTATGAAAATAAATATGAAAAACCTCACCAGATAACCCCCCACCCAACACCATTACAGGGGCAAGGACAAATTTCAGCAAATTTCTCGGCATCACTAGAGTGAACTCTTCGAGATATTAGATCGTCATAGATATCTGAGGTCGAGAAAGCATCTGATAGTTAATTGCAAGTGTTTCCTTGTTACAACACAATGTCTTAAGTCGATCTTACCATAGACAGAAAACAAGCTGTTCATGACACCTACATTGCATATAAACAGGAGATTAGGATCTGGATAAGTTCCAAAATGTGCGTTTAATAGATTACATACCTATAAACAGTATAACGAACCGGAGAATGCGAACTGTTGTGGTTTCTTGAAGAAGCCAAACAATAGCAAGAAATATTATAAAACCTAGACATAACAGAAGGGAATCAATTTAAATCCAGAGGCTTATTCAATTTTGGATTAGTCAACTAACAAGAATTTCATTGCACACCTATGCAGAGTCCTCGGAGTAACCACTGGATGTCGTTAATACAGAAACAGAGCATATAACAATCGAGTTAGAACAATTAATTCTTCTGAAATGCCAATGACACAAGGCAAAAATTTGAAGAAGTAGAAGCATTAAGTAACGATGGTTCCTTACGTTTTGTGCAACAAATAATACAACAACCAGTGCGAGAAGAAAGCAACCAGCTGCAATTCTTGTTGTGAGAAGATTAGTTGATGCAAGAATGAAAACCATTCCCCAGAATGAGGAGCCAAGATCTGGAATGGCATTGACAATAATATAACGAATTTAAACAGCTATGACAATGAAAGGATTCGTCAAAGAGCAGTTCAGCTGTAAGTTCAAAGTAGGATCACTACATCCGGCAGGTAGAATGAGCCAATATATGCCACCACGAGTTTTTGTGACCCCGCCTTCATTTGCATGCACCTGTATGCCCTCAACCTACTCGAAACATTTGAATTGTTCATAGTTAAGTGGTAGACATTAGATTGTGATAAACCATATTAAATATAATCCATTAGTACCATAATAAATCAACGAGATAAAAAAAACTACAAAGAAACCTTATTTGCCTAACGAACAAAGTTAAGTTTGACAGTTAGAGAATTATTAACAAATCCTTCCAAGAGGGAAAACTGTGAATATGCCACTGGATTTTAGTAGCACTTCCGGAAACTTTTTTCTCGGTGGAGATGGATGGATCCAATTGTTATTTGCCTCTCTACAGTAAATTACAATGTATCTCTGTCATTGTCTAGATCACAACACTAAACACGTGTAGCTGTGTTTGGAACACATCTACATCCCTCCTCAGTGGGTTGGATTGTTGGCAATTTGACAAGTCAAAGTATCAGATAAACAATCTTTACTTTCAGAGCCTCAGAGGTAGGTTGGAACTCCATACGGTCCAATCCTAAAGAGAATACTACCCTTTTTCCATGAGAATTTTGTCGCCTAATTTGACCGTATGGAAACTCAGGATAATCCAACAGCATTCAATCTGAGTGTTGATGATTTGAGGATTCCACGGAATTGATCGATGTTACCAAAGAAATTGGAAATTAATTTCCTTTCTTATGACAGTCATTCAAAGAAAATAGCAAAACTAATACATCAGATCAGCTAGTTTTTATGCAACAGTTGAACCAAAAGAACATCGGATGGGTATCAAATTGTTCAATTCAATGACCATCTCAATACTTGTCTGTGTTCATGTAAAAATTGATGATATGAATCATCCGATTTGTGCGGAAGGTGTATGCATATCCCTGTCTAGTGTTTATAAAAGCCATCAGAAGAGGAAAGAACTTTTTTCCAAGTCAAACATGAAAACATCAGCAGAAGCAATGTACAAAAGCACCTCAATTAGTTGAGAGCCAATTTCAACATGAACAAAAAAAAACAAACAAACTCAAGTTGGTTTCCCTAACACTAGCAAGCTGCTTAGAATGGTATGAACTAAGAAATGTGCAACAGGAAAAAGAAAAAAAATCTCCGGACAAAAGTTGTTAAGTCAATTGGAGCCAAGTATAAAACAGCAAATAAATCAGGAATCGAGAATCCACTTGAAAAGAAGGAAGATACTTCCTTACATCACCGCAGGTTAATTTACAGGCTAGGGCATGACTGGTTTCATGAAGAAACACTGTGATAAGTTTGAAAGGTGTCAGCAGCACAGTCCTCCACAACTAAAAGAGATCAAACCACCAACAGATCAGCAAGTAGAAAAGTCCAAGATCCTCGTAGAAATCAATGCTAATAGAACCAAACAACCCTAGGTCAAGCAAAAGGAAAAATTGACAGAAAATTCGCCGCCAAAGTCGCAGACTTTATTCGATTACCACTTTAATCGGATAAAAGGGGCTCTTTTTTCTGCTACCCGCCGGTTGTCGAATAGGTAGCAGAAAAGAATCGAAATTAGTACCAGGAAAGGGGGAGAACTCACGGCGAAGATGACGACGGTGAATACGGCGACGGAGATAATGAAGACTCCCTGATCGTGGTCGCAGCAGTGCTGGAGCTCCCAATTAGGCATCTCGAACCGCTTCCTTTCTTTATCCTGGTAATCAATGAACCAATCTAACGACGAGGGGAGAGATGGGCAAGATGGAAAGAGTCGCCCAATTTGAGAGAGAGAGAGAGAGAGAGAGCGAGAGGGTAGCGAAGGGAACGTTGGAGTGGTAAATTCGGTGAAGAAACATTCGGACTTTTCAAATGAAGCAGGGAGCAGGCCACTCACGAGCGAGAGAACCCAACTGCTCTAGTTTCCTCGGGCAAGTGTTTATGGCGTAGTGGGCTCGTCCACGTCGACGGGTTCAGGATCAGCTGTCTCGGCTAGACGAGATCCACGCAATCGGACAGGCGCTAGTCAGCTAATGTACTATAGGGAGTAGACGCATGCGTAGCGAGAGCTGATGCCTGTCCCCCAGGAAACACTAGATCATCACGAACGATAGATTCGCCGAGCCGAACTAATTAATCATAAGCTTCCCCCGCCGACAATTCAGTAGGATTAACGAGGCAGCTAAGAGATTAATCAACACCGTCCATATCCAATAATGGCGCATTCAGTTTCGAATCTCCGCCGTCCATTAATGGCCCGCCTCTCTTCGCCGACAAAGAGATTTAACAATTTCACAATGTCGACGACGATGAAACCGAATAGATGCAGCCTTGTGACTGTAAATACACACGATTCTGCACAGTGCTAATAAACCAAGTAAAAGAACACTGGGCAATTCATTGCCTAATTGAAGAAAACAACAAAATTAGCATTTTTACAATGAAGTAAAATCACTTTGACATAAAGCAAGGGAGTCGTATCTCACTCAGCAGGTAAAACAGGCAAGCTGCTAGATTTGCTTACCCCTTCCATTTGGCCTTTTGATCTTTGGATATCGATATATCATGGTCTGTTAAACACATCCTTCAGCCTGCTCGATCTCTCAATATCTGTAAACAAATTCAGCAGTGACATTTCCACCCCAAAACAAGAACACAGTAATAGCATTTCGATCGAAAAGCTGAGCTTCTGAATTACTTCAAAAGAAATGCAGACTGACAACAAAGCTTCTGCGCAAACAAGGCATAAGCAGTGTGTTCCCGATTGCATGAAATGAAGGGATCAGTTGGCTAGGGTTTTGGGGATGTTGGCATCGTGCACAGGAAGACTAGCTGCTGAAACTGTAGTAAAAAGAAATCTTGGAGAGAAAAAAAAAAGACATTTCCATGGATGTCTGAACACTTCCATCTAAATAGCTAAAGAGATTTTAAATGACTTGGCAGTCATCATCTCCCATTTATTGTCCAGTCTGATGATATATATCATCAGTCCTGCTCAAAATATTCAAGCCTCTTTGTTGTCATATATGCCATAAGTGAAGAGTACATTTTGCTACACTGTTAGTCATAAACTAATCTCATATAATTAGCAAAAGAAGGATTAGAAGAACTAGTCCCATAGATTTCACACATGCACAAACATTGTTTTCCTGCTATGATTAAAAATTAGAAGTCCTTGAGCATCAATATTGTTTATTAAACTTTGCAGGTCCATGATGCAATAGCAAGTATTGAAAATGTAAGAGGCTTGATGAATGCTAGTGAGAGAATAAATCTCTGATTTGATAACGAAAAAAAGAACAGTACAATAACAGAAGATGGGAAATAACATTGTTTTCTCATCTGCAAATATAACCATATAAAGTCATATATTTGCATAATAATAATGTACATTATAAGTCAAGTTCATGTATCATCAGAAAAGGTACATCATAACAACTAAATATGCTTCATTCTTTATCAATGGTTTGGTGCTTAATGTCACAAGTACAACAAGCTATGTGCCCGAGCTATACCGGGTTGAATCTTACCCGATGTTGAATCCAGTGTGAGACCATACCATTTTAACAATCTCCAAAATTAAACTTACCAATGGTTACTTGTCTGCTAATGAAATTTGTCTAAGGTAGAGAGGAAACTTGACATGCAGATTGCTCATTCTGTCCCAAAACTGACAATCACATCGAGGTAATTCAATTCCTCCACTGGCATATATGTACCCTTTCCGTGCTGAGGGAAATGATCTGAAGAAAGTGGAATAAGCAACTAGAAGCCTAGGATGACCAGTCTAAACTTTTAAATGTCCACGAATTATTTAAGTTCCAACTAGCCAGTGACTAGAACTGATTGCTTCCTTTCTTGCTCTCCCTGTCAATATATAGAGTGCTAGTAGAAGAACCGGTGAAAGATATGCAAGTTGCAATGAATGTTCTCCCTATGAAAAATAATGGTTGAGTAAGCATGATTTATTGATATAGCATCTGAGGTTAGCTCACCAGAATGAGCTAAAAATTTGATAGAGAAATCCTATAGAAACTTGGATAACAAATGCTCGTACGCTGGGTATATAATAGCTATGGCTAATGCTTGAGAATATTAAATTACAACCACCACCTTAGTAAAATTATTCAATTGAAAAAGAAGCCATGACTCTTGTACAAAAGTAGCACATTTAGATCCAGTATCTCACTATCCAAATAAAAAGCATCCTAAGTTCTAGGAAATCTTGCAGTGAATTCATAAAGATGAAATCTTGTCGACTAGCACAAGGATCAAACAACCAGATACAAAGACCTAAATTTGTGTAAACGGATACCTTAGTAACTGGTTTCAATTGATAGAAGTAATCCTTACCAATGAACACTTTTTAATTTTTCAATGCAGCCTTCCTTCTATTCTCATCCAACTGCCCAAAAACCTTCATCACGATCATGTTTTCATCGAAATACTGTGCATAAGGATGACTCTTGGGGACAAGACGCTTGTACTTCTGGAACTGCTTATCTGCCTCATCCTTCTTCCTCAACAAAGTGTATATAATGCCCTGGCAAAGATAAGGCCGGAAATCCCTTGGCTCCTCCTTCACCAATTCCTGGTATATCTTAAGGGAGTCCTCATACTTCCCCTTTATAACCTTAATCTGAGCCACCAGTAGCTTGAAGTCCCTTAAGTCATCCTTCCTCTTCGCCTTCTTACAGAGCTCCATCGCGTCCTCAACCCTCTTTAAGATGCCGTCAAGGTCGCCCTCCTCTTCTGCCTGCGATGCCACCATCACGAGCCCGTGGTACGCCTCGACCAAAAAGGGATCTTTTTCGAGGAGTTGCTCAAACCCAATCCTTGCAGTCTCCGGGTCGCCGCTGTAGCTCTGGATGTGAGCCTTGAACAGCGGGAGATCCTTCTCGCCGGGCTCGAGAGATATGAGCCGGTCGACAATGTTGACGGCCTCGGTGAACTTCCCAGACTTGATTTTGAGCTCCATGAGGGCACGGAGGGACCGGGTATCGTCGGGATGGGAGTCCAGTTGCTCCTCAAGGATGCGCTCCTTCTCGGCGTCAGTGAGTGGGTCAGCCTCAGAGGGGAGCGTGTCGGACTGAGCAGCAGGGGCAGTAGGGAAAGCGGCAGTGGCAGCGGCAAGGGCGGGAGGGGAGAGACGGGCGACGAAAAGTGCGGCAGCGGCGGTGGCGGTTGCAGCGGCGATGGAGGCGGCCTTGAGGAGGGGGGAGAGAGGGTTCCTGGGTGATTCGGAGGCGGCGGCGAGGATGCTGAGGCGGGGTCTGGAGTATGAGGAGGAGGAAGAGAAGGGGAAGGCTCTGATGAGGAGAGGAGGTGGACATGTGGGGAAGGGCGTGGGGAGGAGAGCGCGGTGGAGAGGGCGGCGGTGGGTGGCGCGGCAGAGAGGCTCCATGGAAGCAGAGAAGAGAAGACTAAACCCTTGCGACTTGTCAAGAGAAGAGAAGAGCTAAAATGGATTTTATTTCGACCTCGAATTAAATTTAATTTTGAATAATTAAATTTATTTGCTCCCTCATTTTTAATATTTTATTTTAAAATTAATCTTCAAATTTAGATCGGTTTTCTCCATAACCTACTAAAAATTACAATAAAAATAATATATAATATCAAGAGAAAATGAAATAAATAATTCCTTTTTCCTTTTATTATCCTTATATATATATATATATTCTTCATTTTCTAACTTGAAGCTAGTCTCTATTATCTTCACCCCGAAATAAATTTAGAGTGAGGCTTTCTATATTTAGTTTTATATTAACTTGTTTTATTAAAATAATAAAACTTGGGGAAAAAAATGAAGATGACAAGTAATAAATAAAGAGAATACTTTATATATTCATCGTTTAAAGTTTATAAAATACTTTCATATTTATTCTTAATTTCTTTTTGAAAAATTCAATGTGGTCAAAAAATTAAATCCACGCACACAAATTGTATTGCAATCTCAAAGACCTCGCCACATTGAAATCAGATCATCATCAGAATAGTGTTGCGAATTATAATTTCCAAAGATTACAAATGATAGTGATTGAGCGATCACTGATCATCATCGTGAATCGGAATTTATAATTCCAGCACTATAGTGGTGCAAATTTTTTTAGCGGGAGGAGTAAAAAATAAATTAAGTGTGTTATTTAATAAATATGAAAATATGGAGTATTGTTTGGATATTTCTAAACTTCATGTGTATTGTTTGGTAAATCATCATAATTTAAATAAAAATTAATCGACCAAAAGCATAAAATCCTTTTCACTCTCACTTTTTAATTCTTTTACAAAATAATTTACCAACCGAAAATATTTATGTTGATAATTTTAAAAGTACAATTTACATAAACATCTGTTTAGGACAGTATATATATATATTCTATTGTTTTAGATGGCATTAAATTTAAAAGTGTTTAATAGAATATATTATTATAAATTATCCTATCAATTTTAACAATAAAAGCCTGGATTATAAGATGAGACTGAATTAGTATACGAATACTGAATAAGATACATAATTTAAAAAATAATAAAAAAAAATACACATCCAGTTCTTTAAATTTTATGAGTATATTTTTAATCCGAGGAAAATAACTATTTCAGAAAGTAGAAGTCATAGAATCTTAATATGGATGGTTGCATCAGCCCTCGTATTTATTTTTATTATAATATTTAGGAATATATTCCAATTTTTTTTAAAAAATATCTTATCCAATTTAATTATTCCATTAGGATAAAGTTCACGGCAAATCTCAGTTTGCCCCAGAGTTTATTTCTTTTGCAGTTTTCCATATATTTTTTCAAAGATGAACATTTTAGTCCAACTGTTTGCCACAATATTCTGTGTACTTTTTTTGTTTCCAATTAACAGGGAATTTTCGTTTAATGATAATTTATTTATATCTGAGATAAATTGTTATTTTCTAAATTATGGGGAGCAAACTGAAAACGCCAAAAGTTTTGCGAATTCCAATCCTTCCTCATCGTCTGCCACTTTACTCGCTTACTTTCCCGTCTATAAATCTACGCCCAGGCCTCGCCGTTTCGATCAAAATTCTCCGATCGATCGCAAAGTCATCGCTCTGCCTGCGGTTCTTCTCGGGGTTTGTTGCTCGGTGGAGAAATGGAGATCGACTTGACGCCGAGGCTGTCGAAGAAATCGTACGGCGGGGATGGCGGCGCCTACTACGCCTGGTGCAGCGAGGAGCTTCCGATGCTCCGCGTCGCCAGCATTGGAGCGGCGAAACTCGCGCTGGAGAAGCGAGGGTTGGCGCTTCCGAGCTACTCCGACTCCGCCAAGGTCGCCTACGTCCTCCAAGGTGAAATTCCTTTGTTTTCACCCCTCATTTCCCCCCCAGTTTTGGATGATTTCTAGTGATTTTGGTTTTTAGGTTTTTAGTCACGATCGATCTGTTCGATGTGCAGCAGGAAAAAAAATCATGATTCCATATGAACCTTTTTCTATTTGGTGTTCTTGTAGATGTGAAGTAGTGACCATTTCCGCTCATTTATTTTCAATATCAAATTGTTACTAAAGTGATTGTGCGAGTTGCCATGAAAGTTTTGAGACACGATAGAGATTTAGACTGTTTCAGTTGCGTTCCTGCCCGAAACTATAGACTCGAAACCACTTTGGCTAATCATAGTTTCATGTTGGGGATGACCTAATATTAATGAGTGTCTGCATGTGGATTCAATGCCATTCTGGGTTCTGCATTCTTATCCTTGCTTTGCATGTCTGAAAGGATTTTATCCTTTATAATATTAATGAGTGCTTATCTTGAGGATGATTCATGGGGATTCATTATTCAATATCCATGTTTGTGATGATTTTGACCTTCAGATTGGATTACCTATTAAAAGTTTCATCTCACTTTCATATGATTGCGAAAGAGTTGAAGTGGTGCTGATTTGGTTTGTAGCTGAGGCAACAATTTTTTTTATTGTCATACTAATCTGATCACTTGCGGTAGTTTCCTTGGGATTTTTATTTAAATAATCAACTGCTATTTTCTCACGTGCATATAAGTAGACATTCAAACTCATTGAAAAAAGATAGGATCTTTGCTCTATTGCCTCTCTTCAGTTCAACTGTAGCTTTGTATTTGATGTATAATAGGTTCACTAGTGCAACATAAACAACAATTTGTGCACCACTGAAGTTTGTGGTGAAAGCCATAATCTGTCATCGTATAATCCAACTAACCCAGCACATATCATCGAAGAGAAAAATCATCGCCTGTCAGTTAGCTAGATGATCTTTTGTTTGGGTGAAAAATCAATGTCTATAATATTGTAGTCGATGTCCTTGGGCCACAATGTGAACGTCCATCAGGACCTACGGCTTAAATACTCTGAGCTTTCATTGCTAGAACACTTGAAATGGTAGTTATGAAACCATATATTGTTGGCATGGAAGTAATTGAATGATCCTAGAACTCATTTGGCCTAATATGTTTTTGATTCACAGGTGATGGAACTCTGGGGATTGTGCTTCCAGAGGCTACAAAAGAGAAGGTTCTTGCGATCAAGAAGGGCGATGCAATTGCTCTTCCTTTTGGAGTTGTGACCTGGTGGTTCAACCCCAATGACACTGACCTTGTGGTACTCTTCCTTGGGGACACTTCAAAGGGCCACAAGGCTGGGCAATTCACCAACTTCCCCATCACTGGCACTGATGGCATCTTCACTGGTTTTAGTACTGAGTTTGTGAGTCGTGCTTGGGACCTAACTGAAGACGAGGCAAAGAACCTCGTCGGCAGCCAAATAAACTCTGGTATCATCAAGGTTAAGGATGGTCAAGCCATGCCTGAACCTTCACCCAAGGACAGAGAGGGCATGGTCCTCAACTGCGAGGAGGCACCTCTGGATGTGGACATCAAGAACGGCGGATGTGTTGTGGTTTTGAACACTAAGAACCTTCCCCTGGTCGGACAGGTTGGCCTCGGGGCTGATCTCGTGAGGATCAATGGTCATGCCATGTGTTCTCCTGGATTTTCTTGTGATTCAGCTTACCAGGTGACCTACATTGTCAGAGGCAGCGGCCGTGTTCAGGTGGTCGGCGTCAACGGCAAGCGTGTCCTCGAGACACATGTGAAGGCTGGCTATCTGTTCATCGTGCCAAGGTTCTTTGTTGTGTCGAAGATCGCTGATTCCGATGGAATGGAATGGTTCTCTATCATCTCCACACCAAAGTATATTTCTATCTCAACAATCTCATGTTCGTAACAGAAACACTTACAATTGCTATAATTTAACGTCCATCTGTTTGTTTGTTTTTTTGTTTTTTGTTTTTTGAAACTTCATAGCCCTGTGTTCACTCATTTGGCCGGAAAGACATCGGTGTGGAAGGCAATGTCATCGGAGGTGTTGCAGGCTGCTTTCGACACCCCTGAGCTAGAGAAGCTGTTCAGATCTAAAAGGACTAGTGATGAAATCTTCTTCCCTCCTCCAAATTAAGCTAGTCTTTAGTTAGTCCCTTGTATCTAAATAAAGCTCAGCACGACTAGTGTGAAGCATTGCTATAGACATCATTTGGTGTCCTAATCTACCATGAAACGTTAATGGTCTGTTTCACTCAATAAAAGTAGCTCAAATATGGGCTGAGCTCTAAGAAAAAACGAGAGAGGAATAAAAACTAGTGAAAAATAAATTTTGTGCCAAAGTAAAATAATTGATTTTCTATGAATGTTTCCTTCGATACACAAACAAACTGGCCACGTTGCCCTCAAAAGTTGTATGTGTTAAAAAGAATATTGAAGTAATTAATTTCCTTGTTCTGTTTTGGTCTAATTGATCAGACGTGAAATCACCACCAGGACTCATCGCTTCGATCCCCGCCGGCAACTTGAACCTGAGGCAATGGTGGTGGCGGCGGAGTAGGAATCAACGACGGAGGCAGCGGCAGAAGAAGACAGCCGTCGTGCTCCGCCACCGTCATATCCTTCATCGTCGGCAGAGTTTTACCCGCCGCGAGGATGTTGATCGATGCAGCAGCAGCATCATAGTCCACGACATCGACCGCGTCGCCGGAGAAAAGCTGAGGAGGATTCATCATCCAATCAGGCAGCGGCGGCGGAAGAAGGCAGCCTTCGGCCACCGTCATATCCTTCATCGTCGGAAGAGTCCGCTCCGCTGCACGGGTGTCGATCAATGCAGCTGCAGCATCATAGTCCACGACATCGACAGCGCTGCCAGAGAACAGCGGCGGAGGGTTCATCCGATCAGGCGGCAGCGGCTGCGGAAGAAGGAGGCTTCCGTGCTTCGCCGCCGTCAGTTCTTTCATCGTGGGCCCTGCTTGTAATACGGCCTCCAAGAACCGTCCATTCTCCGGAAGAGGATTCTTCCCGGCTAGGCTGTTGACCACGGCAGTGGCGTGGTCGTAGCCGACATCGACGCTGCCACCAGAGAAAAGTTGCGGCATTGACTCAGGAGGATTCCTCGGCCGGGGCAGGGGAGGCGGAAAAAGTTGGTCACCGCGCTCCAACGCCGTCAAATCCTTCATCGTTGGCCCCGCTTGCACCACGGCCTCCAAGAACCGGCCATTTGCCGGCAGAGGGTTCTTCGCGGCGAGGATGTCAATCACGGCGGCGGCGTGGTCGTAGCCGACATCGACCCCATCGCCAGAGAAAAGCTGCCGCTTTGCTGCAGGAGGATTCCTCCATCGGGGCAGGGGAGGCGCAAGGACTCGGCCGCGGTGCTCTTCTGCCATAAAATCTTCCGTCGTCGGTCCCGGTTGCAGCGCCGCTTCCATGATCCGACCTCTCTTCGGAAAACGCTTCGTCACAGAGTGGTTGTCGACCACAGCGCGATCGTAGTCGACATCGACGGCACCGCCGGAGAAAAGTTGCGGCATTGGCGGAGGAGGATTCTTCCACCTTTTCAGCGCCGTTTCAAGAAGTCGGCTTCTGCGCTCCGACGCCGTCGAATCCTTGATCGTTGGCCCTGCTTGCACCACGGCCTCCAATAACTGGCCATTATCCAGCAGAGGCTTTTTCGCTGCGAGGATGTCGATCACAGCGGCACCGTGGTCGGAGCCGACATCGACGACACCGCCAGAGAAAAGCTGCGGCATTGGCGCAGGAGGAAGAACTAGGCCGTCTAGCTCCTCCGTCATCAAATCTCCCATCGCCGGTCCTGCTTGCACCACCGTCATCAAATCCGTGGCCCTAGCTCTCTTCCCAAGGCGCTTCGTCGCCGAGAGGTTGTCGACCACAGCGCGGTCGCAGCTGACATCGACGGTGCCCCTCCGCCGCGGCAGCGGCGTTGCAAGAAGTCGCCTTCCGTGCTCCGTCACCTTCAAATCCTTCATCGTTGGCCCTGCCTTCACGACGGCCTCCAAGAACCTACCATTCTCCGGCAGAGGGTTCTTCCTAGCGAGGATGTCTACCACGGCGTCGGCGACTTGGTCCTCCCCGGCAATGCCAGAGAAAAACTGCCGAGGATTCCTCCATCGCAGGGGCGACGGCTGAAGAAGGCGACCGCTGCGCTCCGTCGCCATCAAATTCGCCATCGTCGTCATTGGTCCTCCAAGAAGAGAGCAGGTGTGTTTTCTCGATCCGTATAGTTGTCCCAACATCGGACCCTATTAATATACCAATGTGATAGTCAATGCAGTCGATCGAGTTCTCCGATCGATATGCATTTTCAGCAGAAAAAAAAAATCCAATTAAATGCTCAACCCGCGTATCTAGTTACAATCCGCGATCATTAATATAAAAAAAAAACACGAGTTAAAATTTATTCGAATCCAATTTCGCAGTTGTTAATCATTACACCCCAATGTACTAACTAATTGCCTTGTTATATCTCCAGTTGCATATTAATGGACGATGAAATGAAATTCTTGACTAAGTAGGTAAACCTTCGAAAATGTATGAATTGTAGAAAACAATTAGAGGATCGTTTGAAATATCGAAAATGAAATCGAATTGCTAAAAGGGTTTTGATTTTTGTTTTTTTTATAATTCAGGTATTCAGATCTTGTGTTTTGTGTAAAAATTCGATTAAATCAATCTCAATTTGATTTATTCGAAAATTCGATTTTTATTTTTAAAAATATTGATTTTTTTTCAATTAATTCGGTTTAGTTTTAATTTTTGAATTAAAAAAAATCAATTTAACCGATAAAATCGAATTAAAAATAATCAATCGATCGATATTAATCGACTGTTATGACAACCATAGAGATTAAAAATCAATTTTTTTCAATCGATTATTACAGTAACAATAGAGATTAAAAATTATTTTTTTAAAAAAATTTTACACCGGTACTGTAATATCAATCAATTGATATTGAAAATTTGATTTTTTTTTTAATTTTTAATCGAATTAACTAATTTATTATTAATTAATATAAATTGATTCGGTTAAAAAATTGATCGATTCAGTTTTATAAAAAATTTAATTTATTCAATTTTAATTTAATCCATTCTATTTTGACCGATTGTATATGTTTAAATTTGACAAAAGAGTCAAGGAAAGCACTTGAATTGAGATTCTGACATCAAGTAAGGTAGAAACCATGGCTCGCCAACGAATCGGATTCGGGTTCAGACATATGGGTCACAAAACCATAACCGAATCCGTCAGCTACCCGAGATATCAGACATCAAGTGACTCCACGACCGCTACCAATCCAACGCGAATTAGCAGAGCCACCTCACAGATCCGCCACTCCAAAGCCATCCCTTCTCCGTATAAATTGACTAGCCTTCCCTTGTCTTCTTCTTCGCAAATCGTGCGTCGACGCATCGCAATGGCGGACAAGGCCGAGAAGAAGCCAGCGGAGGATGCGAGGCGTCTCCTCCTCAAGGACAGTTCTTCCGCCGACAAGAAGTGCGTGCTGGTACTTGCTGCGATGCTACTCTTCTAGGGTTCGAGTTCTGCGCTTGGATAAAGGTGAGTCTTTGATCTGCGTAGCAAATGCGTTTCTGAAATAAAGCGGCTCTTTCTCAAGCTTTCTTCCTTTGTTTTGGTTATACAATCGGTATGATTCTCACGATCGATGCATGTGCACAAAGAAGTCACAGCCATCCACAACTTCAGAAGCAACTGACAGAGGTGAGAACTGAGAATTGGATCGATATCTACGCTCCCAGTTCCTAAATCTAGACCTATTTATTACATGGTAGCAACTGCAGTGACCAGTTCTTCGTTCCAGCTTCCTTCCATCCATGTCTCAAGCATCTGCAGTGCAGTCTTAGGCTGATCCATGGGAACCATGTGGCCAGCATCATGAACCTACACATGAAACATACACCTTGGATTTTGTAGAGGCAATAGGTCAAATCATGCGAAGAACTGACGATTCAGGCAGTTTGAATGGTCGATCCAAGCGAATCAAAAGTATTATCTATTATTATGATGCGAATCGGAAAGCAAAGCGCAGAAGGAGGCAAATGAAGTTGATGATCATACTACAGCTACTCACCTTCAGGAAAGTCAGAGGCCCATAAGTTTTGAAGAGGCCTGCTTCTTTGCCATCGACTTTAAATTGTGCCAACGCAGTTTCATTGAAAATCTGACTACCTGACCATTCCATCGAACTGACCCACCTAAAATTCCCTGCACAAAGCTATGCTCTCAGAGTCTCAGTTCAGTTGATAAATTCGATATAAATGCAGATCAATGTAGCACGAATCATGTAATTGATGCTCGTTTAAAGAGTGCTTACCGAGCCAATTACAAATGAGATCATATTCACCAGCATATACCATCAATTTGATGCCATCCTCGAGAAGAGCAGGGATGCCCACTTCTAAGTTCTTCATCCAATCTGTAATCATGGCTCCATAGACCAGAGGACTACACGATACAAATTTCCTATTACCAACACCGAGCACCTTCCTTACAGAATCCTGGTTCAGAAATTTCTCCATTTTTGAAAAATCATAACAAAGGCTCCCTTCACACTTTTTCCTGATATCATAGTACTGCAACACAAACTGTACTGTTCAGACATGCAAAACTAAATACATACAACATATTGAAACTGAAAAAGAGTAATGAATCAGGAAAAACTTGCATTAATATCTCCAGCAAGAAGCATAATCGAATTGAAGATGGATTCACAAACAACCAAAGAAGCAGCACAAGATATAACTCCAGAAGAACCTGCGGATATTGTATCAGAAAGGTGGTCATGCTTTAGTACTAAAATTACACTATCACAGAAAAAGAAAGTACCACAGAGTTTAATTCCGAGCTGGCAAAGAGGATATATCTTGTTGATGCTATTATGTGCTCTTTCAGTGATGATACCCATTTCAAGTGCATAATCAGCATAAGCACCATATTGTATTGAAGGATCAGTTAACCCATTGCCGATTGCAAAACCCTATTAGAAATGTAACCAATATGCTTGAGCATTATTTCTTTCAATAAGCAGAAAAAAACTCTAATCAAAATGAATTTACAAAATATGACTTCTATACTGAGAGAAGAGAGAGAGCACCATAATGCATAGCAAGAGCAAATATAATAAACTTAAATATTTTTGTCAATGTTACTCTCGACTTGGGATTCTGGAGACCAACTATCATATATCCATATGCCAAATGCACTAGAGAGTCTAGTATTCTTCTTTAAATGACTGTCTCAGTACTAGCATGAACAGCATTAAGAGTACCTTTAGGTTTAACTTAAGGCCTTGTTTCTCTTTGTTTCCTGTATGAACTCTTTCAGCAGCAGCAGGAATGTAGTGACCAGCATATGACTCTCCAGTTATATAGAAGTCATTATTTAAGAAATCTTGATGCTCCTTGAAAAAAGCCTATACAAGTTCAAGGAGATTAGTTAGTAGAACTGCAAACATAAGTCAATAGCAGCATATCGAAATTGTTTGGAACTCCCTTATGATACAAAGAAATAAACTAATTCAAACTATATAATCATTTACCTGCAAAAAATCATAGAGATCATTACTAACACCTTTTTCACCATAGCGAAGATCCCGTAAGTCTGTACTATAACTAAAGCCAGTTCCAGTTGGTTGGTCGACAAAGATGATATTTGAAACCTGGGGAACAACTCCGCATGATGAATATAAGCATGGATGATAAAATGATGTTGCAACATTATGGAAGGAAATGGAGTAGAATGAAAAAAGAAAGTTTTGGCCAAGTGGTGATGGTTTCGAATGATTAAAAACTACCAAGGTTGGAATGGTATGTTTGCCTTGATTAGTCACCTCCATTAATCCAGAGGAGGCTGTGTGTTAATTTAAACATCTAATCTTCTCAAGAAGAGGTTACTACTAAGCTGGCGTCTGTGTGATTCTCTTTGAATTAACACAAATCACAAATCAGAAATAAAACCAGGTTGCTGACAATGGAGAACAACCTCAGAGATATGGAAATGAAGGTTGCAAAACTTAGTCTAACAACTAACGGTTCACAAATAAGTAAAATATTAGCAATCTTGAAGAGAAGAGGTCATGCTGAGTACTTGCTGAAAGTGCTGAAAACATCAAAAGTGACAGAGATTATTTAGTTACACTGGTATGCATAACACTACCTTGTCCCAACCATAGTCATTCCATACAAGCGACAGATTATTAGCAATCTTGAAAGGACCATTTTCATAGAAAAGGGCTAGTTCGCTGCTGCATCCAGGACCGCCAGTCAGCCAAATTACAACAGGATCAGTACTTTTGCCTCGAGATTCAAAGAAGAAATAGAACATTCTGCAGAACAGGAACATAATTAAGAACCTCTGAAGCACCAACTCGAGCTTTACAAGGTGTGCTGAGAAAATATGCATGGACAAGACGAATATAGCAGTGATAATGCTTACAGCTACCAAGTTATAAACACATTATACTTAGATCATAAATTCACTTACATAGCTTTAAACAAAGCTAAGATACACCATAGATTATAACTCAGATCATAAATTCACTTCCATAGCTTTAAGCAAACATAAAATACACCATAGATTAACCTACTATTGAACCAAGCCTAACAAAATCAGTTCACTTAAGGAAACAAAAACAATTCCGTATTGTCGAAGGCAGTTCAAATCAGACAGGCAAATCAAATTTCTAACTTGGGCTCAAAGGATTTTATTCACTTGAATATGAGCAATCCAAAATGCCCTAAACCCATGTATTATCGAAGCTCCCTTTCCCATTGATCAAGAATCTCCAATCATTGCACCATCTTTATATCTAAAAATGTTCCTCCTAATTTACCTCTCTTCATCTAGCTGTGGAGCCGATAATGAGGACGCCTAGGATAAACGCATCACCTTTTGCCCCCAAAGAGAATTTTATCACGAATTGCTTGCCCATAGCTTATCCATAGTAAGCACCAATTAGGAACAAAAATGGCAAATATATAGAAAATCCAACTTACAAGACTATGATTTTAAGTATTGCCACACAGTTTCACATTCTTACGGCAGAAACCATTAACAAAACCCCCTTTTTTAAACCAAAATTACTTGAAACACAGTTGCGCAGCTAAACAAGCCCAAGTTGATAAAGAGCAATGTCTAATCCCAGTTAGTATGCATCAGAAAGGTCGAACAAAATGGAAAAATGTAGGCTTCGAAGGATCATACTTGGCGGCATGAGTGTGTTCGAGGCGATAGTAGCCAGCATAATGGCCAAGCTGCTCGATGGGTACCTCCGATCCGCTTTCCCCTAAAATCGAGAGGTTCAGCCTCCTCTCGACGAGGTTAGGGCTCGAGGGATCCTCCGCCTCGATCTCAGCACCCAATTCCTGAATTCCGGGGAGAAGATTGAGGTCGCTGATGAGGCTCTCCGCGGACCGGAACAAGCTACGAGCACGAGCTCGATGGCGACCGCCGATTGAATAACAAGGAGAGAGGAAGAAGAGGAGAAAGAGAAAGAACAAGCAGCAGGTCGACCGAGACTCCATCCGATGTGCTCGTCACGAGAAAACGGAAGCGGTGAAGGAGAAAAGAGGCGAGTTCATAGTTTTATTTTGCCCCCTGAAATTTAAATTTAGCTTTAAAATAGTTCCAAGACTTTCAATATTGTCAAATTACCCTCGACGATAGAACGGACTTAAACAAGTTTCATCATTTACAGGATTAAGCCCCTAATGCCGATCTATCTAACTACTGTTAAGCCAATGTTGCAAGAAAGTCAAACTGTCACTGACAAGAAAGTTAGAAATTAAGTCTCCGTATTAATTTCTCCTTTGTTGAGCTTCTCAACAAGGAGAAAAATTGAAATTACCGAATTTATCGTTGAAAAATAAAACCCTCCAATTTGAGCTTAAAATTCTGTAAACATGCAGCAAAGTACAAGGAGTGCAGCAGGCTGCCACATGATCCACCTCTCCCGAATCAGCTTCGCAAATCTCCATCGAGACAGAGGAATCTATCGATGGCCGTCGAAGCTGAGCGAGCAGCCAACGATCAGTATAAAACAGGGGCGATGGCAGCCATGGAGCTTGCACATCCAGTTAATCCAATTCCAATGGCGTTAGTCTGCTTGTTCGTTTTCGTCTCCCTCTTCTTCTCCTGCTCCTCCTCCGCCAGCACCTACCTTGGCCACCACTGCAGCCATCGGCTCCGCCCCAACCAACAGCCGGCCGCCAACGTCAGCTTGGCTCTCGATGACCTCGTCGTCAAGGCCTCCGCTGGCGGCTTCGCCACCGGAAGCTATTGCAATGGAACCGCCAGAGGCGACGCCATCTACGGCCTCGCGCAATGCCGCGGCGACGTCGGGTGGGAAGATTGCGCGGCGTGCTTGTGGAGCGCGGCGGGGGTGCTGCGCGCCCACTGCGCCGACCTCGCAGACGCCATGGTCGGGTTCGACTACTGCATCATGCGCTTCGACGACCGAGACTTCATCGGCGAGGCCGACACCCGGCGGTACGTGCTGTACCCGAACCCGGAGTTCGCGGAGGAGCCGGAGGCGTTCGACAGGGCGGTGGGGGAGGTGATGCGGGGGGTGGGAGCGCAGGCGGCGGCGCTGGGGAGCGGAGGACTGGGGAGGGGTAAGGTGGATGTGGGTGGGAAAGACGATGGGGTGGAGGTGTACGGGCTGGCGCAGTGCACCCGAGACCTCGAGCCGCTGACGTGCGCGCGGTGCTTGGCGGCGGCGGAGGAGAAGCTCCGTGGGGAGTGCCGCTATAGGAAGGGCTGCCAGGTGGTGTTCGGGAGCTGCATGGCGAGGTACGAGACGTACCCGTTCTTCTTCCCGCTGACCGGCGACGGTGACGAAGCAGCTCGAGACTATTCCAAAGCCATGTTGCATCCATGAGAGCTTATGTGTTGAGCTTGGAGACTTATGAGATATGAATAATAAGAATACAATAACCACTGATATCTTCCATTAGTTAAACTAAAGACAATAGTATCTCATTCACCTAAATAAATTAAATTGGATGCCATCGGCAGAAGGGAACCTTTGGTATGATCTAATAATCGCGAAAAAAAACTTTTAATATGCAAGATAATACTAGAACCAACATAGGTTAACCCTTCTTACTTTATTGTATTAGCATGAACTTATTGCCTCCCGACTGTCCTTTTTAAGGAACAGGAGCAAACAAAGTCACATGACAATAAACAGATGAGGATGGTGAACATATTTATTCAACATTCACGATTTCACTTTGAAACATATTTATTAGATCTTCAGATGAAAATGTTAGCAGAACGCAACAGCAGATCAAGCTCAATTTTACACTAGAATATAAAGAAACAAGGAGCACTATGAAATACTACTTCCTCAGGCTTAATCATGCAGTCTTTGATTTTGAGAGGGCCTTCTTCCTTTGCCCAAGCATATATCCATACATGTGAGGACTCCCTGAAGAAATATTGTTAAAGCAGTTAGGAAAACAATCTTTGCTTGACAGTGATATATTAACTTGGATGATTAGAAGCACAAGAAACATGCCTGGGACATAGATTGCTAGAGCAAGAATTGATGCGTAAAAGTAATCAAAAGTGAAGTTCCATTTGTTGGGCATCCTGATGGAGTACTTCTCAGATGCCTGCAAGAATTCACGTCTAAACTTTAGTCGGGAGAAAGAAAAATATGAAAATGATACAGTTCCACTTGATTAAAATACCTTAATGAAGGGCAAAGCAACATATATGAGGCCAACTTCACTGGTAATGCCACTTGGGTATAGTATCAGAAATGTGCTATACCTACAAATGGTAAATGACGTCGCTTGAATATGAAAATTGAGGCAGGATAAGCACAACGTTTTAATCTGCAAGGACACGAGTGATTCGTTTTCTATTATCCACATCAAACTTTACCTGAGCCACAACAACCAGGAAGGCGCAAAGCCAAGTGCTTCTTTCATACCAAAAAAGGAGTATCTAATAATCTGCAAAAGCAGTATAGGAAAAGATAAATAGCGTTCAAATTCTAGAATTTGGCAATTAATTTAAGATGGCACAGCCTCAAATATGATGTCCATGTAAATCACTGCTGGAATATGCTCGTTTAAGTATTTAAAAGCGTGAACTAGAACATACATGAAGCCGATAAACATGTGCCGCCATGCACTAGAAGGTGGCACTAAAGACTGAAGTACCAGATTTTATCAAATCATCTTGTGCAAATCTAGAACTACATATTGCTTCTGTTGGCAAGTTTTTGCCATATAAGTTTATAGATTCATCGATCAATAAGTATCTATGCAAACTCCTACAAAATCGTTTCCCTCAAATCTGAGGTATCTTTTACATTTAGAACCCAAATAAAAGTTACACACAGCTGAAACACACTTTATCCCTAGCTCTAAGATCAATTTGCAATCTTTTGTTTGACAAGTGGAACCTTCTCTGCTATGAACCATAGTAAATGTTTCTTTCATGAGGACAGTCATGAAAGAAACTAATAGTTAAAACAAGCTCAAACATCACTATATTTCAGTATACAGAATGTAGTGTAATAATGCTACTGATTGCCAAAAGAATTCCTACCTCTGTGATAGACCAGCTGATAACCAAGGAGCTAACAAGAACATGTGTCCTCGTCTGCATCAATTCTTTTGAAGTTAGTCCAAAGTTGAGCCATAAGCTAAACTGTCTTCACTCCATCTTCCATCTTACTGAATCAATCGGGATGACAAAGAAAAAAAATACATTGTATAAAGATTACCTCCGGAATGCTCCACAAGATTCCCCAAACAAGAAACAATCTCGATCCAATTTGAGGCAAAGTCGCTGACACTGGCGATCTCACCAATCCTACAACCCAAAAAGAGAAAGAATAAAAAAAATTTGTTTCTCAAAATTGTATATTCTCAAATCAAGAAGCAAAGTGCGTTCAGCTCCTAACCTATAATTCCGTGCAGTATCTGAAACAATTTTTAAGAAAATAAATGTGGAGATAAATCAGTGCCGGGTACAAGCAAATAACTGGAAAGGAAACCCCTTTATTGGGGGGAAAACACAAACACTAAAACCTCCAAGACGGCGGCAGTCTGTGCTAGCTGCAGCGGTTTCTCAACGGCATCATACACCGTCGTAGGCCCTCCTTCTCGCAAGGCCTTAGCAGCGAAGTAAAGAACTTGAAACCTACAACACTCAGAAACCAAACCACGTCACGTAGGGGTTGGAAAAAAAAAACCTCGATTTGCGCTCAACGCCTAGATCAGAAATTCGCATCGAGAGGGGAATCAAAGAAAAACTCAAGGCGATTCGATTACCAGCCAATAAACACTGTCCAGTTGTAGAGAGAGAGGTAGATTCTGCGGAGGGCGGAGAGGAATCCAGCCATGGAGATATGAGATGGGATCCGGATCGGAAATGGAGGCGGAGATGCGAGATCTAGGGTTTTTTAAATAAGTGAAACGAAGATCGAGGGGGAGACGGAGGAATAGGTGGCCGGTACGCCCGCATTGATGCAGTTTAATTAGGTGGGCGGATGAACCACTGGAAGCGAGCATAAATGCCGTCGACGTCTTCCGTTCCCTGGCCATATTTTGGAGGACTAATTCTTGATAAAATCCTCGATGATTTTTAAAATATTTATTTCAATTTAAGAATTATTTTTAAAAAGAAAATATTGCGGGGGATCGCAAATGGAATTGTGTAGATGCATTGCCGTTTCACGTCTCAATTGAAAAAGTTGTCAATTTACACTACACCTCTCCTCCAATCACGTCGACGGATTAACGGGGACCACTAGTCGACGACTCAGTCCGCCAATAGGCACGCAGGTGGTGTAGAATACTGATACGACTAACGCTGGTTCATTCATTTAATGCACTCGTATTGTGTTCCGTCATTGTTGACGTGTAACGATGTAACTCCGTAATAGACCAGCCTTCCGTGATGGGATTGTCTCCAATAATTAAACCATCCTAGTTCGAACACAGCCGATGTTTACAAGGACCAGGATCATTTTGACAGCGAAGATCTGTGAACGCTTTCTTGTTTACAAGCTCGATTAGAGAAGATCCCCCGTTAGTCAATGCCTAGTCAACGCCTGCCCGTGGATAACGGATCGGGCGTCTACGGAGTATGGACCCGTCATTGGAACATTCTGGAACCAGGAATCTGCTATATAAACGCCCTCAATCTCAGCTTGGCTCTTCCTCTCTACCTTACAAACCCTAGCGGCTGAGTTTCATTGTGCTTCTTCCTCAGCGTTTCTGTCGCCTTTGATCTACAGAGATAATGGCCGGAAAGGGTGACGGTCCCGCTATTGGAATAGATCTCGGCACGACCTACTCGTGCGTCGGTGTCTGGCAGCACGACCGGGTCGAGATCATCGCCAACGACCAGGGAAATCGCACAACGCCGTCTTATGTCGCCTTTACAGACTCCGAGCGACTCGTCGGGGACGCCGCCAAGAACCAGGTCGCCATGAACCCTATCAACACCGTGTTCGGTAAGTATGCTCCTCTAGATCTGGATATTTTGTTTCAGCCGTCCATATTCTGGTATCCTTTTACTGTTTTAATTGTTAAAATCTGTCCATTAGTTATTGGGGATATAGATCTAGCATCTAAGCTGTTATTATTATGCTTCGGTGCAAATTTTGTGATTTGGATGAAGAGATGTTATAAATAGTGACGCTTCAGTCTCTTTTTCCATTGGATCTGGTTAGAGTTAATGGGTATGGTTTAGAATAAGTTCATTCTGGATTATATTTCTTGCATATATTAATTTGATATGAGATTCGAATTTTGCTTAGATCGTTTTCCTTGGATGCGATAGTACTTCATTGCTGAAGGCTGCGTACGCTTCGTGTTGAGTGTCTCTAATAGAGTAGAATGTTCTGTTAACAATTTGGGAACTCAAATTTGAAGCCCTAGCTTGATATATTTTTTATGGGGCTGTATAATAAGGGGGGAAATGATCTCTCATCAATGTGTTTATTTTCTCTCCAGACATGGAAATTAACGGACATCTAAGTTAGTTTCAAAATTTTGAACTCGTGCAATGGTAAATTGAGATGCAAACTTCAACTTTGTCCAAAAGGTTTCATTTTTTATTTTTAATCTTGTGTGTTTGCTTTTGTTTTGTTCATTTTCATCCAAAATATTCATTTATTGCAACAATAATGCATTAAATGTAATTTAGTTTTTTATCTGGTTGAATCTGTTCGTATTAAATGTTTTGGTCCTAGATTTTATCCATCTAAAGCATATTTTGTATTTTATAGATTTTTTGTTTTCAGATTCCAGTTTTTTAATTCATCCTTAGGTTATGATTTGATTGTATTTGATTGCTAAGGGATGCTTCGGCGTCTTTTTTTTTTGTTGTCAAAGTATCTTTCTGATTTCCATGACAGGTGTTTGCTATTAGAATAATCTGCTAACATTTAGTTGTGGGAGAGCAATTTTGTTACCTTAAATTTACTCTTGTTTTTGTACTTGCAGAAGGAAATTTTCTCATCCTGTTTTCTCTTTTTTTTTTCTTCAGATGTGGAATTTTACAAAGTTAAGAATTTTAATTCAACTGCTGGCAATTAAGAAAATTAATTATATGGAAATGCTAACACTATTGTGTTTTTGCTTGGAACTGACAACGTTGTTCAAAGTTTTTTTTAAAAATTTATTATAATGATTTGTGGTTCCTTGCTACTTTATTTATTCTTTTCGTCTGCAATAGCCATTATTGTGACAAGAGATAATATTTCTTCTTATCTTCACTCTCTTGAATAAATAAGCTTACCCAGAGAATTCAGAAACATAAAAAGAAGCATATGAAAGTTAAATATTCAATAGACACTGCAATATTTTATCTGTTTTAACAAGTCAATTATTAGTGTTTAGAGGTAAAGGATCATTGCTATTTACCAAATGACTTCTTAAACTTATATAATTGTGGTTTGTTTATGCTTGTCATAGATCTATCGGATTGTTTTTTAGTTTAAACTGGATTACGATACTTCTTTTGTTACTTTTTTTTTTAAACTTCATTTTGCATTTTAGTGAATTTTCTGTTGTTTGATTGTATTTAATCCAATATGTTATATTCTCAATCTTCAGATGCTAAGCGTTTGATTGGGAGGCGTTACAGTGATGCAACCGTCCAAAGCGACATCAAGCTCTGGCCGTTCAAGGTTATTTCTGGTCCTGGCGACAAGCCTATGATTGTTGTTAATTACAAGGGGGAGGAGAAGCAGTTTGCAGCCGAAGAAATCTCTTCTATGGTGCTAATGAAGATGAAAGAAATTGCTGAAGCCTACCTTGGATCTGTTGTGAAGAATGCTGTTGTCACCGTCCCTGCTTACTTCAATGACTCCCAGCGCCAGGCCACAAAAGATGCTGGTGTCATTTCTGGTCTGAATGTGATGAGGATCATCAATGAGCCCACTGCTGCTGCTATTGCCTATGGACTTGACAAGAAGGCAAGTAGTGTTGGTGAGAAGAATGTTCTCATTTTTGATCTTGGTGGTGGCACCTTTGATGTTTCTCTTCTTACGATTGAGGAGGGTATCTTTGAGGTCAAGGCCACCGCAGGTGACACCCATCTTGGAGGTGAGGATTTTGATAATCGCATGGTTAATCATTTTGTTCAAGAGTTCAAGAGGAAGAACAAGAAGGATATCAGTGGGAATCCTAGGGCACTGAGAAGGCTGAGGACTGCATGTGAGAGGGCAAAGAGGACACTTTCCTCCACTGCACAGACCACAATCGAAATTGATTCCTTGTACGAGGGCATTGATTTCTACTCTACCATCACAAGGGCCAGGTTTGAGGAGCTTAACATGGACCTCTTCAGGAAATGTATGGAGCCTGTCGAGAAGTGTTTGAGAGATGCTAAGATGGACAAGAGCTCGGTTCATGATGTGGTTCTTGTCGGCGGATCCACCAGAATCCCAAAGGTGCAGCAGTTGTTGCAGGACTTTTTCAATGGCAAGGAGCTCTGCAAGAGTATCAATCCTGACGAGGCTGTTGCTTATGGTGCTGCTGTTCAGGCTGCTATTCTTAGCGGTGAGGGCAATGAGAAGGTGCAGGACCTTCTCCTTTTGGATGTCACTCCACTTTCCCTCGGTTTGGAGACCGCTGGAGGTGTTATGACCGTCTTGATCCCTAGGAATACCACCATCCCCACAAAGAAAGAGCAAGTCTTCTCTACGTATTCAGACAACCAACCTGGTGTCTTGATTCAGGTATATGAGGGTGAGAGAACCAGGACAAGAGACAACAACCTGCTCGGAAAATTTGAACTCTCAGGAATACCACCCGCCCCTCGTGGTGTTCCTCAGATCACAGTGTGCTTTGACATCGATGCCAATGGTATCTTGAATGTGTCCGCTGAGGACAAGACAACCGGACAGAAGAACAAGATCACTATTACCAATGACAAGGGCAGGCTCAGCAAGGAGGAGATTGAGAAGATGGTGCAAGAAGCAGAGAAGTACAAGTCTGAAGACGAAGAGCACAAGAAGAAGGTGGAGTCGAAGAACTCCTTGGAAAACTACGCCTACAACATGAGAAACACTATCAAGGATGACAAAATTGCATCTAAGCTGCCTGCTGCAGACAAGAAGAAGATCGAAGACGCTATCGAGCAGGCAATCCATTGGCTGGAAGGTAATCAACTGGCGGAGGCTGATGAGTTCGAAGACAAGATGAAGGAGCTGGAGAGCATTTGCAACCCCATCATCGCAAAGATGTACCAGGGTGGTGACGTGCCTGGTGGGATGGATGAGGATGGGCCTTCAGCTGGTGCCAGTGGTGCGGGGCCGAAGATTGAGGAGGTTGATTAAGCGGAGTTACCCCGTTCGTCCCCTTCCCATTCGTTGTTAAGTCGCTGCTAGTGGTTGACTTGGTTATCTACAATTAATCGTACTATTTGAATCTAAACTATGAATTGATCTTGGCCTGGCTGAAGGTCATGAATTTCTTTTGATATTCGAACTATTTTTGTCTTCCGTTTCGCATCTATTATCAGTTAAAGGCACTTTGATTATTCTAGATTTATATCTTGTTTTGTCGAGATTTTATCATTTTTCATTCCTGTTTATTTGTTCTTTTCTGGATAGCTTATCTGTCTCATTAGGAATCTAGAGTGTCTGTGTGCTCTTGAAGTTCTGATTTTGTTTTTTTGCTTCCAATATGTCCTTGTGTTTCCATCATATAGTCAAAGGTGAAGGGAGCGTATTCCACGTCGTATAAGAAACACAATCCGCGTCTCCTTCGAGATCGCACATAATAATCAACCAAAAAAAAAAATCCAACATTAGACCGGTTCGTATGGACAACAGAAGACTGCCACGAGTGAAAATTGATACTCGATCAAACCGTCCCTTCTTAAACAGGCGCACAAAATAAAAGTATGTCTATAGAGTCACAGTAGTACAAGTAATCTGATTATTATCTAACAGGACTCCCAATGATTTTCATTTAATTGGACTCTCTATTCGATTCAAATCATGTTTTATTTAAAGCAAATTAAGAGGTAGTTTTTGATTTGACATCGACCAGAGGTAGTTTCTGATTTACATTAATTTCTCTCGATCATAATTGCGAGTGAACCGAACCAAGCGAAGAATCATAACAGGGGAAGTGCTCAGAATCTGATAAATGGAATCTTCTTTCCTTGACAGATGCTTTGCTCGAATCTTAAATCACTGTATATTTCTCGTTTTAAGGTTATACAAAGTGTTATTGTTCAAGTGTTCCTAGTTCTTTACAGGTGCTATTATCATTTAGTTATACAAGGCTACATTTTACCCATGGTAGATGCTACATTTAGTTACTTCGGTTATTTTAGATGCTAGATTTTGCGTTAGATACTATCAATATTTTGTTTGTTATTAGCAAATTGATGCCGCCCCTTGAGTCAAGAATCTGCTACCATTTTGTTAGGTAGACAGAGGTGAGCATATTATTATTTAGACCCAAATTATAAATCAAACTGAATTAAATTGAACCCTTAGTTTAGTTTGATGTTGGAAAGCTAAGCAGTCGATCTTTTTAATTTCTGATAAAATAAAATAAAATAAAAACTGGTTAATAAATCAAATCATGATGTTCAACAATTTTCAGCCAGTCAACAATTTCACCTAATGTTACAGCATGATGTTCAATCTCCTCGTGGGCATGGTTACCAGAGTCATAATTCAGAAATTAAAATATTACTCGAGTCATGATTCAGATATTTAAATTTAATCATAAAGTTGAGATATTTTAGGGTTGGTAGAGAAAGATATATATTAATATTAATTGTTACAATTCATCGCGCGTCGTTTCTAATTTGCCAAAAAATCTTTCTTTGGAATTTAATGATGACTGCGTTCTTCATTTGAAGAGAGAGAGAGAGAGAGAGAGAGAGAGAGCGATTTATTGAATCTTCCTCTTCCCCTCTTCCTCTTCCTCTTCACGTTCTTCTTCTTCTCCCCCCTTCGGCGCTCCGGTTGATTGGTCGGAGGTAACCGGAGTTCGGAGAGGCAGGGCGGCGATGGGCCAGGGCGTGAGTTGCGCCAGCTCGAGCTACGAGCACGAGTTTTTCTCCGCAGTCCAAGCCGGTGACTTGGCAGCGGTGAACTGCGCCCTGAGCGACGACCCCTCTCTGCTGCTTCGGACTACCATCTACGATCGCCTCTCCGCCCTGCACATCGCCGCCGCCAATGGCCGCGTCCAGGTGAGGCCTCTCGTCCACCCTCCCGCTTCTTCAACTGCGAGGGTTTTCGTTTTTGATCCACTTTGGGATCGCAGGTTTTATCTGCGCTTTTGGATCGATATGCGAGTGCCGATGTCGTTAATCGAGATAAACAGGTGAGGAAGCCCATAAAAGGGCGTTCTCTCTTTTGCACTTCCAAATCGGTTAGCAAGATCTCATTCTCTGTCGATCTATTCCTACAACTAGACTCCATTGATGTTTGCCGCGATGCACGGGAAGATCGAGTGCCTGCAAAAGCTTCTTGATTCGGGAGCAAATGTAAGTAAACTTACTGCTGCTGGTCAAAATTTGCCCCCTTCTCTTCCAAATAATTGTTCCTAATTACTTCTGCGTGGCTAGATCTTAATGTTCGATTCAGGACATGGAAGAACATGCCTGCACTATGCTGCGTATTATGGTCACTCAGATTGTTTGCAAGCGATTTTGCTCGCTGCCAAATCCGCACAAGTCGCCGGTTCTTGGTAAGCCCCCCGCCCCCCCCCCCCAGGGATCCACCAGCCATTGGATTTGTCATGCAGCTCGATTCATCAAGGTATTAAACTCGTCTATTTCCTTGTATTTGTGGATTCGCAGGGGATTCGCACGATTTGTCAACCTGAGAGACGGTTCAGGGGCGACGCCGCTGCACCTCGCTTCCAAGCAAAGATGGTCCAACTGTGTTCATACTCTCTTGGACAGCGGAGCTCTAGTCTGTGCTTCAACTGGCCGATACGGGTAATCTGTTTACTCTTTTTCTTCTTAATCTGAATTCTGCAGATTGTGCCTTCTCGGTGAGCTGAAAAGATCCAACATTTGCAGTTTTCTTGGCAGCACTCCGCTTCACTTGGCAGCTCGCGGGGGAAGTTTGGATTGCATTCGCGAATTGCTTGCGCGAGGTGCTGATCGGCTTCAGAGGGATGCATCTGGGTTAGAACATCTTCCTCGTTGTTTCTGATTCAGGATTAGGCTTTCTTTACCTCGATTTTGTCATTCTGCTTGTTTGCTGGTAAAATGAATCGTGAACCAACGATTAGCTGAATTTATCCTCATCCATTTATCTATTTATGGTTCAATCTTTCTACTGATTGCAGTTCATAGATCCAGTGTTCATCCCTCATCTGTTATGATAATTTAGCAATTGGATCTGCAGGAGGCTACCGTACGAGGTTGCACTGAAGCAGAATCATGCAGCATGCGCAGCGCTACTTGACCCATCTGCAGCAGATCCTCTAGTTTGGCCCTCTTCATTGAAGTTCATCAGTGAACTTAATCTAGAGGCCAAAGCTCTACTGGAGGCAGCTCTGATGGAAGGTAACAGAGAAAGAGAACTAAAGATCCTAAAAGCAACAAATCAACCCTTGACATCTCCTGCTCGTTCAGATATAGCATCTGATGATGATATTTCAGAGGTACTGTATTTTTTTTCCCCCCTTATTTTCCTCTGCATTTTTGTACTGGGAATTGACAATGTTCTAGACCACCATACCATGATGTTAAACTTCATTGTAGTTCTTCCATGTTTGGGTCTGTAATACACTGTCATGTCCAGGATCTAAACCCCTCCTGACCCTTTTGAATAATGCATTTGACATTTTTGTTCGATCGTTTTAGTGATTAAACCTTTGAACTCTTCATTAATTAACTCCATAAGTCCTTAGTATTTTGTACGTCTCATGCAAAGGAAGCTTTCGCAGGATGGTGATGCGGAGCTATGCTCCATCTGCTTCGACAGAGTTTGCACCATGGAGGTCCAAGACTGCAAGCATCAGATGTGTGCCCATTGCGTTCTTGCCTTATGCTGCCATAGCAAGCCCAACCCCACAACCCTGTGCTTGCCATCACCTGCCTGTCCCTTTTGCCGCAGCAGCATCTCGAAGCTGGTCATCACCAATGCCAAGGATGGCGGAGAGCATGGCAACGCCTCAACGCACAGGATGCCAAGAGAGACCCAGAATTGCACCGAGGGTAGCAGTAGCTTCAGAGATCTGTCTTCAGCTATGGGATCATTTGGAAACATAGAAATAACTGATAGCAGGGACATCATGGACAAGCTTTAGATCTCACTGCATCAAAAGAAATGGCTACTGAATCAGAAGTAGAGAGAAAATATATAATCAATCCATGTTAAGCTAAACAGATGCATTCTCGTCGTAGATAAGCATCATGGTAAAGTTAAAAAAAAAAAAAAAAAAAAAAGGCAGTACAAGCCATGAGTGTGCATGAAAGAAGAAAGAACTGATGCAATTGGTGATTCAATGTACGAGTGCACACTAATTGAGTGGTGTTTTTGGAAGTTGGCTATCATGTGACTGCTTGCATGCAATTGTCTCAGTACTATATTCATATTTTTTTTTTCAATTATTCAATCTTATTGTCAATTGTCACATTTCTCTGACATGGCCACAGGGGTGGGCTTCTGAGGTGATTGCACTGTGACTCTTTTTTTTTTTTTTTAATTGATTTAACCTTTATGCAGTATGGAGACAAAGTGACGGTGAAAGAAAAAGCTAAAGATGCATATCTTATTTTGATACCATGTGGAAGAGCTTGGTCTCTGGTCTCCATTGGTAAGCTCAACTAAGACTTAATTTTCTTTCAAAGTATATGAACACCTGAATGGAAGCAGTTGTAGTTCAGTAACTGTCAAAGAGTAACTTCGCTTCTACTGATGCAGAATTTGGTCGGATAAATGCATCGTCTCGATATCATTTGATGTGAATTAAGAAGCAAAAATGGCTCATTTTAAGCTACTTTGATATTGAAATGGTTCCGAATTGTCCATTCTGGTGAGTAGTTGTTATCCTACCCATTTAGGAGAACGGTCTGTTCTTAGTGACTAAGTGAAGAAGTGGTTGGGGGAAGTTGAGCTAGTTTGATGAATGCTCAGAGAGTGAAAGGTGCTATAGGGCACGCTTGACTTACCAACCTACAAAGGCTGATGCTGAGGGTTCCCGACGCGGGCCCTTGGGAACTCGACTCGATCCGAATTCATAACGAACGAGTTCGTGCCAATGAGAGAGCTCAAAGGAATCCAACTAGCCATTTATAGATTCGGAAAGGTATGATTGGCACATCCTTTCATTTGGCGGTTGGCATGAGCAAATCGAGTCGTTAGGTATGGACGAGGATTCGAAAGAGATCCTTAGGCCGACAATCCATAGAGATGGTGAAGTCCATAATTCTTCTATTGACTATGATCACAAAGTAAGTCGAGAACTCTATTTGGTTCGCTTTGATCGCCTTCCGGTTCGACCAAACCCCATCGTTGGCCAATACCCTAACTATAAAAAAAAAAAATTACTTGATGCAGTTGAAGACAATTTTTAAAGGACTGGTAGATTTGCATATTAAATTAGGAGTTGTCGTTCTCTTCCTGATTCACTTAAATAATGCAGAGATTTCGTGGATCCACATTATTTTGATTGTATTACCATTTTTTTTTCGTATGCGATCACAGATCTACCAAAGTGGTTGGTAAGCTCTCATTGTCATTTATTTTTCTTGAGTTAATTGCCATTTTATAGGAAATCTTAAAATTTTCATAAATCTATCATAAACTTTTAATATTGACAAAGAAATCAATTAATGTATTGAATTTCCCAATAATATATAAATGAATGACATTATAATTATATATAGTATATATTTAAAAAAAATAGTTTACTAATAATAAACAAAATTTAATAAAATTTGAATGTTTTTTACTGATTAATTTTTCTTTTCGTAATCGATTTATTATAAGATGAAAAACTGTGTAATGTATTTGTCAAAGGTGAACATTCATGAAAACTTTAATAAAGCTTTAAAGGTGAACATTCATATTTTTTATTATCATAATTTGTTCACTTTTTTTTCCCATCTATTCCTTTTAAAGAATATTGGCAGTGGATTGCTGACAAAAGGAGTATCCAAAACTTTTTCTTACAAAAGTTTTTAAATGTTAGAGTTTAAGAAAATGCCATGCGATGTTTGAATTAAAAAAAAGGGAAATGTTTTTTACTAGCTTCTTGTATCTCAAATGGCAACGAAAATATTTTTGAAATGTTCATGTTTCTCACAATAATCCTATATAAATATCACCAAATCGAAACTAAAAGGAGAATTTGGATGGATCAATTACCAAAAATCTTTGCAAGAACAAGAACCATCTCTAAAATGATGGAACCTCTTATTGTCTCTCACAATAATTTCCCGCTCTACCACTTTTGAAAGCATCTTGGCTGCGTTATGGCAATCTCTGCATATCCTTATGTTCTTGCACACCCTAATTTTCGTGTTTCGGTTCGTCTTCAACAACCCGAAAGCTATCGCTTGTTTCTCGCTATGACCTTGCAATATCTTAAGCTTCTCTTCCTCACTCAACTCGTGTAACACTGCACTAGTGTCTGGAACATATCCAATCCTCCTCATCTTCTCCTCAAGAACACACCACATTCTATGAATCTCATCGGATTCAGGAAGTCGATTATCGCCCGAAACAAAGTTGTAAACTCGACCGCCCACATCGATCCAACTAAAACCGGGGTCCTTGTAGAGGTCCATCTCTTTCATTCGGTGTCTAATTCTTCGAACGCAATCCCACCTCTCTTGGCTCGCAAAGAGGTTCGATGCCAAAACATAATGCTCAGGTCTCTGAGGCTCCAAATCTAACAGTTTCTCAACAACTTTCTCTCCTAAACATATATCACCATGAGTTCTGCACGCTGCAAGCAATGCACTCCAGATTCTGCCATCAGGTTCTTCGGGCATCTCTTCGATGATCGATACTGCTTCTGCCAACTTCCCGACACGACCAAGCATATCCGCAACACACGCATAGTGTTCCAACTTCGGAGTGATACCGTGCTTGTTTTTCATCTCCTCAAAGTAGCCCAATCCTTCTTCCACCAATCCTGTATGATTGCATGCCATTAAAATGCCAACATAGGTGAAAGCATCAGGCTTCAACCCTTGTGCTTCCATCATTTTGTATAGTCGTATTGCTTCGTGCCCGAGTCCATTGATACCGTATCCGGTGATCATCACAGTCCATGAAACCACATCTTTGTTCTTCATGTTGTCAAAGAAGGTCCGGGCTTGCTCCACGGCACCACATTTCGCATACATATCGATTACTGAACTACTAAGGAAGGTATCCTCAGCAAAGCCATTCTTCAGTGCATAGCAATGTGCCTCTTGGCCTAACCGCAAGGTGGATAGTTCAGAGCAAGCCATGAAGGTGCTGGTGGTTGCAAAAACTGTAGGTCCATTTCTGTCATGCTGCATTTGGCGAAAAAGCTCAAGGCACTCCAATGGAAGTCCAATCTGGCAGTAGCCGGCAAGCATGGCATTCCATGAGACAGAATCCTTAACCTCCATGCCGTCGAACAATAACCTCGCTTCTGTTGCTCGTCCACATTGGATGTAAACTGAGATAAGTGAGACCAAAATGAATGAATCCTTCTCCAAGCCATTCCTCATGACATAACCATGTAGAGACTTTCCATTGGGAAGATCCTGAAGATTAGCACAAGCAAGCAGCAAACTTCCTATGGTAAACCAATCAGGCTGTATGCCGGAAGACGACATTCGAAGGAATAATTGGATGGCTTTGTTAGCATCAGCGTTCTGTGCATAACCTCCTACAATTGCATTCCATGAGCCGACAGTCTTGATCTCCACTCTCTCAAAGACATTATCTGCATAGCTTAGCGAACCACATTTTGCATAAGCTGCCATCAGAGCATTTGGAACCAATTCATTGCTGTGCAGTTCATTTCTGATCACATGAGCATGGATTTCCTTCACGGCTCGTAATTCTGACGGCGATAAACAAGCCGGCAAGACATTCAACACAGTCACTTCGTTGGCGTCGAATCCTTCATCCTGCATTTGGTGGAGAAGATCAAAGGTCCCCTTGACATCTCCATTTCTTGACAAGCCACAGATCATTGTGTTCCAAGACACAACGTTCCTGTTGAGGTTGTCATCGAAGAGCTTTTGCGCATCCGGTAAACAATCACACTTTGCATACATATCGACCAAAGCATTGCTCACTCTGAGTTCATGATCTAAATCCAGCTTCACTGTCAATCCATGAAGAACTCTTCCCATCTCGAGCCATCCTTCTACCGCGCACATAGGGAGTACTGTAACGATCGTAGCATCGTCCGGCTTGAAGTTATCACCGGCGGCGACCAACAACATCTCCGTGAACAAGCTGAATCCTTCTTCCAGTAACAAATTGTCAGAAAACACAGAAATCATCGAGTTCCAGGAAACCAAGTTTCTCTCCGGCATCGTATCGAACACATGAGAGGCACCATCGACGCGACCGCATTTGCCATACATCGAAATCAGAGAATTGTTCACGAAAGTATCAGAATCCAATCCAAGCTTCACGGCCACTCCATGTACGGATTTCCCGGCCGTCTCATCCACCAGCCCGGCGCAAGACTTGACGACGCAGGGGATGGTGAAATTGTCGGGGACAAGCTCGCCCACGGCCATCAACTGCAAGAAGGCGTCGATAGCTTCAGGGAAAAGGTCGCAGCGCGCGTATCCGCTGATCAAGGCGTTCCATTGAAAAAGGTTCGTTTTGGGGAGGGAATCGAAGAGCCGGCGGGCGTCGGCGGGGGCGCCGCAGGCGAAGTACATGGTGAGGAGGCGGGTGATGAGGACAGAATTGGAGATGAGGTCGGAGGAGGAGGCTAAGAGGGCGTGGACGCGGCGTCCGAGGTCGAGGTCGCAATGGGCGCCGCAGGCCTGGATGAGGAGGCCGATGCCATCGGAGAGATAGTGCAAGGCGGCGGGTTCCGCGGCGAGTAGAAGACGGAGGGCCTCTTCGAGGTAGCCCTGGGCGCATAGGTCGGGTAGAAGCTGAGGGCGCGAAGGAGGACGAGAGGATTGCAAGGGGGAGACAGAGACGGGAGAAGCGAAGGCAGTGGTCTTCTTATTGATCTCGAGAAATTGCGCGCACAGGGTGTTTTTTCTGTGGCGAAGGTTGCAATGGAAGAGAGGAGCGGAGTGGATCGCCGTGGAGTTGGCCGGCGGCGATGCTGCCACCGCCGCTAAAACCATCGTCGTTTCGCTGCCACCGCGGTTTGTATGCGGCTAATTCCATGACGATAAGAAATTTTCATTTCAACCCCTAGACTTCACTTTTACGAAATAGGTCACACAGTTTCCAATTCCTCATTTATCCATGACTTATTAATATTTTCTTATTTATCCATTTTGAAGTACAATGCAATATGTGAAAATATAGAAACCTAACTGTTCGAATTAATGTAAAATAAAATAAGAGAAAATTATATAATTTTTTCTATAAAAAAAAATTAAATTAATTTAGATTAAAAATATCGCATTGAATGAAATTTAATGAATGGCTCTCAATAAAAGTAAGTGCCTGGTCCTCCCCATTAATACTGGCAGACGTGTGCGGCCTGGCCTCTTCGCGCCTTCATTGCCTTGCGGATCGGATCTATCCACGTGGACGGTGGATACGCTCCAAACTCCTGTATAAAAAAGGCACCAGTCTCATCCCTTCACCAGCGGAAGGCAGAGGAAGAAGAAGAAGAAATGTCTTGCTGCGGAGGCAACTGCGGCTGCGGATCCGGATGCAACTGCGGCAGCGGATGCGGAGGGTATTCGACTTCCAAATCCACTTTCCCATGTTCCCTTCCTTCCCCCTCTGCTTTACGTGTTTTTCCTTCCGTAGGTGCAAAATGTATCCTGGACTGAGTGAAGAGAAGAGCACTACCACTCGAACCGTGATCATGGGGCTTGCTCCTGCTTCTCCTCCTGCAAAGGGGTAGAATTTCAAGACTTTTATAGGCAATAAAAGGAATCCGAAGTGTTCTGCGGCTAATGCATCTTGTTGAAACGTGTGCAGGGAGTTTGAGGAAGGCGCGAGTGCAGGATCCGAGAACGGAGGGTGCAAGTGCGGATCCAACTGCACCTGCGACCCCTGCAACTGCAAGTGAAAGCTGAGCCATGGCCTTGGAGAGGAGAGGGGAGGGAGTTTGGTTGCTTGTAGTGTGTGTCCAAATGAAAAAGAAGAAAGACTATATTTCTTCTTGTAGCTAAAATAAGAGTAAGAGTTGGCTCTCTTTGAATTCCTCTCCATGGATGGCTAGTAGTTGTGAGCGATGTGTGTTGCTGTGTTTGGCAGTGTACGTAGTAGTAAACTGTGTCTTCCTGTTCTATGTGACTGAGATTTCTGTTTGCAGTGCGCTGAAAACACTCTGAAGAATGAATCGCCATGCTCTCATTTGTCGTTCGAGCTTTCCTCAACATGATAATGATATATAATGTTCTTGAAGAAAATTTATATTATCCGAAGTTATCCTGTCGCTGTCAGCGCTTCCTGCTGCCATTTCACTTTGCTTTGCTTCTGCTTGCGGTGCTGTAAATGTCGTCCTCTGCTTTATTGGGAGTCGTGGGTTGGGTAGGCATGCTTCCTCTGCTTGCTTTATTGGGAGACTTCGATTCCGATTCAATTGTTCGGATTTGTCGGTCGATTCAAAATCGATTTTAAATTTTTTATTTTGAAATCAATTCAGATCGATTTCGAATTTCAATTTTCAAATTTATCTATCGCATTGATAATTTTATTTTTTTTTATAATAAAATAATTATATATATATATATATATATATATTAATATGTTAAGAATTTTCACCTTTAAATTAACAATTAGAATCTATTCCGAACTTATTCTAAAAAGATTTCGAATCAATTTCAAATTGATTTCGAAATCGATTGGAATCGAAATTGAAACAGTTTTGATTCGATTCTAGAATCAGTTCATCCAAATCGATTACAATTTCAAATTTAATATTGATTTTGATTAAATTCTGGATCAAATCGATCCGTTAAACATGCCAACTCCGTTTTTCAATACTTCTAGCCAGCAGATTTGTTATTGAAATTCTTTTTTTTTTAATTTAGCGTTAAATGATATAGGACGGTTACTTTTTTTCTTCTAATAATTCAATTTTGTAGAAATGATTTCAGAAAAATTCAGATTTAAAGATTAAAAGATATGAATCTCGACTAACTATCGAGAATTATTGATATTGTCGTGGGCCGTAAATTTCACACAGACAACTCGTGTATGGTTGGCCCAATTAGATAAGTTATTGGGCTGTCGAAACTCATCACCCAATTTAGAATTTTCATATAAACAATAATATTTTCATGATCCTTTTTTATTTTTATTTTTAAATTTTTTGATATTTCAGTGCCTATGGACTTTGTCTCCGGGAGGTTTAAATTTGGATTTTCTATAGAATTGTCTCGAACGTCGAACACGAATATTCTAGAAAATCATTAAATATTTTACTACTGTATCGTGTTCTAGGAATCCTTTTTTATTTCCTTAGATTCGGTGCATGATTGAGTGAAAAAATATTCAAGAGAATAATAAGAGGATCTAATTCGAATTTGGACGAATAATTAACTTTCATTAATCTAGTTTAAAGATGAATAGAATAAAATGAAAACATCTGAATTATTAAAAACCTAAAAGTTTATTATAATGATAAATTATTATTATTATTATTATTTAAAGTAACTAAAAGCGATCATCCACGGAGATTGATATTCACCCATAAAAAAATATAAATACAATGTTTTTTTAGTTGTCAAGTTTTTATCTCATAAACATTTTTCATTCATCATCAATTCAGTATTCATAAATTATCATTTTATTTAAAAGAAAAATTTTATAAATATGGAGTTGAGGATCGACCTTTGATATTTAATTTTACATCGTTATTATACTATCTCATAAAAAATTAAAATCGTCAATCTAATAGTAATCTATCGATCTGTCATACGATCATTTGTGAGGAAGATAAATTACGGAAGACCTCTGATCTTAATATAATTGATAAGGATAAAGAAGGGCTATTTAAATTCAGATAAATATTTTAAATTTTCTTTTGAAATCGATCCGTACTCATTTCGTAAATGTTATTCTGTCTCAATTAACACGTCATCTCGAACAAATATGATTGATGTACTATTGTGAAACTATAAATGCATGTTCTTATCAACCCATGCTATCTCACATGGCAAACATGCGGAATCATTTATATAATTTTATAATAAAAAAAGGTCTTGAATTATTTTGATCCGTACATTCCACCAGACAAGGCCTTCAAGATGCGTGCCGGGTTCGATGGATTAATTAATGATAAGCGACGAGGCGCGGCGGCTGTGCAGCGTGACTTCGACTTGAGCGAGGTGACATGGAGCGGGCGGGTGGGCACCACCTCGTGCGTTGCCCAATCACGAGACCGGTAATCCATTTAATTAATTCGTCCACATCTTATTTATATTTTCTCAGAAAGGATTGAGATGTTTGAACAATTTTATTCTAAAATCTGATACAATGCACAGAGCGATGAATTTTTAAAATTTAGCATTTTATTTATGAAATGCTCGAAAAGCTTTTATATAATAATAAAAGCACAAGGCTTTTTCTTCTTTTTTTTTTTTTTGGATTTTTTTTTTTAAATATGCAAATATACTGTCGGTGGATACTCGATAGAACGCCTCCGGCCGTTTACTCGACGCGACCCTCGTGCCTTGACCAGCGTTTGGCTTCGCCACGCGTCGCGCATCGGACAGCGCACGGCGCTGCAGCGTCATCCCCGACGCCACGCCGCGTGTCCTCAGCCGCCGCGTCCTGCGATCGATCCGCCACGTGATATCTCCGCCTCGCTTGCCGGCTCTCAAACAAGAAACGCCAGAGGCTGACGGACGGGATGCGACCACGTAGCCAGATCCACGTCCCGATGAGATTTTAATTTTGGGAAAATAATTTTACCTCGACGGGGAAGAGTTGCCTTTAAGGGAGGGAAGTAATAAATTATACCGCAGGCGACGAGCGGAGGAAGGTGGACCAAAAGCCGCAATAGGGAGTCCACGCTCCACTCTTTCTCATGACCACCGCCTCGCTTTCCGTCTCCTTCCGCTTCGCCTTTAGCGCTGGGCTCGGGGTCACTGCCTCTCCCGCCATCGCTAACTAGGGTTTCCATAAGGTCAGCTTTCGCCCCTTCCTGTTCCTCTGCCGATTTTCTTTCTGGATTGATTTCATTGCGGTTGTCGATCTGTCTGTTCAACCCGTTTTCATACTTTTTTTTTTCTTTGTTTGATCGAGAAAAAGTTACCTCCTTTCGACCGTTCTTGGACTTTTTAGTGCTGGATTATCGGGATTCAAGCATGTGTAGTTGTTCGTTTTTTGTAGTTTAATCTAAAATGTTCTTCCTCGCTCATTTTGTTTTGTTTGTATAAACGCAAAGGTTGGACTTTTGATGTATGCGTTCTGATTTCGTTTTATTCTTTCTTTCCTTTGGTCAGTTCGTTATCAATGTCGAAGATCTGATTAGAGAAGAGGTGGATTTATATTAGGTTATCTTCGTGTTCGAACTGTGATAGCTGTTAATTCGGTGAAATATTGAAGTGTAGCAGAACTCTGATTCAATGGTTATGGATTCTGGACTCCGTGAGCTGTCTGGCATGATGAGCGGATTGTGCTACGATGATTCTTATTTGGATCAAAATATTTTCCGAGCTCTAGAGTTAGGAGAATCCCAAACTACTATAAGTCATAGCAATTATGTTGGTTTTCTGCAATTCTCCTCTGGGACCAGCCAAATTAGCAATCCCACGTCAAATGTTTGTGTAAGCTCCGAGTGCGAAAGCACAGAGGATGGTGACATCTTCTACTCTGATATGGCGCTCAACTACATCTGCCGGATGCTCATGGAGGAGGATATAGATGAAAAAGTGAGCTTGCACAAGGAAGAGTCAGCCATTCGAGCTGCTGCGAAGCCGTTCTATGATATACTTGGCCAGAAGTACCCGCCATCTCCTAATCGACCGCCGCTTGAGATCGACCAAATTTCTGCCAGCGCCAATGGCAGAGGAAGTGATCGGTTCGAGAGTTTCTACAGTGGCAGCAGCAGCAGCAGCAGCGGGATTGTGGACAGTAGCTCTGTAAGTGACTCCTCAGATTGCCAACAGTCTAGTGCTCATCCGGGATCTGTTGATTATTCTCCTAGGACTCCATCAAGCTCTTCTAACAGGTTAACTAGTTTTGAGGAGCGCTTTAATAATGTTGCTTTATCTCCTAGCCTGTTTTTTCAAAGCACTTCTGCTTGGCATTTCAAGAGAGGAGTTGAAGAGGCACAAAAGTTTCTCCCTAGCAATGATAAGTTGGGAATCAGCTTACAATCTAATGGTGGCTCAGCATCTCGAATGCCAACAAGAGATGGAAGGCTGTTCGACCTCAAGGAAGAGGCAGAGGAGAAGGACCCTTTGACCAATAGTTCTAGAGTTCGTAAGAGTACAAACAGAGAGGACTTGGATTTGGTAGAGGGCAGGAGCAGTAAGCAGTCGGCTGTTTTCTCTGAAGGGGAGGTTAGGTCAGAAATCTTTGATATGATATTGCTAGGCTGCGGTGACAAATGCTCTAAGAAGATGTCTGATTTGCGCGAGGCAATGCAGAATGAAGCGAGTAAAAATGCCCAGAATGGTTTGACAAAAGCTTCGATCGGCGGCGGTAAGTTGCGAGGAAAGAAACATACAAAGAAAGAGGTAGTGGATCTCAGAACTCTTCTGATTCTCTGTGCTCAAGCAGTGGCGGCTGATGACCGACGAACTGCTTATGAGTTATTGAAGCAAATCAGACAGCATTCTTCTCCAACTGGGGATGGATCACAAAGGCTGGCAGAATTTTTTGCAGACGGTCTGGAAGCTCGTCTGGCAGGCACTGGAAGTCAGATTTACAAGGCTCTAGTTGCTAAAAGGGCGACCGCAACTGATGTGTTGAAGGCTTATCATTTGTATCTCGCAGCTTGTCCCTTCAAGAGAATCTCACACTTTTTCTCCAACCAGACAATACTCGATCTGGCACAGAAGGCCTCGAAGGTGCACATCATTGATTTTGGTATCTATTTTGGGTTTCAGTGGCCTTGTCTTATCCAACGTCTATCGGCTAGGGAAGGCGGCGCACCTAAACTGCGGATCACAGGTATTGATGTGCCCCAACCAGGTTTCCGTCCCACAGAGCGAATCGAAGAAACAGGTAGGAGGCTGGCAGATTATGCGAAAAGTTTTAATGTTCCTTTTGAGTATCAGGCCATTGCTTCTACATGGGAAGCCATTCGAGCAGAGGATCTACACATTGCTGAAGATGAGGTGGTAGCTGTCAATTGTCTGTACCGCTTCAGGAACCTCATCGACGAGACTGTAGTCGTCGACAGCCCCAGGAATCGGGTTCTCAACACAATACAGAAGATGAACCCTGATGTCTTCGTCCATGGAGTAGTGAATGGATCCTACAGTGCCCCATTCTTCGTGACTAGATTCCGCGAGGCATTGTTCCACTACTCCGCTTTGTTCGACATGCTCGAGGCCAATGTGCCACGAGATGACGATCAGAGGTCATTGATCGAGAGGGATCTCTTCGGACGCGAGGCTCTTAATGTTATAGCATGCGAGGGCTCAGAAAGAGTTGAGAGACCGGAGACTTACAAGCAGTGGCAGGTCAGGAATATCCGGGCTGGGTTCGAGCAGCGCCCTCTGAACCCGGACATAATGAAGAAAGCAAAGGAGAAGGTGAAAGGCAGCTATCACAAGGACTTTGTCATTGATGAAGATAATGGATGGCTAATTCAGGGATGGAAGGGAAGGATCATTTATGCGATATCGGCATGGAAGCCCAAGGGAGCATAGCATCATTTTTTGAGATTTCTATCGAGTTGCAGTTGCAAGCTGAGCAAGGCAACTTCCTTCCTGATTCGTTTCGACTAAATCCTGATGAGGTAATTCATTGTAACACAGATTATGTTCCTCCTCTCTATTTCTTTAACCCACATGTAGATTATTGTTATTCCATGGCTACAGTTGATGCAATCAAATGGATACCAGAGATAAATCTTTGCTGACAAAGAAGACATCGAACACTTTCGATTGCAAAAGAAGACTTGGTTTTTGCTGCTGATAATTTAAAGGAAGATGGTGAGTTCTTACATCTACTTTTTTTTTTTCTACGTGCAAAGAACATGCCGAGTGTGGAATAGGATGGTTCGCTCTTGCTTCATTGTTTCAGAAAGTAACAGAAAATGGAGGTTTCCCGATAGTTTTTGCCATGATCTTGGTTGTTCCTGACCACTGTGTATTTTTATATGTACTCTTTGTGCAGTGGAATCTCCATTGCCCAAGCTGATGAATTGAGAGCCTGTTCTTTTGTTTGATCTTATGTTTTACATGGCGATGAACAATAACATCTATTCTATTACTGTTGAACTTAGACGCGCTCATAATTATGAGAAACAAAGAACAAAAAAAAAGATATTAAAATGGATCGCTCACTTAGTAAATGACGTTTTAAATTTTATGAAACAAAAGACCAATTAATTGCATGAGAGCCAAGAGAATGAGAAGAAACTGTAAACTGCCCGGCGAATTCTTCCTCTTGCCGGCGTTGCAGGCCGTGGTTCTCTCATGGATGCTTCCCTGTTGTCGAATGCATCATCCATCTCTGGGAATGCTGCGGGAAGTTGCTGCTCCGCGGCTCGCATCCCCCCTGAGAACCTACCCACGGCGAACCCTCCGCCGGGTAGCCTCCATATCGTGAGCCCCACCGTCTCCTCCTCCTCGCTTCCGGCGGTGGTTGTCGGCTCATCGTCTTTCGCCGCTAGCATCTCATGGCGGCAGACAGGGCAGGAGTTGTGGAGCGACAGCCATGGCAAGATGCAATCTTGATGGTAGATGTGTTTGCAGGGCATCTCCCGGGCCTTCGTCCCGAGCTCGAAGGGATCCATGCAGATGGCGCAATGGCACTCGTTGGCGATGTGTTCGGCGACGATATCCACGGTGGGCATCGACTCAATGGCGGCCTTCGATGCTGGGGGGTTGTCGCACCCCCTAGCACGGCCGAGTCCGGCGAGCTCGATCTGTGCGATATGGTCGAGCAGACGCTCGAAGCCGGAGCGCATCAGGCGGTCCGAGATAGTTTCCGGCAACGGGCGGAGACCGGACCCGGTGCCGTCGTCGTGGTACAGCTCGAAGTTGGTGCCGCCGCGAGACGGGCGGCGGAGGAGGATCACCGGGTTAAAGGGCGAACGGCCGCTGGAGGAGGTTCTTCGATGGCGGCGGCGATCGGAAGACTGATGAAAACGCTCGGCGGCGAGGGCTCCAACGCTGCCGACCTCGAGAGAGTCAGATGACGATGCGGTGGCGTGGCCGCGGCGACGGCGACGGCGGCTCTCTGCATGAGAATGAAATCGGTAGGGCGGCGAGTCGATCTGCTCGAGGAAGCCGCCGTCGCAGTTGGGGCAGACGATGGCATCCTGCGGCTGCAACAGGACGAGGCGACTACAGCGGTAGCACCAGTAAGAAGATGGCGTCGCCATGGAAGAAATAACTCGGAACCAAAACCCTAAAAATTCGATCCTTCAGGCTAATCCTTCCCTTGATTACACGACCTACCAACCCAAAATCCAAACTTTCAAATTCCAGAACAACATCCACCAAGTTCCTGACCGATTCGCGATCTGAATCTTCGACGTCGGAGACCGACGCCCGAATCGGGTGGAGATCAGTGGCGGCAGCGGCTGCGGAGGAGGAGACCGACTTGATTCGGGGATTTGCAGAAAGAAATCGACGGTTTTATAACCCACTCCATCGGCGAAGCATCGATTGCCGGAACCGCCAACCGCGTTGGATACTTTCCATTGCAGACCGCTGACCGCGGAGCCGTATGAACGTGAGGTTTGACTTACATTGACGCCGTCAAGTTTGTCACCTTGACTTGTTAAGCACGTTAACCATGTTTTATATCCATTTTCTTAAAAATAAAAAGCATTTTTAAAAAATATTTTGCATTTTTTAAAATGAAAATATTAAATGCATGCGGGTTTGTTTGTCTGCCACCTTTAGGAGTTGATTGGTTTCACGATAAAATTCATGAATCTATTCAACTACTTTTATAAGTCAAGCTTAATGGGCTCTTCTTCAAAGGATTTGGATAAGGATCACTTACTAAAATGGCCCCCACTTATTTAATTCGGACTGTGCATAGTGACACAGTGTTTGTAAACGGCTTGAGGGTTTCGGGTTAGCTGATTTGGGTTTTACATGTAAATTTGAATCCGAAATTCTTGTTGGGCCGGGCCTTCAAACACAGGCTCAAATATGAATTGGGTCGAGCCCAAAATTAGGAAAAGATCGAAGCATGGCGATTTGGGTCAAACCCTAAGCCATTCGACGTCCTTCCAGTGATTTCGAGAAGGGACGATCGGTTCTCGATCTCTCCTGCCATTTGGCGCAGCGATAAAAGGAGGCTTTGATTTCGGTTCGGAGGAAGTATTTTGATTTCATTTGTGCGAGATCGTACTGAGATTTTGCGCTTTACTTCTGTTTCCTGCATCGAGAGGAGGAATCATGGCGGGCGACGGCGTGAAGTGGGATGGATTGCTTAAGTGGAGCCTCTCGCACGCGGATGGGACGCGCCCTGCTCGAAACTTGAGGTATTCATCATTTTCTTCGAGTTAATCCTTCTTCGAATTGCTAAGACTTACATTTTAGAGTTGGATTTTGATCATCCGGGAGATCCTTGATATATATCTATATAGGAAAGATTTTGATGCCTTACTTTGGCATAAAGTTGATTAATTTTGTCTTCAATAATGTTTTCGTACTGTTTCCATTATTGGTCAGTGAGGAGGATAGGAAGTGGTTCATGGAAGCCATGCAAGCTCAGACCGTCGACGTAGTTAAAAGGATGAAAGAAATTACCCTTGTCATGAAAACCCCGGCGGATGTTCTAGAGGCGCAAGGAATCAAGCCGTATGATATAGTAGGTAAGCTTTGGGAGCATCTTGTATTTTAACAAAGCTATGATGCAAACTGCATGCGATTCGATTGCCAAAAAAATCTTCATGTAGTTTTTTGTAAGGTGAAATCAGCAAGTTATGGATTTAAAGCCGATCCTTTTGCATTTTTTACCTGTTAAGCTGGCATTTTCGCTTCCACTTGGTCCAGAGGAACCTTTGAATTTTCAGGGCGTTGGCCTGTATCTTCCAAAGGGAAAAAATTTTCTCTTTGCCATTACAAAGTTTAATAGATTATCTGTGTCATTTTTGCCCTACAAATCTCCAATAACTAGACTAAAGCCAACCATGTTATTTCTAAATGGCTTTCCTGTTGATGTTTGTTCTCATGTTTCGGCTCTTTTTTCTTCTATTTTCTTGTGAAGCGACCAAAAATGTGTTGAGAACTTGAGACCCCTGACCCTCAAATAACGTTGAAAACAAATGATGAACAGCCACAAAGAATTTATTATGGGTTTGGCCTAATTAAGCTTAGCGAAGAGAATGAATAAATTTCTATTGAGAAATAAACAAAATACAGTGTCATAATCACATGCTCAGTTGCTCACCCTCCTTGGTTGTACGCAATCTAGATCCGATCCATTATTCATCCAATTTCTCTATTTATAGATTCCAGGCAAACTGAATCATCATCTTTAACTGTTAAGAGGATTGATTATCTTATCTAACTGTCTGGTTTTCTATCTACAATACATGTTATATATGCAAAAGGTACATCAAGATGAAATAGTTTCCTTTTCTCACTGCAATATTGATTTTTATAGTATGCTAATTGTTTGTGTCATCTTTTGTTCTTGCAGATATGTTGGATGAGCTTCAAGAGCATGTTGAATCTATTGATATGGCAAATGGTTTGTGATATTGTTCTGTCTTTTTTTTTTCTTCTTGTGAAATGTTTCTGTCATGTGTTTGGTTGTACAAATTCATTTGTATACGTTAAGTTCAGTTATATCAAAACTCTGAAACATAACTAATCTATTTGTAGGTCGTCAATGAATGATAGTTGCTTACAGTTTTTAAGCTCATTCATCTATTATATGCCTATAATTAACTTCGTAGTGTTTTTTTATTGAAAAGTAAAGCTCTTCAGAGTTCCAAAGTTCAGGAATATGTATGTTTTAGGTCATCATTACAAATAGTTTGTTCTTATTGATTCCGGAAGCCAAAAAATTATAAAGTGAATGCAATATATGCGATCAAATTAATTTAAAAATATATATATAATGAACAATTGTATAGTGTGAAATATTTTACCAATAAAATATTTTCTAGAGGATCATTCAAATATTTTATCAATCATCAATACTCGTTTGTAATGCATGGTGTGAAATATATGAATTATATGGGTTTGAGTATATTTTGTGTGTGTGTTATTGTCTGGGTCAATTGACCCAGTTAGCTCACATGTGGCTTCATCACTGGTTCTTATGAACTTGTTAGTTTCGTACAAATGAATTCTTTGTCGAAGATTGTTGCTACGGCTCTATGCATCTCCTATTTTAAATTTCTAATAGGGAAAGTTGTTGCCTTGTGACCAAGAGGTCACGGGTTCAAATCCTGGAAATAGCCTCTTGTAAAAAAGCAAGGTAAGACTACGTACAATGGATTCCTTCTTCGGTACCTCGCGTGGCGGGAGCTTCGTGTACCGGATTGTAGTTTTTTTTTAATAGGGAAAGTAAGTCTTTGTTTGTTTTTCAAGTTTAGCTAATCTTCTTGGTTTTCATTTGGAGTTGACTCTTGTTAGGCAATACTAGTTGGACTTGGTTCATCGATCGGGATGTTTGATAAAAATAGTCAGTAGAAATACTTGACTGTGGCTAAATGAAAGATTAACTTTTGTGAATTTTTTCTGTTCATGCTTCAGAAATAATCCCTTTGTGTTTAACCATTTGTATCGGCTTTACTGTTTTACAAAAACAATTATTTTACATCCTGCAAAAGCAGCTATAGATTGCAATCTTGGAGTTTGAAATTTGTGTTTATTGTTTGTCCTGATATGCCAGACCTTCACTCCATTGGTGGCTTAGTCCCCCTGCTTGGTTACCTCAAAAACTCTGATGCTGGTATTCGAGCAAAGGCTGCAGACGTTGTAACTACTATTGTGCAGAACAATCCTCGTAGTCAGCAACTCGTAATGGAAGCCAGTGGTCTTGAACCTCTCCTTTCAAATTTTGTATCAGATCCTGATCTAACTGTTCGCACAAAGGCCCTTGGTGCAATATCTTGTAATTTTCTTTTGCTAGCTATGTTTCCTTCTGCTCATGTTGACTTGATACTCTGGGAATAATTTTCTTTTATTTTCTCTTTGTGCTTATTTATATAGCTTTGATTCGGAACAACAAGGAAGGAGCTAATGCATTCCGAATAGCAAATGGTTATGCTGGGCTCAGAGATGCACTAGGATCAGAGAATGTCAGATTTCAAAGGTTATTTCTCATGCTGATGTCGTTGGACGCTTGATTTGCTATCATCTTCTAGTTTTTGACCCCTTTGTCCTCTCACAGGAAAGCACTCAACTTGATTCAATACCTTCTTCGGGAGAACAATGCAGATTGCAGTGTTGTTTCAGAACTCGGATTTCCACGGCTAATGATGCACCTAGTCTCCAGTGATGATTCAGAAGTGCGAGAAGCCGCGCTGGGAGGTCTGCTAGAGCTGGCTCGGGACATGACCTCAGGTAGCAGCACTGCCTTAGCTGAAGAAAGCAAGCTCCGGGAAGTCCTCCAGGAGCGTATCAAAAGCATCAGTTCGATGTCAGCTGAAGATCTAGCAGCAGCCAGGGAGGAGAGGCATCTCGTCAATTCTCTTTGGAATACATGCTACCATGAACCATCGTCTCTTCGAGACAAAGGCCTTCTGGTACTCCCCGGAGAAGATGCACTCGAGCTTCCACCTGATGTTGCCAGCAAAGTCTTCGAACCTCCACTCCGTGCTTGGGCAGCAGATAGACCACAGTCAAGTTCAGTCGATGATACGAAGAAGGCAGCGAGTCCGCTGCTGCTGGGCCCTGGGACTGCAGATAGTTCGCACCGGGAGCAATGAAATCTGCAGCGGACTGATCGCTGTTTCTCTAGTTACTTTTAGCTAACGTTTCGATCAATCATCATGGTGTTTTAGAAGTTAATGTTTCTCTAATAAACTATGTACACTGCGTTTGATCCTTTTGTTTGACATCCGAGCTTACAGAATCTTTTACTTGTCCTTCCTCTTGCACAAATCAAACATGGATTTTTATCAATGTATGTTACATGCACTTCTTTATTCAATTAAAAGATACAATCTAGACTCAACTAGAAGAATATTATGCTTGTTTCAGCTCCTCGTGATCTAATTTCAGCAAATGTGTGTGTGCTTTTCCTTCCATCTTCCTTGCTAAAGTATACTTTATGTAGTCCAGGTACTTAACATTTCTATACATCTTGGGCAGAAGAGTGCCATCTATCATCTGTTCCAGAGGCCCAATCTCTGCATTCTCGTCTGGAATAACAAAAGTTGCAAGACTCATTCTGCTCTTCCTCTCATTTGTCACAGCCCGGTGTTCAATGCTCAGGTATGTTCCATTACTCCATGCCTGAAACAACCATTTTAGTTCATTTTTAGTTGAATGATATTAAAAAAGACTGACTATACCAGAGTCTGAAAATTTTCAGGTCTAAAGCATACTTCAATGGCATCGCCAATGTTTACTACGAGAGCGTGTGGAATCGTCTCCACCGGGATCCACTCGCCTTTATGTTTGATTTGAAGACCAGCAACGTCTTCATCTTGCAAGAGTATGGTAATAGAGCTGCCGTCGGAGTGTGGACTAACACCCATGACTTCATCAGGCCTGGAGCAAGCTGGGTAATAATTAAGACGCATACCAAGACCCATCTCGCCGTGTAAGTATAACAGCCCTTCTCTATTCATGTTCATGAGTAAGGAGAGGTGAGAAAGCAGTTGAATTGCTACTCTCTTCACCTGGTCTGAGTACTTTGTTAAATCATCCCTGTTAGCAATGCCAATGAACATAAGTTATAAGACTATTGTCTTGTGTTTAGTTCAAGGAATAAATATTCATGAAAAATAGAATAAGAGACAGTATTTGTCAGTTCACTTCATAGAATGGAATTGATATTGACTAATTTAATCTATTGTTTGTTTGTAGGAATGATTGATATAATATACAAGAAATAGTTTTTGCATTGATAAAATATATCTGTGTGAAACATTTTGTTCAAATGGAACCCCTATTTACCTTGCCCACCTACTACCCCCTACTTAATCCAACACTCAGTCCAATTAGCTCATTTTGCTTAACGACTTGGCTCACTCGGCTCGACCTGTATAAAGCTAAGATTGATCAATCGGTTTGATCAAATTGTCCGACTTGGCTCGGCCAACCCTTCCAAACCTACTCGAGTCACTCGACTTAGTTTCCATCCTTGATTGTTGTGTAGCCTGACCACTTTGATTAGCTTGGCTCGACCAGCGTGGCTAGCTTGATAATCAAGATTAGTGTGCCCAGTCGGACACACAAGCCTAGCACGACCGCCTAGCTTGTGCTCGGTCGGTCGGCTCGATAGATACACTTGGTCTATATTCACAATATGTTCTTTCAATGGATGGATAAAGTAAGCACATGTATTACAGAATGAGTAAGGAATACAACTATTTGTGGAATAAAAATTCAATGCACTATAATACTTAGAATGTGAAGAGCGTACTTAAAGTCTGGTAGTGTAGTTGGCCAATATCTGTAACTTCTTCTCCTAGCCGGCTCTGTCATCAGAAAAACTAGGTCATTCCAGTCCAGTTTCTGCTCTTCAGACACCACATATGCTTGTCCATAACCTTGCAGATCATTTTCTGCCATTGCATACCTCTTCTTCTCCTCGATCGGGAGATCAAAGAATGCAGCCATGGCATTCTTGATCCTATGCAAAACATCCTTTGCTATTCCATGGTGCACAATCTGCTATTTTGAGAGTTTGAGTGAAAGATAACAATTCGAGTTAGCCAATGGCTGCTAATATTATGTTGAGCTGACCTGGAAAAATCCCCAGTCCTTGCATGCGAGATCCAGTTTGTTTAACTCGGCTTCATCGCCTCCTGAAAGCTTGGAGAAGTCGATCACAGGGATGTTGAGATCCGAAAGTTTGCCAATTTCATCTCTTTTGATTTGGTCCCTGATGTATCTTTCAGGAACACAGTTGGGATCCTTCCTCACAATCTCCTGCACACTTGGGACAGGAAGAGATCTGCCCCACCCTAGTGCTTGCTCTTCAGCGGCGGCACCGTTGACCTCCGGCACCATTTGCTCTGTGAGAAGATGTTCTGGCGATAACTACTATGTAATGGTGATGAAATAGATTTTTCAGAAGTGAGAGAAATATTTGTTTCTTTGCCCTTCGGGCCTGCATGAACAGTCATAGCGAAAGCAATGTATTGGTTACTTGCCCTTGATCATATCAAGTCGGTATCATCAAGTGCATCCCGAACTTCGATTAACGTTTCGAATATCATTTCCATTGGGAGTTGGTCCTTGTTTTAGCCCTCTACCAATCACAAGGCACATTTAAAAAAAAAACTGAAAAAAGCATTCCTTGTTCATACTTGTGTACATCTGAGGAGGAGAAAATTTGAATAAAGAACTGAGAGAAGAAGATGAAAACAATATGAAAGGGGTCAAGAATAAAGAGTCACAATATTAGAAAGATAATACGTGAGACAGGATTGACTAAATACTTAAAAGTCCAACACAGTGATCTTCCTTTTTAAAAGAAAATGAAAAACATCAACTAAATCCTTATCAGGAATTTATCAACTAGTTTCGGTAGTTGGGCATACAGTAGTAGTATTATGTTCTTGTTCTTCACTTTAAAGAGTTAGACACTGCACACCAGATTGCCCGATTGGTCCAGGGGAAAATAAGTGAATTTTACAAGGTCCCAGTAATTTAAGGATTAAAAGAAACGCGAGCTCATGTAAATTAGCCTTTATCGCTCTCTCCCAGGTAAGAACCTATTAGACCGAACACCGATGATCTGAGAGCAGAGCAGCGCAGCTACGGGTGAAGAAATCAAAACTCAAACTCTCCGTTGGCCTGCCGAGCAAGATAGTGATGTTGATAAGCAATGAAATGAATTGCAAACTCAAATGGCATGCGCATGAGAAAATTCTTGGTTGGCACCTTGTTGAAAAGAAAATCCCTGTTTTTGAGATGCATTATTCCATCCTTGAGAGTGCACTTCCATCTGCTCTTTGTCCTCGTCACCTGTTCGGACACGAGTCACAATTATGTAGAGCGAGGAAATTAAATCTGCAATAGAAGCATTTACCTTTTCGAAAAGGGCTAGAACCAAATGCTGAGTGTTCGTCTCATCGTCTTCTTGATCGAGATCGTCCAGCTCATCGTCATCGTCATCGTCCTCATTGAGGGGAGGCTCTTCATCTTCATCTACTTCATTCCTACTCGGCCTCGGTGTGCCAGCAACGGGAGTCGTGCTACGTAGTTCAACTAAGTAGATGAAAAGTAAGCATTGGGAATAAACTGAAATGCATACTGTGTATTGAAAGGTTCCGCGTGGACTATTACCATTCTCTCCAGGTGTATTGTAGTCTTCACTTGATACTCCTTGAAATTGAAACAACTTCGAAAAACAAAGATTAAAAAAAGTAAATAAAAAGGAAACGAAAAGTGAATTGAACTAGAAATAATTGCAGCGTTATTGAATACATCATCATATTCGTCGTTTACTCCATCACTCTGAGGAAGAACCAGAGATTCCTTTGTTTCTTTGTCGGAGAGGAACTTGGGCTTGGTATTTCCTTCAGCATGCTTCAGTGATGAATTTTTGCCTTGGGTTATTACATTCTGAACAATAATAGAGAAAGATAATAGTATCAGGTGAAAAATATTGAGAGGGAGCTTGTAGCTCCCACCAATACCTAGTTAAAGTGAAACGCCAGAATACCAGAAGAGCCCGTTCAGATGCATGTTACATAGTATAATATTTTTTATTCTGTTAAAAAAATTACAATTTTTGAAGGACAAGTGACCTAAATTATCATTATTTTGACAAAACAAAACTTCATGTCGGATCCATTACGGAATCAATATAACTAATTAAGCCTTCTAACACATACAGAAGAAAAAGAAACAATGACGTAAAAAAATAGCAGACACACCAATTAGACATAAAACATCACGACATGTAATGAAATAGATGAGTTTGATAACTTCTTTCATACTTGAACATTTTGTTGTCATACAACTATGAAGACTTAAGAAATAGGAAAACAACCACAGATTATCCATTCTAAAAACAATAGATAAGTAGCACCTCACAACGAATAGACAAAAGGAGATAAATACCAAATGACCATAACAGGTTCTATCCTTGTAATGAGATAATAAAGGTTAAACCTTCAAAAGTCAATTCATAGAAAAGCTAGGTATGGTTGATCTTCACGATGGCCGTTCACCTCTTTTGACCTATCCCAGTTGCAAAGAAAAGCAAAGATAGAAATCCAGGCAGATCTACCGAACAAAAAGTCCATCATGACATTTGAAATCAAATACACAGCGCTCACAACATTCTTTGTTCCTTCCATGGAGAGTGGTCTCATGGGGTTTTAAAGTTTTCATATTGTCAAATGTACAATATATCGGATTGACATTGTTTCTGACGAGCTAATGACCAACAAGCCAAGATTGCCACAGAAAAGTGATTTTCATCTTTTAGGTGTAGGTAAAACTCACTTGCTTTGTTGGTTGACACTAAAACACAATGAAGTTGATTGGAAATTTTACAAAACCGTTGGTGAGTCTCAAATTACATTTTTGGGCAACCAACTTGGCATGATAGATATAAGTGGCTCTTCTGAAAGAACACAAGAAATATTAGGAATGACAGCTTAAATGTTTCTTGTGAATATCAGAAATATGTCTACTCATGGGTACAAGATCAGCTCCTAAGAATTGAATACTCTGAACAATCAACTTTGTAACCAATTGTCAAATCAATAGGCATTCAGATTGTTAATTTCAATAAATTGAAACCCATCTAACTGGTTATCTAGATACTTCTTCCAAAATATATCTATGATAGGATAGTATGTATTATTACCAGACAACTTAAGCTATATTATGTTCACAATTTTTCTAGCACATACATTTATTGCATGTAGCATATCATATATTGCAAACTCCTCTCTCACAATTCCACCCACAAAATAAAATTACTGGCTCTAACACAAACACCTATCTAAACCCACCCTTCCTAAAAAAGAGTGAATCTCAAGGCGGTGATGAAGGATGCAAGGTTCTGAGAGTCATGAGACGCAGAAGAACAATCGATTAGTTCCACTCTTCTAATCTTTACTCTCAATCCTTTTCTATTCTTGGTCCAAATGTAGCTAACTTATCATCTGTTTATATTTCTTTTATCGATAAAATCAGATGTTGCTGATTTTGCTCATTTTTCTTAAAGATTGTTCTTTTTTTCTTTTTTTTTTCTTGACATTTATTATGTTTTTCAATTGATTACTTATACACACAGACACACACATGTTCACACACACACAAAGTTATATAATATTTTAATCCAACTTTGTCACTATAAGTGAACCATGATGATACCTCTTTGACAACAAAGTGAAATGTCGAGTTAGGCTCTCCATATAAAGTGCATAACAATAGTGTAAATCACTAATTCGGGAAATTTTTTAAAATAAGCGCAAATAAAAAACATATTACCAAAATAAGCAACTTCTAAACTATTTACGAAAACAAGTGAGAGATGAATTACCGGGATTTAAATCCCGAATTATATTTTTTTTTAGTTTTTTAATTTTGGTTGCCGGGATTAAAATCCCGGCAATAATTTTTTTTTGTTTTAATTACATTGCCGGGATTAAAATCCCGACAGTGTCACTTTTTGTTTTTTTTTGAATTAGATTGTCGGGATTAAAATCCCGGCAATCTCTCTCTCTCTCTTTTTTTTAATAATTTTTTATATCGTGTTTTTTTTTCATTTTTTTAAATAATCGAGATTTAAAATAATTGGATCACGTTGTGTTTTATTTTTCGTAGTTCATCATCGGCCGACTGCCACCCTCCTGTCGGTCAGTCGCGGCCCACCCGTTGATCGACCATCACCCCGCCGTCGATCGTTGCCCGCCAGACAACTAGTCGTCGCTCATCTGCCAGTTGATCATTGCACACCGGTCGGCAAGCCGTTGCTCGCCCGTCTGTTGGTCAATTGTCGCCCTTTGATCAACGAGTCGTCGCCTGCCCGTTGACCGATCGGATGTCGTCGCACGCTACCCGACGAACTGACCATCGCTCGTTGACCGATCGACGCTAATCGCCACTACGCCACATCATCATCCGCCGCGATCGGCGTCGGTCGATGGTCGATCCGCGATTTGGTCGGTCGTCGCATGGTCGTAGGTCCCTGCCCGTAATTGGTAGTCGATCAGCCAATCATCGTCAACAGTCGCCGACTGACCGCCGCAAGTCGGTCGTCGCCGACCGACCGCCGCAAGTCGGTCGTCACCGACCGACCGCCGCAAGTCGGTCGCAACCCACCATCGATGGCTTGTTGCCGCCATCGTTGTCGATCGATCGATCGCCGTCGACCGACCGACTGGTCGATAGGCTGACTGCGACCGAGGGTGGGCAGTGGCGGGCCGAATGTGACCGATCGTTCGGCCAATAACAATGACAGCGACGAGCGACGCGCTGTGAGCGGCGGGCGGCGGGTGACGACCGACCGACGGCGGTCGATCTGCCAGTGGTGGCGGGCGGTCGGTGATCAGCGGTTGTCGCCAGCGGTTGATCGACTGTGGGTGGGGATCGACAGGCGAGCGAGGGGCGGCGCGGCGACGGCGGCGATTAGCGACGATCGATCGGTGCGCCGCTCATCGGCCGTCGATCGCTACCCGCCTGCGATCGGTCGGCGACGATTGGCTGATCGATTACCGATTGCGGGCGAGGATCGACGGTCGTACAATGACCGATGGTCAACCATGATCGGTATTGACCGGTGCCCGACCGCGATAGACGGTGGGCGGCGACCGATGGTCGGTCGGCGACCGACAATCGATCGGTCGACGAGCGATGGTCGGTCCACCGGGCAGCGTGCGACGACCATCCGACCGGTCAATGGGCAGGCGACGATGCATTGATCAAAGGGTGGCGATCGACCAACTGACGGGCGACGACTTGCCGGTCAATGTGCAATGACCGACTGGGGGACGGGCGATGGCTAGTCACCCGACGGGCAACGATCGACGGTTAGGTGATGGTCAATCGACGGGTGGATCACGACTAACTGACGGGAGGGTGGCGGTCGGGCGATGATGAACTACGAAAAATAAAACACAACATGATCAATTATTTTAAATCTCGATTTATTTAAAAATAAAAAATGAAAAAAAACAAGAAATAAAAAAATATTAAAAAAAAAAAGAGATTGTCGGGATTAAAATCCCGACAATCTAATTATAAAAAACAACAAACAAAAAGAGGAATCCATCGCCCCTCGCTCGCCCGTCGATCCCCGCCCATCGGTCAAGCCGTGCGGCGGATCTGCGGCCACCGATCGCCCACCACCATCGCGGTGGCCAGCGGCCGGTCGATCGTCACTCGTATCGCCTTCTGTAGCGTGTCGCCTTAAAAAAATGGAAAAAAAAAATACGAAATAAAAAATTATTAGAAAAAAAGAGAGATTGCCGGGATTAAAATCCCGGCAATCTAATTTAAAAAAAAACAAAAAGTGACACTGCCGGGATTTTAATCCCGGCAATGTAATTAAAACAAAAAAAAAAATATTGCCGGGATTTTAATCCCGGCAACCAAAACTAAAATAATAAAAATATATAATCCGAGATTTAAATCCCGGTAATTCATCTCTCTCACTTCTTTTCGTAAATAGTTTAGAAGTTGCCTATTTTGGTAATATGTTTTTTATTTGTGCTTATTTTAAAAAATTTCAGTCGAATCTAACTGAGATGATGGACCATGAATGATAAATGTAGTATACAATGATAACTACTGTATTAATTGACGAGATTATTCTTAAGAGCACCAAATGTCAACATATTTAGGTCAAAGATGACAGGTTCCATCACCAACGATTAGCTAAATGAAATAACTAGAGGAGTTGGCAAGCTATTCCATGATTTATAACAGCCAATTAAAACTAATTGTATTGCAACATCAATATGACTTGAAGCAGAATACATGATGTTGTGAAACATATTGGTGTGTAAACAGTGGTAATAGATGTTTGCTTTAATTTTATGAAAATTCAGAATGCAACTACCTCAGGTAACGAAAACTCTACTATCACGTCGCCACTGCCATCTTGTTGTGATATGTAACTTTTTGAGTTTAAGCGAGATGGATGGTCATCCCTTTTACGCTTCCCTGAGGAATTGACAAAAAAATCCTGCACCTAAAGCCAACAAAAGGAAGGATGAAAGTAGCACTTTGTGGTCATGAAATAGTTGTTATATCAAGAATAAGTGCAAAGTTGTACTATCAAAATAGAAGTGGACATGTGAAGTGAGGGGAAAAAAAATACATGAGTTAAGGATTGATGAGAGGCTCCTCTATCAGGCTCTTCTCGTCCTTCAACATAAGCTGAGCATGACAATGAAGACCAATGGTTCTAGGCATGCAATATGAATGAAAGAAATAATACTATAAAAGCTTCAGATTGGTCAATTATTAATACATACCAACATTAACATCAACTCCTAGAGGTCGTTGGTTCATCCAAGGAGAAGGTGGTTGCTACACCAACGAGGCAATACAATTCAACCAAAGTTCAGTCGCTTTGTTTTTGGGAAACCCAAGATGAATGAAATCCTCTGTATATTATAAGGTCATACCATGTACGGACTAGGCCTTCCAGCTCCACCTTTCATATCAATGCTATTTCTGATCTCAGCAATCGGAGATGGTGCGTAATCAGAAGGGCCTGTGGGTATGTTGTACATTCCCGTCTCAGCGGTTCCAGGCAAAGGAGTCTGGATGGGAGTCTGGATGGGAGTCTGCCAGGAAACCAAGTCGATAGAAAACGGGACATCAGAATATGCAATTAAATGCGAAAAACACAAGGCAGTCATCTCACCGGTGGAAAAAGCATCTCCGCAGTAGGAGTCTCATACTCCTCAGGCGGCCCCTCATACGGAACATTCAGATCATGCACCGGAGTCGGCGCACCATTCTTCTGGAGAGCCAGCCGCTCCATGTTGCCGCTGATGGCGCCTAAATGAATCATCCTCATCTCCCACATCTGGATTCTCTCCAAAGGAATGACATTGAGTGAAAAAAAAAAAACGACAAGCGCAACTCGTCGAGAAGCAGGAAAAGCATCAAACCCTATATAGGATGGTTGAAGAAATATCTCAAATGGCAATATACGGCAAGAGAAAAGGAAATTACCGCCTGAAGATCGTTAAGCACGGAATCCCCGGCGCCGCATCTGATGAACTCTTCCCTGACCTTGCTGATTACGTCGTCCACTACGTGGACGTAGACGGCGGAGACATTGGCGGCCATTCCCACAGATAGGTCACACTCGGAGGCGGCGAGCGGAGTCCTCGAGCAATCAAGGAGAAGAGGATTCGATGTAGGCGTGGATTCGCAGTAGGGTTCGAGGGGGAAGGGCGTACTTTCGCAAAAGATCGGCGATAGCACTGAGCCACTGAGAGAGAGAGAGAGAAACAGAGAAGAGACGGGGGGAAGAAAAGGGTGAGGATCCGGACGGGAGAACTAGGAATTAAAGTAAACAATATAAATAGGTTCGCATCCGGGAAGCAGTCCGTCAATGCGCAACGCGAGTCGCGTTCCGGTGGGGCCCGCGGTCAAGCACAGCCACAGGGTCTTGGCAGTTGGCAGAGCTGAGATGCTGGCGCCGGATAAAAAATCAACCAGCGGACCCGTCGAACTTAGGCATGTTTTTCAGTTCCGATTCGATTCGGATCGATTTCGAATTCATTAATGTTAGAATCGATCCAAATCGATTCCGAATCGATTTTAATTTTAAAATTTAAAATTTAAAATCAATTCAATTCGGACTGATTTTGAATCGATTTCGAAATGATTCCGGACCACCTCTCTCGAACTTGAGCTTTCAAATTCATCTAACGTGCTAGTGATCCTATTCTTTTTTTTTCTATTGTAAAATAATTTTGTAAACATATTAGCATGTTAAGAATTTCTACCTTTAAATTAACAACCGAAATCGGAATCAGTTCCGAAATCGATTGGAACCGAACCGAACTAGAATCAGAATGGTTCTGGTTCGATTCCAGAACCAGTCCATTTGAATTGATTCCGATTTCGAATTTAATAGATTGATTCCAATTTGATTCCAACTTGATTCCAGATCGAACCAATCCATTAAGCATGCCTAGTCGAACCGAGCAAAAATTGAGCAGACGAACCGGATCGAACCACGATTACCGTTGATTTAGGGCCTCCAGACCACAATATAGAAAATGAGAAGACCAGCCCAGCCCAGCCCATTATAGTACTCAGATAATCATTGCCACAAAAGCAACTCTCGTCTTTGGCCGTGGAGTGTGGCCCTCCACTCGAAGGATAAGGTTGTCATAGCCATGGCCATCGACCTTCTTGATCGCTGATGACGAAGCCAAACCCACGGTCTTCTGATCCAAGGCGACATAGACACAAGTCACATGGCCGAAAGTGCGAAAGCGCTCCGACAGGTCAGGCTCTCTCGGGTGTCTTCTGAAAGATTGGTCACGCGCACCGAGTTCTCATCGTTGCAGCTAGCGCCGGCTCTCAGGCCAGGTGGAACGTATGTGCTCTTGTCGGTGGAAGTGGCCGGCACTGCAGACTGCAGTTTCAGCACCTGGTAGTTTGTCAATGAAGGTGGGCGGAGCGGAGCCAAGTCCTTGTAGCCTGCACACCATGAGGACAACGCCTACCTTGCCAATGTTAACTAATGGATCGCCTGCAACCTTTGGTTCCTCTGCTTTGCTGGCTAATAAAGAGAACACCGGCATCGAACCAGAAGAATTAGATTCGTTCAGAGATTTGTCGTGCACAGAGGAGAGAGCTCCGAGATTTTGTTGCGTATTAGAAAAGCTGATGAAGCCATTAATGCTTGCGGACATATGTAAAGAATAAACATAATTGATTGAGTAGTAAAAAAATAATCTAAACATACAATTTATGATGATAAAGCTTGTGAAATTATGCGTTGTCTTTGATGTAACTTTAAGAGTAAAAAATGATTCTAAAATCCAAAAAATAAACATGACCAGTTGACTAGTTTCAAAAAGGTAATCTAACAAAGAAGACTGTGTTTTCTTAGTAGCGATTGTGTCTCCTAATTCAGAAACATAAGATGATTGATAAATCTCTTGAAATAGCAGCAATTCTATTAGAAATGGCAATTGTCTTCTATGAAACATAAGGCGATTCATAAATCTCTTGAAATAGCAGCAATTCTGCTAGAAAAAACGGTGATCCTACTTCCAGCCTACAAGAGCAATAGGGAAAAAGTCTAGGCGTGTAAAAAGAGTACGAAAATTCTTACGACGGAATATAATCATGCATAAAAATGCTTCTTCCTTTTTTTCATATTGAGGATTTACATTCATAGAACTTGCACTTCGAGCAGAATTATGAGCTCTTTTATCCAAAAGCAATGTTAAGATATATATCCATTGATTGATCAGTTCCACAAATTTGGCAAAAGAAAATAATTTCATAGCTATGGGGTACCCAAATCTAGAAGCATGATGATTTCTCTGTGACTTTGTTTCATTTTTCAAAAATATAAAAACAATATTGTTCCAATCAAGCAAGTTAATTGTCTTTTGCTTGTGAAGAAGTATCACAGGAAGGAAATTTTTACATATCAACAAGAAACTAAAACAAATGGGTAAACCAATTATTTATATATCATCAAAATAAATGGTGCTCATGATAGAAGACATTTTCAACAAAAGAAAAATGTCAAACAAAAGCGACTAAAAATTGAATAAAGTTTATTGGTACGATCATAAAGTATATAGCTCAATGTTTAATAGTAAATACCTTGTTAAACCATCAAAGAACCTTTGACTATCAAAGGATTTTAGAGAAAATACAGAATTTAATTTGCAACCAAGTTGAAGTGATCAATGTATGAAACCCAAGATACTTATTTACCTAAATGCAGAGACAACCACAATAACTGAGCCTCTAAATACATAAATACTGAATAAAAAGGAAGGATCATGTAATAAAGTAGCATACTTATACTCTCAACACCATGACTCAAGTGAATTGCAGTTTAATTACTATATCAGTAAAACTTTAAACTTTTAAACCAGTTAAAAACGACTAGGAAAGTGATTAACCTAAGATCTTTTTGTCCAAACTCTATACGGTAAAGAGTGTACGCTTACAACTGTTGGTAAATATTAAACTGAAATCCACCATCAGTCTGCTAAAACACACAATGCCAGAAGCATAAGCCCCGTAGTATGAGACTAAAACCTGCTTTTCTGAAAAGAAGATAGAAATGATATGTAGTGGGAGCAGAAAGATTCCTGGTTATATCCTGACTTTATCAGACTGTTCCAAATAAATTTTTAAGAGGTTGTAATTGGTTTTCTTAACTCCTGTCATCCAGATTCATCCAACAGAGATAATAAAAGTAGATTGAAGTGATGATCTACCCTACCCTGTCTATCAAACTCAAAACAAAAGCTGTGAATTGCATTAAGAATCAAAGCAAACGTCAGCATCCATGGCGACGGTGCTAAATTTACATAAAGGAGAAACATTTACCCTAAAAGAATCAAATAGATTCATTAATATGCAAAATCAGGGTTTAACCAAAGATGGCATTCTAATTAACTTACAAATACGACATTCAAGGCGATCACGGAACAAAAGAAAGCCGAGGTGAGAGAAAGAGAGGAGGAAGCATCGTACCAGGGGCGCGGGAGCGCAAGAGAATTATCTCCTCAGTAGAAACCATGGGGAGACGAGCGCCAGCCTCCTCGTGGGCAGCGTAGCCGAATTTGTCCAGGACCGACGCCCGAGAGAGCGTTTGCTGAGGCGAGAGTGAGCTTGCGGACCCGGGTGGTCGTCGTCACCCTGACCTTGTCGCCGGCGCCATCTAAGCGGTACTCGATCGCCTTCTTAAGCCCATCCTCGTCCGGACCGATGACCACCCGCTGCGGCAGCAGGATATCGAGGTCTGGTCCTCGGCGTCGCCCTCGAGCTCTCCCCACCGCAGCTTTCCCATGCCGACTGTCATCCTCCGCTACGTTTTCGCAGACCTCTCTCGCACGGCGGCAGCTGATCACGTGAGCCGGAGCGGAAAGGAGCGGCTAGTTTATCTCGATTGCATATGAAATTTTGTTTTTCTTATCACTAACATTAATCAAATTATTTAGTTAACATTTTCTTATATTAAATTATATTTTATTTAGTCTCCCTTACAATTTATCTTACAAAGTTTAGCATTTTACCAAATTTTTTCTCCATCTCATTTTACTATTTTAGAATCAAATAACTACAATTTTAAAACTACGAAGAAAATTTATAAGGAATTCTATCGACCATACACAACAACACAATGCAATGCAAACGGTATGCAGTTCATCACCTTCAAACTAACTCGCCTAATACATTTCCTTTGCGAACAACAAATTATAATAAATAATCATTTAGACAAACTTCCAAGTTCAGGTAAAGGATACACATTTCAATTTACCTCAAACGAAACAAAAGTGATTCTGATCTCTATTGCCGATCAAGAATACATCGAGTTGCTCTCCAAAAATAGAGAAGCATACGTAGAAACAATTTGATGACCAAGAAAAAAGTGTGGAACTGTATCAAGCTGTGTGTGTACATTAGACTCCTTTATACTTACACGAAACATGATGATGACAGCAACTTTGCAAAACGTATCACCATGTGGCAACTTTGCAAAACGTATCACCATGTGGCCTCTAAGGGTTGATTTGTAGCATTGAAGATCTCGATATCGCTCTGTTCTAGTGCTCAGTAGTGGAGCTCGAGAGGAAGGATTTCAGTGCTTCATAGGTCATGAAAGCAATCCCAACACCAGGAACTACCTTGTAGTATTCAGGCAATATGCCTCTGTAGAAGCCCCAAAACCCCTCGGTCAGCATTATGTGTCTGAATGCTCCAAATAAGCCGGTGGTGTACACAGGGCGCCTTCCGGCTGCACCTTCCAGCTGCATTCGGCGTCTGACTAGATCTAGAGGAAAGGTTACTGCAATAGCATCCTTTGTTACTCAATTGTATATGATTCAAGTCTACCAAAAGTTATTAAATGAATGGTATTTTGTGTTTATCACGATGGCTTGTGGACTTATGTCAAAATAAAAAAGACAGAAACATGGCATTTGGAAATGAGATTTAACATCAGTCCAAATTACTCGAGCATTAAGGGGGAGCAGTCTAAATAGAGCACCATCCTAGTTCCTACCGTAGAAAAAATGGCAAATTAGTAATGCTATAGATTAATTGTTATCTAAAATTCAGTTCAATAGCAAGAAGATAAATGATACCTAATTCAAAAAGAATAGCAGCATCTTAATATCACCGATTGAGACTAGTAATTACAACGATAGGAATACCACAAATTTGAGAACAAAATGTAAAATCAATTGATTGTGGATCCTGTTATAGGTGGTGGTATGAAGAAGACATAACAGACATTCAGGATCCAAAGATGTAGAAGAACTTCTGACAATGTAGATGCCATGAATAATAAGCTTCTCATTCCAGTTATCTTGTAACTGGATATCAAAAGTGGTTGATTAACATTAACAGGTTTTGTTTCTTAGTCTTAAGAATGTAGACTACATTGATTATTTTATTGGTTTCTCATGTAACTTTTTTACTTTTATATCCAACTAATAGACACCAATTCATGTTTGTCAAACACATACCTGTTGATGATGCAATGCCGGCAAGACTTCCACTAGCCAAACTAACTAGAACAGGGGAGTCAGATGGCCTATACCAAAATTAATATCCAAATGTTAGTGCAATCCAAATGAAGAATTGATCTTTGTACACGACGACGTCAAACTAACCAAAGCAGTCACCTTTCCAATTGCCAATGGGATCGCAGGGTTTCATAGGCAGCATAGCTGATTGCTATATTAGGACCAACTCCCTGCAGCACAGTATACCATAGAATTTTAAATACACTAAATATACAGAAAGGGAGAAAAAAAACAAAGCAAACTAAGAGCGACAAGCAGAACTAGTGAAGCGCAGTGTCCATCGTACCAACAATGTTGCTCCAAGACCCTTATACAGTCCCCTAATGCCCTCATCTCTGCAGATAGCATAAAGCGCATGCGAGATGCCTTTATAATACATTGTATTTGTCTGCAAAATGTTAGAGAGAAACAAAGTGATTGGCAAAGTGATTTGCATTAATTAGAAACCTTAAAATTCTAATAATGGTTAAGATCTTAAAGTAGAAGGTGAAACAAGAGAGCAAGCATCATCAACAAACGAGGCCAAAATGTGGAAGGGAAAAGGGAGTCAAGAAACAGAAAAGAGGTTTCCAGTTACTGTTCAGAAAATATAAGCCTACCTGGACTGCAAGACGTGTTTTTACGAGGTCCAGTGGATAAGCAATGGACGCGGCCGTTAATCCTGCCAAACCACCACCTAGCAATTTGGCACATGCATCTAAAGATGCATTGTTTCTATGGTTACCTAATACTGGAATTGAATATAGTAGCTGCAAAATTAAATTAAAACCCATGATCATTTGATGCATTGCCAAAGCATCTAACCCAAACAAATGCAATGAGAGAGAAACACAGAACCTCTCCTTGAAATTTAAAAATTCAAACTTACACGCTTGTATTCCTCATAAGCATAAAAGCAAATAGATGAATAAGGTAACCGATGCACAATGGTCACCAAATTTCCTTTCCAAAATGCTCTAAAGCCTTCTTCATAGACAACACGAGAAGCTTCACGCCATATGCTAGCTTTGCTAAGACTAGCTACATCAGAGTGCATGCCTTGCACCTAATGAAGATCAGCATGTCATGTAAAGCATGGAAAAAATCCAGATATAGAACATCAACATATCTTATGGAAGATACACTACCCATTGAAATAATTAATCATATCTTTAGTGTTTTTCTAACAACTAAGCAGAAATAATTAACAGAGAAATATAGATATAGAAAGAGTTTACTTATTAAAAACCATCAATTTTTATGTATATTAAATTTCATTTCTGATATTGTAGCAAATCTACTCTGCTTCAAAAAAAAAAGGTGGGGGATTAGAAATTTATAATCTTAAAATTGTTCCGATTGGATCAAAAAATCATGAGAATAAAAGAGAACAATTATATCATTTGTATCACATGATTTATGATACCAAACATAATATATGGAATTTTAGTTCTCATTTGTCAGACGAGAATTGCATTTAGTGTTCTTAAGAACTCTATTCTAATATGGAATTGAAATTCACTTGAAACAAGTATTGTTTCCAAACAAATGTAAGCCCAAGTGTCACTATTGGCTAGGACTTATCTGGTTGATAAAAAGTTTGATTTTTGGACTCAGGTGTTTAGCAGTAATGCTCCTAAGCACGGATATATAAACAATTCCGAATACAGAGGAGAAATTAATTGGGGAAAAAAAGTAAGATAAATTTAGACGAAAGCTGTTAAGCGACTAAACCGTAAATTCCTCCCAAAGCTAACATCATCGATATTGAAGAAGCCATCTTGAATCATCAAACTAAAGGTTTTCAAAGGGAGAATCTTGTTATCAGATATTGAATTTTAAGGAGCAATTGAAGATCAAATTACGTAGTAGCTCAAAATACCTAAAAAAACAAGCCCTTAAAGATCGAAGAAGACAGACACGACAACAATAAAAAAAAATACAAACCTGAAAGAGGATAGTGAGACGAGCGAGAGGGGCCGTGCACGTCTTGCTGACGGCGCCGGCCACCCCTCCGGCGAGGAGATGCTCCATCGTCCCAATATGCGGCTGATCCAGAACCTGCTTCCTCGGCTGCTCGCAGTGACAAAGCCCGCTTCCGGTCGAACTCTGCGATCCGCCGCCGTCCGCTACAGACACCACCCCAATCTGAGACTCCATTTGCATTCTCTCCGGTCCAAAGAAGTCAAAAACAGACAGGAACGGCGACGGCTGCAGCAGGCGGACGAGATCACCCCCTCGTAGCGTCGACTGCCGCGGCCAAAACCCAACGAAAACCTCGAGCGCCGCCTGGTGGTTTTATAGCGGGTACCAATTATCAAATAAAGCGCAACTAACCACTACTCGAGATCTTATCGTGCCGGTATATTCGGCTACCGAATAACAGAAGGAAAAAAAATCGCGTGTAATTGGGGCTTTAAAATTATACAATTTAAAATTATTCGGCACGAAAATAAATTGCGACTAAACGATTTTGATAATAACATGAAAATGAAATTGAGGCTTGTTTTCCGTCTGTCACTTGCCAGAAGTGAACCAGATTTATTTTCCATATCACACCTTCTAAGTAGGAAATATTCAAATTGCACACAACATTTTTTCTAATATCATATCCAATTCAAATTTGGGAATCAATTTCATGGGATTCAGAATCTACCACCTTCCTTTGAACTCTCTTGTACGCATACCCTCTGGCAATGCACACGTAAGCACACAAGTTGACGGTGCTGATAGCGGCCAAGAGCCAATAGTAAAGATCCAAACGGCTGTCGTTGACATCCTTGGCGAACCAGCTACCGTTGGATCCCTTGGAGGTGATCCGATCGACGATCGTGATCAACAGACTGCAGATGAAGTTGGGGACGCCCAGCACGCTCAAGTAGAAGGCGATCCCCAAGCTGCGCATGCCGTCGGGCACCTGCTCGTAGAAGAACTCCTGCAGGCCCACCAAGGCGAAGCCGTCGCCGATGCCCAGTATAAAGAACTGAGGCAACAGCCAGAGCAGGATCACGTTTCTTCCCTCCGCCACAACGAGGAGGCGGTGCCGCTCCACCAGAGCCGCCGTGGCCATGCCCGCTGTCACGATCGTCATGCCGATGCCGATGCGCTTGAGGATGCCGATGCCGCGGACGCTGCCGGCGGAGCGCCGGAGGAGAGGGATGAGGATCTTGTCGTAGAAGGTCACGGTGAGGAGCATGCCGAGGGCGGAGAGGCAGAAGACAGAGGCGGCGGGGATGGTGAAATGGCCGAAGCGGCGGTCCGTGACGCCGCATTGCTTGATGAAGAAGGTGTTGGTTTGCACGACGCACATGCCGAAGGGCAATGTGGTGATCCATACGGGGACCATGGAGAGGATGAGCTTGAGTTCCTCGACTTGCGTCACCGTCGCGAGCCGCCACGGGTTAGATTTCTCCGCCGCGAAGGCGGCTTCGTCGCCTTTGTGTTCGATGATGGCAGCTTTGTCGAGAAATCTGCATAAATTTGTGTAAATTTCTTGCCTATGGGCTAAAATTTAAGTTTGCATGATCAGATACTTTAGTCGATCAGTGTGGTAGAGGAGTCTCTTCTTTTGCTCTGTTTTGCGGAGTTCATAGAGTTCGCTTGCTTCCGACGGCAGAGTCATCCTTCTCTTGGCCACCGCCGCCACCACCACCTGCAGCATCGGCATGAAGGGGCTTCCCTCCGGCCCGCGATAGCGGTAGACCGACCTGCCTGCGAAGAAGATCACGAGGCTAACCGCCATGACGGAGGTGAGCAGGGCGTTGGCGACCCACCATCCGACGTTGATAGCCAAGTAAACGACGACGGTGACGCCGAGAATCATCCCGCTGCAGAGCCCGAAGTTCCACCAGTTGAAGTAGGACATCTTCTTCCGCCGCTCCGCCGCGTCGTTGTCGTCGAACTGGTCGGCGCCAAAGCTCTCCAGCGACGGCTTGTGGCCGCCTGTGCCGAAGGATATCATATACATGGCGACGAAGAAAACGATCTCGTGGGTACTGAGTGAGCGGCGACATGAAGAACTCTCCGGCTTGTCGTCGTCGCAGGGCTTCAGGCCGTGGATGACTTGGGACATGGTGAGCAGGAGCAGGCCGGCGATGTAGATGAGGGAGGAGACAATAACTGTGGCGTAGCGGCCTGAATAAGCGTCAGCGATGAAGCCGCCGAGGAGAGGGATCACGGTGGTGACGCCGTTCCAGTAGTTGACGTTCCTCACCGCCGTCTTCAGACCTTGATGCAGCACATCGGTGAGGTATACGACCAAATTGGTGGACAGTCCGAAGTAGCTCAGCCGCTCCGCGAACTCGATCGCTGGTCAAACGGTTACAGAGAACTCACAAATCTGTAACAATTCAGGTGCCAGATTCGATTAGTGGATTGCATACCAATGATGAACAGGGAAGCTTTCCAGCAGCCGGTGGAGGCTCGTCGGGGAAGCCTTCCCTTGTGGTCTACGGAGGAGTCCCTGACCACGTCATCATCTGCTTCCGGCGGCTTCGTGATCTCCAGGGTCCGGTTCTTCTCGGCACTCCACGCCATGGCGGGCAGGGAAGCGACGTTAGACTCTTCCGGCGCGTAGAATTCACCGTACAATCCATGGAACACATTTATACAAGAGGTTGGAACGCGTTTTCCATTTTCATTTTCCGCCGAAAATGGAAAAACGCAGAAAACCGTTTGATTAAATGTTTTTATTTTCTGGAAAATAAAATTATATTCGATTAGAAAATGAAAAACGATTTTTCTTTTTTCGGAAAATGGAAAAGGGGCACTGTACCAAACAGCGCGTAGAATTTATGGGGCAGGTAATTAATTCTAGTTTCTGGCAAAGGATCAGCAGAGGATTATTCTTAATTAATTAGTGATAGGATAAATGCTTCTTATAGCATAATATTATTAATTGATTTATTATTATTATTATTATTATTTGATTCCATTTTGATGCATTCCAAATGGGAAATCTATTTTCCTCAATTAGATGAACACAGACATCAAATCAAATGTGCACTAGTTGAAAGTGGAGGGAATGGAATTCCTTATTACTCTTACTAATTATTATTATTATTTTAAAAAACTTATTTGTTTTGCAAAATTATTTTATCCTATCGAATTCCACTTGACTATTTAATAACTACTTTAAAATAATCTCTATGAAAAATAATTATGAGAAGTTAAAAAAAAAAATCATTCTATTCTGTCATTTATGTCAAGTATTAGGGACAAAGGGTCCACAAGTGAAATTTGATATTTTATCCCGTAAAACACAAACAAATGGAATGTAAACAATTAAAATAAACAAATAATAGACAAAATAGAAATCTATCATTTACGACGTCGGAAATATATTTCATCTGAAAAAATAAATTTTCGATTTATACTCGATTCAAAATTATCTGTCTAAATTTTTATGAAATTCAAATTAAATTTTTCCTAACAAAAAATCAAATTATATTTCTCCATGTACAGAGCTCGTGCTCGATCCCCTCTTATCTGATTGGAAGCCATGTTTATTGTGTCGGTTGAGACCGGGATGCTGAGGTATCCAGTAGCGAAAACATCAAAGGAGGGATGACTCGGTTTGAAGGGTTGATGCGACAATGGTGCCAAATGAAAGATGAGCTATCTCGGATGCGGGTCGAATGAAGCTTCAAGGCCGAGACGAATCCTGCATTGAAAGAAACGGTTAAGGGCGTCGAAAGAGATCTCGGCTCGACCCCTCCGACGCTCAAGCCAGGAATTAGTAGGTAGAGAAAATATGGAAGCACTAATGTAAGGTACAAGATGTCTCACCTCCTCTTCTTCCCTTCAAGTGCCCCTTATATAGGCGAACTCCTGCCTGCGGAGCTGTACCGGGGGGGGTATGACCTTGTGACAGGATGTCGTCGGCTATTAGAGATAATTGAGATCATTACCCTCATAAATGCTGCCAGCACATGGATCCTAATTAATCCCCTAGCGCGGTTGATAGGAGACACGCCTTCATTTAATAGATCTGACATATTTCTTTGAAACAGATATGGTCATATGTTATCTTGTCGGAGAAAATTATTGCTGGAGAAGACTCTACTGGCTATTTTGTTTCCAATTAATGTCACGTCATTTAATTAAAGCTGAGACATAATATATACTAGAAATGTCACATAGCAGGAAGGGAATATGTAATTGAATGTCAGGCCTTCAGATTGTTATATAGCCGAGATAGAATATATATTAGTCGAGATATAAGGCCTTTGTTTTAAAATGGTCTTCTTCATTCGACGAGGCCGAGACATAATAGCTTCTTCATTTGGCGAGGCCGAGAGATAATAGCTTCGTCATTCGACAACTTGCCAAGCTGTAATACCTTTATCATTTGACAACTTGTCGGAAAGTAATGTTATACAAAAGTCTTTTTAATCATGAGTTAGTTTTGCCCAGTATCATAGGCACCCCCCAAGTCTAATCGAAGGACGTGCGTAGCACAACTGACTGGACTAGCCTTAACTCATGATGATTTATTCTTTTAGTTTAATAGAGTATGGGAGGAAACGCTTAACCTCTGTCCTCGAAACAGAACAAAATCCAACTTTAAGGATATGTCATAGATGTGAGGATTTGATATGATTGCCTCCTTTCCCGAGGTTTCGCACCACAGCGCCACGTGTCAGTGGGATCCCGAAAAAGGACCCTCGAGAGACCAAGCGTCGCGGCTCCTTTGTAAATAAACTCCAAAACCTAGGTTTCGTCATTTTTGCATTCGACCTTTCCAGCGTCTTCTTCTCCGACGACTCCTCTCCTCTTCCCTTTCATCAGGGTTTCCGTACTGTAAGTCCCCTATTCCTTGCGTTCTTCTTTTTCAAATGGCCGAAACTTTTGATATCAATTACCTTAAGATCCGTAGCATTGTTACCTCCAATCTTCATAATGAGATTAGGTCCTCTTTCCACATCTTCAATTCCTATAGACTTAGGGCTCCTCAGCGAGACCAACGCCATCATGAGCCCCCTTCCAAGTTTACTACTTTTTTTCATGATCAACTAGCGGTTGGTCTTCGTTTTCCCATCCATCCTTTTCACACAAAACTGTTCAACTATTTCCTCATCCTTTTACAACAGTTAGCTCCTAATTCCTTCAGCCTCAATATTGGTTTCATTATTATCTTTCTTTTCTATCACCTTCCCCCGGTCGTCGCCTTCCACGCTTGCTTCATCCCGAAAAGGAAAGAGGTAGGAGTTTTCTTTTTCATGGCTCGTCGAGAGACCAAATTCTTGGCAAAGCTTATCACCTCGCACAAGTATTGAAAGACCCAATACTTGTTTGTAAAGCTAGAGTCCCCTTTCCTCTGGCTGAATGGGTGACAGCTCGAGTTGTCCCCTTCTCTTTCCCTTCGAAGCTTTAAAAAGACTCCTGCTTATCGAGAGATAGTGGGAGTTCTCTCGAGATTGAGCTTCGATGTAAATGTTTTGCTGGAGGAGGGGTTCTTATACCACTTCGGCTTAAGTCCGATAGAAATTGAGCTGAGTGACACCTTAAGTAAAAAAAAAAAATTATTCTTTCTTGCTTTGTATTATTAACTCTAATTAAAATTTTGTCTCTTACAGTCGAAGTCATATTTAGGGCTCTAATCAATAAAAAGATGAAATAGAAATGAGCACAAATGATTGCCCTTATAAATGCTCCAATCGAGACACCGGAGGGGACCGATTCCGAAGATCACCCCCCACCTCGGTCCTCCATGGTGACCGAGGGGTCGGAGGAGCAACTATGGCAGAAGAAGAGTCGGATAGTGGTCTCCTCTGTGGAAGGGAGCCCTTCCAGGAGGTCCTCCCCCAGGCCAAGTCTTCATGACTCGACTAGGTCGAGCGGTGTCAGTCCCTCCAACAATCTACCTCCACCAACGGAGGAGTACTCGAAGGTTCTTGCTCATCCGATCGAGGCCACCGCCTCGCATCTGCATAGCCCCAGCCTGTCTCTGCTCGAGATGTCATCCGGACATTCCATACCAAGACGGAAATGTCCGCCCCGACGTTTCCTTCAGGAAATTCGAGATGCGGTAGGGGAGTCTGCCAAGGAGAAGTCCATCCCAGCAGCCACGAGATGAACACTCACTTGGCACAGGTAAAAAAATTTTAGTAAGTTTTAAGTTTTTCTCTTTCGCCCATCTTACTAACCCCCTTTTTTGCAGTTCTGGAGGTACCACTTGGAACTGATGACCCGCCTATCTCACCTGACCATTACCTTCCAAGGTATGCGGGCTCAAGTGACGACTGTCACTGCTCAACTCCGTGACAAGGAGGTGGAGCTCGGGATTGCTTAGTCCGAGGCGCCCCGTGTCTCGGTTGAAGTTCCTCCGTTACGAGGACGACCTTTGGCATCAGGCGCAGGAGATCGAGCATCTTCGTCTCCAAGTTGCGGAGGCGGAGAAGCTTAGGGCCTGAGTAGAGGAAACTGAGGTCAAACTATTATAGGCTGAGCAGACTAGAGTTGCTCAAGCAGCTTTCGAGGTCAAGCAGCGCAACGAGCTAGCGGCCCAGGCGGAAGTAGCTCGAAGAGGATCACCTCCATCCATTTCATCCTATGGAAGCGAGGGTTTTAGTACATAATGGGTCATCAGAGAAATAAATCATCATTACCCTTCGCTTAAGGCCTCCTTTTCTATAAACTAGGAGCCTAATAGTCGTTACAAGCTCATTCTTTCCTCCTTTTATAGGGGATGCTTCGTCTTCCTTTCTTTTGTTACCTTCATTCCTTCCGCCTTTTCGTCTCCTTCTTCTTCGTCTGTTTTTCTTTCCACCGCCATCCTCCGGTGTCTCAATCCCCTACCTCATCACTTTTCTTCTTTCTCTGACGGGCAGGATGCATTCCTCTTTCTTCCAAGAAATAGCAAGTCGTTACCCTCACATCAAACGGGGTGATGGCCAGGCGTCAGCTTCATCTTCCCCTTCACCTTCCCCTACTGCCACCACACCTGCCCCGTCTCACCCTTCTTCTTCGCCTCCGTCTGAAACCCTTGTTACATCCGTACCAGAGGAAATCGGAGTAACCAGCCCCTCCTCATCTCCTCTGTTACTTACCAACCCTAACTCTCCCATCTTCACCCCCTCCGCCTTGGGCATTCGGAAGTCGCTCCATCTTTCATCACAACCTGAAGATGAATTCAGGAAAATCGTGCATTCACCCCCATCGACTACGGATGCTTATGCATCCACGCCTTCTCTGTCCCCGAAATCTGGCTCCGCCCCTGAACCTATGGTAATTGATATTCCTCCACTGCCCATCTCCCCTTCTGCTCATCGCTCGAAGAGCCCCTCCCCTTCTATGGGCACTTGCCCCGACCCCTCCTTTTCTCACCTACCCAACGAAGAGCTTTCCATTCCAATGCTCTCTATACTATCCTCTCCAGATTCTTCACCGAAACAATCCCCTTCTTCCACTTCCGATGTGCCCACCTCACAGCTAGCCATTGTACACCTTCCCCCTCTGGCTCTCGATTCTTTACCTCCAACTTCTACCCCCTTGATCCTCCCGACCAGTGCTCCTTCTTCTTTTCCCTTAGAACCTCTATCGCAGCCTATGACTACCACCCCTATTCTTCCTCTTATGAGTGAACCTCCCCTGCGGGTGTCACCCATCTCCTCTTCTTCTTCCTCTCCCCGAGGCCTTCGAATCTTAAATTTGGAGGAGCTGATTCCCAGAATGGAAGGTCTGCACCACGCTTTAGAATTGGTATGTTTCTTTAATCAGCTTCTCTAATTTCCCTTACTGAATAACTTCCTTTCAACAAATGACTTACAGGCCCTGACAAACTACCAAACATTGGATCGCTCCCTCCAACAATATCGAGCCCAATCTCTGAAGTTAGAACATCAGCAACAGAAGGATTTGGCGGCTGCTCTAAATCGGGAGCACCTCCTATCACAACAACTGCAGCAATGTCATGAGCGACTGACAGAAGCTCACCACCGTCTTCAAAAAGATGCAGCAACTATAGCGGCATTACAAGAACAACAACAAGCTAGCATGGAATCACCTCACTCCAGCAGGATGTCCAGCCGGCACAGCTTGACAGGGAAGCTTCCTCTTCTCAAGAATTAATAAGTCTTCGAGAACAGGTAGCAGAGCTCCTTCAAGGGTAGCAACGAGACTCGGACATCATCGCCCGCCTGCGAGTTCAACACCAGAAAGCAGAGGATAAAATAGGAGGTCTCCGCACTCACCTGTGCAAGGAGGTACAAGAAAACTCCTCCCTCATAACTTCTAGGGCGCATGCTCACGCCCGTATACGCAGGCAAGAAACCTCCCTCCAGAGGCTGGGCACTGAGCTTACCCACACCAGATCCTACTCCGAGGCGGTAGAGGGGATTTCAGCCTCAATGCGCTAGAATATGATGGACATGACTAACCTTATTCAGCAAGATCAGACTTCCCGAGCCGATGATATCTCCGTCCAGATAGATGCTATTATGGAAATATCTCGGCGTTATAGTGACATACGCCGAACCCTTCGAGAGCAACAAGAGAAATGTCACAGACTTCATCAGGATCGGAGCCCTGACCGCCCGAACCGACAGGAGCGGCTAGCCATCCTGTTACGTGCCACTTATCAAGATGGATTTAACGAGGCAGTTCGACAGCACGTCGATCAAGGGCTTCCCCCGGTGAACCATCCTACTTTTTTCTTAAATTGGGAGGCCGGCTTCCGACGTTATCCCCCTGATCGATTTAAGTTGTAATATGATGTATGACTCCGGGACATAATCCCTTTGTTATCTTCTCTTCTTCTTCATAGTTTGCTATAAGGACTACAACATTATTGTGAAACAATCAAACTCAGATGCGTTTCATATCTAATTGATACAACAAATTATCAAGTACATCCCCTCAAGGACCCTTCAACTCCTTTTCTCTTATCCATCTTTTCTTATACAATGTGGAAAGGTTTCAAGTGAACAGCGTTCCACGGTCGCGGAAATTCCTTGCCCTGGTCGTCCTTTAGATAATACGCCGACCCCGCTACGCAACGCGTCACTTCATAGGGTCCTTCCCAATTTGGAGCTAACTTTCCTGGATCTCCCGCAGGATTAACTTTACGCAGAACCCAATCTCCCTCCTGAAATCTTCGGGGCATCACTTTCTTATTAAAAGTTTGTTGTACTCTCCGCTTGTAAAACTCCGCTCGTCTTCGCGCCGTCTCTCTCTTTTCTTCCACCAAGTCCAACTCAGTGCTTCGAATAATTTGGTTCTGCTTCGGCTCGTACATTTCTATTCGGGCGCTACTTAAGAGGGCTTCGACCGGAATAACGGCTTCCGTCCCATATATCAAACTGAACGGAGTTTCTCCCGTTGTAGTTTTTGGTGTGGTTCGGTAGACCCATGGGATTCCAGGCAGCTCTTCTACCCAGTTCCCCTTTTAAGTCCCCAATTTGGTCTTCAACCCTTGAATGAGAATTTTATTAGTGACTTCAACTTGCCCGTTGGCTTGAGGATGGGCTACTGAAGTAAAAGTTTGCTGGATATTTAGACTTTGACACCATTCTTTAATTTTCTTGCCCTGGAATTGTCGTCCATTATCACTAACTATCCTCCGAGGAATACCATATCGACACACGATATTCTGCCAAAGGAATTGTATTACAGCATTCTCAGTAATTTTGGCAAGAGACTCTGCTTTCACCCACTTGGAGAAGTAATCTACGACCACCAATAAAAATTTCTTCTGCAAAGGTGCAACAAACATCAGACCCACTATATTCATCCCCACTGATCAAAAGGGCATGAAGCGACCACAGCTTTCATTAGTTCAGCCGACCGTTCGGATCGATTGATATGCTTTTGAAAAGTTGGGCAAGTTTGCACTATGCGAGCGGCATCTTGTTGGAGGGTATGCCAAAAATATCCTGCTAACAGGGCATTTCTTGCTAAAGCTCTCCTCTCAGATGATTACTGCAGCAACCTTCACGGATCTCCCGGAGTACCCATTCAACATCTTCACTTCCTAAACACTTCAATAAGGGTCGTCCTAAAGATATCTTGTATAAGTCTCCATTTAAGAGGGTGAATCGTCTGGCTCTGCACATTAAAGTAGATGTCACTCCTTTTTCTTCGGGGACCTTTCCATGCTGTAAATGAGCTATGATGTCGGTCCTCCAATCAAGGATTGGATCTGGTTCGGGCGCCACCTCCTCCACATTGCATATCGCTAGGGAAGTAGGAATTTCCACACAGACCGTTTCTAATGATTTTACTCCTTCCATAGCGCTAGCCACCCGAGTCAATTCGTCTGCCTTCCATTGCTGAAACTGAGTTTTTTCTTTCTTGAAAGCTTTCAAATACTTTTGCAACCTTTCTTCTCAAACCACGAAAGAACCTTGAAGTTGTGATATCGTCAGCTGGGAATCCGAGTGGATTATAATTGAAGAAGCCCCTATAGCTTTGGCAGCCTGCAATCCCGCTAGAATGACTTCATACTCCACCTCTTTATTGGATGCCCGATACCCCAGACGTACGACTATGCGAGTCTCCTCTTTATCAGGGGAAATTAACAAAACACCCACGCCGCTACCCATAGATCCTGAAGAACCATCCACAAATATGTTCCATGCATCTAATCCTTCCTCTTTTGTTGACGAGCCATCTTTCGAGCCAAAAGGTACTTCCGCCAAAAAGTCAGCAAGCGCCTGGGTCTTGATAACGGTTCGGGGTTGGTAGTGAATGTCATATTCACTTAATTCTACCACCCATTTAGCCAATCTTCCGGAGAAATTGGGCTTAGTTATGACCTTACCCAACTCACTGTGAGTTAAAACAGTGATAGGATGAGCCAGAAAGTACGGTCTAATTTGCGGGCGGTCAAGCCCAAAATATAGGCAATCTTTTCTAGCTCGGTATAACGGGATTCAGCCCCCTTCAGAATATGACTGGTATAATAAATATGCTGCTGATGAGAACCTTCTTGTTTCAGCAAAACCGAACTAATAGCTCCCTCCGAGATGACCAAATACATTCATAATGGTTCTCCGGCCACTGGCTTGGCCAACAGTGGAAGCCCAGCTAAATATTTCTTCAACTCCTGGAAAGTCTGCTCACATTAATCGTCCCATTGAAATTTGGTAGCTTTACGCAGAATTTTGAAGAAAGGTAACCCTTTATCTGCCGATCTGGCTATGAATCGAGATAAGGAAACAATCTTGTCCATTAACTTTTGAGTCTCTCGCAAATTAGTGGGTGACTTCATATTGCACAGTGCTTGCACCTTATCGGGGTTAGCCTGTAACCCTTTCTCAGTTACTATATACCCCAAGAATTTGCCGCTTTTTACCCCGAACAATGTTTGGGGGAAAGTAACTTGCGGTGGTTGGTTATACGGTCTTAGGCGAACCACATTGGGTCGTTGCTCTCGCCGTGCTGGTCCTCCCGTCTGAAACCGCAATTACGGGTATGCGGCTCGGAGGCGCTCTAGCTCCTCCTGTAGCTTGAAACATCGGTCACTGGCGTGACCGTACTCCATATGATATTGACAGAAAAATAGGGCGGAGGGGGGGGGGGTTACGTGGTACCCCCTATATCCTGAGGGTCGCTGTAGCAGACCCTGTTGATCATAAAATTTCATCTCCCGCTCCTTCCAAGTCCTAACGGGAGGAGGTGCATCGGCGGCCATTATTTATAATGGAGGCGCAGGGCGAGCGCCTGTAACAATAACCGAGGCCTAGGAGCCTCCAGTAGAAGGGGTCGCGCATATCCCCGACGAGGGGGTGCTGGAGGGGCGACAGGGCGAGTTCTTTCGACTGGGGGTGCTGCGACAGCGCGTTCGACTCTCCACACTTTCAGTCCTTCCTCCTCGTGAATGAATTTTTTCGCACGGCTTAGCAGCTCCTCGTAGCTATTAGCAGACTTCCTCAAAAGGGAACTGAGGAAGGGGCCCTCCTTCAGCCCGTGCGGAATAGCGACTCTGAAAGATTTCGATCTTGCAGAAGGAATACCCCTAACTGCAGAGGTGAACCGGTGAAGATACCCGCTGAGTGATTCTGAGGCCCCCTGTAATGTGCATCAGGATAGAGGCGTCATGCTTATACGCCTTACAACTGGCGAACTCCCGGCTGAACATCCCTGAAAATCAACAAAACAGGTAATAGACCCCGGGGGCAGGGTATCAAACCATTTTTGTGTCGAACCGGTTAAGGTGGTCCGGAAGACTCGACACTTGAGGGCGTCGATATAACAGTGGAGTGAGGCCGCTCCATCGAACTGCGATAGATGTTCTTCGGGATCCGTTGAGCCATCATACTTGTCTACTTGGGGATTCTGGAAGTATGATGGGGGAATTTCAGAGAGGATGTCCATGGTAAAAGGACTGGGCTTGTAAACCTCTGGAGCCTGGGTCGACCGACTTTCACCCTGTTCTTCCCGTCGAGTCTGGGTTAAGGGTATAGTATTCTGAGGTGCTCGCCCTCCAGGCCCCTCTCCAGGAACTACTTCAATATTAATGGCTGCACAAGGTGGGGGAGACATTTCTGGGGGTGGGCCTCAAGAAGAAGGCTCACCAGAGTGAGGATGTAGGTATCATGTCCTTCTTCTTTCTCTAGCGAGGGCCTCAGTTACAACGTCGTCAACTAGAGCCTTCAGTTGTGATGGCAGTATGATAATGGGATTCTCCTCCGCTGCGGAGGCACCTGAGTGTTGTATCTCTTCTGGCTGCATCTCGACGTCTAGCTCAAATGTTCCTACAGACGGCGCCAACTGATGCGGCGAGGAAGATTTGTTCACCTCCTTTCGATGCGATGAAGCACGAAGGGAGCTCGGAGAGGGTTCTCGCAGGGCGCAACAGTAAAGATGAGAAAATGAAGCAGAGAAACACAGACCAACACAGGCAATGAAACTCAGACACAGGATGTAACGTTGTTCGGAATAAGTATTCCTACTCCACGGAAGTGAGCTCTCTCACCGGATGCAATGCCAAAACACTTTCAACTATGAACGCCCTCCTTCACGGAAAGGAAACTTCCGGAGGTAGAAGAGAAAACCTCTTACAGTTAAATCACAATACAAGAAAGAGTACACGCAATGTGAAAGCAAAGATCGCTACTCTCCTTCTCCGGCGTGGTGGTAGCTCTCCTTCTCCTGATGCGTCTTCGTTTCTTGATAGTTGGAATAATGTGGATCCTCCTACCTTCTGCCTTCCTCCTCCCTTTTATCCTCCTTCTTTGATCCAGTGTTACTTCGTGGGTTATCTCCATCGTACACGTGACCACCACGTCCACCTGAGGAATAATTTTGTTACAGATACGAGGAGCGAAGGCTCCTCGGAATATTATGTGGGGACCCCTCCTTCTGTTACATAACACATCTTCATCTACATTTCAGGAAACTAGGTTAGTCTGTCCCCTTCAACCATCCGCTTTTGGTGAAACTAACTTAGGTCTATATCTCACGGGTGGCATAACCCTTGGACTCCTCACCAACCCTAACTAACTTCCCTTCTTTCCCCACCGAACTACCTTTGGATTGACTAGGCCGAATCGATTCTTATCCATCCCATCTGCTTCTAGGCCTATCTAGCCGAACCGATTCTTGCTTATTTCCTAGCGAAGCGCCTCCCCCCTCCTCCACTTTGCCGTGTCGATTACCTTCACCAGCTCTCCCGTGCCAATTATTTCAGGCGTTTGCGCCTGAACCGTTCCTCCCTTCTTTCTCTACCGAACCAATTATTTGGTTCGGGCAACGCCTTACATATGAGCCCTCCTATCTGATTCATAGAGAAGAGGTAACAGCGGTATCAACCGAAATAGTGGCAGTCCCTCTAGGAAAGTGTTCGCGTATGACGTCTTCCATGTTAGTCTTGACGAGGACAATGATGCTTTCCCTTGTCAGGATTTTTTCGGTAGAGTTTAGGTTATCAGAATTCGTTTCTTGGTCTTCCAGCCTCATTTCAATTATGTTTGCGAAGTTTCCCATATACAACGTCAATTATGTTCCCATAAAATATATTTCGTCTGAAAAAATAAATTTTCAATTTTTATTCGATTTAAAACTTATCTGTATAAATTTTTATGAAATTCAAATTAAATTTTTCCTAACAAAAAAATCAAATTATATTTCTCCACGTGTACCGAATTCGTGCTTGATCCCCTCTTATCTGATTAAAAGCCATGTTTATCTAATTTTAATTCACGGAAAAATTTATAGTGAATTTGCGGTAAAGAAGGCTTTGCCCAGTTTAATAGCAACGCCCAGCTCGGTCCGGCTCAATTATATACGATGGACAGTCCATTAAACGTGGCCTGTTTCCGATTCGAAACGTGGCATTCTCTGGATCGATGGCGGACGGGGATTAACTTGATTTAAAGTGCAACTGGCGTCCGTATCTCCAGAAGCTTCGCCTGCATCTTTATCTGTCTCGCAGGGGCCAAATCTTTCCCTTTTTTCTGTAACTGCACGCAAGCGCACGGACGGAGTCCAGAGATCCACAGCGATAGACAGAGAGAGATCATCTGCGAAGGTCAATCAAGGTGCGTGTTGATCTGCCTTTTCCTGATTGTTACTGTATGTCTCCTGCCTTTTTTTGTGAGTTATCGCCTCAGAAATTGGTTTATGACAGATCGAAATTGTATGTTGATCTTTCAAAAATGAAAACTGGATTGTAGGTGGTTCACAACTCAGGTTCTTGCTGTTTGGATCTATCAGAACTTCCCAGTTGCAATTGATGACATGTATCTTTTTCCTTATGCATATCTAGGGTTCACGATTAATATCTAATAAACTTTACGTTCAAAATTTCAAACTTTTGTCCGGTTTTGAGACGGGAGATTAACCGACGGGATATATTTAAGAAGTAGGCCATCATTCTACTCTGATAGAGGAAAATACGCAGAACAGTATGTGTATGATCTTATGCGTTTAAAATGATTAATCATTTTCCCATAGATTTTATTCTATTTGCATGTCGAAGCAAGAATTGAAGTTCCTGGGAATTGTGATAGTGTCGACCAAATCTTGATTATATGGAAATATTTAATGTTCTGCCTATTAAGAAATCATCTAAGAGCAGAATTTGTAAATACAATTCAAGTGATTATTTATTGTCTGGATCCACCGCATAACAAATTGAAGACTTTATTATTTATTTTGTAAAATTTATGTTTAAGATAATGCACTCGACATTCATGCTGAACTTCTTTAGTTTTGTTTGCATCATATAGATTGATTAGAGTTTATGGAGGCACATTTGGCAAAGGAACCATAAGTTTCATGAGGCCTTAAACTTGCGTGTACAATTCAAAACACTAGAAGACTAATTAAATGATCTCTCTTTTCCTTGCAGATGTCACACTCAGGAAAGACAAGGTCAGTGATCCTGTTTCGCATTTTACATTGATTGAAAAAAACGTCTTCCCTGATATGTTTAAGGTTTTTTCCTATTACTAAATACATTTGGTAGTTCAGGTATGCGCCTCACTCTCGTTCTGTGTCACCTTCACCTTATCCGCACAGTAGATCCGTCTCACGGTCTTTATCGAGGTCAAGGAGTCGATCAAGGTTTTTTTTTTCCCCATTCCAATTGGGCGATCCATATATGTGGAATTTGTTGCTTCTTATCCATGTTCTAATTATGATTTTTTTTTTCTAGCAGAAGCACAGATTCAGTTGATGCTGAAAACCCTGGAAACAATCTGTACGTTACTGGTTTATCCTCTAGAGTTACAGAGCGGGAACTTGAGAAACATTTTGAGACTGAAGGAAAGGTATAACAAGCCCATGCATCCTTGCACGTTGGTTGTTATCATAATATGAAATTGACAACGATCTGCTAAATGTTTTTTTTCATCTTTGGTTTGTTTTTGCATAGGTGGTTGATGTTCATCTAGTGGTTGATCCTTGGACAAAGGAATCAAGGGGGTTTGGGTTTGTAACAATGTCTAGAGTCAAAGAAGCAGATCGTTGCATTAAGTACCTCGATCGGTCAGTTCTGGAGGGCCGTGTTATTACTGTTGAAAAGGTAAAACATTTTTTGTCGTATTTTTCCTTTTCTGCACGATGGGCTAGCTATCTGAGATAGTAGAGCAGTTTTGTGTCTATTTTGGCTACCACCTTTTAAGCATTTGGAAGATGTTTCGTTCGATGTCTTTGGTTAGCAGGTTAGCTGTGTATAGCAGCTCTTCAGCAAACTTCAAGCAGCTGCTTTGTATGATATTTCGTTTTTTTTGTTTGCTGCACTTACTGCCAGTTATTTGTTTCTGTACCGATTTTAGATTTCAATTGGATTGAAAAATTCTGTGTTTTGACAGGCAAAAAGACGGCGAGGGAGGACTCCAACTCCTGGCAGATATCTGGGCGTGCAAACTAGAGGTGAGCTTCTGACATAACTTGTAGTCACTGCTAGTAGTCTCCTCTTGTCCTAATTGGTTTTTCCTCTCCAGGACGCTATCATTCAGCAAGTTATTCCTCCGATCGTTCCTGCTCGCCGTACTACAGGCGACGGACTTATTCTCCTTACTACCGGAGGTATAGATCAAGGTCAAGTTCTCCCTACGATCGATACAGTCGATCACCTAGTTACACAAGGAGAAGACGATCATACTCTAGAGACTCCGGGGACTACTCTTCAGAGAGATCTGTTTCGCCTTGCTATCATAGGCGTTATGCACGGTCGCGGTCTCGAAGTATTTCTCCGCAAACACGGTGTGGTAGGAGATTTCCCTCGTACAGCGTCTCTCCTAGGAGAGGCTATTCTAGAAGCTACTCACCGAGGTCCAGAGGTTATCGTAGAAGCTATTCTCGCAGCAGCTACTCGCCGAGGGATCGAAGGTCTCGAAGGAGCCATTCCCGCAGCTACTCACCGAGAGTTGGAAGATGGCCAAGTAAGAGTTCATCTTATAGTAGGTCATCGAGGCCAAGCAAGGGACGACGTTCTCGAGAAAGCTACTCTCACAGCCGTAGCAACAGTCCTAGCATCAGCTCTCGTTGATAAATTACAAATTGCTGGATGCAACACTTTTGCCGTCGTGCTGTAGTACCTGTGTTATCTGTATCTGCGCCATGGACGTGGGATATCTAAAACAAATAAATCTAACTTAGGCAATCTCGCATGCTATAGGGATGGAGTGTATACATGTTTTTAAGTTTTTATACTTCTATCAACGCAATCGTTGCCTGTTAGCAGTGACTTCATGGGACCACAAGTGTTTTTTTTTTCTTCTCGTTGCCATTTTTTTTAGTTTTTCAAAAAATGTTTTTTTAATTTTTAGAAAATGAAGATGAAAAATATCAATCAAATGTGTTTTTTTTTATTTTTTCAGAAAAAAAATGAAAAAAAAAAATTGTCTATCAAACATTCTCTTAAGTGTTTTTTTTTTCCTTTTTTTTTCTTGTTGCCATTTTATTTTTTTTTGGTTGATTGTGAACTTTCAGTTTGCATGAGCCTTCTTTGCCCTTTGTTGCTCAATCTAAAGATCACTTTAAGTAAATTTTAAAATTTGTACGTTTTCGAAGATAATTTAAAATTTTATTTCGGATTCAAATGATCATTCATTATTTATCAATCATGTTTAAGAATATAATTCTTTCATGATTAATTCCCTTCTAAATTTTAAAGAGGTAAAATGAGAAGATCATTAGATTGATGATTTTAATCTTATACAAATTCTTTTGTCCACTCTAAAATGTAAATTTAATGTCTCTTGCCGTAGCGCGATGATTAAGAATGGAAGAATACTCTCCGATTCGATTGGCATGGTTCTTTAGGAATTTTTCGTCGAGTTTTGCATGGAAGATTCAAGTGTGAACTTTCACGGGAGTCGATTCGAATAGTCGAGCCGTACTATTAAAGTGTAGGTTGTTTACTCGATCATGTACTAGTGTTTTTTTTCCAATGCCTCAATTTTTTCATCAACTTAAAATTATATTAAGAAATTCGGCGTTTTATCAAACAGCGCTCTTGAAGTTTAAAAATACCTAAAAAATATCTCATACTTTTATATTTACTAAATATCGTACTTAATTCTGTTTTTACTCTTCAGAAATAACACATTTAATTTTCGAATGTGGTGTTGAAATTTAAATTCAAAGACTACTGCGGTAATAGTCTTTGGAATTGACTACCATTGTAGTCTTTGGAAAATTAAATCTCAAAGACACGTAATCTTGGGATTTGTAGTGTTGAGATTTGAATTTCCAAAGACCACACCAGATCTTGAATTCTGATTCCAAGACTACGGTGATCTTTGGAATTGTAAATCCACGCATGGTGGTGATCTTTGGATTATTTATACATTAGTCTTTGTGAAATTCAAATCACATTCGCGATCGAGATTTGAATTTTGGCGTTAAAAATTAAATGTGTTATTTCTGAAGGATAAAAAGGAAATTAAACGTGCTATTTAATAAATTTAAAACTATGGAATATTTTTTAGATAATTTTAAATTTCAGGAATATGCTGTTTGATAAATTGCCGTAAGAAATTTGACTGACCGAAATAATAAAAACTTCCAGCTCTAAATAATTGATCACTCCCGATGAATTATATAAAATTATCAACATTTAATTTAACTTATTGAAACGTTAAATCATTTTATTTTTGTCGGACTCATTTTTAAAACAATACAATAAACATCCTGAATGGCGGCTCGACACGTCAGCATAAGGGACGGACCAACTTTTTAGAGATGCCAATGAGAAAAGACAAGAAATTATTTTTTTTCCAGAAAAAAAAAATTACTAAAGAGAAGAAGACAGAAGCTGGTCATATCAGCTAAGCAAGGACAGATGAATATATATAAAGAAATAACAATTATGATCTGTACTGTTAATCTGTTTGTTTTTTCGTCAGATTCTCGTTGGATTGAAATAAAGTTTTAGCTTGCGTTAAAGATTTACTTGAACTCGTTTATTAAGAATTTTATTGATTTTTTAGTTCCCACTTTTGATCTTCCGAGTCACTCTCGAATTTGAAGGTGCGAAGTAGCACAATGATCAATAAATTTAAATCTCATCTGAAAAAAAGAAGAAGAAAAAATCGGAAGCAGAGGTTGGGAAAAGAGGGTAACAGAGCTCAGGATTCACTTCTGTTACCGCTTTATTCTGCTCGTGAAGCCTTCCAGTGTGAGGTTGCGAGCTGGGTGAGGAAAGGTCGCATCGTTGCCTCCTCTGCGTCGTCTTTCAGGTGCGCTTTCGTTCTCAGAGTGTCGGTCTCGCTTCGTCTACCGATCGAGCGCTTGTGAACGGAGAAGTTTTTCAGCTCGTTTCCGACAAGCGAAATCCTGCTTGTATCGGGATTTTGCCCTAGATGATGACGAGATCTTGGATGGATGTGTTTCCGCGGAAGGAGGCTCCGCCGCCGCAATCGTACGCGCCGAATTGGGTCGTCGGCGAGCACAGCAGCGGCGGAGGTGGGAGCTGGACGGCGGAGGAGAACAAGCGGTTTGAGGATGCCCTAGCCAAGTTCGACGCGGACGTCCCCGACCGATGGGAAAAGGTGGCGACTTTGATCCCGGGGAAGACGGCGGGCGACGTGATGGACCATTACCGGGAATTGGTCGACGACGTGAGCGACATCGAGGCCGGTCGGATCCCCTGCCCTGTTTACGACGGCGCCGCCCCATCTTTTACCTTGGAATGGGAGAGCAGTTACGATGCCGAGGAGTGGAAGAATCCCTACTGCGTCTCCCGCAAGCGATCGGGCGTCAGAGGAGCAGACCATGAGAGGAAGAGAGGAGTTTCGTGGACCGAGGAGGAACACAAGTAAGCCTATAATTGTCTTGCTGTTTTTGCTCACAATCTGTTTGGATTAATGCTTCGACCAACCTTCAAACTGCTAGAGTAGCTTTAACTTGCTCATTGGCTGGTGCAAATTGTTTATACGAACGAAATTCAGGTTGTTTTTGCTTGGTCTAAAGAAGTATGGCAAAGGAGATTGGAGAAACATATCGCGAAATTTCGTGATCACTAGGACCCCAACTCAAGTGGCCAGCCATGCCCAAAAGTACTTCATCAGGCTCAACGCCGGCAGCAAAGACAAGAAAAGGTCCAGTATACATGACATTACCACCGTGGATTTGCCGGATCATTATACGCCTCCCTCTCCGTCTCCTCAGCTGTCTACGATCACCACCCAATCGAATTTGGTGATCACGCCTACGTTGTCGAGCCAGCTCTCCGCCATCGTCGATTCGGATCTGCTCGGTGAAGTAGCTAGCGAGCTGAATTCGTCATCTCAATCTGTGCGGAATAAGTTTGTAGCAGCTCTAAATATCATGAAACTACAGCAGCCTCGAGGTTCACAGCTCGTGAATGAGTAGAACATCCTCTGAGCAAATGCTGCATTGCTTCACAATGGACCAAGGGATGCTTGAGATTGAATGACTGATTCTGTCAAAGGAGGATGAGAATTTGTATGTATCTAAGTTTTATAGTTGAAGATTGTGATTCTTATTTCCTTGTATAAATGCCCACTTCTTCTGTGTGAAACTCAGCAGATTGAATCGAGCAACACCAATATCTTAAAACTATGGCCAGAATGAATGCTGCTCGGTGTTGGCCATGGAGTCATAACTTGAATGCATTCTCCAGTTCACAGTGCTTGGAACTTTGTTTGAGAAGTCAAATCCTAGAAAAATCATGTCGGAGGGTAAAACCTTATGGTTGCATTTGCTGTTTATTAGTTGTCTTATAAAAAATATTCCGATTGCTTGGAATGGAATGCAACTCGTCCGTAAAGTTGGAATCTTTCGTCGAATTGTCTCACGAAGTGATCAAGACACGTGGAGATCATCTGAATCTAAAAAAAACTTTAGACTTCCTCCATTAGAATTGACTTTTTGTCGTATTTTAACCACCATATCATTCCCGTAGAAACAACTTGTTGATGAACATGGCTTGACAGATTGTTGCCCCTTGTATTGGTAGAATCTGAGATCGTATTAGTCGTTTGTCGGATTCGGATCCAAGATAGTATTGGTAGAATCCGACCCGAGAATATCCTTGCAGGCTTGCACACCTCTATGACGGCAGCAATGGAGCCTCGAACGCATGGCTCAACCCTTCCTCTGCTTCAAACGCCGATTCTCGCGCTCGACTGCTGCCTCCGCGGTCGTCGTCCCCAATATCGCCTGGAGCTCGCCGCCGCCCAAATCCAAGCAGGAGTTCGCCTATCTATGCTCCAGAGGCCGTCTCCGAGAAGCACTGCAAGGCTTCCTACCCCAGCTATGGTCCGACCCCAACCTCTTCTCCCACCTCCTGAACGCCTGCTGCCTCCTCCCCTCGTCGCGCTCCCTCCGCATCGGCCGGCAGCTCCACGCCATCATCGCCATCGCCGGCGCTGCCTCCTCCCACCGCTTCACTGCCAACCACCTTCTCCACATGTACCTCAAGCTCGGCCGGGTCCCCGCCGCCTGCGCCGTGTTTGACGCAATGGCGAGCCGAAACGTCATGTCCTTCAATATCCTCATCGGCGGCCTAATCCAGAACGGGGGCATCGGCGCTGCGTGCAAGCTGTTTGATGAAATGTCCGAGAGGAACCTCGCCACTTGGAACGCTATGATTGCCGGGCTGGCTCACTTCGGGCTCGACGAGGAGGGACTCGAGTGCTTCCTGAGGTCGAGGAGGGAGGGCCTGCGTCCCGACGAGTTTGGTTTGGGGAGCGCCTTGCGATGCTGCGCCGGATTGAAAGACGCAGGTTCTGGTCGCCAAATTCATGCCTTTGTGGTTATCAATGGGTTTGAGCAGGACATGTGTGTGGGGAGCTCTCTGGCTCACATGTACATGAGAAGTGGTCAGCTTGAAGAAGGAGAAAGAGTTCTGAAAGGATTGCCTTTCCTCAATGTGGTCTCATGCAATACTGTGATTGCAGGAAGAGCACAAAATGGGGACCCTGAAGGCGCCCTCCGCCATTTCATCCTCATGAAGTCGGTCGGATTGTTGCCGGACCATGTCACCTTTGTTAGCATCATCAGCGCATGCTCTGACTTAGCTGCTCTAGCGCAGGGGCAACAAGTGCATGCACAAGTCATCCATGTTGGAGTTGGTTCAGTCGGCCCGGTGAGGAGTTCGCTGATAAGCATGTATTCCAAGTGTGGTTGTTTGGAGGATTCGAGCATGATATTTTCTGAATCTGATGCATCAGACCTTGTGCTCTGGAGCTCCATGATCGCGGCTTACGGTTTTCATGGACGTGGAGAGGAGGCTATCAAGCTGTTCAATGTGATGATCGGAGAGGGAACCGATCCGAGTGAAGTCACATTCCTAAGCTTGTTGTATGCATGCAGTCATAGTGGGTTGAAGGACAAGGGCAGGGAGTATTTTGAGCTTATGGTTCAGAAATATGGACTCAGGCCTAATCTGAAGCACTACACTTGCATGGTCGATCTTCTCGGTCGGTCTGGGTGTCTCGACGAGGCTGAAGTTCTGATCAGGTCAATGCCAATGCCAGCTGATGGTGTCATTTGGAAGACCCTGTTGTCTGCCTGTAAAACTCACAAGAATGGAGAGATGGCGGAGAGGGTGGCTGAGCAGGTTTTGAGGCTGGATCCTCAGGACTCTGCATCGTACGTCCTTTTATCGAATATACGAGCTACGAGTTCGAGATGGAGTGACGTGTCTGACTTAAGGAGAACCATGAAGGATAAGAGAGTGAGGAAGGAGCCTGGAATTAGCTGGTTAGAGTTTAAAGGCCAGGTTTATCAATTCACGACCGGAGGTGGATCGAATCCGAGGCAAAGGGAGATCGAAATGCTGCTAAAAGAATTGGTTGCTAGAAAGAGGGAGTTAGGATACTTGCCAGACACCAGTACAGTCTTCCATGACATGGAAGAAGAGGAAAAAGAGACCACTTTGGCTCACCACAGCGAGAAGTTGGCCCTCGCATTCGCAATCCTCAGCCTGCCTTCAGGGATTCCAATCCGAATAATGAAGAATCTACGCGTCTGTAACGATTGTCATGTAGCTATCAAGTTCATATCCAAGATCGCCGAGCGAGAGATTGTGGTGAGGGATGCTAGTAGATTTCATCACTTCAGAGATGGGGAATGTTCTTGTAGAGATTACTGGTGATTGGTGGCAAAAGGACTCTCACTCCATGTTGTCGTATCACTGCCTGATACGTCATTTCATATGTATGTTTACTTGTCAATGAATAAACAGTGGGAACTTTGCTTCATTTTTGAAGGAAATGTTAAAGTATGGGAAACCAGAATAGCATGAAATCAGGAAATAGTGCAAGCAATAGATCTGCACAATCATAACAAGCTTTCTTCAGTAGCAATTGTAGTCAAAGATAGAGGAGTCAAATCGTTGCTCACATAAAAATCTCGTCTTTCAATAAGCAATCACTGTTTCATAATACGGTTTCACAACGAAAGACTGTTTCTTAGGAGAAGAGGGACTCATCGATTTCAATTCTGACGATCTCCCCGTCGTCGAATTTGTCCTTCTTGGGAGGCAAAGGAGGCGCCGGAGTCCGCGGGGGGCCTCTGCCCTTGTTCTTGTTATGAGGACGGGCCTGATCAACACACAGCTAGGAGATGAATACTCGCAGCGTAAAAGAAAAGAAGAGAAGTCGAGAGCTCGTTTACGTTTCCGAAGGAGTGCCTGAACCGCTTCCCCCTTGCAGTCTTCTTGTCACCTCTGCCACAGTATACTACTCAAGACGAAGAGATCGCTTCAATGGATAAAGTAATCGAACAAAAAGAAAGGTAAGCGGACGGCGGATCTTAACTGTGGAGGGGAGGGGGAAGGGCGGTGGTGAGGGCCTTCGAGTCCCAGTGACGAGAAACGGAGAGGGCGTACGAGAAATTGGAGAGGCTCTCGGTCCGGGAAAAGGAGAGGCGTGGGGCGGCAACGGCGATGGGAGGGGCTCCCATCGCCATTCCGAAGGAGAGCAACGCCATCGGGAGACCACGAGTGAACGTTGAAGCCGACGAGTGGATAGCAATTAGATGATGTGCGAGAGCAGTTCTATACGGCCCACTCAATGGGAGAGCAAGTCTAGGTTTCTTTTGTAAAATAGGATATATCCTGGGGTTATATGAAATTTCTCTGATTAATAATAATAAATACGGCAATTCTAGGAACGTATGTGAGTTCTCAGGTCACTCCACCTCCTCCCTGCCTACTCCCTCGGTTACCGATCTCCTCCTACCGTCTCCGGCGCCTACGACTGCGGCGACTAAGCAATCCCTGAGGAGCTCGTAGCTCCTCTGCTTCGCCGGATTTGTTGCGCATTACTTCTCGCAGTGGTAGCTGCTGGCGAGGCCCATTCGGTCGGAATGGGACTGATCTGGGGCTCCAGCGAGGGCGGCCCGCAGCCCGGAAATCTTATTCTCGTGTTCTATTTCTCCTTGGTGTCCTTCTTCGCCCGCTTCTTGCTCGACCGCTTCGTTTACAAGGTTCTGATCTCTTTCTTTCTTGTTGGTTTCGTTTCTGCTCCAAGAATAGACCGTTCGTTCGTTGTATACCTGAAAAAGTGAGATCCGTCCTTGGGTAATAAGCTTATTAAAGCTTGATTTTGCCGCATTTTACCATTTGTTCTTGTTCGGATACGTGAAAATACTGATCGGAAGCAAAGTCCTTATGCATAAAGAATGTTCGCGTTAGAGCTAGATAATGATTTTGTGGAACATCCCTCCTACATGGAGGACAACCAGAAGATGATCACTAGACTGAAAAGCGTCTTGGTATATCTTTTACCGATGGATGTTGTTGTGGAAGTTTGAACTACTTAACTGTTTAGATGATTGAACTAGACATTGGACTAGCTGAGTACATTTACAAACTACCTTGTTGGAATATTTAGATCAGCAAAGTCTTAAATCATATGAGGTCGGGTTGGTAGAATAGTAAATCAAGTCAGTTGAACCAATGGTCAGGTTGGGTTGCAAACTTCAGATAACATCAGTAGAGTGGTCGATAGGGTCAGCTATAGATTAAGATCACTTCAAGACAGAAAATTGGTTCGTATTAGTGACACATGATGCACTGAGTCACATTCCAGGTATGCAATGACATATTCTTTTTGAAGTCAAGTTCACATCCTATGGGCCTCTACAATTTACAGCCACAGGCTCATTAGGGTTCTGATACACATAGTGAAAATGCTTGTTCTAATTATGTGTTTATAATGTTTTGACCATAAAGAAGTACAGTAATGCATGTGAAAAGGTGCACGACACTTTAACAGTTTTTATTTGAGATATGCATGAAATTGCATTTGAAGCTGTGCGAAGAAGCAACAGAGACTCAGACAGAACAATGTCTATTACTGTAATTCTGTCATAGTTGATTTACATCCCCCCCCTCCCCCCCACCAATTTTGTGATTAATCCTCGAAGCACGAAGGAGATAGATTTAATAGATGCATTTGTTTGTCTATTGTTGTCCCCTTAGTTTCCACATTCATTAACCCAATAAAGGGATGGTATTATTTCAAATCTACCTACAAAACTTCTGTCGCATGGGAAGCTTCATCAATTGATATGGGAATCTATCATCTTCTTTCTCATTTCTATTGAGTAGCTCCTTATTCAGTTCTACATTCTACAGGTTCTATTGTTTTGATGCCATCCTTTTACTTTATTGCAAACATTCAATTCTACCATTTCCATTTTCAGAGATGATCTTGGTCTAGATATGTAGTGATTCTGTGACACCATGGTCTTGAAAGGAACTGCATTTTTCTATGATCTTTAGGTTTAAATGGATTTGAAGTACTTAATTGGACAATTGTTGTGCTTAATAGACCAGATATATGTTCTCTGACATAGGTAAACAGTAGTTTGACACTTTGACTAATCATTAGTTACCACTTATCACGTTTTTTCTTGCATTCCTGAAAATAGCAAGTTTTTATGCATAACATGAGTTACTGTTTTACTAAAGATTGACATATTTTGTTTTTCAGCCTTGTGCCATGAGGTTGTTAGGTTATAAAACTCATCTTATGATGAATGATGTGGCTAAATGGTCAAAAATTGTAAAGTGTACTGAGTCAATGTGGAAGCTGACATACTATACAACTGTTGAAATATGGGTTCTTTCAATCATCCAGCGGGAACCTTGGTCACTGGACACCAAGCAATACTTCAAAGGGTGGCCAAATCAAGAGCTGAAGTGAGTCAAAAGAGATTGACTTTCCTTGCTTCGTTAAAATAAGCTGATTTTTTATTTTATGTTATTAATGACAATGAGTAGAAATGCCTCTTTACAACTGCAAGCGAATTTTTGCAGTATCTCGATGTAAGTTTTTTCTTTCTCAGTGAAAGTTCCTTTAGATATGCAAGTCTTGAGATAGCAGTTTATCTCTAGCTAGTTGACAATGTACTAGTCCAGACACCATCACCAACTACTAATGAATAGAATAATTAGATCCCAGCTTAATTATGAAATTATCAATCTTGTAGAACTTAGTTGCCAAACAAGGTTTTAATTTTTATTAATTTGCAAAATGTAATATGTGCAAATGTGCATCTCTGAAGTTGTTAGTACTAACACCATTGACCTTTAAAAATTGAAGTGCCTCGTGCAACTATAACATCTCAGTATTGGGCCTTTCCAACATCTAGGAAGATGCAGATAACACACAGATTTCATTTTACTTCATTCATTTTCGTGCATGAAAAAAAATATATCTGTGTTCTCTCCCAAAAAACTTAACCCTCTTGTCAGTATCTCAGTGACATAATGATCTACCCATGCAATGAAAAATGGGAAAAGGGAAGGTTTTTGGTATTCTCTCCTAAAAACTTAACCCACTTGTTGGTATCTCAGTGACGTAATGATCTAACCATGAAATTGAAAATGAGAAAAGGCAAGTTTCCTGTATTCTCTCCTAAAAAATTAGTTCATATGTCCGTATCTCAGTGACATAATCTAACCATGAAATTGAGAATGGGTAAAGGAAGATTTCCTGTATTTCAACTGGTCTCACACTGGATCTGTTCAATGTGTTTTAATGTTTCAAGTGGTCTTCAAAAGCAACTGAAGCCAGTCGCCTTTATATATGTGATGATGGAATGGAAAATTAAAAAAAAAAAAAAGAGAGCATGTTTCTTTCTCTATTTCAACTCGTCTTACACTATTACTCTTCAATGTGTGCATTAGATGAAGGGGAAATTTTATGCAATGGTAAAGTTATTGCCGTGTGACCTAGAGGTCACGGGTTTTGAGTCTTGGAAACAAACTCTTGCAATGCAGCGTATGATTATGTACAATAGACCTTTCTTCAGGATTCGTATTGACAGGAGCTTCGTGTACCGGACTACCCTTTAAATTAATGTGTGCATTAGATATATCATATCCACTTGAAAGCAAGTTTTCAATTGTGGGTTATTCAAAAACTTGGGATTCATCACCAATACATTCCTTTAAAGGTTGCATCACTTAGCTTCTATTCACCTGAACTTGTTATTCAGTCAGCTAGTTCAAATTAATGTTTAATCAGCTGGATTTCCTATGTCAATATTTATAACAAGTAGGGAAAACCTTTAGTAACAGAGATGCTCGGCCTATGCTCTATCATTTCTGGCAAGTGTTGTCTTCTTAAGGAGCAATGGAACATGCTGATGTAGTGTCTGTAATTTTACTTGTACTTGAATATAAGCTAGTCTGAATAAATTTGTTATTTTCATAATCTTCTGTTTTTCTTTCTCCTTTTTGTTAGGTCTTCTGTGATGCTATTGTACATGTGTCAATGTGGATTTTACCTTTACAGCATTGTTGCTCTTGTTGCATGGGAAACTCGCAGAAAAGATTTGTCAATAATGATGTCTCATCACATAGTTACTTCAATTTTGATCGGGTTTTCCTATATTACCAGGTATCATTTAGAATCACCTTTGTTATTCCTTTGATGTTCAAGGCTATTTAAATTCTCTGTAATATTCAATTTGTTGTTTTGATATGAATTTGTTATTCTGAGCGTGTTTATACTTCTCTTCATGCACGAAGCTCCCGCCATGCGAGGTACCGGAGAAGGAATCCATTGTACGCAGCCTTACCTTGCTTTTTTTGCAAGAGGCTGTTTCTAGGATTTGAGCGTGTTTATTCTTGATTTTCTTTAATTCCTGGCATAAAAAGATTAAGGGAGTCAATACTCCATAGTCTTATATTGACTCATAAATTTCATGAGAAGAAAAGATAATAGAAATGAGCAAGGATCAACCCACCACTTGCAAAGCCTGACCCCACGCACAAAGATACATGTCTGAGTATGAGTTTTTCTTTCATATGCTTGATCTGTAGGCAAGGTTTAGAAAGCTAACTGTACTTCCATTTGAGTAGATTTGGAAGTGACTAACAGCTTATTGGTTGAGTGTTCCCTTTTAGGCAGTAGGGAGTGTATGGGGGTTGCATATGTCACATATATAAAAGAAAATCCTAGCTGATTCATTTGAACCAGTTCAGACCAACTCAAATTGATATACAATCCTTTGTTTTTTTTTTTATGGGGTGGTTTTTAAATGTTAAAAATATTTTTTTTTGTTTTCACAAGTGATATATATATATATATATATATATATGAAGGGGAGCCTTGGTATAATAGTAAAGTTATTGCCGTGTGATCTTGTGGTTACGGATTTGAGTCATGGAAACAATCTCTTGCAATGTAGGATAAGACTGCGTATAATAAATCTAATATGGTTCTCCGAAACTTGCATTGGCGGAAGTTTCATGCATTGGGCTGCCTCTCTCTTTATATATATATAATATCTTAACTCTTAAGTTAGTAAAGCTCTTGAACTTGGAAAACAAAAGGTCACCTCGAAGGTAACTCGACTCGAGGGCAGGTAGCCATATCAATGGGAGCTTAGGTTAAGACAACTTGGAGTTTTCAATTGCGTAGTTACTTTTTTCTAGTAGTCCTTAAAAAGGATTGCTAAACATCAAAAAGGTAGCCCAGCCAAAAGCAAGCTTATGGTTTGAAGAGATTTATCCTATTTTCTCATGTGAAGGGACATGTAAGTCGAATCCTTTGTGGTGATGCACCAAATGCATTATATGCCATGAAATATGACTGACATTTCCAGACCATGTTACATGCATTGTGTTAAGTTGTTATCTTTGTTTCCATTGTGTACATATATTTGACACAACTGATCACACACTAGTACCCTTGTTCTACTAATGGTTATATTTGTTGGTTTTTTGTGTTGATTTCAGGGCACAATCTATTTACCCTCCCCCTCTTAGCTGGATGATATTCAGTATCCTAACAATTTATCAATCACACACGAGCACATTTGTTCTACTAACTATTATATTTGATTATTTGTATGTGCAAGGGCTGATAATTTTATTTCTTAACGATTTGAACATGCAGGTTTTTTCGAATTGGAACTATAATTCTTGCCCTTCATGATGCTAGTGATGTTTTTTTAGAAGCAGCTAAATTGTTCAAATATTCAGAAAAGGAGTTGACGGCTAGCCTGTGCTTTGGACTTTTTGCAATTTCATGGCTATCACTGCGATTGGTATACTTTACTTTTTGGATCATCAAATCTTCCAGGTCGTGTTTCACCATCAAATTTTGAGCAATTAAATGATCCACTTGCCTTTGTGCTAATGTCATAGCAGTTGCATTTTCAGCTATGATAGTATTGAAGCCTTGTCATGGATGGATGATTTCCCGACCATGCTATATTACATATTCAACATGATGCTTCTTACCCTGCTTGTCTTTCACATCTACTGGTGGAAACTCATATTTGCAATGATATTAAAACAGCTTAGGAATAGAGGAAAAGTTGGGGAGGACATTCGTTCTGGTATGCATTTGTCATTTACAGAATTTTAATTTGTTTCATATTGTGTAGAATTTAGAGAGAAAGAGAGAAGATTTAGAGAGCGATAAGAGGGAGAACAACTCCCCTTAAGTGAGGATTATCTCTTTTATGAAATTCTAACATAGAAAGTTGGTTCTATTACCATCCAGAATTTATGTAAGAATAATTATATGTATTTATAAATCTAACGTAAAATGTATTGATGTGTTCGCTTCGTTTTGGAGACCTCTTCCGAGGGTAGCAACGGAGGAGATGGGGTTCTTTCACGACCGCAAAAATATCTCCCTAAAAAGGTTAACATGCGTCAGATGGCCGTTGGCGCTTTCGGCGATGACTCTCCGATGTTTAAATCAAAAGGCAGGGAGAAAGGAAAAGAATGTAGTTGTATGAGAAGGGAATGTTCAGAGAGTTCTTTTTTCACTTTTTCCTCGTACTCCGCTTTATATAGCAACTTCAAGGTATCTCTTCTCCATGATTATTCCTGGGATGCCCTTTGGCAAGGCATTAGGGGACAAGTTCTCAGCATACCCTCCACGTGGTAAGTCATGGGGGTGCATTTTATTATGACGCAATGCTGTTAGGGGACAAGGAATAACAACCTAGGCCGAGGGACATTCCTTGTGTGGTTTTCATGCACCCTACTCTGACAATGATCGATCGTGGGATAACTGGAGGGTTTAAAGGGGGTGAGGCGGGCGAGTGGCCTGATAAGTGAGGCAGCTCAATGGCGGGTGGATAAGGTAGCCAAGTGGCTGATAGATGGATCGTAGCCGAGTGGATGGTAAATGTGGCGGCCGAGTGGCGTGATAGGTGAGGCAGTTGAGTGGCCTGATAGGTGAGGCAGCCGAGTGGTCTGATAAGTGAGGCGGCCGAGTGACTTGGCCTTACACTTAGATATACCTTTGCTCGTCGTCCCTCGGTCTGGGGCTTGATGGTCCCCGTTCTCTTAACCTCCCACATCATACCCCAACTCGGACTTGCTTGCTTTCCTAAACCCCTTGCGATCCTTCCTTTTAGGCCGAGTACTCATGGGCCTAAATTTTCGCTCGTTCGGCTTGGGGCTCACTTTCGGATGGTATCAAGTATAATTGCTTTTGCCTAAATATCTAATTCTATCTAAAATATTGGCATAGGACTAGAGATACATTATCCTAGCTTTTTATGTAACATTGTATGTCATTATGTTTGTAAGATCTTGCACTTATGCGTCTTGAATTCATTGTATTCTAGCTCCATTCCTGAGTAAATAATGATATCTATCTAATTCTATTGCAGATTCTGAGAATGAAGATTAATGTCAAATTCTGATTTTAAAGTGAGACATGACTGCTCTGACCCAAAATATGGGGCTCAAAAATTTATTAGATGGCTTTATAACCAAACTCAAGTACCCACAGATGTTTCTTGTCCGCTGGATTCGAGACTTAAGCTCAGTTTACCTGGAGGAGTGGATGATGGATGAATGAAATAAACATAGAAGTAGGGAAAGGAAAAGGAATCCACGAGTCTAATGTACTTGTTTACTTTGATTGAGGAAGATGAATAAAATCTATCCCTTAAATTATTTACTTAGATAAATAAATAGAAAATTAAATTGTTTATTGTCCAAAATACCCTATTCTTCTCAACACAATTCTTTTTTTTTATTTCTCAATATAAAAGTTGCGAATGGAAATAAACACAGTATTAAAATTGAATATATTATTGATAAATTTTACATTAAAATTTTGAAATAATATTCATTCTATTTTGATAATTATAAAATTATTATTAATCAAATATAATCTACCGTTTGAAATTATCAATATATCTTTAAAAATAATTTTTCATATATCTTCATTACACTTCAAGGTTATTTTGAAAATAAAAAATTTTTGCCAACAAATTTTATTTAAAAATAGTTTATAAGCACGATAAAATTATTATCAACCAAATATCAACTAGAAATTATCAGTCATAACCATTACAAGTTTATCAAAATTGTTGTCAACTAAAATATTCAATTATAAAGTTTTTAATTTCTTATACCAAAATATGTAGGCCACTTTGCTCTATCCAAAATATGACTTTCATCTCTCTCTAAATCTTACAAAATGTAAATATTCATGTAGGCATAGGCTGTCAAAATCAAAAAGGGAATATCATTTTTAGAAAATCAAACCTCTTCTCTAGTGGACATCCCAAAAAAAGCATCATTTTCTTCTTGTTCTCTCCTAGGAATAGATACGCACCAAGTATATTTTTATCTGGAACACCAGCACAGACTAGAGCTTTATAGAGTTCCTCATTAACCTTTTGTTGGCGAAATGGTCTATTTTCAATAACTGAATTTGAACGATTAATTGCAGCAACAACTTCCTTGACATTAATATCGATGACTGAATTTTTCTTACTTCCATATGAATCAATAGATGCAAACTTTCTCTTCTTGGATTGCTTATTAAATGATGGACTATTAGAGACTGCTTCGAAACTTGCATGTTCATCATTTAGTCCAATATTCCTTTGTTCTTCCTCTAAAATAATTTCAACATTTCTTTCAGCAGCGGTAGAAGCTACTTGACCATTTGCTCTATCATGAGCAAACAACTCAAATAATTTCTCATAATGAGGTACAGGAGTATATTTTCACTTCTTAATTGATGGATTAGCCTAGACAAATTTAAACATAATTACAAATACATCAATTTATTAAAATGACTAAATATAAATTAACATATATTATTAATACTTACATCAATAAGTTGCTTCCAAAACTCCTCCTCGACCTCAAATCTTTTACTGTCAGCATGCCATTGCACCCCACTTGCATTCTTAAACAAATCATAACAAGAATTGAAATGACTTTTCAATGTTTTTATTCGGTTCTTCAAATTATCCTTTGTCAATGGGAATTTAATCTTCTCACTGCAAATGACAACCATATCTTTATATGCAGTAGATGTGAAAGTTCCACCTACTCGATTACCATTAACTTGTTGTTCTATCATAGCATCTATAAAGATCCTATCCATCTCTTCAGTCCACTTAGTTATATCCTTCTTGACTTGTTCAGTTGGTGTACTCATTCCTAACTAGTACCTGCATCAAATGCACACATGAACATGTAAAAAAAAATTTATCTAGCATGTATATTAATATTGGACAAACAAACAAATTCCATGTATACAACAAAATTAAAATCCAATAGATGAATATCTAGCATTAAAATTTATCAAATAGCATATTCAATACATTACATTATCCGAATCGAATATTGCTAGCATATAAGTAGCACACTAAAGAGTCACACAATTAATATACTACATCATAATATCATGATAATTTTCTACTAAATCCAAATGACTCTTCTTTAGCCAATACTGTAATCTAACCACATAGCATTGGCTATGTTATCCCTAATCATACTCCCTTGCTTCCAGTGATCGTCCTGTCTTTCAATGGAACTCAATTCAATGTTGGAATTTGCCCTTAATTCACGATCCACTTCATTAATTAACCTCTCATCTGGATCCATCCCCATTAAGAAATTATGAAGAATACAACAAGCTAAGATAATGTATGTACGAATGTCAATTTCATAATGAGGTTCTGGTCCACTAGCAATAATTGGAAATCTCTTCTTTAGAACTCCAAAAGCTCTCTCGATTGCATTACGAAGAGATGCATGTCGAAGATTGAATAACTCTTTTGCATTTGTAGGGTCACATCTCGAATATTCTTTTAAGTGATAACGAATTCCTCGATAAGGAGTAATCAAGTCGCTCTTCAACATAAATCCAGAGTCAACTAAATAGTATTTACCTACCACCAAATCAAAGAATATAAGTTAGTTATATTTACTTCCAAATATTGTCCACTAATGAATATTATTTATAAACTAGATACCATGTGGAATTATCAATTTATCACGTCTAGACAGGGCATTTTTGATGATTCGAGAATCAGATGCAGTTCCTTCCCATCCGGCTAGGACATATGTGAACTTCAAATCAAAAGAGCATGCAGCCAATACATTAGTAGTTGGCCAATCCTTTCTTCCTCTATATCGAGGTGCATCTACATCAGATACTTTAACACGTATATGAGTTCCATCTAATGCACCAACACAATCCTGCAATTAGGAGATAATTGGCACATGTGGCTACAAAGTACATTACAAACCTTCTAAAGTTCAAATGAAAAAAAATAATACCTTGAAGTAAGGGTAGAACACATTACTCTCTATAACAGGAGAAATTTCATATCCATCTGGCTGCTTTATAAATTCAGCATGAAGGGCAATAATGGCTTTCAAGACTTCATGAAAGTGGTTACTAAGTAGTCCTTGTACTACGCCGAAAGAAAAAACTCAATTCTCGATTCTTAACATCATGACCAAGCAAATATAAAAATTTAGCAATCTTTTCTTCAACACTTGAATTCCTATTGCCTTTTACACTCTTGTTGTGTTTTAATATTTCACACAAGCGTCTAAAACCATCCAAACTCATCCTAAGTATACTATGACATGCATCGGTAGAAGTCATAAGATTGTGCAATAAAGCACGTCGAATATTATCTTTTTGTTCATTGCTCTCTGTCAAACCCCTATCTATAAATTTTCTTATATCCTTCAATATCATCCAAAGAACAACTACACAATTTTTATTTATAAAAATTTCATCATTCAAACTCTCATCCGAACTACTATTATTCTCCTCATAATAATCATCAATATTTCGATCATCTCCTTCACCATTATCCCACTCCATTATATTAAACCTGTTCAAAGAGTAATAATAATTGTTGTTAAAACTCAATCTTAGATAGAGAGAATAGAAACTTCTTATGCAGCTCAATAATATCTTCAAAGACAAAAAAAAGCTTTGTGAGATAGCAGAAGCTAAGAATCACATTGCATTTGAGAACTCACCTGTAAAAGAAACTATACTTATTCAAAGATTGTTGAACGGATGCTTCAACGACCGTCAATTGTTACTACACCAAAGGATTGAAGATGCCTCTCATCTTCGTAAATTATTACTTTGCCTATTGCCTAATTTTATTCTAGAATGTTCTCATTTGTTGTACTGCTAAATAGTTTAACTGGATTCGAAATTCCAATTATTTATGTTCATCCATTACCTCGATTTTTTTTTTCCAAACCATAAAAAATGAAAACAAAAAAAAAGAAGATATTTAGGGCCTATACTATGTTACACTTAAACGGCAAATCAAACAAAATCCTTAAGCTCAACAAAAATAATTAATCTGAACTCTATTTTCTAAGCGATACAGAAAACTCATTTAATCAAGTATTTGAAGCACCAAAGTGAACAATGAAATCTCAATACAACAAAGGAAAAAAAGAGTATGAGAACTATAAAAATAATGTAATGAAATATAAAAACTACACAGGAATAAAGCACATCGATCTCTAGTTATAATAAAATATAAAAAAAAATACGTGACCAGATTGTTGCACAATATTGATGGTGAAATTTCGTTGCAGCACGCTAAAAGCTAATGCAGTTGCCGACGAACTCTGTCAATTGACGCCGAAGGATGTTGAGAAAGCACGGCGACAAAGAAACTCCAGTTGGCGACAAAGAAAGTGCAGTCAGCGATAAAGAAACTCCAATAGAAAAAAAAAGTTGAGGGAGAAAAGGAGGAGAAATGAACGGTCACATACCATAGCTTTAGTATATATATAATGTGTAATTTTAGAGTGAATAAAGGGTATTCGTGTCTTTTTATTTTCCATCCGTTGCATTCCGTCCGATTTTGCTGTGATCGATTTTGGCATTGAAATAATCTGCTGATGGATTAAGCTTTCTTTCCTTTTTAATATTTTGAGAAAGTAAACAACGGACGAATGAATAACGTGGAAAATTTTCCTTAATTTTATTTTCTGCGCTCTCAGGTAAACTGAGCGTTAAGCTTTAAAGCAGGTGAAAATCACTTGAAAATAAGTGGTAGATGAAGATTTGACTGGTCTTAAAGATGCATTCGCAGTTTTGCCCATTTAAAATGGGCATTGAGTTATTTTTTTCTCACTACAAATTTATTTCTCGATCTAGTGTTCTAAGTGGCATCAATTGTATCTTTTATAAAATAGTCTGTGAGTCAATTGAATCACACTTGTGTCATTGATTTGGATTCAAGTGTTTTAGACTCGAAGTCGAGTTCCATAATTCATGTATCCTCGAACCCCTCCAGAGGGTCAACTGTTTGAAAATTGAACTTGATCGATCGATTCAATTCATTAGTCTAAACGCATTCCTTAACTAATTATATGTTCTTTTTGGCCAGAGAAAAAAAAAAACTGCTAAAGCGAAGAGTGTTTCATTATTTGTTTTAATGTAATGTTGATGATCTTTCTGTTAAAGCAACATGATTTGGATGCTTAGAAAGCAGAGCAATGTTCACTTCGATATCTTGTTTGGAGGTTGTTCTTGGATAACCTCCCTAAATGATTCGTTATTGCTTATGATTGTGGTATTAATTATATCAAAAAAAAAAAATTGTTTGCCATCGTATATTTAATATTATATACATATGAATTTTGTGTGCAAAGATTAAAATCGTCAATCTAATAATTTTCCGTATCAGGTTCAAAGAATTAAAAAAGGAGTAAATTATGGGAGAATAATATTTGAATTCCGGATAGAATTTTACATTTGAATCTTTAATTTTACAAAAGAGTGCTCCGGAGAGAATGGCAAGGAAGGTGTTCGATGAAAGGAAATGAGGATGTTGCCAAGACTTGGTTTACGAAAGAAAAGAAGGTGATTTTTATTATATGTGCATCTGGTGCAAAAAGGAGAAATCCTTCGCCGGGCCTCCTTTCATCTATTTCACAGTGAAAAAATAGAGTTAATCGGAGTTGTATCGATGCGTGAAAAAATAGAATTAATCACCGTCGATTGGAGTTGTATCGACGCGATGGAGGATCGACATCTTAATTGATATTTTTATTCAGTAGTGGACATTGATTTGTGTTCACTTGATACAAATTATTTTATCGGCAGAGACTATTGTGCACTATTCAATATAAATAACAAGTGAATTAATAAAAATATATCGAAGCTTTTATTGTTTTAAAGGAGCAATATTATGATATATAATTATGAGTCTTTCAATTATTTATGATAGGGTATATATTATAATTCAATTCTTAGAATTTCAATAGATTAGACAATAAAGCTGATTATGAATACAATTGCATTGACTTTGCTTGCGGTTGACCTCATCATTTGCGTTGACTGGAGTCAACTTAATTGATCTCGGCTGGTCCAGCCCATCGATTCTCGTATTTCATCGTGATTCTGCGGAGAAGAGTTCGCTGAAATGCTTCCGCAGAGAAAACGGGAGAGGGCACTTCAAAATCCGGCTTCCCCTTCTGTTGCGCTCAAGTACACACGCACGAAGCTTTCTTTACCCTTCAAACCCATCCGCTCTCCTACCTCCTCCCGCAGAGGCAGGGGCTTGCGAGCGGTCTACCGTCTACCCGCAGGGCACGACGTCGCGACTTGAGACACTCCATCGCTGCCTGGAACGTGTGTCTTAAGTCGTTAGTTGATGGGACGGAATAACGATCATCGACCCTTCTCCCTCTCTCCCTCTCCGCTCCCCACTGCGCTTCGTTGCTCTGCGGTTACGGTTTCGTCTTCGAACTCGAGCGCTCTCGTCGCTTCGGTCTTCGTCGAATTAGTTGTCGTTGCTCGGATCTCGGAGGCGCTGAGGGGCCTGTGATGGCGGATGATTGGCTGTTCGTGGATACTTGATGTAGGCCGGCGGTAGGTTGCGTCCATCGGGAGATAAATGCGGGCGGATGAACATAATGGAGGCGTCGATCTTGCATCACATCGCCTTCGTTCTGTTGCTGCTCTGCGGTCTCGTGCAGTTGGGTTGCGCTCACCCGATCGTCTTCCTTGCGTCGCTCTTGTATCTCTACGCGGTGAGGAAACTAGGAATTGATATTTGGTTGGAAATGTTCTTCTTTCCCGGTCGTTTTCTTTGCATTGGATTTCCTTTCAATTTCCGTGCGAGTTTTTGATCGGGGATTTCTAGTTCTTGAAGGCGATTGGTTTTGTGAAATTAAACGGATCTTAATTTTCGGGGAATTATTAATTCGTTACGCTCTTGGTATTTGAAAAAGGAAAAATCTCTTAAATAAGTTTAGGAAGTTGCTAGGGATTAGCATGGAAACCGATACTGGATGAGCTAAGTGAGCCAATTCCCAAAGTTTTGATTCTTGCGACATGAAAGTGAATGGTCTATGCGCTTAAAAAGTAAAATTATCTCATCTGAGTCTATATTTATTTATCTTGACACTATCATAAGGTGTCGATCCTCCATCGCGTCCAAATATCGATACAACTTCAGTCGACCATGATTAATTTTATTTTTTCACTGTGAGATAGATGAAAGGAGGCCCGGCGAAGGATTTTTCCAGAATGAGGGTGGAGTCAAGATAAATATTGAGAGCATTCGAAATAACTAAGTTGTTTGCTTAAACTACTGCAAAATTCAAATTAAAGATTAATGCAGATTTGGCCCGTCAAGATTGCTGTTCTAGTGTAGAAAACAAAAAGCCGATGAAAAGCAAAATGCTAGCCACGATCGTTGACTGAAAGTCTAAATAAGGGTAAACTATACATTCTTTTATCATTTCTCTATTTTGGGATTTTTAAACTAGGCGTTGTCATCCTTTTCTTTTGTTTTTTCAGAATATTTGATTGCACATTGTTTCTTTTAAATATTTTGAAAATTTCATTTTGACTGTTAGATCAGCATAGCTAACTATCCCCACTGCTCCACCATTTTGATACTTCTTTTTCCTACTATTCCAGGTTGATGGTCGCTGTATCTTGAGACTGCAGAAACGTTTGCAGTTCGAAGAAAGAAAACATGCCAATCAGCGAAGGGTATGCATGATGATATATTTCATAGTTTTTTTCTCCGTGAATTAGAATTGTTGATGCCTTTTCTCTTAAAAGATATACTAAAAACTTATTTTGTCTATTTTCCTGTTGATAATTACTAGCAGTATAATTTTTCTATGTCATTAGTCTACTGGTTTTCTTTTTTCGTTTGTTGGTGTGGCAGCTTCTTTCTGATACAGAATCAATTAGGTGGTTGAATCATGCTATTGAAAAGATATGGCCAATATGCATGGAACAGATTGCATCCCAGCAATTCCTCTTGCCTATCATACCATGGTTTCTGGACAAGTTCAAGCCCTGGACAGCAGTATGGACTTCAAGCTATATTTTTTTCTTTGATTGTGAATTCTGTTATTTACCAACACTTGTACCTCTGATATATTCGGGCTGTATTAATGTATTTGTTGCACTTTTGGGAACTTTGGGTTATGTCCTTATATAATCTACTCAATTATCTTTGTCTTTGGTTTGGCAGAAGAAGGCAGTTATGCAGCATTTTTACTTGGGGAGGACCCCACCTATGTTTACAGATATAAGAATTCTTCGAGAATCAGTGGATGATGACCACATGGTGCACACTTACTTGTTCTTTCTTTTTCTTTGATTAGACAGTTATAATATGATGCTGCTGTTATTTTAGTGTATGCTTAGCCATGGTCATTGTACAGGTTCTGGAGTTAGGGATGAATTTTCTTTCAGCAGATGACATGAGTGCAAAACTTGCAGTACAACTGAGGAAGAGGTTGGGATTTGGGATAACTACAATGATACATATAACAGGCATACATGTTGAGGGAAAGGTACATAGATCAATGTTCATTCCTTACCAGTGAAGGTAGCTTTACAGATTATGCCTATCTGGACATTTGGCCTTTCGGGTTGTTAGGATATTTCATGGGAATTGTTTAGACATTTTCTTTGTAAGAAATTATTTTTATTATATTTTACATGAAGCACAAATTTTAAATACCTGATATCTGTTTGAACAACTTGTCGAACTTGCATGACGCTGATATAAGAAGTGGTACACTGAACTGGAAATGCAGTTATTACTGGAAGCAAAAAAAAGCAGTGAGTATCACTGAAGCTAAGTAATAGTATCTGTGGTTGGTTAGACTGGAAAAAAATCGTAGTATTTATTGGTCTGACCAATATTTTGAAACATGTAAATTATTAACAAAAGATATTGAATTCTCATCTTGGAAGAAAAAGCAAAATAATTAAAAATTGCTTAACAAGAGATCTCTACAGATTCTCCTCATGGATTACCAGTATATTTTTCCAAAGAGAAGAAAATATTACATTTTGTATTTTCCTAAAAGGAAAAGTTGATATTTCTTTTTTTTTTTTTCATATTACAACAAAGTCATGAGTCCTAAGTATTTGGGATCTCCTGCTTTTTCATACAATTCAAAACAAATTATGTTTCTGTTCATATCAAACATCATTGTTTTCCATTGCAACTAATGAATCTTGACCCTGTTAAAAGATAGTCAATTATAAATGAATTTGTGTTTTGGTTTTTCATTTCAGAATTGCATCTTTAATGCCAATGCTTACAGTTTCTTTATGAGAGAGATAAAAGGGGATAAGTAATGAAGAAATAGCAATGAAAACTTATCTGAGCCATTATCTTCTGATAAATTTCCAATTTTTTTCTGTAGGTTCTGGTAGGAGTCAAGTTTCTTCGGCAATGGCCATTTATTGGACGAGTAAGGATATGCTTTGTCGAGCCCCCATCTTTTGAGATGGCAGTAAAACCCATATTCGGACATGGACTAGATGTCACTGAATTACCTGGGATTTCAGGGTGGCTGGTAAGTAGATGACATTACTCTCAAGTAGTCCCAGGTCCACTAAGCACTCTTCTCTACAAATACTTTCATTTGTTGTATTTGTAGGACAAAATGCTCGATGTTGCATTTGGGCAGACATTGGTTGAGGTTAGTGAGTTGTTTCAATGTTTATCTTTTAATATTTCCTATCTATAGTTTGTTCAGTTAATACTATACTATTTTTTTATTTCAAATAAATATGTTAACTAAATATAATGCATGATCTTGATAAAGCAGATCATTAGGGAATAATACTAATATTAGAGCTTTGATGTTAACTAAATATAATGCATGATCTTGATAAAGCAGATCATTAGGGAATAATACTAATATTAGAGCTTTGATGCTTTATGTTTTGCCATGTTTACCTATCAGGATTAATGATAACAACACAGATTAACAAAAAAACACAGTTGTGTATTTATCATGAAAGAAACCATTCAGTTGGTTGGTTCTTCAAAATTCTATGTGGTAGAAGGGTTTTGATACATTTATATTGGTTGTTTGTTAATTGACACTGATAATTTAAGTTCTTTCAAGAACATTTAGAATGATATTCACTTCATTTTGTGATTTCTAGTTTCATGATTGTTAGTTGTGCTGCTCATCTTATAACCAAGAGGCATTTGGAAATGAAAATACCACCAATCACTTGATTTATTAATAGAGTTTTAATTGTCTTGTCCTAAGACCTTAAGTATCAGATACTACTTTAATGAACTGCTGATTTTTGTTTACCTTTATCCTGGAAATGTAACTATTGTCCATATTTCTGCACAGCCAAATATGCTGGTTGTTGATGTTGAGAAATTTGTTTCTGCCACTGAAGGTGAAGGATGTCTATTCAACTTTTGTTTATTAAGTTAAATCTACTCTCATATTTGCTCATCAGTGTGTTTTGCTAGTTGTAACATCAATGGGTAATTTTCTACCTGTTTTTATTTCCGGAAGATAAAGTGACTTATATCTACAATTTATGATGTGACTTGTTATTAGATAATTAGGTTTGTTCTGCATAAGAGAGTAGCTGTTTGATATAATCATGTATGCTCTTCCCCAAGATAAGCCAATCTATCCAGCTCCTCTTTTAATACATCCTAATGGTAGCTACCATTATGAAAAAGTATATAATTGTTTCCCTGTTTGAACTGTCTTTAATGGGAAACAAGTATGGACCCTTGAAATAGTGATATATCCATATGCTAGTGGTATTGTATGAAATTAGAATAAGTCCAGCGCATAACCAGTCAACTAGATTTGTACGGATCTGTTTTTGTCTGTTAACTATGATTATGATGGCCAATTACAGGGGAAATCACAGTTCAAAGTATTAGTTTCTTCCTGTTAATAGAAGCATGCTAATCGGAGATGGGAAAAGAGAGTATTTGGTATAATCATGGGAGAAGCGCTTTTGAAGCTAATAGAGCTTACAAAAAATTTGATTGTGTTCCTAGGAACTCATTGTCCCATGCTTATACATTGGGTGAAGTTTGAGAAAACAGAAGTTATCATCAAATATCTCTCTTATCGTCCAATTTGATTCTGTCTGTGGGTGATAAGATTAGTATTTCTAATTCATTGCCACGTTTGGTTAAACTTTGCTGTCAAATATTATAAATTTTCAGATGAACCGTACTTTAGGATTAGGATTATAGAAGCAATCTTGATTGACTGGATTCAGAAAACTTGACATATTTGGAAGTGCGCTTACATGATTTTCCTTCTCTCCAGTGTATATAAATCCAACTGATGAACAACTGGAGCTATCATTTTTATAATCATTCATGTTTAACTAAATTCAGAGATGCTTATTTTTGAAGTGCTCTCTATAATTTTTGAATAAGAAATTTGTTTCTGATTTCATGTTGTTCTTGTCCGTCCTGAAGTGAATCGTATTTTTTGTTTTAGTTTGTTTCTTATTGAGCAATCTATTAAACCATGTTTTCTTGGAAATATTAGAAAATTGGTTTACTGTGAAAGAAATGCCTCCTATTGGATATGTGAAATTGGAGATGTTAGAGGGTGCAGATATGAAGCCATCGGACCTGAATGGTACGCTGCTTCTACTCTTGCTCCTCGTTTCATCCTCATTCTAGAAACTATCCAATCTTGATACAAAACTATGGTGTAGGATTTTCTGATCCATATGTAAAGGGACAACTTGGCCCATACAGATTCCGAACAAAAACTCAAAGGAAAACATTGTCTCCAAAGTGGCTGGAGGAGTTTAAGATCCCCATCAGTTCATGGGAATCACCTAATTTACTTATCCTTCAAGTTCGTGACAAGGATACTATTTTGGATGACATACTTGGGTTTGTACAGAATTTGTCACTTTATCGATGGAAAAGATCATTATCTCTCATTCTTTTCTTAATTAATTATTTTATTTTATTTTATTATTTTTTACAACATGACAAAGATCTCTTCTTCTTTTTCCCTGGGAAAAGCACTTTTGAAGCTCTGATTTATTTCAGTTATGGGCTACATGAAGCAAAAACATACCTTTTCTAGGAAGCTCTTTGCATATCTTTAATTCTTACGGTTATCCATTTTTTTGCTTGTTGCCTACTTTTATCTCCATCCCAGAAAAATTGTTTGACATAGTGCATGCTCTCTAGTATTTTTATCAGTCAGTTGCCTTGTAATTTACTTTTCCATGTGCTGTGCAGAAATTGCTCAGTAAACATCAATGATTTGAGGGGTGGACAAAGGCATGATTTGTGGTTGGCGCTGCAGAATATCAAAATGGGTAGGATCCACTTAGCAATAACAGTGATTGAACAGGAGTTACAAAAGGTAAGCTCTCTGATGCTTCATGAACCTCGTGGATAACAGAACTCGATAATCTTAGCTCGAATCAGAAATTTTACAGGAGAATAAAGGTATCAGTGATGCCAAAATATCAAAATCCATGGAACCAATGCCGAGAAAACCAGATGAAATGATTGAAGATCTTGATGATCGAGGATATGCTAAAACGACTGATGACTTCGAGGCCATTGACGTTCAGGGGCAAGAAAAAACAGGGGTTTGGGTACACCATCCTGGTGCTGACATCTGCCAACAATGGGAGCCGCGAAAAGGACGTGGCAGGCAACCTGAGACCCAAGTCCTTCGGCATGAGATCACAAATAGCAAAAACCTAACTCCGTCGTCATCGTCTGGGTCTCATCCGAGCGACTCTGATAGCGATGAAGCCGCGGATGGAAAGAAAGTCCCCCTTAAATCAATCAAAAAGCATCTGCACAAGTTGGGTTCCGTGTTCCACCGATGTCCAGAAGCAGGCCACAAGGAGGCTGCTTACTCACCTACCTCACCAAAGCTTCCTCCCTCACCTACGACTCCACGTCGTAATCTACCACCAGCACCAGCAGGGGAGAAGCAGACATTGGTGAAGATTGTGGTGTCGGACACTTGCGAAGAAAAGAGTCTAGAGTTGGGAGAATGCGGCTCCGAGACGGGTGAGGTTGAAAGCCTGGGAAATGGTAGCAGTGTTCAAAGTCTTAAGAACTTTGTGAGCAAGAGATTTAAGAGCAGGCTTAACAGGAAGGATTCCAGCAGGCGCCGGGTATCAGGTGCCGATGACGATGGTGCTTGGGCTGATGACCACTAGAAATTCCTGGATCGTCGATAAATAGTAACCAAAGGACAGGTAAAGATAAGGTCAGTGCCACTGCTGTTAAAGTGGGATCGGTTCGAACGAGATAGGATGGTATCAAAGGCACAATTTAGTCTGTTGATCTTGGATTATGGTGTTTGTGGTAATGGTATGCTTTGATATGGTAGTATATTGTATTGTGGCAGAGCTTGTCATGCGTTATCTATGAGATCAGTGCACATGGCTAATTTTTAAAGATAATTTACCATTTTCTCCATCTGAAGTCCAATGGTGGCATTTAAACTTAAGTGAGAGTTTTGAATGGACCATAATGTTTCAGTATTTTAGGAAGAAAAATTACAATGCAATAAATGACAATGACCTTTTGGCATCTAATGCCTGTCATGAGCCTACAGAAAAGTGTAACATTTTGGAGAAAGCTCCATTTTATGGCCTTGAAGTTTTTTTGCTTTTCAAAAATACCCATTTGTATTTTTTTTTATTATTGTCGTTTATTCCACACTTTGAAAAGTGTTGTCAAGAGATCACTTGTAGCTTCATTATAGTCATTGTAGCTTCTTTACATTTCTCACAAGTGTTATCAATTCATTTTGTGATTGCTAGTGGTGCAGAATGAATTGACAAAACTTGTTAAAGTATGAAGGTAAAAAGGACAAAGGTTCGACGATACTAATAAAAAATTAAAGGGAAAACAATAATAAAAAAAATTATAAAGGACATTTTTAAATAAAAATATAAGTTTAGCAGCCAAATGTTCTCGACATTTTTGTGCCGCATTTGTCCATCTACCTGAATGAATGAATGAATGTTGAGGTGCATAAGCCCTTCATAACCGAACCAATGTGGCAGAGAAAACTCACAGTGGTCATAAACAAAAATTTAGTAAAAAAGGTAAATACTCAGCTTTAGTTAATGTTTAGTTACTCACTAGTCCTCAAAAGAACAGTTGGAGTTTACATGTCAAAAATCCTTTCGTTCACGATCAAATTTTCATTTTTTATGAGATAGAATCACAAAAACAATCTGGTAAAGCAGTTCCCCTTCCCATGACAAGATCTTCTCTGTGAGACTTCCATAAAGCATCAGCCAGGTCCACCCCTTTCAGCCCTCTAGCAATGAAGTTTGCAAAATCCCTCCTGCTCAAAGCCAAAGTTTTGCGACGCCCATTAACTGCTCTCATTGCTGATACCATCTTGTCCATGTTTCCAAAATAGGTCGCTATATATGCATCGCTGTTGATTGAAACATAGTAATCCAATGCGGCTTTAGTGTTGCCATGCATGCTACGAAAATCTTCAGTTTTCAGGAGAGAGGATTTAGCGTGCACATTAGTGTAAACAGACGTGAAGCCTTCCATCTCCATTAGTCCATCACCAGCAGCCAAATAGATTGCAGTATTAGTAGGGATTTTGAGAGATTGAAGGATAAATGCTGTTTCTTTTGGAGTCAGAGGGCATTTCCCACGATTCCTCCAAGCAAGTGCAGCATCGTCAGTCCACGGTTTTCTATCCCCACGCACAGATTCAATAGAATTCATGGATGCGAAGGAGAGTCCAGAGTATTCGCATCGACTGTAGGCCACCATATCGGGTTCAAATCTCAGATGTAGAGCAAGGAAAGGTTGAGGTATCAATTTAAAAAGCTCAGAACCTTTAGCCTCCAAGTCCTTACTGAGACGCAGTGCTTTGTAACACCCTTGACAAAGGGCAGCCTTAGAACACAACGGGTACCTAAAACAAAGAAAAAAAACATTAGAGTTATTATTATTTTTTGAATGGTAATTTCTTTTCAACAGGTATCAGAGAATATTTGCCATTATTTAAGTTTTAAAAGATCCAAGACAATCTGAAAAAAAAAAATACAATATATTTTATATTTTTGTAGGTATGCCAATTCAAGAAATATTTGTCAACTGATGATTATTACAAAGAGTCATATAAGGGCTGCTTGCACAATGACTTAGCAAGATAAATAAGTCATTTTAAAACTAGTAGACCCTTTACGAGATCATGAAGGTAACAACTAATCTCTAGATTGTTGTCATAACCAACAGTTAGTTAAAATAAAATTTCAATTAATTTACAGAGATTGCTTGTGGTCATAAATTGTCTTTTCCAAGTACTGAGCTTTCCTTTCATTTATCATTAATCTAAAAACAAAACAAGTGCACGATTTTACATATGGTAGGGACTATATAACCCAAGCTTATAGCCAATACAAAAGAAAAGAATTATCATAAACAGATATAAACACTTGCAAGAAATTGGGAAATTTCAAGTTGTTCATCTGAACATTGTAGATGATGGGCTTGGACCAGATACAAACATGCTGGAAACAGCCATTTTAGTGCATAACTGGGTATCATTGAACGAATGGAAACAAACATTCTGGAGTAACAAAATGAAAACAAAAAATGTTATCAGAGCACGAGAAGATTCTCCAACCTGGATTTAACAAAATGACACCAGTAATTAATTTCTCATTAACAGAACAGTTAGAGTTTCCTTTTAATGGAAGATAACATTATACAATTCTAATTAGTCCCTTATCATCTTCATGCATATTGATAACTACATGATTTGATAATTAAGGACATAGGCTTCCAGTCTCATAGCAACCCTTGAAAACATTTCATCTACAGAGACTTTAGTATCAACTAGAATAAGAATTGCTGCACGAAATCAGGGGTGGAGACAAAAACATAATCCTTTTGCTTCTAGTTATGTGCATATAAAGATGATTAAATTTATTATGTTTTTGTTATTTATATGACTTTTAGTAGTGATATGGTAAGCATCAGAGTATCAAACTTGTGTTATTATATATAGAGATGGCATAGAGCTTAACTTCATTGAGCATAAAAAACTGTATATGCAAGATGGTTTTTGAACAATACCTATCTCTTCTCTGGCTCATAGCTGGTGTCAAGGATACATAACGATGTTCCAGCAATGCAGGGAGAACTGCCTCAACATAATCAAAGTGCCCTTTGCGCTTGCGGCAATCCACTCTGAAAGGTTCTCTTGAAGCAAATTCTTCTGGCAATTCTTTCACAACTTTGACAAAACCTTGAGTTTGTTGTATAAAATAGTCTACATCAAACACATCGGCGAAGCGACTGATTGAGATCAAAATTTTAATCAGCAATAATGCACTAAACGTCAAGCAACATTACTCTTTCAGCATTCCCACAATCATACCTCGACTCGTTCCAGTAAGCAGCCACCTCAAATTTTGGCAATACCAGAATAGCATTTAGGATTCGAGCTATGCCGATGCCATCGCAGAACTAAAATTTGCCATAAAGCAACGACTTTTTCATCGCCGAGAATAAACCAGGCAAGCAAATCAATGAAACACGGCTAACATAAAAGAAACAACATATTACAGATGAATCGGATCGCACTCACGTCGCGTCTCATCTGATTGAGGCCGCCATAGCAATCCACCCGGATGTACCCGTTGGTCTTCGCGGGCAGCGCTGCAGCATTTCCAACAAAAGGAGAAATTGAAGCCCGTTACAATAAATAAATGAAAATACGCTGATATCTCAGAAATGAGAATCTTAACCCTAACCCTAATGATGGATCGAGACTGGAAGGGTGCAGACCAGCTAAAGGAGCGCTCTTCCACCAATCGCACGGCTTCCAATCCACGACCCTTCGCGCGCTCCAGATGTCGGACTCCTCCGTCGTGAAGGGCCTGCTGGGGGGCAGGACAAGATGAGATGCGACGGATCAAGCGAGGAAGCGACATAGATCTAGAGCACTCACTCGAAAGGATTAGGAGCAGCGGGAGAGAAGAGGAAGGCGGCGAGGAGAAGGATAGGAGGGAGCAGGAGGAAGGAAAGCAGGATACGGCGGAGCAGGGGAGGCACTCGGTCGTGCCACGAGGCCGACGACATCACGACCGCCGACGATGGTTCCCGTCGATGTGGTGGCCTTCTGTTACTTGCCACGGAATTGCAACGTGGAGGCGCTTATTATTGTTTTGGGAAAAAAAGTAAATTTTGGTTCTTTCTGGGTTTTTTCACAAAAAAATAATTTTGTTAGGCTATATTGCTAATTTTATTATAAATTCAGCGTCATCCTCCCGCCCCGCTACCTTCCTCTCTTCCCAAATGCTCCACTACTCTCTCGCCGGCTCCTCGCACACTTCGCTTCCTCCTCCCATCGCGGCATTGCCTGCTGCTTTCTCCTCTTCTCCGCCGACATCACACCGCGTACAGCTGTTCCAACTTCCTCCTCGCTTCCGGCGGTAGGCCGGTTCCCTTAGCCGCCGCGCTCCGACCACTCTTGCTTGCTGATCTGTCTGGGAGCGCTGAGGTCACGGAGGATGCAATAGTTAGCGAGGGAAGCCCCGTAGAGATTCCTTCCACCGTCGTATCCTCCATATTCGCCGTCAACGACAACCCTACCCCTCTCCTGGTCTCCACTAGCGTCCTCCTCACCGACGCGATATCCGTCTTCCTGTTTCGATCCCTTCGCCGCCGCTCCAAACGAAACAAAGAGATGGTATCCTTTTTTTTCCTCGATCTTCATTCTCCTTCGATTGTTTGTGGTATATATATATTTTTTTAGATTTTAGGAACTCGATGTGAAACAGAGACTGAGATCGAGTGGAGTGGAGAAGACAAAAAAATCCTACAGGCTAAAGCTTTGAAGATGTTGAAGGTGATTCATTATTGGCGGAGCTCCATTGGAGGTCGTGAAGCCACCCTCCCCATTGCAGGCATTGCTAGGCGGTGTTGCCACGGGGGCCATTGCCCTCATCTCAATAAGTTCACCCCCACAATAGAGGTTACTCTCGATCGCCAGGCCATATCTGATAAAATTTCGGTTAGTGTTCAATGGCAATTGTTCTTGCCCTATTGTTTTTACTCTCTCACATTGTGTATCATCCGTCGCTGCAAGCACGTCGGTTCAATGGCTCTGTGTTGGGAAAAAAAAATTGATAGCCAATTAAAAATAAAAAATCACCCATGCATCGTCCTGTCCGTACTATCAAACTGTTTTTGGTTTGTTCCAAAATCGCCTAAAAGTAGATGCAGTAGTCAATTTACAGTCGAGAGGTGAATTGCATATACTAAGAACAAGCTTAGATCCAAAGATCCTGAAGGAGCTCCTAAAAGGGTGTCTTTTTAGCTGACTTATTGTTGACATATGTCAGATTGTTTGAGGCCCTTCTAGTTGTCTCTATGTCGTTATTGTTATACTGAGTTTTAATAGGGTGGAGCGATTTCTTGTTATTCCAATCTCAGTTAAGTGAATTACTTTGAGTTACCGGGGCGAGGAATTTCATGAAGGCATCTCATACAAATTATTGGTCATTTTATAAGCCAAAGGAAAACAAGAAATAAACTGCCTATATTTCTTTCATACCAGTAGGACGGAGTTAATAGGAAGCTGACCAGCACAGTAAACTATTGCAGACTAGAGGGCGTTCGATCCAAATTGATTCTCCACGCTGGAGAATTAGTTTCACTGAAAACTCCAATACACCAGCTACTGGAAAGGATGATACTCAACTGAGTGAAATGGCTCCAGCAGATGGTAGTGCATTGGAAACTAGAAGAGATGGAAGTACCCCAGAACACAGATGATACTAAATCACCATGAACAGATCATTGCATAACTGTAAGTTTCTTTGTTTCTTTCTTGTTTTTGTACGTGTAATTTAGTCATACATTTCTTTGTTTCCTTTGCATTTAATGGGTACTAAATATTTTGAGCTTATTGGGAACTGCATGATCTAAAACGCGGGAAGGAAACATCCGCTGTAAAACCAGGGTAATTGAATAAATTTTCAGTCAATGCATTAATTAAGGGTGGGTTTGATAGGGTAGCATTGACTCGGGATGGAATTGGAATGAAAAATAAAATGATCCATTTTGTTTGATAGGATAATAAGATGCTAAAGTAGTGGAATGGTTCATTATTTATTTTACTCATTTGTGGTTCATCTAATTTTACTAGTCAATATGACTTGCATGGCCTGTTCAATGTGTTTGATATCTTATTGACAAGGATTATATTTGATAAAGGTGAAATTTAACTTTCACTATGGAATTGTTATGGAATGGATGGAATTAAGTTAGTCATTTCTTGGAGGAATTTGTTTCTCAAATTGTGCATCCTAAAGTTGAATGAAGTCATAGATAGGATAGGAAGGATGAATTATTCCTGTTCCATTTCAAACAGTCATTTAATCAAACAAGTGGGACATTATTTGCGCATGCAAATTTGATTCTTTTTATTTATTTATTTATTTGAAGCTTAGCCAACTAGCTAATACTTCATGATATTTCTCAATAATCGATTTAATAGACATAAATTTTCTTTTTTTTTCCTTTCCAAGAAATCATAAATTAGAAAAGTAAAATTCTCTATCCGCTATATCATTTTTTTTCTAGTATCTTTATCTTTGTTTATTTACTTTTATTTAGAAAATTAGTCTGTTTGCTGAAGAATAAGTGAAATGGTAAACTCTCTCTCTTTTATGTCATTTAATCCAAATAAAGAGTGAGATGGATACACTAAGAGATAATCAGCACTTATTTGTTCTTTTTTATTTTATTTTCCCTCCTTCCTATACATCTATTCTTTTAATATACCATCTCCAAGAAATCAATCTCCTTTAAAATTGCCTGAAACAAAAAATAAATGAGCTTTAGAATATGTAACGGGGAAAAATTGGTAGCATCTGAAAAAATAATTATCACAACTCTTGTTTAAAGTTCATTGATCTGGCACTATTGTCCAGAGTTATATAACTGAGAAAAGATTAATCTAGGGAGATTATAAATCTTTCAGAATGTCTATTTTTTTTCATATTAACTATGAGATAAATCATTTTTTATATCAATTGATCTGACACTATTCTTGGAATTTAAAAATCATCTTGTATCTATTTATTCACCTTTTACATCAATTGATGTGACATTATTCTTGAAATTTAAAAATCATCTGGTATCTATTTATTCATGCACATCAAAAAAAAAAAAAAAAAAAAAAAAAAATATATATATATATATATATATATATATATATATATATATAATTATCCCTGCAATCTTCTCCCATTCCAAAACCGTATTATTCCATTCCATGTATATTGAAAAAATTTATATTCATTTCAAACAACATATACGTTTCTGTTGCAGTGGAACATAAGTGGATGAGTCCTGTAACGCAGTTTGAGGAGTTATTACGGATTTGTTTGCTACTTCATAAATGCTCGGCTTTGCCAATTTGCCACTCTACAACCTTCTCTAAAATCAAAATCCGGAAGTCCATCGCACGGGTAAAGAGACAAGGAGGGAGTGAGGTGGTAAATTTCAAATGCCCTTTAATATATATTTAATATTTTTTTTAAAAAAAAATGCCCTGTAATGTTTTGTCGATATTAAAATGCCCTATAAGATTTTATATTTTGCTGACAAGATATCCCTTATGACTCTTTCTATGCTTTTAGGATACGAGCAATTTTATGTTGGTGCCCAACTGTTTGATGCAGTTTTGCAAGCCTCACGGGAACCATGAACAAACGCAGGAGATATAGTTGGTCGCCTCGCCCTACCATGCCGAGTCACCTTAGCCAAGTCTGACCTCCAAAACCCTCGAACAAAGTGCCACCCTATTTATTTCATCCCTATCCACCGCCTCCCTCTTCTCTCCTCCTCTCCAACGCCATCCTTAAATACCTCACCACTTCTCTTCCCCCCTTTCAACTATCTGCTAACAGCCTAATCATGGTTTCTGCCGACGCCATTCGCACAGCAGTTGGAATTCTCGGTGTGTTCCTACTTTCGCAATATCTTTACTGCATTCTTTTGATTTAATTAATCACGTACTTAAACAAAATCAATGTATCTCTCTCTTTTTATTTTATTTTTCTTTTTATTATTTCAGGGAATGGGATTTCACTGGCCTTGTTCTTATCTCCACTGTACGCTAGCATATTAATTATTTAGTCTGTGTTTGTGGAAATAGTTTGAGTTTTTTTTTTTTAATTCTTTGATGAGTTTAATGGTTAATGGAGTTTGATAAATTAAAACAGGCCGACGTTTGTAAGAATATGCAAGAAGAGGTCGGTGGAGGAGTTCTCGGCGGTGCCGTACGTGGCGACGCTGCTGAACTGCATGATGTGGGTGGCGTACGGGCTTCCGGCGGTGCATCCCCACAGCACGTTGGTGCTGACCATCAACGGCTCCGGCATGGCCATCGAGCTCGTCTACGTCCTCCTCTTCCTCGTCTACGCTCGGAGCGGAAAGCAGCGGGCGAAGGTAGCCACCATGCTGGCTGCCGAGGTAGCGTTCGTCGTCGCCGTCGCGCTGCTGGTGCTCACCACGATGCACACCCACCAGCGCCGCTCGATGGTCGTCGGCGTCCTCTGCGTCGTCTTCGGCACCATGATGTACGCCGCTCCTTTATCTGTCATGGTAAGTGAGCCATGTAGATCGATCAAAATATTTTCCATACCCCCAAATCATTTCACTCTATAACCAATCATCTGTGAGAATTCATATATAATAATTGATATTCACTTTGAAATTTTTTCTTACAAAAAAAAAAAAAAGAAAGAGAAGAATATAAGAGATTTCAGGCTTGAGGAATTTAAGGAAGTAGTTTTCATGCATGGAACATGTGTCGACATGCATGTTACTTGATCAGCAAATTGGTAAGTAAGTTGAATTTATGACGCGTGATTATTTATGGAAGAGTGATTGATCAATTACTTGCAAGTTAGAGAGCGTTCGGTGAGTTCGATCGATGAACTAATTTTTTTTTACTACTGTGTCAGAAATCGGTGATACAGACAAAGAGCGTGGAGTACATGCCTTTAACTCTCTCGCTTGCCTCTCTCTTCAATGGACTTTGTTGGACTGCTTACGCTCTCATCCGCTTTGACCTTTACATCACTGTGAGTTTTCCTTTCTCTAATAATTAAAATATGGCAAGTGGTCCCCTCTCTCTCTCTCTCTCTTTCTTTTATTAGTTTTCCGCATTTAATTTTACTATTAAATGTCACAATCAAGTACTAATGAAAAAAAAGCATAAAATACCTTAGCTAGATAAATTAGTTTCTAGCTAAATATTTATCTCAAAAGTAATATTAATCTAAATTATATATATATATCCAATGATTAGAATCTATTATAGATAGACATGAGTCGAATATCGATATGAAATTTAAAATTTTCATTTTAGATTTAAATTTTTTTTATTATTTATGACCATCAGATCAAAAGATATATATAGTTTTTTTGTGGTTTATTTTTTTCATCATAATCAAAAGATCGATGATATACAAAGATTGAAATTGTCAATTTAATAGTCTTCATCGATCTGTCATATGATCATTATGAGGATGACGAAGACACATAAAAATTATTTGAATTTAAAAAAAAAAATTTAAATTTTCGAAATTGATTGATATTTTATCCGTAAATATCGTGGGTCTTAATCACCCTATCATTTTCAAAAACCGACGATGAACTTTTACTATAGATAAATATGGATACAGAGGTGGTAATAGTTTACGGATCACATGCAAGGCTGGAGTAAGAGAGGGAGCATTGCCACAGTACTTCCAATCATGCAGCAATGGCATGAATCTCTCTTTCTCTCTCTGTCGGTTTTTTTTTTTTAACACTCTTCGAAAGAAACAAAAAACATTTACTGACTCAGTTGCTATTCCCCTGTGATACAAAATAAACTCTCGTGAACGATGATTTCCTGCCAACAGACATTGAATGACCCCCACGCATCCCCTTTATTTGGCATCTTTTGCAATCTGGATGCAGATTCCCAACGCGCTGGGCGTGATGTTCGCCGTGGCGCAGCTGGTGCTCTACGCCGTCTACTACAAATCCACACAGCGGCAGATCGCCGACCGGAAGCGGAAGGCGGCGGAGGCGGAGTTGGCGGAGGTGGTGGTGGTCAAGCCGGCCGCAGCCGCCGCAGTCGATGCTAATGACGACAAGGCCGGAGGCGGCGGCGCCGCCCAATGACGAGGCCGGAAGAATTCAAATAATATAATAGTTAATTTCCATGGTGTAAAATTAAACTAAAAAGGCAAATTTTTAAATTTGCTTTGGCGCTTGAATTCTCACCGGAAGAATTCATCGACTTTATGCTCTGCTCTAAAATTTTTAAACTAAACCTTACCGGCTTCGTTTTATATCTTATTTAGCGTGCTCCTATTAACTCGTAAATTTTATTTCCACCCTTCCTTTTCAGTTTGTCTAATTTGAACAGACAAAGAAATGAATCGAAGTCTTTTATATTCCTTTTTCCGATTGATTAATAATGAAACATATGTATGCATCAGTCTTTCTTCGATGTATTCATCAAAGAAATTAATCTCTATGCTCGAAATTATACACTGTGTGACATAGGTCTAATAGAGCATACAGAAGGCCTAGCTAGGAAGATTACTTCCAAGCTCGGGAACGAAACTCATCCTTGTGTCTCTATGGGGATGGCGCGATGGTAAAGTAGGGAGTTACTTGCAGAATGGACAGGGATCGATTCCGGATGAGAGGTCTAAAATCTCCTCTGACTTCATATGACTCTCCCTCTGCTTTGTCACTGTGTCAAGGGACTTCGTCCCTCTACGATTTACTTTTCTCTCGCCGTAGCCTTGGGACGGATAACAAGGGACTGTTAGTTAGAAAGATTCTCAAATTTTACAGAAACACATCCTTACCGCAAACTTTTACTAATTGGGCTGCCATGATATGTGACTATCTCCACTGTAGAAAGAAGGAAAAGGGTTCTCCATGGTGCTAAAAAAGTTATGACATTTCATAAATTAAATTTGATTTTGAATTTTGAAAAAAATATTTTAAATTTCAAAAAAAATTGAACATACGACCGTAAGTTGAATGTTGATTAGAAATTTATCTCTTCAAACGGAATACGATTTCGATATCGAATTTACCTTATAAGGATGACATAATCACGTCCCTAGATTTAACTAGGGTACCACGAATATTTTTTGATTTGATTTACCTTGGTGATTATTTAATACCCTATTAAAAATCCATAGGACTAAATTAACTATCTTCAAAATTAATCGGACCAAATGATCAAACATATGGTACCGATCAAAAAACAAATCTCGAAAAAGCCTTAAAGGACCAAATTGATAGAAAAAGCACCACCGTAGAGATCAATCAGCAAACTATTTGGTCAACCGTGTTAAAGAACTACTTTGCTAACTAATGCCAGGATACGAACAGCCCCAAATATATCGAGCAGAGCTTGAGGGCCAACAAGAGGAGATATCACTCCTTTTAAAACAAATTTCGAGTGCTAGAAAGAAAGGATGATATTGCCAAAAAAAAAAAACAAACAAAAATATTCTGAGAGACAACGACCAGAATTTTTGGTTTCATGTTACTAATTACAACGTCCGTCTTCAAATTTGCTAGTTAAAAAAATCAATGATCTCAGTACAAATAAGAGAGACGTCCTCCAGGATGTAAAAATTGCTTGGTTTTACCAAAATAACTTGCGCCCGTCAGAAAATAATGATGGAGATACCCATTGCAAAGCAACCCAAGGCTACCCATGGGCTTAGGCGCTCACCTGAAACAAAATAAAGATGGATGTCCAATAAGATGTGCATCATAAAATTCACAGTAATATCTTATATTTATCAACCACAAAAAGGAACAAAATGGCAAATTGAATAGGTGTAGCGTGGATACAGTTTGATTTGTTGATTTGGTGAGGAAAATCAAATCTAGATTGAAATGTTTCAGTTAATTGTTAAGCCATCACAAACAAAACTAGTAGATGCCATTGGTAAGGTTGTGCAGTGAGACATTGGTATTCGATACAACTTGTTCAATGCACAGGTTATCTTTTTAATTGAGGCTTTGAACTTCTTAGAAGTACAAATATGGAGAAAAGGGCAAGTGATGAAGTAATCGAGCTAAAGAAAGGGAATGTTTTCAAGAATAACTTTGTGTAAAGCGATGGACCCACTCTAGCACAATTCATTAGAATCCTAATTTTGCCATGCTTCCTCGTAGCTCAAAGCATATACTCCAGTGACTAATCTCTTGGTTAGGACACCCTTCGATATATAGACATCATAACCTACTGCATTTGCCAATGTGGGACTATACTTGTGGACTCTCCTAGCTTCAACACAAAGGCTTGAAAAAGAGCAGGCAAAATACTGAACGATGGAAAAGTTTATGAATATGATCATGTATTTAAATTTATGCATGCAAATGCAACATGCCCCACAGTTCATATATGATTTAAACTAGTTATCCTTTTGCAATATATTGCACACTATATCCTATTATCCTGATGTTGTCAACTATCATTTTCAAGAAGGATATAATAATTTAGCATTTTGTACTCTCCACATAAATAGTGGAAACCTAGAATGTAGGTATAAAATGTGATTGGTTAATACATTCTCTAAGATTGCCAGATTCATGAAGAAAGGGATGTGAATCCGTTTAATGCATATGTAGGGCATGTGGATGAATGCATCGTGCACTAACACATACTGACACTATGTGTTGCTGAGTACTAATACACTCAGCTAAGCCTGAAATTGCGTACACATGAAAAGAATTACAAAAACAATGGATTAACATTGTATGTTACCTTCTCAAGAATGCTAATCCTGTCCCAGCTATTTGGGATCTATTCCATACGAGTTTAACATTAGTTTACATAATCAAGTAACAACGCACATAAGTTTTAGGAAGAAAATGTAATTAATCAATGCACACATGCTATAAACAGGCTAGAATCATGAAGCAGGAAAAGAAGCTCATTTCAAGAAACAAAATCTGACTGCAATCATCAGATATTAAAGTGCATTTGCATGAAAATTCGAAAAGAAATAATCAAAATTGCAAACAATGAACCAAAAACATGAGAGACAGATATTTTTATCAATTAGGTTTAAGATTGTTTGCATGTCATTATGATGCCAAATACATCATCATTAACCATATCTGTTTCAACCCATTGCTATATACATATGCTAAATAAATTCCTATATAATACTCCTATTTAATGCGCTACCAGCTTTATATAAGATAGAGAACAAGCATGATTCATTCCAAACAATTATTGATTTCAATAACATACCTATTCTAGCAGCCTTCCAGAAGAAACCACGAAACCTGACAAAAATCTACAAAATCAAATACTGAAACTTACTGGTTAAGGTAAGGATTAAAAAGTCGACATCTAGATTCTATAACACGGCGTGATGTACTTCAACCCTTCATCCATGCGAAACACATGTACATTTAGAATAAGGCAATGCTAGTGAACAAGTGTAATGACTTCTGCTTCACAACTCTGATAACATATGAACAATAATTTTGGGGCACACGGTATAGAAGAAATCATTAACCGGGATGAATAATAATCCAGACAAGCACCTAATATGGAAGTTTGAAAATGCTTTCCAACTGAGAATTTGCTAGAATCATGATAGTATTTGAAAAAATTGCCACAAGGTTCACAGTTTTTGGTAGTTAACTTTCAGGATTTCCAAGATTGAAAATGCTTTACAATCTTCTGCAAAATAAAAAAGAGCTGGTTCAAACTTTTATTCAAGTAACAGGAAACATCTTGAATATGGGTTTTGAGACTTCTGTTCCTAAATAGTGTTCCAAGCTATCATGATGAACACCGTGTCAATATGTCAGTTGAAGTTAACTCTTGCTTCTCCAATCGTTTCCACCCCAGGATCCCACTTGATTATATTTAATACCTCCGTTTACAGTACCTTTCAATGGTGTCCAAAAAAATAAAGAACTTTCATGTTTTACATTCCTTCTGCAACTCACGAGTCACCTAAACTGATACTGTCTCTCACAAAACATGCCTAGAAAACTAGCACACAATACAATCGTATAGAACACAGAACATTATAAACGATAAACAAGAGGAAATACCCGGTTCTTTGCTCGAGAATGGCGGGAAATTGCATCTTGATGTAGGTGCAGGTGCAGATCACCAACAGCACCACCGTCAAGAAAGAGTGGAAATTGAACAGCGCCGACTGTGGGAGCAGCCAAGTATCAGCATCAGGATTTCCCCAAATCGATCAGCAAGGAATAAAGCAAGAGCCGATGAACAAATCAGAAAGAGGATCTGGACTTGTCGTTACCATGGGAGGCAATTCCTAGCTACGAATCGAAAGACTCCGATCTGTAGCGCAGTGGGACAGCGCGGAATCACTTCGGATGGCGAGCGCCGGAGCCGGAGTCGCCCTTTATCTTCGCGGTGGCGACTTGGCCACAAAGGGTCCAAAGAAATACACATTGGCGAAATTTTATTTTACACCTGTAAGTCTAGCATTTATGAAAACACACCCCGTCAAATTTGCCTTAACTAATGAGCTTTTCGCATTTTACCCCCTCATTCATTGGTAGTATTATTAAATAAATTGACAAATGATAGACTGGTATAGATATATATTTTGATGTTTTCTAAAATTTTAAAGAACATTTTGAAGAAGGAAAAAAAAATGCACTGATTATTATATTTTTCTTTCATTACTATTATAATTCCATTGATTGATTGTCTGAATCAACTAGTTCTAAAAATAAGATACATCATTAAAACAAAGAAAATAATCTTTCTTTTGTTTTCTGTCTTGTCCTTCCTCGAGCTCAGTCAGTATTCATCTAAATAATTGTACATAGGCTCATCAATCCATGAACTCTTCCTTGAGAAAAAGCCCTTGAAAAATCCTCTTTTCTTTCTTCTACTTCCCTCCTCGGTCTCTCTGCGTCTGCTCCTTTCATCATCATGCAAGTATACTGGAAGAGAATGTTGCAACTCCAAATTATACTGCAAGTTAAAACAAGGATTAGTGCTGGATTGTTCATCATTTTCACTAATAGCTTGAGTGCTTTCTCACTAGAAAGCACAATGAGTAGCAAATAAAGAGTATAAGACTAGATTCTAATCATCGTACCTTCGGCCAAGAGTCAGATATAAATGGTCGATTTGCTTGAAGTCGTGATTTTTCTCTTCTTTCTATGTCGTAAAAAGCACGATAAGGATCTTCTACATCTCAATTTAATCTGTTTAAGCTGTGCAATCAGTTTACCTTTATCTAAAAATGTCTTCCCAAGTCGTGGGGAGGGCCAAGTCAGAGGTGCCTTGAGGGAATGCAGAGGGGGCTGTGAATGAGCAGTCCTGTTTGAACTATGGACCAACAAAGATCATGGTTAGCCTCGACTAAACTAGATCCATATTCCAGATTCTGATGCTAGATGTAGAACGAACCTGACAGGGGGAGGAGGAGGCAATCGGCGTCGAGTTGCTGAAAAGATTGAAAAAACATGTACATGTTACTGTTGACTGATGAATCTAGCACTTTTCAGATGATTTAATCCAAGTGATACGATGATACAAAGTGCCATATCTCATAATAAAATAGCATTACCAGTTTGATGCTTTCTTAGTTTGCCGGCCTCTTGAGGTGGATATATGCCTTCATACGTTTGCATAGGTTCATCATCTATATGGATAACCAACCAACACAAACTTAAGAAAAATGGAGTGATAGATGCATTGATATTCGATGTGGTAAATGATTATCAGAGATAGTATGATTCTGCCTTGTAGAATGTAGTGCTTGTGATACTTTGGAGATTTGATCAAAAGGGACTGTTCGTGAAGGCCTTCCTTGTCTAGGCTTGCTTGAAATGTACGAAGTCTCTAATGTTGGAAAGATAGAACACTTGTATCAGAACACCAACGACTGTATTTGGGGGTGAAGGGAAGGATTGAGTTGATGATACCTGCTCGATGCATGATACTTGAAACTCTGCTGCAGAGATCTCATTAACTTCTTGATGGAGAAGGTTGTTTACATTATTTGATACCAAGCCTAATTGATTCACAGCATCAGCAAGAGTCTCAAGAGTAAAACTTTTCAAAGTCTCTGATATTCTGATGAAATGGATCAAGTGGTCTCAAATTAGGCAAAACTCGACCATCTGAAATCTAGAGAATACAAGGATAGTGTACATGAAAACAAACACACAGTTCTTTCTTGTCGTCGTTTCTGTAAGATAGTTCAAAATTTTCAGCAGCCGAGTATAACTGGGATCGCATGTTCCTCAGACCCTGAAATCAACAAGCAAGGTGAAAAGATCGTAATGAAGAATCTGTGGTTTTCAACCTATTAAGATCTTCAAGACTTGTTGAGTGTGAAAAGTTGGGACTTATTTGACATAGTCGAAATCTAGTTCCTAGTTTCGTTTATGAAGCTCCACTAGATTATTTTTAACTGAGTTGGAAATGATTTAACCTACAAAGACAGTCCTGACAATCTTCACTTATCAAATATGAACATCTAACAAAGTTGTGGCTTCTTATGTTACAACCATATTGGCAATGAAAGCATACTGAGTTAACATATGAAACATAATAGCAAGAATGATTCATGCTTTTCCTTCAGAATTCAGACTAAGCAAAAATTTCAAGAAAAAAACCTTGAGACTTTCTGACAACAGCTGGTTCTGTGGAATGAAGCAATCATCCAAGCTTGACTCCTCCTCCAGGTTAGAAGACATAGAGGAAGAAGATGGAGATGCTACCATAGTATGAAGACCAACCTAGAGGGCAGAAAATCTTGACCTTCGTCTGCAAACCAAGGGAAAGAATGAAAAGATGTCAAAGACTAAATCTTCATACTACTACTGAATCAGAGAAGTGAGAAAAGGAGCATGGATAGGAAAAACTACCTGTAATGATAAAATTTTACTCTTTTCGCTGAGGCATAGCCTGGTTTGCTTTGGCTTCTATTATAAAGAAAAGGGGAAGAGATAAAGAAGGAAGGGTTCTTTTTCATGCCTTGTTTATTAGATTCATCACCCACTCTCAAATCGTGATTTAGTTTAAAAAGGAACTGGTGTATAGAATATACAGCTTGTTAGTTCTTTCCATCATCTTAAAAGTGCTTTAACACTGAGCAGTGAAGCTTAACATTAGCTATCATTAAAAGGTAGCAACTTGTTGCCTTTTCTACTTTTCAGTGCCCCTTTTTAGCTTTAAACATAGGTGACCAAATTAACATGAATTCCTGTTCATGTTGGATGTCAAATGAACTCCAACTAATAAGATTGCTCAATTCTGACTTTTGCCTAAGGATTCTTGTTTTAATATATTATTTCTGCCATTTGAGACATGTTTTTTTTCTCATGGAAAGTCCTTTAATAACACTTTGCCCCTAATTTTGTCTCTAGCTTTGACGTCTCATGTTCCATTGAACTGGCAAATATGTTTGTGTCAATTGAAGAATACTAATCACCTACCATTTGCATGACTAGCAACTAGCAAGGGACTTCATTGTTCATCAGCCAATTCATAAGGATTCATAAATAAGTAATTTTCACGAAAATAATCTCATTGACTTCCCCAATTAGAATACTTGAGCTACCTTCTCCTCATAATAAAATGAGTTGTTGGCCGTCTATGAAGCAGTTTTCAGCATTAAGAATATTAGTTAATCAAATATTCTTGGTCAATCATGACTGTTCTGCCGGGGAGAAAAACTACTAGCTTTGTCAAATTATTGGCATTAATGAACACAATAATTGAAATCACATTGTCAGATAGATCCTTGATCAAGAATTATCATAGAGGTCATCAGTAATCTGGTAAAATATAGAGTCAATTGGCATGTTTTTTAGTAAAGGAGAAAAAAATAACTACAAGTTGTTGCGAAAGAACTATCACATGGAATAAATTTAAAGAACTCAGTATGTATAAATTATATATATATACACACACACATATATTTGATCTCTCAATTCTCAAACGTTCACTGAAATCCTTGATCATCTTCTTCGGCGCGGCACGCGGTGATCTCAGTTGCAGCTGGAGTCCGGGTTGTAACCAGTGTGCTTCCTTCTCTCCGCACTAAACCCAACTCCGTCGATGTGGCTGGGGCTTCGAGCGGCCAGATACATTGGCGTGCCCCCACCGGAGCTTGATGAGTCGGCAACATTACCTGAGCGTGATCTCCTAGTACTCCATGTCTTGGCCATGGCCTGCGGTGGTGCCTGGGTGCGCGCCTTGGCTCTGGCCGACTGCGTGGCCTCCATGTAGTTCGGAACCGCCGCCCGTGGTCGGACGGGCCCATCCTTAGAGTGGTAGGAATAGCGCCTGGTTGGATTGATTTGGCTGGCTCTTCCAGGGTCCATCTCGACCGTCTTCTCCGACAGGCCGTCCATGCCGGCCGTGGCCGTGACATAGGAGCTCACGGGCGGTGGCCGAGGCGCCCTATGACGGGCCTCCCATTGCTCAACGGCCATCCACCGATCCAGCCAGTTCCATCCCCACTGGGGCTTCATTTGCTCCGGCGGCCACTGCTGCAGATGCCGTTAAAGCGAATCCGACTCCAGATGAATAAATTGCGAACTTTAGCAATTTAATACGCAAAAGGCGATGACATGAATACGCAATCTGATAAGCCATTCCATATTGCTATGAAATCGATAATTCATTGAAGCAAATAGTTACCTGATGAGTGCAAGGGTAAGCGTAAGAGAGGGCTTTCTCGCGGCCTACCGCGGTTTCGTGCTTGCTCTGGGAATCACCGGAGATGGCGTCCACACTCTGCCGTCGTCCATCCCAGTCCTTCAACGGGCACTGAATCGCGCAAATAGGCCGATTGCCTGAATCTTCCTCTTCGCCGTCCTCATCGTAGTCTTCTTCCACGTCGAGGCGGTGGTAATCGCGCGGCCGCCTGTTTTCCGCGAGACGGAGGCAGTAGAGATCGCGATCATCGGGGGAAGGGGAGAAGAGGAGGTTGCGGTGGGGGGTGGCTAGCTGGAGGCGGCGGGCTCGGGCAAGGGCTTGCACGCGGAAGAGCGACTGCATGCAGCGCAGCGTTGCGTGCGCCTGCTTCCGTACCTGGTGGCCTCGCACCAGCGCCTGCAGCCTCACGAGGCCCCTCAACGCTCGCCGCGCTTGCCGTGCCTGCGCAACAGATGATTCATGATCAACGCTACTGTCTAAAAAGATGACATTATCTAAAAAAAGTTAGTTTTTTTTTTTTGTTATGCAACTAGTTCTTCAAACACGCTCGCGACACTGCCCTTGCCATCAAATCGGAGCAATTGGAATGGTGCAAGTCAGTTTTCACAAGTGTTCATGTGAAAAGTTCGGCAGTACTGCAACTTCAACTTGCCCATGTGATGCAATTCATTGCGTCACAAACAATGCCCTTTGTCATGGGGTAATGGTAATTGCATCCATTATTGTGTTTTTAATTAACAGCAAGATTTTCGGAGTGAAAACATGAAGCTTCAGTTACTAAACGTTTAAATTTGAGCGAATCACAACTCCTAATGCGTAGAGAGAAATGGGGAAGATATGAAACGCACCAAATAACCGCGGTAGAAGGACTGGATGACGACAGCCGCTCGGTCTTTCCTCAACGTCCGCGCGCCGCCGGCCAGCTCCACCGCCCTCGCCGCCGCCTCTGCGGCGACCGCGGCCACCCTCGTCGCCACCGCGATCGCCCTCTCCCGCTCCAATATAACTACCCTGTCCTCCTCCTCTTCCTCTTCCTCTTCCTCTCCGCCGCCGTGGTCGGTCGCATCCGGCGACGTCTCCGCCGGGAAATGCTCAACCGACACGATCTCAGACGACACCTCGTTGTTCCCCTCCGCTTCAGCTTCCGCATCCCATTGCCTCTCCCTCTGAGACGAACAAGAAGAAGGCAATGAGCGTTAAACGGCGATCGGTCGAGCTAGGAGAAGAGGAACATTACCCGGCGATTATACGGCGAGTGGGAAGCCTCCTTGGACTTGAAGACCTTCTTCACCGTCGACAGCCAGCTCGTCTTCTTCCCCATCAAACGATCTCCGGGAGAACACCTCGGAGAGAGAGAGAGATAGAGAGAGAGAGGGAGGTGGAGTTAGGAGTTCTGCAGGTGAGGAGGCGAGGTAGTTGCTATAAGAGCAGGCTCCCGTAGGGTCGCCGATGGAATTTAAGGGCGGTCACGAGGCGCCATCTACCCAAAAATCATTTTTAATTATTTTGTTAATAATTTTTTTTAGTAAAAAAATTATTTTTAAAAAAATTGATATCTAAGGGAGCGTAAGCCTTTTCTTTTTCATTTTTCAAAAAATAGAAAATAATTTTTTTATATTTTTTAATTTTTTAAAAATTTCTCTCTCAAATCACGGAGATGAAAACGTCAAACAAACATATTTTTTTATTTTCTCAAAAAATAAAAATAAAAAATAAAATTTTTTCTATCAACTAAACACTACCTAAATTACACGGTCAACAAAATATTATTACGATTATTTTAGAAGCTGTTTTCCATAATGGGATTTCTTTTGTGAAGCTCGTCGACCCGAAACCCGACGCACCCGACCCGGTAGGGTGTCCTGCTTCCTCTCCGTGTCTCGCACACGTTTCGCCCATGGTGTATATAGCTCATCGCTTGCGATCGACGCTAGGGTTTTCTCCATCTTCCATAGCGAGCATCTGAAGGGATCCGAGGTACGTTTCTGGCGCCTTCTCCGCTCCTCTGGTTCCGGGTTTGTTTTCCGGTACCTTTATGAGCTCTCGATTTGTTTATTCCTTGTAATTTGGTATCCGTTCTCTTCTCATGGATCAGGGCTCGCGTTACCTGGCAGTGGTAGGTCTTCGTCCTCTCGATCATGGCGGATCGACTGACGCGTATCGCTATAGTCAGCTCTGATCGATGCAAGCCGAAGAAGTGCCGCCAGGAGTGCAAGAAGAGCTGCCCGGTTGTCAAAACTGGTCTGCATATCCTTGCTTACATATAAAAAGCGCTATTTATTTTTTTAATTTCAAAATTTTCATTTCTTATAGTTATTTTATGGACGCCTTCCTAATTCAACAAAAATTTTGTGCGATTCAGTTGGTATTTGCATCTCGAATATACCTTTTGTTAGATTTGTAGTTCTAGTTAGATTAAAGTTTTTCAATGTTTAGGCTATCCAGTGGCTAAACAATTCATCGAGGCAAAACATTGAATGTGGTTCCGCATTTTCCTTGGTTTAACAAATTTATAAAATCAGATGTTATTTTCATTTTCTTCCAAAGATAAATGTCGAATTTTGATTAAACATATTGGATTAGAAAATGTGACGTGCGAGTCTTTCTTATTTTTAATCACTAGATACATGAACAATGAACATGTTTAAACATTATTGCAATGATATATATATATATATATATATATAACTTAATGATTTATATCAAAAAGGTATTTTTCTTCAACTTTACAGCTTTTATAGCAGATCATGAGATTTGATGTTATCATCTGTTTAATCTTGGCATCAGATTTGGCATAGTACTAGACTGCATAGTCTGCTACTTTGATTTGAATTTTTTTTTATTGTATTATGTACTATAGGAATTATGTTGTTTAATTTATCATTTGCTTTTAACAGGAAAACTATGTATAGAAGTGACTTCTGCCTCAAAAATTGCTTTCATTTCTGAGGAGTTATGCATTGGATGTGGTATCTGTGTCAAGGTCTCCTGGTCTTCCTTTTGGATTTAATCATATATATTTTTTTGCATTGATCATCTTAGAGACTTAATATATATCTGACTTCTGTTGCTATTTATTCTTTGATTGTAGAAATGCCCATTTGAGGCCATTCAGATTATAAACCTACCAAAGGACTTGGATAAAGATACAACCCATCGTTATGGACCGAACACATTTAAACTGCATAGGTAGGTGAAATTTGTATGTTCTAATATGTTTTTTCTTACTTCTATTTATTTATTTTGAATAATGGATGTATACTTATACAGATTGCCAGTTCCAAGACCTGGACAAGTTCTGGGCCTGGTTGGGACAAATGGTATAGGGAAGTCTACTGCACTTAAAGTACTGGCTGGGAAGTTGAAGCCTAACTTGGGTCGATTCAATGTAACTAACTAATTTTCTAGTTTCCTTTGGAGTATATATTAGTCTAATTTTTCTCTCTTTGCAGAATCCTCCTGATTGGCAAGAGATTCTGACATATTTCCGTGGCTCGGAGCTTCAGAATTATTTTACGCGTATACTGGAGGACAATCTAAAGGTAAGGTGCTCAAAAGCATGTTTTGCTTCTTTCTATCCTTATTTTGCAGTAGGCTAGATACCTGGCAGATGATTACTTTCATCTATGCACTTGAGCATGTGTTGCTTCTTTCTATCCTTATTTTGTAGTAGCCTAGATACCTGGCAGATGATTTCTTCCATATATGCACTTGATAACCTAGTGGGATAAGGCTTTGTTGTTGTTGTTGTTGTATGCACTTGATAACCTAATAGACTGTTTCATTTAGTTTTGGTTGAGACATTTATCCAGCTAAGTTTCTCAAAGCCTTTTTTTTTTTTTACCCCCAAAGAATTTTGGCCAAGTTTCTTCATTGTGCATTCAATTGTTCATCAGATAATTGATCATCGTGTATTTGACAGATTTGCATAAGGCAACAATATTAATAGTTAAAATTTCTAGCCATTTTTATGGTGATTGTGAAGATTCAGGCAAGGAACACAATTTCTGTGGTTTATTTGCTAAAAATTAAGCTGATGTGGTCGATACATATGTCAAGAATCGAGATAATGGCAGAATGATGAAAATATGAACATAGAAAGCAATTATGTGCTTGCTTTGGGGTGCTGGTTTCCCTTTCCCTGATGCATTGAGTACAAATAATAAGAGTTTCTTATTCAGTTAATTATATTTGTTTTCACGTATTCTTATATACTGGCTTCTGTTGCATATGTATATTGGACCACACAAATTGCCTGTGATGGTTCATTAGATATCAGGTGATCTTTAGGCTTTTGGTACTCAAATTTCACCCCAAATTTTTTGTCATTTACAAAGGCATGTAAAATACCTTGGTTTCTGATTATTAAATCTTTCATATGCTTATTGTTTTAGTATTATTTTAACAATGAAATATTTTCTCATGTTTCAGTATGTGTCTGCTTTTATTGATTACATTTAATATAATAATATATACAATTAGTAGCTTGTCTCTTCATGCTAAATTTATTTCTTTTGTATAATGCAGGCAATCATCAAACCCCAATATGTGGATCACATTCCAAAAGCTGTTCAAGGGAATGTGGGTCAGGTTCTTGACCAAAAAAATGAGAGAGAGATGAAGGCTGAACTATGTGCTGATCTGGAGTTAAATCAAGTTATTGATCGAAATGTGGGGGATTTGTCTGGTGGGGAATTGCAAAGATTTGCTATTGCAGTAGTTGCTATACAAAATGCAGAGATATATATGTTTGACGAGCCTTCAAGCTATCTTGATGTGAAGCAAAGGCTTAAAGCAGCACAAGTTGTTCGCTCCCTCCTTAGGCCTAACAGGTATCTGGGTCTATTGTTTATAAGTGGTTTTCGTTGGTCTAACATCAAAAGTCCCCAACTCTCTTATTTATTTTTTCTCAGCTATGTTATTGTGGTTGAACACGATTTGAGTGTATTGGACTACTTGTCCGATTTCATTTGTTGCTTATATGGGAAGCCAGGTGCTTATGGAGTTGTTACATTACCCTTCTCTGTGCGAGAAGGAATCAACATTTTTTTGGCTGGCTTTGTTCCAACAGAAAATCTTCGGTTTAGAGATGAATCACTTACATTTAAGGTATAGCCTTGTGTTAGTGGAAAACATATGGTATGAGGAACTCTATTCTAAATTTCTTACATCATTTAGGTTGCTGAGACTCCCCAAGAAAGCACTGAGGATATACAGACATACCAACGTTATCGATATCCTACCATGACGAAAACCCAAGGGAATTTCAAGCTTAAAGTGATTGAGGGTGAATTTACTGATTCTCAGATAATTGTGATGCTGGGCGAGAATGGAACTGGAAAGACAACATTTATAAGGATGCTGGTAATTAACATTCCTCACTTCTCTTCTTTCATGTTTCCTTGTTGCACTGTCTAATAATTGCCGGGCAACACAACGTTATGCATATGAATTGGTCCCTTGAATTATATAGTTATTGCATTCCTACATGAGTACTAAATTATAGAGTTATTATATTCCTACTGTCCAGATTTTAAATGAGGTTACTGCAAGTTTATTGTAGCACTCAACTATATAAGTTTATTAGAATTTAGCAATTATTGTGATGCCTATCTAATGATCATTGCAATGGACTGAGTAGTAAATGACATGTATGTAGATTCTTTAGATTAATAATGATTGTATGCCATGTTTTGCGTTCTTGCAATTTTGTGAATCTAAAATTTAGTTTTGTTTCCTTCTGTGGATGCTATAGGAATCATCCCTGCTTCATATGAACCTGGTGTTAATTTCCTTCTGTTGCTAGAGTTTTGCCATTTGGTTGTGACACGCAAGCTAGATGCCATTGTTTCATTTTGCTCACTTTCTTTGTGTTTGGCAATTTCCAGGCAGGATTACTGAAGCCTGATGCTGTGGAAGATTCAGATGTTGAAATTCCTGAATTTAATGTTTCATACAAGCCTCAGAAAATTAGTCCAAAGTTTCAATTGCCCGTAAGGCACTTGCTGCATCAGAAAATACGGGATTCATATTTGCATCCACAATTTGTGACGGACGTCATGAAACCATTGCAAATTGAGCAATTAATGGACCAAGAAGTTGTGAATCTTTCTGGTGGAGAATTACAACGAGTTGCATTATGTTTGTGTCTCGGGAAGGTTCGTCTTTCTAGTATTTATCTTTTCGTATATTAAATTGTTTGATGGATAAATTATATATTTATATGTATACTGTGTGACTTAGTGTTGAATAATTCATTACTAGAGAGGACTCATATAATTGTCTTCAATAATCCATAATCTTTGAATCTTGATTTTCCTTTATATTCTCATTAAGTTGTATTTTGACAATTATTCAATGGTACCCCTTGTCGACTTGAATAAGATCTCTGATATTTTTTTATGAGATATTAATTCTTGAATCTTTATCCAGCCTGCAGATATTTATCTGATAGACGAACCAAGTGCTTATCTTGATTCAGAGCAGCGTATTGTTGCCTCAAAGGTGATTAAAAGGTTCATCCTGCATGCAAAGAAAACAGCTTTCATTGTTGAGCATGATTTCATCATGGCAACCTACTTAGCTGATAAAGTCATTGTTTATGAGGGGCGGCCTTCTATCGATTGTGTCGCTAATACGCCTCAGTCTTTGGTGTCCGGGATGAACCTGTTCTTATCTGTGAGTACAGATCAAATATTTAGTTTCCATCATCTTTGATTTTTTTTCCCCCCTCTAAGTTTTTTGTTGCATTTATAAATTATTCGCTTATTGATTGCACTGTTCTGGATCACGTTGTTCATTATCTTCTCTTTTAGCAAAAGAAGATGATGTTTCATTTCTTGACCTTCCTTGCAGCATCTTGATATTACTTTCCGGCGAGATCCAACCAACTACAGGCCCAGAATAAACAAGTTGGACTCTACCAAAGATCGAGAACAGAAATCTGCTGGATCTTACTACTACCTTGACGATTAATCAAATTCTTTTACTCCGCTACAAACAGGTTCATGTTGTCCTTGTTCCCTCTGCCTGTGCATTGTCTTCTTGTTCTTCAAATCATCGTTAAAAATTGGTTCAGAAATCAAACTGGAAAGCTCCGGAACACTGCTCGACTAGTTGAACTAGTTGGTTAACTGGTCGAACTACAATTGCATATCAAATCAAGAACTAACCCAGACAAGCTGACTTGTCGGCCAACCTTTGATTAATCAATTCAATTGCATAAATATAACAATAATCCTACATTCTAGTTATATAAAAAAAAATCATATCTGATGCGTTGATCAATCTAAATATATCTAATATATTAGACCGGAAACATTAAGTGTTGATGAAAAGATCCTGGTTAGTCTGATACTAAAGTAGATAAATTGGTTATTGTTATGTCAAAATTGTAAAATATATTATCCATCTAATATTGAAGCAGATAAGAATCATTCTGGTTAAATTGGTTTTTCCCAGGCCAATTGCAGATCTGATCAAATTGTGCAATCAGATCTGATATTATGTTTTGACCAATGTCTTGGCTGTTTGTATATTATTTGCTTAAAACTGTGCATGTTTTCCATTCAAGAAACTATGTGACATTTTTTTTTAATTCTCAAAGAAAACACAATTCTACAACATTGAGCTACATTGCTTGCAGACTCATTCATCTTCTCTCCTTATTGATCCTGAAGATGAAACTTCTCTGGCAAACAGTTCATTACCGCAGGCAGCAAGGATCAGTCTTTTCCTCACTCAATGCCTCAGAAAGAAACGTAAGATGCTGCGTTCCTGATTATTGTGAGCCTACTCGGGAATAGACCATTAACGGTCAAGTTGATATTTAGATAACAGTGATCGTATTTGATTGTTGGATGTTACCGTGAGAATGTGTCTAATTTTTATCTTCTTACCGTCACTTTTTGTATGACATATGTGAAATTTTGTTTTTGTATTTATTATCGAAACCTTGGGGTTTTGTTTTGTTTTTTTCAAGATATCTGGTGTTGTTATGTTGGCTGTTTGGAAAGTTTTTGAGTGTTTTTTTTTTCTTTTGTTTTTTTTTTGGCAACAACATTCTGTAATCTATCGATTGGCACTTTTTATATGCAAGGCAGGTAAAGTCTCCGCTGGCCTTCTTTCTGCTCGGACGACAAGCTTTGTCAGAATGGGGTCTTGGATTCCGATCGAATCGCAGCTGAAAACGGCCACGATTACGGTTGTTAGTGGCGCAGAGTCCGGCTGAATTATGGTCGAAAATTATCGTGATTGCGGTAGCTAGTGGGCGCGCCATTGGTGTTTGCAATTGTGGCCGTTTTGGCTGCAATTCGGTCGTCATCCAGCCAGACTTTGGTGCCGGTTTGATCGTAGTCGGATTTTGATTGGACCGTTCATCGGATTTCGGCTGGATCGTAATCGGAATTTAATCTTATGTGATGATTTCAAGTGGTGGGAGGCATGTGAGTAATGTGCATTTTTCGTGTCGCGCATGGGTCACGCAAATAGCGGCGCTTAGGATATATATATATATAGCCGTCGGATCGGACGCGATCGATGCGTAACTCGTCGACGGTTCGACGGAGCTCGGATTTCGGTCGATTAGCACCTGGAATCCGGCGCAAACAGGTCGAAAAAGATCGAAACATGTCACTGTTGCCCGCGATCGAGTCGGATTCCGGTCAAATTGCGATCGGAATTTGGCGTCGACTGTCGGTCCGTTCACCACCGTCCGATCGCGCTCGATCCGGCGGCCGGCGGTGGCCGAACGGCGCGGTGGCGACGGCGGCAACGAGTGTGGGTCGACGTGGAGCGCACGAACGCATAGCAGATGGTCGCACGGCAGATCATTTCTCATATATATATATATATATATATATATATATATATATATATATATATAAAAGCCTTCAATTTTTGTTTCTATGAAAATGAAATTTTAACAATTTCAAGGCTCATCCCAGCTCTGTGCTCACAGCGTGCCTTTCGCATCGAGAATCTGAACTAATAAACAGATTTATATGATTTCGTTGGATTATATTTATTTAACCACGTGCAGAGATGAGTTATTATGTACATTTAGTATTTATATAAAGGTATATTTTGAAGGTTAACGAATGCTCTAAAAAATATACGTCCTAGGTTTTCTGGAAAGCGGAAACCATGATATTAATTGTTACATAAAACAAGATGAGAAAAGTTGAGGAAACTTTTTGAGTTTCCCTCAACTCAACAATCTATGGATCAAACAACATTTAACTGGGGCATAAAAATCAAGGTGAGATTTATGCACTCGAATCTATTACTCAATATTACTTTCCAGCAAGTTTAACAAGTACATGGAAACCAAGTTGAGTCATTATAATGAAAACCAAGTTGAGTTTCATGTATCTATCTAACATCCAGAAAACTGTCAAACAAAATGTGTCCCAAGCAGAAATATCACGAGTAGGCCTGTGTCCTGGCCGCCACAAGCAGAACTATAACTGAAGTCTTGGCATTAACTTGGAAATCAAAGTACAGGAAAACCACTGGCAGAAATATCAGAGGTACCATCCGCGATACCTGGCGAATCACAAGGAGAACTATAAGTGAAGTCTTGGCATTAACTTGGAGTCGAAGTACATTCAATACTGTTTTTTTTTTCTACAACTCGGTGCACGAAGCGCCCGCTACGCGGGGTACCGGAGAAGGAATCCATTGTACACAGTCTTATCTTGCTTTTTTACAAGAGACTGTTTACAGGATTTGAACCCGTGACCTCTTGATCACAAGGCAACAACTTTACCGTTGTGCCAAGGCTCCCTTCTAAGTACATTCAATACTGTGTTGAGTTTTATATACCTGAGTCTCTTAGTCCGCATTTTTTTTCAGGCAAGGGAATCGAAGTGCAGCAGTGATAGTATCCATCTTCATCGTGCTTGAATCTCTGGGACAAATGCACCTGCGGAATGAGGTATTCCCCCCAGTCCTCAGAACCATAAACTCTAAAAATGTGTCGCGCGTCGAAATAATCCTGTATCTTTCTCTTGCTTGTCCTGAAAACAATTTGCATTTGTACTCTAGAGACAAATTTTCACAGCAAAGTAGTTGCGAATAACAGAAGAGAGCAGTGAGCACCTTTTCCTGTGTCGGGCATTCATCACAGTTGCATGTAGCTGCATTTAGAGCGTTAGGAATTGGAATTCAGTAGAGCACAAGAACTTATTGTTGCTTTCCTAGTGCCTTTGATCTAAAACTAAGAAAGTATTAACAATGCTTTTGAGATTTTCCTAGTGCAAAATTATGGTCCAAGTGCAATGGTAGCAACTGAGCCATTAAGATCTGGCATGCTCTAACTAACAACAAACCACACACCTACTAGTTTCCAATTTCAATATGTGGGATTAGAAAAGAATTACCTTCAGCGGTTGCTGAGCATCCTTTTCGAGAACAAGACCAGCTTCAACATAAGCATCAATAATAACCTCTGTGGGGGGTGCAAAAGGTCAAGTGGTAACATTTTGGCATCACAAAGTTTACATGTGTTTTCTAGCATTCAACTATTTTTGAATACAAATATCTCTCAAGTTGGAAATGTTTTGGATACGGCAAGCACGCAACAACCGTCCCTCTTCGCCAATTTCCTTGACTGGGGCATACACAACTCGGGCCTTAGCAGGTGAACCTTTCATGCATGTCTGCAAACAAGATCCAAAGTCAAATATTTCGTCAGTACTTTTGGTAAGGACTTTGGAAGTCGTAGCTAATGCCCTAGTTGGCCTTCACCAAAATAGGGTTTGCTTCCACATACACACACCACATATTCTCTAAGCAGATTGAGATTGATAGAAGACCCACGGAAAAGACCAATAGCATAATCATCAAACTTCGCTATGAAATGGTTCTGTTATACACACATCCTAACTTGAGTAGCCAACAACACTAAAAACTCAGGAATCTTGCCCGACAAAATTAAGATCTATAGGCAAGGCATAAACCATCAAAAGTACTAGCTACCACCAAAATCATCAACAGTTCCATAATGCTGTTCCAACAGAAAGTAGTTAACAATGGAAGTACCAGAATTAACTTGAATACTCAGAACCAGTTTTATTTCAAGGAAAATGCCAAATCAAAAGGTTTTGGTTTCTTTGAGAGAACCATCAGGAATTTCAATGAGAAAAAACAACTTCCACCGAATGTTGTTAATCATCTAAAAAAGATCATATTTTGGACATCAAGAATTCAAGTGGAGATATAAGAGTAACAAAATGAAGACTACAATGATCAAAATAGAAGAACAAAAGTGACGTACCAGTCCTCTAAGTCTTACGGAAACAGGCTGATTTTCCAAAGCATCCAGCACTTTTGATGATATTTTCTGTGATCAACAAGGAAAATATCCAACTATCAACTAATCAATTCCCAGAATACCTGTGAGTATATAGTTTACCTGCAGAACCTCAGTAGCCATAGCGACCCGTTCTTTGTTCCATAATTTCAGCATTAGAACAGTTAAATGGAATGTTTTTGGTTTTATAAAGATGGATTTCTCAATGCCCATATCTGTATTATTCAACAAGGACGATCAACAATATTTAACTGGCAAAATTAGAAAGAACAAAACAAATAAAAAAAATATTTGGATGTATGATATAAATAAAAAATTTGCAAGTCTCATAGTTCTAAATAGAAATATAATAATCACACAAATCAATCACATGAAAAATGATTTGGGAAAGGACAAAGGACTAACATTCTCCTACCTGACAAAATAGAAGCTTTAGCAGCAGAGTTATAGCCTATAGAATCCATCTTTACTTTCACATGTTTGTTTTCATCCTGAACTTCAAGCTGAACAGTAATTTTCTGATTTATAGATTGGTTATCCTCCTCATCTGTAGCATCTTCATTTGATTCATGTTCCAGGTCATCCTCATGGCCAACTGCAGCATCTCCAAGCATAGACTTCTGGAAACGACTTAGCTTTTCCACCAGTTCCGGGTGGAGAGCCAATGGTAGGGATATAAAGTGAGAGTAATCAAGCTTTGGGCTTTTCACGGCCTGTAAATGACAACTGAAAGTTAAATATTCCACAAGAACTGCATATTAAACTAAAGCAGCTTTATAAACCATGGCATCAAATTAATTTGACCAAATGAAATTTAATTTTTACTCAAATAAAATGCCATGTATACGATAAATTAGTTTGTTGCAGCCTGCACAACATATAAAATTAATGTAAAAGCATTAAATTGTAATATGTGAGATATTTAAATGCAGCGTCTAGATGAGAGAATTATTCTTCCCAACCATTTCATGGAAACTAGCATACAATTATCAGAGGACTGTTCTTCATAACCACTAGACAATAACTAAAATAAAATTTACTAATTAACCAATCAAGTTTATTAACCTCTTCAATTATACAAGCTATCTTTTCTGAAGCTTTAGCAACACTTCCAATTGCACCCTCAACAACTGCAAAAGGGAAGATTTGAATTCAATTATCCATTGAGAAAAAATTATTCAAAAAATAATATATACAATAAAAAAAGACTGACAATTCTTTTCAAGGAAGCCAAAACTGGTAACAGGTACAAGTGTAGTGTCAGTGAACATTAAATATCATATATGTCAATGGTTGTAGGTCATATATTTTCAACTCTTCTATGAAACAATAAGACTCCAAAGAACCGTGCCAAAACAAATGTACACATCAATTAGGAAAACAGTTTCAGAGAACAAAAGAGCATGCATCAGCCTCACTGCTTAACAAAACGAGTATAAAAGATACATCTTTAAAAAAAAATTCTTACTCATTCTTCATTCAGTACAGATGAGACAAATTACAAGTTGATCAAGCATGTGTTTGTTAATTATTAACTAAAGTAGGTTTTAAATCCTTGCAAAAAAGAATTCTTCTTGCTTTACTCTTGGTTGTGTTTCCTATGAGGAAGGAAAATTGCAGGGGAGAGAATGAGAGTAGGGAAGTAAAGTTAAAGGGGAAAATATACAGAAATTTATCACTCATTTGTGTTTCCTTGGAGGGAAGGAAACCAAGAGATAATGTTTCCTTGAGAAAAAGAAAGAGGGAGGAGAAATTACAAATTGATTTTTTTTAACATAGAAATAAAAGGTAAAATCAGTGAAAGAAAAAGGTTTTGTTAAAATTGTCAGTGTTCAAAGGCAATTGGAACTTTCCATCTGATTTCAAAGGGAACCAATTAGGTCAAAACTCAAGAAAGTGTCGCCAAGTTGCTTGCTTCCCTCCGTCTTTTTCTTCCCTAGGAAATGAAGGGAAAGGGAAGATGAACTCTTTCCCTGGGATTCAAAATTTCATAGGAAAAGTAATTTGAGAACTTGACTTGATTGCACATTCATGATTGAGTAAATGCACGTCTGCAATATCAATTTCCTTCGATAAAGAGCCAACTTAGATTAATGTCATTCAAGTAGAGAACATTTCTAGTGTCTCTATGTTGCCTAGTTGTTCAGGGAAACAAGATATCTTAATACTTGATTTCAGTTGAACTTGCTGATGAAATTAGTTGAATTTGCACCTTGTAATGAATGATGATAATTGATACAAACTTGTATCCGGAAATTGTCCTAAGTTAGAACTGCCTACAAATTTATGATGAGATCCATGATTGACTATAGTTCATCATGATATAAATGGAAGGCAACATGGAAGCAAGGTTCCTCCTAAAGTTGAATTCATTGGTTCGAAGACTGAAGAAATCCAAAGTTCTAACCTCTGACAAGACCTAATATCACGTAAGAGAAATAGCATACACTAAACAAGGGAACACAAGCAGATTTCAGCTATTAGCTCATCCTATCTATTTACTTAATATGATCAATATTTAAATTCATTATTGCATATTAACAAATTAGATTAACGGTATATAGTATGAAATATAACCATAGTTATATGGTTCATATTAGATTGCCAGCAACAGATTGGGATGGTAGATTTCTCAAAGGTTAAATCAAAACTGGTGTACATGGTTTGTGATCTATAGGTTCTACCCAATCTATCTTATTTCAATGTCCTTTTCTGTACACTTGCATTTCATGAAGCTGAATTTCACATTAAATTCCAATATACTCACTTATGGCCCAAGGAATACATGATGAACCTACACAAAAGCCTATGCAATTAATCACCAACACTCAAATTCAGAAGTGCACAAATCCAAGGAAAATTCTTCACGGGCTTTCAAAATTGAGCATCCGTTGGATTTATTTAGTTATGGAAAATTTAATTCTATCAAAAGACTTCACAAGACTTGGCTAATGGCAATTCCACGTAGAGAAGATGAAGTTTTTTAAGAGCAACAGAATGTAGCTTCAGAAGGGAGCACACACTTGAAGCAGAGTGTTTGTTCATATTTGTTGATATTTAGGGGCTACATCTAGCTCAAAAGAAGGTCTGCAGAATTCTGGATCCTATCAGAAGTACTTCGACTATACAAATTTTCTTAATAATACAAGATGCATACACTTGATGGACTTGATTCACATGAAAGGATGGAAAGATATTAGGAACTCCTCCAAGACAGTAATTTATCCATATACCAGCTGAGTTTGTGAAATGCCATTTGAAGTTAAAAACTTGAACTGGAAGGTAAACTATTGAAATTCAAGATAGTCCACAACACTTCAAAGTATAGTGTATAACATCATCATATGTATAAGGACCTATAACTTCAGTATGCCACCCCGAATATGTGCATATCTTAATAAATCTTTACTAGACCATTCGTCTTCCTTGAAAAAAAAAATCCAAGTATGATGTAACTGTTTTCACTAGAGATTTTGATAGTACAATTAGAATAAATTCAAAGCTTGAATTGTAGAGAAAATTTGGTAGAAACATGTTCAATGTGGCTGATAGATTCTATAGTTTGGGAAATTGGATAATTAGAATAGGTGTAAGCGGCCGGGGAAATCAAAGAAAAAATTAGTCAATGTACTAAAAAAATAGTTTAATAGATGTAAATATTATTATTGATATAACTTCTAATAGAGTTCAATGGAGGAGGGATAATACTCATGTAACCAAACCCAAATAATTGGGACAAACATGTTGAATGATAAGCATGATGATGTAAACATTTGAACTGTTGAACATAAAGGAAAGTCCAGTGCATGAAGCTCCCGTCATGCGAGATCCCGGAAAAGGATCTATTATACGCAACTTTATCTTGCTTTGCAAGAGGCTGTTTTCAGGACTTAAACTCATGACCTCTATGTTATAAGACAATAATTTTACCGTTATGTCAAGACTTCCCTTCAAAATACAACCAAAACACCTTAAGTGTATAATTCCCATTAAAGGTGATACTATTAAAAATCTTTCTCAGAGATTAAAAAAATAAAATGATAGGGAACTGTAAGGGCCAGCATTTGCTTTGAAGCCAGCTTGTAAAATTTAGCCATGCAGGAAACAGTAGTACAAACAATGTGGAGAAGAAATAACAACAAACACTAGAAGTAGAGCAGAATATAAAGAAAGCATAATAGTGAAAGCTATGTGACAATAAGAACAAAAGGTTTTTGAGGAAACAAAGTCCAATTGCTAAATAGTAACTCACCAATGCTGCTGTCCTCTTTAGAGGAAGGGAGCACAATCTTAACGCCAAAATCTCTCTCAATTTGTTTTTGCATTGAACCACTAAAAGAGAGAAAATTCTGTATTTCAGGACTACTAGAGATTTTTCGATAAAAAGTGAGGAATAAAAGTGGTATAATAGATGAAACAAACAAATGTATAGAGAATTCAGAAGGTCATACCCTTTTCCTATAATAAAGCGAATCAAAGAAGCATCTACCTGCAGAAATGATTTTAGATCTGTAAATGAATCTCGGTTGTCTTGCAATATAACTGACATTGAATAAACCACCAAAACTTGTAAGAAAAGAAAACCAAGAATATGAGACTATAAATTGAGGGCGTGAACCAAGATATACATTCATTGAACAGAAAGAGAAGAACCCCAAGAGATACCTCAATAGAAACTGAAGAACTTTTATCTTGGCTTCCTAAATCAGCACCCTCCTCAACTGTTATCTGTTTAGGGTTTTCGCCAGCTATGGAAGCAGTAGTAGAATCACAACTTTTGGAAAAAGTTCCTGCTATGGTTTCTAAATGGCTTGCATGATCGACTATGCTAGAACTTGTTGTTAATTTCTCCAAATAGTTCTCATGATCCACTATGTTAGAACTTGTGGTTAATGCCATTGAAATGTCAGATATAGACTCATCCTGGGTGAAGACCTGCTCATCTGAAACACCTGTAGGATTGTTCTTTTGCTCTTCTGGCTGTTGGCATTGAAGATCTGATCCTTTATCATAGTCAACTGTATCAAATGATATCTTAGAATAATTAGATGGATAAAGTCCCAAGAAACTCCTTTTAAGCTTCAAATGAAGACTTCTAAATTCCTCAAAGGTTCTTTAGAGTTCCTATAAAATCCTTTATAGTTCCAATGTGCTTTAATTTCCTAAACATAGACTTGCAATTCAAAAACTTCTGGAATAAACATTGTGATTTACCAAGGTCATAGTCAACCTAGCTAAACTTGTTTTTACAAAACGATATGATCTGCTATTGTACCACTACATGTGAAACAAACTCCCAATTAATGTTTTGACAATTATTTAGAGAGAACAAAAAATACAACTATGGCTTCGTAAACTCAAGGCATACAGTTGCAGTTGTCTCTAAGACAGCAAGGAGTCACTCCCTAAAGAGTATACAATAAAAAGTAGGGAATAGTTATATGGCCTTTTAGATTTTTTTGAACTATTCCCAAAAAATTTCGAATAGCAGCAGTTTACATGAATGCATGGTTATTTCTGAATGTATGAAGCTTCACCGATACAGACAGCCCAGCGCAGTTTGTCCTGCATCTACAGATTTATTATTATTTGAAAAATGTTTCCTAAAATGCATAGAAGACAACAAGAACAATAGTGCATGAGCATTGACTAATCTTCTAGCTGTAGAAGAATTCGCTGCATGTAAATTCTTGCAGATTTTCAATAGACAATACAAATAAGGCATAAAGGAAAATTTTCCTAGTTTAACTGTAAATACGAATAAGCTTATTATGAGAAACACACGAAAATTCTTAAGTGCATTAGTGCATATACATATCAACCTAAATTAGATGACTCTCAGGATAAGGATTAGATAATTCTCAACTAATCATATTGAAGTAAATACAAATTAACGATTCAGTTCATAGCTACAAGATATGAAAATAAATCAGTAGCTACATTAACTTATTGTTCAGATACTAGTAGATTCCTGGCCATGATTTTGGTTTCCTGGGGAGCTACAGTACCTTCAAAATCAAGTGGAAGGAAAGGCAGAATCTTAGGAGAGAGGTTTCCTTTGTATTGTCTACTTGAAGAGACAGGAAACCCTAAACGATACGAGAGCAAATAATAAAATTAGCCCTTCAATTTCGTCATTTCTAAGACATGCACAGTTAAACCAATCTTTACAACATTCTTTCCCCTCTTTAATCCACTTTTGGTCTGAAACAGATGTGGGCAAAGGAGGTTCAAATTGTTCCCTTCCTCCCTTTGTGTTTTCATCTACTGAAGTAGACAAGGAAATTGACTGCTCTGCTCTCCTCTTTCCTGGTGCTCAAGCTCCCTCCCCCTCATGTACACATGCCCTCAAAATCAAGTGGAGGGTAAGGCAAAACTTAAAAAAGAACCATTTGAATTAGTTTGCTTGAGACCTTTATCCTCAACAAAAGGAAATAAACCTAGTTCATATTAAATGGGCTCTCATATATTGCTACATGTCTAACTAAGATTTTTTATTTTTATTTTTATGAAAGCTGCTGAATCTTGAAAAATAACTTGGAATTAAGTTTAAAACCATAGAGAGCGCTTTCTAGAATAATGAATAATTGGAGTACATATTTTCCAATACTTCTCAGACCTTTCTAGACAGCTGAAGTCATTTGGAATGCTCATGAGTCATGGTTAGGTAATAAAACAATAGAATCCAAAGTAAAAGAAAGGTTCTAGTTAGAAGAATTGGACATTAGCTCAGTTTGAAACTCAAATATATGCAGAATTCATTGAATCGTGAAAAACCTTCATGTGAAGCTGACTGAGTAGAGATTGGTCTCCATACATGCATAATTTCTTTCCGCTTTTTACGCCGATCCATCTTAGCTACTTCATTCATATAATTAGATATTTTCCATTTGCAGCTCAATATCTGACCACGAGCCCAAACCTAAACATGTAAGCCAAATCCTGTCAGCCTGTTTGGAACCAATTCTCGTTTGAAAAAGGAATTTTGTTTCTTAACTAGAAAAGAAATCTGTGAGGATTTCAATTCGAATTCTTGTTTAGAGACTGAGAATATGAGAATGGTCATTCAGTTCCTCATCTCTGGAACCATTAATGAAGAAACTAAAAAATCGAGTTCATGGCTCTTTCTTAATTACCACTACAACCAATTTCGATTAGCGTTGCGAACCCCAAATTGATAAGATAATAGAGATTAGTTCCTTTTTGTTTTCTAGTAAAACACAGGAATCTAGTGCAATGTCATAAATAGTATTCCGATTCCACGCAAAAGTTGGAGAAATTAACCTGATTCCGACTCGAAGGATTCGCGAGACCGTTCAGCGGACGCACAACTTTGAGGAGGCGATCTATTCTGCTCAAGAATCAGCAGTCGAGTCAGGAAGGAACCAAACGACTGCATTTGGGCAAAACGGAGGAGGAAGCGATGAAGATCAAAGGGGATTAGGATGAGCTCGATCGAATAATTAAGCGGAAGATCTTCACCTGGAGAGTGAATAGCATGTGGCGATCATCTGGAATCGCGTAGCAGAAAGAGAGCAGCCGCGCCGCCACTCGGGGTTGGATTCATAGGAGAGGAAAGAGGATAGGAGAGGAGGACGAACGAAGTCCGTCGCGTGGGCGCGTGAGACGCACGTGCACTGAGATTTTTTGATACGATGCACTACTTTTACTTTTGGGTGCTACAATCCCAACCCAACCAACAAGTTGCTATCCCAAATTGGATGTCAAATTCAAAATCGATACTAAATTAAGTCACGCGTGCAATGGGTACCCACACATTTAACCCAAACTAGAAAGAATTTAAACGGATATAATCGTGTTCCCAAATCCAATTTACCTCGCCGAACCGGACCCACAAATAAGAGTGGCAGTTTAAATAGCGCTTTCATTACGTATCCAATATAATTTTTTTTAATTGTATTATTTAAGTTAAACAAATAAAATTCTTATATATTAAATAAACATAATAAATAACTATATAACCTGTTTACATATTTAAAATCATATTAAACTATTTTTTAAATCTTATTTTTGTCTATCTTATTTCAAATATAGCCATCAATTTGAATTGGATATCCCGTCAAATGATTTAAATATATTGAATTAAAATTTTATTAATTCATTATTGGATAGATTTAAACCGATCAACTAGTACGGATTAGATTGATCCACAAATTTAAAAATATGAAAGCTCTTCACCCTCTCCTCTCATAGAGATTTGTAATTTGTTTGTGTATTTATTATATTAAATAAATTTAATTTAATTTAATTTATTATACTCAAATAATAAGAGTATGTTCAAATGATATTTTAAGATAGTTTTTTTTAGGAAAAATAACAATATTTTTAGAATTTTTATTTTATTTTATTGTTGTGATCCATGGATTGATTCATCGAATCCATAATAGATCCTAGATTGTATTGGAGGTTTTTCAATATGTCAAAATAATCTCTTCCTATTAAATATTGAATTTATGATGAATTAATTCATTCTATTATAAATTAATTCTTTTGACCGCTTTAATCATTTCAATAAAAAGGATGTTCCCATGGGAAAAATTAAAAATTATATCAATGAATAAAAATCAATTCCACGAGCCTTGATGCAATGGTATGATTGTTGTTTTATGATTACGAGATCACGAGTTCGAATCCAAATAATTTCTTACAAAAAAATAAAATAAAACTACATATAATAATCCTTCTCCAAAACTTTGCATGACAAGCACACATTGATAAGACAAATACCTATCTTGATTAATTTTTCATATTAATTATGAAAAAGCCTGATAAAAAGTAAGGATTCACTAATCATCTTTTGCATGCAGCGGCAGAATACTTATTGATTATTATAAAATTAGAAAGCGGTATAAGCATATGGCCTCGTTATATTCGGACAACAGGGAAGGAGAACAGGATATCGAAAGAACGAGAAACATAAAGAATATTTATATTAATTATAAAAATTTGTCGATCATAAAGGGATGGTAAATTAGAAGGGGGAAAAAGTTGCAAAAGAAAGACAATAAAAAAGATTTTAAAAAAACAATGGCAAAAAGAAAAAATATCCTTCAAGTTTAAATAGGTATATAGAAAGAGGATAGAGTAACGTTTTTTACTCAACAAATTTTAAAACATGTTTCACCAAAACCATTTTTATTTATCAGTCAAAGCAAAGTTTAAAAAAAAAAAGAAGGAAAAAGTGATTCTTCTATCGACTTATCCTTTGTTCGTAATTCACCCTTGAACTTATGCACTCAATAAACAAACCTTAAAACATAGACTAATACACTATACATAACTACTTGAAAAAGTAAAACAAACTATCCCGATTCAATCTTCTTTTTTTTTTCCAAGCTGAGAAAACACAAAACCTGTTCATCATCTCTCTTTATGGACGTCGATACTAACTAAGATGATCCAGATTCCATGTCTAAAATCTTCAAAGGCCAAAGTCTTGTCCTCTACAACAACAGTCAACAGCAACATTTAGATAGTGGTAAGTTGATGAATGTGAAGTTGGCAATTAATCATGCACATCATGTTCAAAAGCGTCTTTGTGTTAATGACTCAACTTACAGATACAATGGTATTGCCATCCGGTAACAAGGATTAAAGACGAGAGAGAGCCTGGCACCTGAACCAAAGGAATAGAATACAAAAAATATACAAGGAGCAGAGAAGCCAGGATACATGGATCCACAAGGCACTTTATTACATAATATCCCTCTGATAAAATAGACTTATAGACATTAATGAAATAAAACAATTTCATTTTATCCAGTTTAAATGGAAAATTAAATGTTAGACCGAAGAGCATTAATTATGTAACACACTTAATAGTCACCTTAACAGCAGTGAGTGACCTGAGCAAACAGTGCAGCCATTGTGTTATGGCGTTGTTGGGCCAACCATTTTGAATTTACTTACACCTGAAGAGCCCATAAAGAACAGACGCTCAACCTGAGCAGTCCCACGCAGTGAACTGGGACTGGACATACACGGAAGCTACTCATACAACAAAATTACCGGTTATTTTGCTGAAGCATTACGCTGTAGCGTAGGAAACCAACTGCTGGACGAGCCGACATGGGAAGCATCGGGTGGCCCTGTTTGTTTGGAATTTACATGTTTCTTCGAGGGACCAGGGAAACCAAGTGACGGGGATGACAGTTGAGGTAGTTCAGAACTTGTTCCTACTCTCTGGGAAGGAAGAAATAAAAGGATTGATAAAGATACAGCATAACATAATAGTCATAAAAGTAGATTGCAATTAAAATATACAATGACGGTGTTGGCAGGGAATGCTTGTACTACATTGATAGTTTAACTATATCAACTCACCAACTTATCTCTATCAGCTGGATTTTTGAACTGCATTTGAACAACAGGACGACCTACATTAATAGGTGCAATCTGCCCTGTGCCTTCATCAGTGCGAGGAATGTTCCGGAAACTGGTAACTGGAATGTGATTTGATCGAGTTATTATAGCAAAAACAAAGGATTTTTTTATGATGAATAGTAAATTGGTACATTTCTAAATTTTATCAGTACCATCTCATTCTACAACTTCGAAACAAAAATTTAAAAAAGAAAAGCTATATTCTGTCATTGTGTATTTCCAATTTGAAGTTTAAACTTTGAAACAAATTTGAACTATGAACTTTCAAACATGAGAATAAAACTGACAGCAAAAGTAGACAGAAACCTTGTTGTCTGTCAGCGTTCATTGGAATCGCTTGACTAGGTGTTCCACCCGAGATCAGCTGTCATTCAAATAAAAATTCCATTAGTATAGATATAAAAAATAAAATAAAATAAAATAATTCCCATTGGCATCAATATTTATTTTTTTATTTTGCAGTAATCCAGATAGTTCATCTACAGAGAAAAGAGTTCACTGCTTATTAAAAGAATTCCGTATTGAATTTGGTAGTGTAAAAGTGTACTAACAGTCGGTCGAGGTTGAGATCTTGTCCTTTGGGCTTGTTGGTATTTCAAAATTGTCCAGTCAAAGATATAATCAAATTCATAGCCTGTCACAATTGAGCAAAAAACCATCAGCAGGATTCGAACCAAGAAAATTTCATCATATATAACAAGTAAATAAATCAATAAGATTGCCATGATCCAACAATATTTTTCTTTTGAAATTTTTCACAAAAAATTGCATATGCAGACGTCACAAATAGAAGGAAGAGCGATCGACTAAAAAAAAAAGCCTACAGATCCCCATTCAAGGCAAGGACCTAACATTGGTTGGTGGGGTACTCCCAACAATATCTGAACTCCTAGATGGAAGGGCACCGAATGAAGGTAGATACATAAAGCCTGGAAGAGCGGAGTCTACTACAATTGAATAAGGATAATCCAATGCACAAAGCTCCTGTCAATGTGGGTCTCAGATGCAATCTTACCCTGCTACAACTGATGTGGGTTTCAGATGCAATCTTACCCTGCTACAACTGAATGATGGATGTAAAGATTGACTAGACTTCAGCTTATTTATCATATTGAAGCACTTTTCTCTCCCCCTTGCCTGCCCATCTTAGCTCTTTAGGGAGATTGACAGGGCTGGATTAGAGAGCTCAACATAACAAAGTACATGTAGATAGTTGGCTCTTTAGAAGGGAATTATAAGTATATAAAGTATATAATGAGGATGGCAATTCCAACTACTAAAGATATGGACATTCTTGACAAGCGAAACTCATACTAAGCTAGTTCCAAAATAATGATTTTCCCATGTGTTACCTTCACGAGTGAACAAATCACGGAAGAGGCGCTTCAAGAATCCATAGTCGGGTCGTTGTTCAAATGTTAAAGAATGGCAATAGTGAAAGTAAGAAGCAAATTCCACCGGGTGGGATTTGCATAAAACCTATAGAAGTTTATAACAGTTATTAGTAATATTAACTATAGAGGAGAGAGAACAATATGCAATTTCAGGATACATACCTCAATTGGAGTTGAAAGCTTCTTCTCGCATATTTTATCGTACTTCTGCTTCTTCGTGGCAGCCTTTAGACCTTGCCATGGAAGACTAATGAAACAGGAGAATAAGTTAATTATGTTTGGACTGGAATGCACTGGGGGGGTGGGGGGGGATAGCGACTTCAACTTTGAGGTTATATGCAGTAGAAATAAACAATAAATAAGTACAAACACAAAGCACAATCACTACACTAGTTTTATGTGGTTCAGAACCCCAATTCCTATTCCACGACCTAGCTCTCAATCGATAGTTCCGTTATCTTTTTTCTCCTTCTCGAAATCACATCGGAGGCGGAGAAACCTCTTGCACAACCTATTCTTATACAAGAAATAACCAAATACAACGTACAAATGAATTGAATGAAACAACACTTTACACAAGTGAACTTTACTTTATCGCTGTTTTTGGTTACTTTGGAATGTCTTTGGAAGATCTTGAATGCAGCAACACTTCCTCTTCAAAACTCCCCAGAACCGACACTTGAATTCGCCGCCAAGCCTTCCTTTTATAAGCTCTGCAACGGGTTGATTTTCGCCTACCAGTCGACTGATTTTACCCCCAGTCGACTGGTCACTCAATCGTTGTCTCACAACGACTCAATCCACGTTAGATTTCAGTGCATCAGTCGACTGCCAAGCAACCAATCGATTGACCAGTCGACTTCAGAACTCTTTGTGGCTTGCTACAGTGACACCAGTCATCTGCTTCACCATTACAGTCGATTCCAACTCGTTTTGTGTGCGTCTAACCACTAAGCCAGTCGACTGCTCGAACACAGCAGTCGACTACTTCGTCAAAGCTACTACTTCTTATTTTCCCAAGTCGTCCGAGCACCACTATCGCCTGACTCTCGACATTTCCCAAACACCCGAGCACTGCCCTTAGCATTTTCCAATCGCCCGAGCACTGCCCTTAGGGCCTAAGCACCCGACTTCCCATCGCTCGAGTCAGGCGTTTCTCAATCGCCCGAGCACCTGACTCCTTCGACGCCCAAGCACCGCCCGTGCACCAATTCCACAGCGCGTCCTGAGCGCCCATGATCGAGTGCATCCGAGTCCCCGACTCGGGTGTTTCCCATCGCCTGAGCGCTCGAGCACCGTTGCTTCCTCAGCACATGCCCGAGCACCTCCAAGTCCCAAGCGCCGCTCGAGACAGACTTCTCAAGCTCTGCTCGGGACTTCCCGAGCACTGCTCAAACCAGGCTTCCTATCGCCCAACCACTCGACCAGTAGACTAGTCTTTAGACCAGTCGATTAATCTCAACTAGTCGACTGAAAAAATCATCAGTCGATTGGTACGCCTCAAAATTGAAGTTTAACGTACCAAGTATAATCCTCTCATACTTGACACTTACCCTTAGCCTATACCTAAGCCTTCAAGCTTCTTCCATCAACCTCGCGCCTTTTGGATGCATCCAAGTCCACAACTCCTCACCCTTTACGTTTGCCTTCAAGTGTTTCATTCGGCTTTGTCATACTATCGGGTCTTCCTTTGCCAAGAGATCGCGCCTCCGAGACTTTCATTGTCAAGTCTTCATACTTAGACTTTTCTTCCTAAGTTTCCATACTTAGACTTTCCTTATTAAGTTTCCATATTTGGACTTTCCCTTGCCAAGTCTCCATACTTAGATTTTCCTTTGCCAAGTATCCATACTTGGACTTTCCTTGCTAAGTCTCCATATACTTGGACTTTCCTTGCTAAGTCCCCATATACTTGGACTTTCCTCGCTAAGTCTCCATATACTTGGCCTTTCCTGACCAAGTTTCCATACTTGGACTTTCCTTGCCAAGCCTCCATACTTAGACTTTCCCTTGCCAAATCTCCATACTTGGACTTTCCCTTGCCAAGCACAATCACCCTTGATCTATCGGGACTTTACTTGTCAAGCATAGTTTTCCAGACCTGCCGAGACTTCACTTGCTAAGCACGGCCTTCCAGATCTGTCAGGACTTCACCTATGTCAACTCCCAATTGGACTTTACTCATCCAACCATATTGTCAAACATATTGTCAAACATCGAAACTCTACTCGAGTCTCATTCGAGCTTGGTCAACCTTGACCTGAGGTTGATTTAGCAATCTCCCCAACAAATTATACTCATTAAATTTGCATATCATATTAGGGTGAAAAAAATCTAGGTATAACTATGGCTACAATAAACTAGATGTTAAATTCAAAAAATAGAAAAATTTATAAGCTACACAGACTAACAAGCTGCAGAAGTATCAAAGAAGGGTAATCCTCAAAATTGCAAAATAATCTAAGCAACAAAGTAAACTTAAATATGGAAAGTAAATTTATTTTTTCTAACTAAAGCATACCTCCCTCTGAGAAAGTAGAGGAGAACATAACCAAGAGATTCCAAATCATCTCGTCGACTTTGCTCTAGTTAGTTGGTGGATTAAGTAAGTATCATGAGCACAACTGTTAAATAAGACTACTTAAATCAATCTGTACTTACCAATTCCAAGATGGGTATTACAGCTAGCATACCGAGCAGTTCCGGTCAGGTTTTTGTTTTCTCTGAGGATCAAAGAATATTGATGAACAATAATCATGCTAAATATAGAGATGTACTTTTTTTAAAAAAGTAACAAAGGTAAAAGAACTATTGATTTTTCATGTAACCAGAGACTTTCATTTCTGGCATCATCCTTCTAGGCAATAATTATAAAGGAGCAAACGAGCATTTCTTTGTGAAGAGATATAAAATCAAAGTCATTCATGGATAGAAGACCTGTATGGAATATGACGATTGGTTGTAGAATCCCTATATCTTTTTGCAAGCCCAAAGTCGATAATGTACACCTGGAAAACCATATTTAAATAAACACTGTTACACAGAAAGAAAAGAAGAAACATGGTGTTGTATATGCACCCAAGAGATTGATGAGAGGCGCTGTGATTTACTACCTGATTGGCCTTCCGACCAAGACCCATCAGGAAGTTATCAGGTTTGATGTCTCTGTGTAAAAAACCTTTTGAGTGAACATATTCTATTCTTGTAATCTGTTGAATACCAAAGTTGATGGAGTGATCAAGCTTTTTTAATCAACAATGTTGGAGTACTACTGAAGAAGTATGTACAATGTTAGAGAACTTATAAGAAACTAAACACGATCTCAAAATATAGATCAAACACAGTAATTCCTAACGGTGATGAGCCCAAACAAAAAAATAATGATAGGGAATCAAATCATGCTAACAATTATAAGAATATGTGAGCGATTATTATCAAGAATTAAACAATAAAGAACAAAGAATTTCATGGGAATATATAATAGCATGATTTCAACACTTCTTGATTGCATCATCATCATCATTATCATCGTCCATACATGTTTGTCCCAACTATCTGAATCAGCTATATAGATATAATCCAGTTATCACTCGATTGAGCTCCAAGGCCTACAATATTTACTCATAGGGTTTATATATTTCTTTACAACAACTCAAGTAAATCCTAGAAACAATATCCATTAGCACACTTAACGGGTGGTTGTTTTCTCTTTGACACCATAATAATGTGTGCTACACATCTAGCCAATTTAATCTCTCACATGTTTCTATTAGATTTCACATTGTAGCTGACCATCTGTCAAAACTCATCAATAACTAAGATATGATACATTATTTACAACGTCATATGCAGGTACCTGAAAAATATATCACTTTCAATAAAACATTTTTGCAGGTGAAATAGAACAAAGTGAAAATATTTTGGCTTAAAGAGCAAAGCAAGCATAACTTCTACCCAAGTGAACTAATCCCTTGTCATGAAAAGTGTTTTTCTTCATGCAATTAAACCCCTTTGATGGTTTCAACACCAAATTGTGTATAGCAGTAAGGTAAGGGTATTAAATCCATTCTATCTGTTAGTTTCCAATTACCATCTGATCTGCCAGCATCAGAACTGTCTTTAACAAGAACTTGTGACCACAATAGACAAACAGATCTTCAAGGCTTGGACCCAGCAAATCCAGGACAAGAGCATTCTCCTCTCCGTCAACACCATACCATTTTATATTTGGGATCCCACCTGCATGCACGATTAAACCAAATTAAGTTAAGGAGTTCCAAAACAGGGAGAGGAGAATCCTATGCCAATGATTCATCTAACATACTTCCTCCCTGAAGAATATTATAAAGCTTGGCCTCATAAATTAGTTGTGGGTGCTTGGTCTTACTGTTTTCCTGCAACCATGAAGAACAAAAATAAGCATACAACCAATGCAACATATATCGAGCCACCAAGAAACAATGTCAAATATAGGCAAGTTCATCGATGGAGATTGACGAGAAATACAATGGCGGAAACAATTTCCACCTTAGCATCAGATTAAAAATAAATAAATCAGGTGGTCATAGTTATCACATCACTACTTCCAGGAAGGCGAATTAATCTAAGAACACTGACTAACCAGATGCGCCTAAGCGCGTCAATAAAGAGATCTAAAAATACACCCACCAACAGAAATACAATAAACGTTCCCATTGGAAAAAAAAGGGGGAAATTTTATCCTCAATCACAGTCGATGACCCGGAAGCAGAGCGGAAAATCAATCGAGAACGCCATAATAGATCAGAGAACGTACGATCTTAACCGCGACGATCTCGAACGTGTCAACGTGCGTCGCTGTAACATAAAGAGGAATCAGATCCACGAAGAATAAAAATTAACTGAAAAAACAAATAGAGAGAAAATTATATGTCGATCGATTAACCGAATTGGAGGCGAAGATAACGCGCAGGGGAACGATTCGCTCACCTAGAAAGATTTCGCCGAAGGATCCGCTCCCGATCTTGCGCCCTAGCTTGTATTTCCCGCCTACAATCCGATCCATGGCGTAGTCCTCGCCCACTCTGTCCCGGAATGGAGTCGATGAACTGGTTTTGAATTGGGGGCGAGAATTCGCGAGAGAGGTCCCCAGGGATGGGTAGGGGCACGGGCAAGTCGGTGAAGACGACGCCAGGGCATTTCGGGTAATTAGTATCGTCTGCGAGGACGAGAAGGGAAGGGAGCTCGTAACCCGACTCGACGAGAGGCGGTCCAGCGTCGGACCGAACCGCTTGGCCTGCCTGCCACTGATCTTCCGGTTTATTAACACATGAAGGCGGCTTTAAACTTTTTTTTTTTTTAAAGGCGCTGAAAGTAGAAAATATTTTTCACGTAGAAATAAAAATATTATTAATGACCACCTTTGTCGTATTTTTCTTATCGAAATAAAAGTACTATTAATGACCAAAGTTTTTTACATTGACGATATAAGAAAAAAGAAATCGATAATAATTCTCATTTATATATTGAATACATAAGAAACTAATAAATTTTCTCTCTTTTTCAATTCGACGAATAAATCAATTGCCACCGGCGGACTCACCAACTTGAACCCACACACCCTCACTGGGCACCCCCCGATACACGACGAATGTCATGTAGTACCCCGGTGGCGCCACCGCCCCGGATGGAGGAGCCGTCACCGACACCTGCCACCTCCCCTCTCCAACCGACTTCACTTCCGTCACCCACAGCAACAGCAGCCTTTGCCCCATCGAGTACCCATGCGTCGTGAACGGCGGCGCGTACATCGTCACCTTCACGTCCGCCGCCTCCACACCCGTCTCATCCCCCTGCAACTCGAACAGCACCGAGAACCCCTGCTGGTAGCTCACTGACGCCGGCGTAGATCCCTCCAAAATATTCGGCCTGTGGACCGCCAGCGCCGGGTCGAGATACGGCGGCTCGAACCTTTCCACCCGGAACTCCGTCGGGTACTTAGCCGTGTAGTTGTAGAACGGGTTCGGGTTGCTTCCGGCTACGAGCACGGAGGCGTCCGGAAGCACCGCGCTGGTCGAATGGTACATCCTGGAGATCGTCGACGGCGTCAGTGGCAGGAACCGGCTTCGTTGGGGGGTTCGCCTAACTGCCGGACGGTAGAGGAGCGGCTCGAGGTTGGGGCCATCGCCCCAGCCCCATCCGGAGGTGCCGCTCGTGGCGCCGTTGAGAAGGAGTAGGTCGGCAGTTGGGAGGATGAGGAAATCCCCCATGACGCGCGACGTAGGCATGCTCTCCGTGTGCCACGCGGCATTGGGGCTGGTGATGACGAGCCGACTGCAGGTGGAGATGGCGGGGAGGAAGATCTGGCGGTCGGCGGCTAGGGAGGCGGCGTAGTGAGCGGCTCCCCCGCAGATAATGACCTCTGCTTGGACGGCGGCGGAGGCAGAGCCACGGAGGCGGAGGGGGAGGAGGGCGGAGGATGCGGAGGCGGGGTAGTTGCGGGAGCCGCCGGGAAGAGGGGGGAACTCGCGGAGGATGGCCTGGGAGCGGGGATCGAAGAGGATGGAACGGTTGTTGGCGAAGATGAAGAGGTTGCCGTCTGAGGAGAGGTGGATAAACGGATAGAGGTTGTTCTCGACGTCGTCGGTGGTGGCGATGAGGAAGCGGAGCTCGTGGTTGGAGGGGTTGGACTGCCCGCGGGCAGGGATGAACTCGTAGCTGAACTGCCGGCGGCCGCCCACCACGATGAAGCGACCGTCGGGTAAGATTTGTTGGGTCGCGTACCTGAGGATTAAATTTGTAAAGTCCCTAAATTTAATAATAATCAACCAAATTGCACCTCATTAATGATTATCTTACATATAAAATTTAAAAAAAAACAAAATGGAATATTTTTTAATAATAAACAATTGAAATGCTCAAATTGTTCCCTACCATCTGGGAGCTGAGAGAGCAGTCGGGTACTCGACCCAGTCACAAGTAGGACAGGTTTCGAGGTACCTGACTGCGGCGCCGCCGTCGCGGAAGCCTCCGGCCTGCACCAGCGTCCCGTCGGCCGAGAATCCTCCCGACGAACACCAAGTGTTGGTCAAAACCTGCACCAACTGCATCAGTCAGAAGAAAAGAAAAGAGATTCATTTGGACAGCCTCCTCCTCATCATCATCTCATTATTATTATTATTATTATTATTATTCATCTGTTTGATAATAATTAATTGCCTTGAGCGGACGAAGTTGATCGTTCACAAAGTCGTATTCCACGGCGTGAGCCCAGCAGTCCTTGGGGGCATTGCTGTTATTAGGGATAGGACGACAATTCCCCGCCGGCAAGGCGATTTGGGTGGGGATGTAGTTTGTGGCATCAAAAAGGATGGCCTTGTTTTCTTTGGTGATCGCCATATGCATCGCCGACACGCCTGAGCTACCACGTACGAGCTTCCAGTTGCCCATGAACGTAGTCTCAAAGTTAGGATTTCTCATCGGCGACGGTGAGGTCGCATCGATATTAACTTCTTCTCTTCCGAGCAAGGCATTAACGGGATCATCGTTGAACAAGGGAAAGGCGAGATTAGTTGTGAGGGAAAGAAGAAAGAAGAAAAGACCAAGCAAACAAGGAGGAGGGTTATTATTCATGATTTCTCTCTACTCTAGTTCATTATCATTTTTCTTCATCCCCTCCGCTATAAATTTTAGGTGCAAATGGTTATTTATCGAATAACATTGGCATCAGCTCACCGTTGACTAAATTAGATTGGAGATGAAGTGGAGTCAAATATAGAATTATTGTGTTTGGTCGTCCTTAGTTTAAGGGCCTACATTAACTTATAAGGAGTACCCTCTAATCGATATTAGTTAAATAAGGTTCGTGTGAGTATTTAATTGTCTTCCCGTAACAACGATCTCCAAATCAACATCCTCAACATCGATCAAAATTCATGTGTTTGGATGTGAAATAACACCGATAAATTGACATCATGCATGAACATAGAGATTAAACAAAGAGAGAAATTGAATGTGTTATTTTGTCGGCATTGCAAAAAATAAAAAAATAAAAAAAGAGCTAAATTGATTATTCCTAATGACATGAATCGAAAAGGACTGAAAGGAATTTAAGAATTATCTAATGAGGCATCCGATCCTGGAGGATCATTTCACATGCTCCATGTCCAAAGTTTCTTTGCTTTGGCTTTATATATAGCCTTTGTTTATGACAGTACCTTTATTCATTTAATATAGATATATATTTCAGAGACCTCGGCTAACTTAGGAGATTCATCATGATGATAAACTCAGAGACTAATATATATATTTACTCGTTTAACGATCTTCAAAATGATAATATATGTAGCATAGAAATAAAATCATGCAATATATATATGAGTAGTAGAAAGGAGTTTGATTATATTGGTGTGATATATAGATAGATAGATAGAAAGGGTAGCCTTGGCTTTCCAGACTGATCGAAATTAAATGGAGATGAAGCTTGAGGAGTAAAGTTCCCTTCAGGCTTGCCACAGGAATGCATAAGTTTGATGAAAGCATCTCTAGCCACAGGAAATTAAACATAAAAGCATGTTAATATATTTAGTGTCAAAATATGGCACCGAGTGAGGAAATTGAGCAAAGTGAATTTGTCTCCATTCTTGTTTCAGCTCCAGCTACGAGAACCAGTTGACACTGACTTCCTTAAAGGAGCCATTATATCAATTGAATATTGCCATTTGACACTGAATGAATTATTGTTCCAATGAGCTAGTTTTCCCTTTTATTATATATATATATATATATTTGACACTTGTCGCATAATCATGACGATGAGTAACTCATAAACTCAAATCTGCACCATCTTGACAACTCACACCACCTCAAACCGAAAAGAATAACCCACTGACCGCTCCAAGACAAAAGAAACGGCTGCTAAGATGCAAATTCTTTTATTTCCTATTTTTTAAATAAATAAATTTAAAAAAAAACAAATATTAAAGTCGGTGCAAAGCGTGGTAAATAATAATAATAAGAATCATACAAATAAATTAAATAAATAATACGGCAGAAACGACCGCAAGTTTCCGACAAAGATTGAAAGAGGGTACGGAATTTGCGAGCTTGCATTCTTGCCGTATCCATGAAACCCGGGGAATAGATTTCTAGCTATACCTTTTTATATGCAGAGCATAAATGCACAGAATATGAAATTCACTGATTTAACTCGTGTAAATTGTGTTCTATCATCTAAACTTCTAATTAATTAATTGCATATCGATAAAAATTAATATTGTTAATTATGCACTCAGAGCCCACTCCATTTCTGAAGGGCACAGCCACTCCCTTTTCCTTCCCTTTATCATAAAGCAAAAGCAGCTTAAAAAGTCACAAGTAGGAAATATTATATATATATATATATATATATATATATATATATATATATATATATTATTATTATTATTATTATTATTATTTTTTCTGAATCGCACCCAAAATTGTTCTTATTCAAAAAGGGAGATGAGTTGTGAAGAGAAAAGCACTCAAAAACAAAAGTGACCACCCCTTCTGCGCGTTCAGCTTCCTCCTCTCCATCCTTTTCTTGACTGATCAAGTGCAGCAGCAATAGCGAAACATATATTCTTCCAAGTTTGAAGATTCTAATCAGTTTTCCTTTCAAGTTCAGTTTAGTTTGAGAGCAAGCTCCAATCTTTGATGCATGCAGCAGATGATGGAGGGAACCAGTGGCAGTTCTGCTCCAGCTTGGTGGAGCTTGAGCGCCTCCATGGCTCTTCCTCAACCTTCCAATTCTGAGATATGGCAGCAAGACCACCATCATGATGGCCAAGATTTGCCAGAGTCATGGTGCCATCTTTTGCTGTAAGAAAAATTTAATAAAAAAGGAAAACTCTCTTCTTCTTTTTTTTAGAGTCATCAGTTAGATCTAGTTAATTAGGGTTTATTCTGGTTTGTTTGTTTATGTACGTATTGTGTATGTTCGATCTAGAGGAGGGCTCATTGGGGAAGAAGACCAGAAGCATGGCTTGATCAAGAGGACTGAAAGCGACAACTTTGGAGTAGAACCATTGCTACATGAGCAGGTGGTATCATCTGTGACACACACAGCAGCTACAGGGTTTCACGATCAACATCATCAAGTGCAGAGCCATGGATCATCCTCGTGGACACAAAACAGTACTGTTCTTCAAGCTTCATCTCCCAGATCCTGTATCACCACCAGTCTCAGCACCCACAGCATGTTGGATTTCTCAGCCAAGCCTAAACACAAATTACCCGCAGAACATAATAACTCTTCTGAGGTAATTAATTATTCATCATATGATCATATGGAAATTCTCTTTTCTGAAACTTGTGCCATACAATTTAAGGGAAACAGCACAGTGACTGCTCCAATTTTGAAGAAAGCTAGGGTTCAAGGCTCTTCCTCTCCACAATCTATTCTCAAGGTTCATATATCACTACTTAGTTTTACTTTGCTAGATATATCTACATATGCTGTTAGCTAAAAGAATTGCAAGCAGAGCAAGTGTCAGTCAAGTACAGGATGCAAGGCTATTTTTAATCAGAAAAATATAAAAATATATTACTCCTTTTGGGAAACTAATGACCAGTGATGATATACAACAGGTGAGGAAGGAGAAGCTGGGAGATCGAATAACAGCACTGCACCAGTTAGTGTCGCCATTTGGCAAGGTATTGAACGCAGCTTTTAATGCAATGCATGCATTAATTATATCAACTATCATGAAACTCAATAATTATCAAATTTTGATGTAGATTATAGATTAAGAATTTTAGCTGACACGGAATACTCCTTTTTAGACTGACACAGCGTCGGTATTGCAAGAAGCCATTGGGTACATCAGATTCCTCCAGAGTCAAATCGAGGTCAAATTTCCACTCTCTCCCTCTCTCTGTCTTTCTCTCTAAACTGGTACACAGAAAGCAAGCGAAGCGTTTCTGTGTTTTTTAAAACAAAAAGCTGGAGGTGCGCATGCAGTACGCACGCAGTAAAAGCTACATCAGAATTAGAAATGAGACATGAGTGCCGTGCGTTGTTTTGTTTTAGACAGTATATTTTAGTTATCGGTGTCTTGTAAAGTCACGAGGTTCGATCGATGGATCTCCATCTTTCAAATCATGTTATGGATCTGTTGCTTTTGATGTGTAGTGATATTTATGATATGTCTTTGTAGCTAGGCTTTGAGCTCGCCGTACCTGCAGCAACAGCAGAAGCAGCGGCAGGCCGTGAGGCAACAGCAATATCATCATCAGCAACAGCGGCAGCGGCAGCGGCCGAAACACGCTGTGAGTATAATTATGAATCAGGCTTAGCAATCCCTACACACAAAGTAAAGTACGTCCCACGTCTCTAAGCAGGTTAATTAGCAGGGGCTAATTAAACAATTTCTTGTAGCGTTAAAATAACTAACTACAGGCAAATTAGAAGAAACTAACGAAGTACAAACTGGTCAGAGATTAAGATTAATCTGAGCGATCTGCATTTCATATTAGTAGTCAGTTAATCATATCCTTCCTTGGACAAACATAACTAGCTAGCTAATGCGGTTTAGTAAATGCATCGATTTTATAACATGTGAATTTTATAATATGAATGTTTTATCAAATTATAGCTGGTAGACAACGATTATGCATACTATAAATCAGTGATGAATAAGAATTTGTGAGTTAAGGGAAGCAAATGGTAATGAATGATTAGTAATTTTCCCCTAGATTAATAAGTAAGTTTAAAAATACTGAACTCCGCCCCTGAGTTTTGTAAATGTAGGTGCATGCTTATATTTTTTTCACACATCTTAATTAGCCATTAGTAAGAAGATGAATATATAAAGTGATTTCTTTTTTAGAAGATTGATCTTTTTGAATAAGGAGTTAGTCCATAGCCATGACTATGCTATGTGTCTATGCATGGGATATTGTATGCCAGATTATTTTTCATTCAAGATAAAAGCCACAAGAATAAAGTCGCAATGAAGTGGAAAGCTTCATCTTTTCAGCTTCATTACGTTTCCTAATCGTCTCTTTTATGCACTCTCGAAGCTCTTAAACATCGAAAGTTGCGAGAGCTAAAGCAACCTACAACATCTGGTGCTTTCTCCATATTTCACACACTTTGCGTAACACGAAAGCTGAACATTAACACACTACTGCAGCAAACTTAAAAGCGTATCGATCGATATACAAAACTCATCAGATTTTTTTTTCACTAAATGATGTTTTCAATTATTTAGCAGGGAAATAAAGATGATGATGATGAGGAGGAGGAGGAGGAGGAAGAAGAAATGAAGAAGGACCTGAAGAGCCGAGGGTTGTGCCTTGTCCCAGTGTCCTTCACGATGCACGTAGGAGGTGACAATGGTGCAGATTTCTGGGCTCCTCCTCTTGCTGGAGGATTCTGAAGATGGAGGAGAGGAACTTAAGTACAATTTCACATGAAAATTAGTTTTCGAGAACAAATATAATTTGCATGCAACCATGCAGTGCGTAGGGGTGGAGATGGGGATCGGAGGGCATAACAATATCATTAGCAGTCATTCTGATTGTAAGCTCTCAGTGAGTGCATAAATATACATATATATCAAGGTTGATTGCTAATGATGTTATGGAAGGTTAATTAATTAACTAAACTACGTGCTACATGTACACAAATCATGGTTTTTGCTAGATGCAACCATGAGCCATTGGTGATGTATATGATGTATTACTTGTGATTAATCATGCTTAGTTTTGTTTAAAAAAATGTGAGTAATTATTAATTACCTGCCATTAGGTTTGTGTTACGATTAAGCACTCTGGTTTAACCTTGCAAAATCTATTAGTATCCCTTTGCAAAACTAAATAATGACACCTTTACTCGCTCTCCCCCTCTCTAGTCACAATTTTATCCTTTTCTAATTGGTCTAGAAAAAAAAATTGAACAAAAAAAATAATAATTTAATTTAATTTAATTTAATTAGGAATTATTTTAGATAGATTTTATTTTTTAAATTTTTTTTTAAAAGAAGTAATTTGATTCGATTAGGATAAGTGCGTCGCTTGCTAGCTGTGCGCTTAATTTCTTGCTTGCTTCATCGCAGTCGAGAGGGAGGGCGGCGATGGCAGCACCGGAATGGAGTGAGACGGCGATGCTCGTCATCGATATGCAGGTAAGCCTAATCGAAGAATCTTCTTTCTGTTTGGCCCTTTGCTTCGATTTATGGTTTTATTTGGGTAAAATTTTGCAGAAGGATTTCATTTTGGCGGAGAGAGGGAGCCCGATGCTCGTCGCCGGCGGCCAGGCCATCGTCCCGACTGTGATCCAGGCTGTCGCCGCCGCACGGGAGCGTGGCATATTGGTGATTTGGGTCCGTCGTCGTTTATCACCATTTGTTTATATTTCACCATTCTTCTGATTAAACTTTTTTTTATACATAATCTGATGTATAAATTAGAAGGGTTTGCTCAAACAATCGACTTGGGGAGATGTAGATCAAAATACCTGAACCTTAGGGCAGCATTCATTTCTAGAGAATTCAACTATTTGGAGCTACTGTGAATTAAATGCATTAGCAGTTCTGGTACACATTAACCAAAGGCAGTTATGTTTGGCCCAATTCCTCACCGTCAGTTCTTCGATGACGGAGGAGGTAAATCACGGAGTTATACCCATTGAACAGCAGAGGATTTCTCAATTCAGATGAGGATTTTAGATTCCACATCGAAAATTCCATATATAACAACGGTTCTGGCACATGAATATGTGTCAAATAGATGATGGAAGAACAGAGGTACAGTATTATGGCGTGCTACTTCCTCTATCTGATGGACAATATACCTGCTATGCTTGGCTTGAATAATCTCATATATAATTGTCGTTCATTTTTCTTTGTATTTCATTATTAATTCTCTTCCATCATGGTTCCATAGGATAGAGATTTCGTAATGAGTTGGTCAGTATTAAGCCGTGTCATTTATTGATATTAAATGCAAATTGAGGCGTATTTGATACTTCTGTCTGGTCTATACACAAAGTACGATTGAGATTGATGAGGATGACCACTAGAACTTTTATTTGCATGCTTGACATTGGTCTGATTTTGTACATTTCAATTATTGAGATGTATAATTAAAACTCGAGTTAGAGAGTAGCTTTTATATGTTAATTTCAGTTTCATTAATTCATAAAAATGCTACTATTTGAAGCTTGGTATACAGGGACGTCAGCACTTTTATAAATAATATTTGCAAAGCTACTGTTTGAGCTCGAATACATCCTTTCTTTTGGTTCATACATAATCATTTTACCATTTTAGTTATACCACTATCCTAGGTCGGATACATAAATCTTAATCCATCGCTATATGGGAAGTCATATCTCTAACTTTTGATGCATTCATATTTAAATTTAACTTTGTATTATACAGTCTCATGGATTGAAAGAAAATATTGAATTGCAGGTTGTTCGAGAACATGATCGTTTTGGAAGAGACGTGGAACATTTTCGTAGGCACTTCTATTCCGATGGTGAAGGACCAATAGTAAAGGGTTGCGTTGGTGCGGAGCTAGCTGATGGACTTGTAATTGCAGATGGAGACTATAAGTTGGTGAAGACACGCTTTAGTGCGTTCTTTGCCACAAATCTTCATAATCTTCTTCAGGGCTGTGGAATCAAGAATCTGGTTATTGTCGGTGAGCAGTGAAAAATATTAGAAATGATGTATTTATTTCTTCCTGTTCACTTCTATCCCATAATCTTTGGAATCGCAACTAGTAATCCTCTCTAACTTATTTCGTCACTCATATGATTTCTTATCGTGTTCATTCTTTTGCTTATGATTCCATATGTGATTAATGAGTTTATTTGAAGTTTTTTGCTTGGAGAAAATGAACTCTTGTTTTCCAAAGCTACTTTCAAAGTAAAATATTTTGGCAAAATCCTTTTGTTCTTCTCACTTTACGGTTTAACAAGACACTTGCAGTTTCAGTCATTGAGTTTTATGTTTCTTTTTTCGTGTTATCTTGAAATGGAATTGACAATAATGAAATATAAGAATGTAATAGAAGTACGTATTTCAAAAAAAAAAATGTATTTCTGTGTTTGATTCATGGAATAATAATTACAACATATCAAATTAAGTATTCTTCGCTCTGATACATACTTTGCAGAACATTATACATCAGTACGAAATTCTATCATTCTTGTGAACCAAAAAAGATACACTTAGAGAATGTTAACCAAACTTCCTTTTCAAGTATTAACATCAAAGGCAAACTGATCTGAAAGTTTAAGAAGACAAGTCATTTAAGATAGTTCTTGAGTTGGTAATTGTCTTATTAGGAAGGTATGATAATGTTGGTAGAATTTTAATTTGATTTGATATCTTACTAGTTCGTTGTCAATTTTGTTCAGATTCTTTAGAAGAGACCTCAATCTGCACGAGTCTCCTTGGCTGTTGTGCTGCATAACCATCTCTTTGTGTTTGATCACTCTCCATTTCTTTATGCTTCTTCATATAAATCAAAAGTATGTTTGAAGGATTCGTGGAGAGTAAATTCTGTACATTGAAAACTACTCGATCTCTCAATTGCTGGAATAAAGTATTCTGATACTAATCCTTTTTCACTTCAAGATTATATGAGGCAGTATGATTAGTTCCGTTTACCAAGTTTTCCTCGAAAAATTCTGATAGGTTTTACTATTATTTGTAGGAGTTCAAACTCCAAATTGCATTAGACAAACTGTATTCGATGCTGTTGCACTGGATTACCATTCTGTGACTCTGATATCTGATGCTACTGCCGCTGCTGCTCCTCAAATTCACTCAGGTGAGTTCCTCAATCCCTCCTGCCTAGGTTGCCTTCTGGGTAGTCGTTTGATTACTCACTCATTCTCTTATATGTTTCTCAATTTATTGTATATCGCGCATAACTCAACGCAAGTGTCCTATGTGAAACAGAAAATATCAGAGACATGAAAAATATAGGAGTAGCAGCACCAACGTTGCAAGAATGGATGCAGCTTTGATGCACACTTCATCAAGTGTTTCGTGGAGCATGTTGTCTCAGTATTCATAATTTCGTCTGTTGTTCATCATGGTTAAGAACGGCGTCCGAACTATCGTGTATGGTTCTCTCTTTTGTTTTTGTATTGTACAATAACATGGCAAGCACTGGAGATTGGCTGTTTTTCTTTTCCTTTTTTACTGATGTACATTTAATTTTAGGCTCCACTAGTTTTTTTTTTAAATAATTTTTTAGGAAATTGATTTTAAAATTTCAAAATAAATATTTTTTTATTCGACGAAAAATATTATTGCTTTAAATACGCTTTTTAAAAACAAGACATCGTTTGTATTTGTAACATGTTATAATTGAAAAAAAAAAAGTTAAATTGATATTTTTATTCAAATTATAATTTTCATTGTATTCGATGAATCATGATCGAAATTTTTTTAATGTGTTTGATCGACGAATCAAGGTCGAATAATGCACGATTGAAATTTAAAATTTTTATCGTGTATCTTTGTCACGAAGAATAATAAATATTGTTGGATTCGTACATCGAAAAGATGTAAGAGATCAAGAGGTGATATATCTATGTATTATTGTGTATTTTTTTAAAGATTTTAGCAGGATAAATAGAAATATTATAGAATGTATTTAGAAAAAAAAAATTATGATTAAAAAAATAATAATGGGAATATTAAAAAATTATTGATAGGTAAAAGATAAGGTGTGTTCAGTGGAGATAAAGCGGGGATAACCCTGTCCTTCCTGATAAAGCCATTACCAGGGATTTGGAGGCGCCGACACTTCCCTTCGTGTATAGTTTTGGGCTGAGAGTGGAGCTAGAGAGGATAGTAGCAATGGCGGCCACGAAGTGGAGTGAGACGGCTATGCTCGTCGTCGATATGCAGGCAAAACAGACCGAAAACACCACCAATTTCGTCTCCTCCTCAGTCCTCTCGCAGTTCATTGATCTTTCTTTTTAACTAACTTTTTTTTGGGGGGAATTTTCTTGATTTATTTCCAGAAAGATTTCGTCTCGCCGGATACGGGAAGCCCAATGGTTCTCCCCGGCGCCGAGGTCATCGTCCCCACTGTGATCGAGGCCGTCTCCGCCGCCCGTGACCGTGGTATTTTGGTCATCTGGGTAAGTCGCTGTCCTTCCTTCCTTCCTTCCTTTGCAATGTGTCCGTACTTATTTAGTTCAATCGGCAATTCCAAACTTAATTTGTCCGATCTACCGCTAAACTCGGATTAAATTAATCGTGTGCTCTCACATCGGAAATTCTCGAGATAATACGTTGGTATATATTTTGGAAATGCTTGAAATTTGGTTCGCAAGCTTTTACAGTAAGATAGTTGGTATAGAAACTGCTTGACGATGAGGTTATTGAACTTGGTTCTTAGTTCTGCCAGTATAACTTTGCTTAAATCCTTTCGACAGCATGAAAGCTAAAGATCAAAATCGTGCAGGTTGTCCGAGAACATGATCCCTGGGGAAGAGACGTCGAACCCTTTCGCCGGCACTTATACGCCAATGGTAAAGGCCCTGCAGTGAAGGGTCGCAGCGGTGCAGAGCTAGTTGAAGGACTTGTCATCAAAGATGAGGACTACAAGGTCGTAAAGACGCGCTTTAGTGCCTTCTTAGCCACAAACCTTCATCAACTTCTTCAGAACTGTGGAATTAAGGATTTGGTGGTGATTGGTAAGGCATAGTACTCAGTCCTGAAATGATAGAAAATTTGGATGTTTTCGATCAGTTTTCCTGCAGGATGACAGCACCTTGATTCTGATCTTATAACTTCTCACAGTGAAACTACACCGGATGCTCATGTTCTTGCTTTTGATTCCTTTGCCTGAATTTTGGGTGTTGCTTGGTGTAAAGCAATATGCTTGTTAGAATCTTGTTGTCCTTCTCAATTCATTTTCCAATGAGGCAACATGGTCACTCTTCTACGTTTCCATTGCCGATATTACGAAACTGAAACACGTTTCATATGTAGGGATTCAAACTCCAAACTGTGTTAGACAAACTGTGTTTGATGCTGTTGCGCTGGATTACCGTCAGGTCACTGTCATTGCAGATGCAACGACTACTGCTGTTCCTCAAGTTCATCTCGGTGAGTTGCTCCTCCGCAATCTAATCATATGCTTGAATATGACGCTGACTTTAATTTTTTTTTTTCAACAAACAAACTGTAAGTCTAATTGTGATCAGAAGTCCATTTTGCTTGTGTCTAGTACAAGTTCACTCAGTTGGATTTTGAGTTATCTGCTCTCAAGTTTTTTTCTTAAAGACTGTTCGTATTTGGTAACATAAGGTTACCTGTTGTATGAGAAAAACTGTGAAAGCAATCTGAAAGGTTGGTAGCAATTTCTTCAGAGGCGTGAACATGAAATCATTGGAATTTGGAAACTAGGTCGAGTAGTTTTATTTGTCTAATTCAATCATATTTCAGTACTTGACATAAGTTTTTCACTGCCTCACTCGATTGCAAGGCCTTTCTACGTTTACTCTTCTGTGATCATAAAACTTCAAGTTTCCGTCCAAGATAACACTAGATATGTTTGATGAATATTCTGTTTTTTTTTTCCTTTTAATTTCAGATGGGCTTGGTGAATCCTCTGTTTTGATAAGTCTGTTTTGTTTTGTTTTTATCAGTCTGTTTTTGTTCTTTGAAACAGATAACATCAGAGACATGAAAAATATTGGAGTGGCCACGCCGACCCTGCAAGAATGGCTCCAGCTTTGATGCCCATTTCTTAAGATGGAGCTCTGTTACTGTGTTAATATATTGTCTAAGGTGGCGTTCAGTCGATAGATTTGGAATAAGAGAACGAGGAGTGTTTGGTTAATAGATTTAAAAATTGGATTTGAGAATTATTTCTAATTAGTTGGGAATCAACAAAAATCCACTCCAACAGTCGACAATTGTCTGCGGCCGACGACCGACAATCGATGATGGTACAATCGACGATCAACGACGGATGGTATCGTCCGAAACTCGCATCGTCTCGACTTTCATTTTCAATTTATAAATCAAATAATATTATTAAAATAGTTAAATTCATTTTCATTCTAATCTACTATCAAATTCATTCCTATTTTTATTTTCCCGTTTAATAAACGCCACTTAAAATAAGATTTCAATTGCTATTCACTTTCTGCTGGGTTCAATTACTCAAATTTTAAGAACGCTGTACCTGTAACCGTGGTCTGTACTCTATAATTATGATAATCTCGACAAGTTAAATAAAATGCTTTGCTTTTTTATAATTGATTTTATTATTTTGTTTGAGACAAGTCAACGTAATGTTATTTTAGTGGAAACCAAAATCTTTTAGAAATTTTATTGCCTATCCTGCCGGCCGACGACCGGTTCAACTTCGAGAAGGAATGCACTGTATGTGGGTGGCTCTGCAGCCATGGACAAAAAATTTGTTGCTGTCTCGATCCAATCTACGATCTCCACGTGGCACGGCCGGCGTTCGCCTGCTTTTACCCTTTCGACGCTTACGTTTGCCGCTTAACTTTGAATATATTAATTTTGGTATTTCATATCAAGTTTACTCTCTATTTACACAGAAAGCCAGGGGAAACAGTCACGAAAATCACTAAAGCACAGGGGTGTTTTAGGTATTTCATAACCGCTGAACTTGCACTATTATTAAAGCAGTACGACCCCGATTCCCCGTCGGGCAGAGAACCGATGATCTACTGCCGGTGAAATGATGGCACCGACCCCAGCAGCCGTTCTGCGCCACACCGCCGCATTCCTCGACGAAGCCCTCTCCAACGCTGACCTCCGCCACCGCATCCTCTCCTCCGCGCGCTGGACCATCCCCTCTGCCTCCCCCGCCTCCGTCCGCGCCCTCTCCCTCCTCTCCGACGCTCTCGACTCCTCCTCTCCCGACTCCTCCGCTGCCGCGGACAAAATCCTACTCTCCGTTTCTGGAAGAAACCCACTCTCCACCGTCCTCCTCGCCCTCGCGCACGCCCTCCGCGGCCGAGCCGCCGCGGCCGCCATCTCCCTCCTCGATCTCTTCTCCCTCGATCCATCCCTCGCCCGCCACGACGTCGCACCGGCGGTCTTTGAGGCGCTATTCCTCCCCCACCTCCTTCCGGCGGTCCACTGGTTCGCGGACCAGCGGTCGCGCATCCTCTCTTCTGCCTCCCTTCGGCGGGGAAGCCCGAAGGATGAAGAGGACGACGAAAGGTCGGTGGAGGCGGCGGCCGCGATGAGCCTGCTGTCGCGGATGAGTGGGGGGCAAGCGGGGAGGTTGAAGGAGTTAGAGAGGCGGTATGAGGACGTTATTGATGCCAATTGCAGGCTTTATGCAGAGTACCTGAAGGGGGTGGTTCAGATGGGCAGCGGAGGACGGCGTCCGCCCTCGTCACCACCTCAGTTGGTTCTGACGAGTGCTGATGGTGAGGAACCGGGATCTGATGGGACGGTGGAGCAGGAGAAGTTAGAAACGAGCGGAGCTATCGGATTCAGGGACGGACGGTATAATGTACTTTGCCTACCTTCATTAATTCTAAAATTTCGAAGTTAACTACCAATTCCATTAATTGAAAGAGTATACGTGTGTATACATTCTTCTTCTTGTTCAATCTCCTGTGTCTTCTCTCTGCCACAGAATAACACCTTGTGCTTTTTTAGCTTCAGCTAATCAAACTCTTAGATCTATTTTATGTATCACAATGGGTGCATAAGCTGTTCGTTTATGTATCAGACTATTAGTTGTACCTCTTTTGAGCAACATCCTTTGAATTAACTGTCCTATTCGTATAAGCTTTTGGTGAAACCTTAGTCTCGGTCTTTTGCTTCTAGTTGTAGAACCATTTTTGTCGAATCTTTTGGGATGGAGTACATAATAAGTTACAAAATTTTTGAAGTTTTTAAAAATTAATTGGCTTTGTAAATAGGTTGATTTGTGCCACCCATTTACATATACCTGTCGTGTCCTGTCACTTCTGGATTTTCTCTCTGCTAATCGCGTTTTAAGTCATGTTAGGTTGTGTTATGTGATCCAGTCTTTTACCAGCCCTTTCGGGAAGGAGACATGTTTGATAGCAAATGCCTTTTATTCATGTGACACAACATAGTTTGGTGCATTAAACTTTGCTATAATATTTCGGAATATAACCTCATAGTCTTATATTTCTGTTCCTCGATCTCATCAGTATTGAGGCATAGCAAAAGCCTTGGTTGTAGGCTTCTTGGTTTTTTCTTGCTTCTGCGCTTAAATATGAGTTAAGCTTCAATGAGCTAACTTCTTTTATTGACTTTGTAGCCAATTTGGGCAGAAGCAGATCATTCTGTTGAATTCTTTAACAGGCAAAACAGCCGAGTCCAAATGAACAATACAAGAGTTCCGCCTGCATATCCTCAAAGGGTTTCTCCAGAACTCTTTGTTGGGCCACCATTTAGAGATTACAGAACTGCTGAAATTAAGTGGGGCCCAGATAATGGACCTACTTATTTCTCTGAAGACAATTTGGAGTGCTCTTCTTCTGAGATTGATCCTGAGGAAGAGGTCCAATTCTTTGATTCTGACAACGAAAGCATTGTTCTTAGTCATTGACTGATCTACCTATGTGCCTAATTTTCCTGGAGTGAAATTTTGACATTGTTAATGCTGTTTGTCATTTAGGAAAGGAATACAAACAGAAAAAGGTTAGAAACAAATAGTCAACAGCTTCAGAGGCATGCACGAGGCTCTGCAGAACCGACATGGTAAGCTCTAAATTCTGAAAGCATGCAACCCACCTCCAGCATTTTCATCTCATTTGAGTGAAAACAAGAGCATCTGGCCTGAGGCCGTAGCTTATATTCAAAATTAGAACACCTTTGCCTATATTAATTGTTGATTTTCTCTATTTTATAATTGTACTTCATGGTCTTCTTCCTGTTTCATGATATAAAGTTTTTCTATAGCATTAACTTACCCTCGATGCACAACTGAGATCCTGATACTTGATGTCTCTTTGTTTTGTAGTAACTCGAGCATGCAAATGACTGATTCTAGTAAAACCTTTTCCTTGAGTAAACAAACCCCTCCCAAGGAATTTGTCTGCCCAATAACAAGTAATCTGTTTGATGATCCTGTGACACTTGAGACTGGCCAGACCTATGAGCGCAGAGCTATCCAAGAATGGCTGGACCGTGGAAACTCAACATGCCCTATCACACGGCAAAAACTCCAGAGTACTCAATTGCCCAAAACCAACTATGTGCTAAAACGACTTATAGCTAGCTGGCTGGAAGAAAACCCGTATTCTACTCCTAGTAGGTTGGAGAATTCTCGCCAGGAGAATTCTAGAGATTCGAGTATGTCACAGAGCCCATCATCACCTCCGAGTGCCACAACCCAACCTTCAAATATTGACGTCTCTTCTACTGATATTCGTCTTGCAATATCATGCCTCTGCACATCTGAATTTCTTGATGAATCAGAGAAGGCCGTTCTCCAGATTGAAAAGTTCTGGAGGAATGCTAGCTTAGAAACTGAGCTAACAGCAGCGCTCTCAAAACCGGCAGTTATAAATGGCTTTGTTGAAATCTTGTTCAATTCTGTCGACCCGAATGTACTGAAAGTAACAATTTTTCTGCTATCCGAGCTGGCTTCAAGAGATAAATTTGTTATTCTAACACTTACCAGGGTTGACTCTGATATGAAATGCATGATTGCACTATTCAAGAAGGGTTTGATAGAGGCAATAGTTTTGATATTTCTGTTAAATCCTCTGTCGATAACCCTTATTGAGATGGATATTGCTAATGCTGTTCTAATGGCTATTGCAAAGAAAGATGATGAATTATTCAAGATGTGTATGAGTCCCATCACGGCTTCAATTATTATCTTATGGAAAATCTTACGAGAAGGCAATAGTGATTTATCCAATATTGTTCGCTCAATTATATCAGATAGAGTACTTGACAGAATATTGCTGAGCTTGGAAGCTGAGATGGTGGAGGAAAGGATTGCAGCAACTGGGATTCTGCTAAAATGCATGGGAGAGGATGGGCGTTCCAGGAAACTGATTGCTGAGAGAGTACAACTGGCACCAGTTCTGGAAAGCTTTGCCACTGTGAATGATATGGATCGCTTTCATATTGTTTGCTTTCTTTTTGAGTTAGTTAAGCTCAGCAGGTTGGTCATGAGCTCTCCTCGCCCCTTTTCTTCATAGATATAGTATTTCTAGCTTGCAATCTATATAGTGTTGCATATTATGTATGGTTGAATGTCATGCCCATTGAGATGTATAGTAGTGGTGATTGTTTTACACAGATTCAATTACTGATGTTAAATAGCTGAGGCAACATTTGATCCGTGTTTTGGGGCAGCTACAATACTAGAATATATGGAACTTGATCATGCACTCGATATAAGTTCAAGTTCAATTTGGCCTTTAAACTGAATAGTTTTGATTTTTTTTTTTTTTTGATCTTTTTCAGGAGATTGTCCAATGAGAAGCTTCTTCAAGCTATAAAAGGTGGAGGTGCTTTTAGCATGATGCACTCACTCCTCATCTATCTTCAAACTACGTCAATGGAACAATCCCCTGTTGTCGCTGGTCTTCTTCTCCAGCTGGATCTTCTGGTATCCTTCCTGATTAGACTTATTTAGATTGTTAAATTGAAGACAAGTAAGAAATATGTACTATGTTGTGGTTTCTGTTATCTATTTACATGTTGATTTGAGAACAAAATCTCAGACATAAAAGTAGCATAGCGATCATAACCTGGTTCAGTATTATCACCTCTTTTTTCGCTTTTCACTGGCCATAAGTTGTTTGTTTTTGGCAGGTGGAGCCAAGAAAGATGAGTATATACCGAGAAGAAGCTGTAGATACACTTATCTCATGCCTCAAAAATGTGGATTTTCCTAGCATTCAATTGAGAACTGCTGAGACAATCTTAGCTCTCTTAGGAAGATTTTCATCCTCTGGAAGGCCTCTCACTCGAACTCTTCTTTTAAAGCATGCTGGAATAAGAAAAGGCTACCGAGCACTAATCGAAACTGAGCAGACTGGCCAAGCTCTCGAAGGATCTGAGCACAATCTGGTTGCAGTAAAGTCCTCACAAATTGTTACTGGCTTTTTTTCTTTCTTCTTTTTGCTTTCTGAATGAATGAACGGCTATAAGTAGTCAAATATAAGGTGTATAATAGTGCATTAAACATATAATTCCCACCAATCTTGTATAAAATCACTTGATCCATCATTTGATGATTTCTTCTTATTTTTTATCTGCTCCACTGTTGTAAACTTCTTTCTGTTCCCCTTATTGGCTTTTTTCTGGTTCTGTTATGTAGGAAGAGGAAAAGGCTGCTGAAGCTTGGGAAAGGAAAATGGCCTTTGCTTTAGTGAGTCATGAATTTGGGCTTCTCTTTGAAGCTTTATCTGATGGTTTGAAGAGCAGAAATCTTGAGCTGTCCTCTGCTTGTCTTGTCTTGGCAACCTGGCTCATTTATATGCTCTCCCGACTCCCTGATACTGGGGTGAGAGGGGCTGCACGAGTCTGCTTGATGAAACAATTTATCACAATTTTGAAGTCCGCAAGGCATACTGATGAAAAAGCACTTTCAATGCTTGCCCTCAGAAGTTTCATGCATGATCAAGGTATTTTATATTTTACAGGGATTTGATATTTTCTTAACATTGATTTAGATGTAACAGCGGTGAAAAAAAAAAAGCACATATTTCTACTATATAACTCCTTTCTCAATATCTGATTCACCTAGCAAATATATATATGTATGTTAGAGTATGCTACTTTCCTAGTTATGAACAACATCGTTATTGCTTTCAGAAGGCCTACTCAATCTCACTCTTTACATTAAAGACATACTGAAAACGTTAAGGGAGCTCAAGAAGTCATCTGTGTTAGCATATGAGATGCTCAAACTTTTATCAGATGGTCATGATTCAAGCATTGTGAGTACCTATCTGTGCCTGGAATTTTCCTCTATCGAATTCTTGCATTTAAACTGTCAAATTTATGCAGAAAGATATGTGGGCCTATAAGGAATTGATGCAAGTAAATTGCAGCACAAATGGCGAAGTCATGTCAGTAATATGCTTCAAGAATATGATATTCTCTGGCCACCTCGATGGAATGATAAAGGTCTTTACTTTTAACATCAATCCGCTAGTCTAGTGACTATGCTGTGTGTAAGATACTTATGGAAGGAAAATTGTTTACGCCGTATTGATGTTACATATAACGTAGGTCTGGAAAGGTGATGAGAATCTTCTTAGTCTATTACAAGAAACACATGAACACTCTAAGGCAGTCACCAGTTTGTTCATACTGAAGACCAGCGACAAATTATACAGTGGGGCACTGGACAAAACTATAAGGGTATGTTTTTTTCGCTTTTGATGCACACAGAAATTGAGAAAACTAGATTTCTTTCTCATTACTGTTGTTTTGTACAGGTGTGGGCTATTCTTGATGGAAAGATCCACTGCACAGAATTGTTTGATATGAAAGATCCAGTGCGCAATCTTAGTGTTACCAATACCTTTGCTTGCTTCACTCTACAAAGTGCTGGTCTCAAGGTAATATTTATTGTTTGCCACTTCTGCTGATCCACGATGTGTTTCTGTCAGTCTGCCAATCTTGTTGCCTTTGGTTGCCAATTATTGTCAATTACAAGTGTTGCGTTGATTAATGTGTAAAGGGAAAGTAAATTTATTCTACAAATATTTACGTAACTTTAAAAAGTACAAAAATGGACTCGAATGATTATTTTGTCAATCTCTTTTTGATGTTAGGTACTATCTTGGAATGGAGGCTCAAAGACTCTCAATTCCGGTAAGAATGTGAAGTCTTTGGTTCTTGTCCAGGGGAAGCTATACTGTGGTTGCAATGACAGCAGTATTCAGGTATACTTATGGAGCTAAATCTACAGCATTTGTTTCCTAATTACAGATCTTCCATTTAATCCGGCTGTCTTTCTCTGTTATCGTGACAATTTTCAACAGGCAGACATACATATCTATTTCTCCTAACTCGTCTCTAAAGTTCGGCCTCCTAGTATTTGTTGCCCCTGCCATTCAGTTGATTTTGTCACAATGAATTTATAGTATTTTCACTTGATACTTCCTCGATGAAATGGATTCGCTCTCCACTCTGTAAATATTGCAATATCAGGAAAACTGTTTATAGTATGACCCTTCAAAGCTTGGTTATGAAATGGTTTCGCTCTCCTTACCTGTAAATATTGTGATATCAACAAAACTGTTTATACTATGATCCTTTAAAGCTTGGGAATGAAGTACTATTAGTACCGCCTTACGCTGTTCTTTTTCCTTATCTGATTATGGATTACTAATTGCTTCATTATTTCGAAGCTGTTAAAACCAATATCGTCCGGTATTTATTATTATGATCTACTAAGAAAGCACTCGATTTACAGGAAATAGATTTAGCTACTGAAACGTCTGTTACAATTCAACCTGGTAAAAAGAAGTTGTTGGGGAAGGAAAATCCAATTTATGCTGTGCAAGTACGTGATGGGCTACTTTTCTCAGCTGGAATGTTTGTAGATGGTGTAGCCGTTAAGGTGAGGCAAAGAACCTTGTTTTCTTAAACTGTTTTATATGCTCTTCAAGATGACAACCATTATTCTGAAAACTTTTATGGGATAATGTTAGTGTAGCATTTGAGTTGAGCAAGAAAGTATTGTACTCATGTTGCCCATTTGTCCCTCTAGGAGGCTTCTAGAAGTCGGTGTTTATAGAACATTTGTTTATCTAAACTTACTTGAGGTAGCTTACTTTTGTTTGTCTTTCACTTTGATCTTGCTACTAAAATCAGGATCGTGTTGTAGATATGGAGTACTTCAGATTACAGCCTCGTTGGATCTATACAATCTTCCATAGAAGCAAGGGCGATGGCTATCAGCAAAGAATTGATATATCTGGGTTCCAAAACTGGAACTTTAGAGATTTGGTCCAAAGAGAAGCAGACCGCTGTGGGTTCTCTTCAGATAGGTACAAATTGCAGGGTTCAATGCATTGACGTCGATGAGGAAGGAGAAATGCTAGTGATAGGAACATCGGATGGACGGCTTCAGGTAACTACTGCTCATTTCTCTTTCGCTCAAAAAAAAAAAAAAAGCTATAAAAATTTTAAAAATCACTTAAACTTCCACCTCGGTAAGTTTGTAATTTTTAGATAAAAAAATTGACTGATACAAAATTCATAAAAATTGCAGGTCTGGGGGTTGACTTGAAGAAATATGAAAAAAATCAAGCATACACATTTTGTAAAATGAAGAAATGCCAAATCACAAATGTTTTTCAACCAGCTGATGATTGTACGCTAGCTGACGCTGCAATGCTGGTGAACTGAAACCGCGATTAAAACGCACATTTAATTAATTTTTTAAGTATTTATTAGAGGGACTTTTTTGTGGTTTCGATGGACCTGGATTCTAGGTTACTACTACCTCTTCCTTTTTTTTTTTTTTTGTGGTAAATATGTGTATAGAACTATAAAATAAGTACGGGAGCTACGCTCCTACAAAGCGATAGACATGAGTCTGTATTTTGAGAAACAGTCTCTCAACACTAGATTCATAATCCTCAAAACGGCTTCGATTACGAGCCTGCCATACGAGAAAAATCATACATGAAACAGCCAAGTCATATGCCTTCCTCACCCGTCCTTCCCCATGCATCGCACATCGAAAAGTCTGGAAGAGTTGGGTCATCGTGTATATCTGAGGTCGTATGTGCAACCATGTTCGCACCATATCCCATAGTCGCCTGGTGAAGGAGCAGCAGAAGAAGATGTGAGCATTGGATTCCTCCGCATCATGGCACAGTGCACACTCCTTCATCGGCTCATAAGTCATCGTATCCGCCGTACGCAGTCTCCCGTGCGCCGCAAGCCAATAGGCGAAGCGGTGCTTAGGCATGATGCTTGGTCGCCACATCGCCGTTGCCCACGGCACTAGAGACCCTCTCGGTCGGAAAAAACTGTAAGCCCTGCTAGCTGCTATCTGTCTCCGCCTAGTGCCAAATGCCCCATGGTGTGCTGGCGACCCACACCACGGGGCACCGCTCACCTCCCCTGGAGGTTCGCCATTCCGCCCCATGCCATGTGTACTGTGGTGTGCTGGGCGGCCGCACCACATCCCTCCGTCCGCCCCCCGCGGGGGACCATTAGCTTCTTAATCTGCACTGCTTTGTCGACCATCGGCATGCGCGGCTCTGCGAGCCTCGCTTGTGCATTCGCTGGTGGCTCAGCTGCATGGCGCCTCATCCGTCCAAAGACCTCCATCCGGTGGCGCGCATTCTTCCATGCAGCGGCGCCATCCGTCGAGCCGCATGCCGTACTGCGCCGTCAGCGCCCACGGTTCACTTTCTTGCACTGACGACCATGCATGGCTCGTGCGTCGCCGAGCCACGCGTGCCATGAGCACCGTCAGGTGCCCACGTTCACGCCTTTGCACTGAGCGACCATGCGTGGCTCGCCGTCTGGCGAGCGCGGCGTGCCTATGAGCACCGCCAAGGTGCCCACTGGTTCGCTGCGGCACACGAGCGACCATGCGTGGCTCACCGTCGGTAGAGCCACGCATGTGCCATGCCATGCACTCCGCGATGTTACGTGTGAATTGCCTGATACGCTTGTCAACGCAGATTACGCCATGCGCGGTCGCGTTGCACCTCGAGCGCGTGCACGAGCCATGTACACCGCCAACTCCTGCGCTGCGCTGTCCACAGCCCCATGGTGCTCTGATAGGCCACACCACGGGCCACCGTCAACCCACTGCATATCATCAGAATGCCATCTATCCAGCATTTCCTTGGCCTCCTGCGCACCTTGAACACGTTGCAAGACGCCATCTCTGATTAGCCCTAGCTTTTTCATCAATGGTGAGTCCGTATGCCTCACTTGCCAATGCCAAACATCCATACGCTTGAGGTAATGTTTCTTTACCCAACGCACCCACAGAGAATCCCCATTGCATTGTAGGTTCCATAACACCCGACACAATAAGGCCGAATTCCATGCACGCAAGTCACGTAACCCATATCCATCCTCCTCCTTCGGCAAACACAAAGTCGCCCATGACACCATAGGATGCTTGGTAGACCATACAAATGAGCGGCAAATGCTATAAACCTTATCCACTACACCACTCGGAACCGGTAAGATAGATAGCCAATAACACTCCACCCCTTGTAGCACCGACCGTACGAGCTCAAGGCGCCCCGCATAAGATAAGGTATGTTTCGGCCATCCAACTATTTTCCTCCGAACCGCATCAAGTAAAGGCTCATAGCTAGTAATCCGAAGCTTCTCCGCTGCCAATGGAACACCAAGATATCGGAAAGGAAATGTATCCTCTTGGAAGCCCGTGATACGAAGAAGTTCCTCTTTGCCTCGATCATCCACTCCGGCCATATATATGTTGGACTTCATAGGGTTCGCCCGGAGACCCGCCATATCACCAAACTCCGCCAAACACTGAGTGATCTCCAAGAGTGAAGTGGAGTCCGCACGAGCAAAAAGTAGTAAATCATCGGCATATGCTAAGTGGGTGACCCCCACCTCTCCACACATAGGATGAAAGTGAAAACCCGGCCGTTGCGCTACCACCTTTAAATTCCGCAAAAAAACCTCAAGACATAATCCAAAAAGCAAAGGAGATAACGGATCACCTTGGCGTAGTCCCCGCCGTCCATTAAAATGACCATGCATCTCTCCATTAATGCTCACAGAATAAGATACTGTAGAGATACACGCATATATCCATCGACGGAATTGTTGGGGAAACCCAAAACCAACAAGTGCCGCCATCAAAAAATCCCAATCAACCGTGTCAAAAGCTTTCCGAAGATCCACCTTGATCATGCACCTAGGTGATACTCGCTTTCGCGCATATTTCCGAAGAAGTTCTTGCGCCAAATGTATATTCTCCCCAATAGAGCGGCCTTTGACAAAAGCTGCTTGAGCCGGGTCCAATAGATCTCCCATCACTTCCGATAGCCGACCCGCCATAATTTTTGCTATAACCTTGTAGAAAACATTGCAACAAGAGATGGGCCGATAGTCATTTACCGTCGGGGCATGATCGATCTTGGGAACCAATGCTATAAGGGCATGATTCCACTGCTTGAGAAGCTGTCCCGTGCGAAAGAACTCCTTCACCGCATCAATAAAATCCACCTTCACCGTATCCCAAGCCGACGTGAAGAACTTAGCACTATATCCATCCGGGCTTGGAGCTTTGTCCCCACCAATATCCAAAAGAGCAGCCCGCACTTCCTCCGTAGTGACTGGAGCCTCCAATGCCGCACCCTGAGCATGCGTGATGCGCTGTCCAGTCAAGCCAGTGTTGTCCAGCGGTTCACAGCTATCCGCAGTGCCTAATAACCCTCTGAAATGTTCCACAAACTCCCCTGTAACCTCATCCATGCTATCCGTTAGCTCCCCCGACGATTTGGTGATGCTAAGTATGACATTCCTCTTATTATTTCGCTTCACCAAGTCGTGAAAAAATCGTGTGCACCGATCACTTCCTCTAAGATACGCACCATGAGCCCTCTGTTGATAGAAGAGTCTCTCCGCATCAGCAAGTAAGGTGGCACGCTTCCGCAGAATCGTATAGTCTATAGCGATCGTCCGACCTCGGGTGCAAACATTCACCATGCGCGGCGCGATGCGCCCGAGCCGCGCATGTGTCTCGAGTTCCGCTAGGTGCATGCCTGTTCGCCTTGTGCCATGTGCCTGTTGCCCTCGCCTGCGGTCGCCCACTCTAGCCACGCATGTGCCAGGAGCTTCGTCAACTGTTCTGTTTGCAGCACCTAGCGACGTAACATCTGTCCGAGCCGCACATGTGCCAGGAGCTCCGCTAATTGTTCTGTTCTGTGCGTCCGACGGGCCATCAACTGCCATGCATGTTGTACCCTGCACATGAGCCACACATGAGCCAAGAGCTTCGCTAAGCGCTTCAGGCGCACTATCTAGCGACGTTAAAGCGCTGCGCCCGCGCATGTGCCCGGAGCTCCGCTAATTGCTCTGTTCTGTCCATCCGACACCCCATCATCTGCCATGCGTGGTGCACCCTGTGCACAAGCCACGCATGGGCCAAGAGCTCCGCTAACTGTCCTGTGCGCACCGTCTAGCGACGTTAAAACTGCCTGTGCCACACATGTGCCAGAAGCTCCGCTAACTGTTCTGTGCGCACTGTCTAGCGACGTTAAAACTGCCTGTGCCACGCATGTGCCAGAAGCTCCGTCGACTATCCCACCTGCACCACCTAGCGACGCAGGAACTGCCATGCCTGGTGCGGTGTCTGCTCGAGCCAAGCCTGTGCCATGTGCACCGCTCAGCCCACTAGTACCACCAAGTAACACACACTGTTCAGCCTCTAAGGTTTCTTTTGCCCGACGCGCCCGTTCAGAGATGTGACTGAAATGCTCCCTGTCAAGTGCCCGCAACCGCCCCTTAAGCCTTGTGAGCTTAGCTTTGAGGCAAAACTGAGCGTACCCCTCAATTGGCTCAATCCACGAGTCCGCCACTATGCTCTGAAAGTCCGCATGAAGGGCCCACATATTATAAAATTTGAACGGCCTCTTGGGTCCCTTTTCCCGTGCTATAACTGAGACAATGCAACATGAGTGATCAGAGAGACATCCCGGGGGTGTAAACTCCGCCATGCTATCATAGTCATCATCAACAACCCAATAAGTATTAACCAAAGCACGATCAAGCTTGGAAGAAGTGATACCGTTTGTCCAAGTCAATCGACATCCAATGGAGCGAAGGTCCTCTAACCCGCAGTCTTGTACACAAGCTCCAAAATCTCTAGTTTCGTAATTAGTCACCGGTGAGCCACCTTCCTTATCCTCAATAGATAGAATGGAATTGAAATCCCCCAATATGATCCAAGGCTCCATAATGCTCACACAAAGCCGTGAGAGTGTTTCCCATAGTGGACACCGCGCCGCAATAGAATGAAGCCCATACACAAAAGTAGCCAAGAAAGTCCTCTTAGTGACGGTGCAATGTAACCGGCAATGAATATACTGTTCCGCCACCTCAAGAACATCCAGAGTCACCCGTTGTGTGTCCCATAAGATCAAAATACGGCCACGGTTAGAAGTTCCAAAATTATGCTCAAAGCTCATACCACTAAACCGCCGGCGAAGTATTGGAGGAAGTTGTTCCGTCTTAAGTTTTGTCTCAAGAAGTCCAATAACTTGCACACTTTTGCTCGTGAGGAGATGTTGCACCCCCCCATGCTTTAGGGGTTTGTAAAAACCCCTAATGTTCCAAGATGCGATCTTCATGTGCACCGCTTGCGGGCTGCTCCTGCCCATCGATTGTCCCCTTTGCGGTGCTCTACCACGGTCCATGCCACATCCGCCAACTGATCCACAGCAGTGGCTATTGCGCACTGTCCACAGCTAGTGCCCGTATCCTGCTCATTTGTATCCACCGATCCCAAAGTCTGACTGTGGGCTGAGCTTTCAGCCGCTGCACCTCCTTGCTGCACGCCCAGGCTGCTGCCCCTGCTCACTGCTTGGTGGGCTCGCACATCTCCCTCATTCTGCTGGACCATCCTCACCGCAAGCTGGGCCAGGCGCACACCAGCAGTAGGCTGGTTTGCACAAGCGATCGGGACTGCCTAGCGTGATTCTGCACGCACCACACCGGACTGCTCAGCCTCCATTTGAGTAATCTGCTCAATCCCTGCTCCTGGTCGATCAGCCTTGCTCCTTGAACGCGACTGCCATCTCCGCCTTGAGCGTGACCTCTCCCCCCTTGCTGATGCCGGGCCTGGAACATTGGCGGCCGCCTCACCCTGCATCGCCCGGTTAGGAACATTAGGCCTCTGCTCAGGCGGCACACCTATTGGCCTGCACTTTCCCGTCTCATGTCCCATCCTCCTGCAAATATCACAAAACTCAAGAATCACCTCATATGTAACCCGAACATCCAACTTAGCCCCTGTGGGCAGCTCCACCGGAACCCTTGTCACTCTTGGCACCCTTGGATCCACCTCAACCAATATGCGCACATACGATATCCTCTCCCTAGATCGGGTCAACTTATCCGTATAAAGCGGCCTCCCTATTTCCGAGCCAATCCAGCTGAGAACCCTATGTGTCCAACAATCCGGTGGCAGACCATGGAGTTGCACCCAAGCCAGCACATGCCTCTCATCTTCCGCAAAAAGAAAGCACCTCGGCATATTCTTCAAGAAAAGTGGAGTGCCAAATATGAAATACGGCCCACCATTCAGTACTTTCTCCCGATCCTCCTCGCCTTCAAATTTGAAAACCACCCAACCGGACTCATGCAAGTGAAATGTACATGGAACCCCCCACCTCTTGATCGCCAAAATCACCCCTTGTCGGCCTTGATGCTTGCCCATGAAACATCCAACCAGGCACGGTCCAAACACCGTCTCTACCGCATCAATATCCCCATACCCTATCTGGATTGGCGCGCCTGTTCGCTCAAACTGATCCAATTTCGTAGATGCCGATTCAGTCCTGTTATCCCGAAATAATCCTGCCCACGATCCTCCCCTATTGCCATTGGTCGGTCCAGATCGCGCTTCCTGCAGCTTTTCCAAAGACTGAGTTACGCACCACCCACGTCGGCGACCACCTCGAACCACGCCAGATCCACCTCGACCACTTCATGAGCCACATCACCGCCACATGCGTCCAGAGACCACATCCGTGATTCGTCGAAGATTAGTCATGCGATCCTGCGCCTCCACCTCAAAGAAACTCGAAAACACCTTCCCTTTTTCCGCTAACCTCTCAGCTGATCTTGCTGCTGCCTGTTCATTAGCACCTTCCCTTGCAGCTGCTCCTTGAGTCACACGCCTGAAAAGAAACTGCCACCCAAGGACCGCCCAAGGACTGTACGTTGCCTGCTCTTCACCTACCACCTGTCCTTTCTTCTTCTTCCTCCACCAAACCAGCACCAAGCAAACCCTAATCCTGTCGCACGCCAAAGAAAAGAAGAGAAGAAACCAGGCACACTCCAAGCTGCAAGCTCCAGCGCCCCACTCCAAGCCCCTGTCCACGCGCACACCACTCTCTGCACACCACGCACACGCTAGCAGCGCACGACAACCACCACAGACCTTGGTGCCCTCACGCACACGCCTAGCCTCCCGCAGCTCTCACCCACTCCCAGCCCTCACGCACGCCTAGCCGCTGCACACAGTACACTCCTGCACACACCGGAAAGCAGCACGCACACACACCATTCGCACACCACCCTCCGCCAGCTGTAGCTCTCCGACGAACACAGGCCAACCAGCAGCACACCACAGCACCAGGCTCCAGCAACCTCCAGCGATCTCCTAGCAAGCCCCCATCCGCCCCCTCTCTAGGAAATCTAGAGAGAAGGGAGAGCTTCTCTCTCTAAGGTGGAAAAGGATTGACTGACTGAAAGCTCTTTTTACTACTACCTCTTCCTAAAACTAAGCAAGATGCACACGCATCTGAATGCAAGAACAACTGAGCTGGTTTTCGGGTGCGATGATAAGTCAAAGGTTCAAATTTACATAATGAATAAGGGTCGATTCCGGAGATAGATTTAAAATTTTGTCTCGGATTCAGATGGCCATCTTTTGCCTTATTAATCACGTTTACGGACTTCATTCTCTCGCGATTTATTCTCTCTCAAATTCTATGAAATCGGAATAAAAAGATTACTAAATTGACGGTTTCAACTTTTACACAAAAGAACAACGTAACTAAGCTTAGACGATTGCACGACTAACTATACCAACTCACTTTCCTTCTCCTTGACATTTTATTAGCATGAAAACATTCCTAAAATTTATATTTCATTATCAAAACGCCTGTATTTTAAACATCTGTTTTACTTTCCTAAATTACTACTTATTAAAAAAAAACTAACAGCTGGGCGAGATTTTGCTCAATGGATATTTACTTTTAGATCTGTTAGATTGATTATATAAATATTTTACCATCTATATTTAAATATATTTTGTTTTAGAGTATTAATTAAGTTTTATTTGATCTTTTATTTAATTTATATATTTTTAATAATTCCATTTCGTTTAACTGGAAATGACAAAATTCTCCCGCACACTGCACCCTTATTACGCACGCTGCAATTGGCTTGCTGGATCGTGGGCTGGCTTCTTTTGAAGAATCCGAAGCCCGGTTCGTTCGGCCTTTTCGGAACAGCGAACCAGGGAAGAAAGGGGCGAGCCGGTGAGGGCAGGCACTGCGCGTTCTGGTTGGGTCGCCTACGCCGCCTTACTTCGTCGTCGTCGTCCTCCGGTGATCTACTGACCTGTCTGTCTTCTCCTTTGTACCGCGGCGTGATTCGTGTACGCTCGATCGTTTGTTCTGACCATGCCGGACGTTCAAGCTCTCGTCAATGATTTCGTTCTGAAGCTCAAGAGGCGGTAAGTTTTTCCCCTCGTTTTCCTGTAGGTTTATCGTCCTGGGTAGGGTTCTTTTGATATCTGGTTTTTATCTTAGGAAAATTGAGGGTTCTCAAGCTACTGCCAAGCATACGGCGGAGCTGCTGCGCCAAGTGGTCTCGCAGCAGCGAATAACTTACACGAATCAAGCTGCTTCTCTTATTGATGCTGTGAAGGCCGTTGGTGAGCAGTTGATCGAAGCGAACCCTGTCGGTAGGTGGTGGTTTATGATTTCCCCTTTGGCATACATATAGTTGGTTGGCTAACGAAAGACCAATACTTGCAAATGTTATATATGACAAGTAATTTTTTTTTATCCAATAGTCTCTATTGGGAGGTTATCCATAAGTTTGGGAGTCATTCTGCTTTATAATATTTTGTTGAGCTATAACTATTATCACCTGGAACATGCGATATCTAAGAGAAATCTGAGTAAAATCCAAGTCTTTGGTCAATGGCATTGCATATATCTGCTAGTGCAAGCGTAATGCAATCTGATTGTAAATTGAATCCTTGGTATATTTACGAACTAAGACATTCATGTGGCCATACTAGTTCATTGTGCATAATTCCAAAAAAGAAGCTTTCAGATGGTTACAATTGCATTAGGGAGATATTCTTTTCTAGTTCTTCAAATATTGTTTTCCATCTACAACTTAAATTTATCGTTACAATTTTTTTTTGTTCTATAAAGCTTGTGATATATTGACACTGTGAGACTTCTACTACTGGATGAACCACAATATTACATACTAGGACGTGGGAAGTAAAACTCCTCAATCATGACGAATTTTTGTTTTCCAATTACCTTGTATGTTTGTGTATAAAATGATAACAAATGGTGAAGTTTGGCACAGAATGATATTTGGTTAGTAATGTATTTGACTACAGGAGGCATACGTAAGCTGCTATTCTTTTTCACAAGTAAAGGAATAAAAAGGTGTAGTTCATAATAAGAAGCAATGTCTAGCACTTATTTTGGCATGGGGATGTGTTGGTACCTTTCTCCAAAGGCATGTGACTTTGTCTGCTTCTATATTTACTGGTATATTTCAAAAGATTTTCTAGCCATACTGGTCATAGTGCCTTCCAATCATTGTGAAAATTCTTTACTAACATTTCCTTTTATTTATGGGTTACAAAATCACCGTTATATGTATTTGAAAGTTTGTAGCATCATGCCTATAATGAATTTTAATGTCTATATTATCCTAGTTAGTCGACCTTATTTAGTGGGATAAATGTGTGTTTGTTGTTCGTTGTTTTTATATCATCTTAAAGTCTGTTACAGACAATGTAATGTTCATACACTCAGTATCCCTTGTATGTTGTTAGAAGACATTTTTGCATGTGTTTATAAACATTTGTGATCTTTAAAAGAAATGATGATTCATAGTTGATGTGGTTGCACAGAGCTTGCTGTTGGAAACATTGTAAGGCGTGTTCTCCATATAATAAGGGAAGAAAATGTTTCTTCAGCAATGTCTGCAGTGGAAGAATTGGCCTTGGGTAGCGATGATGATGAGGCTGAGCATGAAAATCGCATGGGATTATCTGCTGCAGCTGTTGCTGCGGCTGCTAGAAGCACCCTTCGTGCTCCTTCTCTGCAAACCCTCCTAGAAGATATCCCTGATGCTGCCACAGCTCCTCATCCTTCTTCTTCAGGGGGAGATTCTGAAGGAAAAAGCAAATGTATTACTCTCATATTTTACCATTATCTTCTTCTAACAAACAATTTTGGTTATGCCATTCTTCCTGTGGCATCAGATGATATGATAAAGTAGATATCAAGTTATTTTGGTAGATATGCAAGCTTACAATGCTGCATTTATCATGAAATCTTTTCTTACTATCCATACACTGATGTTATGAACGCTATTTGATATGCTTTTCTTCTTCAGCAGCAGAGAGTAGCTCGAGGAACAAAAAATTGAAGCATGATGTGATTGAGGCTATTAATGAACTGATCCAGGAGATTGATACCTGTCATGAATTAATTTCAGCACAAGCTGTGGAGCATATTCATCAAAAGTATTATCTTGTGGCAATCATTGAATTTTTACTCAAATATTATTTTCTTAGAAATCACTAACGTATAAGATTCTCACTATGATTAGGAAATTAGATCTCTTTATTGATATCATTTTCAAATTATTTTTCTAGTATGTGAATTCTCATTTATTATAGCACATAAATTCTCTGGCGCCAAACAACCAAATGGAATTAATTACATGCTAACTATCTACGGAACGGAGTTAATGGAAGAAAACCAACATATGTGATAAGAGCACCAAGCTTGAGGACGACACAGTTATCTTCATACAAGGTGGTCAAAACACAATGTGGTGATATGAAATAAAGTGTTAATTCCTGCACTAGCGTTCAACTGGCAAAGGGGAAGATCAAAAAGTAATAATTTAACGTATGGTTGAGTCCACTTCTTTATATTTACTTTCATGATGCTGTTTATTCATGTATGGTGCCTTCAATATCTTTATACAAACTGTATGTAACAATTTAATGTTATGCGTCCCACTCACAGTTGGCTACATGCCTTTTATAATTTGTAGGAGAATATTATCAATTTTTCTGCATTCATGCAAATGAGCTTTTGAAAGATAACTTCATTTTGATGTAATCACTGTGAATTTTTATTCTTGTCAGTGAGGTAATACTAACTCTAGGGCGTTCAAGAACAGTCAAGGAATTTCTTTTTGCAGCTAATGAGAAAAAAAGGTCTTTCCGTGTATTTGTGGCTGAGGGTGCCCCAAGGTTAGCACACCTTGTTCACAACTATGTGATATGCTTTGAGAAAATTTCTTCTACATTTGTGTTTTGGCTTTAGCTTCGATTTCTATGATTATCACTCAGGTATCAGGGGCATGTTCTTGCTAAAGAACTTGTCGGAAAAGGATTGCAGACCACTGTTATAACTGATTCTGCTGTTTTTGCCATGATATCACGTGTAAACATGGTAATACATAGACGAAAGCTAATGTTGGAGAAATGTTTTTTCATCTATTACTCAAACTATACTGTGTAGGTGATAGTTGGAGCTCATGCAATCATGGCAAATGGTGGAGTTATTGCACCTGTCGGCATAAATATGGTCGCACTTGCTGCTCAAAGACATGCTGTCCCATTCGTCGTCCTTGCTGGTAGCCATAAGGTCATAATAATCTGGTTAACTTTTTTGGTGCATTCTACCCATACAGACACTTAACCTTGGTGTCTTCTTTTCCCAAGAAGTGATTCTCATGCTTCCTTTTTGTTTTAAGTAAGAAATGTGTGATGAACATATCTATGTTGACAAATGTAAGTACATGGGAATTATACTAGAGAATGTGCATACATATTTTCTTTACAACTTTTTTAATTCGAGCAGAAACTAGAGATGAAATTTGAGTTGGACAGAAAAAGAAAAGGAAACAACTTATTTCGCTGTTTAATTTGGAGAAAAATGTGTATTAGACAGAAATGAAGTAAGGAAGGTACTACTTCATCTCAAGCCAGTTTATAAGATCCATTCTATATGAGCTGAATTGAAAAGAAATGAGATCAAGATCTACCATTTGGCTATTTGCTAATCAATCAGTGATGGGTCACTTTGTGGACCAGATAGCAATCCCCTTGGACTTGCCCACTAGTTCTTTTTATATGTATATATATATTTCCCTTTCTCATTCTATTAACTCTTTTGCATTTGCTAATCAATCAGTGATTAGTACTTTGTGGAATGGTTAGCAAGATATTTGGACTCACCCATCACATTTTTTATTTTCAGATTTTCATCTTTCGTTCCATCCATATTTTCCTCCAACTAAATACAAATGAAAGTGTGTTTTTTCAATTTATTCCTTTTCATTTCAAGTAGCACTGAAGTATCTGCATGAAACTTTTACCTTTAATTCCTTAACCTGGTTCTTCACCACCAAGGCAATGAACTCTTCATGTAGTCCAAATTATTTGGGATCAACTCGCCTAATTTATTTCTATCTGGGTTTCCATGTATCAACAACGTTTCTGGGAGGACAATATGAAGTTTGGACTACCTGATATCACTTGCAGAAACTGCTTCTTGTGGGATCTATTTGCTTTGTAATATATTGCTTGTTTGAGATATTATTATCCTCCCTTTTGTTCATCTTCTTTGTTTGCATATTCGCTGTGAACTCTGGATAAGTTAAATTTTTTTATTTTGTTGTTTTGCTATGGCAGTTGTGTCCATTGTATCCACATAATCCAGAGCTTTTGTTGAATGATTTTAAATGCCCATCTGAATTGCTGGATTTTGGAGAGTTTTCAGACTGCATGGATGATGGTCAGTTAGGGGATTATCCTCTCATTCGTGTTGAAAATCCTTCATTTGACTACGTCGCACCGAAGCTCGTCAGTCTTTTCATCACTGATATGTAAGCTCCTTGTATCCTTATATCAAGCATTCTCCTGCATACCAATTTGTTCTTTCTCTGATGCATTTTTATAGCTAATAGCTTCTGACCGACTGTCATATTTTTTAAATTGATGTCATTAATATTAATATGATGGAATAATGATTTCATCAAATGTGTTTTTCTGGATCATGGAAATTAAGTTTTCAGTAAGCAGTGACGAGGAAAGGTACACATGATCATGTGTTCTACTTGAGGCAAATGATTGCCAAAATTTACTAGCCTTTTTGCACGGAGATGTTAACTTGTGATTATTAACTTCTATAGCATGGGTTCTCGATTGTTTTTATCATCAGATAATTGGATTCATTCATCAATTCATCAGTTAAACATAAAATGATAAAAACACAAGCAGGAAGCAAAATTGTGCACTGTGTAAAAGGAATATACCATTGAATTAAACCTACCGAAGACATTTTAATGGGGATGCATTCCCATAAATAAGGTTGAAAAAAATTGTCGACGAGATATGAAGTTGCATCTACAATTTTGTGGTACTATTAGTTGTATTTATTCCTTGTAATTGTTCATATTAGGTCCTTGTGAATTACCCATGCTTTTGTTTCATAGCAATGCTTACTGGTTTTTATGCTGACAATCTTGTTGCTACAGGGGAGGACATAGTCCATCTTATGTGTACAGGCTCATTGCAGATTATTACTCGGCTGAGGATCTCGTCGTCCGACGAAAATCAGCATCTTGAAATTTTATGAGGAGCCAAGATTTCGGCTAAATCCATATTTAAATATGGAACACTAGTTATCTGGTCAGAAAATTTCCATGCTAGAGTTATACTTTGTTTTAGCTCTTCATCATATATGTTCTATTAGTAAGTGAACAGCACAAGTGGTAAGAGGATGAAGGATTTATTCCAAGTTGAGATAGGTGTAGATTTTTGTCTCCAACTTACGTTGCATCTATTTATTTGTACACCTTTTGCACAATGTTTTCAAGAAACCATCTCTTTTTTTTTTTTTTTATCAATCAGTTTATCTATTATGATGAGTAGTTTTTAATTTATTTTGATAATCATATGAAAATTTTGTATCGAATCAAATTGATTGCCTTAGAATATAATAAGGAGATCTCAGTGGAGAGGGATTTCATAGGAGAATACAGTTCGATTTTATATTGTGATATTATTCGGTGATAAATTTTTAAAAAAATATTATTTGAGCAGTTTTAGAGTTCAGGAGTTTGTTTGATGGACGAAGTACAGTTTCGGTGTTGGATCGTCATTTAGGAATGATATGACTGTGGCGTCCGAATAAAATCGTTCAAAAATTATGAATATTTTTCTGATTTATCTTTGATGGTCAATAGAGATCATTTGAGTTTCGATTTTATCTGATTTAATTATTGATGAGATTCTTGAAAATTTATAAGACAGTATCGATCTTTCTCTAAGATTAATTGGATCGATTCAGGTCAATAAATAAATAAAAAAAGACAGATGTCTCCAGTCCAAGCAAGAAAATGATAACAGAATTTCAAAGGAACTAGCCGATGATTCTAAGATGGAAAATGTTACCGCCGCAGGAGGAGCGAACTGGACGAGAAATACGAGTCAAGAATCGTGTATCGTCGAATCCAGTAACATCTCGTCCGTCAATTATCGTCATCATCAATCAATTCGACGGTCCTTATTCTATTTCGCGAACTGGTAAAATCCAACGCGAATGTTCTTTCCCCACGTCGCAGAGCACTTTGTTGTCGAGATGGTGGCTTTTTTTTCTCCCGCGGTGAGCTCTAGGGTTTCGGCCTGGGCGATTTCGGCGATGCTCAGGGCTACGAAAAACGTGATCACTGACCTGGGGGCATCTCCGTCAGCGAAGCAACTCGCTCCGCTGAGGCGCCGCAGTTCTTCCATTTCGAGGTGCGTGATTTTTGCTCGTCGTCGACTCGTCGTGGAGGTTTCTCGTAAATTATCCGACAAATTAGGAATTTTGATTCCGTTCCTACCGGTAGTGTAGATTACCGGCGAGTTCGATTTGCTCGATGTCGATGCTTCCTCTCCACAGCGCGATTGCTACATCTCGTCTGCAATCGGTTCTTGCGGCGGAATCTCAACGATGGGGTTTGGTTCCACAAGGTACGTCTTCTTCTCTCTGTCTCCGTAGCTTAAACAACCTAGCCTTCAATCTTGTACCTTGCGGAATGCGGCGATTGCATGCATATATTTGTTGGATACTTCAGCAAATGTTATATAGAAAATTTGTCAAATCTAGCAATTTGAGAGCTCTGATATTCTCCCATGGTCTCGAACAAATACTTCATAGTAATTATTGCCCATTTCTCTTAATGTACACCAATTCAATATATTATCTGCCGAGCAACTAGATGAATTGACCATTGCAGTGAAAGCTGTAGGTATTTCATTAAAAACCTATAGAAAAGAAGAAGAGAAAAAAAGATCTTTAGTTCAGATAATTTTGGCATCAAAGCATTGTTTTTATTATGGTTCTAAGATTAACTTTATATCAGAGTCCTCGCATAGGATATACTGCAAATTAGAAGATGTTTTCTCTACTTCTTTTTGCGTCTTTATAATACGTGCGCTGAGAAAAATTCATCCTTGAGTGTATTTTCTTTCATATCTAGTAAGCTACAACTACCTTGCAAAACAACGCGATTTGATCTGAAATACCATGTCATTGCTCTGTTATGAGATCATACTGTAATGAGTGCCATGTGCTCGCCTGAACAACTCGAAGATGATTAAAGAGCAACTTTCCTGTATTGTAATTAGGCATGCTTAACGGATTGGTTCGATCCGGAATCGAGTCGGAATCAATCCGTTAAATTCGGAATCGGAACTGATTCAAATGAACTGGTTATGGAACCGAACTGAAACTGTTCCGATTCCGGTTCGGTCCGGTTCCAATCGATTTCGGATATGGTTCTGGTTTCGATTGCTAATTTAAAGATGAAAATTCTTAGCATGCTAATATGTCTACAAAATTATTTTGCGATAAAAAAAAAAAGAATAGAATCACCAACACGTTAGATGAATTTAAAAGCTCAAGTTCGAGGAAGATGGTCCGGAATCGATTCGGAACCGATTCGGAATCAGTCTGGATTGAAGTAGTTCCAAAGTTAAAACTTTGGAATCGAAATCGTTTTTGAATCGGTTCGGACCGGTTACAACGTCGATGAATTCTGAACCGGTTAGAATCGAATTGGAACCAGAATCGAGGAACCAAATAAGTATGGCTAATTGTAATTTAGGTGAGCACACATATTCTGATTGCATTTCGACTTGGGCAGGAATCTCAATGCCTTTATGACAGTACCTGTGGATAAACCAGTTGGGCATGCAAAGGCTTTCGATATGCATGGGGTACTTTTGTCAGATGGTTTTCTCGCCAGTCGCCACGCGCTTCGGGAAGCATTCTCTCTTCCCTTCAAACGATGAACTCCACCTGAAAGTTGTCAGTGAAGACTTCGATAGTAGATACCCATTTTCATAGTAAGAAAATAACTCTGCCAAATTTGAAATTGATGCTCAGTCTTCACAATTTGTGTTCAGCAGTTTTGTTGCATTGTTTAGCTTGTGTTCTTTCTGATATTGGTGGATCACAATTTATTTCATGGGGAATCGTTAGCTTCTTTAATTATTTTCTTTTTTGCTTTTTTTTTTAAAAAAAAAAACTAAAATAAAGAACACCATTGCCTCCTCTTCTGCTTGCCAGCGTGCCACGTAGTATGTTTCGTGCCAGGTAGCCTGTCGTGCTCACTGCTTTGTTGTCCGACTCCGGTTGGTGAAATGCCCCAAATTTAACGAATTTAATCGCTAAACGAGAGTTTTCTTTTTAAAAAATCAACAAATGGATATTTTATTTTAAAAATATTTTTTATTTCAGTATTATTGTAGTAAATATTCAATAGCTATATTGATACATAATTTATTCAGTATTATTATAATGATCAACTGCTATAATAATATAAAATAGAGTATTGGGTATAAAATATTTAAAAAGGCGTCGAACGACTTGCATAATTGGGAGCCTTTTTTTTTGTTTTTTTAATTTTTCTCTCTTAATGGATACTAATGTCTACTCGCTCCGACTAAATTATCACAGAATCACCAATCTCCATTAAATGACAATAAAGAAAGAAAGAAACCAAACATTGGGTAAACAGCAACGTCACGGGTCCACTGCAGCAGAATATTCATATAGTTTTTTTTATTAGACATTTTCGATTCGATCATCATTTACAAATGTATTTATAATTTTTTTAAAATGAAATAATAAAATTTAAAATATTAGACGGTTAAATTGTCAATATTTTTCGATTTATTTGTATCGATAATAATTTTTTTTTAAAGAAATTAAACTGATCGATAAAACAACAAGGCAATTTCAGTCGCATTCTGCCGACACTCGGTATTCCAACTCCCGGTATTATTCTTAACAACTGCGTGCTCCATAACTCGGCTACCCGTTCCAAAGCAGCACCCGCGATGAATGACGGCGTGTCAGCTTTTTATTGGTTAATGGTGATTTATGACAGCCTGGTTGGTTGGAGAATTGGAAAATTTGTATGCGAATGGGCAGCAGATCCGATGGAAGGTGGCCTCTCAGCCTCACGGCTCGCCTCTGCTCGTCGGCTGTGAGCTCTTTAGGAGTGAAGTGAATGCTCGCTCTATTTCCATCCTTCTTCGGTTCCCGGTGTAGAGGGCTCGTACGTAGGCAAAGCTTGAATCTTTGGGGCGGTGTGGTTCCGCCAACGAGTAATTGCTGAAATGGTGCGAGAAATTCACTTTTTCTGATCTTTTCCTGGTTTCTCGTTCGTGAATTTGTGATTGATTTTTTTTTTTTTTTTTGGTTTTTGTTTTGTACGTTCAGCTTGCCGGTTCCTGCTAAAACTTTGAATCTTTTGTGGAGTGATTGTTTCTATCGAGATGTTGCACTCCAAGTCGGAATCCGACGTTACCAGCTTGGCCCTATCGTCGCCGCCTCGGTCGCCGAAGAGGCAGGCCTACTATGTGCAGAGCCCGTCACGGGACTCTCATGATGGCGACAAGTCGACGGTGCAGGCGACCCCTGTCTTCAACAGCCCCATGGAGTCGCCCTCGCACCCTTCCTTCGGGCGTCACTCGCGGACCTCGTCAGCGAGCCGTTTCTCCGGGCCTTTCCGGTCCTCCTCGGGCCTGAAGGGGTACAGGAAGAGGGTGAACGATAAGGGATGGCCGGAGTGCAATGTTATTCAGGAAGAAGGGTCCTACGATGATCTTGATGACGACAAGGGGCTGTCGCGCCGCTGTCAGATCGTTCTAGGGTTTGTAAGCTTCGTCCTGCTCTTTACCCTCTTCTCTCTTATTATTTGGGGAGCAGCACGGCCGTATAAACCAGACGTCGTTGTCAAGGTATCTACTTGCTCAATAGTATAGCATTAATACTGTATTATCTGAAATTTGTCATTCACAATTCGATCTCTCTTTCTGTTTATTGGAGTAGTTTATTTGAGATTACATTGTACATGTGTTGTTCATTGAAGGTTACCGAGTAAAAGCTTTCAGCTTCAGGTGCTGAACTTTTCCCTGTCCTTGAGTTTAGGAAATCATGGTAGTCTCACCAAAAAGCAAATATATAGGGTTCTAAGACCTGGTACTCCTAAGGAAAAGCTTACATTAGTCATCAATTGCCTCTTAGTTGGAGGGATCGCTTGGCACTTACAGAATTGTCACTTTTAGCTTGATGAATGAAACTTGATGATGCCCTACTATGAAGCCAACAGAGCCTTGAGATGATTGTTCACTTGATTGATGGTTTCAGTTATTAAAACTTATTTCTCATTGACTAAGATGTTGTTGTTGACATGTATGAATTTACTCGACAATACCTAGTTTTATATTAGCAAAGGAATCTATATGTTTTATCTTTCTCTCTAATGACACTGTGCTTGACATCCTATTTAAGAGAAAATTTTTGTCCCCCAATTCTAACGCTTCTAAGTATCTTTCTGTTATTTAAGTTTCAATTGTTATGTGCGCCTGCTAGACTTTTATCGGATGCAAGTTTGAGCCTGCTGCATTATCTAACCGACACTCTTATCTCAGAGCTTATCGATGGATGACTTTTACGCTGGGGAGGGTACTGATGAAACTGGTGTCCCAACTAAGATGGTCACGCTCAATTGTTCACTGAAGATAAGTGTGTACAACACTGCTGCTATGTTTGGCATTCATGTTACTTCAGGCCCAATCCGTCTAATGTTTTCGGAAATCACAGTTGCTACCGGAGAGGTGAGTTTGACAAGTGGTGGTATTTGATCATTAGACGAGAATACTCAAAATACTAGAGCATAACCTAGGACACTATACAATCTTATAGTGAAGTTCTGCAACAGTCTTAACCAGTTGGGTGATTACAGATTACAATCTGTTTCTTATAACTATAGATAGTATTCTGAAGGTGAGTCAAACTGATTCTTACCTTCAGCAATTGGTTTCTCAGAGTCTATGCATATTTCTTTACACTCTAGTAGTTGTATCTATTCCAGTACCGAAAGGATATCGTAAAGTGCTGGGAAATATAACTAGAATAGCTATAGTTCCTGAAGGAGCTAATTGTCATGTTTTCTCCCACATTGCAGTTACAGAAGTATTACCAGCCTAGAAAGAGCCATAGGACTATATCAGTCGTATTGCACGGCGAAAAGATCCCACTGTATGGTGCAGGAGCATCCATGTCTTTGTCCAGCATCGGTGGAGCAGTACCCTTAACATTGGACTTTGACATCATATCGCGCGGATACGTGATTGGGAAGTTGGTGAGGGTGAAACACAGAAAGCACATTTCATGCCCGTTGGTCGTCGATTCGAGCAAAAACAAACCTATAAAGTTTGCCCAAAGAGCTTGCACCTATTTATGAGCACGGTGGCCAAAATGGAAATGAGCTTAAATTGCAAAACTCATTGTCTTCTAAACAAGAAAACTAGGTTTTTCATCCATGTCGATAGTGGCTATGGTAAATTGTATTGGTTTATCAAAGCAAATGATATTCGATTTGTTCAGAGTTTGCTTGATGCTTTTGTGGTTAGCACCCCTGTTTACTGTAATGCTTGTAATGCTATTTCAAATGAAACTTCTGTTATGATCTCTAAATCAACTTGTTTCCATCTCCTGCTGCTCCGAAAAATACAAAAACATTCTTGCCTGACTTGCTAAGGAAGCTCTCCTGTCAATGTATCATCATTCCTTCCTTGTGTTCATTAACAAGAAGATTCATATCCTGACCAGAATTAGTTCATAACACACAAGAATTTTTGTTTTGTCTGCTTAGTCATGATGAAATGTTGCCAGAGTTGATTCGATCCGTTTACTTAAAGTTAAGATCCAGCATAGTTGTTGGTTTTTCCCCCCTTTATCTTTTGGGCAGCATTGAAGCTAAGAATTATGCCTTTTGTCTCGTTACTTGAGCAAACTAAACAACGAAGTAAGCCGCTAACAAACTGTAGATGGAAATGCAACGGATGATAAACTTAATTTTAAAATTAATTTATTAACTCTCGGCCTCAAATAAAAAAAAAATAAACATTACGATATATTTGTAAAAATTTTAAAGAAAAATTTGGAAATTGTAGAGAAAAGGTTGGGAACTATTAATTAAGTTGATGATTGGTACCGGGGAGGATCTTCTCCAACAGTGTGGGTATCCAAAGCCAGACTCTTCGCTTGTCGAACGGCATCCGATCGTCGTTGATTAATTTAACGTTTGAGATCACACGGCTTGGTCGGGATCGGTTAGTGGGATCCGATCATGTTTCTAATAATTTTGTCCCGCTTTATTTAAAAAAATAAAATGCCGAGTCATGGTCGTCGTCGTTTCCGGGAGGAAGCCTCTAGAATTCCTTCCTTCGTATAAATCTTCCCTAGCCTTTTCTCTGCAGCGTGGTATTCATCGATCTGTTCGAGATCGTGCTCTCTCACAGTAATGGCGACGGATCTGAAGATGAAGGCGAAGGACGCTTTCGTCGACGACAACTTCGAGCTCGCCCTTGATCTCTACACGCAGGCGCTGGATCTGGAGCCGCGCAACGCCGACCTCTTCTCCGACCGCGCCCAAGCCAACCTCAAGCTCGAAAACTTCACCGGTATGACCCGACGCCCCGGTACCTCTCGCCTTGGTTTGGGTGTTTGGTCTTGCTGCAGATCAGTTTGGTGCCTGCCCTGTGGCGTTCATTAAATAATTGATCGATTTTGGAGTGCGTAGTTTTCGCATATATTGTGTTTAGGTAGCAAATGATTATTTTTGGAACTCAATCGAGGATTCGGTAAGCATGAGTGGCTTCCACCGATAACTATTTGAGGGAGCTAATCTTCCTCGGGGGTTGACTCTGGTCCCATGGATCAGTGCAGCGGTTTCCGTGGATAGTAAAGTTAATCCTGATGAATAGGATTTCTACTTTTGGACTTTAAGAAGCAGTAATACAATATGTACCAGTCTGTTTGGGTTGGCATGGAACACTATCATTGACTAATGGAGTGACCATAAATGTGTTTTTTGGTTGTTTTTTGTTTTCATTATTATTATTATTATTTTGCTTAGTTAAGCTTAATTAACAACAATTTCAGCCTTTTTCAATTGGATGAGAATTCTATTAACTGTACTTGTTACTTTTTATTTTGCAGAAGCTGTTGCAGACGCCAATAAGGCAATAGAGCTTGATCCTTCAATTCCTAAAGCTTATTTGCGCAAGGGGTAAGTTGAAGATGCTTGTGTGTATGTTATGCTCTTTTTTGTTCAAAGCTATCATTTTCACTTTCATGGGGACGTGTGCTATATTTTTTGTGATTTCTTGCAAGTAGATAGTCATCTAGGAATCCACTTGTTTAATAGCCTAGATTTGGAGTATTAATAGTTCCAATTACCTAAGAGGCCAATCTACTCCGCCATGGTACCAAAATACAGGTAATTAGTTCCAGTCAACATTCCTTCTTCTGCTATATTAATCGAGCAGATATTTTGGCATACATATTGGGGTATTTCATTTAGCCATATTATTGGTGAAGATTTGCCTATCAAATAGAAAGCTAGGTTTCTGTTCTGGATGACTAGTATTATAATTATAATTTGAGATTGATGAACACCTTCAAGCTCTTTATTCACTATATATCCATATGCAATATTTAATCTACTGTTTCCTGAGTATTTTTCAGCTTTGGCATGCCATTTTATCTGTTGCTTTGTTAAAAATATGACATTGCAGATTAAGGCCTTTTGGGATAAGTGATCATTAATCAAATTAAATATGGTAGCGGAATGGGAAATAGATCTATGATCAATCTCACTAATGCTAAATGAAACGAGTCTGATATGTGATGAAGTCATTAAGATCGCCAGTGCAAGATAAATAAATATGGTATGTTCCCCTTAAGGTGATCTGCCTATAGAGCTTGAGTTAGTTGAATCTAGTTAATGGAGGATACCCACATGGAAGTTCTAATAATATAGAAACATTCTCTGTCACCTTGTCTAATAGCTTAAAATTTTAGGGTAAGTGGTCATGAAATCAAATTTGAAGCCCTATTTAGTTGCTTTAGAAGCACATTCTATGCAGGTGCAGCTCATTCAAATTTTATTGTCCAGTAAATTGTATTTGAGGCATCCGATCTTTTCCCCTAAACAATCTGATAATGATGTGATCTGCCTCTTACAGTATTGCTTGTATGAAACTTGAAGAATATCAAACTGCAAAGGCGGCTCTCAATGCAGGTCTTCAATTGGCATTGGGAGATTCAAGATTCACCAAATTAATCAAAGAATGTGATGACTGCATTGCAGGTACATGTCTCCACATAGCTTAATTCACTTAACATTGCCGGATGGAATGATCTCCTGTCACATTCTGCAATGATCACTTGCTAACAAGTAATCCATCCTAGCTTTCTGTTGTGTTTTATCATGGGAGTGTTGTATATTCCATGTATAAGTCGCAGTACCTTCTGTCGGAACTCTGGACATTTTTAAACTTCCATCAAACTGAATCTAACTAAAAGTTATCTCGCTGCATCATTCTTTTTTTGGTTGAAGATAAAATGTCGATTGTCAATTCTTCATTGGAGGACAGTATTATCTGTTAGCTTTATTAATTTAAATATTTAGTTCTGAATCTTCCTTTGGGTTTATCCTATATGTAGAAGAAGCCCATGGTCTATCAAAGGAAGAAACAGAAAATGTTTCACAAAGTTCATTCTCTTCATCCATTCCAACTACCAATTTTGGCAATAACTCTAATTCTACACCTGGTTTATCAAATCAGACCAAGGAAGCAACTAAGAAGCCAAAGTACAGGTAAGTTTGAAGTCATGACTTTAGTGTAAAAAATAATATATGCTGGTGCATCTCCTACACATCAATGTTTCTTAGAGGTATGCTATGTTTTATTATGCTTCCTACCACCTAATTGTTTGGGTGATTAATTTTGAGCAACATTCTTACAATTCTGGCACATGTGGTGTATCAAGAGATTGCATCTAGTTATTATGTGTTTTGGAATATGTTATTCAAGGGAGTAATTTTCTTGCCCAAACTAAAAGACTATATATGACTTGTTGGATTGGTAGAGTGGGTGTTTTGGTTTGTGAAATTTGTTTCCTAAGTCTTTGACTATGCTCTATTTCTTCTTTGTGCCCACTATGCGGATGCAGAAGCAGATCATGATCAGACATTACTATTTTAGATGCATCAGTTATGAAGCTGATATCTTTTAATCTGTAAATTCCATACCTTTATTGTACTAGTTATCTTTGCCTGATCGTTGAGGGCTTCTACTATTTGTTTGTATATTGTCTATGGTCCCTAAATAGTTTGAACAACCCTACGATAGGTTGGTATTTATTATCTGTTCATTGGTTGACTATATTTTCATAGGTGATGTAGCATTATCATCACAACTGAATATTGAACTGGATCCAGTATTCTTTTTTTTTTCTTGTCATATATTTCTTTGACATCTAACTGAATGCAGGTATGACTTCTATAATGCACCGATGGAGGTAGTGTTGACCATTTTTGCTAAGGGCGTTCCTGCTACAAGTGTATCAGTTGAATTTGGGGAACAAATAGTATGCTCTTCTATGTGATTTTCTTCCTTGTTCTATAGTGTTCAAAGTTTACCTGTCTCAAGTTATGATTGAACCTAGCTCCAAAATATAATAGTGGTTGACATGATTATGCATTTATACTGTCATGGTGCAGTTGAATGTTATCATAGATATACCTGGGGAAGAACAATATCATCTTCAAACTCGTTTATTTGCTAAGGTATTTCTCTTATTGACATTTTGGCTACTACACTGACAGAGTATAATAGTTATTTCACATGAAGTTGGTATTCAGTACTACTCATCTATTACTCTAAGCTACTATGTCAAGCATTTTGAAACACGGGTGTACAGATCGTACCTGAAAAATGCAGATATCAAGTCCTATCTACCAAAATTGAAATCCGACTCTCAAAAGCTGAGTCAATTGCTTGGTCTTCGCTAGAATACAGTGACAAGAAAACAGTTCCCCAGAAGATAAATTTGCCAGGTAGGCCAATGATGAAGTTTTATGCATCACTATGTTAAAACCAGAACATCTAATGATTTCAAATAGTACTCATATAAGATACTTGCTTAAGTGTCGCTGGTTGATTTCCATCTAGATTATCTTGCATCTCAAGCTGATTTTTGTCGGTTGATTCTTCATTTGTGCTCACTTGTAGAAGTATTTTGTGTATATAATAACTGAGAGAAAATCATTTTTGCATTTATATATTTGGTTTTCATTGTTTCTCATTTGTATAAATATTTCATCGTAGACATTTTGCTGGCTTGATTGTTTGTTTTTTGCTTCTCATTTTTGCATTTGTTGGATTTGGGCGTTGCTTGTTGCTTGTTCCATCCTAAAATTAGTCATTCAAGAAGATGGCATCCTTTGTGCAAAAAGTTGGAACCGCCAACCTAACGATCCCCTCGTTCTGGTAAGGCAATAAGTGGTCATAAGAGCCTGGGGCAGAGTTTTAGATCGTCTCCGGAATCGATCTTTATCCATTGTGCAAATTTATTCATTGACTTACCAACGTGCCGCACTAGCGGCGGCAAGAAGATGGCATCCTGCTAATACATTGATATAATAGATCACCGTACTTGTCATGTAGGACTAATAATAGGCATGGAGCATCCTAATTTCAATGCTACCCCTTGTACCCACCATGATTTAGAGGCACAAATCTATCGCTTTGAGCCTGTCACTCCGAAATAATGTATTTACACATCGCAAGTTCAATCTATCTTGTTGATGAGTTGAGGAAATGAGTATTTTAGTTCATCAATTAATTCTTCAACGTCTATATCAATTATACTCAATTTGCAAAAAAAAAATCCTGTGTTGGATGCCACTGAGACACTGACTGTTAACTGAAATACCAAAACCTGCAGCTTCAAACTCACCGAGACCATCTTATCCATCCTCAAAATCAAGAACAGACTGGGATAAACTAGAAGCACGAGTGAAGAAAGAGGTATAAAATGACATTAGACCTGACACACTGCTTAGTCGTTTCAGAAAATCTTACTCCTCTTTTTCTCAACTTCGACTCATTGTGACTATTTCTACAGGAGAAAGAGGAAAAACTAGATGGAGATGCAGCACTGAACAAATTCTTTCAGGATATTTATCGAGATTCCGATGAGGACATACGACGAGCAATGAGCAAGTCATTTGTAAGTCGTTCCGAGTCACTTCTGTTGCCTAGAAAAGGACAATTATTGCTCAGAACAATTTCAAGTCTATTTAGAAATCCAAGGTACAATCCACAAATTTAGGAACCTCATTCAATCTCCCATCTCAATGTAGGTCGAATCGAATGGCACAGTGCTGTCCACAAACTGGAAGGAAGTGGGTTCAAAGAAAGTGGAGGGCACTCCACCAGATGGTATGAAGTTGAATAAATGGGAGTATTGATCTTTATTTGTTGCTCTGCCTTCTGTTTCATGGGTATGATTTAATCAATCCTAGCCTGCTCTTTTCCTGTGTACAATTTGATTGGTTTGTCGAACATACATGCATTCACGGACCTTGCTGGTTGATTTTATCTTATTTGACTCGTTCCTGTTGGTGTGCTTTTCTTTAAAGAAGTTTCTTCTCTTGACTCATTCATAACTTTCATTTGGGTTAAATCGGCGTTACTAGTTCTCCTCTCCATTATTAAATTCCACTGTCTTGTGTGTTCCTTTGCTTGTTTAAGAATAATTTATTGATAGTCAAAAACTTGAAAACATAATGTCCTATTGGATCACTAGATTAGGAGCCGATATTTTTGTTGATATTCAACCCAATTTTTAGAATCACTATGAACTAATAATTATGAATAATATTAACATTGTGCTTGATTTGATTGTGTTTGTGTTGTTGTCCCCACTGGACCCCAGAGCAAGTGAAAGAGCACGTTACGCTTAACGTATGTACAATACAATAGATTGGTACGCCGCACTGAATCCTTTGGTCCCCTTAATGCTTGGTTTCATGATTAGGTCCGACAAAAGAAATATAGTAGTCAATAACTTTCACAATTTTTTTATTTAGAAAACATGATGCTTACATTAACTCACAAGAAAAGTTACGGTTCTTCGTTTGGAATTGGTATCCAATCGGAGAATTAAAAAAAAAAACAGATAAGTATGATGATCCAATTCAATTTAATTCGATCTAAACTAAATGGAATTGCTTTGATTTTTTGTTTTTTTGTTTTTTTGTTTTTGCCACATTGTAGACCAAAGGCTATCCAAATGATGGATAGCTAAGACTAAAGTCATTCTTACCCAACGTGTTTTTTTTTACAAAACCATTTATAAGCATATGATCCTTTATTTATTTTTTATTATAATTAAAACGGCGCTTTTATTTTATATATATATATATATTAAAAAGATATTTTTATCCTTGTTTATGTTTTAAAAATATATTTATTTTAGCACCATTGTAATAATTATGAATGATAAAATTATTAAGATATAATCAAAATTATCATATATAAAGTATTGTTATAGTAAAATATACTTATTTTTAATCAATTTGATAAAAAAAAATTATTTATTTAATTAAAATTGTTTTAATGTCGTAGTAGTTATTATAATATGAAGTTGCAGTAGCTCTGGCTCTTACAAGTTGTTATAATGCATCATAGCCGATTTGTCTTATAATTATTATAAGTAATGGATAGCTGTAATAGTAACATTGAAAAAGTTATTTTTAGGATTAAAAAAAATATGGAATAAAGGTTTTTTATGTTTTTTAAATAGGTTCTTTTTAGGATAATAAAATAACGGATATCCTTTTAATTTTTGAAAAAAAAAAAAACATAGAGAGATACGAGGGATTAAATCAAATCCAGTAAAGAAATATGAATATTAACAATAATTAAAAGGTCTATCCATTAATATAAGTCCTAGATCGACATCGATTACAATTTAAAATCAGTTGCCACTAAATGAGCCAACATTATTTGTTGATTGTGATGAGAAAAAAAAAACAAAGCAAGTTGTTTTTCTATCAAATTGAAAGCCTTACATTGCTTTTGTAAATGACAAAGAAACCGTTGATTCGTCTCATTCACTCAAATCGTCATGTTTTATGGCTTGTCGAGGGTCCTACTATTTTAGTTTTTACTTTTTTTTATATATATTTTAAAAAAACCTGATTCATTATTTTTTTACTTCTGTAGAGCTTTTAAATAGACTTAATAAAAATAAATTTCTATCCCATACTATGAAATAATATGCTCGAGTTTTAAAAGAAAATTAGTGAATTCCTAGTTTCTCTTCCATATATTTACCTTCAGTGTCATAAAATTTGAGTAGGTATTTGGAATGGCTACTGCCTATTAATTAAGTAATTAAGTATTTATTTCAACCAATTGTGTTAAACTTTCTATTCATTTAAAATATAGTTTTGTTTTCTCTCTAGAACTTCAATATACGAAACATTAATACTATCTTTCAAGAGCTATGCCCATGATTTGAAACGTCGCCTTCTTTTGTTTGTGATTTTTTTTTCTTTTAATATTCATGTTCTTTTTAAAAAAAACATATTTATAATTAAGTTTGACGCCTTTAAATTTGTAAAATGAGAACTTGTACTATGTCGCTTTTAATTGGGAATTGAACACACTAAAAAAAACGAAATATTAAAAGTAAGATTGATTTGCCCCACTAATTAAGGAAAATTAAGAAGGTATCAAATTTATTGAGCAACCAACCCACACAACTTTGTGTCATTCGGTCAAAAGACGATGAGAGTACAAGGAAAAAAAGGTGCAATTTTGGGCAATCCTTTGCTCAAATCGTGGCTCATTGCAATTGTAATTAGTCTCGTTCAAATATTTTATGGTTTAATTAAGTTCGTCGAGATATTAGTTTTAACCTTCAAATAAATTTGGAATATTGGTATTATACTCAGTTACGCCAACATATATTAATATTATTTGTTCGAGTCTAATTATTAAAAATTAAAAATATCACTTTTGCACGAACTCCATTCCCACAAAAGACAAAATCATGTACGAGTTTTAAAAATGATTTATGAATCATGTGTAGGTCATAATGCAATAGATCACTTGTCGCCATCACGCTCATCCGCATGTGTTGGAGGTGGACCCCACCCCCCACTAATTCAATATTGGACTCATTATTAAAGTCAAATTGACTTGGAAGATTTTTATTTTTTTTCCTATATTATTCAAATAGTTATTGAACATCCAATCAAATAAAATGATTCGACCAGTGGTAATAGAGTACTCGACCATTATTTTTAAAATATAATATAAGATTTTTACAATTTAGTTTCGAGAGAGAAAAAAAATCGAATTTGAAATTTGAAATTATTTATGAATTTTGAATTCTAAATTTCCATCGCTTTCGGCATATCAAATATTGGAGAAACATTGTTGTTGGATCCGTTTTTTGTTTGCCTTTCGCGGATCGGGTGTGTCGGTCGATTTGGCCCGGCCGTCGCAAGAAAAACAGAGCATCGGATTCGCTCGCTTCCTCACTGGGAAACAGACCGCAACGTGGGCGTCTCTCTGCTTCCCCTTCCATAGCGATGATCATTAATGGCGAAGCAACGTTCGCAGGGGGGAGTTGCAGCGTTGCAGGCCTCATGCGTGGAGAGCAGACAAATCCCCGTGCCGAAACGGTACCGAACTCTCCCCGGCAAAAGCACGAGCCGAGCGAGAGAGGAGGTTACGTTACGACCGGAAGCAGCGGCAACTCCATCACGGAGAACGAGGTGTGGATCCGGGCATGGCCAAGCTCTGCTATTCCCACATATATCTATCTATCTATAAAAATAAAAAAAACTATCGCCCCTAAGACCTTGAAGCGACCAAAAAGCGACGTAGAATTGAAGGAAAGCTGACCTTTTGCAATCTCTCGCTCTCGCTCGAACACGAAAAAGCAGAGGACTTTGAGGTACCTCAAACCTACCCACGCCGGGAAAGCATAGAGAGAGAGAGAGAGAGGAAAGGAGAAAGAGATTGTCGGACAAGAAACAGGACATGGTACAGAAACACAAGTGCTGCAGCTTGGAGCAATGGGACAGCAACGGAGATTGGGGAAAGATGACGGCAGCTTTCTCGATGCCATGGAGATCTTTCCCACATATCTTCCCCGTAACTTGTTATATATGTTATCATTCTCGTGGAGAAAGTTCTGTTTTTGCCATTGCAATTCCGCATCATAACACAAAGTTTTGATTGGTGAGAAGAATTAACATCGGCTTGAGTAACATATTACACACGGACGATTTACTAAAAAGCGATCGACAGAGAGATGAAGACGGAGTCTCTCTTCTTCTACTACATGGAGACTAATAGCACACAGACAGATAGATGATGAACTAAAACGGAGCATTAACGGCTCAGGACGATGGGTCAATCCGGTCTGCTCTGCCTTCGCCGGGATCGCTCATCGATCGCGCAAGCGGCGACTCGGAACCTGAAAAGATTGCGATGCATTGTTAATATGGTTGTTAATCTGCTGTTGAAGAAGAGACGGTGGGGTAAGAGATATGTCAGCGTGGTACTTTGGTCGGCGACAGTGAACGAGCGCTTACAGTGCGCGATGGCGCTCTGAATCCCGTCCTGCTGCTGGAGGAGCGAGTCGTCGCGCCGACGAGGTGGCGGCGAAGGGACGGCCGCCACGGCGGCCGACGCGGACCGGCTTTTCCCAAGCCGCTTGCAGACAACCCTTAGCCCAGCCGCTAGAATTTTTCCGCCGACTGCGGTCACAGCTAGTACAGGCTGCGGTGGAGGCGCCGGCGTTTCTTCTGCTGGAGTCGTCGTCGTCGGCGGCGGCAGAGCTACTTCCTCTGCTGGTGATGGCGGAGGTGGTGGTGTAACTTCGGATTCCATGTCCGGCTCCTCGGCTTCAGGAGCGACCGGCTCCGCCGACACCGTGTCGGCAGGAGGTAGATGGCTGGTGAGCCTCAGTCTCTCTGCGTACTTCCTCGAGACGCGAACGTAGAGCGGCTTAATTTTGTCTAGATATTTTTGTAGCATTTCTCGAACCAGCTTCTTCTCTGCCTCCGTGGTCGGTGAGCCGGCGATGAGCGCTGACTCCTCCGTCGGGGTCTTTGCTGCTCGGAGGCCTCCACCGTAGCTCCTGGAACCACCATCCCTGGAGAAGAAAGAGCCTAAGGGGGCATCCGCCACCTTGAACTTGATAAAAAACTTATTTTTCTGCGGTTGCTCCTTTTTAGGGGACGCCGAAGACGCCGTCGCAATCGAGGCAGTGGGTTCGGACGTAGGCTCGGCTTCCGCCGGCGAGAGCTTCGGCTTGCGGAGTCCGAGCAAGAAGACTCGGAACTTGGTGGCGGTCCGGAGGAAGTACGCTGGTAACTGGGGCTTGGGATCGGCCTCGGAAACACCCCCACCAGCGATGACGATGGAGGAAGGGTCGAAAGGAACGAGCTTTCCCTTAAAAAGAAAGTCATGGGAGGAGGGGGACAAAGTGTCAAAGCCTACCTCATCGCCGCTTCCACCAGAGCTGACAGCGAAGTTAAAATCCCTCTCCGCCTCCTCTCCCGCCTCATTCACCTCCTCGCCACTCTTCTCCTCTTCATCGCCGTCGGAAACGGCGGCGAACTCGAGGTCGAAGAAAGGCCCGTCGTCGTCGCCGCCATCGTCCTCCTCCTCGTTAACGTCCGAGGAGAAGAGGACGGAGGCGGCGATGGTGGAGCAAGCGCCGGCAGCCTCGCCGGCGCTGCCGCTGCTACGTAAGTATTTTAGGAAGCCGAAGGAATCCATGGTAAGTAAATGCAAAGGAGAAGCCTCTCTCTCGTCTTTTTAACTCGCTTTGTCAACTACTCTTCTTATTCTTCCTCTCTCTCTCTCTCTCTCTTTCTTCCTTCCTTCCTTGGGCTACCGCTGCCACTGCCACTGCCACTGCTACGCTTGATCGTCGATGCCTTTCCTTAAAACTGATCCCACTTTAATTCGAACGCAAGTTAAATATTATTTAACATCAATTGTTTGTGCTAATTATATTTATAAACGATCCGACCATGCAACAACGGGTCCCCTGTTACTGGAAAAGGTTGCATTACTCACCGTGGACCACGAGATTGTACCGAGACCCCCACCACCGGTTCGTCTCTTTGCCGAAGAGGGAGAAGGTGAAGGGGGGCATGGCACAGTACGGCGCGAGGACGAGCAGCAGGTGCCCGGCGTCTCGTCGATGGTGGAGGTGGTGGTAGCGAGGGTGGCCGTGCGAGCCGCCGTCCGATCAGCGTCAGAAATTGTACCCGTGCGATCGAGCGAGTGGAGAGAGGACGCGGTGGTGGTGGTGGTGGTGGTGGTGGTGGCAGAGGCGTACTCTGCCGCGAGTGAGCGAGGGAAAGCTGTGTGTTTCTCGAGTCGACGCATGGCTCACATGACTCCGTTTCCTACTGCTCGGTCAACTCGTTGACTGACGACATATTTAATTAGTCCCGTCAAAAGATATAAAATATATTACATTATTTTATTTAAATACAAAAATAATGAATATATTTATTTTAGTATTGCTTCGTATATAGTATGTCGCATTATTTATCAGTCATTATTAAATTAAATACTAATTATCCGAACCTTTTCGATGAAAACAATCTTTTTAGGTGAGAAATAAAATGAATATTATATTGTTTGGAGCTCACCTCGAATCTACCACAATATCAACAAGGAAACTGCGATCTCATAAATATTCAAAAAAATAAAAAATAAAAAACAATCAAATTAGTAGAGTAAACTTTAATTATATAAAAAAAACACATTCATAAAATATATCTAATTATACGTTCATAAAAAATTAAGTCTATAAAGTACTTAACAATAGAAAATTTAATTTTGTTGATACAAATGTAAATTTAATTTTGAGTTCGTATAAAAAATAATTTATATGTTGTAAAATTCTTAAGGTAATACAAAAATAAGTACTATCTTAGGATTAAAAAGAGATAAATCTAAATTAATAGAAAAATAAATTTACGTATGACCTTAGTAAAAAAATTGAATCTCATAGTAAAAAATATATAAAAGTTGATGTTTGAATTTAAATTTATATTAAAAAAATATTTTTTATGAATTATTTAGATAATAAAATTGAAAAGGTTTTATTGATAATTTTAGAACGTAAATGCGTCCCTTTGACTTTTACCAATGAATCAATATCACTTAAAGTTTCTAAAATTAGAAATTCTTATATTTTGCTCCTAAATTTTAGACTTTTTTCAACAAATCTCATGAAGATTTAAAATTGTCATAACAGTCCTAATTTTCAAACTGCTGATTTATTTAATGGAATGATTTTTTATGAAATAAAGAAAAGAGGCCAACTAATGGTCTCATGCGATCGATATAAACGAATTTGGGAACTCTTGAATATATTTTGTTGATTTACATTTTCAAGGGCAATTTTTTCATAAAAAAAATAATAACATTTAAAAAAGATGGAGCTCCTTAAAATTTATATACTAATGGTGTGGTTTTATCATATCAAATAGTATGATTGTGTTAACCACACGAACACAACAGATGCTTAATGAATGGTTAGGTTTTTTTAAGTTGTCATTATATTTTTATGTGTTAACCACATGAACACAACAGATGCAATTATATTTTTATAAAATAAGATAAAAATTTAGTCAAATTATAAAGTAAAATACTATATTTTCTATTACCGAAAACCGACAAATATCAAAGAATCGCAAAGGAAATTTAAGCAACGACTTAATTTCTAAGTCGGTCGATAAAAGAACTTCATTATTTTTTTCCCTCGTTTAACCTCTCTTAACTTATGAATTTTCAAAATTTGTTATTTATTGTAGCTCAAAACAATTAATTATCTAATGAAATATGAGTTAATAAATATTTTTAATAAAAATGTAGAAAATTCAGGGTGGTTTGTAAAAGGAAATCAGGCGCGCGTGTTAAACAAATCATAATGGACTAAAATGAAAAAAGAAAAAAAATACAGAGCCTCCGCTCCGGTTCAGTGCATGATCTGTTACTGAATTTTGTTGTGATATCGTTGGCAAAAATAAAATAAAAATAAAAAAACAAACTGCTCACTCACAACACATTTGTTAAGTCTCCTCCGCCTTTTAATTCTATTTAAGGCAGTGGGAATCCACGAAATGGAGAGAGTGGATTTGTTTTTGTTTAACTATAACTAACAATCTGAGCGTATGCAAGATATAAAAGGAAAAAATAATAAGAACAGATGGAATTGTGGACGCGCCAGGTTTTGAGGTTTCCATATTTGGCAGCGTGCTGTGTCGACGCTATAAAACGGCAAATCTCGGCGCCTTTTTCTCCAACTCTGTTCATCTCCTCTGGTTCAATGTTGGATCGTCCCTCTCCTCGTTGAATCCTGTGTTTCTGCTGCTGTCTTCGTCGGAGAAGAGCAGAAGAAAGCAGAGCAGAGGTTTGAGTCGTGGAATATTTCGACTTGTGTCGTTTCTGTAAACGATTCTGCTTTTCGAGGTTTTGAGATCGGAAAGATTGGATTTTGATGGTTGATCGACGCAGGTGATTGATTACAGATTGTGGAGATGGATGCTGCGTTTTCTACGCCGGTGAAGAGAACTGAGCACGTCCAGGTGACGGAGAAGGCTGTATTGACGAGGCCGGGAAGCCAGTCCGGCGATGCGGCGATACGGCACCGCACGGTACGCGTTTTCTGTGACGACTGCGACGTTACCGACTCGTCCGGAGACGAGGCGGTGGATGGCGTTGTTGGCGTCCGGCGGTTCGTGCAGGAGATACGAATAGTGGTCCGCCGGGAGAAGACGCGGGCAGCGGGTGAGGGTGAGTTTCGGAGAGTCAAGGCCCCGAAGAAGGTCTCCGGAGCAGCCGCACTGACGAGGAAGAAGGCCGGCAAGGCTGAGGTAGCGGGTGGCGCGGGGGACGGAAGCGCGCCGCCGAAGTTCCGGGGCGTCCGGCGACGGGCGTGGGGGAAGTTCGCGGCGGAGATACATGACCCGTGGAGACGCGTCCGTGTGTGGCTGGGGACGTTCGACACTGCCGAGGAGGCGGCGAGGGTGTACGATTCCGCCGCCATAAAGCTGCGCGGTCCGAAAGCGATCACGAACTTCCCGCGGACAGGGGAGGCGGCAGCCATTGCCGCTGCGAGTAATGGGGCCATAGAAGCGAGCGCCACTCCGGCGCCGAAGAAGTACTCGGAGGACAATCTCATCTCTGGCTCTGGGGAGGCACACAACCATTGCCCCCCGACCTCTGTCCTCGTCCTCTCCACTTCCCCCTCCCAGCGGCTTCCAGCGACGGCGACCAACGGCGACGCAGAGACGACCCCGACGCCGATGGAGTCGGGCGGGTTCCCTCTCCCGGACAACGAGGGAACATTCTTGAACGACTTACCCGGCCTGGAAGGGACTTTGCCGTTGGACTTCTACAACGAATGGGAGTTGCCGACCGGCATCTTAGTCGACAACTTGAACGATGCCTTCCACCTCAACTCCGGCCTTGACCTTGGCCTCGACTTCCATCAAGGAGGCGACGGTTTCTTCTCAGACATCAGCGAATTCTTCCAGATATAGCCACCGGGCACCATGATCATTGTCAACTCGAAATCTTCCCCGGTGATTTCGTTGCCGGACGGCTATTCCTCTGCTATTTCGGTCGCCTATGACTGTTCCGAGGAAGACCAAGAACAGAATTGATATTTAGCGATATAAATTTTCTTAATTTTATTACCAAATTATATTCCAAATTGTATTTTTCTCATTATCCACCTTCCTATTGTTATGGGTTTTTAGCTTAAAAATTTGCTGCAAACTAATTTTGAAATCCATGAAAATCATTCATTGATCCTATATCCTACATTGAATGGAACATTTAAGACAATCAAATACCAAAAAAATATTTATTTTACTCCAAATTTTATCGTAAATTGATTTAAATTGTAGGATCTTTGTCTTTTTTGTAATCTAAACTATTTATAAATAAATTTATACTCTGAAATTTCTATATAATCAAAATTATGTTTTGTCGCTTGTAAAATTTTCTAGATGGTCATGTCACCATAATTCCCGTATCAGATGCCCACTGGATAATTCTGAAATTATGACGAATGATAAAATAATTTAGGCAAATTAATAATGTTATCCAATGCAAGTTTTTCACTAAATGATAAAAAAGGAATTAATACAACAATCTAATAACAGCCTATAAGGACAACAAAAGTTCGAAATTGCATGATTAATGCAATTTTAATTAATTAAGCTGAAGTATATTCTTCTCACTCTACGATTGTCCTCCTGCTCCTGCTATGACTCTGATGGTTATGGATGATGATGATTGAGGATGCAGGAGCTCCGCCGGAGGGCTTTGTTTGCGAGGCACAACGGCGCTATATATCGCTGATGTTGCCGCAGCGCTTACCGCGAGATCGTGAAGGCGGTGAATTCCAGCAGGAAAAATCTTTCAATTACCTCGATTGTCGATTGTCACCGATTGTTTGTTCTATCCGAGAAAGTTGGATGGATCAAAGTTGAACAAGGGGGCAAGTTCCACATGGTCCTGCATAAAATTCGCGTTCATCCTCGGCGAGTTGGTCGTAAAACCGGCCGCCGAGACAATCTGAGTGAGCTCGGAATCGGGAGTAGCTTTCGGACGAACTGCGACATGAGAAGGAATCACGGAGAAGTGATTGGAGTAGTCCCAGGTTTCTGGCGAAATGAAGAGGGGAGAGAAGCTCCCCGTGTAGCAGTTGTTATCGTGGTCAACGGCCGCCATCGACGAGAAGGCGAGGCTCTGAGGAGGAAAACTTGACATTTGGGTGGACGAGCAAGGCAGGAAGAAGTCAGATCTCAGAGCTTGGCTATGCTGTTCGTGGAGGGGTTCCTCTGTTTCCTGCAGAAGAGGAGGGCAGTGGTCATGACTTTGGCTCGTGGCTGGTTCCTCTGCCGCCGGAGTTGGCAGCGCTGGCGGATTCTGCAGGCAGGTGTGATCGCCGCGGTAGGTGATGTAGAAGACGCAGGGGTCGTCGTCGGATCTCTGAACTTGTTTGGTGGCGAGACAGCCAGCGGAGTTACGGTGAGTGCATCTGTAATAACCCCTGGACGAGTAAAATTAAAACTGTTATTTTTTACTCTCGATAGAATTGCCCCGAAGAGAAAAAAGAAAAAGAAAAACATTACTACGAACTGAAATTCCAGAAAACAACCTCAATTAGGTGCCTAATTGCGCCAAACGATCGCAATTGTACTTCTTGAACTCTCAATTATAGCATCAACAGAGGAAGCATGAGAACTGAACGAGAACAAACATGAAATAATTAAGTGGGTAAATTTGCAAACCTTGGATGCATAGCTCCGAGGATCTCCTTCTGCCCATACTTCCTCCAGCTGTACCCATCTTCCAATCCCTCGGCCAGCCTGCCGCCGGCGACGCGAACTCGGTTCGTCCATTTCGATAGAGTTTTTCTGAAACCCAAGAGAGGACTCAATTAATCAGAATGCTCAAACTGTCATATATCTATCGTCGTAACAATAGGAGCTAACCTCTTCTTGCACATCTCCCTGCGTTCATGCTCCTTGAACAGTACCCTCTCGGAGCTCTCGCTCCGGGGACTGCTGCAGTTGGACACCGGCGGCGAGCTTGAAGGTTGTAATTGCGGCGGCAGGTGGGACGCCAACGGCAGCACCGGCTCCGGCTCCGGTTCCATGAACTTAGCAGCGACGATGGCTTCCTGTAAATTCGACAGTATCTGCTGCAGCAGAGATTCGCGATGGCAGTGGTTCTCAGCTGCAGCGACCTCCCCGATGAGCTGCCTCGTTTGCTGCTCCGCCTGCAACAGCAGCCTGAGCAGGGAATCCAGATCGACGGCTCCCTTCATCGTCAACTGATAAACTGAAATTGGAATCGCGCAGACAGAATCATGCAATTAATGTACTTGTGCTGCTGGGGGAGAAAGAGGGGGGGGAGCTACAATTTAAAGTGGAGGAGGAAATGGGGGTTGAGTAGTCTGTACGAGGATGAACAGGAATTTGACCGATAAGCTGCTTAAAGAATTGGTGGTTGAAGGATTCAAAGCTGGGAGATCGCAGAGTAAAGAAGGTCAACGCTCAACTAGAGGAGGAACATGAGGGGAGGAGGTTTGACTGAAACTTAAATCAAATGTTTCAGTCTTAAATTTTGGCTCTTAAGGCCGTGTAAGTTAGGCTGAGCATGAGTGCGACGTAAGTCGTAAAATGAATACTCTGCGCTCTAACATACTGTTGGCTTCGACCCGAGCGATACCAAAAATAATAATTCAGCGTACGAATTACTCGTCACATCGAGTATCGAAGAAGAAATTCATTAAATACGATCTTATTATTTTTTTTTTCAAGAGATTATTTTTAAGATTTAAATTCGTGATTTTTTTATCACAATACAATAATCTTATCATTGTATCAAGATTCTCTTCTCAATAACAAAAATAATCAAAAGAAAATTAAAAATAAAATAAAATCTAAATGACATTTTTATTTTATTTTATTTAATGTTGGTGTCGATCGTGTATATACTTTGATAGTTCATAAAATTGAATAAATACAAAAACACATTAACTGGACTTGAAAATTAATTAGCTGGCTACGATGATCAAACCTTCTAGTCGACTACTGGTTCAACTGATTGAAATAATACTTTGTGGTCGATTATGTGTTAATGACAGCTGTATGGGGAAAAAAATCAAATGAAGACCAGGTCAATATTTCTCCACGAGCTACTGGTTTTTTTAATGAATACAAAATTGACAACTAGTTCTTTGAGTGAAATTCTCAAGAAATTAATATCCATTCCATCGAATAATCCACTTTATTCAATTTTGGTCATTGCAACTTGCTCACAATTGGTAAAAGAATCACTGAATCAGGACGAGCGAGATTCAATAAAGATCGTGACCAGCAATAATATAATAAAACATTAATTAAATTAAACGCAGCAATATAAGATTTTAGATATAAAAAATGATTTAGTTCCAAAAGAAATAATTCTTAAATGGACAAGTGTCAATTTCCGAAGAGATAATAATTTTGGGTCATCGATCGAATTCCTTTTTTATATTTATCATTTGAATCCTGATTTATCTCTTTCAACGATAGGAACAATCAGAGGGAACCGTTAATATGATAATTTTATATATATATTTTTAATATAAAAAATGGATTTTAGGTAATTATTGGATTCGAGTCGCGGATTGACGCGTAATTGGGTTTCAGCAGCTCGTGGATGCTAGTGGAATTCAAAGGTTTCAGCAAAATTTGGACACATTAGAAAAAGATAGTAGGAGAGTATATTAAAAGGATCATTCAATTCCATGGTTCCTATTTCACAATAGGAATGAATGTCGTCTTTCCCTTGTCGGCCATCAAATTTCAAAATAAATAATGATAATCGATACCGATCGACGAGAAAAACTAAGGACCTGAATCCGCGAGTAAAAGAATTCAAACTCAATTGGTAAGAAGCCGAAACATGAAACATGGCCTGAGAGTTACAATTGAAGGAGCCGAGAATTCGATCGCTCGAAAAATTAAGAGTCGAAAGTTCGACGACTCAAAAAGTTAAAAGAGATTGAACTATTCTCATTGACCAAACGTTTATTTTGACTGTTTAAGAGAATCATAATCTAATTTTTAATAGAGATGAGTATTATTTTGTTGCACTTTAAGTTTATTGATTAATAAATCATAATACTGTCATCTATCTAATTAATATATATATATATATATATATATTGGACGTTTTTCTTAATGTTAAAATCTGCATGCATACCAAACCACCAACAAATTAAGTGGCAGTCACGCGGTTTCTTCAGTTCGTCATTAATGACTTTTTGGCGACAGATTAACTCCTTCTTTGACTTGTTTAGCTAATTGATAATTAGCTTATGATCAACGGCCAGTAATTATAGCAATTAGCATGCTACTTCTGTTGGATATATAAGTCATGCGATCGATTACTGTTCTCTTTTAATTGATGTTGAACAAGCAAGGCCTAATTAAGAGCTAAGAATCTTGGTTTGGTTCCGGCCGGTTTTCTTTTGTATTAATAGCGAATCATGTCTCATATATATGGTACATATGTCTGCAATGCAACATCCTCGAATTAATGCCGATTGGATTCTCTTTGAATACACTAATTAATTAATTAATTAGATGTGGAATTTCCAGCATCGATCCTGTGTTTGAGTGAGTTTCAAACGTCGTTGAAGAATGTGGACCCTTGCAATAATGCATCTTACTTTCTAGTTTGTCAATCTAGTCCCATGCATGTATGTGGGTGTATCCCTATTAATTAATTTAAGGTCGACAACTATTGATTAAGACAGAACGATACTTATGAAATAAATATAGATCGATTTTGAAAGAGGGTCTAAAATCTCGACCCTCTCTAAGCTCAGATGACTCTTCTATGCTCTGGTCAATCGTGTCAAGATTAAATATCTCTTGCGATTTATCTTTCTCGCAATAACGATGAGACAAGTCGATATATAGGAGTCGCTGGTTGACAATTGTAAACTTTTACAAAAGGATCTATAGATAGATAGTTATATTCATCCTAATATTTTATTGGAATGAAAAATATTTCATTATGTTTTAGAGAAAAAAAAAAAGAAATACCTTTTAGTTTATTTACTTATTAATTATATTACTTATTTACTTTAAGTGGAAGAGCAACTGCTATATATATCTAAAAAGACTTGTATTATTATTTATATATCCTTTGTTTATAGGTATAGTTTACCATTGATCAAAGGAATATATTGTGCATAGGCACGACTCGAATATTAAATGGAAAAATATAAGTTGAGTAGATCAAATTAAATAAATTAAGTGGGTCGAATGAGATATATAAATGAATGTCGTGATGTTTGATGGATTAGATATATTGGATTAATTAGACAATTAAGTCAAACGAGCCATATAGATTAGTAAGCTAAGCTACATGAATTGAAGCTAGACAAATTGAGCGAGCTTATTGATTCGAGCAAGTAGGATAAGATAGACGAATTGAACAAGCTAAACAAATTAGATTGATCGAACCAATTAGAGGATGCATATGAGTAAAGTAGATTAGATGTCCAAGTGAACTACGCTAGCTAATTAAGTAGGCTCAATTTTGTTAGAACCGGAGTTGCGTTAAAGGGGTGAATAGCATCTCGATCTTCACTCTCTCGATTGGGTTCGTGATTCTCTACAAATCGTTAACGTGCAAAGGAAACAAAATATAAATAAAATAACAAAACACAAGTACAACATATGATTTCACGTGGTTCGGAATCTCCGATTTTTATTATATGGTCTAAATCTCAGTCGATAGCTCCATTATTTTTTTTCTCCTTCTCGGAAATATACCGGAGGTGGAGAAATCTTTTACAACATGAACTTTTACAATACAACCAAATATAAGCGTAAAGACGTAAATGAAAATATAGAAAAAAAATACTTTACACAAAAATTTTGCTTGAACATTTTTTGATTGCTTTATAATGCTTAAAGGTCTGTAACTCATCAGCGTTTCCTTTTCAAAATCCCTAAGAAATCATCACTTCAAATCTTTGCAAGTCCTCCTTTTATATGTTCGGCATCAGTTGATCTCCGCCTACTAGTCGACTGATTTTATCCTCAGTCGGCTGGTCACTTGATTTGTTTACTCACAATAGCTTTATTTATGTCGAATTTCTGTTGATCAATCGACTGTTCTATGCCATCAATTGACTGCTAGTCCAACAGTCGAACTGGCTAGTCAATTTTGAAGGTTTTTGTTCGCTTGATCACTAAGTCGACTGTTTCACAATAACAGTCATATGATGCATCGTAGCCTTCCCAAGCACCAACTTTTCTATCCCGATTCTCGAGCTCCATGTCGCGACTGCCTTGAGCACCTCCCGAGCGCTCCGACTTTCGGACAACGAGTGCCCGAGCACTTGAGTTCCCGAGCTCCGTGATTGCCCGAGCACTTGAGTCCCCGACTCAATCATCTGACACTAGTCGATTGTCCAACCACAGCAGTCGACTTCCCGAGTACCTTCTTGAGTGTGCCCAAGCACCGCTTCTTCATCGCCCGAGCATGATTTCTCATCACTTGAGCGTGGCTTCTTGAGCACCACTTCCTCGATCGTCGCCCAAGCACCTTCCCGACCGTCGAGTTTCTCATCGCCCGAGCACCATACCAGTCGACTGATCAAGACCACTAGTCGACTGCTCAAGCACCACTTCCTCATCGCCTGATTGCAGCTCTCTCAGCGTCCGAACATCGATGTATCAGTCAACTGGTGAATAGCTCCAGTCGACTGAAACCTTAGTAGTCAACTTTATTGTCAAGCTAACTCTCACTTCACCTGATATTTGGTTGACCTCAATCTACCAGTACTTTTCTTGTTCAATATCCGATCATTTTTTATCTGTCAGAACCTTTCTTTCCTGGCATCCGGTCAACCATGACCTACTAAGATTTCTCTTCCAAGTAAGGTCATTTCCACCTATCGGGACTTCACCTGCCAAGCATAGTCATCTAACCTATCGAGACTTCACTTGCCTAGTCATCAGATCATCTTGACCTAATAGGATTTTTATTCACTAAACATCTGATCCTCCTTGATTTGTTTGAACTTTCCTTGCCTTACATTCGATCTCTAGACCTGCAAGTAGCTTTTCCGACACCAAACATCCGGTCCTGCTTGATCTACTTGGACTTTTCTTTCTATGCTAAGTGTCTGGTCAATCTCGACCTACTTAGACTTCACACTTGTTGATTCTCAGTTGGACTTTCTATTACCAAGTGTCCGGTCCTTCATAATCCACTTAGATTTCTACCTTGCCAATATTTTGTTGAACTTCTGACTACCAAGTGTTTGGTCAATTATGATCCACTTGCATGGATTTTCTACTTGTCAACTCCTAGTTAAATTTCAAATCATTAAGTATCCGATCTTTCTTTACCGGCTTGGATTTCTCACACTGTCAATTCTCAATTAGACTTCCAACCACCAAGTATTCGGTCTTTCTTGATCGACTTAGATTTCTATTTGGCAGCATCCGGTTAGATTTCACTCGTCAAGTCTCTGATCAATCTTGACCGACTTAACTTTTCATTACACTAACTTCATAAGACTACGAATATTTAATACCATCTCATAGCTATATCATCAGTCATATCATTAAACATCCAAAATCAACTCCAATTCGAATTTCATTAAACTTGGCCAATCTCAATCGTTTGAATTTAAGGGAATTGAGCATATCTAATATTCCTGTATAAATATTTTAATATTATTAAAAGTAACTCCTGCATATTACTTTTGATATTCCTACAAGCCGGTTTGCTGCGTAAAATGCCGCTTAACTCATCTGATAAACCAAATTAGGAGTTAACTATTTTATTGTATGTAGACATTGTTCTACTGGAATTCACTATATCAATTTCATTCCTAAAAGAAACATGGTAAAGGGAGTATTGATGGTATGCAAACCATCTCTTTCGCATGCATCTGACAATCAAATACCTACATCACAAAATCGGATGGAAACCAAAACAAAAGGGGAGGATGCATCCAAGTCAACGGCATGATCTCGCCATAAGAAAATCTTAAATTTAGAGTGGTAAATTCGGCTCCTAAATGATATTATGGATCACTATTTATCCAGTCATTAAAAGATTAACGATAAAATTTAGTTGTTAATTTAGTGATTGATATTTTGATCAAGTTTGACAAAGTAATTATATCGTACAAGGTGGAGAAAAAGAGTAAGAAGACAATAGTATTTTTGAATTAGAAAATCCAACTTTTTTTCTCTCTACCATATATGAGTAATTACTTATACCCGAAGGGGACCACATGGAGGAGATCACATGGACGCGTGTCTCCAATATCTCGGAGAAATGGAGCTGTGGGTACATGGATAATGATAAGAAGAAGAGCTTGATTTAATTTCTGAAGTGAAAATTAAATAAATAAATCATAAAATAGATTAATCTGATAAGCTAATGTATGCAAAGGGATGGGTTCTAGATCCTGTAATAAACTCTGTGCCTCAGTTTGAATATAAATTTTTTCTTAATTATTTGTGTCTCCGAAAAGCCTAGCATGATTTATTATCAACGAATCTCTAAAGTAGAAAAGAAGATCACAAGCAGTCATTATATAACCTTTCTTTTGATACAAAATTAAATAAATAAATTTATAGCTCATTAATATAAGTAAATAAAACATTGTAATTATTTTCAAAAAATATTCATAGATTAAAACTTGCAAATTGTTTTTATCAATAAAATTTCTATCAAATGTATATATATAAATAAATAAGTTCTCAAAATAAACAATTAATTTATAACATTTGAACTCATCGACGTCCTAGAGCTGCGGCGAGAAGAAGGGTAAATAGTGGGGGACAGAGTCCCTTGACACGGTGACAAGACAAAGGGGGGGGCATCTGAAGCCAAGGGAGATTTTAGATTCCTCTCCGGAATCGACCCCTATCCATTCTGCAAGCAACCCCCTGTCTTACCATCGCGTCATTCCCGTGGAGACAATATTGCTCATTCAAACATTCCTCAATATCGGTCCTATGATTATATAAAAAAAATAAATCACAATCTATCTATATTCATTTTTTATATTTTATCCGTAATGACTATATTATTGAACTCACGAATCAACCAAATAGATTTTCCAAAAAAAAAAAAAACACCACTCTGAAAAGGTTCCTTGCAATTTATAATGCGCAAGGCCTACCCCATTCCTTCGCCATTAAGCACGTGAAATTGCTAATTAAAAGTACAAGGTTGGGTCTAGAAAATAGCGATGGTATTCATTACTACGAAATTTAGTTTTTTTTTTTTTAATAAACTGCAATAATAATTGGTTTCTATTTTCATTTTCTGGGTCTTTCATTGACCGGTTTATTTTAATTTAAAGTCGATGACCCGACGGGTTCAACTCAGTTGTCCGGTCGACACGGATAGGCTCGACCTGTACGAGGCTTGTTCTGGAGCAGGCGTGGAGTACGGAACCTAAAGTAAACGCCTAATCGATAACAATATTTTTTTTTTTTTATTGTTTTCTAGCAATTTGTTTGTATATTAATATTGAAAATTAATTAGTCGAATAATTTTTTTATTTTAAAACAATACTCGATCCGCTCTTCTCTTCTCTGGCTATAATATTTGATCCTCTGCACAGGTAATTCATCACCAATTCGCCACCATGGCCGCCACCGTCAAGCTTGCCGTCATATCTCTCCTGTTTCTTTTCTCCGACGCCGCCCGATTCCCTAACACCGTCGATGAGATCAACCTGGTTGTCTCCGGGGACGCACCGGATACGTCAGCTGTCGCCCTCGTCCAGTCGCCGGAGAAGCAGGAGGCCAGGACGGAGCCCGACGGTACGGCAGTGCTGGTCCTCCGGCCGGAGGGTAACAAGGAAACCGAGACAGAGTCTTCTCTCCCTTTGGACAAGAAGGAGAAGGCGACGTCAGCTTCCCTGCCAGAACTAGTCGACAGTTTCGAACACCTCCGTCCGTTCCGCCTCTGTCACCCCCGTCGCCACCGCCACCGCTTCCGAGGCGTGGACGTTGTGCCATTAACCTTCGGAGACGACGTGCACGTGACCCCTTCCCGTAAGCGCGGCGAGGAGGAGGGAGATTCGACAGAGGAGGCCGCGAAGCACACGGTGACAGTGACTTCGACGACGGAGGTGGCGGTGCACGAGGAGTTGGTGAATCGAGAGGCGGTGGAAGGGGATCAGGATGCTAAGAAGGAAAGCAGAGCACAGAAAGAGGAAGAAGATGCCAAAGCCACTCCGACGAAAATCATACTGCCGGAGTCGAATAAGGAGGGAGAAGACGGTGCAAGAAAGAAGAAGGAGCCGAAGAAAAAGAAGGATCAGGAGGATTCGGATTCGGATTCGGATTCAGATTCCGACGACGAGATGGAGATGGAGAAGAAGAAGAAGAAGAAGAAGGGGATGAAGAAGAGAAAGAGAGAGGGTGGATGGTGGAAGTGGTTCTGGGGATTGTGGGACTAAATTTAATTTTCACGTACTCAATTCATTATGCTTCTCTGTTTGCATTATGATGTGTGCTACTGGTACTGTGTGTTTTCTTCTCATCATGTTTATGTCGATCTATCTCATATTCTTAGAGATGTTCTAACTTCATGGGTTAGTTCTGTACAATACAATTGCATCTTGGCAGTTATATCGATCTTCTCAGTTTACTTAATTAAATATATATATGTGATACGACTTATACCATCCAGTTAATTACTGGATTAATGGACTATAAGATTTATCAGGCCCAATTCTGACAGATTAACCGTGATTAATGGGCCCAATCCGTTTACAAGCGAGTGGTAATTGGATTATATATCTCAATGTTTTTAGTAAATAAATAAGGGGGAAACATAATTTTCCTCCAGAAAATTACATGTATTAATTAGGCATATCCGTGTCGCATGCTGCACTGCCGTCAGCAATGATGTCACGGCCTACTAATTAATAATTATGCATCCAGAAAAATCATTAAAATAATTAGTAATTCCCGAAATAAAAATAAAAGATAAACCAATCCTGCATGAAATCAATCGAATCTACCGATTCGACTTGTTGTCTCATCCTCCGCAAATCGGAGAAGAAGATGGATATTATTGGAAAGAAGGATAGTTTGCTTAGCATGGAGTATTTAAGGAATTGCTTAATGCTCAAGCAACCCAAACCTTGGTCAAATCCGTCTGTCGACCCACAATTTAACCAAAACCATTACGTTGACTCGTTGCTGAATTTTTAGTGGTTTGTTAATTCATATTGACAAAATTCATGTCGCCGAAAAGCCCTCGATATTCTATAAATGACGGTAAATTATTTTTGCAAACCACAAACGATCAAGGGTGTTTTAGTAAAAAGGTTTCACGGTATGCAATTATTCTGGTTTTGTGCAAAATTGCAAGCGACTGCTTTGACTCCGCTGCCTTCTCCCTCTACATATAGTCGTTCGAACCCAAGGCCGTAAGAATATCTCTCAGATCGCCGTCATGGCCTCCGTCAATCTCGCCGTCTTCCTCTCCGTCATCTCCCTCCTTTTCCTCCTCCTCTCTGCCTCCGCTCGCCTCCCCCACACCGCCGACGAAGAGGGCACTGCCGTCGCCATACCCCTCGACGCCCCGAAGAATGCCGAACCGACGGAAGTTCTCATTCCCCTGGTGGACAGGACGAAGGTGGACGTACCAGCCCTGGTCGATGGTTTCGACCACGTTGACGTGTCCCTAGTCCGCCCCTTCCACCGCCACCGCCCTCACTGCCACCACGGCCACCACGACCACCACGGCCACCACCGGTTACGGGACAGGAGGGTCGTGCCCGACGGGGACGACATGATCTCTGAGCCTAAACACGGCAAATGGAGCTCCTTCTCCGACGCCGCTACGGATGTGGTGGTCCCCGAGGAGGTCAAGAAGAGCATGGTGGCGGAGTGGAATAACGAGGACGAGAAGGACGGTGGCTGGCATATCAGAACGAAGGAGCACAAGAAGAATAAGAGGACGGAAGATTCGGATTCCGATTCCGATTCTGATTCGGATTCGGATGACGAGGGGATGGAGATGGGGAAAAAGGAATTCAGGAAGAAGGAAAAGGGTGGATGGTTGAAATCGTTCTGGGTCTTGTGGGACTAAATATCCAACCAATTTGACATATTCCAGCAACATATGTATCTTCTTCTACGCTATGTGTATCAGGTAGCTCTGCTTTGTATGTGTCGGTATCATGTGTATCCTCGATGTTGCATACTTATCCTAATAAATAATTTCTACTATAATCGACATATTTCTCTCAAATTTATGTCTTTAATGCTTTAACTTTCAGTGTCACTGTGATATTTTATATGTCAATTTCTTGATGTCGAATGTTAGTTTTTTTTGTCTGTTTGCTGAGGTTTATTATATTGGCAGTGCATCTCTTGTATCATTTTTGTTCTCTGTATGATCATGAGTGTTTTCGTCTTATTTGACTTGTGGCTGCTTAAGATGTCAGACATCATTATGATAGAATATAGTCTTATAAAGTAGGATTGTTCTTACCTTTTTCTCTCATAAAGCTTTCGTAGATTAATTGAGCTGAAGGTATAATCTCTGTGTTCCAGTTAATCAGACTGATTTTACAGACTGTTTATCAGACTACAACAGCCTTGAATATACCTCTTATCCAGTAACATATTGTCACTTAGATTGATTTTATATATATATTAATCTCTGGCTGTGGAAAAACTGTTATTAGATGGATAGTTCATAAACCTCTAGGGTAACATATGAAACTATTAACAAAGCTGGATATCTTATTGTTTATACGAATAAATGTCAATCCCAGGACGATTACGAGTAGTATAGTATTTCGTTGGTAATCGAAATTAAAATGGAAATATCCAATCATTTGTCGAAACACGAAGAACTGCATCTCCTGCAAGCCAGATAATAACATAAACTAAAGAACCGAGAGAGAGAACAAAAAACAAAAAACAAAAAAGAGGCAAAGATAAAAACAGCACAAAATCAAACTAAATCATGCATGGATACTATTTTGAGCTGGCTCATCCATCCAAACTCAAGAGAAACCATCAAAATGTGTAGAAGAAAAAACTAAAGAATCAACACGTTCAGAAAGCACTCGAGCAAAACCCTGCAGTAACTGTGTTAGTGAGCTCCGAGCATGGCCATGGCTGAACTCCCATTGCCGCACCACTGACGTCTGTGCACCTCCATGACCCATAGTGCGGCTGCACACCCCAAAGCTTGACATTGGAGAGGCATATCCGAGTGAAGGGTGAGCTCCTAATGCCTTGTATAGATCCAGGCTGCTGGATATCTACTCCCCACACATTCTTGATGGTCACTCCATCGACCGTCGGGACTGCATACCGGTTGAAGTGCTCATCAGGATGGTCACCTGCATCCCCGGCAATTGTGATGGCCTGACGGACCTTGTTCATGCTTACATTTATCACGGTCACATTCCTTATGTACCCTCCCCTTCCAACATTAGTCTTTATATGGATTCCAAATCCAGTGTTATAGAGGTTTATGTTCTCCACCAAGATATTATCCACCCCACCTGAGGTCTCACTTCCTATTGCAATCCCAGAGAAAGGAGAAGATCCGGTGAGCCTTCGGATTGTGATGCCCGAGCTCGGACGACCATAAGCAATTCCGTATTCGTCCCAGCCACTCTTTATGGCCACCAAATCATCTCCTGTTGTGATGTGGGCATCCTCAATGCAGACATTTGAGCTGGAATCTAAGTTTGTTGAAAATTGAAGTCTTGTTAGTGAACTGAGGTCTCATGTGCTAAAGGTGTAGAAATTGTAATATAGCGAGAAGCAAAACAGCAAAATAAACTAAATATGACGAAGTATCATCAGGAAGAAGGTTACCTGGATCTATGCCATCGGTATTAGGAGAGTCATATGGAGCCAACACTGTCACGTACTTTATCACCACATTGCTGCACAAAAAAAATAATTATATAGAGTTAGACACATATCCTGAGAAACATGGAGAAAAAGAGTATGTGCCTGAATCCTCCTTTTCTTTTCTCATTGCAAATATGATATGTTTGTAAACAGTTAGCTGTTTTTCTCTATTAAAATAAGATATAGTTAATTGAAGAAGAAGAAAAAATTACAGCGCACATCGTAAGAGGTTAAAGAGAAAAGGGAAAGATTTGGAGTCACCTGCAATAAACAGGATGGATACTCCAAAATGGAGAATTTTGAAAGACTGTGTTAGAAATTAAAATATCTCTAGAATTCTTGAACTCTACGAGGTTTGGTCTTGTGTGATGCAGAGATCCCTTTCTCCACATATTCCACCAAACTTCTCCTTGGCCATCAATTGTGCCATTCTCACCTGTTTAAAGCAAAGAACAGGATAATATCAATCATTAGGTACATCCCACAACGTATTATAACAAATCAAACAACATAGCTAGGGGAACTTGGTTGCAGTTCACCTGTGATGATCACATCACTAATACCATCTCCTTGAATAAAGCTCATGTATCTCTTGCCAGGGAGCTCCCTTCCTCTTCCATATGATGGCAGAGGATCTACCAAAGGCCAATTCCATGTATCCTGCACACGTCGAGAGTTCTTCAACCTTTCTTTCTGGCATAATAATAGATGTCGACGAACAGATATCTCATAAAAGTAGACTAATTGTTTGTTTGAAGGTGTTACACTCTTAACACTAGTTCAACCTTTACTTATGCATTTTCCTGTTTTTTTCACAACTTGCATGTAAGCAAGTTGACATTTCTGAAAAATTTTGATTCAATTGCTTAGTTAGGGACATTAGCCGAAGATGTCACAAGGAGCATCACCTGTGTGGACTTGATGACCGCACCTCGGGATAAGTAAAGGGTCATATGACTGGTTAAGCTGAAGCTTCCCGTGAGCCAAACCCCAGACGGGATGTAGAGCAGCGTCCCACCTCTCTTCCTCATGTGCTGAATCCTGTAAATTGCCTTCTTGAAGGGCCAAGTATTAAGCGTCTTCCCATCTCCCACCGCCCCAAAGTCGGTGATCGATATCACCTCCCGCCTCAACTTCATGGGAACCACATCAGCGCACGACACCTCTGTCACCGCCAAGCTGCACTGAGGCAGGAGAGGGAGCAGCGCCACCACCACTCCAATCCACAATTGAAAAGGAACCATCTTTTATATGCTGCAATATGTACACTGCAATAATAGGTTCTAGGATCTTGTTGAATAAAAAAGACTGTAGTTTTGGGCTTGAAGATTTGAAAGGGAGCTTAAGTCAGGAGCTTCGAGGCCAAAACACTACAAGGCAATGATGACTGGAAACAGAGGCATCCAAGAAGAGGGCTCCAAGGTGAGCTTTTTACATGCCAAGATTTGAGGCTCCAAGAGAAAGAATCCAGAGAAAGCAAATCTAAAGAGGTGTTGAGGAGAAGAGAGAGGTTTTTGATTCCAAACAGAAAGCTCCGAAGCAAGCGACGCAATGTCTCTGGCGGTGCTACTATATTTGGCCTCCAACAGTAGCAGAAAAGGTATTTACCACCAGTTTAGAGAATGATTTAGATATTAATCTATTGTTTCTCAGACTTGTTAGGAATCTCCTTTTCTTTCCTACTTTTTTACTTTATTCATCTTTTGAATTCTACGGTAACAGTGCCAAGTTTTCGTACATATATTGCCCATGCAGCCTCGCTTTCTCCAGATATTTAACAAATAACAATTGAGTAATTATGAAACCTTGTGTTGTTTAGTGTCAGAGCAGAAAAGAGGTTCATGCTTCCATATGATGAATCATTCTGCATGGCTAAGATGAGTTTCTTCTATAGGATGAGCAAGTGCCTAGTGCCTACTGTGTTCTCTGCTATTCTCTGGTTGATTGGAGATGAACTCTGCGTTAACTGTGCTGGGAATTATTGGCTGCCCTGGCATCCATAAATAGACATACAACCAAGGTCTGCGAATGGTGATTACTCAGCAAAATGGAGGCTTCGAGTCTTATGCCGAAGGCTGTAAGCCTGTAACATGACCATCAGATGCAAGTGACCTGAAAGCAATCAGACTACAAAGTTTATAGCCGGAGGCCAAAATAGCTGTGCAAGAAAGGACTCTCACGCATGCCATGACAAGAGCTCGTGAACTATTATGCCACCTCCAAAGCAGTGCTCCACTGAAACCAACCATCAATCACATGCAAGCGGTGCCTCCAAACACAGGCTCTAAAAAGCGACCTCTACTTGTTAATTTTTGGGGTCACTCCGACAGCTAAGTGGACCTGGGCCATTAATTATACAGCGTGCTCAACAGAAAACTCTTGAGTTTGAAGTGAACTTGGTCTATCAAGGAAAAAGAGAAGCATCCAAATGAGAAGAATTATGCAACGAGTTTGTTGCTTGTGTGCCTGAGGTTACATCGTTTGAATTTATTGGTGAAACTCAAGTGCATGTGTTTATGCACTGAAAAACCGAAAAGGAAGCGAGTAACGAGGCCTGGCTTTAGACCATGTTGAATCCGTAGGATTCTGAACTAATTGCTTTTGGCATGGTATAGTAGTGGCGTCACCAATTATGTAGGTCTTGGATTCTTCTTCTTTAGCTTTTGATTCCTCTTTTGTCTCCATATCTTTAAACTCTGCCAAGTAACATGGGCACCACCTACCTCCCGCTCTATTTCATTTCACATTCCCTGATTTCTAGAATAAAGATGATTAGCTGAGTTCTTTTTCTCCCTTTAAAACTCGGTAGCCTGTGTGGGAACAAAGTATTATAGTTTTTATCTGCTTTTATAGATTCACAGACATCAGAATTGGCCTTGCACCAAGGTAGATGAATAGTCTTAGTTTTCAAATCTTGACCTTTTCAGGTACAAAATCTTTTCTGTCATTCTAATGGAGCTGCACACTTTTGTCACCGAGAGGAAGATGAACACTTTTGTTCATATCTCTTCTTGGAGGTGCATCGAAATGTGATGTGATTGAGACAAGGTTTGACCAGAAAAGATGGAGATATGAACAATACCAAAGAGTACTAAATTCTCATGAAACAATTTGTGTGTGGTTCCTCAAAAATTCTTCCTCGCTGACATAAATTTTCAAAGGTAAAAATCGGACTGACACCTTTTTATTTTCAAAATCACGAAGAGATTGTGCAATCAACTTAATCTTTGTTCGCCTCTTGATGTTTGCAGATTTCCCAGAATCAAACAGGCTTTGCATTTGGAACTATTGCTCGTCTAACCCTGACAAGTGACGTAACGTTAGTGCGGGAGCAGGTTCTTCCTTTACCATCGGATGTATAATTTTTATCGATTTGTTTCCATTTTCATGTGGTCCAATCGAAATTCGGACTACGATCTACCTTGAATATGTTCACAAGGCCCATGTGTTTGCCTCCAGTAGTGTCTTCCATCACAGAGTTGTCTGTCACAAGAAATTTAATAGTTCATTCACGTTCCTTTCAGCTCTAGACTGGGCAGCTACATGTTGACCACCAAAAACTCGTCCATTTCATCAGCTTAAAAGCAACATTGGTGATGTTTTGCTTCTCAAGATTGAATTTTTCGTCAGTGGTATGATTAGGAGTTAGAAGAACAATTGCCTTGTAAGTTTCTAGTTATTAAGACAACACGCAATATTGAAGCTTATATTGCACGGATTCTATAAACTTCTCATTTTAGAACTCAAGACCGAGCTCCCCATTAACTTAAAAATAGTTTCTGATAGGATATTCAAATATCTGATAGTTCTCCTCGACTTCATTTGTGCAATAAATATGATGTGGTGGTAGAAGCCATTGTCTAACTGATTGCTACTAGGACTTATTGTCTTACTGATTCTTAAGACATCTCACGAGATTCATATTACCCTGTTTTATGCTGAGAGAGGAGTGTTTAATTTAGTTTTTTTTCATGACATATCGTGGTATGAGTATCAGATACAATTATATCCAACCCTTTTTCCTGAGGTGTTGCTGTATTCAGCATATTTCTAAGATCCAACCATACAATAAAGTAACAGCTTTCATTTGCCTTCATAATATCTCATGTCAATTCCAATTGCAAGAGGATGGATTTCTACATTGAGTCCAACCAGGAAAAGCATCCTATTCAGAAAGTTTAAGTGCTCGACAGCCTTATGTATTTGTCCAAACAAGCACCATATCTCTACGTTGACCCCCCCAACTCAAAGATCGTCTATATCATTGAGTATTCCACTCCTAAACTTGATCTACAAGGACATCCACTCAATTTAGTTTTTTTTTTTTAGATGAACATGTGGTGTGCTTGCTGATCATTCTCATGCTACGGTGAAGAACTTGGGAATTGAATCTCACAAAAATCACGTGCATAGTTACTTCTCTCGGAGAAAATCGTTGCAAAAACTTCATTTTATCCCCCAAAAGTGATTTTGTTAAAAATGTTGATTTATTCCAAAAAATAGGCAAAATTACTGCATTGCAGGTAAACTTATCTGAGAGTATTCGATTGACATTTTAGTCTCTATTTTGTGGAACATTTTTATTGTTTTTAGTTGTAAGGCTATTCGTTGGTGACATTACCCGTGGTTGAGTGTGTTCCTTGACGATGTCTCATCTAGTTGCTGGCCAACTGGTTGTCCCGTGGTCGAGTGTGTTCCTTGAACATAACTATGAAAAAAAAAAAAATTTAAGATCATTTTTTTTTATATAAACTAGTTCATTTTTATCTCTATTCCTGTGCGACTGTATGAAAAACCAATTTGAAACAAGGCTCAAACATCAGTCCCCTGTGAAAGCATGTTATCTGAGATGGTTCGTTGGATCTTTCCCGTGCTCATGTCCCCACGACAGCGTTTCATGGTCGTCCAAGCTAAATCTGCCCTCGTAACTCGTAAGGAGCTAAATCTGCCCTTGTAACTCGTAAGGAAATCTATGTCGTTGCTCAATTGGCATCACTGGGAGCTCTTCTCCCCAGTTCCCCACTTCTCCCTGCTCTTTTATCCGTCGCTTTACCACTCTGCCTCAGCGGTTGGCTGTGGAGAGAGGAGATCGAGCGCCAACAACCCTTAATTTTTTTCCCATTTCTCATTTCTTTCCTCAAGCGTTTTGTTTAATGGTGAGTTTCCTCCTCCGTTGCTTGGTTTCCAATCTGCGTTCTTGAGCTGCAAATCGAAAATTATTATTTTCTGTTTCATAAATTGCTGAAAACCATGCAATGAAACGTCGTGTTTCCTACATATTTCGGATGGTGTAGCGTGTTTGAATCCCTTATTTTTCTTCTCACCTCTCCTTCGTATTGTCAACTTTAATACCATGTTTTAGCTGGATGGGAGCTCAAGGCGCTCCTTTTCTGATTTTCGATTAGGAACTGTTAGAAGCCAACAAAAAGTATCTTTTATGTAGATGAAGATTCATCTTTTTGTTGGTTGTATAGTTAAGCTGTTCATTGATGCCTGAGATGTAAATTATTTATTTTAAATTTCTTTCTTGCAATTTGCATGCGACTTTTGAGCTCAGTTATTAGGTATCATGTGCACAGTAGAGAACTGAAACAAAAAAGAAGAAGAAAAAGAAGTGATCGTTGCTTCCTTCATTGTGCTTGTCTACCTTTTGTTTTTAACACATAATTGTTATTGGGAATAGTTGTACGGTCGTATATTGCTCTCATGAATCTTCTCAAGGGGAAGACTTTTAGGAGATAATGGAGACATTTGTAGCCAAATGTTTGTAAACCACATGATTTTCAGGGATAATAACACCCGATGAAGTAGCTGATTGAATGGTGTTAACTTGGTAACTTCCTGTTACTGCATCATCATCATCCTTCTGGATTTGTGATTTCCTACATTAATCTTTGTCCAAACTTTAGTTTGTCTTCATGTGATAATCTCATAATTCATAAAATTTTAAAGATTTCTTGTGTCGAGCTGGTTTTCTTGACTTTTTTTTATTTGGAGTTGCGTATGACTATGCGTCTTTGACAACTGGTTTTGGATGCGAAAGGTAAGACATTTATGTTTAACATCTTTTGTAAATTTGGTCTACCTTTTTTTTTTTTTTTTGGCAGCAGATAAGATCAATGTCCTTTTACCTTCCTGCGTCTTCTAATTTGCAGCAGCCGTACTGAGACCTTGTTCATATTGCTTTACGTACAGGTGTCGATCGCAGAGCTACAGAGCATGATAAATCCTGAATCTCCGAGGCTGTAACAATTCTCACTGTCTATCCTTCAGTCCTTATAAGTCACATGAGTTTAGCTTCATTACCATGCTGAGGCTGAGCTGAAATGCAGGCTCAGCAGGTGAAAACTTGTCATTTCTAATCTCGACAAAATCGCACAGTTACACAGTTAAATGGTCTCACTTTCCTTTTGTATTTGTTTTCATATGAACGGATGACCACAATCGCGGCCCCTCTGCCCGACAAAACAACAATCATTATTGTAGAAATAAATTAAGTTTATTGCGTGAATTTGTTCAAAATGGAATGCTCCAGATTACAATACAACAAGTGAAAGAAAAGGACACGACCATAATGAAATCAACAGCGAGTCTTGCTAGTATTAAGAAATGATCTTACATGTGTTTTTGTCTTCAGCAAGTCAATCCTCAACTGTATTGCTAAGGCTCGAACAACATCTTAGCCACCTTTGTACGCGCTGTTTGAGATTCATTATATACGATTAAGATCTCTTTCAGAATGTATCCCTGTGGAATATCTTATCATTTTAGCTTATTTTGATCTTTAGAAATTTCTCAAGGGAATTATCTACAGGATCGCCATTGTAAAGAAGGACAGCCATCAGCTGAAGCTTCACATGATGTTCTAGGTGACTATCAACATGCTCAACTTGTTGAAGCTCCTATAGAAGATTCTGGTTCAGCATCCAATGCAAGCAGTAACAGTAGAAAGGTTCGTCGCGAAGACATTGAACTGGTGAGGCTGCTCATTGCTGGTTCTATTATTTAGTTTTATCGATTAAGAACATTCTGCAAAGATAGCATGAACACAGTCATTGGCTGTTCATGGCTCATTTCCTATCTCATTCACTTATTTTGCAGGTGCAAAACTTGATCGAACGATGCCTGCAACTGTATATGAACAGAGGGGAGGTAGTCCGCATGCTGTCTAATCGTGCTAGGATAGAACCTAGTTTTACAACGTTAGGTAGGCATTTTAAACCTCCAATCTTAAAATTTGTTGTAAATTGGCATGACCAATTTGTAATTCTTGGGCTGCAAATAATAATACTCATGACCATATGCCTTGATTTTAGACTACTAATGATATCTTATTCTTAGCTTTAAGTTTTTTCAGTATGGCAGAAATTGGAAGAAGAAAACTCGGAATTTTTCAGAGCCTATTATATAAGACTAAAACTGAAGAAGCAAATCATTTTGTTCAATCATTTGCTCGAGCACCAGTACCATCTGATGAAGTATCCTATCCAATCTAAGATTCCCTTGGCTCCTATTCAAAATGGGATTCACCCTATGCCTGGTAATTTATTTGATTGATTCCTTTGAGCTTTCATTGCAATATTGTGCCAATTGATAGCGCGTAAATAGATTAAATTCAAAGATAGATGAATGAAGAAACATTATGAGCCAAAGATACTAAGCATAACAAAATTGTAGTTTGGATAATAAGGGGGGAAAAAAAAGCTATAGAAAATGTTAAAATAGATGGACTCCAAAAGATTTATAAGAGTTTTAGATATCTATTATAAAAAGCAAGTCATTTATGGATGTTACAGGAGATTCGTGCAGATCCAGTATAGTCTTTTTCACTCCACAAAGATCAAGATTATATGGATGCTCATTCTTTTCTCTTTCCAAGAAGGATATATGTATGATCTGCAAATGACTAATGGTCGACTAAGATTTATTATTCGACAAGAATGAAATATTAAAGAAGATAAAGCGAGAGAGGTAAAGGGAAAATTTTAAAGCTTGTGTTATAATCTAATGTACTTTATGGATCAGTATTAGCAGAAATGAAACATCACTAAATAAAATAAAAAACACTGCTATATAGGAACAGGTAACATAGCTCCACAATATGATAAAATAAAAGGAAGCAAGTTACAATGGTGTAAGCATGTTTGAAGATGATGGATAAAATTTATAGTTAGACAAACTGAATAAATAAGAGGTTTAGAGGAAGATCAAATAGAACTCTAGTTAATGTTTTTGTATAGTTTTGGATAGAATTCAATAGAAGGATAGGATTCGCGTTGCCTTCCCGGAATAATAAGACTAAGATGAGTTGCTCTTTCTTTTCCTCTGCCAAATTGCTTTTGTGTAACAAAAAGCTTAATTAACACTCATTTGCAGTGCAGTCAATTTGGCCATGGGATATCCTATTCTTCCTCAGCACCCAATCCCAATGCCGGTTACAGGTCAGCCTCATGACCCAATGGCTTGTGGAATCTCCTGCTGCCATGCAGTCGATGTAATTCCTGCACCTGGAAGTTTTCATCCCAGTCGCATCAATTCTGGGACAAAGTAAGAAATTATTTTTCCTGTGAATATTTTAAAATAGTGAGATATTGTTTTCCTTTTCACATAGGAAGATCTGGATCAACTCCTTTTCTTCTTCTGTCATTTTTTTATGCAAAGTAGGGAAACGTTCTGTCTGTGGAGGATATATATATATATATATTTTTTTTTTTTATGAACACACCGACTTATCTTTATCTGCAGCAGTTTAACTGAGATTAATCGGAGTATCATGTTTAAATTCAATTTATCCTTTTGCTTGTTCTTTGTTTGATGAAACATTGTATATTTAATCATTTATGGTCAGCAGTGGCACAGCTGAAGTGGCTCATGCGACCCCTCCATGCGGTGCCATTTCACCCATGTCCGAGAGGGCCGTGAGCCCTGCACCAGCAGCATACTCAAGCGCTCATTTTCCTTTCGCTCCTGAGATATCTGGAACAGGCATAAATGCCTCGGCCCTCAGTTCGACATTTCTATCTGATGTGGCAAATTCAGGAGTGCAACTAAGTTCAGATGGTGTGGGGGAGTCAAGAGATACAATGCGATCATTAGGACAGTTTTGGAATTTCAATCTGTCTGAATCTTCCATGGACTTGGCAAATTTAGCAGGTGATTTTGCTCTTAGACTTTCAGATATATGATTATTTCTTTGGAACCAGCACGAGTTTAATTTCACAAGTGCTCAATGCATGGATAGTTCTTTTAATTTCACAAATGACCCTTTACTAAATGTTCATTAACACAATCATCTGGTTTGGTCCATACAAGACCTCGGAGCTTTGGGAGACTATGATGGTTCTCCGTTCTTGCCATCGGGTTCAGACATCTTGTTGGACTCCCCAGAACAGGAAGATATAGGTAACTTTAGCACCTTTTCCCAAAGTTTCTTCTCTTTATATATGCGCTGCAAAGACTAGTAATTAACTCGTTGCCAGTGTTTAATGATCCTCCTCAAGCACTTGTGTTTCTTTTAATTTTCAGTTGAAGAATACTTAGCTGATGTTTCGAATGGACTCTGCTCTCGCCAATCAGACGAAGAGAAATCTTAGGACAAGTTTGAACTTTCTGTTCGCGCCTTCTCTGTAATTTTTGTCCAAGCTCGATCACTTCTGACATATATATATATATATAATAAATAAAAAAGAATGCCAAATTGAAATAAAGAATTGAGTCAGAAAAATAAAAAGAAGGTTTTCTTTAATTTTCTTTTTCAAATATTTCTGGTGACAGCGACGTGGTTGACCGGGACGGATGTCGTTGTTCCTCCTGAAATGGAACCTTTGACTTCATCCAGACTCGATTACATATTCTCCGACCGAATCAAGCGGACCAAATACTAATCCACCCATACAAAAGTACAAAACAGATTATTAAATCTTCACAGCACCTCATAACTACTCCTCGGCCACCGGGATATTAATCTCGAGGAAAAAGCATCGACGTCGGCAGCGCGCAGATCAAGGTGAGAATCATCACAGTGAGTGCACGACGACGTACGCGCAGAACTTCAAGCTGGTCGTGCAGCTAGAGCTGGCTGACTGGGAAAGAGCCATCGACCTTGGCAACGGCAGCTAGCGACGACGGCACTGGCGGCTGAAATTGGATTCGCTGAGGCGGCGGATGGAGGCACCGCCGCCTCCGCCGAGATGGAGAGCATGCAATAAGCGGCCCACAGCCGTGCGCAGGAATCCCTGGAGGATCGTAGTGGATGGAGGGATTGGAGATAAGTGCCGATCGATCGAGGAGTTGACAACGTATATATTCATTGATAGAGGAGGTTAATTTAGCAGTATTTACTTTCTTTAATAAATTAGTATTGATTTGAGATGTGCAAAATCAGTCAATCCATAATTCATCCATAAATATTTATGAATATCTTTAAATATTTATTTATGAATATTTTTATAATTTATTATACAATTTCGTATGATTTAAAGATTAAATTATATAATAAATATATTCACAAAGAATTATATAATATAATATTTCTCTTTAAAATTAAGGCACCCACTTTGTCCTCCTCGCCACGCACACAATGCGTCACCTTTTCCAGCCTTTTGTCCCCTTCCACGTCATCTGGTACTCATGTCACTTTTAGAATAGACAATGAATTGCATTGGAGGAGAATATAAGGGCGATTAGATTCTAATTTTAGTGCATCGAAAAAGAATTCGAATTGTGGATCGTAGACTAGCGTTAATGGATGCTGACCAAAGAAAGAAAGATTCTAGTGATTAAGAATGGACTTTGTCATGATTGCTTTCATGGTGACACGTATCCCCCGACTAGAATACAACCCATCATTTCACATAATTGGACCATGCTGATAGCTTCGCAATACGTTTCCAGATTTATTATTCTGCGTATTCGACTTTTTTAAATTTATTAAAAAAAGGTATTATTTCTCAATTATATAATCATTAAATTTATTAATTGATTTTTAAATTTAATGTGTTCCATTTACTATCATCGATTGTTTAAATTAATTTTAAAAATTCATGATTCTTTATTTAAGTTATAAAATTCATATATAAGAATATAATTGCAATCGAGAAGTATAATAAATTTAATTTAAAATTTTTATGAGACATTTAAAACTATGAGCTTAGACTCAAACACTTTTTGAGTGTAATTATACTTTTAGATTTAGATTTCACAATTTAAATTAAGAGATTTGTGCTTTTGAAGTTTTGAACACTATCAGTGAGTTTATTATACTCTTAGAAATCTTCTAAACTAACTATAACCTTGGATCTGAATTTCACAACTTTAATTAATTTTACGATCTTTAGATGATTTTGTGCTAAATTTGTCTTGAAATTGTGAGAATTGTAAATAACTATAACTCTTAATGTAGACCATAAAATTTAAGTACAAACACATAATTACCTTCGTGAGACTCCCATAAATACAATAATTTTTATTTGAAGTACATCATTATAAAATTCCTAAAGTTATTATTGAGTTTTGATCAAAACTCTAAAGAATTTCAAAATATTTATATGGTCTAAGCCTGAAGAGTCCTAGTAGCCTTTTGGTGGTGCCAATGAGTAAATATAACTGACCTATACTTTTTTTTAATAATTTTGTGTCAAATTATTTTAAAATTATAAACTTTTTAAAAATCTTCTTTCAGTTTATACCGTTAAATATATATTTGAGGGCATAATTATACTAAAGAACGTTCATAAATAAATTTAATATTCCACTTAATAAAAGTTCATTTATATTCATTAATTTGTATTAAAATCAATTAAATGAATAAGCTTGAACACATATGTATATTGGTGCAATCGGTTCAGGTCACGATTGATCGGACTCGAGTTTGACTCGAGTAAGTGTTTTGATGTTTGACATTGATGTATGACATGTGTTGGGAAGATTGTCGATCTGAATCGACTCCAGTTAATTCACGTTGATGTTTCGACGGTTTGACCATTATCACGAAAAGTCCAAGTCGGAAAGTACTTGACAAGTCCAAGTACGGCTGGGTCGAGGAAAGTCCATCATGGGTTAGCAAGAAGTCCAAGTCATGATTCGACGAAAGTCCAACATAAGTTGGCAAGAAAAAGTCCAAAAGCTTGAGTCTTGACATTTGAGAAGTCCAAGGGGTTTGATATTAGCGGCGTAAAGTCTAAGGGTGAAGTCTTGGCAGTATAAGTCCAATGGTTGGCAGCGTAAAGTCTAAGCGGAGTTGGCAGCGTAAGTCCAATGTGCCTTGGCGGTGTAGACACCGTTAATATGACAATAGCTGATGGAAGCACTTGAAGGCTAGCGTATAGATGAATAAGTCATGGATGACTTGGATGGATCCGATAGGCGCGAGGCTAACGGAGGTGGCTAGAAGGCTTAGGTCTAGACTACGGGTGGTCTAGCAAGTATGAGGGCCCTATACTTGGAGTAAAACCTTATGTTTGAGGTGTATCAGTCGACTGAGACCTATGGGTAGTCGACTGGTGTGAGTCAACTAGGGTTTGATGCAGGAAGTGCCATAGCAGTCGACTGACAGAGGTGATCTATAGACTGGTGGCCGAGATTTCGGGCACAAAATGTTCTCCAGTCGAGTGATCGGCTCGACCACTTGACTGATTGAGTCATCAGTCGACTGATGAGTATGATTAGTCGATTGATGGTGGATTCATTGGATTTTTTTAGTGTGGATCTAGCCATTGTCTCACGACAACAAAATGACACCAATGACCGATGGTCCCGAGCAATGATCATAAAGTAAATCCATCTCGCATAATGCTTTAAAGGGAGCTCGTGGAGGAGATTTCAACAACCGGTTCTTGAAGAGTTTTAGGATGATTTGCTGTTGCAAATCAGGGTCTCCAAATGCAATTCAAGCAACCACAAAGCAAACAATCAAAAGAGCAATTGTAAAGTGTTTTTCCTTTACTTGTAGTGCATTTCATTATTATAATTGCTTGTATTTATTTCTTACTATTGTAAGATCATTTGTACAAGATTTATCCACCTCCGGATTGTTCCGAGAAGGAGTTTACTTAGTAGTAGTGCGTGTTTGCATTGCTAGGGCTCTTACGAGCCCAATCTATGGAGTATGAACCATTCGGTTCCGAACCACGTTATACCGTTGTATCTCTTGTGCTTGTATTGTATTTATTTTTGTTATTATATATTTCACTGCGTTAATAAGTATTATAGAGATGAACGTGATCGTAATCCATCAACAAGCCAACGTGCTATTCATCTCCCTCTAACGGGCACATCGTTCCCAATAATGTATTCAACTTGTTAATGTTTATAAATATAAATTATGTTCATGAACAAAACTAGTAAATTATTATAAATTTACTTATACTAATCAATCAAACAATGATTAAAATATTAACATTTCAAATAAATACAAATTTGAATGAAACTTGAACCAAGTTTGATTTGAAGCTTGATCCTAATTAAACAAGTTAAATTCAATTCAAGTTCAAACGAAGCTTGATCTAAAAAAAAAAAATCAAGTCAAACTTGAATAGTCATTTCAATAGCTTAGTTGATTTTAGATTTGATTTGACTTAACTTGATTATCTTATCAAATAATCTTGAACACTATAAAGTTAAATTTGACTTGGTTCGTTTACAATAATAAATTTAAAAATTGATTGATGAGGTGCATGAACTCTACTATTATATAATAAAATAATATGTTGTATTATCAATCGAGTATAATAAATTTAAAAGTCAACTAATGAAATAGATTAGAAGATATAATTAAAATATGACTACTTATTTTTTTAAGTTAATATCGTATATCTAAATCTTCAATATGATTAATCATTGGGGGCACTGACTCAGTCCCATGAAATTTTTTTACTAGTCGTCAGGGTCAATTAGGAAGTACTCATAGTGGATGGCGCCCCAACAGTATGTATTTAAGTTTTATGTCCAACTAATTATGAGAATAACTGACTCTACATACGAAAGATTTTCACCTGTCATTAAGATACAATAATAAGAAATGTTCACGTGAACAACTTTAGTAATTGTAACATTCTTTATTTGTTATTTTATTTTGAGAAAAGTTTTACAAATATATTATAATTAAAAATTAAATCATGAATATTTAAAAATTGAACCCGCCCCTGCGCAACTACACGTCACTCTTTTGTTTACAAGAGTCAGCATCTGTCCATTTAATTTGCACCTCAAACCGCAGAGTCGCATGTCAAATTAACTTAGATCTCAGGTATAATTTCAGATAAAACCTGAAATGGTGAAAAAAGTATGGAAAACAGTAATCTTGTCTCGGAGGCCATGTAATGTTCATCTCGACGAAGAAACCTCAAGATCGATCATGGTTGTTGTTTTTTTTTTTTTTTTTTCTTTCTTGATTTCTTTGGTGCAAAGTAATCAGGGCGGGGGCCAAATCTTATTCTGCCAAGAACAGGACGCAAAATGGCGTCGTTGTAAAGATACTAAAAAGTAGCGCTGCCACAAGTCAAGCACTATAGAAAACCTCCCCTCCATTAGATTCCATATAAATTCCTCTTCGATCTTCGATCAACTTGTGCAAGGCAAGGCAACGCTCAGCGAATCCTCGAGCTCAATCAACTAACTCTCTTCTAAAATCTCATGATGCAAGCAAAGAAAGGAATTGGAAACGGATTAGTCACGATCTTCCTCTCTTTTAAGCCCTCCTCTTCTTCTTCGTCTTCTCCCTTTTCTTCCCTTTCTGTCTCCATGGCTGTCTTCAGCTTGCAGCTCAACTCGAGGATAGTCACAATGCTCCTTCTGTTCAATCTTTTGTGTGCAGGTTCGCATTATTCTACCTCCATTTCTCCCAAAATGCGATCGCGATATCGTTGGATCAAGAAAGTTTGGGTCTTGTTGCAGATTTTGTCCATTTCCAGCTTTGCTCTGCTCTCGGCATCAACTACGGCCAAGTCGCCGACAACCTCCCCTCGCCGGAGCAAGTCCGCGCCCTGCTCGCCTCGCTTAGGATCAGCAAAATTAGGATTTACGACGTGAACCCCCGCGTTCTCGACGCCTTCGTCGGCACTGGCATCGAGCTCATCGTCACCGTCCCCAACGACGCCGTCGCGCTGCTCGCCGACCAGCGGCAGGCCCTCCAGTGGCTGACCACCAACGTGCGCCCCTTCGTCCCCACCACAAGAATCACTGGCATCGCCGTCGGAAACGAGGTATTCACCGGCGACGACGCGGCTCTGATGTCCAACCTCGTCCCCGCCATGCTCGCCCTCCATTCCGCCCTCGTCGAGCTCGGCCTCGACTCCTCCATCCACGTATCGACCGCGAACTCTCTCGCTGTGCTCGCCACCTCGTATCCTCCGTCGATGGGCGCGTTCAAACCGGAGCTATCTGGGCTAATGAATCCGTTCCTGCAGTTCCTGGCGGCGACGGGAGCGCCGTTTTGGGTCAACGCTTACCCGTACTTCGCTTACAGGGACGACCCGAAGGCAGTGTCATTGGACTACGTGCTGGCCAACTCCAACGCCGGCACGGTGGACCCCTACACCGGTCTTCGCTACGACAACATGCTGTACGCGCAGGTGGACGCGGTGGTGATTGCGGCGGCGCGAATGGGATGCGGCGGGGTGGACGTGCGGGTGTCGGAGACGGGTTGGCCGTCGAAGGGTGACGCCGACGAGGTCGGGGCGACTGTGGAGAACGCGATGGCGTACAACAGGAACCTGCTCGGCCGGCAGATGAGGGGGGAGGGGACCCCGCTGCGGCCGGAGCAGAGATTGGAGGTGTACCTCTTCGCTCTCTTCAACGAGGACATGAAGCCCGGCCCAACATCCGAGCGCAATTATGGACTTTTTGAGCCCAATGGCACCATGGTTTACAATGTGGGCCTTGTTGGGCCAAGATCATCTGCCTCCATTTCCGTCACTTCTTCGGCATCAAAGGTATAAATAAACTTCTTACTTCAGTTTATTTTTTAAAATAAAAAATCAAGCGAAATTCTCCTTAAAATTTCATCACTGTCAAAATGCCTTTCCACGTTCATGTTCATCTATTTCTATTAATAGAAGGAAGAAAAAATATTGGGCCAACTTGACATTAACAGAATAATAGAGGGGAATTTTTTAAAAAATATTAAATCTCAGTGTAATTTAATATATTGCATATTTTGTTTTACAAAAATAGAATTTTTAATATATATATTTTTTGGGTTTTGCAGGGAAAAGGAAAGGAAGAGGGGAGGTTGTGGTACTGGATAAATATTATTCTCATATTCTCATTGACTTTGCAAGATTTTATTTCATGAGAATGAACACCTAATTAAAATGGAATTGAATGGTTTATATATTTATTTCAAGGAAAAATATGGGGAGACCATGAGCCGCTTGCCACTCACTACTAGTCACTTCCATGACTTCGTTAAATTTGCCAAAAACTGGGAACAAGTTTCTAAAGCCAATAACAAGACGAGCCCAGCCAACTTCTGGAGGTATAATGATTAAAAAAATAAAATAGGATTCAAGGAAAATGAACAAAGACATCGCCATGTATATATAAATAGAAATTTATTTCAAAATTGTTTATAGATTTGGATTTCACACGATCAAAATTCATAACTTTTCCCCATTTTTTTTACAAAAAATATTGGACTATAAAATCTTTACCGAAGTTCTATAAAAAAAAAATTATTATATAAATAAGAAGGGACAAAAGTAAAAGATTTGATAATTTTGAAAGGAAAAAAGAGGTTCTTTTTTATTTTTGATAGAAGGAAGTTTTCTTGATATTTGCTCAAGAAAAAAAAAAATAAAGACTTGATTTTATTAATGTCGATGCTATTTGAGAATCCTATTGACCTTTTAAGTTTTAACTGCTTCAGGGATTGCAACTTGTAAATACTCCAAGGCGACGCTACTTTGCGACGTGGATCGCATCCCACTTTTAGACTATTTATTTGCTCAATTTGTAACTGAAGTATCATTATAATAAGCTACGGAAAGAAGAACTAATCGCATAGTTAATGTCTCAATGGGAATCTGTTCCTTCTCCTATTTAATTGACTCTATACTCTCTGCCAGTGCCCAGCAGCACATCATGAAAGTCTCGGTATATTTGGAATGAAATAGAAACAAAAAAAAAATTGTTTCGGTGAATGTTGAATTGCAACCTCGGCGAGGGGAAAAAAATATTAATGGAAATGAGGAACAAATAACATAGTATGGACAAAGAAAAAAAAAGAAAAAAGACAAAATGATTGGATTCTTGCTCATGTTTGCTTCTCTCTCGCATGCTGTTCCAACATGATTGATTGATGTTGGCACTTTCTGAGACTTGTGTCATCGAGTTGGGGGGGGAAGCAATTTGCTTCATCAGCTATGAACTGTACTGCCTTATGGAGTGCTCCAATACCTGGTGGCTGGGGCAGATCATCTCCTTCACTTTGGTCCCGCTCTTGTAGATCTTGAACGTAGGGAATGTCCTCGCGTTCTCAGCCTTGGCAATGGCCGGTACTGTGCTCGCATCGACCTAAGTCCGTGCACAAGTTTATGTGCCCATAAGTTGAGCGTGCGTGCAGAGAAGTTGAAGGAAAAGCTGGTTGGTTACCTTCAGAAAGTTTACAGATGGAAATCTTCTGCACAACGTATCAACAAATGGGGTGATCTGGTTGCAGTTGTGGTTCAGCGCCACCATGAAGTACACAACAGAAACCCCTAAACAGATTCAGTTTTACGTCAATAGAATCAGTGAGCGTGATGAAACATAAGAGCAAATAATAACTTGTGGAAGGATATTAAATTCAAAGTTCAAATTTTAGAAGGAGGAGATTAATGCAATAGCTTAAGACTCTAAACATTTTATATATATGGCTCATGTTTTAACTTTCTTTCGAATTCTATTACCGCATCCACGAGGAAATCAAAAGCAGCCTAGTGGTTCTTCTCGAGATGGCTCTTAAGATATGGTCAGGTTAATAATAGAACTTGAGTTTGAAAGCAGTTGAGAATAACAGAAATGCCAGAAAGTTAAAGAAAGTAGTCGATGGAAGTATAAGCTCACCAGGCAAACTGATGGCTTGCTGGAAGTGCTCAAATCCTATAATTTCCTCGACCTCCCCGCCGAATTTCATATTTGAGATTTCCTCCCCACGAGAGGTTTTTAGTCCAACTTGAGCATGAAAGAGGGCTTCTGCGACCTCAATATCACCAGGAAGCTGCTGCCTGAGAGTCTCATAGTCTTTAACTGCTTCGCTCCATCTCTCAAGCTAACCACCACAAAGATCGACAAAAACATCGATAGAACTTGGAGGTCATATAATATATTCTTCGACATCAGGATATAAAGGGAAGGGAATAGTATCACCTCTGAATATGAGGCAGCACGTCTAAGAAGGGCTTTCGTGTAGTTGGCTTGAATACTGAGAGCTTTGTTGCAATCCTCAACAGCCTTTTCCCATTGTCCGAGTTTGGAACGGCAAGCAGCTCGGTTGCAGTAAAGAACAGGGTTTGCAGGGTCATACTTGAGTCCTTCCCCATAAGCTAAGCTTGCTTCTGCAAATTTTCCCGAGTTAAAAAGTTCATTGCCTAATGCTCGAGCTCGAGATACAGCTCTAGTGTTGTTCAATACTGTATATATCTCCACATTTCTGGGATCAATCTGCCTTGCTTTTTGAGCAGCAGCAACGGCATTTTCAAACCTGAAAATTATTCATTTACACACATTTTCAATGAACATAAAAAATACTGAAAACTATCTCACTACTCAGTATAACACTTCGAGTTCACCTTCCTCGAGCCATGTCCACTTGGGCACTGACGCTATACAAGTATGAATTTGCCAGCATACCAAAAAACTTAGTATTTGAGGATGGTGAATATACACTATCAAGTTTGAATACATTGGATATGACCATATCAGCTTCCTCAAGTTGATGAAGTCGAAGATGTGCTTCAGCTTTTGAAGCCATTACCTGTAATTGTTGGCGTACATTATTGTATTCTCTTACAGTAACACTAACAAGAGACCCAAACTAATGAAATTAAGTGATAGTATGAATTTACCAATGAAGAAGCATTTGCTCCTTCAGTGAAGGCAGCATCACTCTCCTTGAGTGCACTCTTCCAATCTCCAACTTTCCGGGCTTCTGCACACATGTCCAAATGCCTTTCCACTGCTTCAAGTTTCCTATATTCAACAGGATCATGCAGTAGGCCAGCCAACGCGAGATGTTTCCTAGCATTCTCGACTTGTCCTAAGCTGTCGACCAAAGTAAGCAATTTATTCAGAAGAATGCATATTCCAGTACCTCTCAAGCCTAATTTATTTGAAGCGACTCCGCTATCATCATATTTACTATAAATCTGGATGGCACATCATTCATCACAATGAGTCAAAAAGAAAGAATAATGAAATTTAAAAGCTAAAATAAACTGAGCAGAAAAAATCTGCAAGTTATTTTTCTTCTCAAGTTCTTGAGTTCATATAACATGATAAAGAACCTCATGCGCAATTCTTTATTCCTGATAACAATATTTGTTGCAGTGTGATCTACTAATCATAGTAAACAAAACAACCAGTTCACTGTACGTCTGGAATTCAATTCATCATAAGCACATCAGGCAGCAACATTCATATATAGCAATAACAATGTTGTTTTTTCCATTTCTTATTGAGCAACAAGGGTATGTTTTATGACTGCAACTAATGACACTCCTAGGCTATCTACCAATATCATGAGTTAAAACGGAAGAATGCAAGACAAATATATGGGTAGTAATTTGTTTGAAGCTGCTCAATGCTGACAATTCTACAAAATGCTCTCTTTTGCAATTCAGAATGGTGATCAACCAAGATTATCAATTTGCAGTAGCGACCAGGGATTGCAGTTGCATCTCCGAGTAACAATTATAAACAGCCAAAAAATCATAAGACAGCACGAGCATAAAAAAAGATGCAACCTCTTCGATCAGAATAGAATTTGATAAAATTGAGATAGTTCTTCGATTATAACTACTCATTACATCTAAAATTCAGAAACACCAATATCTCAGCATAATACTATGGACTAGTAGCAATCAATTTGCAAACGTGCATTGGGAAGAAGGGAGCATTTTTAAAGTGATATAACCTTATAAGCAACGATGCCAGCCTCTGGTGAGCGCGCCCGAATGCCGGATCCAAAACCAATGCCTCTTCACACTCCCTTACAGCCTCCCCTAATCTCCGGAGGCCCGTCAGAGCTGCAGCACGGTTGCTCCGGCAGACTGCGCTATCCGGGCACAACGCAATTGCTCGATCATAGAGTCTCAAAGCATCCGCAAAGTTCCCTTTGCGATACTGTTCATTTCCCACGCATTTGACCTCCTCCGGATCAGCGCTTAGCATCGCCCTTCTCACTGCCGGATCCACGCCATTGCAAACCGCCGCATCCATCGGCTTCCCACTGCTTGCCACGCCGGTACCACCCCTCACTATATTCCCATGGCCATAATTCCCAGTTCCAGACCCTAGCGTGTCGGTCCTCGCCCCACTCCGGTTCATCATAGTCGCCTTGCCAATCTTCCCAGATGGGCATATGTTCCCCGCTGGCAGAATATTAGTGATCGGAGAGCTCGCGGAGGAACTACTACCGGATCCAAAACCGGTGCCGAAGCTGGGCGAGAAGCTTCCACCGGAGTAGATAAGTGGAACTGAGCCGGAACGACGGTGCCCGGGCTTGGAACTCTTGGCATCCATGGCACCCGGAATTGGGTCGTTGGGCCCTAAGATGAGCTCACCGGAGTAAGAACGTCTGCCATCTAGGCTAAGATCGGATTTTTTGGAATCCGCGAGAGGAAAGGGCTTCCCCGACACTGATATAGAGGAGCCGGAGCTGCTGCTACTGCTGGTAGTGTTGCCGCTGGCGGTGGGACGCGTCGGGTGGTGCGAAGCATGGGAGCTAAGGACGGGAAAGTCCTTGAAATCTGGCTTGTTAGCCTCCACGCTTAGAGCTGAGAGGAATCGATCCGAAACGGAGTCCAATGACTGCAGCTTCTGAGTGCCGATGACAGAGGCGCCGACGTGGTTGGACATTTTCGCTACAGTTCTCTTCCAGGAGCCCCAAAGATTGCAACTTTTGCATATAAGATGATACTCCAAGGCGGCCTGGCCTGGCCTGGTCGGTGCGGAGAGGAGAAGGCAGCAGGAGCGTTTGGATCTGGGAACGCGAAAGTTAAGTGAATGAAGACATGGAAGAGCAGGAAAAGGTCAAATTTTCCCAGTTTTTCGCGAAAACAAAGAATTAAATGTGAAAATGGGGATTCAGTGATGCAAAGGAAAAAATCAAAATGGAAGAAATGAGGGCAGATCTCGAGATCTAAACGGCGAAAAAGGAGAAGAACTCTCTCTTCTTACCTCTTTAATGTTCCCGATTCACTCCACCTGATGCATCACGAGAATCCCCGTCGCCTGTCTCTTAACTCCTCGCAAAGAAGAAGAAGAAGAAAGAAGAAGAAGCAACCAAGGTCGAAGGTAAGTTCACCTCCGGTGACCACTCATTATTGATTCCTTCACCGTTAGTTTAATGCAATTGTCACAAATTATGGCATTCCGAAAATATCTTCATTTGCGATATTGATCCTGCAAAAAAGGCAAGCCATTTAGGTAAATCGATGGGTATTGTAGTCAACTTAAGAACCCCGCGATCGTGGCAGCTGGCCATGTGACTGGTGGCTTGCCAACTAAGCCCATTTAAGTGAAGGCGAAGCTCGCCAGCTAAGCAGCGACGACGCATCATCGGTCATCGCACCGCGAGTAACTACACCCCCCAAAACGTCCAATTTTCTATTCCTGCATTTTTCGTTATTTTATTGCGATTTTAAATACCATTAAAGTTAAGAAATTTTCTCCATTAAGTATTTATTTATTATTTTTTATAAATAATAAAAAAAATCCTTTGCGTACTCATTCAATTAGATTTAATCAATTGGAATATTCATAAAATACATATTTATATTTGAATGATGTTGCATTTCTTCATGCAATAAAATTTATCAGGGGAATTCCACGGCGGTAAACAAATTATATTTATTAAAATAACATATCGAACTTAAAATTAAATTAATTAAGTTATTAAAATAAGTTTGATTTGATTTTTTTAAGCTTAGTTTGATTTGAATCAATTTATTTAAATTTAACTTATTTAAGTATTATTAAACTTTTATAAAATTTATTCATAAACATAGTTTAAAAGCTATGTTTATTTGTTAATATTCATAAATACTATTCAGAAATTCTATTTAGAAATATTATTTACAAATAATGATCATAAACATTAACAAATTGAATATATATATATATATAGTTCATTTAATTTATCAAAATATTAAAAAATAAAAAGATTTCTTATTAAATCGAATATTAAATTTATTCATGAATATTTTTAATTGAATTACCGTCCTAATTCCGTCAAACTAAGACGAAACAATCAAATCCTAAATAAGATACTTCCTGCTATTAAATCAACTCCTTGACCACTTCGCGATGAGACCATGTCATGGGCGAAGTCGTTTGTGTCTCATATCATATCATGAGATTCTTTATTATTTTAATACCAGATTTTTGTATTTCTAAAATATCATTTTTCTGAAACCACCATATAATATAGGCATAGCTAGGAATTTTGCTATCCAAATAAAAATATCATTAGCATTTAGATCCAAAATTGTGGCTACGACAAGGTAAGTAAAATATGAGCAAATTGAAAAGATGAGCGAGTGGTTAAAGTGAACAATAATTATTTTTGGAATCGATTGGACGATTTCCCTTCTTTACAAAAGCTGCCGCAATTATTTAACATCGAACACCTTTTCTTTATTTTTTTTAAAAAAAAAAAAAAAAAAAAAAAAAAAAAAAAAAAAAAAAGAAGAAGACCTTTTCTTTCTTTTTTAAAATAATTTGTTCCTGAAAGCGTCGGGTAGGTGACATCATGCACCTCGTGCTGGATTCTGGGGTTTTAATCGAACCGAACAATTCGGGCTTGGGACAAAACTTTTGTGAAGGATGCCTTCCCTTTTTGCCGTGTATTATTATTATTATTATTATTATTATTATTATTTTAAATTCTTAGTAGCATTAAATTTGGACACTCATTTTCTCTTGAATAGTCGCACTTGTAAATTGACGAGATATCTTAATTTATCTTCAGCAAAATTATTTTTAGAAACTCAAGTGCCGCATTATAAGCCTTTGCCCCTTTATGTTTTCTTGTATTCGTTCATCGTAACTAAAAAAAAAAAACAGTGCACATTTATTATATTTTCTCACTGAGCATAGAATTATCTTAGTTCAACTAGCTAGCTCTTCCAGTGGGAATGAAGCTTATGTGAAGGCTCACTTTGCCGAATTGTTATTAGTGTTAGTTTTCAGTGTCAATCGTGAGATGAATGATTGAAGATCATATGTATTATATTTTATTAATAATAAATAAGATTTATTTATTAATATTAATGTAGACGTAGATCAATTGATGACTTAATCTCACAAGTCATGGATATGTGATATCAAGTTACACATGGATACATATTAGAGATTATGTATTGAATTGACCCGCTATTAGAATGTTTCATGGATCGTTATATGAGTGTCATAGACATTCTCATATGACTATTGATATGAATAATCCTTAGATCTGAAGTCACTACGGTTTCCTACATAATGAGTTGTATGTTTTAGCTTCGTCAAATGTCATCCGTAATAGGGTGACTATAAAGGCGATCACTGAGTATGCAATAAGTTATGCGGAGGAATGTAAGTGATGTAGATGCGATTTATCCCTTATATATATCGGAAGTGATATCTATGGGTCCTTTGATAGAGTAGGACTGCTAAAATGCATGACCATGCTCGAATAAGTCAATATGAGATATTGAGCTTATTTGATTGAGTAGTCTACTTGGAGATCAAGAAACTCTTGATTGATAAGAGGATGATACAGTCTATGCTTCATTGATCAATCTAGATATCAAGGATAGAAGGACTGAATCATACACGATAGTAGTCACGTAAAGGTTATATCAGATCTTGACATTCTCGTCACTTGGATAGCAATGATGTATTGTTAGATGTCGCCTTATGTATCTAAAAGGATTTTAGAAACATTGTCAATATTACGAGAACATATTGGGTCTCACATTTAGGACATGTGAGTTGAAGATGACTCATGTGATGAGTCATTGGGCTATCGGATTGAATCTAATGTAGATTAGACTCAATGAGTGAGACTCAAGGTATACCCAATGAATTTGACTCGAGTTAGACTCAAGTCAAATTCGGATTGAATATGATTCAAAGTATACCCAATGAATTTGACTCGAGTTAGACCCAAGTCAAATTCGGAATGAGTGAGATTTACCATAAAAAAAGGTTGCATGATCATTAAGATGAGATTAATGAGATATTAATTCCATGGAAACCAAGAGTCACAAACCCTTCATATTCAATGGTTGAATATAAAAGGGATTTGATAAGACTTTGGAAGGTGGTGTTTTTCGTGTGATCTTTCTCTTATTCTTCTTCTATCTTCTTGCCCGAACCAACCTTGTAACTAGCACCGTGGTTTGGTTCCTCAGATCTATCTCACGGTTCGTGTGAATACCGTGGAGGTGCGGACATTCTGACCGCGCTGAAACCTGGACACCTTGAACGCAAATGTTGCTGACGGGATTATAAAGGGCACACATCGAAGGTAACTACGATTCTCATATGATAGAATCGATAAAACGTATATGATTTTTCGTATAGATCTTTGGAGAGATCTTATTTTTCCACTGTTTAATGCTTGTAAAATGTTTCCGAACGCATTTAGATTCAATTCCCTATCATTGTTTTGTGACATCTCCATGCCTCCTGTAATCAAACTGTATGTGAATCAACTAATCGACATCTATTATAAATTTATAATTTATATATATCAAATTTGTGTGATTGCATTGCATGAAATCGAATTTGTTTTGAAATTGCTGAATTGCAGTAGTCGGTTCGATTCGGAGGAGAAAAGAAGGAACTGCATGCATGGCAGAAGTGAAATTCATGTGTGTTCTTACCAACGTAACAGTTTCTTAGAGTTTTGATGACCACCAGTTCATTCGTGTTCAAGGATATATAGCTATGCGTTCCAGATCAAGAGAAGAAGATATGCTGGAGCTCCAGACGAAAAATAAAATAAAATATCATTTATATTCTTCTATTCCGAGAGATGGACTGAATCTTTCGGATTCTGATTGGGCTTCAACAAGCGGCCGGCCAACTATCTATAGCTATATATATATATATGTTGGACTTCGTGGGTAAATCGACTGAATAGATTTCCGTGGATAGGTCGAATTTTTGCTGAATGCCTTCTTATCAGGTCAGTCGATATATGTTCAGATATATCGGTTGCCGTCGTTTGATTGGATGGCTCTTAAGTATTGGATGGGCAACCCTGCGGAGAATGAGAGAGAAAGAAAGAAGTTCCCGCTGGACTTTAATTGGATTAATTCGAATAGACTCCTCCAGTCGCAGTCGCCCATGAACACATATATATTCTTTTATACAAATCCAAAGGTAGACCATCATAACTTCATGCATGCCATTCACGTCTCATTTTTGTTCGTCGTATCCGTTCGTGTGTGTGTGACCACCGTCATATCTGTTTAGTTTTAGGTAATTAAGTGTCATCGCCTGCTCGTTACGTTATTTGCTGGCCTGGTTGGCTCTGATTCTAATTCAGACGACCTTCTCGACTAATTAAGCTCAGATTGGTCCTGTAATTCGTCTGTTTGTCATGCGCAAATTCAATTTGTCCTCGCGCTAACTGAGTTTAATCTTTGCCACCTAAATTCTTGTCGCCTCCACTCGAGACTTCTTGTTTTGAAAGTTTGTTTGGGATATTAATGTTCTTTAGAAAGCTGAATACAATCTATTCTGTGAGAATTTCGTTATCTTTGTTGACTCAGTTTACTTTTTAAGCACAATTAAATAAATTAATCTAAATTCATGATGATTTCTCGCTGGAGGAAAATTATGAAACACTGCGTTGGAAGGTGAAAATTGCATAGCAGATCAAATTAATGTTAATAAATATCCTGTAAATTAAGCAAACTAGCAATAACGTTCCTGCACAAGTTATCGGGAATTGTAAGGCAAGTGTAAATTCGAAAATATGGAAAGATATTAAAAACCAGTAAAGACTTTTCTGAATCACACCCTCCACATCTCCCTTTTTATAAATTATAATCCCCAAACAACCTGCAGATCTTCTTCCTCGACGGGACTCGCAGCCATGGCGATGATTGCCGCGATCACACTGGCGGCTTTGTTCTGTTCTTTTGGGGCCGTCTCAGCCCAACACTGCGACATCTACAAAGGCAGCTGGGTTCGCGATGATTCCTATCCGCTCTACGACTCGGAGAGTTGCCCCTTCTCTCGCCGGGAGTTCGACTGCAAGCGCTACGGCCGTCCCGACGACGACTACCTCAAGTTCCGGTGGCAACCGGCCGACTGCGATCTCCAAAAGTCAGCCAACACCATTTCTAAATCTTTATCTTTCTCTGCGTGAATAAAAGAAATAATTCCTGATCGTCGTCGATGATATATATATGCAGGTTTGACGGTGAGAATCTGCTGACGACGAGATGGGCAGGGAAGAAGGTGATGCTCGTCGGCGACTCTCTGACGCTGAATCAGTACATATCGTTGCTGTGCATGGTGCATGCGGCGGTGCCCAACGCCACGTACGACTTCACCAGAGATAGTTATGGTACCTACACGGCAACATTTCAGGTAGTACTTGACTGTTTTTTTTTTTCTTCTTCTAGATCTGAATAATAATAATAATAATATTTTGTGCAGGAATACAACGCGACGGTGGTTTACTTCTCGTCTCACTACTTGGTCGACATCGTACGAGAGGAGATCGGGCGCGTGCTAAAACTGGACTCCATGAGCAGTAGCGCCGTCTGGCTGACGGCTGACCTCCTCGTCTTCAACACCGGCCATTGGTGGTATACCAAAGGGGCCTCTCAACCGTAAGCACTTTGATCGCCAAACAATGAAAAATCTCAAGGCACTAAAATACTAATATAATTGATTATTGGGGGAAATTTGGCTCAAACATTGCTCGGTATAAAATATATTTCTATGCATACATTGATGTTTGTAGTACTATACAGATGGGATTACATACAAGATGGGCAACAGATATTGAAAGACATGAACAGGACTGAGGCTTTCTCCCGTGCACTGCAGACCTGGGCCAACTGGGTCGACTCAACAGTCGACCCTCACACCAAACGCGTCTTCTTCACAGGCCTCTCTCCTTCCCATTACAAGTATGAATAGCTTCTATATATCTGTAGGAATACTTACCATGATTGAGCTGAGCATGTTTAATGTGATTGACGTATCTATATATCCGTGTTCTTAACGAATGGTTCGCCTTCGCCTATGTATATATATCGACCAGTGGAGCAGAATGGGGAGAAGCAGGGCGCACTTGCGCCGGCCAAACTGAGCCAACGAGTCCGTCGAGCTTCTCCGGAGGTCCGATTCCGCAACAGGTCATAGTGAACGAGTTGCTGCAGGTGAAGGCGAAGCAGGCGAAGTTGGTGGACATTAGTTATCTCTCTCAGCTGAGGAAGGATGCTCATCCTTCCAAGTACAATGGTGTCAATTTCTCTAACGACTGCAGTCACTGGTGTGTGGCGGGGCTTCCTGATACTTGGAATCAGCTTTTCTACGCAGCGCTCGTCGATGAAACTGTGCGAATTTGAGATGAAGATGAAACTTAATTATATATATCCATATCGATCGATTTAATAATTAAGATTACTCGAGCAAATTAAATGATAATTATCCATCCAAAGTTCGATCGAGAAATTCATATGGCATTGGGCTGTTGATATTCTATATCTTTCTATCTCCCATTTGATTAGTCTTTTAGTGGTGAAAATTAATCTCATAGTTAATTTTTCTAAATCTGTTTGACAAAGTTAAACTCATTTGAATAAATAATTGATATTTATCGGATCAGTATTATGCTCAGTCACACACTTTAGCTCCTAGAATGCTTTCTAATTAACTCATCCAACTGAAACCGATTCTTTTTCAAAAATTTTGAAGAATGGATCAGTATTACAAATTAAACTTGAGATGGACCAGTATTGAGATGATTCCGAGTTAACAACTTCTTTCATTTCCGATCCTAATAGGTTTTTCTTGAGATATAATAAATTTGTTTGTTGATATAATGGATCTATAATAGATGGTCGATTTATCAGTACCATAGCCAATGAAAAAAAAGTTTAGGCCTTTTTTTTTTCTTTTGTCAAACTTGTCACGGTCTTAAAATGGTACAAGTGCATATATGACTTTTTTTTTAATACTAAATTTCGTATGAGGTTTTATTTCTGACAATTTAAGCTAGTGATTGATTGAGAATGTATATAGTTGTAGCATTTTGACCAATTGCAATTTGGAATTTCTTTGTCTTTTAGCATGCTCCTTGTCATTTCTATAATCGTGCGATTTTTTTTTTGTGACTATGCCATTTTACCGAGTACATCTACTAATGGTCAATTATCTTTCAATGTCATTACTCATTAACTTTGCAATATTCCGTGGAAAAATTACTTTGTCTCTCTGTAAGTATCTTTATATCATTAAAAAATAGAGAATGTTTCATATTTTTAGTTGAGGAAATCGATTCACTACAAAATATCAAAATAGTGACGAAATTTAATAGTGAAAATTTTTTATTGTAAATCTGCAATGAAATTTGTGAAGAATTGTTAAATCATCGTAAATTAATAATTAAATTTGCAATAAAAAAAATTTTGTCGCAAACTTGCAATGAATTAAATTTCGTTGCAAAGATCATCCCTATTTTAGGGCGAATTTTTAATTCATTGTAAATTTGGAACGAAAAATAAAATTTATTGCAAAATTTTGCAATGAATTAAAAATTTATCGCAAATTTTTCAATGAAATCTTGATTCGTTGTAAATTTTTTGCCACGAATTAATATTTTGTTGCAAACTTTGCAAAGAATTCTAGATTTGCTATAAATTTTACGGTGAAAATGGAAATCGTCACTAAAGTTTGCAACGATTTCAATTTTCATTGCAAAATTTCCAATGATTTCAAAATTCATTGAAAATTTTGCGATAAATTTGGCGACGAAAATTTTTTGTCAGTTTTTTTAAAATTATTTGGGTAAAAAATATGGTAAAATTTGCAACGAATTTATCTTTCGTCGCCAAAATTGCGATAAAAATTAAATCCCATCGTAGAATTTTCAACGAATTTTGATTTTTGTGGGAAATTTTGCGATCAATACGAAATTTTGTGACGAATATCTTATTCATCGCATATTAATTTTTAAATTATTTGGGTAAAAAAAGATAAATTTTACAATGAATTTATTTTTCGTCGCCAAAATTACGATGGAAATTAAATTTATCACATAATTTATAATAAATTTTAATTTTCGTTGCAATATTTTACAATGAATATAAAATTCATAGTAAAATTTGCTACCAATTTCTAATTTGTCGTAGATTTACGACCAATTAAGCAGCGTTGCAAAAATTCTCCAAATTGACCTGCCTGACCAATCACCTCTTCTCTTCTTGCGCTCGCTCGCGATTCGCTCCGTTGGCTGTACGTGCTCTCTCCTTTCTCCTTCTATATCATCGCTGTCCACCGCCGGATCGGATGCCAGATCAGCGTAGATCCAGCATCGGATCTACAGACGCACGATAGTTGTCGCTTCGGCATCGTGGTAGCTGCCGCTTCGGCAACGCTGCAGTGTCTCGGCAGGGTTGACGCCCCTTCCGCGGGGGTCGCGTGGTAGGGGGTTGCGCGGATGCGGCATCACCCCTTTCCGCAGGGGCCTCCCCGTCTCCGCTTTCGGTACACGCAGCCTGTCCGATCCTCGATGCGACCTTGGGTCGGCCTCGGTTAGGCTTCTCGCCGTCACGCTCACCGTCCTCCGGATGTATCTCGGATGGGTGTACACATTGGTAGCCGCTTGCTCAGCGCAATCGTTGAGTGTGAGAAAACTCATACCTTTAAGTTACCTTTGCTTATTTGATCGATTTGATTGGATTTTTTGTTTGTGTGTGCGTCACAGATGAGGAAACGAGATGGTGCGATGGGCATGTATAATATTCTCTGCCTACCTTCTCTGCTTGCAATTTTCTCGTCGTTCTTGGTATGTTCTCTTGAATTTGGATGTTTGTTTGAATGGGTGAATCAAATACGAAAAAATTGACATCGTTTACAAACTATGAGCCTTCTGTTATTGCAAAACTATAGATTAAGCTATATGATTCCACTTGAAACTTCAAAACGGTTCGAATTTGTATTGGTACGAATTAATTTAGTTGTCGAAGAGGTCCATTATTGCTAAATCTCAAACTTATCTTCATTTGCACTTTGATCCTTCAATTGTTATTACTCTATGATCTTTGAGTTAATAATTTCTGATTAAGTTTAGATAGAGTAGTTTATTATCATTTGTGGTGGTATTGGAGGAGGATCAAAATGTAGGGGTGAATGAGATCTATCTGTTTTATGTCATGCAAATGTTCCTCAAAGAAGATACTTTATAAGATGCAAGTAGAAAAAGATGGTCTGAAATGAACTAATTGAACATCAAAGCTATCCACTTGCACAACAACCTTTATGTGAATTCAATCCTAAATGTAATGCAGCAAAGGGATGATGTATGGAATTTTCTACTCATGTCTCGCTTTGATAAACTTGCATTAAATACGATTTTATTTAGACTCAGTGTCAAATCCTTGCGACTAAAATATTCTTTAGAATGAAGTAAAATAAAAAATTTGAGTAGAAAAAATGTCTGCAAAGGATAGTAACATGAAGATTTCTATTTCAATTCACTTTAGTAGCTACATAATGTGAATTTTTAGGAGCTATCGTCTCAAGAAACCTTAATCTAAGATGATCATTCCTTGAACCTTACTTTGCAGTGCTGTTGCAAGTAGACTTACTATACAAAATATTGAATGAGAGAATAGTGTCTATTTAGATGTTCAAAGCCCATTAAATGCAACAACATTTGCTGGCCGATTTACATTGCTATTTTAGACAAATTTATACCACTATGGAAAAAGTGTGTTTTTTGTTTCTAAAGAATAACTGACTTGTTAACCGTCTATTGTGTTGGCCTGTGCTCCCTGAATTTTTGGTAAGGTGACTTTTGTCAAATTTCTACTACTTTGACAAAAGTGTTTTTACTTTGTGGTTTATTTTTATTTTTAGATGGATGCTTCTATTATATATTGTTTGAGGTTCTTAACTAATGCGATATGTTTGTATATGATTGCTAGATATGGGTGAAGACGCTCGTGATCGTCTTCTTGGTTCATTTTCTGTAAGAAAAGACTCACCAATAGAGTGCATTTATTTACAATGATACATTCTTACCATTTCAAGCAGTATTGCAGAATTTAGGAATTGCTTCTTTTATGCATTATTCTCTTGTTCTCCTTACACTACAAAAAAATATATCAAAATAGCAACAAATTTTAGCAACGAAAATAATTTGTTACAAATTTCCAATAAACTTTGCAATGAATTGTTAAATTCGTCGCAAATTAATAACGAAATTTTCAACAAAAACTTTTTTTGTTGCAAATATACAAATATTTATAATAAATTAAATTTCGTCACAAATATCGTCGCAGTTTTACAACGAATTAAATTTTTTTGTTGCAAATTTATGATGAAAAATCGATTTCGTTGCAAACTTTTACAACAAAATATAAATTCGTCGTAGAATTTGCAACGAAATTGGGATTCGATGCAAACTCTGCGACGAAATTTATTTTCGTTGCAAAATTTGCAACAAATCTGAAAATTCGTTGTAAATATTCTGACAAATTTGGCGACGAAATATTTTCATCGGACATTTTCAATATTTTGGCTGAAGGGAAGGCGACGAGAATTAAGAAATTTCTAACGAATTTAATATTTGTCACTAATTTGCCAACGAATTTAATTTTCGTCGTCAATTTTACAACGAACAATAAAATTCATCGTAGAATTTTACAATAAAATATGAATTCGTCATAGAATTTACAACAATTTAATTATTCATTACAAATTTTGTGATAAATTTAGCGACGAAATTTTTTTGTTGGAATTTTTAATCGGCGACGAATATTGTATTCGTCGCCAATTTGGCAATGAATATAATATTGGTCGCTAAATTGGCGACGAATACAGTATTCTTTGCTAAATTTGTGACGAATATAGTATTCTTCGCTAATTTTGCGACGAATATAATATTCGTCGGCAATTCGGCGATGAATATTACAACGAATTATAAATCGTCACTGATTTTACCTAATTAGCATCCCCATTCTCCTTTCCTCCCTCCTCATGCGCTCCTCCCCGCTCGATCGATCTCAGTATGCCTCATCTCCTCTTCCCCTCTTCCACCGCTGGAGTAGTGGCTTCGCTGCGCACGACAGCTACCGCGAGGCGAGGCGAGGCGAGGTCACGACAGCTACTGCAAGCTCGCGTGGCAACTGCCTCTGGCAAGTGTCGCAACCTCACGCGATAGCTGCCAGCTGCCGCGTGCTGCCGCAAGCACATGTCGTAGGGATACGACGCGAAAAGGGGGTTCATTGTTGCCCCAGCTAGAGCGTTTGTTCCAGGCTCCGACATGCCCCAGTTGGGTGGTTCATCGTCGCCCCTAGATCGCGCACAACTATTGTGACGACCCCGTCCCTTCGCATCATGTACTCGACCACAGCAAAGTCAACATATTATTAAAATTAAATCAGTAATGTGTAATATAAATACAAAACTAATGTTTTAATTATTTTTCATAGGTTTGTCGTACTTCCGTCCTTCAGGTGATCCGTGTGTTCGTAAAGTCTTCAGCTGTGAACTCATTCGTTGCTTCCACTAGGGCAGGTATATTGTATATTCAAAAATTTATAGCATTATAATTATATAATATATATAATTAATGTTTAATTTTATGTATTTTTTTTTGTAAATATATATTATTTGTTCGATATGTTATAGTTTATAATTCAATATCACACAAAAAAAATAAATAAAGACTAGAAGAATTTATTTTGAGTATAAATTTATTGTTAAATTAATATAGATGGAATATGGAAAAAATAAAATTAATCTTTGATATAAATTTAGAAACAGGACAAATGGAGAGAGAAAGAAGTTGGATATATAAAAAGAATTTACCAGAACGTTGTAGTTTAACCGATGAATTTATTATTGAGTTGAAACAATTTTTGAATTTTGTTGGTAGCAATATTGAGTTTATGGATGAGAATAAATTGAGGTGTCCATACAAAAATATCATAATGATAATTTTTTCAGTATAATAAAGTTCGAAAACATCTTTGTAGATTTGATTTTATTTCAAATTATTATAATTGGGCATGTCATGGTGAATCGTTCATATCCGATGAAGAAGTTTGACTAAACATACAAAGGACAATTAGTGGAGAACAAAGATATTATTATCAATTCAATCCATATCAGAGGATGATAATTGATGCAGTTGATCATAATCTGAATACCGAATCAAATGCTGCAAATTCTAGTTATCCTCAAATATTTGAACACATATATACCAGTTATTCATCGTTGTTGGAGGAGATAGGAATAATTGGTGTTCATGAAAATGTATACAATGAACCATATCTCAACTTTCAAGAAGTGTTGAGAGTTGCAGATCAACCCTTATAGTCTAATTGTGACAATCATACTAAATTATCTCTCACCGCAAGATTATTGAATGTTAAAGTTGAGCATAATGTGTCCGAAAATTATTTTAATGATTTCATTCAAGTTATTGGAGAAGTATTGTCGCGTGATCACATAATGTCCAACGATTTTTATAGTATGAAAAAACTTGTGAAAGATTTAGGTCTTCCGGTGTAAAGAATTGATGTTTGCAGAGATAATTGTATGCTATATTGGGGAGATAATACAGATTTAGATATTTGTAAATTCTGTAATCAATATAGGTACAAGAGTACCACGAGATCGAATTATAATAAGCGATATAAATCATACAACAAATATTTTATTTGCTTTTAACTCTTAGGTTGCCAAGGCTTTATGCATCAAAGGTCACTGTTGAACACATGACTTGACATGCAAATCATGAAACAGAGGAAGGGTTAATGCGTCATCCATCAGATACAAAGGTGTGAAAATTTTTTGATAGAACATATTCTGAATTTGCGAATGAGACTCGAAACATCAGGTTGGGTCTATGTGCTGATGGATTTGCTCCATTTGACAAATCAGGAAGAACATATTCTTGCTGGCCAATTTTCTTAACTCCGTATAATCTTCCACCTGGTATGTGTATGGAACTACCGTATATGTTTTTAACATTGATTATGCCTGACCCTTATAATCCCAAGAAGTTAATAGATGTTTACATGTAACCGCTGATTGTAGAGTTGAAACAACTATGAGATGAGGGTGTTTCTACATATGATGTTCATACTAATTAGATATTCACAATGAGAGCTACGCTTCTTTGGATCGTAAATAATTTTCCTGCTTATGGTATGTTATCGAGATGGAGTACCGCTAAAGTTGGAGGTCCTGTCCAATTTCAATGGATGTATCTGTTTGAAAGTGAACTTTTTATTTTTTTATCATTGTTTGTGCATATGATTAATTTTAGTATAAATTAATTTCTAATACATTTTATTTTATTACTATTAGATTTCTCTATCACTCGAAAAAAAGGTAAAAAATAAGACTCATGTTGAGGCTTCTATTGTTAATGCATATATTATGGAGGAAGTTACAACTTTTGCATCATATTATTTTGAACCTCATATTCAATGCAAAAGTCGGAGAGCAGGAAGAAATGATGAGGGTCATGTTGATCCAAATTTGAAGTCATTCTCAATTTTTAACTACATTGGTCGACCGAGTGAATCTTGTACAAGTAGATACTTAACTGATCAAGAGTGATGAGCAACCCTCACATATATTTTACTGAACTTTTCAGAAGTAACGCCGTATTTCGAGTGAGTATATAATTTTTATATTATATATTTCATATATGGTAAATTATTGTTCATGTTATATTTAATTTTATAGTAGAATTTTCCAAACTCTATATTCTGAGCTTCCGGAGCATGAGTTTGATTGTTTCTGCTATGAAAAATTTACACCATGATTCAAAAAATATGTAAGTAGTCTATGATAATAAATTGGATAAATCTTGACTTTAACACATACTTATTTGCCTTTAGGTTCTTGATAATTACGCTTGCATTGAGCAAGAAATAGTAAAAGCATCTGTCATGGGGTCCAAACTTAGTGGTGAAAACTTGGCCGATATATTTCATACTCAGGAATATGGAACTGGGAAAACTACAGTGAATAGTAGGGGTTGTGTTCAGTCATCTAATGATGGAGATGCAAGGAATGATTTTTATGACTTGCTAGATGAAATTTTAGAGGTAGCGTACCAATGCTCAGATTTTCGTTGGTTTGACCCTATCAAAGGCATGAGGGTGCATCCACAGTTTAATTTTGTTGAAATAAATTACAAAAAATTATACAAGAGGTATGAACTATTTGTGTTAGTACAACAAGCGATTCAAGTATTTTATGCTTCATATCCTAATCTGAGACGAGACAAAAGTGATTGGTGGGTTATTTGTAAAACAAAAGCACGTAAAAAAATTGAGGAACATTGGGAAGACATATCATATCGACAAGATGAAGTTGTCAATACATTTCATATCGAAGAATATAATATTTCAACGTTACGAGATCCCAGCGGCGTAGTAATAACCGTTGATGCAAGTGAAATGAATGAGGATGAAAATGAGGAATTTAATTTAGAGGATGACGATGACGATGATGAGATCGAATAGACGTATGACCAGGATGAAATTCACAATGCGAACTTCGATTTATAGTTATGGGTAACTTTTATTCAGTACCAATTATGTTTCTATTTACTGTCTAATTCTAAATTTCATATAATTTGATATATTAATAAACTGTTGCTTCAAATATGATAATTTTTTCGTATTGTTCATATTATAAATTCGATATGCAAATGTAATTCTTTTTTACTTTTATATTCTTCTAATAATTATGATTGTTAGTTTCGACATGACGGTCATAGACGGAGTAGCGATGGAAGATCATAGTCTTCCTCTGCTTCAGCCCTTGCATAGTCCGATGCTCTTGCAGGAAATGTGTCCACCTCTTCTCTAGTTACAGGATCTTCTGGTTCTCAATAGATACCTGCTAATCTATCTTCTCTAGTACAACAATCACTCATTGAGAGGGAAGATACACGAGAGTTGCTATCTTCGCACGGAGATTTATAAGTATTCAAGTTTTAAATTATCTATGTTTTTAATATGATATGTATTTTTATAAGTAACTAAGATGATTTATTTTTATTTTATGTTAGATTTACAAGTTCTGTACATGTTATTTATGAGATGAATAAAATAGTGAATAATCATTGGGATGAAACTTCTATGACTTATACGAGCATGCCAGAAGAAATAAAAAGTTTATGGTAGAATGAATTCAAGGTAAGTTATTTAAATCATTTTGTATATAAAATTACAATTAATATAATCAATTCAATTTTTCTCTACTGTAGTGGTTATTTACTTGGGAGGAGAGTGAAACACTAAATATTAAGAAGATTTTCAAGAAAAAGTGCAGCGACCATATCAAAAACATACTAAGTCATGCGAAAATTAAAAATAAAAAACCATACTTTATAACCAAGGAGAATTGAAATAAAATTGTTGCATATTGGGGATCTGATGATAGCAAACGGAGGAGTGAGTAGAATAAGAAAAATCAGCATTGTAATTCCGGTGCTATGTCTGCCACGTATGCGAGAGGGTCAATTAATATCGATGAGCATAGACATCGATTGATGAGTTTTTTCGGATCCTAATTTTGTAATCTAATACTCACTAATTTATAAATTATAACGATGTTTGTTTAGGCCCAGGAGACAGAGACTGAGCCATTATTTATAGACACTCTTACTCGTATATTCCAAAAGAAAGATAAGACGTGAAGTGGGGAGAGAGCTAAAACAATAAAAGTTTATAATTTTAAAAGTTTTGCCATCTTTTGTTATTATTTAACTTTTTTTAAAAATAGGAGAAATACGTTAAACTTGCACAGATCAATTCAGGTGCAAGTGATGATGCAGGCGACTCTGAGCATTCTGTTAGCAATATCAATTTATGACTCGAAGCAATTGGAGGGGCGAAAAGTGGAAGAATAATTGACTTCGGTTCTTTGAGCCGAACCTATAAAGCCTCCGGTGCTTCTTCTTCATCCTCACCAGCAATAAGAGTAGAAATAAATCAATTGACCGAAGAGGTTAGTAATTTGAAAGAGTTACTGGCACAGAAGGAAAATGAGTCGAGACAAAGAGATCAGTAAATAAAGGAATTAAATGAACAAATGAATGAATTTCGGAGACAACAAATGTTAATTATACAACATCTTCAATTAACGTCTAGTGCAAGTCAACTTTTTCCTCCTCGATCTGGTCCTCCTGTTGATCCCTGTAATGATAATGATGATGATGGTGAGATGGTAGTTACATTTGAATTTATTGTATGTAAATGTTATTTGGCTTATCACATTCGATATTTATGTTTTGTAAGTTACATTTATGTTTGTTAGGTAGATATTGATTTGGTATTGAATTATTTTCATTTATTAGATGATAATAAAATTCGATATGTGAATTAATTTATATTGTTGTATGTGTTTGTTGTAAAACAGAAAAAAATGAGTAAAATTTATCATGATATTTTTTTTTAATTTTCCCAGATTAGCAACGAAAATAAATTTCGTCGCAGATTTGCGATGAAAAATTATTTTTCCTCGCAGATTTTGCAACGAAAAAAAAAATCGTTGCAAAAATATATGCAACGATCGACTGGTATATTAGCAGTCGATTGGTCAGTCGATTAAAACACATTCACATTCTGTGACATGCTTCTCCACCCCCAGTCGACTGATAAATGCATGATTGCGATGAAAATTTTTTTTCGTCGCAGATGTTATGTCATAAATTATTCATCATAAATTATCGATCATCATTAGTCGATTGATTCATCAGCATTTTATAGAACTTGATTTCATGTAACATCTTATAGATAGCTCACTAGTCGTCAAGAAGATCATCGATCGATATATTAGCACTTTACGTAAAACTCGATAATCAATCGAGCAATGATCGGTCATATGTCAGTCAACTGGTGGTATTCTTTAATCGATTGATCTTGAATATTTTGCAACGAAAATATGATTTGTGGTAAATTTTACGACGAAATTTATCTTCATCACAAAGTTTTTATGAAAATATGGCAAATAAAGTTATTAGTCTTTTACGACGAAATATTTTTTCGTCGCAGATTTGGTGATGAAAATTATTTTTGTCTCCAAATTTACGACGAAGATAATTCTTCGTCGTCAAATTTGACGACGAGTTATTTTTGTTGTCATTTTTATCACTAATTAGCAATAAATTTTGCAACGAAATTTTTATTCGTTGTAATTTTTGCAATAAATTTTTATTTTTCGTTCCAAAATTTAACGGCGAATAATTTACAACGAAAAATATTTAGTTGAAAAAAAAATTTTGTAATAAATTTTTATTCAAAATTCATTGTAAAATTCATCGTCATGTACTTTTGTAGTGTTAGTTCCACGTGATATTTTGATTTTCGCTCATCTATAGGTGAAACCTGTATTAAGCAGAGTCAAACTTACTTTGGTTGGTCTGGCAGTCTCTTTATTTGTTTGTGCCCTGATTTTTGTTAACATTGAGTACCCAGTGCCTGCACTTGGAGATTCTGAGGAACAAGCACGTGCTATACCTGGGGCATACAATGATGAATCAACAAGGTTATTTGAACCAGATGCATTCTGTGATGATTTTCATTTGTCACGAACCTTCTGATTTTGTCTTTGCGGGGACGGCACGATAATAAAATAAAATATTATTTGTAAAATAGATAAGATTTGATATCGGATGAGAAATTTAAATTTTTTTCTGATTTCAAATGGACTCCTCTCTATTTTGTCACCGTGTTAAGAGACTTTATCTCCTTATAATTTATCCTCTCTCATCAATGCTCTAAGATGGGTGATAAGGATTACTAGTTAAACAGATTGGAAAGTAAAAGAAAAAAAAATGCAGTGACTAAATTGACCCACGACTATATTCATCCATGTATAAAGAGCAAGAAAATTTTTTCATCTCTCGCATCTTTTATCAATATTTTTATGATTTTATATTTTTTGTGAGAGGTATGTATAAAAATGCATAGTGTGTACAGAGTTGTACATTTTATAACGAAGTTTGAATTGAGATTTATTGTAAAATCCGTATATTTTTTGTAGCGCATCATTATTATTGTGAAGTCGTTCTCAAAATTCATAATATTAGCATAGGTAAATGACTTGGAGAATATGCAAAGTAGACATCATTTATAAAATTAGAAAAGAGATCTCGCTTTTAAGATAATGTGCAAACTTGATCTAGGGGTACAGTTTTGATATTCCAAATAAAGATTGGAATTTTGCTTTAAAAAATTGCAAGGAGCTCTGAAGGATTTAATTTAAATCCATTGCTAAAGCTTCAAAACCGTGAAAATGGTTCTGCTTCGCATAAAAAAGAAAAAAAAAATACTGCAGGCACTTTTGCTGTTGTAATCAAGGATGAGAGGAAAGGCAAACAAAGTGACTGATCTGCAGCTTATAAAAACAAGATTCAAGAGATAGCTCTGACTTTGATAGTCGTTCTGATGATTTAGATGTAGAAGCTGCAGGTCAAGCATACTCATTGAGACTCTCTTAATTATTAATTTAGAATTTAAATTATAAAACATTAAATTTATTCTTCTCTAATCCAAAATACTATACAATGTCTAAACTGTAGGAATTTTTTCGACAGCAAAATATGATCAATGATATTGACTTATTTGATATGCAACTGTCGTACGTGTCTGTAAATTCCTATGTTATACTCTTAGCGTTGTAAACTAGTGAAGCCAAATCAAACTTTATATTATTCAGATTTATTTGATAAAATAATCAAGTCGAGTTCAGCCAAACTTAAAATTAATCAAGTTATTGAAAAATCTGTTCAAGTTTAGCTTGATATTTTATTTTTTTTAATTTGAATTTAGCTTAATTTGTTTAATGAGTATCGAGCTTCTAATCAAGCTTGATTCAAACTTATTTAAATTTGACTTATTTAAACGTTATCAAGCTCTTAAATCAAACTTCTTTATTTATTTAAAATTTTATTAATTTAATCCTGATTTATAAATGAGTATAAATAAATTCAAAAATAATTTTTAAAATAGTATAATCATAAATTGACTTATTAATGTTCACAAATACTGTTTACGAATATTAACAAACCGAACATATATGTATTCGAACTTTTTTATTTAATTTATCAGGCTATTCAAACTTGTTTATTAATTAACTTTGATGCATATTAAACGAACATAAATGAACTCTTATCGAGTCGAATACTAAATTTATTCATGAACACTTGATTCGTTTACGGTTCTATATAGACGCACGTGCGACAAAGCCAAACCAATCCGCTTAGAAAGGTAATTTTTTATTCTATTGGAGGAGCCTGAGTGTCCGAGAGGAGGTGGTGCTCGTAAAATTCGACCATTGCGGCACTTAATTTGATGAATCATGCAAAGAAAACGTAACGGTCAAAGTTGGAATTTCCCTACAATTTTACGGGCGACGAATATCAATAGGCAATAGCCATTCTTTTGTTTCCTGCGGCAGGCTTCTGCCTTCGTCTCCGCACCCGCCACCGGCGGTTGGGCTGCTAACGGCGCTCATGAGCTCCACGTCCGCCTCCAACGCCGCCATAACCGGCGGATCGAGACATATCTCCAAGTCCATGCTGCCACCCCCCTCCCTCCCCGGGTAGGAGGTCACATGCCCGTCGAACTTGCCCGCCGTCCCACTCCGCGCTGCCACCGCTCTCCCCCAACCAAATTCGCACCCGTAGACGTCGAACCGCGGCGAGCTCACCATCATCACGATGGACCGATCGTACATGCTCGTCCGATACACCAGCGGCGACGCCATCCACTTCGCCACACTCCCGCGGGTAGCCACGTCCGTGTGCCCAGTCACCGCCTCGTGGACGAGCCGCGCCGCCCAACCGAGGTCGTGCGCCAGCAGCTCCCCCGCAGTGGTCTCCGCCGCGATGCCGTAGGTGGAGTTTCCGAAGTAGTTCGGCGAAAGCTGGGGAATCAGCCGCGCCCGGTTCTGCGAAGCCATGCGGCAGTTGGTGCTCTGCTCTGTCGGGAGGCCGCGGGCCCGCGTCATGCATCGCCACAGCATCCCAGCGACGGATTGGAAGGAGGAGATCGTGGAGGCCAATCCGCTTTCTTTATTAGCCTTCGCCTTCAATCGAGCGATGGAGTCTGCCGTCAGGTGGAAGATTCGATCGCGGTAAACTGGTGGCTTGAACCGCTCTATGAACTCCTCCGGCCGCGCGAAAGGGAGCTTAATTGGCGGCTGGACGGAGCTGTCAATAAACCACCGGTCGTGGACCGGAGGACGAGAGAGCTTGGCTTCCGTTCCTTCTCCCGACCGAGCGATCTCCGCCCACGCGTTGAAGAATTGCCAGTATGAAGTTCCGTCGCCGACGGCGTGATTGAAGCTGCACCCGAGGAAGACGCCGTCGTCCAGCTCCGTCACCTGCACCGCCAGAAGAGGCAGCACTACAGCGTCGTAGTTGACGACTCCGTCGAAGGGAAAAAATGATTTGACGTAGGATGGCACGTCACCGCCAAGGGCGAGCACGTCGGCAACCGTCACGCCCTCGGCGAGGACGTGAACGAACTCCGCGCCTTGGCCGTCACAGTCGATCGACACGAAGAGGCCCGTGGAGTCACCCTGCGCGTCGAGAGCTGGCTCGGAGAGGAAGCGACCAGCGAGAGGGTAGAAGTGGAGCAGGGCGACGGAGAGGGAGGTCTTGAGTCCGTCGATGAGGTCGGCGATGGTGAGGTGGCTAGGCTTGTGGAAGAGGAGACCCTTTTGCATGTATTTTAAAGAGAGCATGGCGAGATCCCACGTCGCGAGGTGGAGGCGAATGCGGGGATGCGGCGGAGGCTTGATGGTGGTGGTGGAGACATGGCGGAACAACGAGGAAGAGGACGCCATTCTTCACTTAGTCTCTTCTCCTTAGTTGTTCCTTCTCCTTCTCTGACAGGGTCGATGAAATTAAATGGTTTAAAACCGCGTGGATATTTTTTAAAATATTATTGCGGAAGAGACAAGTCAGGCAGCGGAGAAGATGATCAAATTTTAAAAAATGCACGCGGAACAAAAGTTGGATTATTATATTTCGTTTTGACCGGAACGTTCAAGGCGAACGAATTATATTTTTTGCATCAAAAAATTAGATTATTATTATTTTATTGGTATTAAATATCTAATTTTTTTATCAGATTAATTTTATTGGTTACGGAGATATTTTTTTTTGACAGTCAAATCAAATTAGATTGAAGCTTTTATGAATTTTCATCAATCACTCTGACACATTAGAATAGTGATAACAATTTGACAGTCCATTATGGATTCAATAATTATATCATTCTTAAAAAATTATTTAATATCGAAATTTTATGATAAACTTTCATAGAGAAATTTATTTCTATAATTTTTTTTAAAATTCATCGTCAAATATTCATAAATGAATAAATTGTATTTTTTTTATTGTTGTGAAATATCTTTTAAGTTTTGCTATTGCACCATATCTTTAGATTTTTTTTCTCTCTCTTCTTTTATCCTACGGATTGACCGACGTAGTTGATAATCTCATTCAATTTCCGACTTTTTTTTTCATGTAACGACATCACTATATCAAAGTGAAGTCCTCGTCTCTCTTTGCTCCTAGAAGTAATTCAGGTCGAAGATAAGTTCACCTCTAGTAACCAGATCCGTATTGATTCCTTCAACGTCAGTTTAATGAGATTGTCACAAATTACTGGCCTCTTTCGTGCCTTGCAAGACCACTGCTGATGCAACGCTAGGACACAGAAGCAAGCCAATTTATGGAATCTTTTCAACTCTAGAGATCGGCGGCGCTAAACAAAGGATTTGAATCTCACTTTTGCTTTGGACAATATAAGTGGACAGATGAGTTGAATAATTCAGGTAAAGATAAGCTAGGAGTAGCATCAAATCTATCTCAACCGTTAGTCAGGCTTTATTCAGAATAATAATAATTGATGCTATCGTTTTTCAATATCTTTCATCGAATCATCTGAAGAGATAGAGTTTTCACGGCCACAATAGTAGATCTCCTTCTCTTGTCAAGATCAATACAAGTCAGATGACTATCGATATTCCACCTATGGTCATTCGATGTTTAAATTAGAAATTGAAGAAGAAGATGAATATGTAGAGTGTATGTTACATAGAAAGAATATTTTTTAGTAAGAGAAAATAATAAAAGAAAAGAGAGTAGTATCCCTAATATTTTCCTTTACCTTGGTTGTTCCTTTATATAACCACGTTCGATGCTTTTTTCACTATCATTCTCCATTATGCCTTTTGGTAGATCGTTGGGGGACATCTTTTGAAAGGCATCGTCTCGTGAGGTGCCACGTAGGCGATAAGCATCACGAAAGGGGTCTGTTGGGAGACTAAATGCAACAACCGTTGGGAAGCACTCTCTACCATGACCTTCCGATACCTTCTCCCTACCTCGTCCCGAGAGGAGGGGATTTGAGTGGGTGGCTCCCGGGCATGGGGCTCCGGATGGATAGCTCCGGGGCAAGCGACTCATGGTTGGAGTGTCCCTGGGTGGATAGCTCTCGGGCAAACGGTTCCCTTCTGAATTGAGCATGTTTCTCATGGGCCTTCGATTTATAGGTCCAACTTATTTTTGTGCATTTCTAACTGCATCATTAGTCACCCCCTCAAAAGAGTTAGACCATCAACAAGGTTTGACATTAGCGAGGCGATATGGCCCATGTGTTTCTGACGATGAGGTGTCGCGATCCTTCTAGGGTTACGAACCCTTTATCCCCTTTATATGTTCCTACTTTTTTGACCTCTGCATCTTTCGTCATCTTTTCGTTGTACATTACCATCATTACACGACTCGATTTTTCCATCAACATACTCACTCGCTATAAAGGCTTAAGTACCGCATTCTTAGCCCCCAAGGCAAATCCAGATGGCTAGCGCAGCCGTCTTAAGGCTTGAAAGGGTAAGGGGTCGATTCCTAGAGGTGACGACCAGACTACCGATGACTCCGTATTTCTCCGCTAGTCACCTGAGACATAATTTACCCCCTTTCACACGTAGGGGCAGCGTTAGGGGGCCGCTAATGTGGTGGTTCCACTTTTTTTTTTAAGTATCGCATTCTTCCTTCTTACTTATTAACGTTGACCTCTAAGAAAACAATGAAGGTGTCAACTTCCCTTTGGTTTGAAGCTTTGTCGTCTACCTTGACCCCCTCCCATCCCTTTTATCAACGACAGTCGAAGTATGCTTCTGAGGGCATACCCTTGGTGTTCGGCAGATCATATGATCGACCACATCGCCCTCCCCTCGACTACCCTGCCTTCTTCGTATGCCAATTTTGTTGGAATATTAAACTTAACTTTTTGTATATGAATGAATAGTATATTTTTAGAGTATATTTTTAGCATCTAGTCACGAAGAAAAACATCTAATCATGAAGAGTTACAAGTGTCTTTTGAAGAGTTTCTTTATGTATCTCTTTGTGTGTGTGTTTGTGTGTGTGTATATATATATATATATATATATATATATATATATATATATTTGACATTTGAGATCAATGAAAAAAGATTAAGAATAAATGTTCTTGAGTTCTCCTCTATTCTCTTCCTTTCTATAAAGTTTTTCATCTTCTATCTCTCTAACAAAGTGGTATCATAGCCTAGATTAGAGTGCTTAATGATGACTCACAATGGAGTGTCTTCATTTCAATTTCCTCATCTTACAAAGGAGAATTAAGAGACATGGTGTCTAAGGATGAAAGCCTTACTTGGTTCTCAAGATGCATGGGAGATTGTAGAGAAAGGCTATGAGAAGCCTCAAAATGAAGATAATTTACCTCCAATAAAGAAGGATTCTTTGTCAAAGACAAGGAAGAAGGATCAACAAGCCCTCACCCTCATCCATCAATGTTTGGATGATTCCATGTTCGAGAAGGTGGTTGATACTACTATTGCTAAAAAAGCTGGGGAGATATTGGCAAAGGCTCTCCAAGGTGTTGACAAAGTAAAGAAGGTAAAACTTCAATCACTAAGGCGTGATTTTGAAGCATTGCAAATGAAAGAGTTAGAATCCATCATGGATTATTGTTCACGAGTGAAGACTATTGTCAATCAATTGAAGAGATATGCAGACAAGATAGAAGATGTACGCGTAGTGGAAAAGATGTTTCGTTCTTTAATTCCTAAATTTGATTATATTGTGTGTGTTATTGAAGAAACAAAAGATTTAGAGTCAATGACTATTGAACAATTGGAGGGGCTCATTACTGTTAGTGCAAATAAGATTTACATATCTCTACAATAACATGATATTGTCCACTTTGAGCTTAAGCTCTCATGATTTTATTTTTGGATTTTACCCAAAAGACCTCATACTAATAGAGATATCTTTTCATCTTATAAGCACATGATCTTTTTCATGTCTGATTAATGTGGGACTTTGATTGTATTCTCAATACTTCAATAATTTCCCCCCTCCCTCAAACAAAGGACCACATTGACCCTCCCTCAAATCTATCCATCTTTGAAGGACATCCTCTGCTTGATGCCCGATCCTCAACCCACCAAGACTTCATGCCAGTTATCCAGCCCTTCTGGCCCAACTAGACTTTCTGCAATTGTTCGGTCCTCCTGACCCAACTGGACTTCCTGCCTGGTGTCTGGTTCTCTTGATCCGGACATAGGAGCTCCGCTTCCTTCGTTCGAGGTTCATGGCTTGACATAGACCATAACTCTGATACAAATTGTTAGTGCTTATAAGATCCATATATCTCTACAATGACATGATATTGTTCACTTTAGGCCTAAGTCTTTATGGTTTTGTTTTTGGGCTTTACCCAAAGGGTCTCATACCAATGGAGATATCTTTTCATCTTATAAGCACATAATCTTTTCCATGTCTTACCAATGTGAGACTTTAATTGTATTCCCAATACTCCAACAATTACAAGCCCACGAAGAAAAAATGAAGAGAAGACAAGAAGAGCCATTAGAGCAAGTTCTCAAAACCAAGGCTACACTAAACAATGATGAAAGAGGACATAAATATTTTAGAGGCCATGGACGAGGAAGAGGATATGAATATGGCCAAAATGGACCAAATAATGAAGAAGAAAGAAGCTAACAATCACTTAGATACTATGGAAGAGCAAGAGGAAAAAGACAAGGTTATTATCCAACTTCAAATGGAAGGAGGTATGACAAGTCGAAGTTGAATGTTACACCTGTCATAAAATGGGTCATTATACTTGGGAATGTTATAATGCTATTAGAATATTGATAAATATGGTTAGGGATAATTATTTTATTTCGTATGATAGAGTTTGATCTATTATTTTATCTCCTAGAATATAGTTTGATCTATTTCTTAGAATAGACCCTAACTTTATAAATAGGATTTCTTCCATATAATAGAAGTAGTTCTTTTTATGAAATAACATGGTATCAGATTAGGTTTCGTCATTTCTTTTCTTTCTTCCTTGCAGCTCGCCTCGTGTTCTCCCTCCTCGTCCTTCTTCTTCGATACGCGAGGGCTTCTTCGAGGTCTAGCGTTGGTTTTACTCTTTGCCTCCGTGACCTAGCAGCCGCTTCTTCCCCATTCGTGAGCAGAAGCGAAAAGGGATGTGTTTTCCTCCCCTTTCGTGTTCGGCAGCAGCAGTCCATCGGGGTGGAGTTTCCTTCTCCCCGCTCGGCACCAGCCTCGGAAAGCCATTGCAGGGTGGCCTCCTCGTCGCAGTCGCCTTCCTTGCGACTTCTCTCTTCGTCACGACTACCTCTTCCCTCTGCTCGAAGATCCTTCTCCCTTCCAGAGAGGGCTCTGCCGCAAGCCCTCGCTCCTCTCTGCCGCCTCCACTTGCATCCCTCCTTGCTCGTGTGCTATCGGGACCTTAGATCCAGAACCCTCCGAAGAAATCGCTAACCCTAGTGGTCTTCCCCCGAGCAGCAACAGTTCGATCCATCGCATTCTTCCTCCTCGTCGCAACCTCCTCCCTCCCCGAACCCGCCTTCCCACCGCCTTTGCTCGTCGCTGCCCGATCGACGCCGACGGTTGTGATACACGCTCAACCTAGGGCAGTGCCTCGCCTCCAGCACCGTCATTGCCTTCTTTTCTAACCTCGACATCCTCGCCAGCATCTCCTCCATTTGATCAACACTTGTTTTATCCGTCATGGCTACCTCCGACACTTCGTAGCTGGATTTCTCAATTTTTACCAACTACATCACGACACCACTCTCGTTTGAGCTGTTGGATGGTAAGAACTACTCCTCTTGGGCCTCTCACATTGAGCTTTGGCTTATTGGACAGGGTTATGAGACACATCTCACCCAAACTGAAGAGGATATTCAAGTCGCCAATCGTCCTTTGTGGAAAAAAGTTGACACTCAATTGTGTTGCATTATCCGAGCCACCATCCATTCATCTCTTAGGGATGTCTTCTGCACTCACAAGACCTGTAAGGATGTTTGGATGCAGGCTCAATAGCTTTTTACAAACACTTCTCGGTGACTCTATCAAGTTTGTGAAGACCTCATGAACATCCTTAATGCCCATCAGATCAAGGATTCTATGTCAACTTATCTGGGATCAGTCTCTAGCCTTCTATGTGAGTTCAATGACCTGCTCCCACCTGCAGCCACTCCTATTGCAGAGCTTGAAAATATGAAGAATGCAACCGAGTCCCACCATGTTATATCATTGTGTTTGCGTGTGATTTTATATTTGTTGTGCATTTCTATTTGTATTCCGCTGCGCATTATCATCGTTGTAGACGAGCATGCAATCGAGTTATCGAATCAAGCGCAAAATCAAGAATTGTTATTCACCCCCTCTAGCGTGACCATATCGGTCCCTATAATTGGTATCATAACCCTAGACTCTCAGAAGAACAAATCGCCGATACCCTACACAAGTGGTAATTAGGGCGAGGACGCTCTTCAAAGGACTAACCAACAAGAGAGCAACGTGGTAGAAGAAATGGAATTTCAAAATAGATTGAGAGATAACATCACGATTCCGCCTACCTTTGACCGTGAAAATTTTGCGTACTAGAAAGGTAGGATGGAATATTTCCTAATGTCTAATATTGAAAATTGGTTTGCTGTTGTTATATGATTCGATTCCTCGAGGGGAAAGAAGAGAGAAATCCTTAAAATGAAGAGGTGGACTGAGGATCAACAACAAAAATTTGAGACAACCGTCAAGTTAACTAAAATGTCGATAAATTTGATACCTGACGACATTTTGTATATACTAGGAAATTATAGGGATGCTAAGGAGTTGTGGAACAAGTTGATCAAGTTCCATGAGAACCCCTCAACGACCCTAAGTGAAGAAGAATTCAAGGAAGTCGAGGACGAATGTTCATTCTCTCAAGCTCAAGAAGAAAGTGAATCATCATCATCCTCTCTAGAGCTTCAGGATTCGAACGTTGAAAGGGAATCAACATCCTGGTTGGTAGAAGAGATAGAAGAATTGGAGGAAGCCTCCACCTCTAGGATTGAGGGGGAGGAGAGACCTTCCAAGCCGAAGAAAGAGCAAGAAGAAACATTCACATCTAAGAGAAATGAAGAAGAAATCCAAAACTCACCTACCATCCTAGAAGGTAACTCAAGCATGCTAAATAAAAATAAAAATCACATAACATATTTTGAGTGTAGGGAAGTAGGACATTATAAGAGTAAATGTCCAAAAAGAGTCAATAAGACTCAACCGACACCTAAAGTCAAGAACAAGTCAAAGGAAGTTGGAGCCCCGATAAGAAGGAGCACGTGGTGTACTTTAAATGCCAACAAAGAGGGTATTACTAAAGTCAATGTTCTAGGGAGAGTCACTCCAAGAAGGACACTGTAGGGAGCTCAAATATAGGGGGAGCTAAGGCAAATCCAAAGGTATCATTTAGTTGTGCACCTACTAGTTTTCATAATGAGAACAAGCATGCTAAAATTTTTATTGTTATTGCTCATGAACAAAAGCATGTTAGGAATAAATTTTATTGCTTAGATGCTAAAATGTCAATCTACCTAAGGATAATCCTAGAACTATTCTACCTAAAGAAAATATTAGGAATATAGAGAACAATTTAGGCATTAACCCTAATAATGATAGACATATGCCTAAAAGGAAAAACAATGTCCAAAGAACAAATGAAAATTTAAAATTGAAGGTATTGGTGGTAGAAAATTAAACTTTGAGGTCAAGACTTGAGAAATTAGAAAAGACCCTTTATAAGATGAAAAATTCAATTATAGGGTATAATGGGCAAGGTTAGGGACTAGGAGACAAGAACTAACTAGGAGACAAGGTTTGGGTCACAAACCTAAATCCAAGAAGGTAATGTCATTCTATCATAATGTTCCATTTGACTATGAAACTAAATCTAGGTCTAGAAAAATCAAGGTCATAAGCGAAGTCATTCCTAGAGTTGACCATGGTAGATGCATGTATAGTAGCTTAGGTTTTAAAGAAATCTAAGAACACCACTAAGAAGACCACAAGGGAATCCATCCCTAGAGTTGACCTAGACAAGACAATTATGACCAAGGCTTCAAAGCTTAGGAGGATCATAAGGAAGGTATCTAGGAAGATCATCTCTAGTGAATACCTAGTTAATCCAAAGAGCTCAAATAGGTTTTGAGTTCATAGGAGTGTGGTTCCCTCACGCTAGATGGGTTAGCGTGTGTCAACTTGAATTTGTAAGGCAGTTAACCTAATCATAGCAAAGTTGGCATCTAGGGTCATTTTCAATGTTATGTGATATCTTGAAAATGAGATTGATGTTTTAATCCTAATGGAATTTCGAATGTGCCAATAAAATTTATGAAGTTTCAAAAGTCAATCAAATTTAACACAAACTAGGTTAGAGTCAAAAGTATGTCATTTTGGATTTTGGCACACTTGAGGGAAAATTAGTATATAATTTAGAAAATAACAAATGGACTTAACACTTAGGTATTTTATACCTTTGTATATTATATTTTTGTTATGTTTTGATTATCATATATCATGTCATGACATCATATCTCATTTGATTATATTAATTTCATGATAATGTTTAGTTAAATATCATGCTTATGCTTAGGTTATCTTTATGTCATGATATCATGATTATTGACACATGCTTTAATTTTTGCTATCATTTATGTCATGATCAACATTCGTGCATTTAGAATAATTAAAATGAAATTAAAGACAATGACATGATTTGAAGTCCCATGATAAGAGAATCAAATAGAGTTGCCTAGATAAATGCATGAGACCCTAAATTAGGAAAGAACCAAAACTCACATCTCACAAAAATATTAAATTGAAATGTATGTGTATTGATACACCTTATATACATGTGAGATGTTAGAAAAATATGTTAAGTTCAAGATGCATAGTTTTTGCATCTAGATGAACCCAAACTCATAATATATCATGGATGAATCATAAGGAAAGTCAATGTACAAGTCATGTACATTTAGCCCATAGACCATGGTTCAAAATAAGATTTTAAAATCATTTCAAAATCATTTTGAAAAATCTTGGTGAAGTCTACCTTTTGATAGCAATAACTATTGATGAAGTTGATACAAGTTAGGGCAAAAATATTAAATTTTTTAATGGTTTTAAACTTTGTATCAATCTCACAATTTAATGGGTATCTTATCATAAAATTATTTTTTACTCATTGTATTTAGTATAAGTAATATGCTCATGAAGTTTCATGATTTTTTGAATTTTCTAGAATTACTTATGCATTTCTGAATTTCGCTGAAATTTAACTGATTTAAAAAAACATAGAAATCAATTGGTTGTCACTTTGGGCAGTCGACTGGTGGCAATTCAGTTGACTGGTAGCTGAAACCAGCCGACTGGTGTGTCTGATATTGACTGAACAAAGGTTGTTTAGTCATGTATCAGCTATGTTATAGAACCCTAATGTCTCATAACCATAGAATATGCTTTGCAAAGTATGGGAAGGGTGAAATATTATTGAAAATGATTATGAGAGGTGTTTAGGGCGGAGTATCAAATTTTAAGGGAGGTTAAAGTTCAAGTTTAAACTTTTAGCCTTATTTTCAATAGGTTTGAGTTTCCTATTGACTTAGGAACTCTCCAAGGACATTTTTAGTGTAATGGTAAAGGGAGAATAAGCCTTTAGGGAAGGTTATCCATCAAGGAATGATAGATGAGTATTCCTCAAAGGGGGAGACATGAAGGGTTTGGAAATCCTTATTATGCTTACCAAAGAGGGAAAATTAGAGAAGTGAGGATTGTCTCTCATTTAGTGATATGAGACTTATCACAATGAAAAGTGAAGGCATCCTAGATGTTTTTGAACCAAAGGGTAGAATGTAAGATCTCATTGGGATATGAGACATGGATACCCTTGGTAGTCTTTTTTATGTATGCCAAAGGGAGAAAAATTAGATAAACCTTCACTATGCTTTGACATTGGAAAAGTTAAGTTTGGACTTATTTGTTAGCCTAACTTAAAGATGTTGTCAAACATCAAAAAAGAAGAGATTGTTGGTGCAATCAGCTCAGGTCACGATTGACCAGACTTGAGTGAGACTCGAGTAATATTTTGATGTTTGACAATGGGTTGATCATTGTTTGATAATGGGTTGATCATATGGTTGACATGAGTTTGATCATATGAGGAGATAGCATTATGGGGAGATTGTCAAAGTAATCGGCCTCAGGTCAAGGTTGATCTAGCTTGAGTAGGACTCGAGAGAAGTCCAAGTTTGGATACTTGACAATGATAAAGTCCAAGTCATGGACACTTGACACATGAAAAGTTCAAGCATGAGTCTTGACAATTGAAAAGTCCAAGCTTGGGTCTTGGTAATGGAAAGTCCAAGTCATGGATACTTGACAATTGGAAAGTCCAAACATGAGTCTTGACAATGGAAAGTCCAAGTCATGGGTACTTGGCAAGGAAGGTTCAAAGGTATAGCTTTGGCGGTATAAGTCCAAGTGTGTAGTCCTGACAGTGTAAAGTCCAAGTGAACTTTGGCGGTGAAAGTCCAAGTATGGATATGATGCTTGGCAATTGAGAAGTCCAAGGGTGTGATATTTGCGGCGTAAAGTTTAAGCATGTAATCTTGGCAACATAAATCCAATGGTTGACAGCGTAAAGTCCAAGCATGTAGTCTTGGAAGCATAAGTCTAAGCATGTAGTTTTGACAGCATAAGTTCAAATGTACCTTGACAAAAGAACCTGTTAGCATGACAATAGCCAATTGAAATACTTGAAGGCTAGCGCAAAGGATGAACGAGTCATGAATGACTCAGAGGGATCTAAGGGCATGAGACAAATAGAGATGACTAGAAGATTTAGATCTAGGTTAAGAGTGATCTAACAAGTATGAGGGGATCATACTTGGGTTTAAACCTCATTGTTGAGGTATTTTAGTCAGCTGAGGTATTGGATAGTTGACTGACCGAGTGTTTGACACTCAAAGCGCCAACCGGTCATGTAGTCGACGAGGCTTGACCGCCGAGTGTGCTCGAAGTCATCGCTATGAATGAATGATCGGTGTTTACGGACACGAACACAGAAGCTCTGGTAGTCGACTGACCAGTCGATTACTAAGTAGCAGTTGATTGCTGGTAAGAGCATTTTGACTTTCGATGTATTCGTTGGTTAGAATGCCAACGTGGATCAAGTCCATTGTGAGACAATGAAACTATAGGTAGTCGACTGGTGTCTTTTGGCAGTCGACTGCCAGACAAAAATTCAAGTCGCACGAAGGCATAAAAGGAGCTCGATGGGGAGGATTTCGCATCTCGGTTCTTGAGGAGTTTGAAGAGAAATCACTATTGTGTTCCAGATCTTCAGAAGTCATCCCAAAGCAACCAAGTCTACAAGCAATCTCAAGCTCTCTTGTAACACATTCTTTTATTTGCATTTGTTATTTAGCTTGTATCTTGTATTTACTTGTTGTATATTTGTGCAAGAGATTTCTCCATCTCTGGTGTGTCACCGAGAAGGAGAGGTTTGATTGTGGTGTTGTGCTTCACTAGAGCTCACCCGTGGAGTAGGAATCCTAGATTCCGAACCACGCTATATCGTTGTGTCTGTGTGTGATTTTGTATTTATTGTGCATTTTTATTTGTATTTCACTGCGCACTAAATCATTGTAGACGAGCACACAATCGAGCGATCGAATCAAGTGCAAAATCATGAATCGCTATTCACCCCTCTCCTCTAGCGCGACCATATTGGTCCCTACACATTTTTAGTTCGAGAAGAGAAGAGAGTAGTGTCTTTGACCTTTTCCATTACCTCGGTTGTTCCTTTATATAATCGCACCCTGATGTTTTTTCATGATCACTCTCCATTTTTTCTTTTGACAGACCGTTGGGGGTCATCTTCTGATAGGCATCGCCTCGTAAGGTGCCACTTAAGCGGTAAGCATCACGAAAGGATTATGTTGGGAGACCATATACAACATCTGTTGGAAAGCACTTCTACCCTGACCTTCCGATACTTTCTTCCCGTCTTGTCCCAAGAGGAGGACTCGTGACCCTTTGGTATGGGGCTCCGGGTGGACAACTCTGGGGCAAGCAATTCTCGGTTGGAGAGTCTCCGAGTGGATAGCTTTTGGGTAAACGGTGTTGGTGCAATCGGCCTCGTTCACGATTGACCAGACTCGAGTTTAACTTGAGCAGTATTTTGATATTCGACAAAACGTATGACATTGTGATTGTCATGGGAAGTCCAAGAATGGTTCTGACATTTGAGAAGTTCAAGTCTTATGTACTTGGCATGAAAAATCCAAGTCTTATGTACTTGACATGGAAAGTCCAAGTCTTAGGTACTTGGCATGGAAAGTCCGAGCATGGTTTTGACAAAGGAAAAATCCAAGCATGGGTCTTTGCAATGCTAAAGTCCAAGTCATGAGTACTTGACATGGAAAGTCCAAAGGTAATCTTGGTGGTATAAGTCCAAGCTTGTAGTCTTGGCGGCGTAAAGTCCAAGTGAATTTTGACAGTAAAAGTCCAAGTATGAATGCGCATTTGGGAAGTCCAAGTGTGTGATATTGACAGTATAAAGTCCAAGCTATAGTCTTGGCAGCATAAGTCAAATGTTTGACGGCGTAAAATCCAAGTGTTTGTCTTGGTGACATAAGTCCAAATGTATCTTGGCAAAGTAGATCTGATTAGCAAGATAATAGTCGATGGAAGCACCTGAAAGCTAGCGTATAGATGAACAAGTCATGTATGACTTAGAGGGATATGATAGGCGTGAGACTGATGGAGGTAGCTAGAAGGCTTAAGTCTAGGCTAAGAGTGGTCTATCAAGTATGATGAGATTATACTTGAGTTAAACCTCATGTTTGAGACTTATCAGTCGATAGGAGTTATGAACCAGTCGACTGGCAAAGTGTTTGACACTTGCCAGCCTAGTCAACTTGCATAAGTTGACTAAGATTATGACTAATCTACTAGTCAAGCAATCGACGGAGCTTTAAATTGCTTGGATGAAGTTTTGGCAGTCGATTGTCAGATTTGGGCAATCGATTGGCCTTGGATAGTCGACTGGTATTTACGGACACGAACATAGAAGCTTTAGTAGTCGACTACTGAGCAGCAGTCGACTATGGTAAGGACAATCCATTATTGATGTATCCATTGACTGGAATGTCAATGTGAATCAAGTTCATTGTGAGACAATGATACGCGAAATCAACCCAATACATGTTATAAAAGGAGCAGTTCATGGAGTATTTTGGATATAGTTTCTTGAGCGATTCTAGGGCTGATTTGAGACGAAGTGCTGGTGAATTTCAGGGTTCTTCAAGCTCGTCCAAGCAACCAACAAGTAAAGTATTCAAATTAAGCAATCGTTTATAAAATTTTCTTTACACTGTTGTTGTATTTCCTTGTATCTCTTGTTTTTATTGTTGTAAGATTTTGTAAGGAATTTCTCCACCTCCGATGTGTCACCGAGAAGAAGAGTTTATTAGTGGTGATGTGCATCACTAGAGCTCTCTTGAGCTTGAACTGTGGAGTAGGAACCTTAGATTTCGAACCACGTTATATCATCTTATTGTGCTTGTATATTTCTATTTGTATTTTGTATTGTATATTCCGTTGCATATAATACTTTTGTAGACGAGCACAATACGAACGCGATTGAATCCATCAAATGATAAGAAATGCTATTCACTCTCCTCTAGGGGCATTTGATTTCCCTACAAACGGTTCCCTTTTGGGGTGAGCATGCTTCTCGCGGGCCTCCGATTTACAGATCCGACTTGTTTTTGTGCTTTTCAAACTGCATCAATAATAATCACTTGTACCTAACTTTTATCCTCTATCACGAGATAAATAAACAAAGCTTTCATTTTGATTTTGGCTCTGATACCATGTCAGCTTGCTGATTGGAGGGTGAGAAATTTTTTTGTTCTCGATCCTTTCTAGGGTCCAACTCGCATACGTTCTATCTTTAATTATTACTATCCTAGTTTTGAGCCTAGAAACCCCAGGTCGTCTACTGTAGGTGAGGGAACTGGCTCTTGGCCATTCATTTTATCGGAGCCTTCTGAACAATCTTATCCCCTGATCCTAGATCAGAAGGAACACCCGACTTCCATACTTTCTTTAGGGTTACAGATCACAACCTTCCTTCGTTTTCTGCTAGATGTGTTGTAGGATAGGAAATGTATTGATGTAAAATATGATTTGTTTATTTTCAGTGTTTTCGTCAATCGATTCTATAATTAATATGAAGGAGATAAATTACGAAAAATATATTGTCTAATTCAGAACTAATACGATAGAAAGATAGACATCTTAGAAGGTTTATAGTCATCGAAAATTAATTCTTATTCATTGATACAATTATATTATCATACTAATTATAAGAATTTTTCGAACATATAAAATAGAAAATGTATTCGGTGAAAGATTGAAACCGTCAATTGTCAAATGTCAAATGTCAAATGTATTGATAGCATGAAGCGTTGAACGGAGAAGAAATTGAACCAGATAAGTTATAAAGAAGTTTATTACAATCTAGCAGACAGAAATAAGAAGATAACACTAGGGCGTTAGCCCTGTAAAACATACCTTGAAGGCGTGCCTTTTCTTGCCTATCGGCAGAGAGGGAGAGGTTCTCAATCGATGCCGATTACAGTGTCTAAATTGGTAATGGGTTTTGATAGAGGTTGCACCCTGCCTCCATTATTGCGAATTAATCATTCTTTACAACTGGAAACTTTTCGTCCTTATCCATTTCTTTATGGCAGATGGGACATGGATGTTATTCTAACTGATGTGATTAGATTTTAGTCTTCTATCGTCAGTATTCGCCTACGGCGTCATGCAGTCTAATAATTGGTGAGTAAAGACCGCTGAGGAGATATCCCCTATCTCATCTCTGATTAAATTCGATTTCACGGTTTATAAAAAAAAAATTACAAATAACATTTTATCTGATTCAAAATTAACAGATATTCCGAAAGATTAATATTCTTGATCTTTATTCATTAATATAATTTACTGTTACACTAGTTATAAAATTTTCTCGCGGAGATAAAAAAATTTAGACAATTTCTCAATTTATACATGTCATCCTTGCACAGGATCATACTAATCTTTTCTATATCGTTCTAATTTTATCAGATGTCTCCGAAAAGATTCGATTTCATTATTAATATAAAAAGTGATTCGTTCTCATTCAACATCTTTATCGGTCGATTTCATATCTTACACAAATGAGATAAATCACGAAGAACATATTCTTCAATTTAAAACTAATATGGTAAAAAAATAAACACCTTGAAAGATTTATAATTTTTAAAAATTATCTCTTATTCATTGATACATTACGCTAATCACAAAATCCTCCCAAGGGATGATCCGATCTCCTCGTAAGTTGGCACGATCTGATAAATTTTCGAGGCACGAGTTCGATACAAATTCTCAGTCGTCGAATTCACATCTCCTAGAGTTGAAGTCTGTCTCACCACGTGGTCAACAAGATGGAAGTCAAATCTGCAGCTGATCAGCTTAAAAATGAATCAACTCCGGTTCGTCTTGTCCGTAACATGCTCAAGCTCAAGTCAATGGTTAGGTAGATGTTTAAATCGAATCTTCAAGATTTCTCTCTCTCTAAGAAACCACCTATTCTCGTAATTAACATATCATTAACATCTCACGTGAGGACCACATCTCCTTGCAGAAAGACAAGTCCTCGTGTCTCGCCATCATTAACGTGCCATTAAAGTTTGTCGGCAACCGTCACGCCCTCGGCGACGACGTGAACGAACTCCGCGCCTTGGCCGTCACAGTCGATGGGCACGAAGAGGCCCGTGGAGTCACCTTGCGCGTCGAGAGCTGGCTCGGAGAGGAAGCGACCGGCGAGAGGGTAGAAGTGGAGCAGGGCGACGGAGAGGGAGATCTTGAGTCCCCCGATGAGGTCGGCGATGGTGAAGTGGCTGGGCTTGTGGAAGAGAAGACCGTTTTGAATGTATTGTGATGTGGTCGACAATCCCTCTAGCCATGAGGTTGAGTCATCGGCCAACAATCAAATTGAGACGGACGACAATCCTAATCAAATGCAAGATGAACCAGCGCAAACCCTTTAGGGAGGATCTCCTCTATCTCGGCAAAGCACCCGTATCTCGACAAAATTTCTGTCTCAAAGAACTCTTATGTGTCAGCTCAAGTGAATCTTAATTATCTATGTTTTCGGTTCAGTTGATAAAGTCGGTTATCTAATTTGGTACAAATTATATCAATTGTACCAGACCGATCAAATTAGTCCGAGATTTCCCTAACGGAATTGTGTCTAATTAGACAAATCATTCGCATTAATGAAGTCGCGTGCTCCTCAAAATTTTATCTATATAGCCACGCCTCCCTCTAGTCACGCTCTTGTTGGTGGAGTTCGGTCTTTTTATCAACAACGTTGATTATTTTTCTCCGAGTTCTCTTATATATCACACGTTCTTATACATTAACGAGGTCATGTCTCTTGAAAATTTTCAATAAGATTGTACTGTTGTTCACTAAAGGAAGTCCTGTCAAGATCTGTGTGTGACTTCATTATATTAATAGAATTTTATCTTCCATCCGCGAGCTATTTTAATTTTCATCGGACTCATCTCCTATATAAAAATAATCAAATAGGTTCTAAGATCATCTTCTTTTGGACTGACGTAGGCTGTAAGATCATCTTCTTTTAGACTGACGGTCTGTGTCTATTTCTGATTTGAATATCGTCGAGATACATCTCGGTGCCTTTTTAATTCGTTTGCTAATCTTTCTCATGCAATTATGACGGTCACCATCCTTGGATCCACCTCCTTTGAAGATTATAATGCTCTCGAAAGACTTTTATCCAGCGTTTCTTCTGCCAAAAAAAATTTCGCCGTCTTAGCTCAGTTGGCTCTTCTCCCTTGGAACAAGTGCACCCTGCTGAGACTTCTCTCCCCTTCTCCTCAGACCAAAATATATTGTAAAGAGAGTATGGCAAGATCCCATGTCGCGAGGTGGAGATGGAGGCGGCTGCGGGGATGTGGCGGAGACCTGATGGTTGTGGTGGAGACGTGGCGGAACAAGGGGGAAGAGGACGCCATTCTTTACTTGGTCTATTCTCCATAGTTATTCCTTCCTTCAGTCCCTACCAATTCACATAACCCTTTATTTAAATAAGTATACTGGCCGGAACGGCTAGTTGTTGATCTTCCAATCGAGTATCGATTTTAAACCATTTAATTTCATCTACCCTTGTATGGTATAAAAAAATTCCATCTTCCATTAAAATAATATTTGATGATAAATTTAAAAATATTCAATAAAAAAATACAGTTCCATTCTGTTAAGATAATATTTGATGATGAATTTTTAAAAAATTTATGGATATAATTTTTTGTGTAAGAGTTTATTCGACGGATAAAATAAGATTTTAATATTGAATAATCTTTCAAAGATTGTACGATTATGAAATTCGAATTAGAGCATTAAATTACGAGCACTTTTTAATATACTCAAATGGTCGATAGAGATTCATAAGTATTTTAATTCATTCAAACTCAATTATTTAAAAAGTATTCTTATAAAATTATCAAAAAGATCATGATACCCATTAAAAAATAAATAAATAAACGAGAGAGTGAATATATTATATTATTCAGGAAAAGATAAATCGTCGAGTCAATATATTATATTATTGGGGAAGTATAAATGGATATGTCGAAAAAAATATTAGATATTGGGAGATTGAAAATCTACCGGCCATGCTTGGCACGTGGGCACCGAAGGTTTGACAAATTAAGCTCGTACCTAAGCTGAGATAATCTCACGATTCGTTTTGAGACAAACGCGCAGACTGATAACTTGTCCAGTCTGATAGTAACCTCTTGTTGAGGAGCTCATCCACAACATCTGCACTGTTTCAAGACATGAAATACAATATTCTTGATGGTGGTGACGGAGCAAGGGGGAAGAGGACATTCTTCACTTGGTCTCCTTTCCCTTGCCTTGTGCAATGTTTACTGATTTACATTAATTATTTTGTATGAAAGTGGAGAGAGTATTGGAAGCATACGATAGCAATCAAATCAAAAACAAACATCCATCGTAGCTACGTTTCATTGTCAACAAGCAAACAACTATTGCAACCTCTTGCTGAGGAGCCGAGCCTATTTCATGATATCTACACTTTCTCAAGACATCAAATACAAACTTCTTGTCTCATGCAACTTCTCTCTCCACCCAAACATCAATTCATGTTTTTTTAGGATATATTATTATAGAGAGAAGTTGCAAGCTAATTCGAAGAAGGCTCATGGATTCAACTTCATGTTATAATGTCTCGATGTGACAAAGATTTCTTATAGGTCTTATATTAAATCCTGACTGAGTTGGGGTTTCACCATAATATCATCAACATATACCTCTACATTCCTTTCTTTTTGTTCGGCAAATATCTTATTCATGAGCCTTTGATATGTGATCCCAGTAATCTTAAGCCTAAAATACATTATATGAGAATATAACTCACATGCTGTCACAAAACTAACTTTTCTTTGATCGTCCCAAACTAAAGGAATTTGATGATACCCCTAATATGCATCTATAAGTGAGACAACTTTGTAACATACTGTAGAATTAACAAGCTGATCAATATGAAATAAGGGGTAGCAGTCTTTAGGATAAACTTTATTTAAATTACGGAAGTCAATACACATACGTCACTGTCCCGAGGGTTTAGGGACCCTCATTCATAAACCCGAGTGATGTCCCACTTGCAACAATTTCCCTACCTCTTCAGCGACGACTTTGTCTTTCTCATATCCGAAATGTCGTCTTTTCTGTTGGACCAACCCGAGTGATGTTCAACAACCTGAGGATCTATCCCAATCAAGTCATATACATCTTTGCTAAAAATATCCTAATTCTTCCACCGGCAGAAAATGAGGTCTTCCTTCACCCCTAGTTGTTTTGCTATCCGAGTTAGTTTTCCGGGGCTATCTCCACTAACTCCCCTTCTTTCGTGGTCTCTTTCTTGGAATCTGCCTCTTCCAACACATAGACTTCAGAAATTATAGGGTATTTTCCTTTGGGATTATCCATTCGGGACTTTTTTTATCATCTCGAACCATCTAGACATAGTAACTTTGAGCTATCCTTTGTTCGCCTCTGACCTCTCCTACCAGTCGGCCCACCATAAATTTCACCTTCTGATGATAAGGGGAAGACATCGCCTTGAAAGCTGAGAATAACGATCGACCCAAGATGACATTGTGCACTGAAGGGGCGTCCACTACTAGGAAAGGAGTCATGTTAGTCTTTTGACTCGGCTTCGTCCCCAGAGTAAGGGGCAACGATATTTGCCCTGCGGGATGCATCATACGTCCTGCAAATCCGAATAGAGAGGTCGAGACTTCCTCTAGTTGTGCATTCTCTAGCTGCATTTGATTGAAGGCCTGTTGGAAAAGAATACTAATCAAACTCCCCGAGTCTACCAAAACTCGAATAACCTCATAGTTTGCAAGAGAAACTCTAACTATCAAGGCATCAATGTGAGATAGAAGAATATCTTGCAGGTCCTCTGGCCCAAAGCTTAGCTGAGGGGTCTAGCTCTTACAACACCCTATATTCTTAGATGGTCAAACTCTCCATCAGACGGGTATAAAATTTTTGGACCTTATTAGAGTCTCCATCAGTGGGTCTTCTAGCAATGATATTAATGACACCTCTAGCAGGAACATCTTCAAGAGCAACCAGAGTCCCACCGCTTGTCCCTCCCTCCTGAGGGATGGCTCCTTGGCTTGGATATGTTTATTCTTGCGGTGGGAGGGTTGGTGGTCTCCTATTGTAAGGTCCTGGACAAGTGGCAGGAGACCTATGACCCCTTCTTGCACCCAACCCTAGCTGCTGTTGCAAATGGGGATGCTCCATCCTGATTCATTCCAATTCCCTCTGTAATCCAAAACACCGCTCATTGGAATGCCCATACTCCATGTGGTATTGATAGAAAAATAGGGTTGGGGGATTATGGGAGCTCCTCTATATCGAGCGGGACGTTGGAGGATCCCGTACTTCTCATAAGCTTCTAATTCTCATTCCTTCAAGGTTTGAGGCAAGGGCAAGAATTTAGTGGTCATTATCCACAGAGGGCGATTGGGAGGAGCATCTATTATGAAGGGTTGGGGATGAGGGATCTTTTGAGGAAAAAAATCCAACATATTTCTCCTCGGGGGAGCTCGGTGAACAGGAGGTTGATTTCTCTCTACAGCGGTTAGGACAAATTTCTTATAAGCTCTCCGGACCTTCAATACTTCCTCTTCACTTATATAATCCTCTGCCCGGCCAAGCAACTCCTCATAACTGACAATAAACTTTCTTAGTAGAGAACTAAGAAATAGTCCTTCCCTTCAACCATGAGATATAGCCACCATTAAGAAATCCGGTGTAGCCGAGGGTACTCCCAAAACAACATTTGTAAATTGGTGGATGTAACTTCGCAGCGACTGAACAGATTATTGGTGCAATCGGCACAGGTCACGATTGACCCGACTCGAGTTTGACTCAGTAGTATTTTTTATGTTTGACAAAATGATTAACAATGTGATTGTCATGGAAAGTCCAATTCATGGGTACTTGGCATGTAAAGTCCAAATGTATAGTCTTAGTGGCATAAGTCCAAATGTGAAGTCTTGGCGGCGTAAAGTCCAAGTGAACTTTGGCGGTGAAAGTCCAAGTATGGATGCTTGGTAATTTGGAAGTCCAAAGGTGTGATATTGGCGGCGTAAAATCCAAGCATTTAGTCTTTGCAGCATAAGTCCAATGTTTGGCGGCGTAAAGTCCAAACATTTGTCTTGACAGCATAAGTCCAAATGTACTTTGGCAAGGTAGACCCGATTGTAGGGATGTATACTTAAAAGTCTATTTTTTGTATGAACATCTTTTTTTTGAAATAAGAATCACATGATCATTGTTTGCATATTTTTATGGTTATGCAATATTGTCTAATACCTTACATTGTAGATAACATGGTGTGTGGTGTCACACGGGAGATCATGTTATCGGCTCCTTGTAAAGTATAAGTAAAGGCTCACAACCGAGATGGCTTTGGACAAACCATCGGAATGGTTGTAGTGTGATTTGTATTGGTTTGTCTTGACCATAGAATCACACTAGTGCACTTTGTGTGTATTGAGCAGGACCGACTTAGAGGTGATTCGATTTATTGCGACTACATAATCGAATCGGACCTCGTATATTATTTAGTACATGCTCTTAATCCCGATATAATAACGCACATATACTTGGTACTCATCTCTTTGATTTACCAATGGGCGAGATTTATAGATTAAATCGATAGACTTTAAGTTGGGAGATGATATTATTTATATGGTGTGCCGCTGATTATAGGAGAAAACCGTGTCCTATATATTAGGATGATGATGTCCTCGAGGAGCTCATAAGGTTCATCATGTAAACCCTGCAGGTGGACTTGGTCCGACATGATGAAAAGGTTGAGTGGTACTACTCATGGAGTTAGATGTCGATTAATTAATGGTCAGTAAATTAATTAATTGACGGACATTCGAGATCTTAAACACGGGGAGAAAATGTACAAATAATATATGGAGCCCATATTATCATATGGGGGTTGGTGAGGTTGATCAATGATGGACCTTTAGTGGATTGGACCATCATTAGTGGATCGGACTTTATGTGGGCTTGATCCATGGGTGACCAAGACCCAACTCCTCCTCATGGTCCCTAATGTAGCCCATTAACACCTCAAGATGCTTAGATCCAATGGATAGAAACAAAACACTAAGATCCATTGGTAGAGATTAAATCTCTAAGATCCGACGGTTGAGATTAAATCTCTAGATCCGACGGTTGAGATTAAATCCCTAGAACCAATGGAGGAGATTAATTCATGACTTATCCCTAACTCTATAAAAGGAGGGCATGGGAAGTGGTCGTGGATAACGTGATTGAGAGGAGCAAGGCTTGGGCGAAGAATAGGGCAATCCTAGTTGAGATAGGATTGAATTAGGGTTAGGTTTGGAAGCAAGGGTGGCACCAAATAAGGCAAGTTTTCCTTCTTCTTCCTTGCCTTGTGGCCAACGTCCAGCAGCTATTCCAGCCCTTCCCAGCCCTTGGCCGCACCCAAAACACTCCCTCTCTTCTCCTTAGGTGGTGGAAACAAGATATAGGGTTTCCCTTGGTGTCTTGGTAGTTTTCTTCATCTTCTTTCTCCTTCTAGTTGGCCGTGGCAAGAACTTCTATAGTTCTTTGTTGGTTGAGTTTTGAAGGAGAAAACATTGTTTCTCTTCTTCCTCTTGCTTGGGAAAAGCAAGGAAGGAAGTTTTGCGATCTAGGAGCTTGACTTTTGGTGGATCGCCGCCCACGCGACGCCCAAAAGGAGGAGGGTCATACATTAGAAGACCAAGAGGTATAACTATTCTTCTATCTCTTTTATTCATTGCTTGTGTTTGTTTTTCAAAATATAAGCATGTTATATTTCTGTAAATAGGCTAAATAATACTTGGATCCCGAGTACAAACACAAAAACCGGCGATCCGGACATCGTCTATTCCGTGGCTACTCGTAGGATAGAGGATGGTCGCTTGAACAACTAGTTTGTTCAAGTGACCTCTCTAAATGAATAGCACGACGATGACTTGGTTGCTTTGGGAATCCCTTTTGTCTAAGATTAAATTTTTAATCCGGGGACATCAAAGGGATCACCATGGTCAAGCAACCGAGGTGAAGGGGAAGCGAAGTTTCCCCTCACGGATCAACCCCAACAATTGGTATCAGAGCCAAGGATTCCGATTTTGTGTGTTTAGGATTCGGTTAATTTTATGCACTTTTTCATATATTATATGTGTCGAATAATAGTAGGATATGCGTAGTTTAACTCTTTGGTTGCAGGCATAAGATCCGACTATTATGGCCGTGTGTGTGTATGTGATTGTATGTGTGTAAATATTTATTTTGTTGAATCCTGGGGGTTTACGAGGCTAGTATTTAGTTTTTTGTAAATTAAATACGGCATTGTTTAGCGCTCTTTATTTTATTTTACTTTCGATCTAGATTCATGTACACTCGTGGAGTATAGGATCGATGGATGTAAATTAAAATAGGTTTTAGTCTCTCGGATCTCGGGAGGGCTTGTACATGGCGTAGGAGGAGCGGATGAGACGAGATAGCGATGAGCATATTGAAGACAAAGGCCATAATAGTTGGAAAATAATTTATTTTTCATATTTATTGCTTTTGTTTGATATGCATGTCGAGGAAAATTCCTCATTTTAATTTACTAAGTGGGAGAGGATATTTTAATTAATTCCATGGCCTCCATTACAATTTGACGTGTGATGCAACAAACTTGCGTGTTGGCTCGAGTGCCTTCCTCCTGCGGATGAGTTTGTTTGCGGATCACTAGGTCAAATAATGGTTATAGGAAATTATCTAGGAGCATGTGTACTTCCATGTAGTAAGGCACATAATCCAAATAATTCCCTTAGTATCGTAATGGTGCACACTTAGATGCAAATTAAAAGTATCCTCCCCATCGGAGTCACTGCTTTTATTTGTAGGGCCAAAGAGGAACCAACTATTAATTTTATTTGTCGAAAAGTAAGGTTGACAAGATAATAAAATTAATGGGTAAAACCTCCTCTTACAAATATAGAATTAGATATCGTCCACTCGCGTGGCATGCGATATTCTCGGTGGATTGAGGTGTTGGTTGATATCAAAATTTTATTGTTTGAGGAATCAATAATTTTTGAAATCTAATGTTTTGATTTATGTGATTCTTAGGTTTTCTTTCAAAATGACTTTCAACCCACTTCCGCGTGATCGAAAGAGAACAAACTTATCGGACCCAACTATGTAGATTGGAAGAGAAATCTAGATATTGTCTTAACTGTTGAGGAATACAAATATGTACTCCTCGAAGAGTGTCCTCCCAAGCCTACAGATGATTCTGGGGAAAAGGAGAGAGAGAGCTATAGGAAGTGGAACAAGGCCGATGAGATGGCACGGTGTTACATTTTGGCATCTATGTCAAATGTACTCCAACATCAGCATCAAGTCATGCCCACTGCCTATGATATGATGCTCAATCTCAAGGAGCTTTTCGAACACCGGAATCGGGCTGCAAGGCAAGAGGCCATGATAAACCTGATGACGACCACCATGATCGAGGGAACACAGTGAGGATCATGTTCTCAAGATGATGGCTCATTTGAATGAGGAGGTCCTAGAAGGTGAGATCGATGGGGAAACCCAGGTCGATCATACTCATCTCTGCCTAGGAGTTTTGGCGATTTCGCCTCAACTACAACATGAACAAGAGGTTGTATTCATTGGCGGAACTTCCGATGTAACTCCAAAGCGAGAGGGACTATTTCGTCGAGTGCTCAGTGCATGCCGTGATGACCTGAAGGTTTACGCTTCTAAGCCGAAAGGCAAGAAGAAGAAGAAACAAACCGGCAAAGGGTGGGAGGTACTCAGGAGGAGTGAAGAAGCCGAAAGGCAAGTGCTTCACTTGTTGTAAGCGGTGGACACGGAAGAAGGACGCCCCAACCGCAAGAACAAAGGTATATCTTTTGGACTAGTCGTTGAAACATGTTTAGCGGTGTTATCTACCTGCACCTGGTGTGTAGATACGGGAGCCACTGATCATGTCTGCAATACTTTGCAGGGTTCCGAGAAACAGACATGGTGAAGGGGAGATTACCAGTGTACTTGGGCGATGCCACAAAGGTGGCGGTATTGCGGGGGAGATGTTTATTTATCTTTTGAGAAAAATAAAGTTTTGGTTCTTAAGAATTGCCTTTGTGCACCTTTATTTAGAAAGAATTTAATTTCAGTTTTAAATTGTTTATGGATGGATATTCTATTTCTTTTAATGATAGAGTTGTTATAAAAAGGAATAGGGAGATTATCTGTTCGGGTGCATTGATAGGAAATTTATACACACTTGAACCAAAAGCTCCCACGATGCAAATTGAAGTTAATAACTCATCTTCTAATTCCAATAAGAGAAAAGAACCTTCGAAGATGAACCAAACATATCTTTGGCATCTTAGGCTTGGTCATATTAACCTAAGCAGAATTCAAAGGTTGATAGCTGATGGACCTTTGGGCTCATTAGTGGTGGAGGATCTCCCAACCTCGTGAATCTTGCTTGGAGGGTAAGATTTACCAAGAGGCCTTCAAGGCCAAGGGGTATAGAGCCAAAGATGTGTTAGAATTGGTTCATTCTCGATTTGTGTGGTCCTATGTCTATCCAGGGCTAGAGGTGGTTTTGAATATTTCGTCTCTTTATAGACGATTATTCAAGATATGGATGCATTTACTTGATGCGCCGTCCAATGCTTTGTGAGTTCAAAGAATTCAAGGTGATGTGAGAACCGTCAAGGTAAAGTATCAAGACCCTACGATGATCTGATCGTGGTGGCGAGTACCTCTTGGGAGAGTTTAGGAATTACTTATCAGAGGCTGGGATTCAATCCCAATTGTCTGCACCTGGCACACCCCAACAGAATGGTGTAGCAGAGCGAAGGAATAGGACTCTTATGGAGATGGTTAGATCAATGATGAGTTATTCTGACTTGCCAGATTCGTTCTGGGGATATGCTCTAGATACGGCGGTATACATTCTGAACTTGGTTCCATCTAAATCAGTGCCTTCTACTCCCATAGACTTGTGGATCGGGCCAAAGCCTAGTCCGAGACATATTCGGATATGGGGAGTCCAAAGACATGGCCAAGGCGATGGTAAGTTGGAACCTCGCATAGTGTGCATGTTTGTTGGCTACCCTAAGGGAACGAAGGGTGGTTTGTTCTATAGTCCTAGAGATCAGAAGGTGATCGTGAGTACGAATGCCAGATTTCTAGAGGAGGACTATGTGATGAACCACAAGCCCACGAGTAAAATTGTTCTGGAGGAGTTAAAAGGGGAAGTCACTTCTTTAGTACCACCGCATACAAGAGGATATACCACATGTCATGCACCACGTGTCACAGAGGATACGGTGATACCTCATCGTAGTGGGAGGGTTGTGAGACAGCCTGATAGATTCATGTTCTTGGGAGAATCTTCTGATTTGGTCCCTGGCGAACATGAACCTGATCCCTGACATATGATGTAGCAATCCAAGATAAAGATGCAGTATCTTGGCAGAGTGCAATGAATGCTGAGATTGAATCTATGGTTTCAAATCAGGTCTGGGAGCTAGTAGAACCACCCGATGGTGTAAAAACCATTGGATGCAAGTGGATCTACAAAAGAAAGAGAGGAATAGATGGGAAGGTTGAGACCTTCAAAGCGAGGCTTGTTGCGAAGGGGTATACTCAGAAAGAGGGTATCGATTATGAGGAGACCTTTTCGCCGGTAGCCATGCTTAAATCTATCCGGATTCTCTTATGCATAGCAACTCATATGGATTATGAGGTGTGACAGATGGATATCAAGATAACATTCCTTAGTGGAAGTCTTGAGGAATCCATCTACATGAAGCGACAGAGGATTCATTGCTAAAAAGGCAAAGAGTGTATTGTATGTAAGCTTAATCGGTCCGTTGATGGACTGAAGCAAGCTTCGAGGTCTTGGAACATCCGCTTTGATGAGGTAAATCCAGACTTATGGATTTATTCAAAGTCCGGATGAGTCTTGTGTATACACTAGATGTGATGGAAACGTAGTGGTATTTCTTGTACTATACGTAGATGACCGTTTGGTAGTTGGCAACAATATCAGAGTGTTATCAGACATAAGGGTATGGTTGTCCAAATAGTTTTGAAGGACTTGAGAGAAGTGGGTCACAACCTTGGGATCAAGGTTGTTGTGCTTATCCCAAGCTTCATACATAGACATGATTTTGGATCGTTTTAGCATGCAGAACTCCAAGAAGGGTTTTCTACTTTTCAGGTATGGAGTTACTTTATCTAAGGAGATGTGTCCTAGATCATCTGAGGTGATAAAGGAGCTGGAGGCGATTCCTTATGCTTGTGCAAAGAGAAGCCTCATGTATGCTATGTACGAGACAAGATATCCGCTGCGTGGACATGGTTAGCGATATCGAGGAGGAATCCAGACGGGGATATTGGACTCGGTAAAAGCATATATTGTAGTGCCCGAGAAGGACTAGGGATTATATGGGTGCATACCAATTACTTCCGTGGGTTGCATGGATTGCGATTTCCAATCGATAGGGATAATAGTAAGTCTACCTCGGGTTTTGTGTTTACTTTAGGAGGTGGAGCCATTATATGGCGGACTCCACCATGGAAGAAATGAGTATCGACCCACTGTGGCGCCCAAAGAAGTCAGATGGCTCAGAACTTCTGATGGACTTGGATGTGATTCCTGGTTTGCCCAGAACTATCACAATTTATTGTGATAATAGTGGTGCAGTTGCAAACTCGAAGGAACCACGAGCCCATAAGGCTAGTAAACACATAGAGCGCAAGTACCACCTGATACGAGAAATCGTAAAGGAGGTAGAAGTTGTTGTCGCCTAGATTGCATCAGAGGATGACTTGGTAGACCCTTTCACTAAGGCCCTTCTAGCGAGAGCTTTGATAGACATGTGGAGGGAAGGGGAATCAGATGTATGGCAGTAAGAGCACATCATAGTCTTTTAGTATAAGTGGGAGATTGTAGGGATGTATACTTAAAAGTCTATTTTTTGTATGAACATCTTTATTTTGAAATAAGAATCACATGATCATTGTTTGCATATTTTTATGGTTATGCAATATTGTCTAATACCTTACATTGTAGATAACATGGTGTGTGGTGTCACACGGGAGATCATGTTATCGACTCCTTGTAAAGTATAAGTAAAAGCTCACAACCGAGATGACTTTGAACAAACCATCGGAATGGTTGTAGTGTGATTTGGTATTGGTTTGTCTTGACCATAGAATCACACTAGTGCACTTTGTGTGTATTGAGCAGGACCGACACAGAGGTGATTCGATTTATTGCTGACTATATAATCGAATCGGACCTCAGATATTATTTAGTACATGCTCTTAATCCCGATATAATAACGGGCACATATACTTGGTACTCATCTCTTTGATTTACCAATGGGCGAGATTTATAGATTAAATCGATAGACTCGGTAAGTTGGGAGATGATATTATTTATATGGTGTGCCGTTGATTATAGGAGGAAACCGTGTCCTATATATTAGGATGATGATGTCCCCTTGAGGAGCTCATAAGGTTCATCATGTAAACCCTGCAGGTGGACTTGGTCCGGCATGATGAAAAGATTGAGTGGTACTACTCATGGAGTTAGATGTCGATTAATTAATGGTCAGTAAATTAATTAATTGACGGACATTCGAGATCTTAAACACGGGGAGAAAATGTACAAATAATATATGGAGCCCATATTATCATATGGGGGTTGGTGAGGTAGATCAATGATGGACCTTTAGTGGATTGGACCATCATTAGTGGATCGGACTTTATGTGCGCTTGATCCATGGGTGACCAAGACCCAACTCCTCCTCATGGTCCCTAATGTAGCCCATTAACACCTCAAGATGCTTAGATCCAATGGATAGAAACAAAACACTAAGATCCATTGGTAGAGATTAAATCTCTAAGATCCGACGGTTGAGATTAAATCTCTAGATCCGACGGTTGAGATTAAATCCCTAGAACCAATGGAGGAGATTAATTCATGACTTATCCCTAACTCTATAAAAGGAGGGCATGGGAAGTGGTCGTGGATAACATGATTGAGAGGGATCAAGGCTTGGGCGGCAAGAATAGGGCAATCCTAGTTGAGATAGGATTGGAATTAGGGTTAGGGTTTGGAAGCAAGGGTGGCACCAAATAAGGCAAGTTTTCCTTCTTCTTCCTTGCCTTGTGGCCAACGCCCGGAGCTATTCCAGCCCTTCCCAGCCCTTGGCGGCGCCAAAACACTCCTCTCTTCTCCTTAGGTGGTGGAAACAAGATATAGGGTTTCCCTTGGTGTCTTGGTAGTTTTCCATCATCTTCTTCTCCTTCTAGTTGGCAAGGCAAGAACTTCTATAGTTCTTTGTTGGTTGAGTTTTGAAGGAGAAAAACATTGTTTCTCTTCTTCCTCTTGCTTGGGAAAAGCAAGGAAGGAAGTTTGCGATCTAGGAGCTTGACTTTTGGTGGATCGTCGCCACACGACGCGTCAAAAGGAGGAGGGTCATACATTAGAAGACCAAGAGGTATAACTATTCTTCTATCTCTTTTATTCATTGCTTGTGTTTGTTTTTCAAAATATAAGCATGTTATATTTCTGTAAATAGGCTAAATAATACTTGGATCCCGAGTACAAACACAAAAACCAGCGATCCAGACATCGTCTATTCCGCGGCTACTCGTAGGATAGAGGATGGTCGCTTGAACAACTAGTTTGTTCAAGTGACCTCTCTAAATGAATAGCACGACGATGACTTGGTTGCTTTGGGAATCCCTTTTGTCTAAGATTAAATTTTTAATCCGGGGACATCAAAGGGATCACCATGGTCAAGCAACCGAGGTGAAGGGGAAGCGAAGTTTCCCCTCACGGATCAACCCCAACACCGGTTAACATGACAATAGCCGATGGAAGCACCTGAAGGCTAGTGTATGGATGAATGAGTTATGAAAGACTCGAAGGGATCTGATAGACGTGAGATTGATGGAGGTGGCTAGAAGGTTTATGCCTAGGCTAAGGGTGGTCTATCAAGTATGAGCGGATCATACTTGGGTTAAACCTCATGTTTGAGGTTTATCAGTTGACTAGGGTTATGTACCAGTCAACTGGTCGAGTATTTGACACTCGAAAGCCTAGTTGACTCAGGGCAGTCGACTGGGATTATGCCTCAGTCGACTGAGGCTCGACTCTTGATCTATAGCTTTGGCAGTTGACTGATAGACTTTAGCAATGATCGATAGACTTAATAATGATCGGGTCCTAATGAGCATCAACCGCTTGCTCATGATAGCGATCACGACGCGTCTATAGGAAGTCGACTAATGGGTAAGATCAGTCGACTGGTGTGCTCTAATCTCACGTGGATGAGTCCGTTGTTAGATAATGATTACACGGGCAGTCGATTGATAGGCGGAAAATCAACTCGAAGGGAGGTTTTCCAGCATCGATTTTGAGGTGATTTTGAAGGGGAAGTATTGTTGCATTCTAGGCCATCAAAAGCAATCCAAAACAAGCAACAAGCAAGCAATCAAAAGCACTCTTGTAAAGTTTTCTTTGCATTTCATTTGTATACTTGTATTTGCTTGGTGTATTACTTTTGTAATCTTGTTGTAAGAGGTTTCTCCACCTCTTGAGTGTTTTTCAAGAATGAGAGGTTTATTAATGGTGGTATTGCATCACTAGAGCGCGCTATTGAGCTCGCTCCGTGGAGTAGGAATCTTAGTTCCGAACCACATTATATCTTGTGTTGTGTTCATGTATTCTTGTTGTGCATTTGTATTTGTTGTATATTTCGTTGTGCATTAACATCATTGTAGATGAGCTTGACGCGAATCGAGATCGAAATCGATAAATCGCTATTCACCCCCCTCTAGCTAACATATCGGTCCCTACAATTGGTATCAGAGCCTAGTGGGCTTTCAGAAGAAAAAATCGCTCTGATACCCTATACAATTGGTATCAAAGCGAGGGTGTTATTCAGAGGACTAATTGCCAAGAGAGCAAGCGCTAGAGGGCAAGATGGAGGTGCTAAACATTGGATTGGGCCACGACATCAACACACCACCATCCTACGAAGACTACAGATTTGAGGGTTTTGATCAATGGAAAGCAAAGATTGAGAACTTCCTGATGATGGTGGATATCAAACTATGGTCTGCCTTGATAGAGGGTTGTGAATTTCCAAGGACCAAGAAAGGTGGAATCCTCAAGGTTGAGAAATAGACCAAGGAACAACTCAAGGGTTTCAAGACAAACTTTAAGGTAATCAAAATGCTAAATGATTTAATTACTAATTATGTATTGTCCAAATTAGGTGACTATAAGGACGCTAAGGAGTTTTGGAGTGAATTGACAAAGTTCCATGAGAATCCCTCATCGACCCAAGAAGTAGAGGAGGAGTCTACGGAGGAGTGTTCATCCTCTCAAGCTCAAAAAGAAAACACATCATCATTATCTCGAGAGCTTGAGGATTCAGAGGTTGAAAGAGAATCAACATCCGGGTCGATAGAAGTGGTGGAAGAATTGGAGAAAGCCTTCACCTCTAAGATTGAGGGGGAAAAGAGACTTTCCACGCCGGAGGAAGAGCAAGAAGAAGCTTCAACATCCGGGAGAGATGAAGAACAAATTCAAAATTCCGACCTAGGTAACTCAAGAACAATAAATAAAGATAAAAATTATATTATGTGTTTTGAATGTAGAGAAAATAAATATTAGAAGAGTAAGTGTCCAAAGCGGGTCAAGAAGACGGCGCAAGTGGTGCCAAAGATCAAGGAGACATGAATCCCCACTGGGAAGAGCGAGGAGCATATTATTTGCTTCAAATGCAATCAAAGAGGCCACTATAGGAGTCAATGCACTAAGGAAGACAATCTAAGAAAGGAAAAGGAGGGAGGTCAAGTGTAGGGGGAGCTAAGACAAACCCTAAGGTATCATTTAATAATGCTCCTACTTTATGTAAGGCCAAAAAGCATGCTAGGAATAATTTTAATGTTATCGCTATTGTTCATAATGATAAAAAGTATACTGGTAGCAATAAATATTTTTTCTTAGGTGCTAAAAGTTATAAATTTAGGTCTAAGGATAAATCTAGACAAATTACCTCAAGACCTAGCTCATCTAAGGATAATAATCTAGGCAATAACCCAAAGAAATCTAGACACATGCCTAGGAAGAAGAATTCCCAAAAGGTCAATGAAAAGTCAAAAATTGGGAAATTAGAAATGGAAAATCAAGATTTGAGGTTAAAGCTTGAGAAATTAGAAAAGACTCTCAATAAGATGAAAAATTCAATTCAAGGGTCTAATGGACAAGCTTTAGGGTTTAGGAGGCAAGATTCATCTAAGGATATGCAAGGTTTGGATCACAAACCTAAATCCAAGAAGGTAAAGTCATCCTACCATAGTGTTCTATTTGACTATGAAACTCTTTCTAGGTCTAGAAAAACCAAGATCACAAGAAAGGTCATCCTTAGAGTTGACCATAGTAGGTGTTTAGTGGCTAAGTTTTCAATGAAACCTAGGAAGGTCACTAAGAAGGTCACAAGGAAAGTCATCCCTAGAGTTGACCTAGACAAGATCGAAATGACCAAGACTTCAAAGTCTAAGACAGTCATTAAGAAGGTACTAAGGGAGGTTATCCCTAGTGAGTACCTTGTGAATCAAATGAGCTCAAATAAGTTTTAAGTTCCTAAGAGCGTGATTCTCTCATGCTAGATGAGTTAGGGTGCATAAATTTGAATTGATAAGGTAGTTAACCTAACCATAGAAAAGTTGACACCTTAGGTCATTTTCAAGGTTATATATGTGATACCTTGGAAATGAGATTGATAACTTAATCCTAAAAGATTTTATGATGTGCCAATAAAATTTAAGAAGTTTAAAAAGTCAATCAAATTGACACAATTAGGTTTAGAGTCAATGATGTATCATTTTAGATTTTTGGCATACTTGAAAAATTGATCTATTAAGGCAAAATGATATAACTTTAGAAAATGACAATTTGATTTGAAACTTAGGTATCTATACCTTGATATTTTATATATTTTTCATGTTTTGTTTGCCTTGTCATGTTATGACATCATGCTTCATATTAATCATTCAAAATATCATGATAATGCTTAGGGTAATATGTCATGTTTATGTTCCGGTCATTTATCTATGTTATGACATCATGATTATTGACAAATGTTTAAATTATGCATGATATCGCTATTACCTAATCTAAGGATTAAGAGGAGAAAGACCATGCGTGGAATAATGGTTGAGTCGAAGGGTCTGAATCCCAGAGGATTAATTGGGTTAGCAAGATGAAGGCGTGGGAAAGAGAAGATAAACTCTATTGATAAAGGGAGATCAAATAAGTGATTCATAGTTCGGATCGGGGAGATTGATTTGGTAAGCGAGTCAGAGATTGGTTCAGTATGTGAGTTAGAGATTGACTCGGTAAGCGAGTCGAAGATTGGTTCGGTACGTGAGTTAGAGATTGACTCGGTAAGCGAGTCGGAGATTGATTCAGTATGTGAGTTAGAGATTGACTCGGTAAATGAGTCAGAGAAGAAAGAGAAGGTGAAGTGAAGGGTCATGACATTTCCTGAAGCATTTGTAGGAGTTTGTTACATAACAAACTAGGACCCCACATAATATTCGGAGGGGTCTTCACTCCTTATCTCTTTAACAGAATGATTCTCCAGGTGAAAGGGGTGGCCACGTGGACAGTGATGGGAGGGTTTTATTACGTGACAACTAGCTTGGAAGGGGGAGAAGGATAAAAAAGGAAGAAGGAGGAGAAAGGAAGGGGATTTGATTCCAATCCTGAAGAAACGAGAGCTTCAACAAGAGACACGATCGCCGGAGAAGAAGGGGGAGGAGAAGAAGGGGAAAGGATGATGAAAAGGGGCTAGTTTCATCTCTTCATTCTTGTATATTGTGCACATTGTAAGAGGTTTTCCCTCCACCTATGGAAATATTTTCCAAGAATGAGGAGTTTTATAGTGAAAGTGTCTTGGCATCGCAGCTCGTGAACCTTGTGTCTTTTCTCTCTACTTCAGTTTCTCACATCGTTTGTTCATTTTTTATTACTGTTGTAGTCAGAGAGAACCCTAAGCCTCCCGGACGTCCTTCGACATTAAAATCCGCATACATCCACATCAGTTGGCGTCGTCTATAGGAAACATCACTAAGCAAGACATCGAGATGCAACCAGAAGAGATACAACATCCAGCAACATCTTCCGCTGAAGAGAGCCCCATTACCTTGTTGCCATCGCAGCTAAGGGCTATGGTAGATACCATTGTAGCTGAAGTCTTAGCCAAGGAAAGAAGGAGGATGGAATATCTTCATACCCATTCTGATGAACCCTCTCCTCGATAACCAGTGCTGAAAGTACCTCCCCAGGCTCATCCTGTTACTCAACGACAGACTGAAATCCTTCTAGGCGAAGTACCTGTGGGGAAGATGTATAAACCTGCCAAGCCCGTAACACAAACGAGACAAGAAGAGCAAGGAGAAAGTCAGTCCACGGGGGCTCCGAAAATCTATGAGCCTAGTCCGTTCACCGCCGACATTCTTTCTGAACTTCCACCTTCATACTTCAGAAATCCCCAGGTAGAGAAGTATGATGGCACAACTGATCCAGAAGAACATTTGTCACAATTTGCTAGAGCTGTCTCTCTTCACTGCTATACAGACGCTCTCAAGTGCCGAGTTTTTCGCACTACATTAACTGGCTATGCACAGAGATGGTTCAGTGTCCTGCCTCCGGGATCTATTACTTGCTTCTCTGATTTGCAGGGAGTTTTCTGCCAAGAGTTTGCTAGCTGTAAAACCAATAAGCACAATGCTTCGATCTTACTACATATTAGGCAAGAACCTGTAGAATCGCTCAGAGATTATCTTCATCGATTCACCTCCACTGCTAGAAATATCCCTTCGACGGGATCTGATATTCTGAGGGTGGTCATCCCACATGGGTTGAGAGAGGGACCTTTCCTCAGCTCTTTATTGAGAAAACCAGCAACTAGTTATGATGAATTGTTAAGCCGTGCCGAAGAATACATCGATGAAGAAGAAGGGTTGAAAGTTAGAGGGGTTGAACAGAGGCCTACAGTCGTCCCAACCGAAAGAATCCGTCCCCCAACTCCGCGAGCACTCCCTCGAAGAGAGTATGGGCGGCCTTTCATACTGGAAGCTCCTAGGCCCCGACTATTGATGTCAGGGGCTCGTTTGACCCCTCCCTTACAGATCATAGCTACTGACGCCATCCCTCCTTCGCGGACATGGAAGGAGCGGAAAATGTAAGCTTATGATCAACAGGGCATCCTCCAATGCCCCATTGGATAGCGAGGAGTTCCACGGAATCCTCCCGCCCTTATTTCTATCAATACCACATGGAGTATGACCATATTAGTGGTCGTTGTTTCAAATTGTAAGAGGAGTTAGAGCGAATTCGGGTCGCTTATCCACAGCTGCGACCTCAGGCGGGAGGACTAGCAAGAAGAGGTCAACGGCCTAATGCAGCGCACCTAGGACCTTACAACCAAAGATCTCAAGCTCTCCAACTAGATCAACAAATTACGGTTCAGGAAGGAACTTCACAAGGAGGGTCAGCAGGTGAAAGCCCTTCATCTGCCCCGAATGATATCCCCACACGGGAAATTATCCATGTTATTGCAGGAGGATCTACTGATGGAAACTTCAATAGAGCTCATAAGTCCTACACCCGCCTTATGAAATGCTTAGCCATTGGAACAGAGCAAGCTATCCAGAATACGCCGCCAATGTCTTTTCGATCGGAGGACCTGCAAGACGTCCTGGTACCTCACACGGATGCCTTGGTAATTCGGGTTTCTCTTGCAAACTATGAGGTAGCCCGAGTCCTAGTTGACTCGGGAAGTTCAGTTAATATCCTCTTCTAGGAGGCATACAGACACATGCAACTGGGAAATGCACAATTGGAGGACGTGACTACTCCTTTGTTCGGATTTGCATGACATATGGTGCATCCCGCTGGGCAAATTTCTTTGCCTCTCACTCTAGGCACAAAACCCAGTCAAAAAACTAATATCATTCCTGTTCTCATAGTGGATGCTCCATTCACTTATAATGCAATTTTGGGTCGTCCTTTTCTATCTATTTTCTAGGTGGTAAGTTCCCCCTATCATCAGAAGGTGAAATTTTCAATCGGACAGTTGATCAAGGAAGCAAGGGGAGAGCAGAAAGTGGCCCGGAGCTGTTATGTGCAAATGGTTAGGGATGACCAGAAGAAAGCCAGAGTTAATGACCCCAAGGGGAAGATCGTCATCGTTTCTAATATATGCGTGCTAGAAGAGTCACCTCTCAGAGTTGAGAAGATAAAAGAAGGAGAGTTTGTAGAAATTGCCTCGAGCAAAGTCACTCGGATGACTCATCAGCTAGAGATAAAGGAAGAATTAGTGGCATGCTTGAAGAAGAATAAAGATATTTTTGCCAAGGATGTGCACGATTTGATTAGAATAGATCTCTACATTGCTGAACACCACCTCAACATCATCCGGGGAATCCGACTCGTCCAGCAGAAGCAGCAGCCCTTCGGGCATGAGAAGGATAAAGTTATTGTTGAAGAAGTAGATAAATTGTTACAAGCAGGTCATGTTAAAGAAATTCAATTCCCTGAATGGGTGTCCAATGTAGTTCTGGTCTCCAAGTCCTCTGGGCAGTAGAAGATGTGTATTGACTTTCGCGATTTAAATAAAGTGTGCTCTAAAGACTGTTACCCCTTACCTCGTATTGATCATTTGGTTGACTCTACTGTGGGATATGAAGTTATGTCTCTCATGTACGCTTACCAAGGTTATCATCAGATACCACTAGCGAAAGACGATCAGAAGTGTGTCAGCTTTGTGACAGCAGAAGGACTATACGCTTATGTAGTGATGTTGTTTGGCTTGAAGAACGCAGGAGCTACTTATCAACGCCTCATGGATAGGATTTTCGCAGAACAAAAAGGCAAGAATGTGAAAATATATGTTGATGATATTTTGATATCCAACTCTCTGAGCAAATACGTAACTGAACGAAGTATGGAGGAGACTTTTTCCACCCCACCCTTAGGTGGTATAACATGAAGCTCAATCCCAAGAAATATTTGTTCGGGGTAAAAAGTGGGAAATTTTTTGGGTATATTATAACAGAGAAAGGACTACATGCCAACTCGGAGAAGGTGCAAGCATTATGTAACATGAAGTCATCTACCAATTTGCGGGAGACTCAAAAGTTAGTAGAAAGAATAGTTTCTTTGTCTTGCTTTATAGCCAGATCAGTAGACAAAGGGTTACCTTTCTTCCGGATCATGCGTAAAGCTGCTAAATTCCAATGGGATGATCAGTGTGAGTAAGCCTTCCAAGAATTAAAGAAGTATTTAGCCGAACTACCTCTGCTAGCCAAACCAGTTTCGTGAGAATCATTGTGGATGTATTTAGCCGTTTCAGAGGGGGCCATCAGTTCAGTATTGTTGAGGCAAGAAGGTTCGCAGCAGCATCCCATTTATTATACTAGCCATATATTGAAAGGAGCAGAGTCGCGGTATACTGAGTTGGAAAAATTGGCATATATTCTGGTTCTGACATCCCACAAATTGAAGCCCTATTTCCTAGCCCATGTAATCGACGTATTGACTCACAGTGAATTGGGTAAGGTGATGACTAATTCTAATTTTTCAGGGAAGCTCACCAAATGGGTTGTGGAATTAAGTGAGTATAAGATTCACTATCATCCCTGAACCGTTGTCAAGGCTTAGACATTACCTAATTTCTTAGCAAAGGTACCTGTCGATTCAGAAAATAGCTCGGAGGAAAAAGAGGAAGGGACGAAAGTGTGGAATATCTTCGTGGATGGGTCTTTTGGATCTGCAAGTAGTGGAGTGGGGGTACTGTTAGTATCCCCCAAAGAAGAAGAAACTCGCATAGTCATTCGCCTTGGGTACCGGGCATCCAATAATGAAGCGGAATATGAAGTCATCCTAGTTGGCTTGCAGGTTGCCAGAGCCGTGGGAGCGACTTCCGTGGTGATGCATTCAAATTCCCAATTAGCAGTGTCACAACTATAGGGTACTTTTATTGTTCGGGAAGAAAGATTGCAGAAATATTTGATAGCTTTTGAAAAAGAAAAGGCTTACTTCAAAGAGGTCATCTTGCAGCAAATTCCAAGAGAGGACAATCGAAAAGCAGATGAATTGGCTCGACTAGCTAGCGCTCTTGAAGGGGTGAAGCAATCAGGTTCGATTTGTGTGGAAGTTCCCAGCTCCCTGGCGATATGTAATGTGGAAGAAGTGGCTCCCCGATTGGAGAGTTGATATTATGACATATTTACAGCAAGGGAAGGTTCCTGAAGAAAGAGGTGCAACATCTATTTTGGTGACTAGAGCAAAGCAGTTCACAATTATAGACGGGATTCTATATAAGATATCTTTTGGGCGACCCCTGTTAAGATGCTTAGGGAAGGAAGATGTCGAATGGGTGCTCCGGGAAGTACATGAAGGCTGTTACGACAACCATTCAAGAGGTAGAGCCTTGGCGAGGATAGTCCTGCTGGCTGGATATTTTTGGGCCACTCTTCAGCAAGATGCAACCCATTTGATGCAAACTTGCCCAGCTTGTTAAAGGCACAGTAACCGATCCGAGTGGCCAGTCGAGTTAATGAGAGTCGTCGTTGCTTCTTACCCCTTTGGCCAGTGGGGAATAGACATCATGGGTCTCATGCCTACTGCATCCTTGCAGAAGAAGTTTCTATTAGTAGCAGTGGATTATTTCTCTAAGTGGGTAGAAGTTGAACCTCTCGCTAAAATCACAGAAAATACAGTAATACAGTTTCTGTGGAAAAATATCATATGCCGATATGGGCTCCCACGAAAGCTGATAAGTGATAATGGGCGGCAGTTTCAAGATAAGAAGTTTAAAGAATGGTGTCAAAGTCTCAATATTCTACAGACCTTCACCTCAATAGTTCATCCTCAGGCTAACGAGCAGGCAGAGGTAACTAACAGAATTCTCATTCAGGAGTTGAAGACTAAACTGGGTGCTAAGAGAGGAAGTTGGGTAGAAGAATTATCTGGGATTCTATGGGCCTACCGAACTACTCCTAAAACGGCGACAAGAGAAATCCCATTCAGCCTAGTATATGGAACAGAAGTTGTTGTTCCAGTGGAAACCATCCTGGGTAGTGCTCGAGTTGAAGTTTATGAGTCGGAATAGAATCAAATTATCAGAGGAACTGAGTTGAATTTACTAAAAGAAAAGCGGGAGCAAGCATGGAGGCGAGCAGAATGGTATAAGTAAAAGGTACAACAAGCTTTTAACAAAAGAGTGGTGCTCCGGAGGTTTCAGGAAGGTGATCTAGTCTTACGTAAGGTCAATTCTGCAAGAAGCCCGAAAAAGCTAGCTCCAAATTGGGAAGGGCCCTACATGGTTACTCGTCGAGTAGCTGGGTCGGCTTATTATCTAAAAGATGATCAGGGAAGGGAATTACTTCGACCCTGGAATGTTGTACACTTAAAATATTTTCGTACCATGTAAGAAGAAGTTGTTAAAAGAAGAAGCCTGGTCTATTTTATATGGGTTATATATGTGACACCCAACGTATTATCTTATAGATAATGAACATGAGAAAGAGTGAGAAATGAGTATCGTTGAAAATAGTCTCTCGCTTACATAACAAAGAAAGTCAAAAGTGATATTAAGGATAAGCAATGTATGGTGGCAGTTGTTCCCAAATAGCAGCAGTTATAACATGACATGAAAAACTATAATTTGAAATGGTCCAGGGGATAGCGTCTTAAACCAACTTCCCAATGTAGAAAGAGTACAGGTTGGTTGGCTGAAGGTAGCCCTTATCAGCATATTGCCGAACTGCTTCATTGAACTCATCCTGATATGTAGCCCACATCAAACACAATAGACGCTCTTGCTGGTTCGGGTCATTTGGGCTCAGCTCTTGATGAAACCTAGCACAATTCTCTTGATGCTCCCGAAGAGATTGACGCATTTGACAATACCAGTGAGATATTTGAAGGATGGCATCGGCCAGGGTGAATATATCGTCGGAATGGGAGGTTTGACTCTGTTGCACAACCCTTGACATCTCCATCATGTCTTGACGTATGGAGGCAGAAATCCCTTCCACTGCCTCCGTATGAGCTCTAGTACGGACAATCTCGTTACTTAGCTATTGGAGGGAAGTTTCCTGCCTGCATAGTCGGGCGTGAGCATGCACCATAAATGTTATTAAGGATGAATTTTCTTGTACCTCCTTGTACAGCCGCATACGGAGGTCAGCTATTTTATCTACATCTCTCTACTATCGAGCTTGGAGGATCGCCATAGTTTCAACATCCTTCTGCCACTGATGCTGGATTTCAACTAGGTGGTTCTGATAGTTAACTAGTTCTTGCGACATGAAATTTTCTCTATCAACGGAAGCAAGGGCATTGTCATATTTCTGTTGGGCATTTTGAAGAGTGGATATCTGTGAGATGCCGGAAAATAAAAATACCCATTATTAATTGAGAAATTATCTTAGGTATTTTTTCATAAATTTTTAAGATTTTTTTGGAATTAAACGACTCTTGTACAGGATATTTACGGAGATAATTAAATTAATGGGGATGGTTATGGATTAATTAAAACCTAATATAGGTTAATTAATTATAAAGGGGGGGTAATATGGTTTATTTCATCGAATCAAAGATTTCTCCGTCGACATTTTTTTTTCTCTTTTCCTCGTGATCTCTTCTTCCTCGCAACCCAACTCCCCCTCCTCGCGATCCTCTCGCGAACCCCTCTTTCTCGCGAATCCACTTCTCGCCACAACACGCAGCCACAATGTCACGGCCATCGCTCAAGCTCGATGCCATCCTGTTCAGTTGCTCCACGCACGACGGAACTGTGCGATCGCTCCTTGGCAGCGATCGCCCAGCTCTGACACCGCCAGCCCTGCGTCCGACCTCCGCACCTATGCTACACCCAGGCAGGCTATGTGATTAAAGGGATTAGCGCTCGTGCATGTCGTTGACTCACACCACCGCGTCGTCACCGCCTCCGTTGAGAGCTGCCTTCTAGCCGATCGTCGCTGGAGAAAGAGATCGTGAGCGTCGTTTGCTCCAGTGAACAGGGGAATAAAGGAAGGTTGCTGACGAGGGATTTCTAAGGCCGGTAAATTGTGATTTACCCTTCTCTGTTCATCTATGATTGTTGTATTTTGTGGAGGGTTGATTGATCTGGGAGTGGCTCAATTCTGGGTTGCGAATAGAGCGTGTGTTGGTACGGGAGTGAGTAGGGCGTTGGTCGTGACTCGTGAGAAGGGGCTGCTTCATTGAGGTAAGCTTTGAGTTTGGTTGGTTGTGGGCTGGTGTTGGTGTTGCTAGGCTGTGGTTGAGTTAGAAGGGGGTTGTGAAGGGCTGTGAACAACCATGAACGACTGTGTGCGACTATGAATAGGGTTGTTCTTGACCACGAAGGGGCTGTGTTGAGTTGAGTGGGTGGCTGCCATGTGTATTTGGGTTGTGATTGTGATGGAGCAGTGAACGAAAGATTTAAGTGGTTGATAGCTATTTGAGTTGGGTGTGTTTTATCCAGGAGTTGTTTAGATGTGTTTTGATCTATGATGTAGCTATTTGGGTTTTGATCCGTCCTGTGGATGGTGAATTTGGTGGATCTCGTTGAATGTGTAGGTTAGCATATTTGCTAATTAGAATTGATGGTGTTAACGCTAGGATTATGTAGGATGGGTGATCGAGATTATAATTCGTATTCGATAAAGGATATGAATATAAGGATGACGTAGTAGTTAATTCGTAGGTTGTCGTGAGCTTAAATTAATCGTAGTTGATGATATTTGCAGGTTTCAGTCACGAGACAGGTCACGAGCATAAAAATGGTTGGTATTCTTCATTGCATGCGAGTATCTTTGACTTATCTTCTTTTAGATATTGTCATATTATTGTGCATCATTTACTATAGCTAGTAGTAGTTTTCTATACTTGTTAACTACCCTGGTATGTCACTACCTAGTATGTGTTGTAGCTCTTTCATATGCTTATTATATTGATGCCCTATCACTTTGATACTTGTCATTTGTTTATTTAGCACTAGAGTAGTGATATACCTTACATACTGAGTATTGAATGAATAATGGATATACCTTGCATGTGTACATAGACTTATGTACTTAGGTTATTTGATATGGGCTCCTATTGATACATACTATAGGTAGCCATAGATTGATAGGTGTATCGTGTATTAGTGACATGCACCATCTTGCATTATTGCCTAACTGGCGATCATCGGCTCCTCGATAGGAGGTGATACTAGTAGTTGAGCCCATCATCAGTCACATTATCTACACACAATCACTCGTGGATTAGTGGTATTTCAGGTGTGTGTGTGTAGTTGCTCTGTTAAGGCTCCACGGAGGTCGCTCAGGATATTGGTATTGCGACGTGGTAGCAGACAGGGATCCCTCCTTTGTCGTGAGATGAGGTGATGCCCCCCATATACATGCATGGGGTAGGAGGGTGATACTCCGCCAGCATCTTGTCCACTCGGTCACATAGGTGTAGTGACGACAGAGTGCACAGTTGTCACAGCCCTACCCACTCGGCCGGCACACATGACATGTCGATGGCTTGACTAGCGTCAAGCGTGACACAGGTCATTGCATCATGTGCATATGTTTTTACTATATGCATTACTTGTTGCACTTTTGATTGTTGCATATGATTTCCATGCACATACAAGAGGTATTATGTTGATTGTTTTGGTGATTCTACATATGCTTGTGTGGATGTATTTTATGTCAGCTTAGGTGATTCTGATATGTATAGTTTTATGTATGTATTTTTATTAAGAAATTGTATCAGCATGATTATTATTGCTACTTATAACTTACTATGCATGACTATTAGATATCCACTGAGTTTTACTCACTCCGTTGATATCTCTTTTATTTCAGGATGAAGCCTTTCGGAGGGTCCAGTTGTCAGTCCCCTGATATGACGACTCCGTTATTTGGTTTTCAGACTTCCGCATTTTTATCTCTAGTACTTTATATTTCAAACTTGTAGTATTTTATACTTGTGGTTGTTTGGTAGTATTTGATTATGTCCTTATGGACTTTTTGTTCGATTTGTTTTAGTTATGTGTGTGGTTGTATATTCCTGCTCAGATGGCAGAAGAGGTGAGTCTAGTAGTTTTAGGCTTCGTATGTACTTTGGGTTATTGGCCTAAGACCCATATACTATTTGCATTGTGTTTTTATATTCCGAACATGTTGGCCGATGTATAGTGGATTGTGTGGGCCTTGTATACAGGTTTTAATTGTCCGTAGTACAAGGGAGGTGTTGTCCAATTTTCTTCGGACAAGTACTCCTCTCGGGGCGTGGCAATATCAATTCAATATTTTTCTGTTGTTGCTCCTGCAGAGCTGTTATGGCCTCTGCATCTTCCTTCCTTTGGCGGTGAGCTTTGGCTAGTTGATCCTGGCAGCGGGTCAATTTTTGTAGCACAAATCGCTCCCAATCCTTGATGGTTGTTTGATCCTCCAGCTGTTGTTGGGTTTGCTGTAGAAGTTGAGCTTGGTATTGGGAGTAGGAACGCTCTAGTTCTTGATAATTTACCAATGTCTGCAGGTGGCCAGTGGAGAAGAAGTTATTATTGAGGAAAAATAGGTAGAAGTGACTAAAGAAACTTACCAGTTCTAAAACGTGACGTAGGCTTTCCATCCTCGGAATGAGCTCCTCTAGATTGAGGATTTGTACATTTCGATCAGAGGGGAAAGAGGGTGTAGAGGCTACTAGAGGAATGGTTTCGCTCATCAGGGTTGGAAAGGGGGCAGAGGGGAAGATTGTGTTGTTGATCCCTGAAGAGAAAGGGTGATGTTCAGGGGAATAGAAGGGACCCTTAAGGCAGTGGGAGATGTCGAAGAAGCCGCAAACAGAGTCATTGCCAGCATGCTCGAGGAAGTAGGAGAAGAAAAAGCGAAGGGGGATGGTGATAGCAGAATGTCAGAAATCACCTGCTGTTTGACAGGGGGAGGAGAATCTTCAGGGGAAGGACGAGGAAGGAGAATGAAGGGGTGCGATGTGTCTGGGGGTGCAGTTGCAGGAAGAGGGGACGAAGTCAGAGGAAGGTTGGTAGCCGCGGGGGGCTCCATTATCAAGGATTCCTCACTGGGAGGAGGGAGGATACCAGAACCATGCTCTGTATTTGGTTGAGGGGAAATGTTTCCCGAGCTCTAGGCGGAAGGGGAAGGTAATGGGGATGTGGTTGAAGTGAGTTCTAGTGCTGGGGGAAGTTCAAGAGAAGGAGAAAGGATATCCTCCGCCTGCAGCCGTGCGCGGGCAACGCCCTTCAATGCAACCTGGCTCTGTAAGCAAGGAGGGGGTGACTTACGGACACCCAAGATTGACGGGGGAGAGACAGATGGGCTAGGGTTTGGCGGTGGTAATAAAGAGGAAGGAGGAGAGTATGGTAATGATGGAAGGGCTACGCTGAGCGCAGATGAAGCAACTGGGGGTAAAGATACAAGGGAATGAGGAGGAGAAGTGGACGTCGAAGCAAGGCCGATGGATACAGAAGAGGACGAAATGTGGGGCAGGGTTGGAGTAGCAACAATTGGTTAATCCTCGCTCCACCTAGATCCCTGGCAGTATTCCGCCATCAGCTGTTGAAAAAGAGAATGCATTCTGACTTTCGAAGAGGAACGAGAATATAGAAATTGTTCGCAAGGCGTAGAGACGTTGTTGCTGGTGGAGAAAGGAGGGAAAGGGGCGAAAATTGAAAGGCAGGCGAAGGTGAAGAAGAAGGAAGGTGAAAAGTCTTATATGGGGTGCAGGGCATGTTTATGGTATTAAGTGGGCTTCAAAGCAGAGATGTGGGCCCTTAAGAGGTGTTGAATTATAATCTATTTTCTTAAGACCTGGCATCAACCAGAGCCATCATCCCTGCTCAGCGGACGAACGAAAGAGTAAGGCTTCAGAGCAGAGATGTGGCCCCATAGAGATTCATAATCTATCTTTCTTAAGGCCTGACATCAGCCAGAGTCATCATCGCCGCTGAACGGACGAACGAAAGAGTAGGGCTTCAGAGCAGAGATGTGGCCCCATGGAGATTCATAATCTATCTTTCTTAAGGCCTGACATCAGCCAGAGCCGTCATCCCCATGCGATGGTGGAACTGAGGAGTAGGGTTTAAGGTAGAATACACTTTATGAATAATGACAGAGTAAAAAATCATTCCGACCAGATGGGGCAGAACCCTAGACTAGGTTGTCACACTTTCCTATGGCTCGGTGTTAGCCGAAGTCGTCATCTCCGTGAGGTGGTGGAACAGAGGAGTAGGGTTTAAGATATAATACACTTTGTGAAGAACGACAGAAAAAAAAATTATTCCGACCTAATGGGGCAGAGCCCTAGATTAGGTCATCACACTTTTTTATGGCTCGGTGTTTGCTGAAGTCATCATCTCCGTGCGGTGGTGGAACGAAGGAGTAGGGTTTAAGGTAGAATAAACTTTGTGAAGAACGATAGAGTAAAAAATTATTTTGACCTAATGGGGCAGAGCCCTAGATTAGGTCGTCACACTTTTTTATGGCTCGGTGTCAGCCGAAGCCAGCATCCCTGTGTGTGGCAGAACGGAGGAGTTGAGTTTAAATGCACAGAAGAAAATACAACGGCGGAGTAAAAAATTCTCTGGCATGACCAAGCGAAGCCCTGAGCCAGGTCGTCACTATTCTTTTTGCTTGTCTTCAGGGCAAGTAGTCATCCCCGTGTGGTGGTGGAACGGAGGAGTTGAGTTTAAGGTAAATGCATGGAAGAAAATACAACGGCGGAGTAAAAAAATTCTCCGACCTGATCAGGCGAAGCCCTAAGCCAGGTCGTCACTATTCTTTTTTCTTATCTTCAGGGCAAGCAGTCATCTCCGTATGGTAGTGGAACGAATGAATTAAGTTTAAGGTAAATGCACAGAAAAAAATACAACGGCGAAATAAAAAATTCTTCGGCTTGACCAGGCGAGGCCCTGAGTCGGGTCATTACTATTCTTTTTGCTTGTCTTCAGAGCAAGCAGTCATCCCCATATGGTGGTGGAACAGAGGAATGAGGTTTAAGGTAAATGCATGGAAGAAAATACAACGACGGAGTAAAAAATTCTCCGACCTAACGGGGTGAAGCCCTAAGTTATGTCATCATTATTCTTTTGTTGGGGACTTCTTCAAGAGTAGAAGCCACCGGATGAGCAATTTCTTGAGGTTGCATCTTTACGTGGTGCTCAGAATAATGATTCTCATAGACGCCGTCAACTGATGTGACAGGGATTTTTCTCTCCGAGAGTGCGCTGTTGAGGATGGGTTCTCTTCGACCGCAACAGTAAGAGTCTTCTTGCTCCCTTCCTATGAAAGTTAACACACGTTAAACCACCGCCGCCCTATCCGGCAAGGATCCTCCGATGCTTAAGTTAGAGTTTGTATAGGGAAAAGAAAGTAAGTAGTATCAGTAATGAAAAAGATGAGTATCTCCCAAAAATAGTAAGTGTATGTAAAAATGGAATCAAATCCTCTCTTCCTTCTTCCTTCTTCCTTCTATCCCCTCCCCCTCCCCCTAGGGCAGTGTGACGAATTACAAGCATCACCGTCCACGTGGAAAGCCACGTGGATTGAGGTAATCATGTCATTACATCGTTAGAGAATGTTCACTGCCAAGAATATTTTGTGGGGTCTATGAGACGTCTTCAATTTGATATAAAGGATAATGACGTGTATACCATGACTATAACAAACAGTCTCTTGCATATCTTACAGGTCTCATCCTAACAAAATTAATAATCCTTTTAGTTTCCTTTTAATTTTCCGAGCTACTGCCTATCTGATTCAGCTTGGCTCTCTTCTCAAGCTGTTACCTTCTAGACTCGACTTATCTTCCCAAACTAACTTACATCCAAAATTGTCATGCCCTTGACCCGACTCATTTTTCCAAACGGATACCTCCTTAACTCTACTCATCTCCCCAAGCTGCTATCTTCTTAACTCGGCTCCCCCTCCTGAGTTGATACCATTTGACTCGGCTCATCTCCCTGAGCTATTACCTTTTGACTTGACATGATGCTTCTTTATATTTATTCTTATTACAGCAATATCAATTTAATTGGTGCAAATGACGATTCATTCGCTCTTAGCGTTCTCGTCGATCGATCCCACAGTCAATATGAAGAAAGTAAATTACGGAGAGCAAATTGTCTAACCAAGAATTAACACGGTAAGAAAACAAGCACTTCGAAAGACTTAGTTTTTAAAAATTAATCTTTGTTCATTGGTGCAACTATATTACTGTGCTAGCCACGACACTCTTTCGAAAGAACAAAAACAAATTCAAGAGATAGCTCTGACTTTGACAGTGATTCTGATGATTTAGACGTAGAAGCTGCACTTAAAGCATACTCCTTGAGAATCTCCTAATTATTAATTGAGAATTTAAATTATAAAACATGTCCATTAATCAGGTTCATTAATATTGATGACCTGTGTTTACAAGTCCCTGTAAGACAGAGTTTGTATAAGAAAAAGAAACTGAGGACATTTCGATTCGCGATTTGATTGTTGAATTCTTAAATTTATTCTTCTCTTACCCACTAATATGTCTAAACTGCAAAATCTGATCAATGTTATTGACTTTGCACTTAAGTCAGTATTTGATTTGTCGTTACTTGAAATGCAATTGTCGTGTTTGTAAATTCCTATGCTATACGCCTTGAATCTTTCGCACCAATCCGCTTAGAAAGGAAATTTTATTCGATTGGAGATTCTCGAGGACTTTTGAGTGTCAGATATAATCCGATCAAAGAAAATATAACCGTCAAAGTTGGAATTTCGCTACAATTTTACGGGCGATAGCCATTATTTTGTTTCCTGCGGCAGGCTTCTGCCTTCGTCTCCGCATCCGGCGCCGGCAGCTGGGCTGCTAACGGCGCTCATGAACTCCACGTCAGCCTCCAACGCGGCCATAAACGGTGGATCGAGACATATCTCCAAGTCCATGCTGCCACCCCCTCCCTCCCGGGGTAGAAGGTCACATTCCCGTCGAACTTGCCCGCCGTCCCACTCCGCACCGCCACCGCTCTTCCCCAACCAAATTCGCACCCGTAGAATTGGAGGACCGCGGCGAGCTCGCCATCATCACGATGGACCGATCGAACATGCTCACCCGATACACCACCGGCGATGCCATCCACTGCGCCACTCTCCCGCGGGTGGCCACATCCGTGTGCCCAGCCACCGCCTCGTGGACGAGCCGCGCCGCCCAACCGAGGTCGTGCGCCAGCAGCTCCCCCGCAGTGGTCTCCATCGAGATGCCGTAGGTGGAGTTTCCGAAGTAGTCCGGCGAAAGCTGGGGAATCAGCCGCGCCCGGTTCTGCGAAGCCAGGCGGCAGCCGGCGCACTGCCCTGTCGGGAGGCCGCGGGCCCGCGTGATGCATCGCCACAGCATTCCGGCGACGGATTGGAAGGAGGAGATCGTGGAGGCCAATCCGCTTTCTTTATTAGCCTTCGCCTTCAATCGAGCGATGGAGTCTGCCGTCAGGTGGAAGATTCGATCGCGGTAAACTGGGGGCTTGAACCGCTCGATGAACTCCTCCGGCCGCGCGAAAGGGAGCTTAATTGGCGGCTGGACGGAGCCGTCAATAAACCACCGGTCGTGGATCGGAGGACGAGAGAGCTCGGCTTCCGTTCCTTCTCCCGACCGAGCGATCTCCGCCCACGCGTTAAAGAATTGCCAGTATGATGTGCCGTCGCCGATGGCGTGATTGAAGCAGCACCCGAGGAAGACTGCGTCCTCCAGCTCCGTCACCTGCACCGCCAGAAGAGGCACTACTACAGCGTCGTAGTTGACGGCTCCGTCGAGGGGGAAAAAAGCGTTGACGTAGGATGGCACGTCGCCGTCAAGGACGAGCACGTCAGCTACCGTCACGCCCTCGGCGACGACGTGAACGAACTCGGCGCCTTGCCCGTCACAGTCGATCGACACGAAGAGGCCCGTGGAGTCGCCCTGCGAATGGAGAGCTGGCTCGGAGAGAAAGCGGCCAGCGAGAGGGTAGAAGTGGAGCAGGGCGACGGAGAGGGAGGTCTTGAGTCCGTCGATGAGGCCTACGATGGTGAGGTGGCTGGGCTTGCGGAAGAGGAGACCTTTTTGAATGTATTGTGAAGAGAGCATGGCGAGATCCCACGTCGCGAGGTGGAGGCGGATGCGGGGATGCGGCGGAGGCTTGATGGTGGTGGTGGAGAGGTAGCGGAACAAGGGGGAAGAGGACGCCATTCTTCACTTGGTCTCTTCTCCTTAGTTATTCCTTGCCTTTAAATAAGTAAACGGGAACGGCTGGTCGTTGAACGTTGATCTTCCGATCCCCTGATAGAGTAGCGCGCGGTTTTAAACCATTTAACTTCATCTACTCTCGTCATTTGTCAGACAAGTGAGGGAGTGGATATATTATATTATTGCGGAAGAGACAAGTCAGGGAGTGGATATATTATATTATTGGGGAAGAATGCATGATCAACATAATATATAAAAAGTTGGTCCGGTGATTCATTGCATAAATTAAGAAGTAGAATTGGATATGTCGACTAAAAGATTAGATAATGTGAGATTCATGAAAACCTACCGCCCACACGCTCGGCACGTGGGCGCCCAAGGTTTGACAAATTAAGCTGAGTTAATCTCACGATTCGTTTTTGAGACTAACGTGCAGACTGATAGCTTGATTGCAACCTCTAGGCTCTTGTTGAGGACCGGAGCCCATCCACGAGATCTACACTATTTCAAGGAACTCTCTCAAGACATCAAATACAAACTTCTTGTCTCATACCACTTCTCTACTCGCCCAAACATATATCAATCGTCATCATCCACTCCTCTTACCACGTAATTGAATCGTTAAACAATTACAAACCTTAATCAACTTAGCTTCCTCATTGATATTAGATGATCTGGTTGAAATAAGGGTTAGTTAATGTAAGTTGTGAGCAGTTTCACGAACTGCGATGACGAACTGCGATGACAGTTCATGAAATCATCATCACGCATGTACGATGTAAGCATGATCTCCTCCCTTTAGAAGGGAGGCGCGTCCAAAACTTCAAAAAGGGCCGGAGGCTTTTGTTGCTTCATGGAGAGAGAGAGAGAGCAGAAAAGAAAAGAGAGATCAGATAATTCTGTCGGTGCTGCCAACTCGGACGGGTCAGCTGTATAAGTCAATTAATGTCGGAGGTTGACTGCCAAATCGGGATCAGGGCGGTATTCAAACTCTTGACGTCCTGCGCTCCAAAGGAGAAAAAGGTAAGATCGGAAGTCGAGGCGGAACGAATAGTTTGCTCTTTTGGTTCAGCTTCAACTCTCTTTTCATATTCTTTCACTTTGGCTTAGAGAGCACGTTCACGAGATGATTCACTGTGGCTTTGCGCAGCTTACGAAATCTCCTCGCCAAATGGCCTTGAACCTCTTACCCGTGCTGCAGCTGACTACACCGTGCCATTGCCGACAAGATGGTAAGAAGCGCCACTTCGTCCGGGGAGATTCCTTGTTCCATTATCGCCCCGGAATGGGTCGATTTCACGTCGAACTGGCCTATGTTGCAACAATCCGAGATCAGGAAGGTCCGGCTGAGGGCGTCCTAGTGAGGCATTCTATCGAACAGCTAGCGTGCAGCATCCAGCGCTCCTCATCGGAAACAGCACTCTCAACAATCAGGGTCGGAGCTGACGTCGAGGAGGCGGCGCAGAGACCCGTCGGATTCGCCGATCTGGCTGCGGGGAGATGAGTTAAGTCCGCGAAGCGTTGCTGTGATCCTGATTCTGGTATTGAGGAGGATGCTGCCGTTGCGGGATGCCGGATAAATTCCCTAGCCGGCGGCGACGGCAGCGAGGGAGGACCGGCTAAGGCGAAGGGGATGGAAATGGAATGGAGCAGTGGGTTGTGGCGGAATTGTAGAAGGAGAATAACTACTTCAGGTTTTACCTGCAATTTTAGTAATTTATTGGAAAACATTAACCACAAAAGCTCTGAATTGTCCTACGAACGCACCAGGCCTTGTATTACATGTTTTTATGAGTTTGAAATGAAATAAATAAATAATAGATAATTTATAGGAGCGCTAATAAGACCTAATGTTCAAATATATTTATATTGAAACGGCATAAATAATCTGATGGTGTTTCGAGTGCTCAATCTTCTAACTAAATTGTAAAAGAAAATCTATTATTCATTGTTGAAATATTTAATTGAAGTTTTAGAATTTTCAGTACGAATATAATCAAAATTAATCCTGGATAAGGACAATTGAGATCCGTTCAAGGTCTAAAAATTATCTTTCAAACGACTACGTCTAATTTTTATCAAAAATAATTTTTTATATATTAAAAAGTCTAATTTTTATTATTTCTCTGATGATCTCTAAACACCGATCGCCTATTTCATTAAAAAAAAATAATACAACTTTTTAATACATGACACGTGAATTAGTAGCATGTGAATTAATATGAATTTATTTTTATTTTTAATGGGAAACAGATAGATATTATTATTATTATTATTATTATATTATCATTATCATTGATTTCCTTCTCGGTTCGATTTATTTAATAACCATTTATTCCCTAAATTTGTTTATTGGGCGATCGATTAAGTTCCGAGAAATAATGGGAGGACTAAATCAATTTCCGAATACGATAAATGGCTGATCGGTTGGGTAACAACGAAGCTACTCTTCCAGCGAATCGGATTATCGGAGCGAAACGACCAGATTCCTTTACCCTAATAACAGCCGTCGGCGAGAGGCGGCGCAATTTCCATGGCGAGCGGCGACGTCGAACGCAGTTATTGGCGATGGAGCAAGGAAGATTTCTTCCCGGAGCCATCCTTCCGTAGTTGGGCCTCGTACCGCGAGGCACTCTCCCACACTGGGTTCCGCCTCCGCAACCGCCTTCTTTACCGCTCCACCGACGCCGCTGAGCTTCTCGCCCTCCCCCGCCGCAGCGAGCACGGGTTGCGCCGCTGCCTAACCTGGTGGGACCTCGCCTGGCTCGGCTTCGGTGCCGTCGTTGGCACTGGAATCTTCGTCCTCACTGGCCAGGAGGCTCGCTTCTCGGCCGGCCCCGCGATCGTTCTCGCCTATGCCGCTGCCGGCTTTTCTGCTCTTTTGTCCTCCCTCGTTTACGCTGAGTTCGCCTCTGACGTGCCCTCCGCTGGCGGCTCCTTCTCCTACCTTCGCATCGAACTCGGCGAATTTGTCGCCTACCTCGCCGCTGCCAACATCCTCCTTGAGGCCCTCGTAGGCGCCGCCGGCCTAGCCCGCTCATGGACCTCTTATTTTGCCACTCTCCTTGGCCGCGACCCCGACGCCCTCCGCATCCACGCCCCGGCTCTCGCTGCCGGGTTCGATCTCCTTGATCCGATCGCCGTCGTCGTCCTCATCGCCTGCTCCACCGTCGCAATGTTCGGCACGCGCAGCACCTCCACCCTCAACTGGCTCACCTCCCTCCTTAGTGTGGCCGTCATCGGCTTCATCATCGCCGCGGGATTCACCCACGCCAACCCTTCCAATCTTGCCCCTTTCTTTCCCATGGGCGTCAAGGGAGTCTTCCAGGCGGCAGCGGTGGTCTACTGGGCCTACACCGGCTTCGACATGGTGGCCACCATGGCGGAGGAGACCCGCAACCCAGCGCGCGACATTCCCCTCGGCCTCGTCGGCTCCATGTCCGCCATCACCATCGTGTACTGCGTGATGGCTCTCGTGCTGGTGATGATGCAGCGGTACGACCATCTCGACCCCAATGCAGCCTACGCGGTGGCGTTTGCGGCGGCGGGGATGCGGTGGGCCAAGTACCTGGTGGCGCTAGGCGCGCTCAAGGGGATGACCACGGGGTTGCTCGTCGGCGCGCTAGGACAGGGGCGGTACACGACCCAGATCGCGCGCGCCCACATGATCCCGCCCTACTTTGCGCTTGTGCACCCGCGCACCGGCACGCCCGTTTACGCCACTCTCCTCGTCACTCTCTCCAGCGCCGTCATCGCCTTCTTTTCCAGCCTCGACGTCCTCGCCAGCGTCTCCTCCATCAGCACGCTCTTCATCTTCGCGCTCGTGGCTCTCGCGCTGCTCGTGAGGCGATACTACGACAGGGAATCCCCACAGCAGCCCAGGGCGCACCTAGCCAAGCTGACGTTTTTCCTCGCGGCCATAGTGGGATCGTCCGTCGCCGTGTCAGCATGCTGGAACAGGAACCCGAACGGGTGGATCGGGTTCGCGGTCACGGTGCCGCTGTGGTTCCTGAGCACTCTGGGGCTGGCGCTGTTACTGCCGCAGCAGAAGTCGCCGAAGTTGTGGGGGGTGCCCCTGGTCCCCTGGCTGCCGGCGCTGTCGATAGCGACCAATGTGTTCTTGATGGGGTCGCTGGGCTACGAGGCGTACGTAAGGTTCGGGATCTGCACGGCGGCGATGATGGCGTACTACGTGCTCGTCGGCGTGCATGCGACCTACGACGTGGCTCAGGAAGAGACGTCGAACAGAGATGAAACTGCGTCTTGTTCCAAGTGTTAATACTAAGGATCATGTGCTGAAAAAACTTCAAATATGTTGTTGTATTGCTTGATTTTGATTCAGGTACAAAATAAGAAAAATTTTATAAATTCATCTAATTGAACAGGATTGATGAATGGCAAGAATTACAGGATTGATCGAGGATGAGTTTGTTTTTTGTATTTTTTTTTAAGAAAAAGTTCTCAGGAAGGCAATTTGGAGTGCAAGTGCTAATCGATGTAGATGAGTCCAGCAAAGAATAAAATGTCATTAGCCATTATTTTGTTTCCTGTGGCAGGCTTCTGCCTTCGTCTCTACATCCGGAGCCGGCGGGGGGCTGCTAACGGCGCTCATGAACTCCACATCCGCTTCCAATGCCGCCATAAACGGCGGCTTGAGGCATATCTCCAAGTCCATGCTGCCACCCCCCTCGCTCCCCGGGTAGAGCGTCACCTTCCCGTCGAACTTGTGCGCCGTCCCGCTCCGCGCCGCCACCGCTCGCCCCCACCCGAATTCGCACCCGTAGACGTCGAACCGCGGCGAGCTCCCCAACATCACGCTCAACGGATCGAACATGCTCACCCGATACACCACCGGCGACGCCATCCACTTCGCCACCATCCCCTGTATGGCCGCGTCCGTGTGTCCAGCCACCGCCTCGTGGGCGAGCCTCGCCGCCCACCCGAGATCGTGAGCCAACAGCTCCCCGGCGGTGGTCTCCGTCGGGATGGGATAGATGGAGTTCCCGAAGTAGTCCGGCGAGAGAGGGGGGATCAACCTCGCCCGGTTCTGCGCAGCCAGACGGCAGCGTGTGTTCTGCTCCGGCGGGAGGCGGCGAGCGCGCGTGATGCATCGCCACAGCATTCCGGCGACGGATTGGAGGGACGAGATCGTGGAGGCCATTCCGCTTTCTTTATTAGCCTTCGCCTTCAATCGAGCGATGGAGTCGGCCGTCAGGTGGAAGATTCGCTCGCGGTAAACTGGTGGATCGAACCGCTCGATGAACTCCTCCGGCCGAACAAAAGGGAGCTTAATTGGCGGCTGGACGGAGCCGTTAACGAACCACCGGTCATGGACCGGAGGACGAGCGAGCTTGGCTTCCGTTCCTTCTGCCGACCGAGCGATCTCCGCCCACGCGTTGAAGAATTGCCAGTATGATGTGCCGTCGCCGATGGCGTGATTGAAGCAGCAACCGAGGAAGACGCCGTCGTCCAGCTCAGTCACCTGCACCGCCAGAAGAGGCACTACTACTGCATCGTAGTTGACGGCTCCGTCGAGGGGGAAAAACGCGTTGACGTAGGATGGCACGTCGCCGTCAAGGGCAAGCACGTCGGCAATCGTCACGCCCTCAGCTACGACGTGAACGAACTCCGCGCCTTGGCCGTCACAGTCGATCGACACGAAGAGGCCCGTGGAGTTGCCCTGCGCATCGAGAGCTGGCTCGGAGAGTAAGCGACCAGCGAGAGGGTAGAAGTGGAGCAGGGCGACGGAGAGGGAGGTCTTGAGTCCGTCGATGAGGTCGGCGATGGTGAGGTGGCTAGGCTTGCGGAAGAGGAGGCCCTTTTGAATGTATTGTGCAGAGAGCATGGCGAGATCCCACGGCGCGAGGTGGAGGCGGGTGCGTGGATGCGGCGGAGGCTTGATGGTGGTGGTGGAGACGTGGCGGAGCAACGGGGAAGAGAACGCCATTATTCAGTTGGTCTCTTCTCCTTACCCCTTCCTTGTACCAATTCAGAGAACCCTTTAAATAAATAAACGGGGACGGCTACTTGATCTCTATCTCTGAATCTATTGACCGGGTAGCAGCAGTTCATGACAATCTGACTTCACCTAATTCTGTCACACAAGTCAAGGAGCGGACTTTTATATATATATGATCAAAATACGCAAACAATGACCTCGTCGGTCATTGTTGTTGGCTCTTCAGAATCGCTTAACGACGATCCCTTTTAGTAAATATAATACATTATTTTATATAAAATTTCGTCTTGTCCATCGTCGGTTGGTAGCAGTTCGGTCAAGCTTAAGATTACCAACCCTCCCTAGACCACTGCAGCTTGGAAGTTGGAACAGATCTCAGCGATGATGTCCAGCATAAAAATTGTGAAAATTCGACGAAGCTTCCTTGTAACCGTGACTATAAGGATTAAGGAATACATACCAACTAATTTGGCGACAAAGAGTAGTTACTTGTTGTGCTTGACATTGCCATGCATATGGACCTAATAAGGTTCGACTGACAAAGCTCGTATATGAGCATTCTAGGCCTGATTTGGATCCGTGTACAGGCCAGCACGCAGATTAGCATTGCACACAGCCTGATTGCACGACATCTGCACCATTTCAAGGAACTCAAATGCTCTCTTTCCAGACAAACATCTTGTCTCATACAACTTCTATAGCCTTAATCAGCAATCATCATCAATTCCTCTGACCACGGCATGCCTTATCTTCTTCCGCGAATATTAGATCTTGGTTTATTCATCAACAAACCTAGATATCATTCGGATAACATACAGTAAATATTATCTGAATTTACCATCTATTGCTATACCATCTACGGACCATGAGCACCATCCAGTTGACGCCGGACCGGACGCCCGGATCGTGATCAGAGTGGTCGTTGCTGCAACTTCTTTCATGAACCCTTCGTTAGCAATTCGACTTGTGCAGTCCGTCCTCCCAAGCTCTGAATACATGCTCACAAAGAGAACCACAGTGGCTTTGCGCAGCTTCGAAATAGCCTCGCCATAGGGCCATGAACTTCATGCCTTTGCTGCAGCTGACCACCCCGTGCCATTGCCGACGAGATGGTAAGCAGCGCGACTTCATACGGAGAGATTCCCGTTGGATATTATATCTTTTTTAGAAGAAATACAAGGGAATATCAGAAAACAATTCGAACGAGTTGATCATTTTCGAAATGTCTTCAATCAAGACAGTTCTTTTTATCACGAAAGTGATAAAATTCTATTCAAAAGATTTTTCTATTCGAGCTTTTTTACTTCGTTTGAGTTCACCCGATCCATCATTTTCTTCTTTCTCTTGTATTTAGTATATCTTTTTTAGAGGAATTAACATTCTCTCCAATCTTATATGAAAATACATGTTCGAAGAATGAAATATTTCTAAATTCAATAATCAAGTTCATGTGTATCTCTGAAATTTAAAATATAGTTATAAAAAATCTATAGATATTATTGTTATGTGTATATCTAATAAATATGTAATTAATAATTTTTTATTCGATTTCGATCTTTTCTGATTCGACACCAAAATTTTGATCAAACATCTCTATACTCGTAAATATTGGTAGGATTATTATCTACCTTTTACAATTCATAAGGATTTTTTTTTTTTTTAACATCTTAATCAAAAAGTAATTAGTTGTTAATTTGCTAACTAAATCGAGACATGCGCGGCCAAGCAGCGGGACCCGGCCATGGTTTCACTCCGGCGGCATAGGAGGCAAACTGAGGACGAGGAGACCGAAGGCGGCGCGGGCCAGGAGTGGGGAGACATCGGCGAAGGTTCGTATCCATAAATACTCATCCTTGAGCCGCCGGACCTGCAGGCGCAGTGCCCGTATCTCGACCGGCGCACCCTATTTCCCTGAGACTCCCTCGAGCTTGAGGAGATCCCCGTAAGGCAGGGAGATCTCCAATTACTGATGAGAATTGGCATTGGACAATGATTGCGTTATGATTTCCAAGTGACGCTTCACCTGGACCGCGGTGGATGGCTGCGTCATTGCTCATCATCTAGGATCTCAAGTTCAAAATTTTGAAATCTATCCCAAGAATGGCAATGATACCGCGGTGGTAGTGTCGAGTCGTTTAGTGGCCACAGTTGACTCGGCACACTTATCGCGTCCTATTTAAGGAAAGGATATTTACTAAAGTGAAAAAAAAATGCACTTAATTTATTACCTGCTGTTTTCCTTAATTTATAACCCTCTATTAAAGATTGTGTTTTCATCATTATCAAATGGTTAATTTTCCTAAGAAATTACATCGGCGATATCATCTGTCCGGCACAAGTAGAAGTACATAAAAGAAAACATCCCAGTAAATTTCAAATACACAGAAGCTAGTGGCATTGTCAAGTTAATCGCCGCTAGGCTTATTAAATAACACAAAGTCGACCTTATTTGGATGGTACTTGGCAATTCTAGGCGCCCCTCCGGCGGAATAAGCAGATCAATTTTTCAAGCAACTTTTCTTGTTAGCTGATCTCTTGATGTGCTCTCAAAGATCTTATCAGCGTTGCCTACTTCAAATCCATCACGCCTATGGAATTCCTTTACCTACATAAGAACAACACAGATCCATGAATCAACAGGCAATTGCACAGGTTTTGGATACGCCGGTGATGTGGATGAAAAACGAGAAATGAAGACAATGTCTGTAGTATACATGATGTTAAGGTTCTACTTGCAACAACTGAGAAAATTTTACGTCAGTGAGGAAATGATACGCCATTATTAATTATCTATCGTAAGCTTGTATAAGGTCTTATGAAATCGAAATTTATCTTGACGAGAATTTATATGCACAAGAAATCAACTGAAACTCATAGTCTAGCATTTGAACTGCTAAAGCAGGGATATTTTATTTTGCCCAACTGATGACATATTTTAACATATATAATTGATGCAATCTTTGAAAATCTGCAATTTATGGGAAGAAACAAGCGCCCACACCTCTTCTTCAGGCATATTTTTGTACTCCGGAAGCAAAAGGCGCTCTGCAAATTCGATATATGAACAAGGGGCAGACTCAGTTACACCATCAGCAAAGTCGAAGGAGATTGTATCAGCGACAGTGGAACTTTGAAGTAGAAGCCCATCAGGACTCACTGCACATAAAGATCAAAAGTAATGTAAAGTAGAAGATTTTGTATTCATTAAACCTGGCCATCTTGAACAGTTATAGATCCACACCTGTTCTCTGATACTTGTTCCACAGTTTTCAGTAATAGAGATCATGCCTCTTTTTTTTTTTTTGGAAAAAATAAATAAAATATCTGAAACAACTCGTTTCGAAGAGAGTTACTTGCTACGATCAATAAAATTTGAGGAATTTTTTAAACGGAGCTTTTTCATCAAACGGGAGTTTTTTCACAAGCATAGTTCAAGTTATCAGACATACAAATAGACACAGCTTCTCCAATAGCATAGTTCAAGTTGTTGTATGGTTAAATAGGAACGTTATTTGTGAATTTGAATGTTTTTCAATTTTTTGTTTGACAAAGTTACAGAATTCAATCAAGAAGGCATCCATCAAGTAAAACTATCTAGAATCAGCTTACTAAATCATTATTCAATTTAAGCAGTTTGAAGCTAACCTTTTAAAATACCTCCTTCCGAATTCAATTGAAAGCCATTAGCTTCAATATATTGGTTAAAGTCATCAATTTTCTTGATATGGGATTGCAGTCGATGAGTGGAAATAGTGACATGGTTCAATGCATAACCATTAACAAGTGTCCATGCAGCATATTCACTCTCCCTGTAAAGGAAGCATAGGAAAGATAACAGGACATCTTTGACATTATTCATAACTCAAGTTTCAGTAAGAATCAATAAACTAGATAGAAAATATTATAATGAGTGTCGATAATGCTTATTATTGCTGAAGCTGTACATTTGTGGTAATATCATGATGAGAAATCAAGATATTATCAATGAAATAATCAAACAACATATTTATTGCATGTACCTAGATAACAATTGATAATCAGAATATGATGGGCTGGCCCAAGTGAGACAACCTAATGTACTTGCAAGAGCAGCATATTCATACCCACTAGCAGATGTTTTGATGTATTTTCTAATTACTTCCTGCACATAAAGCACACAAATAATGTCATTTAATACATTATCAATTTAGCATTCCATTATGCTAACACATTTTAATTTAAAGATATAAGCATTCCAATGCGATGCAGGTCCAAATCTGCTGCTCCTGAACTTTAAGCTAGCAACAACAGTATTGTTTGACTGTGTTCATAGTTTCTTCTTTTAGTTTGACATCTACACACCATATAATGCCTAAACTATCTAGTGAGTAGCATCTTCAAAATAAATGTCAACCTGACATTGATCACTCATCTGATCCACAAGAAGCTCTGATATGAATATCCTTGGCAAAGGCCCATGAACACCAGTTCCATTTGCATTAGTCTCAGCATCTGGATGAGAAAACCAGAGTGCTTTCAGCTTCTTTGCAGGAAATCTCAATTCTTCATGTTGCTTGTAACCAAAATGTAGGAAAATCTTTGCCATTGAATCAATTCCATGCCCACCAATCTTCAAGAAATGAGGAAAAAATAACATGATCTATTTGTACTCCATAATTATAATTTTATTCGGTGATGGAAATGAGATAAACAATTTGGCCAAATAAACACAAATCGGTTGAAGAGTATCTTGTACCCCAAAAGATCGGAAAGCGAGATGATCATAGCAGATATGATCTCCATCATATTTCCTAACAAGTTCTAGAATGGCCTTAGCTGTTGGATTCCTACTCAAGTAGACATTTTCCATGCCAGAGATCAACTTTCTCAGGAAAGACTCATTACCCTGCAGCAAACATGATGAATCTTTATTAGTTCATCAAAAAACCCTAAGATAAAAAAATACAGACTAGCTGATCAACAATGAATCCAATTGATATTTTGAGTAGTCTGAAATCTAAGTGTTTATGCTCAAACGACCCTTACATAACATCACAAGTATGTAAAACAGAGAAAAGTATCGATAAAAAAAAATTACAAAAAGGGAAATGAAACATATTCCCCCAGAAAAGTTGATGCAGAAAACAATAATTTTATGGTGGACATGAGAAGGAGAGTTTTGGTGCAATGGCAAAGTTGTTACCGTGTAACCTTAAGATCACGGATTCTAGTTGCGAAAATAACCGTAAGATTACGTGCAATAGACCCAATGTGATTCAATTTTTTCCTCAGACCACACATTGGTGAAAACTTCATGCCCAAACTGCCCCCTTTCGATGGACATGAGACAATTGTTCGCAACAGAGCTATCAGATTGTGGTACTGCTATGATGCAAATTGCTAGAAATGCAAACCTTATTATCACATTACAGAAGCCAGAAACACAGAATACAAAGAAGACAGATACATAAATAAGAAAGAAAACAATAACAACAACAGCAAAATTGAGATCGTACTTGAAACAGCAAGTTCCTGCAAGGACAGAATTGTATTATTTTATACCCAAAGTTTACATCACACAAACATATCTGCTACAATAAAAAACAATGGGGACACAAAAACAATCAAACAATTTTACAAAGATATTTGATCTCTTCACTTGTAGTTGCATTGATATAATCAAAATAGGTTCATAGAACTTGGAAGATTGAAATTGTGGATAACCAAAATGGAATTATAGAGAACCTAGTTAGATCAGCATAGGACTACCAACTACGTTGTATTGGTTGAAGTGGTAGCATTGGTGTTTCTCCAATTCAAATCAGTTGATCACTTGAATGGACTGCATGATTCCATGTCGGACTGGCCAATAAAAATCTTTATGGTTTGAGGATGTTGCTGAAAAATTGGAACACTGCCCCTAAACCCCAGAACCCAAGGGAGCTTGACGTCCATACTCATTGTTTATGCTCCATATCATCAACAACCAGAGGCAGATTCATGGGGAAGGAAATTTAATAAACCTATAATAATTTATTGCGTATATTTATAATATAATTACAATTGCCCCCTGAATTTTTACTGAAACGTATATTAGTTTGCCCCTTCCGAAGGTGGAAAGCTGGTTCCAACTGAGCCAACAACAGCAAAATGATCACATTAGCAGTTCAGGGATCGGAACAATTATGAAAACAGGAAAGTTTCACTTGTATTAGTCTCTCCGCAATGAGAAACACAAATTCCAAATTAACGACCAAGGTCACAGTTTGATAAAATAACATAAAGAGACTGACCTTGAGAATCATATAGCACCATTTGAAAGCAAATAAATAAATAAATATTTCAAATAATAGCTACAAGGTTGAAGCATATTTATTTTAAGAGAACCAAATGATCTATCGACAACAGCGAAAGATTAATCAATCAAAGACAAAAAAAAAATCTTAGCTTTTCGTAGGCAACGCCAAAAAGGAAGCTAGTAAAATGAGGGTACCTTCATCAGGGATGCTACAGGAGTCTTAGATTCGGAACGAACGGCCTTCGAAAGCCACCGGTTTCCGCAGGGTCGGAGGAAAAGGGATTGCCGGTGGAGGTACCTCGAACCTTGGATCGAGAGGGAAAGGCGAGATAGGAACGCCACCTGAGATCGTGTGGGATTATAAGAACTAGAAGAATGCGACCGAATCGAGGAGGAGGAGGAGGAGGAGAGGAAGAAGGTAGGAGCTCGTCTCGCCACGAAAGCTTCCATTCGATGGTGCACCAACGAAAGGTTCCAATCGTAACAGGGAGTCGAGGCGTGCGTCCGCTTCTAATGCAAAAAAAAAACAAACAACAAATGAAGCGGATGAAGATGACACGTGAGCTCTGATACGGTGGTCAAATGGGCCTTGACTCAGGCCTTCCAATGGTTCTTAATCGACAGGCCCTCACTAAAATTGGGCCGGGATCGAATTTTTAATTCGTACGTAATTTTGACAATTACAAAAAAGATGTAAACGAACTAATTAACCGGAAATTAATTTAGATTTTTAGAACATCGAGTCAAATTTTGGAAATGTAAAAAAATACCACTGCATAGGGAAGTCTTTTCATGCAAGTAGACGACTCACGAGTGACAATTTCACACGCAAATTTATGTCTTCGAAGGCATGCAATTGTAGACATGCATTTTTCCCATACGCACTTATTTTGATTGTCCATTTGTCATGCATCGGCGATGGGAAAAAGGCAATGCCATCTTTATAAGCATTGGTTGCTGAATTTATTACTAAAATTTTGCAGTTTCTCTCAATGTTTTCTTAGAGGAGATAAAGAGGTAAAATACTCCCTTGCTATACGACACTACTACTGTCCAAGCTTTTCTACTCGAGTAGTATTGTGAATGAGACCTGTGGCCTACTACTACTCCAGCACCACAGTGCCAACAATGACTTCATTTCGGCAAAGTCAACAAGTTCCACTGCCAGGGCAAAGTCTCTTTACAATGGAATTCAAGTCAAGTCAAATATCCATGCATGCATGTCGTCTTCACCCTGCACACGAACCGATCTAGATTTTATTCCGACAGTTGGAAATCTTATAGAGACCTGTTTCATAGATTTTACATTCTTGATTGCTGTTTTTTTTTCTTCTTCTTTTTTTTTTTTTTTTTTTTTTTTTTGTGTCGGTAAGAATTATGAAAAGGGATTCTAATTAAAATTAGAGAAGTAGCTAGAGTTTGGAGATACACTGCAAATTTATTAATTCACAAGGATCCGCAGATATTCAAAGTTAAATGGAAGAAAATTCCCAAGAACCAAGAAACCAGCCACAAATTATCAAAGAACATCAAAGAAAAATGCATCCTCGCGGCATTATTCTTGTCTTTGGTTAATTGATTAACACCATAGTTAATTAAATCATCTTCCTTCTTTCTTCGATCATCACTTCACTTGCGGAAGAGGTCGAGCCTGTTGTCTCCGAGCAGCGTCTTGTAGGCGCAGTTTTTGTACTCGCGCCACGTGAACTCCCTGTACTGGCTCTGCTCGCCCTCCTCCATCACCTCCGGCAGCGGCACCAACCTCTCCCCCGGCGGCGGCCCTGCGAAGTAGATCATCGACACCCTCGAATTCCACCCGTTGGTCAACACCCGGTGCCTCACGCTCCTGAATTTCCCATTCGTTAGAACCTGAAACAGAGCATGCGATCCATCATCTATTCATCTCCATTCGTACGTCGACCAGAGAAAAAATAATAATATACAGATTGGTTAATTACCTGTAAGGAATCGCCGACGTTGACGAAGAAGGCTTCTCGGTCAGGGAGGACGGAGACCCAGCTGCCGTCTCTGAGGGAGATCTCCAAGCCGGCCGTGTTGTTGGATCTCAGCACCGAGATGATCTGCGGATCGGTGTGCTCCCCGAACCCCGTCAAGAGTCCGTTCTGCTCCTGAAGCATCAGGCGTGGAGGGTAATGGTTCAGCCTCAGAATCGAATCGCTCTCCTCGTCCATCACCAGCTTACTGAGCACGTCCGTCTGCTCAATCCCGAGCCCCTGCGCTATCATCTCCAGAATCTGAGACGCCAGTTTCCTCACTGCTAAAATGTACTCGTTCAAAGCGGAGCTGCAAGATCACGGAATGTTATCGAGCGAAAGGAATTTTATGGTCGGAGATGGAGAGCATCTACCGGAAAGAACTCGCAGAGGGCTGCATGAGGAAGGCCTTGGAGAGGGGCTCGGAGGTGACAGGCATGAGGAGGTACTCCACCCAGCCAACATCGCCATTGCTGCCGATGCACTTGCTTCCGTAGCCGAAGGGGTTAGCTCTTCCGCAAAGCTCCTTTTCCGCCTCGGAGGAAGCGAACAATTTCATGGCTTCCTCCTCCAGCTTCGCAATGAGCTCCATAGGGATGCCATGGTCGGTGACCTTGAAGAAACCGAGGTCCTCGCAGGCTCTCACGAGGAGGGACTCGGAGCCCGGCTCCGAGAGGCTAATCGCTGGGACGCCAGAGAAGATGGCGCTCTTCTTTAGAGCCGGCGAGGAGCTCAGGACCACCATGGCGGAGAGAAGAGAGAGGGAGAAGAAAACCGGGGGAGGAGGTTGGTTGGCGTTTGGTATGTGAATGGGAGATTTGTGTAGTTATTTATAGAGTGAGGCCTAGGGAACTCGAATTAAAAAGGTGGAAGATATATAGTCTATTATTTCTTCCTCAAAATCATTTGGTTTAATATTTTTCCATTTGTTTCAAAATTGGAAAATATAATAATTATGGATCGATTTAGATGGTAATGACGTGCAAGTTAGCCTCCATGCACTTGTGTGAATAAGATTTTCTCGAAGCATATTGGCTTTGTTCATTGAACCATATTCTTTTGGGAAAATATTTGGTGGCGGAGATCCCTTAATTCGAGGAGATAAATTTCAAGGGAATTAATTTCCACTTCAGATTAATGAATAATATAAATTAGATCTTGCTTAATTTCATGTTGATTTTTGTTTTATAAAACATTTCAATGTTTAACTCATTTGTACATCTTCTTTAATTTGTTGACGTAACGTAAGATCGAATCAAGAAAGTCATCACGAATGAAAAACCAGATGATTTTCTTTTGCCATATTTCGAGCATCCATCAGAATAAAACTACTGTGAGAGAGAAAAGAAAGAAAAAGAAAAAGAAAAAGCTCTGTGCCTTTATTAATTTTTGCATTTTATAAAAATAGCCTATTATATTTTTAAAATGCCCTAATTCTAAATTTGTTACATTATTTTGGTCAAAATTCTCTAAATCTACTTAACATAGAATAACTTTAGTTAAAATTGTTTCGAGCAATTAATTGTAGTCATTTATATATGTACATTATAACATTTTTGATAAAATTACTCCAATAATATTTATATAATTACTATTACTTAATATAATAAGAGTATTAGGAAAAGAATATTTTTAGAATTATGAAGTATTTTTTAATAATTCCTTTTAAAAATGGGATGCCAATTCATACCACAAAAAAAAGGCGGCCAAAAGCTTTTTATAACTCTTTTTTCAACGAAGACCGCATTTAGAGTTGTCAAATCTGAATAATATCAGTTATGACCACTGATTGATCAACAACCCAAATTGAATCTAACTGGAATAGCTCCTCCCGGAGAGGGCTTCGCATAGAAGCACCAGAAAGCTTTCACATAGAAGCACCAGAAAGCTTACGACAGGAATCTAAGTGTTTTTCTTTAGCATATTTAGCTCATCCGCCCGAACAAAACTATCTTTATTTATTTATTTATTTTTCCTTTCTTTTCTACGAAGACCGGCCTACAAAATATAAATAGAGGAAGAAATTTGTTTGTTTTATTTTATTTTTAAATTTTGTCAGCGAGGTGTTAATTTAATGTAAATCGTCGGCGGCGACTCATGCTTTAAGTATCTTTTTCAAGGGCCTCACCGTCGAGTAGTTAGCCCATCGTTCTTTCGCTGACTCGATCAATAATAATTCTGTAATCATTTAGATCCATATTTAATTGCTTTACTTATTATTTATTGTCTCAGTTTCAAATTGAATTTTTTTTTTCTTCTTCTTTATTTGCTCCTCCGAGGTTTCAGTTCCAGATGATAAGAAGAATTGGTGGACAGCATGCAATCCTAGTGAGTTTCTGGAATTATTTAACTGGGGGAGATAAGGGAGTTGACAATTTGGATGTCAATGTTTAATTCTATTCCCTCGAAAAAGTCAACTTGGCGATGTGTGTGCGTGCAAGTGATAGTTGCTCGACGTGTTAATTTGGCTCGAGCCTTTTCGAATAGTTTGAGAAGAAATTGACTTAAAAAAAAATATGAGGTGTGAATCAGTAGGTTCAAATTATAAACTACAAGTTGGTTAAGTTTTATATTAAATATTAATTTCTCTTCTAAAAACGATAATGAAAACATTTAAAAAAAAAAACAAGAAGAGAGAGTTGATTAGGGGTGTGCAATCGATCGGTTAAACCGAAAAAACCGATCGAACCGACCGAACTTTCAAGTTCGGTTCGGTTCAATCGGAAATTCGGTTTTTTTATTTAAAAATATCGGTTTATTCGGTTTTTTCGGTTCGGTTTCGGGTTTTAACCGGAAAATTTGCTAACTTAATCGACGATCGATTTTTCACGACACGCCCAACAAAGCACAACACAGGCCAATGTGCGACACGCCTGTGTTGTGCTCAATACAGGCGTGTCGCACATTTCACATGTGTGACACGCCCGTGTTTCTCAGCGACACGTCTGGAGTTCCAGCGCTCAACACAGGCGTGTCGCACATTTCTCACCGGCCGTGTCGAACCGAAAAAATCGGTTTTTTCGGTTTTTAACCGAAAAAATCGATTTTTTTTTTTACAAAATCGGTTCGGTTCATTGGAAAATTTCGGTCGGTTCGGTTTAGTTAAAAAAATTTCGATTTATTCGATTTCGATCTTAATCGGTTCGGTCGGTTTGGTTTTAACCGAATGCACACCCCCAGAGATAGAGATGATGATGATGTTGCTGACCGGCATGATCGATGAAGTGGTCCATTTGGACCGGAGTTCTGCGGCCGGAAAGTGGAAGCCGAGGAACTGGTCCATGTCTGCATTCGGCGACGGGGCCCGAATCGTGGGGCGCCGAGGGCGACACAGGGAGACTGCCTCTAGATTCTGGTCGGCGGGATCGGGCCTGTCAGTTTATATATATATAAAATATTATACGGCGCAGATTTATTACTGTACAAAGTACTGTCGCTGTTTGATTTTGATTGGTGGATAGATTTTGCCAAGGCTGGATCGACCACCACCATGTTTGATTGGGATTCGTCATGTATATTATTAACAGTACTCGCTGGATGTGGATTTGCATGATGGAAAGTTTTATGAGTCCGATCGAGAAAACATCAAAGCGAAGCGTGCGATTGCGACGGCAACCCATGTATTGCAGAGCACGGCGAAATGACTCGACTTATAGGGCGACGAATAAAAATTACAGATAAAGTCAAACCAATAGTGCAGGGAAGGAATCCATACAATGTTCGAGATGCGATTTGGCAAAATCTCAAATTTAGAAAGCCCATTCCATGGGACAGCACATAAGGGCTCCTCGTGCCGGGCCGATTTATTCGTGTTAGTAGTTGCGGTTGAGCCCACGTCCGCGTTGGCGATGACGAGGGCAATTTGTAGATTAGATTTCAAAACAGCCACCTCGAGCCGCCGATGCGACGCAGAGGAATATGGGGGAGAATCGATCGCTATCGCTTTTGATGATTTGATCGCTGGGAAGAGAACGCTGGCTGAAGCAAGACTTTTTCCGGCCCGTGGATCGCGAAAATGTTGGGTGAGTTTTGTTCTTTTTTAGGTCTCCGGTTGTTTCCTTTAGTTTTTCCACTAACTTTTCGGACAAGTGCCGAGGATCGATGTACTATGTGAAGCTACGGAGTACAAAATGGTTAATTTGCTGCTATTCTTACGTTTGACATTATCATTAGCGCTCGAGTGACATCAAAATTGTACCGTCGTGTTTGCTCAGTTTTCTTCGAGCGCTTTGTTGCAGCACACTGAAAGATAAATGCTCAGAACGAGGAAATCAAGGTTCGGATTTGATATATATGCCTGCAAAAAGATATATCTTCGTTAAATGCAGCACGGCCACATGAAGCAGTAATTAGACTCTAATAACCTAATACTGAAGGAAAGGGGCTGCTTTGGGAGGAGGTGAGAGAGGTGTAAATAATGGAAGGAGCAAAGGAAGGGAAAGGGAGGGGGGGGAGGACTTATACCCCTCCTCCTCACAAAAATATTTTTTTTTTATTTGGGGCGTAAGCTTTACTTCTCCTCTCCTCCTCCATTGGACCTTGTTTGGGAGGTGGAGAGGGGAGGGGAAATGAGGTTTACACTCAAATTGGGATGTAAGAAAATATGGAATTCCTACGTGTGGAGGAAAGAAATATGGAGTCATGGTAAATCACCTCCATAAATCGATCATGCCTTCAGTCTTATAATACCAGCGCTGGCAATTATCCTGCATTGTTTGCAGGGCTAATTGGGATGTAAGAAAAGTTAAGTTTTTGTGAGGAGGAGGAGTATAAGTTTACTCTTATTCCCCTCCCTTTTCCTTTCCCTCACTTCTTCCCAAACAAGGGTAATTTTTTTTTCTCCCTTATTTATCCTTACCCTTCCATTACTTACACCTCCCTCACCCCCTCTCAAACAAGCCCTTACTTACACTCCCCTCACTTCTGCCCAAACACACCTATAGGGTTTTAGGGCTTGTTTGGGAGGAGGCGAGGGATGTAAATAATGGAAGGGTAAGAGTAAATAAGGGAGAAAAAAAGATGAATCTTGTTTGGGAAGAAGTGAAGGAAGAGGAAGGAGAGGAGAAGGGGAGGGGAACATATACTTAGGGCTTATTTGAGTGTAAGCTTCTCCTCACAAAAACTAAACTTTTCTTATATCCCAATTTGGAGTGTAAGCTTCTCTTCCTCTCCCCTCCCTTCCCCCCTATATTACTTAGGGCTTATTTGAGAGGAGGTGAGGGAGGTGTAAGTAATGAAAGGGTAAGAGTAAATAAGGGAGAAAAAAAGACAACCCCTATTTGGGAAGAAGTGAGGGAAGGGGAAAGGGAGGGGAATTTATACCCCTCCTCACAAAAGACTTTTCTCACACCCCAATTTGGGATGTAAGCCTCCCTTCCCCTCCCCTCTATTCCCCTTCCATTACTTACAGTCTCCTCCCCTCCTCCCAAATAAGGCCTTACACTCCCCTCACTTCTGCCCAAACAGACCGTTAGGGTCAGGGATGTGGTGTATTAGCAAACATTAATGGTGGTTGTAGATATCGGTCATCGTAAAATCTAGCTAGTTAATCTTTGTAACTTATATGGCAGACTCAATTCTAATTCATGGTTAAGGGATTCTTTAAACAACTTTTTTTTTTTGGGTCTCATTCAAGGGGCTTAAATATTCTTCTTCTTTATGTTTTTTTTTTATTTTGTGTTTCCATGTGTGTGCACGAACACAACATTGCAAATCGTTACAATCAGAGATATGTTACCGCTGCCACCCCCTATAAAGGAGGTATTTGGCCATGATCTTGATCTGCAAGCTCGGAATTCTATCTGTTGATGCTTAAACTAACACTTAGGTCAACACTATATGTTCCGGTCTGAGGCCGAGGGATGAGATGACTCGGCAAAGGGTCGAGAATGAGGTGGCTCTGTAGGAGGTTCACGGCCGAGGTGATGGGGTCCGACTGAGGATTGATTGCAGCAGCTTTCACGAACGGGGACAGCTGGATCACCTTCCTTTGGAGCTTCGTCCGTTATCGTAGTGGGTGAGCTTGACGATGAAGTTGAACAGTGATCACCGGAGCTACAGGGGCATGGACTTGAAAGAGACTCACAAATGAGTGAAGGAGGGCGCCAAGAGATGTATCGGCGATGCCTCTCCGATACTCAAGTCAGGGTCGGAGGAAGAAGATGTAGAAGAAACATAGTGGGGAGCAAAGTTAAGAGGCCGGGGAGGTTTTGGAGATCCCTTTCCGCCCCTCTTGTTACCTTTATATAGGGCATGGAGCGGGCACAAATTCCTAGTAGAAAACCCGGGTAGTACGGCTGAGTCGTAACGAAGACATGATTGTCCGAGAAGGATGATAGGAGAATTGACCATATTAATACAGCAAACGCAAATGATAAGGGAGCTTAATAAATGTGATATGTGTGGCTGAAAGGGTTCTATTAATGTGGCGGGCGTGGTTATACGGAGAGGATCTTGGAAAATGCATAATCTCCTTACTAAGGATGACCAGTCTAATCAGCAAGATGGACATGCCTGACCTCCACTGGGTTTGAACCTTGAGCTGATTTGACCTGCTAGGCGGGGCTTGACAGGGCCAGCTGGACTGAACTACACAATCAACCTCCCATGCAGAGTCGAGACATTGGACGGAGTCCCCTTTGCTGAGTCGTTCTGTTGGGCCGAGACATTGGACGGAGTCACCTTTGCTGAGTTGTTCTGTCGGGCCAAGACATTGGATGGAGTCCCCTTTGTTGAGCCGAGACATCGGTGAGAGCTTTTCTAAGGAGGCACAAGTCAGTTTCCTTCACCTTTGATCAGGACCACCTTCCATCCTAGTTTGCGGGTTGACTGTTGACTTGGCCACTTAGCTTAAGGTATTCCCTCCACATCACTGTATATAACCTTCAGTTATAGTCTTTGTATAATGAACTTATTATCACTCCAGAATCCAGATGAGGATGATTTGGATTTTTGATTGAAAATGGTACAAGGTATGCTCGTCAATTTCATTATCATAAGTTTACCTGTGTCATCATTTATGCTCGGCTACTGTTTCTTACCTATGAATGTGTTTGACAGTTTTAAGTGATCCTGTCAAAAGGCGAGAGAAAGATGAGAAGGGAGTTCTTGTAATCCAAGACTTCAATGTCATTGTAAGCATGCCTTTCTTTTTTTTAAGTGCCTATTTGATGTAGTTGATGCATGCTTGATTTTAGAACTCGCAGAGAGGATCTTAACATATGTCTAATATAGTGAAAGACTGATGTGTTATTTCCTTTATGTTGTTGTTTAAGTAAATGGAAAAGTTTGTTTACATCGAAGTTAAGTATGTAGGACGTCAGTTAAACAAATAATGAGGTTCAAGACGATGGACATTTTTCAAAAGAATTTCAGAATCAATTTGTGAAATTTTGGGACATGACTGGGGAAATATTTGATTCTATTACCAGTACGTTTAGAAACCATTTTGAGATTCGTTTATTTTCCTAATATCAGATCAAAAGCAGTTAATTTTTTCTATTTATTTATTTTGTAGGTTAAAATTTAGAAGAGTTTAGGAGATCATGCATTATTATGTCAAGCTTTGTTCAGAAATCTCTTTCTTTGGCAGAGAAGCCATCTTGCAATTTTTACTCAAAACCATAACTATTGTGCATAAGATCTAGGAATTGATTTACGCTTGTATTTAATCCTCGAGTATAGATAGGTTCACTAAGGTCTTGTTTACTTATCACATATCTGTCTTTTGCTCTTGTTTCCATGATGTTCAGTGTGGTATTGCAACTGATTTCTTGATTTGTATATATACATGCTGCTTAAAGCCACTCCTCGTCCTTTTTCATCACCAATCAAATGAACTGGTTACAAGTTGTTCTAGGTGTATAATCAGTTAAATAATGGCTAAAAATGAAGTTTTTTTTTTTTTTTGGACTAAAAAGGAGTGGGAGCGAAGCTTAAACTCCTCCCAACAGTACTCTTTTACAAATTTGAATTCAACCTTAGGCCGGAAGCCCTCCAGATCTAAGTCATTTACTATGCTCGTGAAAAGCAAGAATTTTCAATTTTTCATTCTCTGCCATGAAAATGAAAACAAAAGCCAGTTATCAGGCCTGAAATGGATTGTTCTCCAGGATCTCCATGGTCCTGAACTAGGGAATCACTACTATCTCTTGCTATTGAAGTTCTGATGATATCACTAAACCCTACAAAGGCTATTGCTTTGTTGTATAGTGTGTGACTACTGTGTTAATTACGATTGTTGTTTCTAGGTGAAAAATAATGCACATGGAGTTTGCTTCTTCACTATTGTCGATTTTATATGCAGCAGTTCTGTACTTCTATCTAACATTACTAGTTCTTGAAAAATGCTGTAAGACTATCACATGTCCTTTTTTATTCACAGACACGTAAGCCAGTTGTTGTTTTTTTTTTTTTCATTTTTATTTGACAATCTCCAGAGCCCATAGCTGAACCTGAATCAAGGAATAGGCCTGCTCGACAACGAACAAATGTATAAAACTATTGTGGCGTTGAACGAGTTTGGTCAACCAACCTGTAGAATTACTGCACGAATATATATTCCTCTTGAATTTGTTTGTCTGATGTACTACTTTATTCAACCGAGTACAAAAGCATGACACAAGTATCTCGTCTTGTTCGGCGTATTATTTCCTAAAGGCGCACTATTTTTTATTCGACTACCATATGCAAGTTTAGTTATTATTTTTAATAGCCTCATCAAACACTGTAGCAAAATTGTTTTTTTTCCCATGAAATTTGTTATGACCTAATCTATAACAAATTAGATATGATCCACCCATCAGATGTGTTTTATTTAATTTGGCTAGGATCATATGAGTCGGTAATCAAGCCTAAAGCCCACGAATATGGCATGATTATTAAGGCATGGCAGAATTTATGGATAAAATAAAGATCGATTTAATTTTTATGTGTCTTGGTCACTACGTTAAGGTCCATACAATTTTTCATGATTTATCTTCTTCACTATATGAATTTTAATTTTTTATGGAATAATCAAGTCGTGCCTAGAATATTAATAGTGGCGATTTATTCGCTACACTGTCAGAGTGAACATGATTTAAAGAGAAAATTAGCGATCGTGGTCAATTAATTCCTTGATGCGGGTTGGAAGAGTCTCCATGAGAAAAAAAACTCCTCAAAATAGAAAATTGAAGGAAAATATGAACAAGAAATCTTCCATCTGTAGCACTATCCAACGCCAAAACGTGCAAAACTTTCAATCTCCAACTCAAACTCAGTACGTCTCCTCTATTCATCAAAGTTACAGCTTCGACTAGTGGATGTTCATGTTTACAAGTTATTTTGAATCTACAAAAATCTTATTTATTTATTTTTTTTTGGGTCTCGTCCCTGGCCATAAATGTCAACGTTAAAGACAAATAACTCATGCCAATCCTATTCATTTAGGATCGTGGAGATTAAAATTGTCAAACATTGAATTGCACTTGTCCTAAACATTTTCTGAATAATGCAACCAAATAGATAACTTGAATCTATTGATCGTATCTTCTTTTCCTAATCATGAAAAGCGATCTCCTTCTTTTCCTAACAAATGCCTAATTTTAGCTTAAGTAACCATTTTCATTATTTCAGATTTTAAGAATCGACATTAAGAAAATGTATTTTTCATCTTATATTTGGCTATTTATAAATTATAATCGTTCACTTTCCTTGTTTTTTTTTTCTTCGCATGATTACTCTATTTAAATTATTGCCAAATAGAATTAAGGATGGAAATAAATAAAACATGTATTAACATGTCCACGTCACATTCATTAATCGTATTTATTTCGTAGTGGTGCATATCCGACTAAATAGAATGAAATCACTTGGAGAACAATTTAAATCTTGACGAAAAGACATTTTATCCTCTGACCCACAAAACATGTAAGGTAGTGTAGTTCTTTGGACACGGATGGGATCGATTAGGAGATCAAATTCGCAGGCTCGGATGACTTAATTTGTCTTGCAGTCGATCGAGGACATAGTCACTCCGCGATTCTCTCCTCTCGCGCCTGGGACGGGTGACAGGAAACTGTTAGTTGGACAGATTCCAATTTTTTGGATGTTTGACAAATATCTATTTCCAAGTCATTCATATACTTTCATCTGTTCCAATACTCCACGTCCAAGTAAACAACAAGATGAATATTATATAAGAAAAACCTAAACCGTGATAAAATTACCTTTCTATCCACTTACCTATTGCATTCATATGGCAAATAAATTAGGAGATTGAGGAGGGTTAATTTCTGATTATATTTTCTTTTAATCTTATGGGAGTAATTTAAAATCGAATTTTCTCAAGTAGGCGAATATTTGAAGAAAATTATCTTTTTTATCCTCTTATGGATAAAAGGACAAAGAAAAGATTTCACTCGACAAATTTTTCATATTTATAGCAATCCACAAGGCCAAACCTCCACTTTGGTTCCTCACGCCTTTCTTCCCCCACGAATTGCCGTCGAGCCCTTACGAACAAGGCAGGCGCTGCGAAAGTCCATGTCAATGGCGTGCAAGATCGCTTTTTGCTGATGCTGTCCGCTCGATCGCCTCGTTCCCTCCGCTTTATCTATCGAAATTGGTTTATTTGGATCGGTTTTTGAGTTCTTGCTGTGTTCTTTCCGCAGTTTTTGTTTCTTTGATCCTACATAGAATGGCTGCCGTGACCGAGAAGGCGATTGGGTCGGACGATCAATTCGTCCACAGCAAGTCTCCAGCGGAGGAGACTCGGAGGGAGTACCAGAGGGATGTGAAGAGTTTGGTCGATATGCTGTCCAAATTAAACCCCTACGCCAAGGAGTTCGTCCCTTCCTCTGTCGCTGCTTCCGGCGATGGCCAAAAGAAATCTGATAGCCGGCTCTCCGCCGATGCGCCCATTTTCGTGGCGTCGAGTGATTACCAATTCAATTACGGAATCACTAGTAAGAATGATAGCAGTAAGGATTCCAGCAGTGATGGATCGTGGAGTAATCACCCTAATAGCAGAGTAATTGCTTTATTTGTCTCCACTTGCCTACAATTTCATTACTTGGTTACCGCGTTTGTCAAAATTAAGCTTGCATCCTCAAAATTTATGTTCGAAGGTTTTGGTTTTAGTTGCTTCTTATTTTTCAATCGTTCTATCCTTGCATTTCTTATGCCATAAAACTGGAGTATTATAATCCATATTTGATCAATAGTATACCTTTTGCCTGCCTTGTCAATAAAATCAAATTGGAATTGGAGGCTAAAATGATCCGTTGCAATAAAATTTGATCCCAAGGAAATATATCAACCTTTTTTTTCTATGTTTATAAAGCCGTACCACGTATTTACAGTTATTTCGATTTCTATCCCTTATTTGGCAGAGAAGAAATGGCTATAGCCATGGTAAGAGGAGACTGAATTTTAGGCTTCGGGGAGCTGAAAAAGAGGATAGCATTAGGCGAACTGTATATGTGTCTAACATTGATAACCTTGTGAGTAAACATTTATTTGTTCCTTCTATATAAAAAGTTGTCTGATCCTTCTACCACTAACCGTAGCACTTTATCTGTTCTTTGTGCTAATTAAGTCATTGTTCTTTATTTATCAGGTAACTGAAGAAAGGCTTGCTGAAATATTTGCTGCATGTGGACAGGCAAGTTGTTCAATCTGCAATGTTTAGAGAGTTTCTATTGTTTAATCTGCAATGTTCAGAGAGTTTCTAAGTATTATGTTTATATATTTTTTGTATCTTTCTTTTTCAAACAAACTGAAGATGGATAGCAGATGCAATGACACAATCAATATACCAGTAGTAGCTATGTGCCTACTGGCCTAATCTATATAGGGTACCCTTTCTCACAATCACTATATGTATTCTATTGTGCGGGTATTCTACGGTTGGGGAATATAACATTGTTAATTGTTTCTTTTGTTTGAAATGGCCCATAGCCATGTTAGCCTTCTACGATGTTTTCACTTTTTGTTTGACACTGAAATATTTAGTAGTTCTAAAATTGTCTTCAGAGTGGAAAATCTTTTGCAGTTAGTTTATGTTCCTTTGGAAATTCTCAAATTAGCATTCAAGTAGATGTGTGCCTATTTATAGGTACCAACACAGAGCCCATAGTTTTGGATCAAATTGCATGCCTTTGTCTATCTGAAAGTTTTTCGTACAGAGGCATCCATGTACTGAGTCATCCTTCAAGAGCTAACCAAGCAAGCAAGAACCTCAACCTTCTTTCAGTCAGAAGAAGATCATAGATTCTTTGTTGTGCAATATAATGAGTGATCCAAGAGCTTCTTCCCAATAATCATAGCATACAATTAGATTGATTCATGATGCCCTACAACTGCCAATGACAAATAGTAGTTTGCCAAACCTCATGACCAGTACTGGATTGCAGGAATGAAGATTACTACTTATTCCATACACATAACTAACCACTGTCACGATATCTTTCATTGGGCATTGTCTTCATGCTAAGCATCCCACAATATTTTGTTAATAACATATATACTGTATAGCATCAATGATGTCCCTAGACCTTTGTTTAAATGGAGTTGGTAATCTACAGTTCAAGAATCTTACCTTAATAATTTTGTAAATTCTTTAACTTTACAACTATTTAGTGGTTAAAAATAGTAAGCATCCTTGTGTAGGGGTGCTTATTTGTTTCAAAGTCGTTCCTATTTGGACAGAAACCAATATAAATAAAAATTTTCATTCAGTTGAATTTGTTGTCCAATTTGAACCAAATATTGTAGTATGTGTAGCATATTCTAACTCATTTCAGACAGTCATCCTGGAGTTATTTGTGCATTTAGAGTGGCAGCCCTAAATATTTGATGGATAGGGATCCCATGTTAAGACCTAACATGTTCACATTATTGGCTGCTGCGACCTTCAAGAGATTTTTTGGGTGAACTGCAGGATAGACGTATTCATGCATCAGGATTCAGGGTAGGCTTGTATGTGCTATCATAAATGAGTCTCCTATCTGTCTGCCTTGAATAAAAACTTGTTTTTTCCCAAAGGATACATAAGTTTTCTGTTAGTGATCTAGACTAAGGCATAACATTTTCTACACTTTTAGACATCTATATAGAAATACCTAAATTCCAAAAATCCATCTTGTCTTAGAGTATACTGCCGCTGCTAGCGTCATGCTTGATTATTTACTAATGTATGGATGATGTGACCGTCAATACATCTTCTCTTGTTTAGGGAGTTATGGTAGTAGTGTCACTTTCAAGTAATGAGGATTTAGGGAAGTTTACAAATAATAATTCCTGCATTTAGTTCGGAGACAGAGCTTGAAATGAGAATCAATAATCTCTTTATCATACAAAAAAAAATAAAAAATCTTATCTTCCTTATCTCATGTGATCTAGACTTATGCAGTGAGCTATGTTTCTTACCATCCTTCACCAATAGGATCTGAGGGCCATACCAGATTATCAACATGGTTCTGTTGGTTGTCTTTGAGGTTAAAATTTGCTGTCTGATTATTTTTGTAGATCCCTTTACATTGCGAACAATGTCATATCAGTATCTTCTGCATGAATAACCCATCTAAGATCCCTAAAATTTTTGAAGTTAGTAGTGCTTATTATCCTTAACTTAAACAAGGGCTAGGCTAACAGTGTTTTATAACAACTTTGGGATATTTAAAAATTGACATTTTTTTTCTGTTGATGGACATTATTTCATTTATCCTGTTTGCATGTCACTTGGAAGCACAGATGCATTGAATTAGTCATGTATTCAATTCATTCTTTCTCATGACATTTTATTTTTCTTTGCTGAAGGTAATGGATTGCCGAATCTGTGGTGATCCCCATTCAGTTCTACGATTTGCATTTATAGAGTACTCTGATGAAAGTAAGTTTATATGCTACCTGTTGCCTTCTTGGATATGCATCTGCCACATGTCTAATGCCATCAAGCTTTTTTTTCCTCATAGTTGGTGCAAGTGCAGCACTAAATCTTGATGGGACCATGTTAGGTTTCTACCCTGTCAGAGTTTTACCTTCAAAAACTGCAATTCTGCCAGTAAATTCAAAATTTCTTCCTCAAGTAAGCATGTTTAGTCCTTCTACAAACTACTTCAACAGTCTACTTGAAAGCCTGCTTGGATTATCCCATGAAAGGAATAAGACTAATTTATGCCTTGTCTCTTCATTATGAATTTAATTCAATAATTGGTAACTGTCAAGTTTTCATGCAGTCTGAGGATGAAAAGGAAATGGTTGTAAGGACAGTCTACTGTACGAACATTGATAAGAAGGTAGTCATAATATTTTTGGTTTCTGCATTATCATTTTCTTTTACCTAATTATTTGAAGACTGGATTTTATGGTCGTGTTATATCAACAAATTGAATCCAAGAAATTGTTGTATTCTTATTAACTTTTTAAGCCTTGACCTTCTCATCCTGCTACAGATTACTCAGTCAGAAGTCAAAAGTTTATTTGAACAGCGTTGTGGTGAGGTTAGATCATAAACCTAGATGAGCATACTGTGAGTAAAGATTCAACATATTGGATTTATTAATAGTATCTTGCTGTGCAGGTTTCTCGTTTGAGACTTCTTGGTGATAGTGTACACTCAACATGCATTGCATTTATTGAATTTGTTCAGGTAATCTAATAGTTTCTCAATCTGTTACTGTAGTTGGATGCAAGTACAATTAGTTAATTTCCAACAGTAATCGATTGATTAGATATCAACAAATGTGGCAGATTCATTGTAGTCAATTTTTGCTTCGTTTTGTGCATTGCCCTGATTAGTTTACCACACAAATTTCTGTTAGTTAGGCTTTTTCACATAAGTGGAAGATATTACCCTCTGTGGCCTCTGCAAAGAATAATCACAAAATGAGTTTCTGAACTTATTCTGGCTTTTGTTTAGATGTGGAAGATTTTGTAAGTTTGTTTAGTTTATTTTCAATTTTTGGGCAGTTGATTACCATAAAACTGTCAAATATGGTTGTATATAATCATTTCATTTAGGAAGTTGTACTTAAATTTTGCAAACTTTTGATGACAATAAAATTTTATCAGAGCCATATAAGTAATATTCTTTTAGGTTCCCCAAAATTTCAGAAACTTATTGTACCTTCCTAATCTTATTCAGGCTTCATTAAGCTTCCTCAGTTGGAAAAGGGAATAGCAGATATGATTCCTTGCATCAGAGTGGTCTGTACCTAGGCAGGTTTAAAATTAAAAATATAAACTAGTTATTGATGTGCTTACGATCTTTTGGTAAAAGAATTTTTATGGACGCGATGGTGAAAAAATTAATTGTTCTTTCAATCAATCAGTCATCTTCCATAAAATAACTCTTTAAGTTGACGTAACCTCAAAAGAGAGGAAAATAGGTACATTGTTTGATCGATCAGGTGCAGTTTAACTAGTTTTTCAATAATTTAACTCTTTGCCAAGGTTATTTTTTTAAACTATTTGCATTTGTCTAATTTTGTATTTTACTACATTTTTTTGTTTCACCTAAAGGTTTTCAATTTAGAACTAAAAATAAAAAAATATTAATTTCCAAGAGCAATTAGTTGGAGCTTTAATTATTTACCAATGAAGGTAAATAAATTGGGATAATATGGTATGTTTGAAAGTGACTAATAGGATCCCTAGTTAGAAGGCTTGAATCGATTAAAGCAGGTGTAAGGGATAGGATAAAAATCAAAGAACCCACAAAATATACTGCTAGTGATTTTGTTTTGTATAGAGCTCACTGGAAGTTCAATGAAAGGGCAAAAAACTCATGTAGCCAAATCTCATGTTGTCGGTGACAAACAGGACTTGTTAATACGATTTTTAGATTTGTCCTGTAATGCATCAAGATTCACTGCTTCTTCAACCTATTACTTGATGATGCTTACAAATGATGATATAATTCCAATGATGTAGCGATTTCACAGTATCTTACAATTCATATTTGTGAATGTGGCAGGCAGAAAGTGCAATTGTCGCCCTGAACTGTAGTGGCATGATGTTAGGATCTCTTCCAATCAGGCAAGACCACCATCACTGCCCTATTTACATTTAACTCGTTCAATTATTGAACTCCTAACACTTACCTCTGCATCTCAGGGTGAGTCCTTCCAAGACACCAGTAAGGCCGCGTGCACCACGAGCTGCTTCAAACTGAGCCTCCTTCCCGAAGAGCTGAGGACAGAATATTTGGCCTTCTCCATCGGTACAAATTGTCATTTATACTCGAACATGAGGAAAACCTTTATCAAGCTGTGGACAGAGGATCTCGTTTCATAGCATGGTCTCTTGCTTCCATTCATTTGTTTATTTATGCCGGAGGGGTCAATGACCTTGATCGGTAACTTATCTTATTTCTCTGATGACTGCAGAAGTTTAGACGAATTAGTGGATAGATACTTATGCTGTTAAGATGCAGCTAAGTTATTTTCTTGAGGATCAACATGGACTCCCTCTATATATTTTTTTTTTACGACTATTGACGCGTTCTGAATGCTATTTGTTTTCCTTGGTATATTTTGGGGCGTGACTCGTGGATATTATATTTCTCTGTTTGGTGTATAATCAGAAATCTTTTGATGTCTGGAATTTAGAGCAGATTAAAGGGTGTAAATTTGAGGTCAGCAATTTCTGAAACAAAATATATCTTCACTTGTTGAAAGATAAAATTAATAAAGATAAAAGAGTTGACAACACAAGACTGCGGAAACGAGTTGCGTCTCTTCGAAATCAAACAGTATGTACGATTGCCTTTTTTTCTTTTCAGAAAACGAGGACGATTATTAATTTCTTTGTCCCGTGTATATATATATATATATATATACTATTTTCTTTTCTTAAACAAAATCACTGTTCACAACAGAAATTCGTACACAGTCGTGCAGAATTTAGCTGCTCAATCAATCAACCTTATATATATATAGAGAGAGAGAAAGTTGATCTGCTAAGCGTCGTTTCATTGCTCGACTGTGCGCAACGCACAGTAATCGTGCACCCGACGCCGTCGATCTCGTCGACGGAAGGCCGGATTTCGGCTCCGATTCGATCGGGATTTGACGGCGGTCCGGTCGGAATCCGACCGCAATCCGACCAGCACCGGAGTCCGACCGGATCCCGGCCGAAAACGATCGCAATTCGATCGGAAACCGATCGGGATCCGGTCGGCATTGGTTTCCGATCAAATCCCGATCGGTTTTCGGCCGGATTCCGGTCCGGCTGACCGACGGTGAATCAGTGGCGACAATGATGAAAATCGAGCAGAAAAAATATTGTGCGTTCACCGTCACTGTGCAATCGCGATTGCGATCCAACAGCTGAGACACTGTCGTGCATGAGTCGCGCAGCATAAGGTGCGCAGCAGATCAACGCTCTATATATATATATGAATTTCTTCACCTGCGCGACGAGATTCTCCGCGCTCGTCCGCTCCACGCCGACCAACGCGCGTTGCCGCCGTCGCCACCGTATCGTCCGACCACCTCCAATCGTCGGACCGAGCGCGATGGACGTGCAACTCGCTGACGATCCTACGGGGCTCGGATTCCAACCAATTAGCGCATGGAATCAACGCGAAACCGATCAGAACGATCGAACACGCCGCAAGCGGCGGCGCCATTGTTTGTTTGCGATCGGTCGTCGATTCGACCGAATTGCATTCGAATCCGGCCGGCAGACGGATCGGCTGACGCACGCTGCGTCCGTCGTCGTCGAATTTCGACCGCAATTCAATCGGAATCCGATTCAATCGCGGCAGACAATGACACGATAAGAGATCCCTCCGATGTATATATAGAAATCTTCTCTATATTTTACGGGAAGAATGAGTTGATGACTTGACGTTGAAAAATAAGCATATATAAGCTATTAAGTGATTGAATTAAAAAATTGGAGATCCCTCTTTTATTTCTGATCTCCAATTCGAATATTCGCCACCTTCGATCTTTTTGGGTGCATGCCAATGTCTTCGAAACGCTCTTGTGGGCAACAGCCAACACTGATTGCAAATAAACTTACTCACTTTTAGAATGTTTCAAAATGCAATTCGTTGCTACTAGACAACTTATGTGCAGCATTTTAACTACGAGAGTGCAATTTGGTCGGGGAAAAAAATATACGTGCCTTTTCAACTTCAGTACATGCACGTCGCTTTATTATTTAGATTTTGAACAATATATAATTCTCATTGCATGCTCATGAAAATATACATGTCAATCATAACTTTAGGCATTCATGATATGGAAGAGATCAAGAGAACCATAAATTCCATATGACAAATAAAACACACATTTGTACAATACATTGATAGTATATGCCATTATAACTAAGTTGTTTGAATTAATATTAGCTAGGAATAGACAGACAATAAAAACTAGTTTATCATAAAAAAAAATACACTCATACACACACACACACACAAATTAATGCAGTAGTTAAGATTGATAATCATTCCAAAAGAAGCTACATTATCCTAACATTTAGGAGTTAGCTAGATTACGAGTACAAGAGCATCTCGTTGAACTCGCACTCCTCTAGAGTTTCGTTTTATACAGAACTTATGAACCATCTGTATTTTCATTGAAATTTTGCACATCTTAATTTCCGTATAAAAGTATGAGTTGGATGTGGAAGCTAAGGTGCTTACTGGCATGGGTGTGACATAGGACTGGTGAGATACGTGCAATTAATCACCATTTGAATTAACGAGATAGAAGGAGAGCAGTGCAAGTGCAACGTGAAGAGATCACATGTTGACAAGGAAGATGACGATAAGGATATCATTTCTATATATTGTTTTCATTCTCTCTCTCTTTGCCTTTTTTTCCTTTTACTAAGGTAAACAAAAGTTCCCTTCCTCCTCATTTCCTTTTCTCCTTTACCCACATTAATCCCATCTGGTGGGCTGCTCCTAGCTGTGTCATAAAACTCCCTAAAATCTATAATGACCTTTACAATTAACTTATTTGTTGCAATTGCCCATATGTTAATCAATTCATCCTTCTTTTTATTTATTAAGTTCTCTCTCTCTCTTATAATTAAGCGTATAAGGTGAACTGATCGATTCCTTAATTTTTCTTCTTTCAAAAGGAAAAACAACGCTCAAAGAAATCAAATTAATTAAAAACACATTTACCCAATTAATAGATTCCAACTGGAACACTTAAATTAATTTGATTTGCGATGATATATAGCAGTACACTATCTTAGGATTAATCCATGCTACCTCCTATATATATATAACAACCAAATCAAACCACTAGCTAGTGAAACCCTTTATTCTTCCTTTCATGAATCAAACTTAATTGTCACACTTAATGGATAATTACCTAGAGGCCTTTGAGACATGCAAGTACTTGAAAGATCTCACTCCGCTGCCCTAATAGACATGGTCAGATCTAAAGTACTCGGCCCCAAACCGGCCTTCTTGCCGCCCCTGATGATCTGCATCATTTCGAGTTTGTTATCTCGGCCTTGATCCTCTTGCAACATCGAAGTAGACGGTGAAAGCGAAAGCGAAAGTGAAAGTGAGAGCACATTAGTCTTATTATCAGTTTCTTCACACTTGTTGTCTCCCACTCCATCCAAATGGCCCCTCGCGCTCGGCCTCAAACTTAGTTGCAAGTTGTGATCATGACTCCCCTCCGTGGTTGTACTACTCAGTCTCATCTTCTTTGTTTCTTGTTCTCTTCTTCCAAATTCTTGCTTATGTAACTGCACCATAAATTAAGATCATATAAACATGAATCGAGATCAATAGACTCAAGTTACCTTTTTGATATGTAGTGGAATATGATTAAATTACCTCAAGTCTAAATAAGTCATCGAACTGATACTTGATGCTACTCTCAGCATGGCTACTGCTTTTGCCTTCTAACATAGAACCAGAAGTGGAGGCTAGTGGTCGCATGCTACTACTGATCCAATTAAAGCTGCCGTTAATCTTGTTCAGATTCCTCTCTATTATCATTTTTTCTTCTACTTGCAACGACTGCTCAACCTCGCTTCTCTGGTTGAGTACATGTGGTGAAGTAGTGAATGATTTGGCTTCCTTGTTGAAGAATTTGTCATATAAAGATCCAAACTTTTCGTTAATGCCATGCTCCTTCAAGTATAATCCACCTCGTGTTGGTGTTTGCCGGTTAAATGCCCATCCTTGAAGCCTGTTTGATGAATTGTGATATCCTTATTAAATTGCAGACCAGGGTTTCGACTTGATTTCAAGAGAGAAAGGCCATTCAGTTGTTCTTACCCTAATTTTCTGGTACTTAAATCCAGTGGGTGTTGGTAATTTAGCGATGGTTGGAGATTAAGGCTGAAATTAGAGTAGTCATGGATACTCCTGCTGGGGAAGTAGCCGCCGCCGCCGCTGCCACCACCATTTTCCATTAATCTGAAGGGTCGGTACGATGCTGCTCCGTGGTATAGCGTCTCATGATCACCTCTTCTCAGGTGCAAATCCATTGGAGATAAAACTAGCAATACGATGGAAAACTTAATTTCTAAAACAGGAGAGAAAATAAAAAGCAACCTATTTAATTAGCTAAATCACAGGATTAATTAGGAAATTAATTGACCTGAAGAGATTATTTTCTCTTTCCCGGAATCATCTAGTTTCTTGCTTCTATACATCTGATTGATGCATAAGAATCGATGTTAAAGTCGCGGAAAACAGAAGGGAAAAATAACATGATTAAATTAAAGAGAGAAGTAATAAATTATCACCTGCAAATGACTCTTTACATGAGCTATGCTCAGCCCTCTCACATTCATCATCTGAAGGACCAACTTTGGAGTGGCTCCTGCAACCCAAAAAAGCCAATTAAGATCAATCTAACAATAATGTTAACTAACAATAATATACATGAATTTAGTTCAAGAAAGGTAAATCGTATATGTGTATAACTTACTGTCTTGGCCACCAAGTCTCTCCACTGCATGAACAAATGAGAGATGGAGGTCGGGAGTCCACCGCAACCTCGGCGTCTTAGATCTGTTGTACTGCCTCACTGAAGGTACTCTTTCACTGCTCCCCTCTCCATTCGTGTTACCGTTCTCTACTCCCCTCGTACTGTTCTCATCCTCTTCGTCTTCCTCGTCGTTGCCATCATCACCGTTGTTGTTGTTGTTGTTGCTGCTACTGCTGCAACTCCTTTCTCCGACCACTTCCGTGGTGCTACCCCTATCTTCATCATCATTCTCGTCGTCGTCGTCGTCTTCTTCTTCTTCTTCTTCAGCTACATCATGGTCATACACGTCCTCGTTAAGATCTAGCTTGAGCTCAAGCTCATGCTCATGAAGTAGCCTCCTCTTTCTATTTTGAGTAGATCGCGGAATCTCCTCGGCGTGATCTTGATTAAACTCTCCCTCTTCATCTCCCCCTCCCCTTGCCATATCTGAATTATCCCGAATTAACCAACTCTCGGAGAGATCTTCTTCTTAAAATTAGGGTATGGAGATCATTTGCCCTAATTGATGGATGGATAGAAAAAGAAGGAAAGAGAAGAGGAATTGGGGGTGCAGATATAATGTTATTTGTATGAAAGAAGGAAGAAGAGAGGTATCGCGGTGGAAATTGATAGAATAATGACACAGTATGCAAGGAGACATGGGAAAGTATTCCCTACGTTGACTGGTTTCTACTACAATTGTTTTCTCTATTGTGTAGGGACAAAGAAGAAATGGGAGAGATTATAAACCATATATGAGTCTTCATATATGGATGGAGACAAGAGATGGCTTGGTATTTTATATAACTTGCTTGCTAGCTAGCTAACCAATACAGAATGACTCGAATAACTAGTTAAATTGATTCAAGTGTGTTAGTATTACTCCAATCTTTTAAACTAATTAATTAAATGGGCTTACAAAAAATACAAAATTTTAGCTTATGTACCTTTTTTTTAATAATAATTATAATATTTTCTCCCATGACTAGAGATTTGAGACAGAAGATACGTTTGAGCTAGGATATATACAATGCTAGCTTTATTGTTTTAAGGGAAACAAAACTATATATTAAGGGGGTTTTCATATAAAAATTGTGGGAAGATCGACGTCTTCAACACATTGGCTAGGAGAATGTACCATCCACATGATCGTTATAAAATGATAATATTGTCAGTGCTAATTAAACCAAATCCTGATAAGACTTGATCAACTTGTGTACTTTTGGAAAATATTGTATGCATTAGGTATTCATGGGTGGTCTTTAATTTCATAGAGTATCACCTCTTTTAACCCAAATTGCAGATCCACCGTGCCGTGCTTTTGTCAAAACTTCAAAAGATAGTGCAATTTTTTTGATATGAAATGAATTGCTAAAACCTAATCATTTATATTATTAATCATTTTTTTATAGAAAATGAAAATTATTGTTTAAATTAAGTTGCAGGGTTTGTGCAAAAATATATATGCAGAGACGACCACAAATTATTACCGATAGTTTTACTCGCGAATGGCATAATTCAATCAAATGGGGGTTCATGCAGCATGATCCACAAAATTCGCACTCACAGTGCATTAAAATAACCTTGTTCATGAATCTAATTGAACTCTCATGCATGCCGTAACAATACAGAGTTGCACCAGTAGCTGGTTATCACATGCATGGCTAGCTGCATATCATATATACAGATTTACGCTGCAGTATATATATACATGTTCCATTTCAGTAATCAGATAATTTCTTCTTAATAATTTATAGTTGATTAATAATATTTGCATGAGCATTGAGCAGGGCCATAAATTAAAGATGGAGATGAGGGGAGCTGAGAGGAGAGGGAGAATAGAGGCTCTTCTTCCAACCACTTAAAGGTAAAAAAGAGGAGGAGAGTGTCACGGGCCATGTAATTGGCATCTTAATAAGGGTTTCAACAGCGTGAGGGTATCAGCTAGCTCACGCTTTGGCACATCAGATCAGGCTGGAAAAATTCCATGTGAGCCTTTTTGGCTCCTTTCTTTAATTTTGGTGACAGCTTAGATTGTGGTGCATGCTGCAGGCAGGCATATACTGTATACTGCTATTATGTCTAATTATATTATAAATATATATATATTAAAATTAAATGAAATAATTAAAGTGCGTGCATGGGCCATGCATCCGTGATTTGCCTGCTCGCTTAGTTGACCTCGGTTTGTCCCTACGCCTTAAACTAAAGAGCTAAAGGACATACGTGGGATAAAATTTATTCTGCCTTGGCGTCACCTTCTGCTTGCAAATCTGTAGTTTTATGTGGATGAGGAACTTGCTTTGACATTCCACGAGGATTTCTGTATTTTCCCTTTCAAAATAACTCGTCATCTATGGCTAATCCAGCACCTACTAGGCAGTAAATTACCCTTATTTTATTTTATTTGTTTACATGTTGAGAATTAAATAATTAATTAATCTTGCATGCACTATCACTATGTAATATCTAATTAAGTTGAAAGGGCAAGATTTAATTAGTTTAACTGCACTACATGATGCCGCTACAACTGTTGAATTAAGTAAAGGTGTTCCAATGTAGCTAAACCTAAACCTAGACCTAGACCTAGAGGTCCTAGACCTATGTTTTTTTTAACATATATATGTCTTTCAAATATAATTAATAATTGAACAGGTATATATATATATATATATATATATATATAATTGTATCATGAATATGGAATAATTTTTTAAAAAGAAATTTTGGAAAATTAGTTGAGGCATTAAGGTGGGAACAAAACTTTAATTTGATCAGCTTCATGAGGTTCATGCGTCGCGATAGAAAGTGATCCATCCACCCGTGCCATTTGATGCTGACTTGATCAGCTAATTTAATGTATGTGTGTGTGTCTATATATATATATATATATCCGTGGGTGGAATTAATTAAGGTGTGTGTGTATTCTCCAAAAATATTGATTATTTCCTCAGAGTTGTCATAGAAATTAAGGTTGTCGAATAACACTATATATCACCCTTTTGTACGTGTCCGAAAATTAATAACACTGCTTTGTTCCGAATTATTCTTAATATATAGAAATTGCTTGAAATTAATATTCCATGTAACTAATATTAGCAATTAAAGACTATATTTCTTCTTTCCTAAAGATTGTTTGGACATTTTACACGATGGCATTTTAAAATATCATCACTTAGTCAATTTATTTAAAGAAAAAATGAATTATTTGAATATATATCGTGCACGCCTAACTCAATATTTGGATTATCAATATCCTTCGAGTTTATTGAAATTATAACTAAACTCTAATAATTATTTATTGGTGTAAAAGGTGATTTGCTTGCCCTCAGTGTAGTCGTCAATTAATTTCACAGTCAACAAAAATAAGATAAATTACGAAGAGCATATTATCTAACTTAGGGCTATAGCGCGGCTAGGACAAATACTCCGAAAGATTTGCAGCCTTATGGGATGGACTCTTACTCATTGGTACAACTCTATTGTTGCGCTAGTTACAAGACCCTCCTGTGGGGATCTAATAATTGCTTATTGCTCTCACGAAAGTCGAGTAGATACCGAACATTAAATCAACACACCGTGTTTTGTCTATTTTCCACGTAATTTAATAAATGGGAAGGTTTACTTTTGTCCCATATATTTTGTGTATTCAAAAGCAATCAAGTTTCCAATTTGATTTATGTTTTTCCTTGAAGTTCCAATCATGATTTAATCGAGTATTATTATATATGGTTTCATATAAATGTAGGTGCATGTATATAATATATACATATTAAAAATTAATTAACGTCGGAGAATATTGTTGAAATAAAGCTCATAAGACAATGACAGGATTAAAATTAGTTGAATGAGTGGCAATAGTTTATTGTGGAGTTAGGAGGGAAATTAAACAACAAGAGAGAATACTTTGGAGAAGATGCCGAGAAATTAAAAAAATGAAAAACAAGGGAATGGTTGGGAAGACAAAAGAATTAAGGGAAGGTTTGTCCCTAATTAAACCTCTTCATTAATTATAATTCCCTTGGATATTTGTTTTCTTTATCGTTTTCCCCAATCCTCCAAATATTTACTTTCTGCTACCTTTCTCGATTAACTGATTATATTATACAAAGGCGGACACAGCTAGCGGATCATAAATTATTTCCTTTTTTTTAAAAAAAAAAAATTGTGTTTTTATTAATTAAATTATGATTTATTTATACTGGGAAATAGAGCCCTTTTAATTTATTAAATACAACTATATATATATATATATATATATATATATATATATATAGGACAAGTTAAATAGGGACTTGTTACTTGCATGATGAGGCATATGATGAGGTGAGCCAAATATTAATTGGCTTTGTTTTATGATACATATTTAATTATTTGTTATGATTTTTGTGTGGATAGCAGTCTATCCACCTTCGCCAACTAAAGTAGTAGAGAAAAATTTGGTTTTTGTCCTTCGAATTTCCATTTTTTTTTGACATATGCGCAATTTTTCGACAATAGCAAATTAAATAAAAGTTTGTGGTACAAAATGACGACAATTTAAAATGCCTCGTAGCTCTTAATTAGATAAGTAGGTTAATTTGAACAAAATAATTAGTTGCGTGTCCAGATAATTAGTCATAAATATGGAATGGAAATTATATATATATATGATATTTGCACGGAAGTCAAAAATAATTTGTTGAATTAATATCACAGATTAGAGGTGGGCAAATTACGGAAGTTAAGAAAGTACTTGGCAATATTAATTTCTTGCGTCAAGTATTACAGTAATTAACTGTTCATCGTTTACATAATCATTTGCTGATGACATGTGGAAGAAGATTTTCACAGTTTGACGAAGCAATTAAGGTTCAGTGGTCATTGTTATTATTTAATTAAACCACCATTCGCACACTAGCTACATACATTTTCTGTGCGTATAGTATTGGCGCTTTGCTGGTCTAAACAATGGAAATTAATTAAAAAGAATGCCGAAGTTGAAATATAATTGACTTAGAAAGTCGTTGTGAAAATAGTAATTAAATTATCGATCAGAGTAGGATATGATTTTTCTCCGTTCATTCTCTGCGACTTCAGATTTTGCATTTTTATGAAAATACACTCCAAATTTAATTTATACGATTGAGGCAAATTCGTTTTGTTTTCTTCTTAATTTTCAGAACTTTTTTTCCTCTTAATTTTTCCATCTTGCTGCCTAGCTAGAAAAGTCATTTCTTGAGAAATATATATATATATATAATACACTTGAAGGCAGAACCAATTAAAGGATCGATGATCATGCCAAGATCAGAAAGCCTTCGATCATCACTTGCATGTAAATTTCATTTTCGGTTTGTTTATTTTCTGCAACAACAGAGCTAGCAATTGCAGGCTCTCCGTAGTTTCTAAGCATCTAGTGTCACTCGATCTCTCCCTGTCGTCTTCTCTAGCTAGCTACAATTGTCACGTGCCGCTGCTCGTTTGTACTCGAATATATGCTTATGGCTACCACTGCAACTCTCATGCCATGGCCGAAGACCCGCCGCAAACTCAGGCACCTTCCTGGAGAACGCCACCACCACATCGCATCTCAATTCTCACCGATCTGCGTGCACTACTTCTTCCCACTTCTCAGTACAATTCCCCATCCCGATATATGCCACTCCCTCCCTCCCCTTTTAATTTTAATGGCGCGAAACACACAGGAAGCTGCTCGGTTTTCTTTGAGTTTCTCCAAAAATACTTTGTTGCCTCTGTAAGCTTGCTCTGCAGTTAGCCACCCGATGATGTGAAGGGGCAACTTTTGATGGGCTTTTGCTCATCTGACTCAGACATTTCAATCTCATCCAGTACGCCTGATCAAATAATCGAATGGGAATTACAATTCAGCACTAGCAGTAATAGTAATTGATAACGATCGAGAGTCTTTATTCACAAGCGAACTTCGTGGCGAAGCTGGCGAGTAAAATGGCAAACACCTGGAAGGCTGATCACAATGGCTCTCTGTGGTCCAAGGTGAACATGTCGCCCCCCTACTTTCCCAAACTGTAGCAGCAGTGCTGGCTTATCTTCGATGACGCCCAAAGTTTAGTGGGTATCTCTAAGTTTTCCCCGGTCGGAAGTACTTCACGGAGGCAAGGGCGAACGGTCGTGGAAGTTCAGGCACAAACACTTCAGGTGCTGCTCATCCAACCTCGGTGCCTTGTTTTATAGAACCATTCAATCTGATTCTGCATCGTCAACTATATATGGAAGTCTTATGAGGCTCGTCCTGTGATTTAATTTGTCTTCTGTAGGGCGCTGCATGCAGTGTGCACAGCATTCTTCTGGATATATATATCCTTTTGCTTTTAAAAGATTGAATTTGTGATGTGCCCGGCCGATCTCCAATTTAATTACCTGTAAAGGCGGTTTTGCTCGAGAGCAAAACGGCTGTCCGATCGGCAGATTGGCACCTAATTGCGCTATCAAATGGTGCTCAGCTATCATACAACAACTTTTGAACAGAGAATTTAAATATACACTGTTGACAAAGATTTTTTTTTTTTTAAATTAACATCAAAGAAATAGTCAAACTCAACTAGTTTAATCAGTTTTGTCCCAAGGTACATAGAGACGAACATCTTAGCGATTAATGATTTCGCATGAAAATTATGAACCATTGAGTATCGACAAGCATTTGCTTAACATCAGAGAAGAATTGAACAGTTAATCAATTTTGTTTCTAAGAACATAGGAACATCTTAGAACTAGTTATGATGCACAAATAGCTTTCAATCTATTAGTTTAATTTGTGGAACTTTATATTTTAGGGATATGCAAGCTAGTAAAACAATGCTAACTAGTTACCCACATCGATTTAACAACATGCATTACTTGGGACAGATCATCAGCTTTTCAAGGGTGATGATGTATCATGCACTCTATATGAACACCGCCATGCACGCTTAAACCTTTGAACAGCCAAAAGAAACTTCCCCAATGAATGCTGTAAGGAATAACAGACTGCACAATCAAGAATACCAAAAACTTTGGCCGCAAAAGAATACCATAAACTTCCAAAACAATATATAAGAAATACTTGAAATCGGCATTTATGCACAGTAATTGGAAAAATATAAAAATAACACTATCAAGAATTCCGGATAACTTTGAAGACCAATTGAAATATTACTTCATTTTCCAATCATTCAGTGTTCCAATGAAAAGAACAAACCGCGTTCTTAAATTAAATTTTCTCCATTAACTAAAAGGTTTCTAATTGTATTTTCTTCCTGCCCTTACAGTTCCTCTGTACCAGGCTACCAGCTATCATGAAAGCGAAAAATATATCATTTTGTTGGATCACGAACCACAGCTCTGAAAATTTCAGGGTGAATCATTGGACGCACTCATTTATACTGCCTTTTGAAGGGAAGAGACTCCGACCATTGCGTTTATCTATGCAAACAGTTTAACCTCACTTCAAATCCTAACATATATATTCTAATCAACCTTTTACTCCATTGTATCATTTTACTAGTCTCATCTTTCATTGTGCTTTAATCGAACTTAAATAAACCTCTGAACAACTCGTGCAAATTTCACTTCATCTAATCTAGCTAGATTAAACTCCATCTAACTTGACTGTCATAAAAAATCAGGATTATTGATGAGCTAGAATGAATTATTTAAGGAAGGTTTTTTCGTTTTGGTGTTGTTGAAAGGATTGAGATATCTTCTGTAGAGGTGCAACAAGTTTATCTGACTCTTAGCGTATTATACTCTCGTATTTGAATATAGGAATGAATTTGGAGATTTCTTAATATCAGGGGCATATTTGAATAGTTACTAAGAAAGTCCAAAATGTTTCAACCATTAACAAGCCTTTTTTGGCCCTTCAGTGGTGGATTGCTACTGGGAATTCCCGGAAAAGACAAGGGACCAGCGAAAAAAATTCAGTACCGACAACAATTTGCTATACTGTTTGACTCAAAGGGTTGACTTTTTCGATCACCATCACGGCATCACGTCGTTCCTTAACTACCCTCTCGTTCCAAAACCACCCTACGATTGTCATCATACGGTCACAATCCTATCGTCTACAAAACCGAACTGGCGTCGTTACCGAAACAGATCCCACGTGGCTCGTCGATTTTAAATTGCATTAGCAGCCTATCAACGTCGCTTTGGGAGTTACATGTCGCCACGTGTATCTTTGTCCGTTTTCAGAGCAGTTTGCTTTAATTTGTCTCAGGATAAGTCTCCCCAACTTCATTTACCCAGTCGTTCGCAAATGTGGCCCAGTATGGGGAACCGCGAGAGTGTAGGTTTTGGTGAATTGTTTGGGGCACGAAACTTTTAATGGTTAATCGAAGAATATTAACAATTCTAATTTCGTTATGTTTTTCAATATTTTTATATTTATTTAGGAAGGGGATCTCCGGGATGCTGCCGTGGAGAGGCGGGAGCAGGGAGAAAAGAGGTCCCGTCGGCGGTTCAAATGGCCTCGTTGCCGGCGGGACCACACCAGCCGCCGGATCACGAGGCGGAGATGGCGGATTCCTCCTGCGCCGAGATGATGACCGCAGACAAGGTAATTTATTAGCTCGCCGATCTTTTCCCTTTTCTGTTTTAAGGTGTGCTTTTGATTTATTTTTTCCCCTAGTAATTTGGGTGGATCGTGACTCATTCAAATGCCTTGAAAAATTTCATACCTTACTTTCTTCCCTAATCGATATGTGGATTCGTTTTCTTTTGTTGATTTGATTGTGATCTGCTACTGGTGCCAGCCTTTTTTTAGTAATATTTCCTTATTCTCTTTAAAATGCTCCTTTCTTTCGTTATTCCGAAGCTCTTCAACTGGTCATAATTTGTTACATTTTGGAAAGGTGGATCTTTACTAAGTTGCTGTTTCCTTAGGCACCCCAGTGCTTGTTTTTTTTGGCAAAGTTTACTTTTGGACATTGTTCTACATGAATTTGTTAACACTAATGTTTTATTTGAATGAATTTTCTTTTTCTTCTGTAATGGTTTGCCAAAGCCCCCAATGTTTCTACTTTTGCAATTTTTCTTTATTAGTTGACGTGCTACTTCCATGGTTTTCCGTCTACTATATTTCTTTCTAGTTTGTCATTCCTAAAGCCTTTAAGGTAGTGTTTCTGAGTGACATTTCAGCAAGAACAAGCTTCAGTTTTTGAGGGAAATGAAGCAGTCACTGGACACATTATATCGACCACAGTTGGAGGAAAGAATGGTGAGCCGAAGCAGGCAAGTTAACGAACATCCATGTGTCAAATAGAGGTTATTCGCTGAGAATCATGACTTGTTACTTTATTGTCGCTGGTTTAGATCGTCAGCTACATGGCAGAACGTGTAGTGGGCAGTGGATCATTTGGTATTGTCTTTCAGGTGTGGCTGGGATCTTAGTCTACTGCCTTAATGCATTTTAGGCTTTCAGTTTTATTCTTCTAATTACTTGTGATCAGGCCAAATGCTTGGAGACTGGGGAGACTGTCGCTATAAAAAAGGTTTTGCAGGATAGAAGATACAAAAATCGTGAGCTTCAATTAATGCGTTCAATGGATCATCCCAATGTGATATCTCTCAAGCACTGTTTCTTCTCAACAACCATCAAGGACGAACTGTTCCTTAACCTAGTCATGGAGTTTGTTCCAGAAACAATGTACCGTGTCCTAAAGCATTATAGCAACGTGAACCAGAGGATGCCACTCATCTATGTAAAGCTTTACATGTATCAGGTTTGTTTGACATTTCTCTTTCTTGTGCTCCTGTAAACTTGGAATACTATCCAAGTGATGGCCTGGATTTTCTGTACAGATATTTAGAGGGCTGGCGTATATCCATAATATTTTGAGAATTTGTCATAGAGATCTGAAGCCACAAAATCTTTTGGTATGTTTTTTTTTTTTTCTTTTTTTAAATTTTATGTTCTCATAGCCTTAAATACTTTGTTTTGAGCTTTTCACTCATTGTTTCTTACATACTTCCAATTATGCAGGTTGATCCTCTTACTCATCAAGTTAAGCTTTGTGATTTTGGAAGTGCCAAAGTTTTGGTAAATTAATAGTTCAGAGAGCCACTTCTTTTTTTTTATCTTTATTATTAGCAATAACTTAACCAGCAAACTCTGATATTAACAAACAATTAGGGAATAGGAAGATGAATAAAGTTATGCATACTCACACATACACACATGAACACACGCACACACTTAGGTGTATTGCAATTTTCTTACCGAGGCAATTTATTAGCTCTTGTAAATTTCATTCAAGATACCCAGCTGATAATTACCACTCGAAAGAAATCATCATTCCTTTTTAAATTAATTTATCAAATTAAGGACTCAAGTTTGTTGGAATTTGCTGAACTTAGCAACTTTATTCAATATTTCTATCTGCATTTCTTGACTAATTGGCACTTTGAAAACGTATAATTTTAATTAGATCTGAAGCCTCATTTTCAAAAGTGTTGACATGACACCATAATCTAGTCTAGCTTTGGAAATTATGTGGTTTTTGAGGAGGTTTATAAGATCTACATGAGTTTATTATTATTATTGATATAGACATAACTATTTGAGCTAACTAATTTAGGGCTATTAACTTAATAGGTCAATGTTGCAAGGAATAGATGTTCATGTGATAACATGCCTGATTTGAGATAACAGCATTGCCCAGTTGACTCTTCAGACCATGTATTAACAGAGCAAGGCCTGTTGCTATTCAATTAGTAGATAAAATGTGTTACAAATTGAGTTATATGAATACACGTGCTGATAAATAAATCTATTATAAACAGATTACATCATAATCTATAACTTGTGTGTCTTTCCCTGAAGAGGAATTGAAATTTAGTAGATAAATTCAACAGAACTTTCATCTTTAGTGATTCTCTTTTAGTACATCTAACATGAAAGCACGATCATATGTTAGAGATTTCATACTTTTCACTTGCTATTCCTCCATGCATGTGTACTACTCATCCAATGAATAGTGGTTTCTGCATTCCAAAAACAGATCAAGGGTGAGCCAAACATATCTTATATTTGTTCACGCTATTATCGCGCGCCAGAGCTCATATTTGGCGCTGTAGAATACACAACATCAATTGATATTTGGTCTGCAGGTTGTGTTCTTGCTGAATTACTTCTTGGTCAGGTAATTATCATATGTTTACTTGGAGAAATCAACTTCTTCTCATAATATCTTCAATAGAATATATATAAAATCTTTTGCTTTCTTACCATGTTACTGTCATAAGCCGCTGTTTCCGGGAGAGAGTGCTGTTGATCAGCTCGTTGAGATAATCAAGGTAATAAATCAATTAAGCTTCTCAGTTAAGCTGTTATTATTTGTTTGCAATGTTAGCATTTGATATAAACTTGTAGATTCTTGGTACTCCCACTCGAGAGGAAATACGATGCATGAATCCCAACTACACAGAGTTTAGATTTCCACAGATAAAGGCCCATCCTTGGCACAAGGTGAAGATCATTTTGATAAAATCTCAGTAAAGCATATGCCTTCAGTCATTTATGATTTAATTTCTGTTGATGCCTAGAACCATAGACAATGGATCAACGTATTGATCCAATCCATCAGCTGAGGGAATGAACTAGTCTAAATTATGCCTTCCGCAGTTATTTTGTGATCTATTGTGTTGCTATTTCAGTTATACTCGAATAAAAGAAGATGCCTCAGTTGGTTTGTCATTAATATCTCAAGGAAATGGGGTGAAAACAAAGGGCTATAATTTGGGGAAAATGGAATTTATTTCATTATTCTGCTACGTAAATTTTGTTTGTTATACCTGATAAATAGTAATCTTTGAAATTATTTTACTCTTCAAATTGAATATATGATCCCAACACTAGACATTTGACCAATCCATTACAACAATTTTGCAGGTTTTTCACAAACGAATGCCTCCAGAAGCAATAGATCTTGCATCGCGCCTCCTTCAGTATTCACCAAATCTTCGCTGCACTGCTGTGAGCTTTCTTTTTCTGTTTTTGGTTTCCACCAACAAAATCTGCTCTTATGTTACATATGAAAATTATTGCACTAAATCTAGACATTCTAAGTTTTAAGGACAGCCTTGGTCGTTATTCATTGATGTCATAGGATTTAATTTCCATGTCAAGAGAAAACGCAACTATTCTCTCTCTCACTATTAAGCAAATTTGAAGACGTTCAATTTCATTCTTTTAATGAGTTTAACATAGTCTGTGCTTTGTGCAGCTTGAGGCATGCATTCATCCCTTCTTTGACGAGCTTCAAGAGCCTAATGCACGACTACCCAATGGTCGCCCATTTCCTCCACTTTTCAACTTCAGCAAGCAAGAAGTAGGTTTTTGATAAAAAGGGAAGCTCTCCACTGCTTCCTTGAGGATTTTCTCACATTGCTTCAGTGAAAAAATTAAGTGCCATCATTTGTGTATTTGCAGCTTGCGTGTGCTTTGCCTGAGCTTATCAACAAGCTGGTACCTGAGCATGCCAAGCGACAATGTGGACTTAACCCTGCCCAAGTAGCTGAGGCATAGGATGACCACAGTTTCAATTTTGAGCTGCTGGGAAGAGAATCGAATCACATCCATTTCTGTTACTAATTTTGCATCAAGTGGCCATAAAATTTCATGAGAACTCCCACGTATGCAAGATTGAATCTGCTGTTTCATATTTTATTCCACGTCTCCTTTGATCTCTTCTCTTGGTCTATTAATGGGGTTAAGTAGTAGGTATCAGGGCCACTCCATTTGTTCTTGTAAAGTCTCTATTTGATTGCTCCATGCATTGAATCTATCATGAAGACACCCGCTTTAATTTTTGAGAACGCAAATGAATTGTCTACTGCAATATTTTTATATTAGATTTATAGAAGTATCAATTGAATTGAGTTAATTCAGACCTTAATTTGGAATTGTAGTGAAAATGAGTATAAGAAAGTTGAATTTCAGTAGCCGGATGATTGAGCTTATCCGAGTTGAATACAATTTAGAATGAAGGTAGTCCTCAGACTCACTTCCTTTAAGAAAACTGGACACAAAGCGGTTCTGGTCATGGAGGTTTGTAGATTCTAAAAACTTTCGAAAATATTCATAAAAAAAATTAGAATTGTCACATCAGCGATCAGATTTATAAATCTTCAAAAATATTCATCAAGTTAAGTAGAAGTTGTGCATCGATATTAACTGCAAATCAATATTAATAGATTGTGCAATATGCTTACTGTTTTTAATTTAATAGGTACAGTAATTTTTATGTTTCATAAATTTTGTAAACATTGTTCGAATTAAATTTACAATGACAAATATGCAATAACATTTATGCAGATTGAATGCATCGAGCGTCGAATTCAATATTATTATTGTTATTTATTACTATATTAGTATATTTGCATGACTATAAGACGTGTCGACCAAGGTTTCATGCCTTGGTCGGAGACTTGGTACGTGCTATGAGACCTTGCCCCTCCGAAGCCTTCCGCTCTGTAAAAGATCACTGCGCCCACTTGCTCGACCTATGCATCCTCCACAAGAACCCAGCTCCAGCCGCACGAGTCCACTCCAAGATCATTGTCGCCGGCCTCGACCGCGACTCCTTCCTCTGTGTCAAGCTCATCGCCTTCTACTCCATCTCCGGCCAACTCCACAAGGCCGATGCTGTCTTCAGCCGCGCTCCTCACCGCGACGCCTTCGTCCTCAACTCCATGATCAGAGCGTACTCCTCCCACGGCCTGCACCGGGAAGCCATCGACCTCTTCCATCGGAAGAGGCATGATGGCGTGCGGCCGGATTCCTATACCTTCACCTGCACTGTCAAGGCCTGCGCCTCGATTTCCGATCTCGCGCGAGGGAAAGAATTGCACGGCCTCGCCGCCGAGAGAGGCCTCCACTCCGATGTGTTTGTGGGTAACTCGCTGATGTGCATGTACGCGAGATGCGGGAGGATGGAGGAAGCGCTCAAGGTGTTCGAAGGGATGCCGCAACAGGACACCGTATCGTGGACATCGATCATTTCGGCCTACGCGATCAACGGTCACAAGGGAGAAGCTATGGAAAAGATGAGGCAGATGATCGAAAGCGGATTAAAGCCGGACCAAGTCACCGTCCTTGCAATCCTTTCGATGGCCACCGATTTGACTGCCGTCGGAGAAGTGCATGGCTACGTCTTGAGAAGTGGGTTTGAGCTGATTCCAATGCTGCAGAATTCGCTAATATCAGCTTATGGCAAGTGCGGCAGGGTAGATGAAGCACGGAAGGTGTTCGATAGATGTTCCCAAGTTAATAGAGTCACTTGGAACTCCTTGATCTGTGGTTATGCTCAGAATGGGCTGTTCCAAGAAAGCATGCGGCTTCTCAGGAAAATGAAGCATTCTGGATGCCATCTTGACGTCATAACTTACAGTGGCATGGTGTCATCCTTTTCTCAGAATGATCTCTTCGATGAGGCAATGGAGGTCTTCGAGGAATTAGTGAATGCGGGGTTGAAGCCAGATGTTGTAGCTATTGCAAGTGTATTGCCGGCGATTTCAGGTTTGCAGCTCTCTGCTTGCTGTAAGGAAATTCATGCTTACTCTTTCAGGCATGGGTCAGAGTCCGATCGCCGAATCCGAAATGCTTTGGTATCAGTTTATAGCAAATTTGGGCGCGTACAATGTGCTGAACTAGTTTTCAGGGCAATCCCAGATCGAGATGTGATATCCTGGAGTTCAATGATCATGGGTTATGCTCAAAGCCATTATTTTGTGGAAGCTTTGGATACATTTCAGCAGATGATGAGGACAGGAACAAAACCGAACCCCCTCACAGTCACCAGTGTTCTTTCAGCTTGTGCGGGTGTTTCTTGGCTGAGGCAAGGGAAAGAGCTGCATTCATGGGCAGTGAAGAACTCCGTCGACGACCAGTCATTTGTCGGAAGTGCTCTAGTGGACATGTATGCCAAGTGTGGAAGGTTGAACCACTCGAGAAAGGTATTCGACTTAATGATAGAAGACAAGAGCTTGGTCACTTACAATGCGATGATCGGGGGTTATGCTGTACACGGATTGGCAGAGGATGCGCTTGAGGTTTTTCGCATGGTGGACGATCCCGATCAAGTGAGCTTCATTGCGGCATTGTCAGCGTGCAGCCATGGAGGAAAAGTCAAAGAAGGGATCGATCTATTTCACAGCATGAAGGATATGGAAGTGAGACCTAGAGAGGGGCACTACGCTTTGATGGTGGACTTATTGGCACGGTCAGGAAGATTGCAAGACGCTCTCGATCTCATAGCAACAATGCCGATGAAACCAAGCTTGGAGGTTTGGGGAGCAATGCTCGGAGCGTGCAAGATACACTCTAATTTGGAGATGGGCATCTACACTGCGAATCAGATCATCGAGTCAGGGAGTGGGAATTCGGGGTACTACGTATTGCTTTCGAACATATTGGCGAATTTTGGGAGGTGGAAAGAGGTGGAGGAGATTCGGGAGGTGATGACAGGTAAGGAAGTAAAGAAGGGTGCAGGGTGCAGTTGGGTGGAGGTGGACAAGAATGTGCATTCATTTGTTGCAAAGGATAGAGCGCAGCATCCCAAGTGGGAGAGCATGTTCATGGTGATAAATGTGTTGAATGAACATATGAGAGGAATGAGTTGCTAGCTTTTCTCTCACCCAATTTGTGGGATTGTGACTACAGAGATTTAGTATCACAATTGGTTAATTTATGAAAAGAGAAACCTATACTTTAAACAAACTTGGGAATCGTTTGTTTAGCTTTGCCCAAAATAATTTGTGTACAATATAATATGAGGAAAATTAATCACCTTTTCTGATTTGTCTGCATTTTTTTTATGACCGTAACGCAAGGAAAATACGGTGTCTTCGTTGTATTTTTTTTTTCTTTCCTTTTTCTGATCGATCTCTATATATATCAAATCGAGCTCCACCTAAATCATTCAGCTTTGCTTGATATATGCCTACCAAGGGGTGCCATGGAGGGACAATGCAGATGACTCAAATGGGAAATTGAAGCAAGTGTTAGTCTTTTCTGGAAAGATGATTGTTTTTTTTTTATTATTGACAGTAACTTCTTTATCTTGCCAAACACTAAGAACTAAAAATATTTTCTGGAAAGAAAAAGTGACACTTTCCTACCATTCATTTCAACAGGCGAGGAAGTTTGCTGACTGGTAGCTGGAGACGATTTATGGGCTTCACTTCTAGAATAATATCTCCATTTTTTTTAACTTCTGATTTAAATTATTCTGCCATCAATTAAGTGTCATTTCAATGTCATTCCAAATGAAATCTAAAGGCTGCTCCGGTTACAAGAACCATCAAAGAGCCTGATAAGAAACCTCTAAATTCGAATGTAACCATCATCATAATTCTGCACGCGTTATGGTATAAAAAAGATATAACCATACCACAACAAAGGAGTGCTACCACTGACAACCTTGTAAACTAAATAGGTTTCCAATTCAACCAACAACAAGATAAAGGCCATCAGTGCTCTTTTTCTACAAAAATTCTTCATCAGCATACTGGAGGATACAGAAGTTAAGCATCATAGGTAACTCAAGGCCATACTAATGAATATATTTTAGTAGCGGAAAGTGTTGTCCTGGCCATACTTGCTTCTAATATTGTAATGATCATACTTTGGATCGCTATAGTTTGTGGACTTCATCTCGACCGACTTTGCCTCAGTGCCAACACAACCATAAAGAACCTCTGAACTCTTATCACGATGGCGGTGACATGCTCTTTCCTTTGAGGTCTGAAAGTCCTCGGCTGAGCCATAGATGCCAGAGTAATCAGGTCTCTTTGAGGATCTGTGCTTACTGGGTTGTGATGGATCCTTGAATTTAGGTATTTTGTTAGATTTCTGGAGCTTTGATGTAGCATTGTTGGTAACATTTGGTTCTTGAAGTGTCTCAGGCATAGGTGGGGTGCGCTTTTGTTTCTGCACAAGCTGGGGCTCAGTTTTATCTTCAGGCATTATAAGATGATTTTTCAGAGGACTCAGTCCAGTTTTATGTCCGAGATTAAATGGCACGAGGTTAAGGAGCATGTTGCCAATCCCTTCAAATGCAAATTTAGATAGATCAACGAGAAGCCTTCCTAGAGATGGCCATCCAGCTCCAGGCTCTTCCTTTATGGATTCTACAACTAGAGCCGGTTTCTCATGAGGCTTGTGCATGTGTTGTGCACTTTCAGAGACTTGGTTCTGAAGAAACATAAGCCAGAGACTAATATCCAATAAAGGAGACGTACAATAATTTCTCTGCTAATGTTAGAATACAAGGAGTGCAACAAGTAAACTTTCTTTATGTTAGATTTACATCATGTCAGCATTAGGTCTCTATTTTTTACATTGGCACTAAATGCATTCCCTAATTATATTCGTGATAAACATCCTTTGTGTATATTATTCTAGTATGATAATAAGAAAAGATAAAAGAGAACAGTTAAGATGGATGAGAAACAAATATCTGCAAACAGTTCAATATCTCATACCTACCATTTAACAATGAGACAATTGATGAATATATTAGTAAGAATAAAGAGCGAATACTAAAATGGAGAAGGGCTTTGAATTCAGGTGTGATTGTTGTGTATCTCTTATGCTATTCCAAAAATTTTATTAAGTTCAATATATAACTAGCCATACTTCATGGGTCAGTGTAGGGTGGTTTCTGAATAATGAATGCAACAAGTGAGTATAGGAGAGATGAAATTACTAGCATTAATTTGTGAGATAATGAGAAAAATTGGGAAAACTATTACAAACCAAGAATAGTTAATGCAAAAGATGATGGGAGACAATATGCTACACTGATAAGAACATGTTAAAGACAATCAATACATTCTAGACTTAGATAAGTTGGTCTTCATTCTAGTTAAATAGAGGGGTAAGATCCATGTAACTGACCCAAATCATTGGAAACCATGGCTGGTTGTAGTATCTATAGTTGATGTATAAACATTGTGTCAGAAAAATAAACAAGTGCTAGACAACATAAAGTTGTATGGTTTATCACCTTCTGGGAAATAAATGGTCCAAATCCATGCTGAAACAGGCATGAGATGTACCCTGCAAATATTGCACCAATGACCATAATAATATCTGCCAAAAAAGAACCAGAAACGATGAGTTGTTATATCAATTGTAATTTGGATCGTGAGAATAATTTAAAAAAATCTTTGTCATATTGAGTCATTCACAATTTCAGACAAAGAATCAAGAAATGAGATACCAACAGTAAATTTTTTAGGACATTAAATTATATGACAGAAAAATATTATAGTAAACTACACGCACCAATTATCTACTTTGTTTTCTCTAGTCATTTAGTCCATCTATGTAGCATAAATAAAGGTTACTATTCAGTTTGAGTTGCCAGAATAGTCAGACTTCAAGGTGAAATTGAAAAGGAAAAAAAAAAGAGAAATGATATGAAACACTCGAGTAAGATATGAGAAAATGAAAAATATCAGCTGCCAGTTTTTAATGACATCAAATTAGTGTCAAAGAGTAAATTTATGACGAATAGTTATGTCAGATGAACATAATACTGTCACTTTAAAAACATAGAAGGAATTAGCTATTACTTCAATACCATATAACAAGTTAGACTCCTCTAAACTTCTTGAAAGACTTAGTTTTTTATGTTATTTAACAAAAGAGGGGAAAAAAATAAAATTGAAATTTATCATCTTAATAACCTTAGGATGGTGGAGTCACAGCAACAGAAAAAATACATCCCCAGTGTATGATAATTGATAGTGATTTGTGCCACAATCCAGGTCTTCAGATGCAAGCAGTCTAAAAGAGAACTTGCCCAAGAATAAATATTACAGAAATAAAAACAGACACTAAGGAAATCGTAAACAAACTCAAACAGGGAACAGTACAAGGTCCTCTAGCATCAAGGGTAAAAAGTTTACTAGAAACTTTCTTACATTACTACATTATGGTTTTATAAGTTGAATCTTCTTCACAATAGCAACCACAACCATCAAATATGCATCATCATGTCCTTGTGGTTTCTGGTTTATATACATTCATTCCTTTCCCTAATATCATATAACCAATTAACCAAAACAAAAATCACCTTGCATTTTGAACAGCGAATTGTAGATGACTAAGTTGTTAACATTTTTTCAACTTGTTATGCCAATTTCCAAGAAGAACCAAATTATAATCTTTTATTTACAACACTAACAAATTTTGCCAATGGAGTATAGCTCAACTTGAAATGAAGCTTCAATCTTACAAGTGTTTAACAGTAATTCAAGAAGATGGGAAAGAAAATACTGGAACAATGTTGCCATATCACAAGGTTGTAAATGTATTACGGTTCTATGCTTCTTGATTACAAAAAGAACTATATATGAAGGAACATCACTGGAAAGCTTTAAGTAACCTGGTGTTGATACTGAAGTATCTGGGTATTCACAGTCCTCTTGCTGAAGAGAAATCTGGCGAAGAGCAGCATTCCCCCTGTCTACAACTATAAGAGAACAAGTTCTTCCAACATATACCACATCAAAGTCACTAGAAAACTTAGCATCTTCACTTGGTCCATCTCTATAACCTGCTATATTTGATTTCCCTCCAGCAATAGTAGTTACACCTGAAAACAGGGACAAATAAAAACAGGCTTTTTGACAGGTTCTCAATTTTGCATTTCTTCAGCTCCAAATTCAGATGGCTTTGTCCAAGTGTCGTACCCGATTCACTTATCTTCCGAATAGCCAGATTAGAGGTATCAGCAACATACACATTCCCTTTGTCATCCATAGTGACACCTTTTGGATGATAAAAACGAGCATCAACAGGTTTACCATCTACATGCCCAGAGTATCCCTGAAATGACCCAGCAACTAGTCTTGCTCTGCTATCTGCAACTCCATTTTTGTAAACCCAACTTACAAAATGCCAAAAAAATATGAGCAAATGTCTCATTCTGCCTAATATAAACAAAAGTGATCATCTCAACAAAAGTCTCGGAATAAAGGGGGGAAATGTTAGCATATCCGCAAAGTATAGTTCCAAAGAACTTGCTACCTCAGATCTCTGATAGTTTGCAAAAAAAGACATGGAAGTTAAAGGATGGCGGAATTACACTGGGAGAGAGGAGGAGTGATCCGAACTATATTATTATTTGTGGCGTCAACTGCGAAGAGCTCCCCCTCTGGGGAAACACGGATGGTGTGTGGCAGCACTCCAAGCTTGCCGCCCTCCACAAGCGTCTCCACGAAGTACCCACTCTCGAAGTCGACCACGTCCCCATCTGCCAACCATTATAATGGGACACACAGCTTGAGTCACAAAAGGAACAATTTTGAAGAAAAATTGAAGATAAAGACGCCTCCACCTACCATGTTGGGTTGTTTTAGGGGAGGACTTGGTCCATTTGAGAACATGGGACAAATGCTTCACAATGACACCTGCAAGATCATAACAAAGGAGTGATCCACGAAATCTTAGTAGACAAGGATCGAAAAATAGATGGAACCACAACGGGATCGCTTCGACGATGACCCACAGCGCTACCTACCTTGCGTTTTGGAATCGAGAAAGGCAGCGGCGTAAGAAGCAGGGATCGAGCTTGCGATAAGGAAGACAATGAAGAGGAGGAGAACGGATCGATCCATCTCGTAGCTCAGAAGAAGGGAGAGAAAAAATCGCGCGGAAAGCAGAGAGGTACTAATCCGTGGTTGCCGTTCGCTCGGTGAGTGTGACGCTGCGGCAGTGTCATGGTCTCCGTCGAAAGCGAAGAACAGAAGAGGAAAGGCAGACCTCTTTTCAAGCTGTACAAAATGGGCTGTTAGGCGGTCCTTGTAGATGAAGGCTCAACATGGTTGAATGTTCATCCTGCCATCATGACGGCTTTTAGTTTTACACAATGGACTGTTAAATGGGCCTTATCCACGAAGGCCCAGCAAGGTTTAACGGGAATCCAGCCACTGCAATTACATCCGTTATTTAAAAAAAATACTAATCGACGGCTGAGATGCGCCACCATCATTGTTATTCAACATCAGGCCTAAAAAGCTAGAATTAAAGGCCAATTACATCTCAAACATTTCATTATGCAGTCATCATACCAAAGAATAAAGTGCACTTGACGAGCGAAGGGGAAAAAAAAAAACATAGTACGTAGACATTTAGGATTGCATAGATTTGATCTCTAGGTCTAAACAATAAGCTAAGAATAAGATAAGTATATTATATTTTCTTAATGTATTTGTCAAATGATTTCCATCTGTACACTTTGAATTGCTACTTGATGTACACAAAACCAAAGAATAAGGGCTGGAAGCGCAGCCAACATAGGTAGATGGCCTCCTTAGTAACTAGACTGGAGTCCGGAAGGAGTTCATATTTTGGTTAGGGAGCTTAAGGAATAAGATCATAAAGAGCACGGTAGAGGGTGGCGGCAGCTGGTGGCCTCGGCATCGAGCCCAAAAGAATCTCGGGTGCCTTGACAGGAGCACCATAGAAACGGGAGTTTTCAGAGACACGGGTACTGACCATGTTGCCATTGAGAGCGCAACCGACAAACGCACCTGCACAGGATAGAACAGCTAAGGTGAATTTCAAGCTCAACATGGTAATCGATGAAGAGCAAAAGCTGAGCGAGAGTGCATTACCAATTCTTGCAGATGATAGAAATCAACTATGATTTGGTCATGCATATTCATGTGTCCAAATACTTGTAAATTGAAAATTGAGTTGGGATTCATTTTGGTTGATTATCAAATGGTTGAAAGGAAATGGCTATGCTAATGAATTAAGCCTAATCTTACAGCCGCAGTTGTAATCGGACACGCAGGTTGTGTAAATATGCCTAGTAACCTTTCTTCAACAAAAATAATAAGCCCCATATCAGTCAAGAGCAATGAATTGTGGTGCGGGTTTGCTCATGTTTGCTTGGCTGCACAATTCAAGTCAACAAATTCCAAATAATGGGAGGGAACAGGACTGAGAAAACCCAAGGCATTTCTGTACGACTTTAAATTTTTACTACTGTTGTGGGTCAGGGATGTTTGCTGCCTAAGAAAGAACAAAATTTCATATCTAATTTACAGAGAGGCGTTTGTTGAATTTGATCGATCATAACCTTCTCCAAACAATGAGCTTCTTTTTGAAGCGGACAAAATTTAGCTGATGCATAATTCACAATTCTGCCTTATTCTGATGAATAAGGGCATTGGTATTTAGAGGAGACATACCTCTACTGCAGCTGTATGTATAACAAGCAGCATAACCACCATCACCTGCACGTATGTCTGCTTCTGCTGTCCGTCCAAAAATGCCAGCAGCTGCGCTCACTCCTGCACCAAGTGATAAATGCCCACGGCTGCTAAAAGTTTTGATGGCGGCTTTGTTCCTCAATACAATTATATAGTCAGTTAGCTCGCCTCCAGCCTGTGCAAAGGATTAATTATTGTATCTTACGGTCTCAATACTCACTTCACCAAACTGACAGTATACACCAAAGGAAGAAAAAAACAACCTGAGCTCCCCATCCAAAACCAAATGAAGAGATGGCAGAGGGAGGAGACCACGAGCCATCTTCTAGTCTAGAGATAACAAGCCCAGTCCCAATTTTATAAGTAACAACCATACCAACACAAACAACGGTTAGGATTGCAAGGCCCTTTGCTTGTTTCAGAATAGCTTCAGGGATGGACATGTCAGGCTTCAAAGATCCAACCTAGCAATAATTACAACAGTCTGAAATTTGAAGAGGTCTCAATATTACAAAATAATAGTCTTGCATATAGAATAATTGAAGGATAAAAATGCATGTAGCCGACCTTAAATAATTGTGACTAATACTGCTTGTTGGTGGTGTTGTTTGTCAACAGTCGTTTCTATTTAAGAGAGATGCTAGTGTTATGCAAACACTGAATCTTTCAAATGTAATTGAAATTAACCATAATGAGCAGCGTTCGAAATGCATTAGAAGTGTACTATAAATAAATGAAGATGCTGATACCTTGCAATTCATAAGATGTCATAGAAATGAATTTAATTGGAATCTCACTTGTTCTAGCTTTTAGATAGTAGTTTATCCGGGCAATATCTCCTAGTCATGCAAGTGCAATTGCTAGATGTTGGCAAGATCACTAACAATTTGAAACGTCCAAAAAAAAACGGCCTGGTAATTGACGTTGAGAAATTTTGAAGTAATCACAATCGTTAAAAGTTGGGAGAATTTATAAGTGCAAGCAAAATGCTTGTGAAAAAGTTAACATGAATTCCTTGCCATTGGAACATAAGATTTACCTAGTTATGATCATATCAGTCCCATTAGGAAAAACGGCCTACCTTAGTGTAAGTGCGAAGTATATTTGTTGCTTTGTAAATCTCATACTCCATAGTTCGACCCCATGGAAAGTTCAACCATGATCGCAAGGTGCTGAGGTCAGTCAAATCATGGGTTGGAAGCTGTGAAGCATGACTGATTTGATTCATCAAGTAAGCCTGAACCGACTCCAATCGAATGCCACAAACATCGCAGACTCGTTGTGGGTCTGCGACTCTGAATTTTCTAGGAAGCAAGCTTCTTCCATTGGAACAATCATTGCAAAATATTCCACCACAAAACCGGCAATGATGCCTTGAGCGCATTATTGGGTGAAAGCGCACATTGCACAACATGCAAGCTGCAGCAGCACTATCAGGCAACCACCTTGGTGGCTCAGTTTCCAAAATCGCCATTTTGTGCCCACAGTTAGCCTCTGCCAGAGTATTAGCCATTTCTTTCCATGTTTCTTCTAAGAGTTCTGTTGGCATGCAAGGCACTTTACAACTCATAAGGTCACCCGAACTAACAGCACTCATTTTGCCTCGTGCCATAAGAAGCATTTCAAAAACCACATCCCATATGGTCATCTCCTTATCTTCTCCTAATAATTGGCCCCAACTGAATTCTTCCTCAGGAAAGTACCCACCATTGGAACCAAATCTCTTGCTCCATTCATCATGATCACTTTCAAGCATGGGAGGGACAGACACAGGTATCCAAAAGCCAGTTTCTTCATAAAGGGGTGAATCGTAATAGAAATATTTGCCTGATTTCCTTTCTACAGGATCTTCAGTAGTTCTCATGCTGTGAATAGAAGATTGAAGCACTTCTGGATTGCAATATTTATTGTTCTTAGGTGAAGTGATATCATTGTTGATGTCCTCTATTTGATCAGATACCTGATTAAAGATTTCAGAAATTAAAATAGAGAACTTCCAGCAAATTATTCTCTATCTTTTCAAACGTAGATAGTATGCTGAAATCATGAATATAAAAACCAGAACAATTCTTCGAGTATTTGACCAGTGGTTTTTGTGAATTCACTATTCAGTGTAATGTGTTTCCAACTAATTTCTCTTTGCAGAATGAAAGCAAGCTGGGATAAATGGTAATATACAGTTTGTGTGTGAAAAATACACAATTTAGTATTTTTTTAATTCAATTCTACAAAACAATCCTAATTTATATTAAAATGGAATGAACAGAATCAAGAATAACATTATAAAATAAAGTTAGGCTCGAGGAGAATTGCATTAGGGAGATGAAATCCAATACACCATAGTTAAAAAAAATGAGCAGAATGAAAAATCATTATGAAAAAAAAAAAGAGCCAGACTTGAGGAGAAGTCCAATGTGGAAGGTGAAATATAATGCACTATAATTAAAAAATAATGATCAGAATTAAAAAAAAAAACATTATAAAAAAAGTTAAGAAGAAATTTAACTCTATGGACTGGGGAAATCAAAACCTCAGGGAAAAAAAAAATTCTTCCTGGAAATAACAGACAATTCACACAAGCGTCTTCCCCTCAATTAGAAGGAATCTGAAACCAAGTAGTGGAACCTGACCAAAATTTTTCCTTTTGTTCGGTCCCGAAACGAGATATGACTAGGGGAAATGTAAGTGACGACGAATCAATTGAAAATCCAACCTCCACCGACGAAGGCCAGAAATTCTCCGTGCCTGTATCCGAAGAGGCGGCAGACGGCGGAGACCTCGATTCCTCAATTCGCGTTGCCGAGTAGAGATTGCCTCTCCCTGTCATAGTGAATCGATCAGGCGAGTCGGGCTGTCAGGCTTCCAAAAGCAAATCCAACATTGATTGAAAATTGAAATAGATTGCCGGGAGATAGAGGATTCCGAAGGGATTTTTGGTGTTGGAGCTGCGAAGAAAACCAAAACCTGACGAAAGGAGGAAAGCGCAGTCGTGGAAGAAACTGCCTAGGTATATATAGGCACGATATAAATATACGATTCCGAGGGTACCCGTCCGCCGCCGATTAGCTGAGTTGGCCCGGACCCAAATTTCTTTATTGGGCTAATAATTGAATGTTTGGGGCGAAAAATTAACCTGATGAATATTTCATATTTAGAATTAAAAAAAAAACTATTTCTTATCTGCATATAACAATACTTTTCGGCACCACTTACAATAAATTCAAAAGGTTTATGGTATATATTTTCTTATCCAATGTAAGTTTTCTTTTGTTATGACACTCTAAACTTGGTACTAATTCTTTTTTCTGGCCCGGAATTTTTTTAAACTTTGGTTAGAAATCATGCTCTCTAAATTGATTTAAAACTATATATAAAGATATTAGGTTAAAGGAAACTCTGGATTTTGATTGAGAACGAATATAGTAAATTAATTTACAAAAGTAAAATGTAAAACAGTATATGCTATTTTTCACTATGCAAGCTAAATTACAACTAAAATTGTAGGTTTAATACATCAAATATTTGATAAATCGAGGTGCAAGAATCCTTTAATTACAATATCAAATTAGAACTATAATTTGTAAATTGAATTATATTTGAGTTGTTATGGGGAAAGTTGAAATTCAAGAGTTATCATGAAAGAAATATACAAATAATGTAATTTAAATTTTCTTTAAAAACGAGGGTAGGTTGTGATTTGGTAAAATAGCCAGATTTTTTTTTCCCAAGTAGATAACATTAAAGAAATAGGAGGATCTACATGTTTTTTAATGAGTCCGAAAATAAAGCAATATAATTGTGAGACGATACCCACTTAGTTTTTGAGCCAAAATCAATGCCATTTCGGTAGCAAATTAAAAATATCAACTAGAAGGTTTTTTTTTTCTGTCTTCCAAATTCTGTTTTTTTTTTCCGAACTAATTATATGTTTTTAAAAATATTTTATTTAACGGGGTTAAAATTTAAAAGAGAGAGAAAAATAAAACTCACACCTGCAGTTTAGTTATTGATCACTTTCCGCGTTTCTTTTGCATTTGCTGCCTTCCTCCTCTCCTCCCTCTATTTTTCTCGTCCCGCTGATCGCATGGAAACTGAGGCCATCAGCAGCACAAGCAGCAACCACAGCTGCGCCAATGGAACCGCCGCCTCTCCGCCACCAGCTCCGCTGCTGACCCCAAAAACCGTTCCGAAGGCCTGCGAGATGACTTCGTGTCTGACGACCTTCGTCCAGGCCGACATATTCTCATTCAAGAAGGTTGTACAGATGCTCACGGGCTCTTCCGAGACGGTGGTCGCGGCCGCGGCGGGGCCGATGGGGCAGTCCCCTGCTCCTGCAGGGAGAGCGACAGGCCCCAAAAAACCGGCTTTCAAGCTCTACGAGCGACGGAACGGCCTCAGGAACTTCAAGATGCTTAGCCCCCTCCTGCCGACGTTTACGAGCTCGAATCTCAACTCCCCTGGCGGCGGTGCCTCTTCTGGATTCTCTCCAATGAAGCAACCAGAGGTCCTGTCGCCCAGCATGCTGAACTTTCCCTCCTTGGCGCTGAGCCCGGTGACGACCCTGATCCTGGACCCTTTCAGTCGGCCGCTGCACCCTAGCTCGGAGGCTGCCAAGTGGGCTGAGGACCGAGCCATTGCCGGAAAGGGGTTCTACCTCCACCCCTTGCCTCTTGCTATGACCGACATAGCGCCGCCACGGTTGCTGCCTTTGTTCCCAGTGACGTCTCCCAAGGTCGTCTCGTCTGATCAGTTATCTCTTGCCACGCCTCACCCTGTAGTTTGATTCCTAGGGTAATTTTCAATTCCTGCTCTTATTTAGCTTCCATTGTATGATTTGACCTTTTTAATCTACGTCGGAGATTAGCCATCGTTAAAAAAAAAAACAAACAAAACAGTGATCGTCCCCTTACCATTGACTATTTCTTCCTCCTAATTTTCTCAACGTGTTGGTAAAAAAAAGTCTCCTTGTGGAATGCATAAGTTAACTCGATGAGATAAATCAACCTTAGGAATCAAAGTAACTGCAACAATCTTTTTTATAATCTAAGATTATTGCTGCTGAATGATTAACATGGTGATGTGTATGACTTGATTCAGGATGAATATGTATCAAAGATTGCAAAATTGGAGTAAAAGTGTGGTAACACTTAATAGTAGTAGACCAAATCTACATGATCGAGCAATAGGATTTCTGGTTCTTACTCTTCATTTCCTTCCTCACATGAATCGTAAGCCAACGTAACCATGCATGAGTCTTTTGAATCGGAAAATTAAATCATATATAATACACCAACGTAGAATTAGAGAATACTAGGATATTTAGAAAGATAGCAAGGCATGGCAGGTTTCTAGGGTACGGTTAAGCAGCAAGAAACTCGTGTTGTTTCAGAAATTGTCGTATCCTTTAGGAAGATGACAATTTAACCGAAACAAGGGAGCTCTGCAACTTTTAATTAAATGCCCCAACAACTAACTGCTGCTCAGGCATTTATTGACCTCTGTGTCAAATGGGCAGGAATATCTATCTCCCTGCCATTTTCGCTTCGATGTGAAGTCAAGTGTTTTATACTTTTATCTCCAAAGTCTTCTGGTATAAGTTACCCAGTTTTTGCATCGATGAATCTCATCAAACTGGGCATTGGCATGGGACCATGAGGTGCAGACAAAACTGGTAGGAAAGTAAAATTCAATTAAAGCCGTACGTAGCCATTAATTATTTTCTAGGAGATTAGAAAATGGCAATCAATCTGTTCATCACTCTCTAGAGATTGTTAATTTCTCCTCCTACATTTAAATGCTCGAGATCGATGGAATCACAGCTTCACGTAGTCATATTCATTGTATATATTTGCATCAAAAATATTTATTAAGTATATTTGCATGTTCAATCTTGTGGAAATGTCGATGGTGGTTGGGAAAATTAAAGGAAACATAAATTTGTTGCGTTCAGTGATGCATGTTCGACTCTATTTGTAAAAGTTGAACAAATTCTAGTTTAGATAATTCTTATGATACAATATTATATGGTGGCATACCATCATATCAATTGTATTTATTTATTTGGACATTGATTGATGATCTGATACAGTTATAATTAACTTTGATTGACTGAATTAATCCTACACTACGTATATAAGCTGATAAATATATAAATGCAAGCCCAAGCCCATTCTATCGGTATTATCCAGTGCACGATGCATCCTCCGCCGCCATGTACTCGTCGTCGGTCATGTACGCCGACAGGTTAATGTACGCATCCTGCTCCCTCCTCCGCCTCCGCCGCCACCGCGCCCTGCATATCACGCAGATCGCCATCCTCCGCCCTCGACTCCGCCTCCACCTAGTCCAGCACTCTTCGTGCAACGCATTCCCGCACCTGCCGCAACTCACCAATCCCTGATTATCTCCCCGGCCTATCTCATCCAAGCACACAGGGCATACTGCCCCCTCCTCCTCCACCTCCGGCCTCTCGTCCTCCCCTGCGCTCCGATCTCCACCGAGCAACTGCTGGAAGCGATCGCGCGCGTGGGCACCGGCCAAGACGCCGGCGGCCGCGGCGGTGGGCGTGGCTAAGAGGCGGGCGAGCTCGTCGGGGAGGATGGAGGGGCGCCAGAGGCAGGGGTCGTCAAGGGGGACGCCGAGGGCGCGGAGGAGGACGAAAAGGATGTGCTTGCAGGGGACGACGCGGTCAGGGCAGGAGCAGGAGGGCGCGGGGGTGAGGGTGACCTGGTAGACGTTGCCGGTGGAGCCGAGGACGAAAAAGTCGGCGCCAGAGCGGTGAAGGAGGCGGAGCGGGTGGCCGAACGCTCGAAGGATGCGCTCGCCGACGAGGGTCAGGGAGAGGGAATGCGCCGGCGGCGGCGAAGTGGGGGAGTTGGAAGCGACGGACTCCATGGACAAGGGATCGATCTGTTGGGTCGGGCTTTTTGTTGGGTCAGTAGATGCGTTGAGTGAAGGGGCGGATTGGAAAAGGGATGGCTTCTGGTGGAAATCAGTTGGGTTAAGCAACGTTGGGTTCAAGTCAAGCCGGGTCCGGGTTAATTATTTATTTCCCACCCAACACACATGATTCTTTCTTCATCTTTCTCCCCCATGAGTCATGGCCAACAAATCTGATGCCAAATCTGCCATGAAATATATATGTGTTCCCATCATTTAATATTCTCTCGACCCTATAAATGCTAATAAATTAATTGACCCACAACAGGGATGGGAATTGCTGTTCACTGCTATGAAAAGGGACTACTTCCTTCCTCGAGGAACCACGGTCTTTGTCTTCCTATTAATTATGGACTATTAATTCGTAACATATTCAAATATTTTATTATCATCATTTATTTTCAAAATTGAATTATTTAAGATGAAACAATGAATATTTATTAAATTCTTAACCAAACAATAAAAAAAAGTTAAAGATAAAAATTAACAAATTAAATATCATAAAAAATAATAAAATATTAAAAATAATTAATCTTAATATAATAATGTAATAGATATTTTATAAGATCCGTCTCTATATTTGAATTCAAAAATTTATTATCTAATTATTTAATTGAGTTCAAAAAATTATTTCATATCCTTTTCCTTTTCCATCGGAATTGGATATCAAATTTTCCATTGAATTGGATGGGAATTGTCATCCCTAATCCATCCTCGTCATATGACTTGCAACTTAATTGGATGGTTTCATGAAATCATACGTGCATCAGCACCGAATGAAAGTCGCACCGACCAGTGGACTAAACTCATGGCCACACCAAGAAGAACGTACGTGTAATGGAGTAATAATAATATTAGCTCCAAAAAGCCAACTCCACAATTAATAATTGAATAAATGCGGTCGTTTGACAGACCTAAATATTTATCGAATTTGTTAAATCTACTTAGAGATTTTAACCAAATTTATTAAATCTATATACAAATTAAAATTATCAAACTCATATGAATAAACTGTTTTGATTTTTTTTTCTAAATTCTATTATATATTATTTATACATATTTTAATAATCCAAAATTTATCTAAAATAGTTATATATTTTAATTGTAGTAAAAATATTCGTCTTTAATAATACTTATGATAGAATATATTAAATAATGATCGCTTTTTACATCCTTTCGAACGTTAAAAAAAAGGCTCTTTGCTGCAAAGGCATAAAACAAGATGATACGATTTGATTATTTATAGAACAAATTTAATTTTAAATTTTGAAAAAATTTAGATATGATCTTGAATAGGATGTGTATAAAAGTTTATTTTTTTGAATGAAATATATTTTCGATGTCAACTTTATCTTACATGAATGAAGTGATCGCATCGTTCGATTTAACTATTGAATATAAAATATATCTTGAATAAAAATTAATCTCCGGAATCGAAAGAATACTTAATACTAGTAAAAAAACCCTCGTTTAATATAATTTTTATAGCAGCTATATATAATTATCTTCGTTTAGGTGGAGTGAAGTAGAAACAGATAACGATGGAATGCTATGACATCATCTAATCGATTCGTACAAGTTTTGGCCAACGAAAAAGCATAATGGGATATATGCCTTTATTCCTCTCTCTCTCTCTTTTGTTTCTATTTTTAAAGCTTCTTTCTCGCTCTTTTGCTTTTGTGTAAAGCTTTCCTAGTATGGTGAAGACCAAATTGAGAGGTTGGAGCGGGAGTTAGAGCAGACAATGAAAAAAAAAAACGAAGAAGAGTTGCATGCATTAGTGGCCAGACGATTGACGGCGACTACACTTGGTAATCTTCAGGGAGACACCAGCATTGCTAGCCAATAAACATGAAATTCATGGGCATGAGTATAAGAAATATCTTGTTAGCATTTTTGGCATGACAGACTGACAGTCAAATAATTGATTTATTAATTTTGTCCTCGTGATATCTTTTACATATGTAAATTCATTTGAACAAATAAACGGATGCTTTGCTTTGCTAATCGTTGGCCGATATGTAACAACCATTACAGTACATTTTTTTTATTCGAATTTTCAATCTAACTCATCTCTAGTGATCAATTTTGTCCTATAAATTTCCGAGATATCTTTTTTATCAATCATCAAAAATAAATTAAAAAAATATTTATAAATTTTTTAATCAATGGCGGAATGATTTTTTTTAAAAATGCTATAGTATTTTTTTTTATTTGGGCTAAAGCCCAAGTAATATATAATCACCCTTTGGTTCAATTTAGACTTTATAATCGTATCATTTTTAAATGACGATCCAATATCGCAATCGTATTTCATAATAAATTTTTAAAATTTTAAATTATTCTTATAATTTTTTTTTAATTCATTGTTCTTCTTCCTTTACCCCGAAACCGTACCGGGTCAGGGTGGGTTTTTAACGTAACCGTTGAAAGCCTAAAAAGTCCATGAAATGAAAAGGTCAGGCAGATTGCGGCGAAGGTGTCTATATACGCCTACCGGTCTCGAAGCCGCCCCACCAAATCTAGAGGGGAGAGAGGCCAACCCAAACCGGAGGCGAAGAAGGAAGAGGAGAGGTGGAAGAGAATCCATGGAGAGGGCCGCGCGGGTGGAGGAGCTGACTTCCGGCGCCAGCGGCCGTATTATCCCCGTCTTCAGGAACATGAGGAGGTCCGTGCCGTCGCTGGCGTCGGTTCTACGCGTGGTCCTTTTGCTGCACTCCCTCGCCATGTGGTTCCTCCTCTTTATTCTCCGACGTAGCCCCATCTCCTCTCGCACGGCGGCAGCGAGTTCTACTCGGCGGAAGACGGTCAGGGGCCGGTGGTCGATGGCCGCGGAGGAGGAGGACGTGCGGCGGCGGCGGGAGATTGCCGAGAGGGTGGAGATGGTTTCCTCTTCGGAGGAGATGATGTGGCGCGGGGAGACGTCCGTATTCGAGGGAACGAGGAGAAGGGCGCTCTTTTGCCGATCGTGGATGCCGATGTCGGGAAATTTGAGGTGAGGGTTTCGATTCGATTCTGTGGGCGAAAATTAGGGTTTTTCTTCTGGTGCCGATGAATTTCGCGGCTTTGGATTGTCTACGTCGATCATCCATGTTTGTGGTTTTCAAAATGGAATATTCCCTCTTGCGCTAAGCTTGATGATTTACTTTGCTTGAGAGAATTTCAATAGATTTAGTTTGCAGGATATACAGAAAAATGTTGGTCTTTATCTTCTTTGCGTGTATAGTTAGACCATATTGCTTGTTTAATAATTGTCAAATTCATGAAACTTCTGGTCTTCTTCCTAATAAATTCTTGAACTAGCTTTCAACTTTTTAAACTTTGCATAGCAAAATTTGGGGAGTTAAAACTTATAATTTATAGATATATTGCTATCTCAGGTGCTGAAAATTTAGTATTATTTTAATCATTTTGTCTAAGATCAGTTAATCCTTAGGATGCTATAAAAAAAAATCTTAATTTTCAAATGAATTCTCGATTGAATTCATTGTTTCCAGTTGTTTGTTCATTTGGCTAGAAATGGTGTTTTAGTTAAGTTTTACTGCCGTCACAAATCCAGAAACAATTTTCTACCATGGTTTGTGTTATATTTTGTTTCTTTTGATTATTTCCTATAGCACTTGGATGAATCCGATCTTCTTTTGTATGTCATGATCCAATTAGTTGTTTTTCATTGTAATGCTAAGGCAGTTTAGTTCTCACTATGAGTTAAGATAAAGGGCTAGCTCTCTCTCTCTATCTTTCAGACCTTTCTTTGTTGGATTTCATCCTGTTAGGTCAAATTAACAAGATAAGATTTCTTATCCCTACACACGCACACACACAATTTTGAGTTAGTTAGGCTCACCAAAATTAACAGGACTCGACCAGGTCAGAAGTTACATATTCAGGAGAAGGCTAGCTTAAAGATCAAATATGCTGCTTCTCTAATGCAAAAGTCACCAAATCTTGGCAGTATTAGTATGGTTCCTTTCCCCTGTAGGCATTATTAACAAAATTTTTTATTGTGATTAGATTTGATGGATCAAATTGTGTCCTGCATCTTGATTGGCTGGTGACAAGTAATATCGTAAAAAAAATCCTAAAAGAACAATGAATTTGTACATTGGAATGGCTTGTGACATTTTTATTCAAGCTGTTGCATGATCAATAATCATGATGTCTAATTAGAATTGTTTCTTCTTACAATTTCAGGGGTATAATGTTGATAATACATGGGCTTAATGAACATAGGTATGGCACCAACTTGATGTGTTTATGCTGTCAGCGTATTCCAACTATATCTTACTATCACACTATTCTTTCTTTGGTTCCTATGACTTGTTGATAGACTTTGGCAATTTTCTTTTTGTCACTATATTGAGAATATTGTCTAATAACAGAACTGTAATTTTTCCAGTGGAAGATACTCTCACTTTGCTAAGCAACTAATGGCTTGCAACTTTGGAGTATATGCAATGGATTGGATAGGTGCATCAGTTTTTCTTTCTTGTTTTTTTCCCTTTTTTGAAAAAAATGTGTTCATTTGTATCCTAAATCAAATAGTCTCTATTTGACGTTTTCACTACTACCTCAATGGAGCTTACTGTTCAAAAACCTTAGGTTGCCATAAAATGTATAGTAACTACAAGAAATGCAGGAAAATCAAATGGTATCAAGTTTTTACATTCCTCTTCTATGATCTGTTTGATTCTATCATAACCCTTTTAGAATCTTCAATAGGCCATGGTGGGAGTGATGGACTGCATGGATATGTACCTTCACTAGATCATATTGTTGAAGACACAGTATGTTAACTTTTTTTTGTTAGAGATAGTTATTTTTCATGTTTACGAGTCAATCATGCTGGATCATGCTTATTAGAATTTCCTTTTTGCATATTCTAGGGAAAATTCCTAGAAAATATCAAATCTCAGAATCCTGATACGCCCTGTTTCCTTTTTGGTCACTCCACTGGTGGAGCGGTGGTTCTGAAGGTAAAGTCATTTCTGGAAAAATGGCCTACATCCGAACTTACTGACGTCAATCTCCTATAGCACAATCCAGAGTTGATCTATTCCCAGCAGTTTGCAAGTGAATAGTTGTGATTAAATCAACCGGATCTTCCAGTTTTACTTGGGCGCCTTCATACAGTTTCTTCCCGAAGGCCCCTTTCATTTTAGTTTTTCCATTATTTCTCTCTCTAATAACATGGGTTGCATGACAGGCCGCTACTTTTCCTCATATTGAGGCTTTGGTGGAGGGGATCATATTGACATCTCCAGCTATACGTGTGAAGCCTGCTCATCCAATAGTTAGGGTAATTAATTGTTCCTTCTTTTAGTCTATTTTGAGTCCATTGATAAGTATATATAGTATAAGATTTCATCTGCTTCAGTTGCTAAGCAGTGTTACCATATATGCATGGATGATGCTCGAGTTTTTTTGTAGCTGTGGTACTAAAAATCCAAAGATGTGTGTCAAAAGCCATACATGACGTTTAGAAATTTCATAATTAGGAACTTCTGATAATATTCTTTCATGCCCTTATCCAAATAGCTCTCGTGTGGATTGTTTTCTGCGTGCTGTAGGTTATGGCTCCCATCTTCTCTATCGTACTACCGAAATTCCAATTCAAGGGGGCTAACAAAAGGGGAATCCCCGTATCAAGAGACCCAGCAGCTATGTTGGCCAAGTACTCGGACCCTCTAGTTTACACTGGACCGATCAGAGTTCGGACTGGCCATGAGATCCTACGCATAACCTCTTATCTGATGCAAAATCTCAGGTGCATCACTCTGCCTTTTTTGGTGCTGCATGGGACTGCTGACAGGGTCACGGATCCAATGGCATCGCAGGATTTGTACAACCTTGCTTTGTCGAAACACAAGGATATAAAGCTTTACGAGGGCTTCTTACATGACCTTCTGTTTGAGCCAGAGCGTGATGAAATTGGAGCAGACATAATCAATTGGATGCTCAATAGGCTGCCACAACCGCAGTTGTAATTATGCTAGCTTGTTGCCCATTGCATGGTATTTCATTAGTAGAAAAAGGCAAAGACGAATGCCTTTGAAAGATGGGCGCAGTTTGTAGATAGTCGACGATTGTTATTCAACTCTGACTTCTTGTCCAATAATAGGAACCGTAGATGGTTCTATTGTTCGTTACCTTTTATTAATTGGTTTGATCGTTTGTTTTTGTGGCTTGAAAAGTTTTGTTTTTGTTTAGGCCTGTACCAGAGAAAGCGCGAGCAAATAATTTGACATCCGGCCGGGATATATATGTTCCATATAATTGTTTGCCTCGTCGTCCCAGAATGTGCCGTCAAAATCGGCGTTCAAGCCTAAAGTGAAATGTGGGCCTGCAATCTGCTTGACGCTTAGATATTAATTAAGAAAATAAAGACCCGAGCCTGAAATAGATGCGCTTGAGAATGAGATGGCGCAACTGGCTGATTGAGGGCGTTAATTAGCCGTAGATAACTAGATACTAATACCTAGTAACGGCAGGCCACCATGGGCATGCATGTTTCTAAACTTTAAGCTTGCATTGCACATAACTACTGCGCAGTTTGTAATATAATTTAAGTATAAAATATGAAGAAGCTAAATTGCTAATTTTAACATATATTTTTAAAGAATTTATTAAATATACTTTCTAATTTTAGCATAAATAACTTTTTTTTCATTAATCATGATTCATCACATCATAAACTTAACTCGATCTAAATTCATTAGTGTGTTTGATTCGAAGCATTTATAGATAATCTTGATTATTCATCTAGGTTATTTTTTATAATTTTATTTGGTTTAAAATTTAAATTATTTCTTAAATAATACTTCGTCACATCAACAAACGAGAGTATATATCAGGAAAGGAGATTTTTTTTTTAATTTGAAGTTAACAATATTTTTTTTAAAATTATCCTCCTATCTTTATCATTTCGGATAAAAATACTTCTAAACTTTTATCAAATTTCAATTTCGCCGTGATATAATAAAAATCCTAGTATTCCATATTTTTAAAAATATAATTTATTTTAATATATTCAAAATTATTAGATCATTATAATCATAACTATTTTAACATTGATCAACGTTTTTTAAATCTTAATTTAAACTATTTTAATTTTTATCAAAATTAATCTAACTAAATTAAAATTAATTAAACACATAAGAATTAAAAAAAAGCTCTACTTCACGTCGATTTAATTTTAACTAAAATTATTATAAATATTAGATTTGAATATTTTTTAGAATGAAAATATATTAAAATGATATTTTAATAATTTTTAAAAAGATTGATGAAAAATATCTTACATGAATGAATACTTGATTAATATCATCAAGCTCATAATTGAACCAAAAATAATACATTAAAATGTTAACCAAGGATGATACAATATCAAATATTAAAATAGATTATAAATTAAATTTTTTAAAGAAATAAATTTTTATTACATTATTTAAGATTGAACCAAACAATATAAATTATGTTTAATTCTTTATAATCTTGATCATATAATTATTTGATAATCATAACTTAAACCCAAAGTGATCGGACATTATTCTTGAACACTTTTTTTCTAAATTAATGTCTTATGTAATTATTAATAGCTTGACAATATACTGATGCCTATGCCATTATTATAAGTTAATCATCATTAAGTTTATATATATATATATATATATAATCGATGATTCAACCATTTATTTAACTTGAAGTACCAGTACATCTCCATGCAGAAAGCCAAAATAGATGAAGTTCTACATTGTAACTAATTCAAGCTTAAATTAAAAGATTTATAATTATAAAAATATAATATAAATGGATTAATTAAGTTTGGGAGGAAGCTTGACGTAGGCAGTCCAGAGAGAGTAAAGCGCGGCGGAAGAGGTGTAGACGATGGGTTCATTCAGGTACCCTGTCGCCAACCCGAACCTCCCCGTTCCGCCGACGATGCTTCTCACCGACCCCGTATTCGACTGGAACACCCCGAAGAAGGTGAGCGAGCTCCCGTTGTACTCACCGCCGGTGAACACCAGGTTCCCCGCCGAAAGCGATGAGTTTATCGACATGTCAGCGAAGACAATGAACCCTTGGAACCTGCCGATGACGGTGGAGTTAGAGTCGGCGCCGACGCGGAGATAGTTGTCGAGGACGTTAATGTTGCCGAAGCCCGGCAGGGTGGAGTTCGGGTAGAGATTTACTGACTCTACCGCCGTGGCGTTGGTAGTGCCGAGCCTGCGTTCGTGGGAGTACATCGGCACCACGTAGGTGAAGTCGTCGTCGGCAAAGGCCGAGGCTCCGACGAGGAGGAGATGGAAAAGGAAGAGGAGGCAGGATGTAGAAGAACTGCTTGCGATCATTGCCGTGAGGAAGAATGAATTATTGACGCGATGATTTAATTAAGCGAAAAGCAATAATCCAATTTATATATTCAGTGAGTGTTAAGTGATATGCAAGCACATTTTATAAAGAACTAATGCATAAGAAATATGCTTTGTAAAATGTCAAATATTTGAAGAGTATGCAATATAATGTGCAAAAGCAATTGACTAATAAGGATGAAACCATTGAAAATGTGAAGTTACGATGGAAGTTGGAACTTGAGATGAAAAAGGTGAAAAATCAAGGAAGTCTTCAGTCAGAGATTATTTTTTTAATTTGGATAAGATGTCATCATTTTACTATTCCAACGATTAGAGGAAAAAAAAATATACAAGAGATGGCTAATAACTTAAAATTAAAGTCAAAATAAGTTACAATTCGATCGGTGAAAAAGACGATTCCAAATTAAATTAAAATGAAATGAAATGAAACTAAAAAAATTAATTCTAGTTGAAACTGAAACAAATTTTCAGTTTGAATTGATCAAACAAAATACGTTCAATTCTCTTAACGAATTGATAAACCAAAACCCACTCCAACTTTTCAAGATGGCAACGGGACGATTTTTTCCGCCTCCCAAACGTTATACAAAATATCCAATTTGATGCAGCATATATTTTTTTCCCTGAGGGTGTGCTATCGAGGATAGATTTTCTTCGATCGTAACAGAAAAAATCTCCTTGCTCTTTTCTTTCTGTAAAAATTAACACACATTAGACAATCATTTAGCTTATATAGAGGAGAGAAAATAAATAGTATCGGTAGCGAAGAAGATGATCTCTTAGAAAATAGTAAATGTGCGTAGAATGAGCCCTCTCTCTCCCAATCTCTTTTTTTTTTTCTCCTCTCCCCTTTTAGGATAAGCTATTGTGTAACGAATTACAAGCATCGCCGTCCACGTGGAAAGCCACGTGGGTCGAGGTGATCATATTTTATGCTATTAAAGAATGTTTGTTAACGAAAATATTTTGTGAGGCTTATGAGACGTCTCCCGTCTATTATAAAGGATGATGATGTGTATACTAGGACATAATTAATATTTTGTGGGACTTATCAACGATACCTTACATAATTTACGGGATCCCTTTAACATAATTAATATTCCTCTTGACTTCCCTCTAACTTCTCGAGCTACTGCTCATCTAATTCAGCTCGACGACTCTCTTTTCCAAATTGTTATCTTCTCAACTCGGCGTATTTTCCCGAGCCGATACCTTCTTGACTTATCCTCTCAAGCTACTACCCTTTAACTCAGTCTGACGCTTCTTTATACTTATTCTTTTTATAATATCAGTAGTCACTCCAAAATAGTCAGACTAATCATTTTATCTGACGTTAGTGACTTAAAAACTTTCCTAAGATGCTTTTTCCTCCCAATTCGACAATGACTTGGGTGTTTAACACCCATTATTTGACCTATCGGATCGTAATTACTGTCTTTCCTGTCTACTCAGATAGTTTGGTCTAACCATTTTGCTCTTGGGCCCCGCCTTTTTATATCTTTGAATGGAGATAATTCCCGAGGACTGCAAGTTTTTCATAATGTTTGCCCTTCTGTCATGTTAAGTATGAATTAAATAATATACTTATCATAATTTATCTCATTCGTATTGATTGTAAAACTGATTGATGAAGACACTGAAAGTAGTGAGTGAATCATTTTTTACACCAATGATATATTTTATTTAGATACAATGATTTTTTTTGCATTGACAAAATTAAAAATTCAACGAGATATTTTATATTCATTAAAAATTAATTTTAAGATTTCATATAATAAATAATCATACAATTGATAATTGTGCGAATCCATGAAGGTTACCAGCACACCTTACTGAACACTATAGGAGAATGAACTGTCGTCATTTACTCTCTCCTAATTAGGATCGGAACAAACGTTGGTCATTATACCAGGCGAGCTACACCTTCATCTATGTGGAGCTCGAAAAGGGAAAGAATAATATTACACCGAAAAAAATTATTTTTTTGAGAATTTTATCAAAAACTATTTTATTATACTCGATATTTTACAGAAAAAAATGGAGCGACAAAACATAAAGTTCAGATCACTCGTGGTCACGGATAGCTGTATGCGTAAGCCGGCAATCGAGGAAGTTGACAGTGTTCCATGCAAATAAGCTCCAAGACACCAACCACGAGAGTTTTATCATCCAGATGCGCTAACAAATCATAAAGTAAACCGCAGTTAAGAGAGACGATTATCAAACAACCAAACCCAAAAGTATATCGAACATAATAATAACAAAATGAAAAACACAAAGTGGAACAGAAATTTATAGTTGGATCAGTGACGTAATAATATAACAAGGTTCTCGAGATGAAAAATAGTTGGACGCTCTAGGAAAAAACAGACAACAGAAGCAACAAGCTCCTGATAACAGAGCCGTAATTTTACTGCAAAGTGACTCAGAAAACAGACGCATAATAACACCACAGATCCAATCAAAGATGATACCTTAAAGCTTGTCTTCATATTCGGAGAGAGGGGTCATCTGTTCCTTGAGGCCCTTGCGCTTCCTGATATCAGTCACCAACTGTCCAGCCTGAGAACCTGGTTCGAAAGGATCAGACGACATCATGTCCCAGTGATCAAATACACACTGGGGGAATGCCTGCCCCGACGTTGCAGCCCTCAGAGTGCTAGAGAATCCAAATGATTCAATAACAGGAAGATAAGCCTTGATGTTGTACAGGGGAGTACCCGGCCTCTGCATCTCCTCGAACACATGACCTCTCTTCTGGTTCAGAACTCCATAGATACCACCAAGAGCCTGCTCAGGAGCTTGAATCTCCACCAAGTACACTGGTTCAAGAAGTCTTGGTTTGGCTGTCAACTGAGCAGCATATATGACCCTTCTTGCAGTCGGAATAATTTGTCCACCTCCTCTGTGAATAGCATCAGCATGCAGCACCACATCACAAACTTCAAAACAAATGGCACGCATATTTTCTTCAGCCAGTGCTCCTTCTTTGGAAGCCCACTGAAAACCAGCTACAACAGAATCCTTTATCTCATTAAGGTACTGAACTCCCTTACACATGTCCACCACCATGTTTGGACCAGTCGTCTCAGGCCCAAAGCACCAGATCTTTTTAGCAAGATCCTTATCCCAGCCAAACTCCTCTGATAGAATTTTTGATCTCACTTTAGGATCATCTCTTGGGCCAATCCGACCGTCATCAATGGCCTCTGCAAGTCCTTCCTCCATTGGTCGGGCTTCCATGTAAAGCCTATTGTGCTTGTTAGGAGATTTGCTCATCACAGTCCTGCTTGATTTCTCCAGAACAGTTTCTCTGAAAGAAACCACTGGATCTGAGACAATGATCTCTGCCCCTCCCATGAAATCTTCCTGCAAATCTTTCAAGCAGATCTCCAAGTGAAGCTCACCAGCACCAGCAACAATATGCTCACCAGATTCCTCGATCATACACACCACCATGGGATCTGATTTGGCTAAACGTTTCAGGCCTTCCACAAGTTTTGGAAGATCAGAAGCCACCTTACATTGCACGGCAACACGAACTACAGGAGAAACTGAAAACTTCATAGCTCTGATAGGATGAGCATCCACTTCTTTCTCATTGGTTAAAGTTGCATTCTTGGTAATAAACTGGTCCAAACCAACCATAGCCACTGTGTTTCCACAAGGAACATCCTCCACAGACTCCTGCTTCTTGCCCATCCAGATAACAGTTCTCTGAACACTCTTGACATACAAATCTTTCTTCTGTCCAGGAACATAGTTGGGTCCCATAATCCTCACTTTCATCCCTGTCGAAACCTTTCCAGAGAAAACTCGACCAAAAGCAAAGAACCTGCCCTTGTCAGAAGCTGGTATCATCTTTGAGACATACAACATAAGAGGGCCCTCTGGATCACAGTTCCTGATTGCATTTGCATAAATATCATCAAGCGGGCCTTCATACAAGTTCTCCACACGATACCTCTGTGCCTTGGCTGGAGAAGGAAGGTGGAAGATCATCATTTCAAGAAGGGCATTGCTGGCAGGCAACCAAGTCTGCATGACCCGCTTCATTAATGCCTTCCCAATCAACTCTTTCTCATCAGATTTCATGGTGACACCAAGCTTCTGCAGCATTGGCCATAGTTTATCCTTCTGATCATTCATGCAGGTGGCAATAATCTGCTTAATTGGCTCATAGCAAAATTGAACAAATCCACGCTTACACGTAGGAGAACCACTACTCTTAGTGGTCCATTTCTTTGTGGCTGGATCAAAGAAATTCTCACCCCAAAGCCTCTCCATCATCTTGGTCTCATCGACTCCAAATTTAGCAGCATACATTTTAGCAAAGTTGGTCAAGGTGAAAGCCCAACCATGCAATCCAGCAGAGAAAGCAACAGTACCCTTTTCTGGGTAAACTTGGACATCTCCAAGAAGGGTGTCCTCATAAGTAGCCATGATGACATTTGCATTCTCAATAACCCGAGAGAATGTTTGATATGCTTCTTCGCCATCAACTTGAAGCTCAAGGAAGCAGCGGTCCATCTTATTTACAGTCAACACAGGCCTGATTCTTTCTCCTAATGCTTGTCGAAGCACAGTTTCAGTCTGGACACATACGCCTTCAACACAGTCAACCACAACTAGTGCACCATCAGTAATACGCAAAGCAGCTGTGACCTCAGAGGAAAAATCGACATGTCCAGGTGAATCAATCAAGTTGATGAGGTATTCATTTCCACTTCGTTCACCCTTATAGTTCTTCAGAGAGTCATCAGTCATTTCATAATAGAGGGAGATCCCAGTGGACTTGATTGTGATGCCGCGTTCTGCTTCATCCTGTCGTGTATCTGTCATCCGAACATCTCCAGCAACTTCCTGTGCAATAATACCAGCAGCTGCCACTAGAGAATCTGTCAAAGTAGACTTCCCTGTGCATTCAAAAAAGGAAAAAAATTGTCATTAAAACAAAAAATGAACTGAACTCGACACTTTATAAAAATAGTCAACATACATGACATTTTAATGGCATTTGCAATCTTTTGTTATTGTAAAATACATAGCAAACAGTTTAGCTTAGCTTTGATTAAATGACTTGGGCCAATTAGAAATGTTACATGCAGTTTCTCAGCTATCACTCAGCTGGTGATAGCACATGTAGTTTAGTGGAAAGAAAGCATAAAAAAAAAAAAATCAATGCGTAATGCTAAAGGAAACCCATAATCAGATGAGACTACAAACAGATAACATCAATGCAAAGCAGCTTCTAGAAAACTTTCAAGTGTAATGCTACTCAGTTTAAATGCCAGAATACTTTCAAAAGTGTAGTTATCACGACAGCATAATTAAAACATAGCAGAGAGTTTTTGACTCAAGATACAACCCCATCAGCACATATGAATGACTTTGCAACAAGGGAACGAACCAAAGCCAGATAATTAATATTTAAAAAAATTAAAAAATGCTTATGGAAGCAAAAAAAAAGAAGTAATTTTATCAGAATTATAGATTATTAAACCTGAGTGAAAGATGAATAGTTGAGCAATATAAACTGTGACACTGAAAAAAGCCTTGTGGGATAGAAAAATCAAGTTCTTTACCATGATCAACATGGGCAATGACAGACATATTCCTGATATTATGCTTCAAGTCCATAATCCTGCGGAGCTCTTCTACTGTGAACTTCACCATCTTGAATGTTTTTAAAGATCAGATAATAACGGTTATATTCTGTAACGTGAACATAAAAATTAGAATGCCAGTACAATAAAAAAACCAAAATGTCATGAAGGTAATTAATATAGTAATATTTAGGTCTAATACAAAATATATATATACACAAGTACTTAGCAAAGCATATTTCTAATGTGAAAGGAAAAAAATTAAAAATTTCAAGAGGTAAAGCTAAATAAACATAGGCCATTTTAAGAAATAATTGATGCAAGTACGTGAATTTAAAGGAGTAATTGCAGCAAAATATAATTACCAGATTGTTTGTTAACATAAACTTCAGTAGTGTCAAATGAATCGTCAAAGAACTGGAAAGATATTTTACTTTTTTAATCAAGTTTGGCAATCAAATTTGACGGAAAAATACACCTTCTCCAGGATGCCAGAAACCATGAGTTCAGCACCCAATACATTCAATAAGTTAACTGTTTAAAAATTACTTTTTTCCGTTAGAATATCTGTGTGCGTGTGATGGAGAATCAGTTTCCCTGATATAAAGATATTCTCGTTTGGACTGTTAAATCACAGGAACAGTGACGAGTTTTTAAATTTCCTATTGTCTCTGTGTAAACTTCATTCAGGTGAAGCATTTGAGTTGCATCATGCAATATGTGAAAAATTCATCTGAAGAAGATTGTTTTGTGATAATAAAACGTCAAAATTTGATTACACTGAGTAGGAAACATGAACCAGAAGGTAGCCAACAATTGTCCGATGCTAATAACACACACGGAGATATTCTAAATTGCTTATTGAAAATAATATTAAATCAACCAACCTGTCCGTTCGTATCTTATCAAATAAAAGCTGTTAGATAAATAAAGACAACCAATGGAATCAAAACATCTCAAATATATAAAAATATGAATACAGGTATGAAGTCAAATCTTTGGAACTGAGCATCAAGTGGATCTCAAAGAAAGCAACACTTCGCAACGAAGAAGCAAAAGCCGATAAAAGATCATAGAGACCGATATGGGTAAACTGCTGCCTACCTCCGGATAAGTGAAGCGCGGCCGAAGTTCTGCTTCTGAAACCCTAAATCGCCGCGCTGACGCCTAGGGTTTGTTTCGGAGGAGGTGAGGCAGGGGTAAATAATGGAAGGGTAAATAAGAAAGAAAAAAAATTTATCCTTGTTTCAGAAGAATTGAGGGAAAGGAAAAGGGAGACTTGTTTGGGAAGAAGTGAGGGAAAGGAAAAGGGAAGGGAAGGGAGGGGAATAAAGATGAATTTATGTCTCTCCTTCTTATAAAAATTGGACTTTTCTTACACCCTAATTTGGAGTGTAAATCTCCTTTCCCTTCTATTTCCCTTCCATTACTTACACTCTCCTTCTCTCCTTCCAAACAAGAATTTCTTGGAGGAGGTGAGGGAGGGGTAAGTAATGGAAGGATAAGAGTAAATAAGAAAGAAAAAAAATTTAATTTGGGAAGAAGTGAGGGAAAGAGAAAGGGAAGGGAATGAGGATGAATTTATACCCCTTCTCTTCGTAAAAACTGAACTTTTCTTATATCTCAATTTGGAGTGTAAATCTTCTTTTCCTTCTCCTTCATTCCCCTTCTATTACTTATACTCCCCTCCTCTCCAACCAAACAAGGCTTAAAGCGTGGTTCGCCGCGGTAGATCCGACTGCATCAAAACGTGGCACAACTTGGGCCGTACATCACTAAGATAAAAAGATAGACGGGATTCAATTCCGATATTTTCGCAAATGAAATGGCAGTCTCCGCTTCAAAGATAACTACAGGGATTCAATTCCTTTTTTTAAATCCTTAGAACTTCACCGGATTAATCCTTAGTTTTTCTTCTAATCCATAGGTTTATCTTTAAAATATTTATTTTTAATAAAATTTGAAGTTTTTCTTTTCTTTATTTGTTCTTTTAAATATTTTATTATTATATCAAAGATGCTGTACCTTCACGGGGTATTATTGTTCTTTGCGTAAAAGTGCTTTCATGGTTACGTTAATGGGTAGATCATGTGTTAATGGGCCTTGAAATTGAGAATTCGAATTTAACAAAGGAATTGGGTTGAACGTAGATTGGGCTCGTATAGTGGAACGCTTATCTTAGATACGACCCTTATTAGGTTCCTCTAATGGAAGGTTCTTCTCTAGTTCGGTCGTCGGTATCAAAGACCACTCTTTATTAATTCTTCATTGTCGATCATAAATCATAATTTTACTCTAGCCAATCTGAGCGGTTTTTCTTTTTTTAATTAATTATTCATTGACCATCTTTTCTTTTAAAAACCTCTGCAGCAGAAAACAAAACCAAAATAAAATACATAATAAAATTTACTTGGTTCATAGCCAAGTGACTACTTGTCCAAGACCCGCTATCTTTGATCGCTTTCGATAGATAATTCACTAATTGATCTCTTCCTCGTTGAAGATAGGAGACATAAGCTTACAAAAGATAAAGGAAGCGATAACAACTTTACCGCTTCTTTTAGAAATTAAGTATACAAGAATAAAACCAATAATAAAGTATACCGACAAAAATAGCTTAATGAAGCACAGTCGGAGTTGTGGCATTGTAACACGATGTAGCATGGTTGGAGAAAAAGATTGCTTGAAGAGTTTAGTTACTAGGGTTTGTGTTCAACCCTTTTTTATAGAACCGCAACTTGACTTGGTCCAGATTTAGATCCAAATCTAGATCCTATAAAAATGGATCTCAACTTGAGGTGACATTGCTTTTGACCGATCCAAAGAAAGCCTCGTCGTTTTGACTTATCTGTCTACATCAGTTGACTGTCATCCGATCTCAGTCGACTGATGCGTAGATCCTTCGTAGTTGACATTTGGCTTAGGTGCTCGGCTTCAATCGACTGTCGTCCGATCAATCGACTATTGTAGGGTACTTGGGAATTACACTGGCTACTCGACAAGGATCTTGGGTGCTCGGCTAGTAGCTTGAATGAATATTTACTATTATCAAAACTCATGTTCGATTCGCTAGTGCCCCTGCACCAACACTTATATCCCTATGAAGTATGGAAGGGTTGATATCTCTGGACCTGAATAATGCCTTGACGAAGGAAGACTTCTCGATGTTGGTCCTCCTTCACCTGCTGATCATTATGGAGTGTATTCTGTTGGTGCAAGGGCACCAGATAATCGAACCTAAGTTTTGATTATGACAAACACTCAAAGTTAAACTTTTATTGTTATCTAATGAGCTAAACTAAGTGTGCAGAAAGTGTTTAAGCTGTGTCGAAGGTCAGCGACAGTCGGAGAATCTCAAGTTGAGAAATCGCGGTGGTTGGGCGACACTGGGAGAACTTCGTGGGAGTCGAAGAACCCAGGTGAAGACCGGAAGCTAAGCGACAGGTCAAAAAGGACTGGAGGTAAGCATGAGTGTGAAGAGAGATGGTAAGGTCGTGTCCTCCGTACGGAGACAACCATAGGCGGCGATCCAACTAAAACTTCCAGTGGAAGGTCTCGGTCGAGATCGGACGGTAAGAAACTGTCATATTTAATATCTCTTATTTGTATTGTGCTAACTTTATATTGTAGTTGAATAACCTAGCTGGAAGTCGACTGCTGACTATTGACAGTCGACTGCTGCTAGCATCAGTCGACTGATGAAGGGAACCAGTCGACTACTATTCAAATTGTCCAGCTCGAAGAAAGTCAAGATAAGCTCCACTTATCTTGGGGGGATGAGACTCTTTGACTCAGATCTAGATCTCAACGTTCAGGGGTTTGAAGGGCTATAAAAAAAGGAGGGGGGGGGGGGTTCACCCCTTTAGGTCATCAATTATTGTTCCCAAGCGCTCTAACGATGTTACGCTTCAACAACGATGCTACGACACCGATACGCCGACGACACGCCGACGACAAGCTCAGAATCTCAACCTATTCGTGTTGGTAGCTTTATTTTGTTTACATTTCTTTTAATCGGAGCTTTCGTCGTAACAAGGTGAGGTAGACTTATTGCCTCATCCTCGAGCTTTTGATTTTGTTGTAATCATCGTCTCCTACCTCCAACGAGGAGGAGACTCTATAGTGGATTGCCCCTTCGTACGCGGTCAAGGATCGCGGGGTCTTGGAGTAGCAACTCTTTGGTTGCGAACCAAGTAAAAATAAAAGTGTCTCCTTTACTTTTATTGTCTTACATTCTGCTGTGTGACTTTGGTTTTATCGACGAACGAAAAAAAATTTTCAAGCTCACTATTCACCCCCCTCTAGCTTGCTTTCGATCCAACAATTGATATCAGAGCGGGGGCGCTACGATTTAGTGTAACCACCAATCTAGCAATTTTATTTCTTTCATATAGTTTTTCGTTTTGTTTAATTCTCTTTACTATTTTTCCTGCACTACTAATCCAAGGCAAAGTCTTGGAATCTTTTTTCGTTGTCTTTTATTTAATGACCAACATTGAGGGGTATAGCACCACCCGACCTCCATTCTTTAACTGAGATGATTTCCGTTATTGGAAAGGTCGGATGGAGTGTTTCTTGAAAACATAAGTCGAGACTTGGATAATAATCCAAACCGACTTTGCTCTACTCACCAATGATCAAGGGGAGCCTTTGGACTTCGACAAGTGGACCAATGCAACCAAGAGGCAAGTCGAAGATGATGCAAAAGCAACTCAAATGTTGCAGTATGGATGTTAGTAATACATGAGAGGTGTCCTAAGGCGATCTCCTTATGTTTAAACCATTTATATGATAAATAAAGATTTACTATTTGAGTATACATGTTTACATGTATTTGATTATATTTTAAACTCATTTACTGAATGTCCATAATAAGATTCACAGCATGAGAGAATTTGTGATTGGATCACAACTAGTGAGTATCTCTACATGTGTAATTGTGATATATTGGAATTATCCCTAGTCGATGAATTGATAGATTTGGACACTATCAATTCTGTCGAGACTAGCACGAGGTATACTCTTTGGTGTATCCAAGCAGTTGATTCTCACTGGCTGGAGACATTGTGATGTCCGGAGTTAATCGTGGATGCTAGTTATGATAACTAGTTCATTGGAGTGACCAGCTGTAAGACTTCATATGGTTCTCTGCATATATGGATATGTCAATGAAGTTCTTACTACAGCTTAAGTGCGAAGTTCCTTTGACTTACGGTATTCAAGTCATCTTGGCCATGGAGACTTATGCTTTGACATTTTAAGCAAGTATCTCTAAGGAGATGTGGACCCGGAATGATTGGGTATAAGTCGAAATGTCCGAAGGTATTTGAATAACTTATAAAGGATTCACCACTCCTTGCGAGGAGATATATACCTATGGCCTCTCGTCGTATTATTACTAAAGTCTTTGGCCAAAACATTACATGTTTAGAGTAAGGTACTCTTAGATACATGTGCAGTAACTAGAATCTGTAGGACGAGAAAATGATACTTGGGCTAGGTATGACGTAGTCAGCCTGGTAGGGACTGACACAATAGACCATGTCCTGAACCAAGTGGGTATAAGATGCATGAAATGAATGGAGCACGATTCAATGTAGCTGCTGAAGGGTTTCAAAAATGGTTCTGGAATCAACCGTTGATTTTTTGGTTAATTGAAGATCATGATGTACTACTAGGTGCCACTCATGATCGTTCTATAATTAATGGTTAATTATAGATAGTCAACATAAATCGGAAATCTATTTGGTCACATGCACAATGAGCGTAATCCGAAGGATTTAAAACGAGCTTGAGAATAACATTCTCAGATCGAGAGAAACTAGATTTGGTTGGACCAAACAAGGAGCGAGCATGAAATCGTTTCAGTCGCAACGAAAGCATGGATGGGTCGAGTCTTATGAAGACATGATGGATAAACCAAATTGGTTTGGTTCTAATCTAATGGTGGAAAATAAACCAAAGTGGTTTGGTTTGTTTTAAACGAATGAACCAAAGTTGGTTCGGTTCATTTTAACTTAAAATAGACCAACTCAGTTTGGTTTATTTTTGTTGGGAATTCGAGGCCGCTAGAGGGGGGTGAATAGCGTGTGACCCGTACGTAGATGGAAATCGTTCGCGTGCTTGTCTACAATTCGTGTTAGCGCAGCGGAATAATAATAATAAAAGCAATACACGAAGTACAATCACACACGAACACGATGATATAACGTGGTTCGGAACCGTAACGGTTCCTACTCTACGGATCGGGCTCAAACGAGCCCTAGCGATGCCAAACACACACCACTATCAAATAACTCCTTCTCGACACAAGTCGGAGGTGGAGAAACCTCGTACAACAGTTTACAACAATAAACTAAGTACAACAAGCAATTACAATGAAATACAATGCAATACAAGTAAAGAGATCACTTTACAAATGCCTTTAGATCGCTTGCTTTTGGTTGCCTTGGACTAGCATTGAAGGACTGGAAGAGCACCAACTATTCCCCTTCAAATCGCCTAAGAGAACACTTTTTTCAATCCTCCCACGAACAGCTCCTTTTAACTGCTGCGGATTTCCGCTATCGATCGCCATAAGTCCCGGTCGGTGATGCCATCGTTGTCGTGAGACAACGGATCGATCCTGGAAAAACTCAGCGGATCTCTTGGCGATCATTGCCAACATTAGCGATCGCTAACGCGCGTAATCGGCGCCCGATCGGCTCACGAGCGCTCGTGCTCGACACTCGACCGCGATCATTGCCATCCCTTAGCGCATTGCGGAGCATTTTCGACCTCGGTGGCGGTCGAACTCAAGTCGACTCAGGGCAGTCGAACCGGCCATAATGCCAGTCGACTGCCAACCTCAAGAATGAGGTTTTAACCCAAGTATGGTGCCCCCATACTTGCTAGACCACCCTTAGCCTAGACCTAAGCCTTCTAGCCACCTCCATCAGCCTCACGCCTCTCGGATCCCTCCAAGTCATCCATGACTTGTTCATCCATCGCGCTAGCCTCTAGGTGCTTCCCTCGGCTATGTCATGCTAACGGTGTCTACACCGCCAAGGCACATTGGACTTACGCCGCCAAGACTCCGCTTGGACTTTACGCCGCCAATATCAAACCCTTGGACTTCTCAAATGCCAAGACTCAAGCTTGGACTTTCCCTTGCCAACCCATGTTGGACTTTCCATGCCAAGACCATGCTTGGACTTTCCTTGCCAACCCATGTTGGACTTTCCTTCCATGCCAAGACCCATGCTTGGACTTTCCATTTGCCAACCCATGTTGGACTTTCCATGCCAAGACCATGCTTGGACTTTCCTTGCCAACCCATGTTGGACTTTCCATGCCAAGACCCATGCTTGGACTTTCCATTTGCCAAGACCCATGCTTGGACTTCTCATTTGCCAAGACCCATGCTTGGACTTCCCATGCCAAGTACTCAAGACTTGGACTTTCCCAAATGCCAAGTGTCCCACTTGGACTTTCCATGCCAAGTACCCATGACTTGGACTTTCCCATAAACACATGGTCAACCCTAGTCAACCATCAAAGTCTCCCTCGAGTCAAACTCGAGTCTGGTCAATTATAACCTGGGTCGATTGTATAAACAATCTCTCCAAAACATATTAACCGACATCAATGTCAAACATCAATGTCAAACACTTTGTCAAACTACTTTGTCAAACATCAAAACATCACTCGAGTCAAACTCGAGTCCTGGTCAATCGTGACCTGGGCCGATTGCACTAACAATCTCCCCCTTTTTGATGTTTGACAAAAACCAATCAAATCATGAGTTAGAACACTAACTCAAATCCCTTACCAATTATCCCAAATTGGTAAACACTCACCAAATGTTCTTCCCCAAACATTCAAGTGAAAAAGTAAACCAAATGTTCTCCCCCAAACATTCTCCCCCTTTTTGACTAACATCAAAAAGGTTATCTCTCCAAGGAGGTCAATGTCTCATGTCCCAATGAGATCTTACAATCTCCCCCTTGATTTAAAAATATCTAGGATGCCTACCATCTTCCTAGTGATAAGTCCCATATCACTCAAGAGAGGCAATCCTATTAACTCTCCCAATTTCCAAATTGGGTATCAAAAATCATCAATTTTCCCAATTGATGATACTTTCCCAATAACTTCTCCTCTTCAAGGAGAAAAACACATCCATCATCCCAAGATGGATAACTCCCCCTAAAGGCTTGCTCCCCCTTGATCATTGCACCAACAATGTCCTTAGGAAGCCCCTAAGCCAATAGGAACTCTAAACCACCAAAATTAAGGTTCTAAGCTCAACATAGAACTTTTACTCACCCTAAATTTGATACTTTGACCTAACACAACTCCTAATCCATATCCAATGGATTTTCACCCTTTATAATGCTTCCTAAAGCATATCCTAGGGTTAGGAGTGATTAGGGACCTTTACCATGGCTGAAAATGGGCTAAACAAACCTTGTTAACCCGAAATCAGACCTGGCAGTCGACTCCTGACAGTAATCAGTCGATTGCCACATACATCAGTCGACTGCCACCAATGGCAGTCGACTGGTAGCTGAATTTTCCGAAATTCAGCTATCAGAATCCAATTTCAGAAAATCATAACTAATTATACGTATATCGAAAAATCACGAAATTTGATACGTATAATACTTATGACTAAAACAATGGGTGAAAAATGTTTGAAAAATATTTTACCCATAAAATAGTGAGTTTGATACAAAACTCAAAACTATTGAAATTTTCAATGTTTTGGCCCTATTTTGTATCAACTTCATCAATGGTGATTGCTATCAAAAGATAGACTTCACCAAGGTTTTCTAAATTGATTTTAAAATGATTTCAAAACCTTATTTTGGATCATATTCCTTGGGCTCTATGTACATGACTTGTACACATGTTCTCCCAATGATCCACCAATAAAATTAGATGAGTTTTGGTTCAACTAGATGCGAAAACCATGCACCTTGAACTCAACTCATATCCTAGCATCTCACATGTATCTAGGGTGTATAAATACACATACATGTCAATTGGATGTGAGATGTGGGTTTTGTTCTCCCTAAACTAGGGTTTCATGCATTTTTCTAAGGCAACCCTACTTGATTCCCTTATAAATGGGACTCCAAGTCATGCCATTGTCCTTAAATCAACTACAATCAAATTATCTTAAATGCATGAGTGATTATGGCATTAAAGATGATATAGATAAACACATGCTCATAATCATGATGTCATGACATAATATGAAATCTAAAAACACATGACATTTAATCCTTAATCCTAAACATGAACATGACATATAAAATCATAGAAATAGGCATGATGTTATGACATGGCATATGACAATCAAAACATGGCATATAAAATATATAGGTATAGTAATACCAAAATTTTAATATTAATTGCCATTTGATATAGTTAGATATATTTTGCCATATTATTATTAATCTCCCTAGTATGCCAACAACCCAAAATGACACACTAACACTCTAAACCTAAATTGTGCCAATTTGACCATTTTATCAAGCTTCTCAAATAATATTGGCACACCCTAAAATCTTTTAGGATGATAATTCAAATCTATTTCCAAGGTATCCATAACCTTGAAAACATCCTAAAGTGCCACCTTTACCATGATTGAGTTAACTACCCATCCAATCAAGGTTGACACACCCTAAACCCATCTAGCGTGAATCAATCACGCTCTTAGGAACCCAAAACCGATTTGAGCTCCTAGGGTTAATTAGGTATTCCTTAGGGATAACCTCCCTAGATACCTTCCTAATGACCATCCTAGGCTTATTAGCCTTGGTCATTTTGGTCTTACCTAGGTTGACTCTAGGGGTAACTCCCCTTGCAACCTTCTTAGTGGCCACCCTAGGTTTCCTTGAAACCCTAGCCACTAGGCACACCCTTTGGTCAACTCTAGGGATGACTTCCCTATTGACCTTGGTCTTCCTAGACCTAGTTAGTGTTCCATAATCTAATGGAACACTATGATAAGCTACCTTAGGCTTAGGTTTGTGACTCAAACCTTGCTTGCCCTTGGTTGACTTTTGACTCTTAGGTCCTTGGTGTTGACTTTGACTTTTGGACTTTGACTTTTGATCATTTGACCCTTTAAATTGATTTTGTATAATTTTAAGGGCCTTCTCTAATTTCTCAAGCTTTAACCTCAAGGCTTGGTTCTCTAATTCTAATTGCCCGAGTTTAGAATTTTGATTTAGATCATGGGCATGAGACTTTCTAGGCATATGCCTAGTCCATTTAGGGTTAAGACCTAGGTGATCCCCTATTTTCTTAATTGATTCTCTAGGTAAGATATTTTAGACATTAGTCCCAAATTTCTCCTTTCTTGAAAAGTTTACCCTCTTGGCTCCTAAGCAAAATTCCTTACTTCTAGCATGCTCTTTATGATAAATAGCAAGACTATTAAAATTATTCCTAGCATGCTTTTGACTATAGGAATTAGAAAGAGCATTACTAAAATATACCTTAGGGTTAGCCTTAGCTCCCCCTACATGTGAAGCTCCATTTTGCCCCTTCTTCTCCCCCTTTGGGCATTGACTCCTATAGTGCCCCTTTTGATGGCACTTGAAACAAATGATGTGCTCTTTGCTTCTTTGATTTTGGGCACCGACTTCCTTGATTTTTGGCACGGGTGGAGTCTTCTTAACCCGTTTAGGACACTTACTCTTGTAATGTCCTTGCTCCCTACACTCAAAGCAGATAATATGAATTTTATCATTATTTGAAATGCTCGAGTTACCTAGATCCGTGATAGGTGCGGAGTTGAATTTTGGGCTTCTTCATCTTGCCAGGATGTTGAAGCTTCTTGGTATTGCTCCGGTGTTGAGGATGGCCTCTCCTCCTCAATTCTAGAAGTGGATGCTTCTTCCACTTCCTCCACCAACCCGGAAATTAACTCCCTATCAACTTCCGATTCTACTTCCTCTTCCTCTTTGGATGTTGATGATCTCTCAACCTCCAAGTCCTCACTTCCTTGTGAGGATGATGCATTAGCCTCTTCGGTCTCTTCCTCTTGGACCATTGATGGGCTTTCATGGAGCTTTGCCAAATCGCTCCATAGCTCTTTAGCATCCATGCATTCACCTAGGCTACACAAGAATTCATTTGGAATTAAATCAAAAATAAATTTGATTACCTTCTTGTTTTTCTCGAATTGCCGGAGTTGCTCCTCACTCCATTTCTTCTTCTTGAGAAACCCTCCCTTTGGTCCCTTAGGATATTCAAATCCTTCCATCAAGGCGGACCATTCCTCAAGGTCTCTCATCCTCAAAAAATCTTCAATTCTCGCCTTCCAAGAATTGAAACCTTCTCGTCCATAGAGTGAATAAGGGACCGGTGTGTTGATGTCCCATCCTAATTGATCTTGGACTTCCATCTTTTACCCTCTAGCGTCTTGCTCCCGGTTGTTAATCCGTTGAAGAGCCACCAGGCTCTGATACCACTTGTTGGAAATTCGAGGCCGCTAGAGGGGGGTGAATAGTGTGTGACCCGTACGTAGATGGAAATCGTTCGCGTGCTTGTCTACAATTCGTGTTAGCGATAATAAAAGCAATACAAATACAATCACACACGAACACGATGATATAACGTGGTTGGGCGGTTCCTACTCCATGGATCGGGCTCAAGCGAGCCTAGCGATGCAAACACACACCAGCTATCAAATAACTCCTTCTCGACACAAATTCGGTGGGAGAAACCTCGTCTGACAGTTTCTGACAATAAACTAAGTACAACAAGCAATTACAATGAAATACAATGCAATACAAGTAAAGAGATCACTTTACAAATGCCTTTAGATCGCTTGCTTTTGGTTGCCTTGGACTAGCATTGAAGGACTGGAAGAGCACCAACTATTCCCCTTCAAATCGCCCAAGAGAACACTTTTTTCAATCCTCCATGAAACGCTCCTTTTAACTGCATCTGGATTTCCGCTATCGGTCGATCGCCATAAGTCCCGGTCGATCGATGCCCTTTGTCGTGAGACAACGGATCGATCCACGCCGGAAAAACTCAGCGGATCTCTTGGCGATCATGCCAACATTGGCGATCGATCGCTAACGCCCGTATCGCGGCCCCGTCGGCTACGGGCGTTCTGTGCTCGACACTCGGTGTGATCATTGCCATCCCTTAGCGATGTTGCGAGCATTCGACCTGGTGGCGGTCGAACTCAAGTCGACTCACGGCAGTCGAACCGGCCATAATGCACATCGCTGACCTCAAGAATGAGGTTTTAACCCAAGTATGGTGCCCCCATACTTGCTAGACCACCCTTAGCCTAGACCTAAGCCTTCTAGCCACCTCCATCAGCCTCACGCCTCTCGGATCCCTCCAAGTCATCCATGACTTGTTCATCCATCGCGCTAGCCTCCAGGTGCTTCCCTCGGCTATGTCATGCTAACGGTGTCTACACCGCCAAGGCACATTGGACTTACGCCGCCAAGACTCCGCTTGGACTTTACGCCGCCAATATCAAACCCTTGGACTTCTCAAATGCCAAGACTCAAGCTTGGACTTTCCCTTGCCAACCCATGTTGGACTTTCCATGCCAAGACCATGCTTGGACTTTCCTTGCCAACCCATGTTGGACTTTCCTTCCATGCCAAGACCCATGCTTGGACTTTCCATTTGCCAACCCATGTTGGACTTTCCATGCCAAGACCATGCTTGGACTTTCCTTGCCAACCCATGTTGGACTTTCCATGCCAAGACCCATGCTTGGACTTTCCATTTGCCAAGACCCATGCTTGGACTTCTCATTTGCCAAGACCCATGCTTGGACTTCCCATGCCAAGTACTCAAGACTTGGACTTTCCCAAATGCCAAGTGTCCCACTTGGACTTTCCATGCCAAGTACCCATGACTTGGACTTTCCCATAAACACATGGTCAACCCTAGTCAACCATCAAAGTCTCCCTCGAGTCAAACTCGAGTCTGGTCAATTATAACCTGGGTCGATTGTAAAAACAATCTCTCCAAAACATATTAACCGACATCAATGTCAAACATCAATGTCAAACACTTTGTCAAACTACTTTGTCAAACATCAAAACATCACTCGAGTCAAACTCGAGTCCTGGTCAATCGTGACCTGGGCCGATTGCACCAACAATTTTAACTTAAGTTATTGGAGCGGGTTAACGAGTTTTGGTTATGAACCAATAACTCTAAGAAGAAGGTTTCTTGATGGTAAAGAAACACGTGCTCTATAAAAGCGCAACTAGAGATTTGGAGAGTCCTAAGTTTATTTTTGGAAACTTCTCTTCCTCACCTCTCCCTCCACGCCTAGCTCTTGAGCCGCCGCCCCCTTTGTGTCGCCGACATCAAGCTGCTGCTAGCCACTCCTCCGGCGACCCTTTGACAATCCACCTTGGCTCCAGTGACCAAGGATTAGCCAACCACCTCCTTTGGCCGGCGCCAAGTCCTCCACCAAGCTGTCCAGTTTTTGGACAACTTGTTTCCTTTTTGTCGGAGCGTCGTTTGGACGACGTTTGGAGCTCCGACATCGACTTCCTTGTCGGGGATTGGATCTCCGATAATCCTTATAGGTGGAGGATCAAGGATTCGTCAATCAGTTGATGAATACCTTTCCGGAGAAGCGAGTTTTGGGGACTCATTTTTGCATCTGAATTTTGATTCGGATTGTGATCTTCTCTCGATCACATCGTCTTCGACACAAGGCTAGTGACTCCTACGAAGACGAGGCTCGTATTTTGGCGAAGCTATCCCGATGGTACTCGATGTGGATACGGATAGAAGTAACTTTAGCATGAGTTGCTCCGGTTGATGTCATTCCCGCTGCACGTGATATGTCAGGTATAACTAGCGTAATTTCCTTTTATTGAAAAATTTGAAACTGCAATTATGTCTACACATGTTGTATCTTGCATGCGTGTGGTGTGTGTGTTGTAATAAATTAGATTTATTACTTTCAATTCTTCTGCTGTGCACATGTTTACGAAACATATTCGAACACACACTCACCGCGGTGTCGGAGAATCCCAACAGTGGTATCAGAGCCCAGGTTGTGTTTCGACATAATCGTAAAATTATTTTGCGATAGTTATAATTGTATTTATGGAAATTTTCTATTTTTGAAAAGTTTAGAAGTATTTATGGAAATTTTCTAATTTTGAAAAGTTTAGAAGTATTTATAAAAATCTTCTACTTTTGAAAAATTTAGAAGTATTTATGGAAACTAACACTTTTCATAAATAAAATATGTGATTATATTTGGAAATTTATTTCCTAATTTAATTATGATTTGATTTGGGAATCAAATCTAAAACATATTCTATTTTCATAAATAGTTTTGACAATTTAGGAAATTTATTTTCTAAATTAAATTTGACTTTCCTTAATTAACACTTTCCATAAATAAAATATGTGATTAGATTGGGAAATGTATTTCCTAATTTAATCATGATTTGATTTGGGGAATCAAATCTCAAACATATTTTATTTCCATAAATAGTTATGACATGTAAGGAAATTTTTGTACATGCCATAATTGTATGCTATGTAATTGCATTAGATGCATATCATTATGTCATACGTGTCGTGACATATAGATGTATGTCATGTATGCTATGTCATGTAGATAATAGTTATTTGCATGCAAAGAGGATGAGACATTAAAACCTTTGCACAATATTAAAGCCTACACCTTCCATTAATATGGTTAGAACCAGAGTTCTGTTTCTTGTTTGGGTTGTTGGACTCTCTCCAAGGGCAACTCGAACCTGAACATGTTCAAACCATAGAATAGTTTAATACTTATATGGTAAGAGTCAGAGGTCAATCATTAGCTTGGGTTGTTGGACTCTCTCTAAGTCGGGCTAATTGGTTGAATGCACTCTAACCATATTAAAACTATTTCTCGATTAATGGGTTGACTTTAACCTGGAGCATCGGCTTGTTGGACCCTCTCCAAGGTCGATGTGAAGGGAGGTGAAGTTGGGTGCTATGCATATGATGCATACTTGTTAATGAGTTAACAACCCGATGTATGTGTGAACATTCAATTAGTTGATAGCACATTGTGATAGTTGCATATATGTGATATGCAATCGGTATACTTGATACCTACCATTGTAGCTATGAATGACTTGTTGGACTCTCTCCAAGGTTGTTCATATCTATGTTGGATATCAGCCCATTCGGAGATGGACCTATGATCTCCCGAAGTGATTTTAGGGTTTTAAAATTCGAAAAATGAATGAGATTTGTAAATGTATGTTGATGCATTTTTCCATCTTTCTCATATATGCTCGATTTTGTATTTTTAGGTTAATCGTTTGATTATGATGTCTTTGAATTTGCGCTATATTTGAATTCAAATAAATTGACCAGGGCGAACATCTTGGACTGGCTTAGAAGCTTGATAATTGTTCTCAAGGTGGAAAAACTTGTGTATGTCCTCGAAGAGCCTCTTTCTGGCCGTCCTAGTGATAAAACACCCACGCATGGATCCTGGAACAATGCCCCAGCTGGGCGAACGGCCCAGACAAGCCATTGACGTGGCAAAGTCATCAACCTTGCCACGCGAACGATGTACAGGGGTTGTCGGCCCTACCGTGTGAAGAACATGACAGGGGCAACAACACGACAACATCCGGGCGACCCACGGGCGACAACTGTCGTGTGACTGCCGCGCGGCAACTATCGTGCGATGATTGACGCGGCAGCTGCCGCGCGTCAATCGCGCGGTAGTGTCGTGAGCACAATACGGTAGATGCTATGGTCGCACAATGCCGACGCAGGATATGTAGAGATCTGGCGTCGCCTCAGACGGTGGAAGGTGGGAGACAAGAGAAGAGAAAATGTACCGGCGACCTAGCAAATCGAGCGTGAGAAGGAGAAGAGGAGATCGGAAAGTTTAATTAGGGAAAGTTTTGCGATAATTTATATTTCGTTGCCAAATTCGTTGCCAATCTTCGATGAAAAAAAATCGTCGCAAATCTGTGACGAATAAAAAATTTGTTGCAAGTATGCGGCGATTATGATATTTGTCGCCAAATTTGCCACGAATTTCCTATTCGTCATAATATTTGGCGACGAAAAGGTAAATTAGTTGCAAATATCTAGAATGAATTTAATTTTCATTGCAAATTTGGCGATGAAAGATGATTTTGTTGCAATATTTTACCGTATTTTTTTACCTAAATCATTTAAAAATATCGTCGTTTTGCAACGAATTCCCAATTCGTTGCCAACTCTTGCGACAAATTCCCAAATCATTGCATGCTTTTGCAACTAATTTGAAATTCGTTGCTAACTTTTGCAATGAATTTCCAATTCGTTGCAAAGTTTACAACGAATTTCAAATTCGTCGTAAACTCTTGCAACGAAAATCAAATTCGTTGAAAAACAAGTTTGCGACAAAATTTTTTTTGTTGCAAATATCATTACTAATTTGCGACGATTTAAAAATTTGTTGCAACTTTCATTGCAGATTTCCTCGCTATTTGAGTATATTTTTGTAGTGTGATCTAACTGTTAAACTGAGCTCAGATGAGATTTGGATTGACTTGAGTTGACTCGCATTTAGTTTGACTGAATCCGAATTTGAATTCCATCTCAGTTTAACATGTTAACTTTGTTGGTGCAATCGTCTCAGGTCACGTTTGACCAGACTCGAGTTTGTCTCGAGTAGTGTTTTGATGTTTGACGATGAGTTGACCATTTTTTGATAATGGGTTGACTATATGGTTGATATGGGGTTGACCATATGATTGTAGGATATTTGACGCCGCTAGAGGGGGGGGTGAATAGCGTTTGACCGTTCGTAGATGGAATTCGATCGCGTGTTCGTCTCTACAATTTCGTTAGTGCACAGCGGAAATAGATATAATACAATAACGAAATACGCCAACACAACAAGAACACGAGTATGTAACGTGGTTCGGAACCGCACGATTCCTACTCCACGGATCGAGCTCTACGAGCTCTAGTGATGCACACGCAACCACTAATAAACACTCCTTCTCGGAACAATCCGGAGGCGGAGAAACCTCGTACAATAATGATTACAACAATAATCAAATAAATACAAGCAAATACAATGAAATACAAATGCAAGTAAAGGAAAAACACTTTACAAGAGTTTTGGATTGCTTGATCTTTGATTGCCTTGAACTAGTTTTGAAGGTGAGCACCAACTTTCCTTCAATTTCGCTCAAGAAAATCGCTATCTTTTTCTCCATCACGAGCTCCTTTTATAGCTTCAACCCTTTTGTCTTTGGAAAAGGTCTATCACCGATCGCCGGGACCATCACCGATCGATCACACGCTGTTCGTGAGACAACGGTGTAATCCACACTGAAAAATCCAGCGGTTAGGACATCGATCGATCATGATCATCGATCGATTGATGAGCCATCACTCGGCCGCCGTCGCGCCGAAAGTGAGACTCCATTCTCGGGCCGAAAATCCGAGCACTAGTTGGTGATCACACGATCCGATCATTGCTGAGCCATCACCGATCGCCCACCTTTGGCGGTCGCTAGCTACTACTTCCGCGATCAAACCCTAGTTGACTCGGTCGGTCATTGCCATATGACACGATTGCACACCTCAAACATGAGGTTTTAGCCCAAGTATGGTGCCCCCATACTTGCTAGACCACCCTTAGCCTAGACCTAAGCCTTCTAGCCACCTCCATCAGCCTCACGCCTCTCGGATCCCTCCAAGTCATCCATGACTTATTCATCCATCGCGCTAGCCTTCAGGTGCTTCCATCGGCTATGTCATGCTAACGGTGTCTACACCGCTAAGGCACATTGGACTTACGCCGCCAAGACTCCGCTTGGACTTTACGCCGCCAATCATTGGACTTATGCTGCCAAGACTCCCGCTTGGACTTTACGCAGCCAATATCAAACCCTTGGACTTCTCAAATGCCAAGACTCAAGCTTGAACTTTCCCTTGCCAACCCATGTTGGACTTTCCATGCCAAGACCCATGCTTGGACTTTCCATTGTCAAGACCCATGCTTGGACTTTGCCAAATGCCAAGTGTCCCACTTGGACTTCCCATGCCAAGTACTCAAGACTTGGACTTCCCTATGACAATTACATTGTCATATGTTTTTGTTGAACATCAAAACATCACTCGAGTCAAACTCGAGTCCTGGTCAATCGTAACCTGGGCCGATTGCACCAACAATCTCCCCCTTTTTGATGTTTGACAAAAACCAAACAAATCATTTGAGTTAGACCACTAACTCAAGTCTCTTACCAATTATTCCAAATTGATAATCTTAAATGTTCTCCCCCAAACATTCTCCCTCTTTTTGACTAACATCAAAAAGGTCTTCTCTCCAAGGAGGTCAATGTCTCATGTCCAAATGAGATCTTACAATCTCCCCCTTGGCCTAAAAATACCTAGGATGCCTACCATCTTCCTAGTGATAAGTCTCATATCACTCAAGAGAGGCAATCCTATATGCTCTCTCAATTTTCAAATTGAGTCTCTCAAAATCTCACTTTCCTCCTAATGAGAAAAAAAATAGCATTCATCATCCCATGATGAATTTCTCCCCCTAAAGACTTGCTCCCCCTTGACCATTGCACCAATAATGTCCTTGGGAAGTCCCTAAGCCAATAGGAACTCGAAACCATCAAAATTAAGGTTAGAAATTCAACATTGAACTTCCCAACACCTTAAAATTGATACAAACCCTAAACACCTCTCCTAATCCATATCCAATGGATTTTCACCCTTCATCATGCTTCCCAAAGCATATCCTAGGGTTAGGAGTGGTTAGGGACCTTAACCGATTTGGTCGGGTTAAACAACTTTGGTTACCCGAAATCGGCTATCTATCGATCGACTTCTGTCGGCTACGGTCGGTGATGTGTCCATCGATCGATTAGCACGAAGCAACGGTCGAGTGATCTGTGCTGATCGAGTCCAACGTTGCCCATCATCACCGTAGAGGCAATGATAATCGAAACGATTTTAGAAATCAGACTCGACTTTTGGAAATTCATAAGTAATTCTATGTAAATCAAAAAATCACGAAACTTGATACGTATATTACTTATCACACATACAATCAGTGAAAATTTTTGGAAAAATATTTTTACCATTGAAATAGGAGATTGGTACAAAGTTCAAAAACTATTAAAAATTTAAAGTTTTTGATCCACTTTGTATCAACTTCTATAATGATGATGGCTATCAAAAGGTAGATTTCACTAAGGTTTTCTAAATTGATTTTAAAATGTTTTTGAAAATCTATTTTTAACCATGGTTTATTGGCTAAATATACATAACTTGTATATTAGCTTTCCTTATGATTCTTGGTGATAATTAAAATAAGTTTGAGTTCATCTAGATGCACTACCTATGCACCTTGAACCTAACTTATTATCCTAGCATCTCACATGTATCTATGGTGTATAAATACACATACATGTCAATGTGATGTGAGATGTGTGTTTTGATTCATTTTATCTAGGGTTTCATGCATTTCCTAGGCAACCCTACTTGATTCCCTTATAAATGAGACTTCAAGTCATGCTATTTTCCTTAAATCAATGTTCAATCAAATTAATGGATGAAATGATCATGACATAGTGATAGCAAAATAAAAACATGACCAATGATCATGATGTCATGACATATGATGAAATTTAAAAATACATGACATTTAAAGTAATCACAACCAATGACATGACATGTTATATAATAAGATGAAATTCCATGTCATGTCATGATATAGCAATTTTCATAAACCAATACATTAATACAAATACACACTCAAACACACATGATTTTCACAAACAGAAATTTCATTCAATTTAAAAGGATTTCAATTTTTACATTCAAAATGGAGATTTGATATACTCAATCTCACTACAAAACTGAGAAACAAAAGAAAATCCTAACATCTTCAAGATCTAGTCGTCTACAGGAGGTGGCGGTGGAGGAGGCTGCTGGCTCAAAGTCCAAGCCCGCATCATCTCATACATATCGAGCTGACGCTGCTCGATACGGCTCTGGGACTCTGCAATATGCATGTATCTCTCTTCCATCCAACCAAGACATGCGTCCATGGATGCTTGCCCTACTAAGAGCTCTGACAGTCTAGAGTCGACCGTCTGCTGATAGTCCTGGAATCTGGACTCCAGTTGGCCAAGACGATCTGATGGACCCGTCGCTGATGCATTTGCTGGCAGCTGACCCTCCTCATCAGCGGCGTCTGCATCCTCATAGTCCTCTGCCGCCTCTCTGGGTACCAGAGGAGGCTCTCTGCGTGCCCTGGGTGGTGGTCGAGGCGCCAACTCCATCTGTCCAGGCCCCATCCGCAGCTTCGCTAACGAGAAGTTGCGAATCGATATGCAGTCGTACACCTCAGAGAGCGCTCTCAGAGAACCCCTGTGAATGTTGATGCCTACTGACTCTAACCATGCTGTGATAATGTGACCATATGACATATGCACTTTCCCTTGTACAGGGGAAATGAAATGCACTATGCAATGAAACATATTTAGTGCAATGTTAATGTCTAATCTATTATGCATGGCGTAGAGTAGAAAGAGATGGGGAGGTCGAATCTTGGCCAGACCCCGAGTGACGATCGGAAGAAAACACACAACAATGACCTTGTAGAGTACATTGTCAGGTGCAGATAACTCAGTAATAGGAAATAAATTCTGGACTGGTGGACGAGGATGACCAAAAATATGCTCATGCATAGAGTCTAAAGAAATATGGTCAAATGGCTCGGGTAAAGGAGCATCAAAGGTGGGGTAAAAAATGAAGGTGTCATCCGAGGGCTTACACTCGAGAAACTCCTGCAGTATCGCAGGAGTGAACTCTAAATCGCGTTTTGCAACGCGAGTAGTGTAAGTAGGGCCATCGTCTACCTTCTTTAGGTTCTGATAAAACTCCTTAAGGAGGTCATCGTTAATGGCATGTGTGCATAAGACAATTTTCATGAAATGATAATAGACAAATATGTTAATGACATCACTACAATAACGTTGGAAAAAGTCCCTATCGATGTACCTAACCAACATAGGTTGGTACAATCGAGATTCACCCTCGGGTGGATCATTCTTACGGGTTCTCCTATATGTAATGTAATGATATGACATGCATGGGCACTAATACACAATTAGATTTAAAAGGATTATAATGGAAAGGAAAACAAAATTAGGGTTTTTGGGTAAATTTTTTTTTTTACTTCGGTGCCATTTGGAGGTGCGACGAGGGAATGCTCGGATATTTGCTGAGGGGGTCGTCGGAAAGTTCGCCGGAGGACTTAGATGCCGGAACCCTAACCGGAAACAAGGAAACAAACGTTGGAAACGAATGAACTAGGGCTGTGAGATGAGTGAAAAAGCGAGAAGAAAGGCTTAGCTATCAAACCTAAGGCTTGGGCGGTACCTAGGAAGATCGTTGGAGAAGAGTTGGCGATCGGAGAGGAGAAAGGAAAAACGAGAGGGCTTCGCGTGAAGACGTCGAACCCTAGCGGTTCGACGTTATAAAATCGCGACGACAGTCGACTGATGTGCAACATCAGTCGACCGATCGCAGCTTATTAGCGGGTTTACCGAACCGAACGATCATTGCTCGGCTCGCAATCGATCTGAACCTTCGTGATGTGCTCTGATGTCGATCGGTGATGTGGCTCATCGATCGGCGATCGTGTTGTCACCACTGGTGATGAGAGAGCACTGTGATGACCCTCGGCCTCGGTGAGCGGTACCATCGATCGTGATGTATCCCATCGGTCGTGATGTTCAAGCATCGAGTCCTAGAGCCGACACTCATTGCTTTGGATGCATCGTATTCTCTACGATTATCAATCGATGATAATCGTATCGATCGGTGATATCGATTTCTGATTCTGAAATTTAGAAAATCTCGATTTCTTCATCTAATTTATTCCATTTTATCATGTTTAATCTTGTATATCAAACATATTGATGTTATACTTATATTCATGTATTCGTTAATGTATTTTAATGTTTTATTTTATTTTGGCAAACATTAACATCCAATGATTTCCAAATCCTAACATCTCACCCTTTCTAAGTGTTGAAATACACAATCAAGGTAAAAAAGCTTGTTTTGTGAGATGCAATCCATCCTAGACATTCCTTCCATGCAAACACATGGTGAAACATATGAAGCATGGTAAGTACAAGACATCAAGTTGTGTGGCACTTGAGTATCACTCTAGATGTTACTTTTACATCTTAAACACACTTCTCTTGATACATGAACTTCTAAAGTGTGCCAACAATCAAAGTTACACACTATGACATCTAAATCTAGATTGTGTCAATTTTATTGATTATCATGTTTTCAAAAATATATTAACACATCCTAAAATCCTTTAGGATTAAGGCTCAAATGTATTTCCAAGGTAACCATAACCTTGAAAATAACCTAAAGTGCCACCTTTACCATGGTTGAGTTAACTACTCATCCAATCATGGTTGGCACATTCTAACCCATTTAACGTGAATCAATCACGCTCTTTGGAACCCAAAATCTATTTGAGCTCATTGAATTAATTAGGTATTCCTTAGGGATAACCTCCCTAGATACCTTCCTAATGACCCTCCTAGGCTTGTTAGTCTTGGTCATTGTGGTCTTACCTAGGTTGACTCTAGAGGGAACTCCTCTTGCAACCTTGGTCTTCCTAGACCTAGTTTGTGTTTCATAGTCAAATGGAACACAATGATAAGTCACCTTAGGCTTAGGTTTGTGACCCAAACATTTCTTGCCCTTGGTTGACTTTTGTCTTTTGGGTCATAGATGTTGACTTTGAGATCTTGACCCTTGACTTTGACCATTAGACCCTTGAAATTGATTTTATAGCTTATTTAGGGTCTTTTTTAGTTTTTCAAGCCTTGACCTTAAGGCTTGATTCTCTAATTCTAATTGCCCAAATAATTTTTGATTAGGTTTTTGGGCATTACCATTTACCTTAGACATATGTTTACCCTTATTGGAATTGATACCTAAATGGTTTTCAATTTTCTTAATTGCTTTCTTAGGAATGACATTTCTAGGGATATTAGTCCCAAATTTCTCCTTCTTTGAAATAGATCTAGAGTTATCATTCCTAGCATGCTTCGATTCATGAGTAATAGCAAAGTTATTTGAATTAACTCTAGCATGCTTTTGCTTAGAATTTAAGGAATGAGCATTATGAAAATATACCTTAGGGTTTGCCTTAGTAGCTCCCCCTACTTGTGATACTCCTTCTTGGGTCTTCTTGCTCCCACTAGGACATTGATTTCGGTAATGTCCTGGTTGCCGACATTTAAAGCAAATGATATGCTCCTTGTCTTTAGATGATGGGGAATCAGCATCCTTTGACTTTTAGGCGCCGGAGGAGTCTTCTTAACCTTCTTTGGGCACTTGCTCTTGTAGTGTCCATACTCCCTACACTCAAAACACAATATATGACTTTTATTTGAAATTGGAGTGTTTGAGTTACCTAGTTCGGTGGTGAGGGTCTCTTGAGCTTGTTCTTCCTCTTGACCGGATGTAGATGGTACTTCTTGTTGCTCCAGTGTTAAGGATGCTCTAATCTCCTCAATCCTAGAAGTAGATACTTCTTCCACTTCTTCCACCTCTTCTTTCTCGGATCCGGAGGTTGACTCCACTTTCTTGTGAGGATGATGAAGCTTCCTCTTCGGTCTCCTCCTCTTCCAAGTCTTCTTGAACTGATTCGGGATTATCGTGGAACTTGACCAACTTGTTCCACAACTCCTTGGCATCCCTATAGCTTCCTAATCTAGACAAAATGTCGTTAGGTATCAAATTAATTAATATTTTTGTTACCTTAACGGTTGTCTTGAATTTTTGCCGTTGCTCCTCGGTCCATCGCTTCATTTTGAGGATTTCGCCATTCTCTCCTCTCAGAGCATCAAAACCTATAATCACGACAAACCAATTTTCTATGTTCGTCATTAGAAAATATTCCATCCTACCTTTCCAATACGCGAAATGTTCGCGGTCGAAGGAAGGCAGAACGTTGATGTCATCACCCAATCTCTCCTCGAACTCCATCTTGTTTCTCTAGCGTCTTGACTCCGGGTTGTTAATCCGTAGAAGAGCCCCGGGCTCTGATACCAATTGTAGGATATTTGACGTCGCTAGAGGGGGGGTGAATAGCGTTTGACCGTTTGTAGATGGAATTCGATCGCGTGTTCGTCTCTATAATTTCGTTAGTGCGCAGCGGAAATAGATATAATACAATAACGAAATACGCCAACACAACAAGAACACGAGTATGTAACGTGGTTCGGAATCGCACGGTTCCTACTCCACGGATCGAGCTCTACGAGCTCTAGTGATGCACACGTAACCACTAATAAACACTCCTTCTCGGAACAATTCGGAGGCGGAGAAACCTCGTACAATAATGATTACAATAATAATCAAATAAATACAAGCAAATACAATGAAATACAAATGCAAGTAAAGGAAAAATACTTTACAAGAGCTTTGGATTGCTTGATCTTTGATTGCCTTGAACTAATTTTGAAGGACTGGAAAGCACCAACTTTCCCCTTCAATTTCGCTCAAGAAAATCACTATCTTTTTCTCCATCACGAGCTCCTTTTATATCTTTAACTGTCTTTGGAAAAGGTCTACGATCATTGCTCGGGACCATCACGTCGGTGATCACACTGTTGTTGTGAGACAACGGTGTAATCCACGCTGAAAAAATCCAACGGCTAGGACATCGATCTCGATCATGATCATCGGTCGTGATGAGCCATCACTCAACCGCTCGTCGCGGTCGAGTGAGACTCCATTCGTTGGTAGAAAATTCGAGCACCGGTCGGACGGATCACACGATCGATCATTCGTTGAGTCATCACGATCGCTGCCCACCTCTGTCGGTCGCTAGACCACTTCCCCATCGGAAACCCTAGTCGACGCCACATGACACCGGTAAACATGAGGTTTTAGCCCAAGTATGGTGCCCCCATACTTGCTAGACCACCCTTAGCCTAGACCTAAGCCTTCTAGCCACCTCCATCAGCCTCACGCCTCTCGGATCCCTCCAAGTCATCCATGACTTGTTCATCCATCGCGCTAGCCTTCAGGTGCTTCCATCGGCTATGTCATGCTAACGGTGTCTACACCGCCAAGGCACATTGGACTTACGCCGTCAAGACTCCGCTTGAACTTTACGCCGCCAACCATTGGACTTATGCTGCCAAGACTCTCGCTTGGACTTTACGCAGCCAATATCAAACCCTTGGACTTCTTAAATGCCAAGACTCAAGCTTGGACTTTCTCTTGCCAACCCATGTTGAACTTTCCATGCCAAGACCCATGCTTAGACTTTCCATTGCCAAGACCCATGCTTGGACTTTGCCAAATGCCAAGTGTCCCACTTGGACTTCCCATGCCAAGTACTCAAGACTTGGACTTCCCTATGACAATTACATTGTCATATATTTTTGTCGAACATCAAAACATCACTCGAGTCAAACTCGAGTCCTGGTCAATCATGACCTGGGCCGATTGCACAAACAATGATGAAGTCTAAGTCTTGAGTACTTGACATGGAAAGTCCAAGCATGAGTCTTGACAATTGTAAAGTCCAAGTCTTGAGTACTTGGCATGGAAAGTCTAAGCATGAGTCTTGGCAAGGGAAAGTCCAAGCTTGAGTCTTGACAATTGGAAAGTCCAATATGGATTGGCAAGGAAAGTCTAAGAGTGTAGTCTTGGCCACATATGTCCAAGTGTGTAGTCTTGGCGGTGAAAGTCTAAGTCATGGGTACTTGGCATTTGAGAAGTCCAAGGTTTGATATTAGCGACGTAAAATCCAAGGGTGGAGTCTTAGTAGCATAAGTCCAATGTTTGGCGGTGTAAAGTCCAAGCGTGTGTCTTGACAGCATAAGTCCAAATGTGTCTTGGCGGTGTAGACCAACTTAGCATGACAATAGCCGATGGAAGCACCTGAAGGCTAGCGTATGGATGAACAAGTCATGAATGACTTGGAGGGATCCGATAGACGTGAGACTGATGGAGGTGGCTAGAAGGCTTATGTCTAGGTTAAGGGTGGTCTAGCAAGTATGAGAGCATCATACTTGGGCTAAATCTCATGTTTGAGGTCTAGCAGTCGACTGGGGTTATAGACCAGTCGACTGGTCAAGTGTTTGACACTTGACAACCGAGTCGACATCGAGCAGTCGATTGAGATTATGACTAGTCGACTGCCGTAAGTCGACTGACATTCGACTGCGGTAAGTGGCCTTGGCAGTTGATTGCCATGTATGGGCAGTCAACTGGCCATGAGCAGTTGATTGTCATGGAGGGCAGTCGACTGCTGCTGGTTTTGGTCGCAAAGGCTGAACGCTTGGTAGTCGACTGAGCAGTCAGCTACGGGCTTGAGCAGTCGACTGCTGGGAATGGTAGTCGACTGCCAGTGTATCTTTGGCTTGAATGCCAACGTGGATCAAGTTTGTTGTGAGACAATGACACTGTTGGCAGTTGACTAGGGTCTTTTGGCAGTCGACTGCTAAGCAGAAATCCAAGTCGCGCAGAGGCATAAAAAGAGCTCGACGGAGAGAATTTCCACAGCGATTTCTTAGGCGATTTGAAGGGGATAGTTAGTGCTTTTCAGTCCTTTAAGTCTAGTCCAATGCGATCAATAAGCAAGCATTCTAAGCAACCATTTGTAAAGTTTTCTTTATGTTATTTGTTGTATTCACTTTGTATTTGCTTGTTGTATTTTATTTATTGTTGTAAATGCTTGTACGAGATTTCTCCACCTCCGACTTATTGTCTAGAAGGAGATTTATTAGTGGCGTGTACATCACTAGAGCTCGTTGAGCTCGCCCCGTGGAGTAGGAACCCTAAGATTCCGAACCACGTATATCTTATGTATTGTGTGCTTGTGTATTTCATTTGTACTTTATTATTATTTCTGCTGCGCATATTAATGAATATTGTAGACAAACACGCAAGTGCGATTGAATTCCATCGACGAACGAGAACGCGCCATTCACCCCCCTCTAGCGCTCACCGACGTTCCAACAAGTGGTATTAGAGCTAGGAGCTCTTCTACATATTAACAACCGAGAGCAAAAGCGCTAGAGGATGGAGTTGCCAAAAGATGGACTTGGATGAGACATCAACACTCAAATCACATACACCCTCTATGGACGAGGAGACTTCAATCAATGGAAGGGAAGGATTGAAGAATTCATAATGATGAGGGACTTCGAAGATTGGGCCATCTTGATCGACGAATTTAAGTATCCAAGAGGGCCATAGGGAGGATTCCTCAAGATGAAGAAATGAACCGAGGAACAACTCCAAAAGTTCGAGAAGAATAGGAAGGTAATAAATTTTTTAAGTGATTTAATTCCTAATGATGTTTTGTCTAGGTTAGGTGAATATAAGGATGCCAAGGAGCTTTGGAGTGAGTTGACAAAATATCATGAAGACCCATCATCGACTCAATTGGATAGGGAGACCGAAGCAGCAAGCTCATCCTCATAAGAAAGTGAGGATTCGGAGGTTGAGAGAGATTTAACGTCCGAAGGAGAAGATGCAGAAGAAGCCTCCACCTCTATGATTGAGGGGGGGGGGGGAGATTAGACCAATCTTAATGTTGGATCAAACTCAAGAGGAACCATCTACCTCTGATCGAGAAGATGAAGAAGCTCAAAATTTCACCACCAACCTAGATAACTCAAGCACCTTAATTAAAAATAAAAATCATATTATGTGCTTTGAGTGTAGGAAAAATGAACACTACAAGAGCAAGTGTCCCAAGAAAGTCAAGAAGGCTCAACCGGTGCCAAAGGTCAAGGATGCCAGAGCCCCAACAATTAAAAGCAAGGAGTACGTTGTGTGCTTCAAATGCCAACAACGGGGGCACTATAGAAGTCAATACTCTAGGGGAAAGAAGAAGATCCAAGGAGCATCATATGTAGGGGGAGCTTTAAAAGCAAATTCTAAGGTATATTTTAGTAATGCACCTTCAAATTTTCATGTCAAAAAGCATGCTAGGAGTAATGTTAATAATCTTGCTATTGTTTATGAAAAACATGCTAGAAATAATAAATTCTATTGTTTAGGTGCTAAGAGTTGTAATTTTAGAACTAAGGAGAAATTTGGGACTAATAACCCTAGATAAATTCTACCTATATAAACTATTAGGAAGGTAGATGAGTATTTAAGCATTAACCCTAAGAAGGATAGACATATGCCTAAAATAAAGAACCACGCTCAAAAACTAAATGAAAATTCAAAGATTGGACAATTAGAATTGAAAAATCAAGTCTTGAGGTTAATACTTGAGAAATTAGAAAAGACCCTTATGAAAATACAAAATCAAATGCAAGGGTCAAATAGTTAAAATTTAGGGTATAAGAGTCAAAGCCTAAGGTCTAAGAGGCAAGGTCCACTCATGGGTAAGAAAAGTTTTGGTTACAAACTTAAGTCCAAAGAGACCTATCACAGTGTTCCATTCGATTATGGAACACAACCTAGGTCTAGGAAAGCCAAGGTTACTAGAGAAGTTATCCCTAAGGGTAACCATGGTGTGTGAATAGTGGCTAAGGTTTCAAGAAAACCTAGGGAAGCCATTAAGAAGGTTATAAGGGGAGTCACCCCTAGAGTTAACCTAGGGAAAACTACAATGACCAAAGATTCTAAGCCTAGAAGGGTCATTAGGAAGGTATCTAGGGAAGTTATCCCTAAGAAATACCTAGTAAACCCAAGGAGGTCCAATAGGTATTGAATTCCTAGAAGCGTGATCGATTCACGCTAAATGAGCTAGGATGTATCAACCTTGATTGGATGAGTAGTTAACTCAACCATAACAAAGTTGACACTTTAAGTCATTTTCAAGGCTATGTGATACCTTAGAAATAGAGGTTGAGATTGTATCCTAAAAGATTTTAGGATGTGCCAATATATTTTGAGAACTATGAAAAATTGATCAAATTGACACAATTAAGGTTTAAAGGTTATAGTGTGTCATTTTAGATTCTTGGCACACTTGAGAGATAAGTTTGGTAATATGGCTAAATGAACCTAACTCTGACAAATGACAATTAACACTAAAATTTAGATATTATTATACCTTTATATTTTATTTGTCATGCTTTGATTGCCATATAATATGTCATGACATCATATTTCTTGTTAATCTTATAAAATGTCATGATAATGTTTAGGTTTAAGCTTTTATGTCATGTTAGTTTTTAGATTTCACCTTATGTCATGACATCATGATTATTAGCATATGTTCTTAATTATGTTATTATTTATGCCATAATCATCATTCATGCATTTAAGCTAACTGAAATTGATTTAAGGACTATGACACGATTTGAAATCTCATGTATGAAGGAATTAAATAGTGTTGCCTTAGAAAAATATATGAGACCTTAGTTTAGGATGAACAAAATCCATATCTCACATTAAATTGACATGTGTGTGTATTGATACACCCTAGATACATGTGGGATGCTAGAAAATGAGTTAAGTTCAAGGTGCATAGATATTGCATCTAGATGAACTCAAACTCATCATATACCATGGATGAATCATAAGGAAAACTTATGTACAACTCATGTACATTAAGCTCATATACCAGGTTTAATATAAGATTTTAAAAATATTTTAAAATCATTTTGAAAAACCTTGGTGCAGTCTATCTTTTGATGGAAGTCACCATTGAAGAAGTTGATACAAAATAGGTCAAAAATATTAAAGTTATTAATGAGTTTGAATTTTGTATCAATCTCAATATTTAATGGGTATTTTATTTTTCAAATATTTTTCACCCATAATGATTGACCTAAGTATTATACGTATGAAGTTTCACTATTTTTCAAACTACATATAATTACTTATGCTTTTCACAAATTCAGTTTTTTAACATGATTTCTGCACTTGTAGAAATCAGTCGACTGCCATGGATGGCAGTTGACTGACATCAAGGGCAGTCGAGTAAACAAGGATGTTTATCCCATGTTTCAACTATATTAGGTTACCCTAACTATTCATAACCCTAGGATATGCTTTGGAAAGCATTGGAATGGTGATAATCCATTGGGTATGTATTAAGAGAGTTGTTTGGGTGATTTATCAAATTTTAAGGTGTGTGAAAGTTCAAGTTTGAACTTTTGCCCTTGATTTTGATGGTTTAGTGTTCCTATATGCTTAAGGACTCTTCAATGACATTGTTGGTTGTTGGTGCAATGGTCAAGGGGGAGTAAGTCTTTAAGGGGAGGATATCCATCATGGGATGATGGATGTATTCTTCCTCATAAGGGGGAGAATTTAGAGATTGGGAGAGCTTGGAGGATTGCCTCTCTTTAGTGATATGAGACTTATCACTAGGAAGAGTAAAGACATCCTAGATATTTTTGGACCAAGGGAGAGATTGTAAAATCTCATTGGGATATGAGACATTGACACCCTTGGGAAGAGCCTTTTTTATGTATGTCAAAAAGGGGAAGAATTGACTGAGAATTGATGGGAGAATGTGAGAATTCTCAATTTGGACAATTGGGAGGATTAGATTGAGTTAGTGTTCTAACTCAAAGACGTTTGGTTTTTGTCAAACATAAAAAAGGGGAGATTGTTAGTGCAATCGACCTAGGTCACAATTGACCAGACTCGAGTTTGACTCGAGTAGTGTTTTAATGTTTGACGATGAGTTGACCATTGTTTGACAATGGGTTGACTATATGGTTGACATGAATTTGACCATATGATGGAGAAATCCAAGTCTTGAGTATTTGACATGGAAAGTCCAAGTATAGGTCTTGACAATGGTAAAGTCCAAGTCTTGAGTACTTGACATGGAAAGTCCAAGCATGAGTCCTGACAAGGGAAAATCCAAGCTTGAGTCTTGGCAATTGAAAAGTCCAACATGGGTTGACAAGGAAAGTCCAAGGGTGTAGTCTTAGCCACGTAAGTCCAAGTATGTAGTCTTGGCGGTGAAAGTCCAAGTCATGGGTACTTGACATTCGGGAAGTCCAAGGTTTGATATTGGCGGCGTAAAGTTCAAGGGTGGAGTCTTGGCAGCATAAGTCTAATGTTTGACGACGTAAAGTCCAAGCGTGTGTCTTGGCAATGTAAGTCCAAATGTGCCTTGGCGGTGTAGACCAGCTTAGCATGACAATAACCAATGAAAGTATCTGAAGGCTATTGTATGTATGAACAAGTCATGGATGACTTGGAGGGATCCGATAGGTATGAGATTGATGGAGGTGACTAGAAGGCTTAGGTCTAGACTAAGGGTGATCTAGCAAGTATGAGGGCATCATACTTGGGCTAAACCTCATGGTTGAGGTCTAGCAGTCGACTGAGATTATAGACCAGTTGACTGATCAAGTGTTTGACACTTGACAGCCGAATCGACACTGAACAATCGACTGAGATTATGACCAATCGAATGTCGTGAGTCGACTGCCGTTTGATTGCGACAAGTGGCCTTGACAGTCGATTGCCATGTATGGGCAGTCGACTGGCCATGAGCAGTCGACTGTCATGGAGGGCAGTCGACTGCTATCGATTTTGGTTGCGAAGGCAGAACGTTAGGTAGCTGACTGAGCAGTTGGCTACGGGCTTGAGCAGTCGACTGCTAGGAATGACAGTCGACTGTCAGTGTATCTGTTGGCTTGAATTCCAATGTGGATCAAGTCCGTTGTGAGACAACGACACTGTTGGCAGTCGACTGTCAGGTAGAAATCCAGGTCGCGCGGAGGCATAAAAAGAGCTTGACGGGGAGGATTTCCACAGCGATTTTCTTGGACTATTTGAAGGGGATAGTTGGTGCTTTCCAGTCCTTCAAGGCAAGTCCAATGCGATCAACAAGCAAACATTCTAAGCAACCATTTGTAAAGTTTTCTTTACATTATTTGTTGTATTCACTTTGTATTTGCTTGTTGTATTTTGTTTATTGTTGTAAATGCTTGTACGAGGTTTCTCCACCTCCGACTTATTGTCGAGAAGGAGATTTATTAGTGGTGTGTACATCACTAGAGCTCGTCCCGTGGAGTAGGAACCCTAAGATTTCAAACCGTGTATATCTTGTGTATTGTGTGCTTGTGTATTTCATTTATGTTTTATTATTATTTCCGCTGTGCATATTAATGAATATTATAGACAAATACGCAAGCGTGATCGAATTCCATCGACGAACGAGAACGCACCATTCACCCCCCCCCCTCTTTCCTAACGCTCATAGAAGTTCCAACAAACTTGATCCTACCACTTGGTGAGTAGTATTTTGTCATGTTATCTAGATATATTAACATTTCTTCTACCTGCAATATAATTAACGCATATAAGTTTTTAAAATAACCAAACTGCACCTTATTTTTTAAATTACCACTTCACGCGCCTGTTTGTAAAAAAACCTCTCCTTCCTCCCACCGCCCCCTCCTTATCCGACCAGCAATTGCTCAAGTAGGCATTGACGACTAAAAATCAGAGCTTGGCGGGTAAGCTAACCGCAAAATCGCAGTGAGCTAATTGTGAAATCATGGCTGCGTGGTCGAGCGGCCGCCATCGTTTTTTTGTTTTTTTGTTTTTTGTATAAAGAACGATACGATCGTCACGTCGTTGACTTTATCTACGTCAAAACAACCTTTACGTTGCGTGTTGAAAACTCAGATTCCTTAATATTAAACTCTGAATCCTTAAATAAATTTTTATTAAAATTGAAAATATAAAAACAAGTATATGGCAGTTTGCAAACTAATATTCCTCGTTTTGAATCCTCCGAAAAATATTCCACTGATCCAGCCACATCGATTTGAATGATTTAATCCGCTTCAAATTAGAAATGCGCTCACTTGAGTACATATGTCAATTACGCGCAGTCTGCTTTGCAAATTTCCAACTGTTTAGGACCGTTTATGTAAATTTCAAATCCGGCCGTTTCGCTGCAAATCATGGAAAGTATTTAATTTTGAATGACAAATTAATCCAAAAGATTCCACTTCTGAAATTCATAAGCCAGTCAGCGTGCATATATTCGGTCGTTCATCTCTGCAAACTATAATCTGTAGTATTTCATTCGTGAGGAACATTTTTGTCTATATCTTTCAATTTCTTCTACAAATCAGACCACGCAGCCGAGACCACCTTACCCACAGCCTGCGAAGCAGAAAAAAAAGTAAGCTTTTTCTTCTTACCTAAACACTTGTATAGTTGTATGAATCCTTTTAATCCTTGCTCGACAGCAAATACAGAATCATTTTTTTTGGGGACAAATGAACAAGGTAGTAATAGGAGAATCTGCATGCGTAATAAATGCAGAGTTCACGGCGATTCACGAGACTGTCAGCAGCATCCATGAAATAAATCATATAAAAGAGAGAATAAATAAATTGAGCGAGTCAATGAACGGGGAGATGGTAGTTACATATACATGAATTTGTGATATGTGAGGATTTGAAGATGTTTGAGCTTTTTGAATTCTCGAGGTTGGTTTCCGCTGCTCCTTGTTCTTCGTGCATTAATCCTGTCTTATTTTCCATGCTTTCGGTTTCGGCTACGTCACGTAGTGTAAATGTAGAGATCGCAAGTGACAAATTTGATCCCTCCTCTAGTCCTCTTCTTATTGTCTTATTAATCGTAAGAAAAAGTCCATCCTCATGTACATGTTTGAGATTGTTTCGCCTCCTCTCCTTGTCACGTAAAGGCCACTTGTGGAAATACGAGCCGTTAGTTTTCTCTCTTGCCATGGATTGTCACTTCCAATTTAGAAAGCAGACAACAATAAAAAAAAAAACAATTCGCCTCTGTTACCGTCGAAATATCTACACCGTTAATTCTGCTATTAAGTGGTTCTCCTGCTTCACGTTGTGCAATTCACTCTGTTTTCGTGTAGGCAACATTGATCAATAATTAGGTTTAGGCCGAGGGGACATGGGACGGGCGGTGCGGTGGCTATGGAATCTCGTAGGGGGCAGCAAAGTGAAGAAGAAAGAGAAAGATTACTGCTTCAGTTACGGTGGCGAGGAGCCGACGGAGAAGAAAAGGTGGAGCTTATGGAAGTCTCGTGAGTCCGGCGCCACCGACGTGTCGCTGGGAGGTAACGGGGCCACTGCCGCTGCGAACGAGGCGGCCTGGTTCAAGTCGTTCTACACAGTCACCGAAAGGGGGCAGAACAAGCAGTCCATTGCCGTCGCAGAAGCCACCGCCGTGGCGGCGGAGGCAGCTGTGGTGGCAGTGCAGGCTGCCGCAGTGGCGATGCGTCTCGCCGTCCGGCAGAGGGGAAGCGGCGTGGAGCGATGGTCAGCGGTGAAAATCCAATCGGCGTTCAGAGGTTACTTGGTAAGAAGAAATTTTGCTACTGTTGACTAGCTGTATCAAAGACTGAATCCTAAAAGAATATGTTATTCTCGTTTATCCCGTGACTCGCATTTATCTACACGGCGTACCATTCTCATTCATGAAATCTGATATTTGTTCCGATAAGTCGATCGAATTTGATCTGTTGAGCGTTTTATATCCATAAATGCTCTGCATTAATTGCTAGGAATCTATTGTAGTGTTCTCTCTGATGGAGCTCACATTTGGTTTGCATTCATCTACATTTTAGGCAAGGAAAGCACGCCGTGCCTTGAAATCGTTGGTGAAATTGCAAGCTCTCATCAGAGGCTATCTCGTCCGTAAGCAAGCAGCTTCAGCTCTTTGCAGAATGCAATCTCTCCTTCAAGCTCAGGCCACCGTACGAGCTCACAGAGCTCGCAACCTTCTCTTCAAAGACGAAACATTTCGACTTGAAGTCCGTCCCCGGAGATCCTTTGTACGTTTTAGAATCATAAAAGAAATATTCCGATTAAGAAGTTCATTCAAAGTTCATTCCGATTAAGAATCATAAAAGAAATAACAACAACGTTATTATTGTTTATCTGCTTAGGATTGTCTTCTTGTTTCTGATGAGTACAGGAAAGGTGCACCGATAGCAAAAGTGAGCAGTTGCGTCCATTCGAAAGCCAAAGGTATATTGAGAGATCAAAGCCCAAGATCATAGAGATCGACACGTGTCGGCCAAAGACCCGAGCTCCTTCCTCGCCAATTCCTACACCAATCTCGTTTCCCGACCTCCGCTACTTCCCGGATAACGACGACTGGTGGATAGCCGGCGGCATGAAGTGCAGGGCGCTGGCGACGTCTAGGTGTGTGAGGGGTTCATCCCGGAGTGGGGCAGCGACGCCGGCGAGGAGCCTGAGCGGAGCGTGCTCACCCAATTACATGGCCAACACACACTCCTTCAAGGCCAAATCGAGGTCGTCGTCGTCGTCTTCTTCTCAGACCAGACACTCTGCAGATGCAAGGCGGCGGCAGCCACTCGACGAGTTAAATGGAGGTAGATTGCAGAGTCTAGCTCACGATGCGTTGAACTCCAAGAGAGCAGTAGTGGTTGGGAAAGATGCAGAGAGGGAAGTTTACTTGCAGAGAGTGTGGTAATTAACGCGGTGCATGGAGTCATGTTAAAAATAAGAGCAGTATGGAGATTTCTTATCGTAGTTAGCTTTTTTTTTCCCGCTCTGTGTGAAACAGCTTGCAATCATGTTTCGAATGATATTCTGTAAAATCTGAGCGTTTTTCCTCTCTTAATTTGGTGATTGATATTAGTGTCCTTGTTGCTTTAAACATTACAAGGTCAACCCTATTGAATTGTGGTCCTATCTGATGATTAAAAAAGTTTGCCATGTATCCCAATAATGTCCGTATTTTGTATATTGTCATACACATTTTAATTTTTTTAAAGAAAAAAAAAAGACACACCAGAGGAAGTAGATATTCAAGCACCAGTTTGGCAATACAACTGTCGGGTATTTGTCTTCGGAGATGGTGGAAATAAAGTCTACTCTATAAACATGCTCTGGAATGGAGTATGCTCGCACGCTACAATGCCAAGACATAACTACTAGATCAGAGCCGTAATGCCGGCCCATCTCGTAAATTAATCTACTTTTGCTCGCTTATAATGGTGTAAATTCTCATGTGTCAGGCTGTGGTTTCATTTGTCAACTCTGTTTCAGATATTTCTTCGCATATAGAGATTGAGCATGGAATCTTTACTCGCTGTAACATAATTTTAATCATGCCAACTCTAATTACAACTTTCCCAAGTCTGTCAGTTAGCACCGTACCCATCTATTTAGCTCCGGCGGATGTCTTGCGTGCATTCCCCTACCTTGTTTTCAGTGCCATGGTTTACATTGACAGATACAGATCATGAGGACCAATAAAAGTAAGTTTCAATCAATATGATTTCAGGCACTTGAAGACCGATGTCAGAACTGCAGATTGATGCTGATGCTTGAACGACTCCTTTATTTTGTGCATTATATTCAGTGACCATGGCTATGGCTGCATTGGCCACGAAATGGAATCAGGCTCTGTTCCTTGCACACTTTTCTAAGCTGTTCGTCATGTCAATTAATTGCTCATCTTCCCCGAATCCAAATGAGCACAGCATTGACAGTTTTCGTATATCTGGCCCAACAAAGAGGTGTTCTAAAACTTAAGTTTCAGTTGCAGTTGTATTCATGGTTGGGTTGGAATGATCACGGTATTATTTCAGTTCTAAAATTATTTTGCGAAAAGACACAAATTTATAAATAAAAAATAGATAATTAGTAAAAAAATTTAAATAAATACATACATTAGCAATAAAAAAACATATAAGGTCATAAAAAAAATCAACACATAGATAATAACATAATAAAAAAAAGACAATGAATATTATACCTCTAATACCACGAAGAATGACGAGGGGGAATTAAATCTTCATGATATTTTCTTTGAATTTCATGTTGATTAACTTGATCTTCAACATATGAGTGTCGATATAAATTAACATTAAATTGTTCATATGAATATTCATTTGATTTAATTGATGAAAGATATTTAAAATTAGATGATTGACTTTGTAATAATGTTTCATCATGACGATTATAATAACTAAAATATTGATATCTAACAGAACTACCAATAGCACTTGACGATTCACGATCACCACTACAATGTCCAATATTTCCCCAAAGAGATATCGAATAAATAGGAATTACATTATATGCATTATTAAAATGACCCTCAAATTCATGATGTCTACTTTCATTTGTATAGTATGATGAATAATTAGATGATCTATCAAATGAATCGTATCTGGGTTGATCTTGACCATAATATCCATATCCATCTGATTGATATCTAATTGGACCATGCCTAATATTTTGAGACCCCAAATTATAACTTTTTGATCTATAATCATCTCTCACTGGAATTCTTTAGTTCCCTTTCAAAATCAAATATTTCATATGTTTTTCAACACTCATATGTTGTCATGAAAATCCAATCGAATGTTTTTTACCATCAACATCAGGAGATTTTGATAAACTTGTCAAAAAGTTATGTTGTTCCTCAGTCCCAGGGCGATACCCATGATCAATATCTTATGTTGCATAATAATTTTCACGATTTTGTGCCCATATCATACTCGTGTCATGTTGATCATCTTGATGACTTTGATGACTATGATGCTCACCATGACTTTGTTGATTATTTCCATCATTTGAACCATCACTATCATCACTTTCATCAGTATCTTCACTATTATCATTTGATAAAACTCTTTTTTTCTTTCAATTGTGATGACTTTTCTAAATTATTCTTTCTTGAATGCCTTGGAACTCTTGTAGTTGTATTGTGTTCTTCAGCATTTGATGCTTGAAGTGCTTGATCTAACCATGCCAAGTCATCATCTTCTAAAACCAATGGTTCATTATCTCTTCTCTATTAATTTAAGATGTCATCATCATGAAAAATATGATTGAGGTCTATCGGACTGTAAAAATTATTATATTCTTTTCTACACATCATGTTTCGTACGTACCCTAAGTCGTATATTACAGTGAACATAAACTAATTTATGCAATTTTTTAATAGCCAAGTGATCACGGATCTTTGTGTGTATAAGAGACCATGGGCTCCAATTTCTTTCACATCCTGAAGATGAACATATTTGGCTTAGAACTTTTATTGCAATTTTTTGAAGGTGTGGCGCATCTTCACCGTAATTGTTCCACCATTCAGATGATATAAACAAATCAATATCATATTTTTATAATTATAAATATTTGTAAAATTTAAATTCAAAACCTGGAAGACTTTTTTAATTGTCATTTTTGCTAGTGGCGATCCAAATTCACCTATTTGGTCAGTGAATAATTTAATCTAAAAAAGAGAAGAAAAGATAAATAATTATTGTTCATGTTTGGAAAAAAATATAGGAATAAAAAAAAATTATCTCACTAATTGCTGAAGCTTGTGCATTTAAGTCTGGCTCAAATCTTTTGATTACAATCTTTAATTCTAATTTAACTTCATCATTATAAACACATATTCCAGAATATTGAAGTAATGGATTTAGAAAATACGGTGAAATATCAAAAGACAAGAAATTAGAAATGAGGAATTTGTAAATAATTTTGATAACATACTTTGTAGTCTATAATTTAAGCAAATAAATTATAAAGCACACACGACGGGGCGTGTGAAAAATTTAGACGGTGTTGCAATCTGAGAGAAGATTAGAGGCTCACACGACCAGCCGTGTGAATTTCACACGGTCGTGCCAAATTCAAAATTTTTTCCAAGTGCCCAATAGGAGCCCACCTAGAGCACGCCACGAACCTACACCTGCACCGCCTTATTTTTCTTCTTTTGAGCAGGATACAAGTACGCCTGCCTATGACTTCTCGGAGTTCCGATCGCACCTCAATGACATCTTCACAAAGTAGCAGACACAGGAGTAGTGATAGGAGGAGCACAAGACCTATACACGGTCGGAGTTCCAGGATCTACGATAGCATTTTCAGAGGGTCGAGGAGTTCTATGATGAGGCCCAACACTATTTTCAGGAGGAGACTACCTACCGCTAGGAGGTTTGGCAGTTCATGCGAGATGCATGATCACAGTGGGTCAGGGAGGAAGAGCACAAAGTAGTCGCTGCGTCCACCAGTTCCCAGATTGATCATATGTACATGTGACACCACGATTGAGTACCAGATTTTCCCAGGAGCCCGACATTCCAAGACTACCAGACTTCCCACCTCGACCGCCATATTAGAGGTACTATTTTACTTAAGTCTGGGGGGCCCCGAATTTCGATATGTCTTTCTTCCATGTAGTAGTTTCTTTCTTGATATTTAGGTTTAGTTTTAGTTTGCATTCATTTGTCCATGCATGGAGTGTTTAGTTTCCTTTCAACACTTAGTTTTTGCCATCTCTAAGCTGCCTCAGTAATATTTTTAAAATCTCTTCACGAATTGCTCCCATAGATAGCTTAACTTTATTTATCTTTTGATATTTTATTTTAGTTGCTTTAATGAATGTTCTAGACTTGTACTGGTTAACTTTTATCTTTCACTTACACTTGATGAATATTCTGAAAGGAAAAATCTATTACATACATAGTTATGATTCATCCCAGTAGTCTAGTACTTTGGAATCCATAAGTGACTCTAGATTTAGCATTTTAGTTACTGGAGATGCTCGGATTGTGTAAGCCCATTTGAAAAAAAATAAAATACCAGTGAGCTAGAGAGGAACAAAGTTCCTTGAAAAATAAAAATAAAAAAAAGGAAGAAAAAAGAGAGAGAGAGAGAAAAAAAAGAGAGTAAAAAAATAGTTGTCGACTTGTCGTGTGTGGAAATAGTTAGGTACCCCTTTGAAACCAAGTTAGGTTACTGAAGAAACACCTACCAATTTCTCTCAATACCGAACACACCTTTGAGACTTGATGCTAATTCTAGGGAATGGCCCTCAGTTAGGGTAGGTAAGTGCCTAAAGGCTGGAGACCTTAGAAAAGTTATAGGATGACGGCTTAACTCACTGTGGAATGAGTATCCCTTAGGAAAATTCGCTTAGCATATGCACGAAAAGCTAACTTAGTTAATTTTTAGAACATATCTATTTTGTTTTAATTGAAAATACCATTTGATAAAACTAGTTAACATGCTAAGTATGGAATAATGCTTTTAAAAATTTCATGGCACTGCTTGAGGACAAGCAAAGAAGTCCGGGGGGATTGATGTGAGCAAAATATATAGGATTTTAGGAGTAGTTTTTGCTCACATCTCGTTGCATTTTATACTTGTTTCATGCATATCTTACTTTGTTTTGCATGCATTTTCTATTTTCTGGTTCGGAGATATGCTCGTTGTGCTTTTGTGTGCAAGATAATATTTTACAGGGAAAACGACATACTTTTGGAGCAAAAGAAAGATATTTGGCAGGTGGAATGGAAGGGGACACGACCTAGCCATGTGAATCCACATGACCATGTCCAAACCATGGAATTGGAAAATCTAATGTCACACACGGCCTGGCCATGTGAATCCACACGGCTGTGTGGCGCTGGATTATTTCGACACGACTAGGGTTCTTTCGTGGATTTATGCAGGGTCGGCTTCAAGTCTATAAAAGGGAAGCCACGCCCAAACCCTAGGGGGGGAGGCTGGATGGCTAGGATGACACACTGGTGCCCTAAAAAGCACTAGAAACTCACAACGAGGAGGAAGAAAGCAGCTCGAGGATCGAAATCTGTACTCCAACACCAACGAGAAAGACCAAGAGTACCGTAATTTAATTCCTATTCATCTTTTGTATTGTAATGATTGATTCCATCATGCCTTGTGTCTTTTCTCTTCCGTATATGGAGTAGATATTTTGATTCTAGGATTAGGGAGTAGCTTGTGTATATAGAACATGCCAGTTTGAATATATATTATGTTTCTGAATTTATATTTGCAATTGGTGTTGTTTGGATTGATGACGATTGTGTTTTGGTTTTCTATCTATTGTGCATAGCCGATACAAGAGGTGACAACCCTTGTATCAAAGATTATGGAGAACTAAGGAGGAACCTAGCGGTTGTCCTGATCCCTCCGGTAACCATAGATAGAAGAGTATGATGGAGTAGGAGACGAGACACGTTCCGACTCTTCATAGGGATTGATTTGTCATTCTCATACCGTCTATCCTATCTTAACAAAAAGGGAGGCCAAAGTAGGAGAAATTAACTCTAAAAGGGTTGAGGGACCTTAGTGGCAGGGGGCTTCCAATGGTATCAACCCCCTAAGCTCTGATGATCCGAAAGGTCCGCTTGTTAGGAATAGATAGTTCCGGGTAAAAGCAAAGGCTCATCGGAAAAGTATATGATGTCCCTTCCACAAGACCATAATTAGAGATCTAGACGACATTTAATTGATAGTATGTTCCACGATGCATAAGTGAAACCGAAGTCCTAGATTTTTTTTTAAGACCACCGAACCAACCTTCCCTTCCTCCATGTGACACCGTACTTGAGTTAGGACCACCGTCAACCTCACCACCACAACCCTTAGAATCTAACTCCGAAAAACAAACATCCACTGAATAAATGGTATTCAAATCTCAGTTTCTGTGGGATCAATAATCTATTTATTACTTGATGACATCCGTGCACTTGTGGGCGTTGAGCGCGAGCACACCCTTCGAGCCCTCGACAATTCTCATCGTAGATTTGAGGATCGCGTTTGCGTGCATCACCGACCTAACTCACTGTTCATCATCACATTCACTGGATGAGCTAGGAAATAAGATCATAGCTTGCGGGTCATCAAAACCAGAATGTATGCTAACTTTTCTAACTCGGTATGCCTCAACTTGGCTCCTTTTAATATGTGACTTATATAATAAATAGGTTGTTGTTGATAACATTTCGGCCTCAATAAGATTGAACTGATTGCCCCTTCAGAAACGACTAAATATACCCACAGAGGTTCTTCCAAAAAAGGTTTAGCTAAAAAGGAAGCTCAACCAAATACTTCTTTAATTCTTGAAAAACTTACTCACACTGCTCATCCCATTGAAACTGAGTAGCCTTTCTAAGGATCTGAAAGAAAGGTAGACCCTGATATGTTGATCTAGCAATAAACCAGGATAATGAAATAATTCTTCCTATGAGCTTCTATGTTTCTTGTCGATTAGTAGGTGATTTCATATTGCACAATGCTTGAATCTTTTCTGGATTAGCTTGCAACCCTTTCTCTGTCACAATATATCCCAGAAACTTTTAACTTTTCACTCCAAACAGACACTTCTTTGGATTCATCTTCATATTATAACGCATGAGTGTAGCAAATGTTTCCACGAGGTCTTGTATCAAATTCTAAGTGAGCCGAGATTTTACTAGGATATCATCAATATATACTTCAACATTCCTGTTGGGGATCGTTTAGAATGGCTAGAGGGGGGGTGAATAGCGTTGACCGTACGTCGATTGAATTCTTTCACGTTTTTTTCTACAATTTTGTTAGCGCAGCAGAATATAGATAATGAAAGCAATAACGAAATATACAACACGCTAACACAACGATATAACATGGTTCGGAACCGCACGGTTCCTACTCCACGGATCGAGCTCTAGTGATGCACACGCACTCACTAATCACAAATACTCCTTCTCGACACAAGTCGGAGGTGGAGAAATCCCTTACAAGTAATCTTACAACAATAAGATACTAATACAAGCAATTACAATAATGAAATACAATGCGAGCAAAGAAAACTACTTTACAATTGCCTTTGGATTGCTTGATATCAACTTGGAGACCCTGATTTGCAACAGCAAATCGCCCCAAATCGCCTCAAAGAAAACTTTTTTTTCTCCATCACGAGCTCCATATATAGCTTCAACCTGTGTTGGAAAAAGTTGATCAGTCGACTGATCGGGACCATCAGTCGACTGATGCCACTGTTGTCGTGAGACAACGGCTAGATCCACGCTGGATAAGTCCAACGGAACCTTCATCAGTCGACTGATTGTGACCATCAGTCGACTGATGGAGTCCTCACTCGACCAGTCGAGTCTCGACTCCACTCTGTGGCCGATTTATCGAGCACCAGTCGACTGATCACACGATCAGTCGACTGCTCGAGCCATTAGTCGACTGCCCACCTCTGGCAGTCGACTGCTAGACCATAACCCGCAGTTAAACCCTAGTTGACTCGGTCCAGTCGACTGCCACATGACACTAGTCGACTGGCACACCTCAAACATGAGGTTTTAACCCAAGTATGATTCCCCCATACTTGCTAGACCACCCTTAGCCTAGACCTAAGCCTTCTAGCCACCTCCATCAGCCTCACGCCTCTCAGATCCCTCCAAGTCATCCATGACTTGTTCATCCATCGCGCTAGCCTTCAGGTGCTTCCGTCGGCTATGTCATGCTAATGGTGTCTACACCGCCAAGACACATTGGACTTACGCCGCCAAGACTCCGCTTGGACTTTACGTCGCCAATCATTGGACTTATGCTGCCAAGACTCCCGCTTGGACTTTACGCCGCCAATATCAAACCCTTGGACTTTCCCTTGCCAACCCATGTTGGACTTTTCATGCCAAGACCATGCTTGGACTTTCCTTGCCAACCCATGTTGGACTTTACATTGCCAAGACCCATGCTTGGACTTTTCCCAATGCCAAGTGTCCCACTTGGACTTTCCATGCCAAGTACTCAAGACTTGGACTTTACCAAATGACAATTACATTGTCATATGTTTTTGTCAAAACATCAAAACATCACTCGAGTCAAACTCGAGTCCTGGTCAATCGTGACCTGGGCCGATTGCACCAACAATCTCCCCCTTTTTGATGTTTGACAAAAACCAAACAAATGATTGAGTTAGAACACTAACTCAAGTCCCTTACCAATTATCCCAAATTGGTAAACACTCTCCAAATGTTCTCCCCCAAATATTCTCCCCCTTTTTGACTAACATCAAAAAGGTCTTTTCTCCAAGGAGGTCAATGTCTCATGTCCCAATGAGATCTTACAATCTCTCCCTTGGTCCAAAAATACCTAGGATGCCTACCGACTTCTTAGTGATAAGTCTCATATCACTCAAGAGAGGCAATCCTATACACTCTACCAATTTCTAAATTGGGTTTCTAAAACTCCATCAATTTTCCCAATTGATAACCTTTTCCCCTTCAAGAAGAGAGAAAGAACACATCCATCACTCCAAGATGGATTCCTCCCCCTAAAGGCTTGCTCCCCCTTGACCATTGCACCAACAATGTCCTTGGGAAGTCCCTAAGCCAATAGGAATTCTAAACCATCAAAATTAAGGTTAGAAATTCAACATTGAACTTTCCAACACCTTAACATTGATATAAACCCTAAACAACTCTCCTAATCCATATCCAATGGATTTTCACCCTTTATAATGCTTCCTAAAGCATATCCTAGGGTTAGGAGTGATTAGAGACCTTAACCATAGCTGAAATCGGGTTAAGCAACCTTGGTTACCCCGAAATCAGACTATCAGTCGAGTGATTCAGACATCAGTCGACTGGCACCTCCATCAGTCGACTGCCACCAATGGCAGTCGACTGATAACTGAAATTTCCGAATTTCAGTTATCAGAATCGAGTTTTGAAAATTCATAAATAATTATACGTTTATCGAAAAATCCTGAAAGTTCATACGTATAATACTTATGACACATACACTGGGTGAAAAATATTTTAAAATTATTTTACCCATAAAATAGTGAATTTGATACAAAACTCAAAACCATTGAAATTTTCAATGTTTTGGCCCTATTTTGTATCAACTTCATCAATGGTGATTGCTATCAAAAGATAGACTTCACCAAGGTTTTTCAAAATGATTTTAAAATGTTTTCAAAACCTTATTTTGGATCATATTCCTTGGGCTCTATGCACATGACTTGTACACAAGTTTTTCCAATGATCCACAAATAAAATTAGATGAGTTTTAGTTCATTTAGATGCAAATACTATGCATCTTGAACTTAACTCATATCCTAGCATCTCACATGTATCTAGGGTGTATAAATACACATACATGTCAATTGGATGTGAGATGTGGGTTTTGGTTCATTTAATCTAGGGTTTCATGCATTTTTCTAAGGCAACCCTACTTGATTCCCTTATAAATGGGACTCCAAGTCATGTCATTGTCCTTAAATCAATTTTAATCAAGTTAATGCATGAATGTATGATCATGGCAGAAATAATAGCATTATTAAAACATGGCTAATGATCATGATGTAATGACATATGATAAAATCTAAAAACACATGACATTTAATCCTTAATCCTAAACATGTACATGACATATAGAATGATTAAAAATAAGCATGATGTCATGACATGTTATATGACAAACAAAGCATGGAATATAAAATATATAGGTATGGTAATACCTAAATTTTAATATTAATTGCCATTTCATATAATTAATTATATTTTGCCATATTATCATTAATCTCCCTAGTGTGCCAACAACCCAAAATGGCACACTAACACTCTAAACCCTAATTGTGCCAATTCGACCATTTTATCAAGCTTCTCAAATAATATTGGCACACCCTAAAATCTTTTAGGATGATAATTCAAATCTATTTCCAAGGTATCCATAACCTTGAAAAGAACCTAAAATGCCACCTTTATCATGGTTGAGTTAACTACCCATCCAATCAAGGTTGACACACCCTAAACCCATCTTAGCGTGAATCAATCACGCTCTTAGGAACCCAAAACCGATTTGAGCTCCTAGGGTTAATTAAGTATTCCTTAGGGATAACCTCCCTAGATACCTTCCTAATGACCCTCCTAGGCTTATTAGCCTTGGTCATTTGGATCTTACCTAGGTTGACTCTAGGGGTAACTCCCCTTGCAACCTTCTTAGTGGCCACCCTAGGTTTCCTAGAAACCTTAGCCACTAGGCACAACCCTTGGTCAACTCTAGGGATGACTTCCCTATTGACCTTAGTCTTCCTAGACCTAGTTTGTGTTCCATAATCAAATGGAACACTATGGTAAGCTACCTTAGGCTTAGGTTTGTGACTCAAACCTTGCTTGCCCTTGGTTGACTTTTGACTCTTAGGTCCTTGGTGTTGACTTTGACTTTTGGACCTTTGACTTTGACCATTAGACCCTTTAAATTGATTTTGTATATTCCTAAGGGTCTTTTCTAGTTTTTCAAGCCTTGACCTCAAGTCTTGATTTTCAACCTCTAATTGCCCAATTGATTTTTGATTAAGTTTTTGGGCATTACCATTTTCTCTAGGCATATGCCTACCCTTCTTAGGGTTAATGCCTAAGTGGTTTTCTATTTTCCTAATGCTTTCCTTAGGAAGAGTTTTTCTAAGGACATTAGTCCCAAATTTCTCCTTTCTTGAAAAATTTACCCTCTTGGCTCCTAAGCAAAAATATCTATCTCTAGCATGCTTTTCATGGTGAATTGCAAGAGAATTAAAATTTCTAGCATGCTTTTGACTTTTAAATTTGGAAGATGCATTATTAAAATATACCTTAGGGTTAGCTATAGAAGCTCCCCCTACTTGTGATGCTCCTCCTTGCCTCTTCTTCTTCCCCCTAGGGCATTGACTCTGATAATGCCCCTTTGAATTGCACTTGAAGAATATGATGTGCTCCTTGCCATTAGGTGTTGGGGAACCGACATCCTTGACTTTTGGTGCCGGTGGAGCTTTCCTAATCTTCTTTGGGCACTTGCTCTTATAGTGCCCAAATTCCCTACACTTAAAACACATAATATGAATTTTATTTGAACCTTGAGTGTTTGAGTTACCTAGGGTATTTGTGGTGGTGGGTGTCGGAGTTGGAGCTTCTCCATCTTGACCGGATGTGGAAGCTTCTTCTTGTCGCTCCGGAGTGGAGATCCTTTCCTCCCCCTCAATCCTAGAAGTAGATGCTTCTTCCACCTCTTCTACTTCTTCTTTCTCCGATTCGGAAGTTGACTCCATCTCAACTTTCGATTCCTCACTCTCACTTGAAGATGAGCTCTCCACTTCATCCTCCTTGTCTTCTTAGATTGAATGAGACTCTTCATGAAATTTTGCCAATATGTTCCATACCTCTTTGGCGTCTTTACAATCCCCATAGTCACCTAGGCTACACAAGATGTCATTAGGAATTAAATCAAATATAAATTTGATTACCTTCTTATTTTTCTTGAATTGTCGTAGTTGTTCTTCACTCCATTTCTTCTTCTTGAGACATTCTCCCTTTGGTCCCTTAGGATATTCAAATCCTTCCATCAAGGCGGACCATTCCTCAAGGTCTCTCATCATCAAAAACTCTTCAATTCTCGCCTTCCAGGAATTGAAACCTTCTCGTCCATAGAATGAATAAGGGACCGGTGTGTTGATGTCCCATCCTAATTGCCCTTCCATCTTCACCCTCTAGCTTTTTGTCTAAGCTCCCGGCGGTTAGTCCGTAGAAGAGCCCCGGGCTATGATACCACTTGTTGGGGATCGTTTGGAACGGCTAGAGGGGGGGGTGAATAGCGTTGATCGTACGTCGATTGAATTCTTTCGCGTTTGTTTCTACAATTTCGTTAGCGCAGCGGAATATAGATAATGAAAGCAATAACGAAATATACAACACGCTAACACAACGATATAACGTGGTTCGGAACCGCATGGTTCCTACTCCACGGATCGAGCTCTAAAGAGCTCTAGTGATGCACACGCACTCACTAATCACAAATACTCCTTCTCGACACAAGTCGGAGGTGGAGAAACCCCTTACAAGTAATCTTACAACAATAAGATACTAATACAAGCAATTACAATAATGAAATACAATGCAAGTAAAGAAAACTACTTTACAATTGCCTTTGGATTGCTTGATTGCTTGGTTGCTTGATATCAACTTGGAGACCCTGATTTGCAACAGCAAATCGCCCCAAATCGCCTCAAAGAAAACTTTTTTTTTCTCCATCACGAGCTCCATATATAGCTTCAACCTGTGCTGGAAAAAGTCGATCAGTCGACTGATGCCACTGTTGTCGTGAGACAACGGCTAGATCCACGCTGGATAAGTCCAACGGAACCTTCATCAGTCGACTGATTGTGACCATCAGTCGAGTCTCGACTCCATTCTGTGGCCGATTTCTCGAGCACCAGTCGACTGATCACACGATCAGTCGACTGCTCGAGCCATCAGTCGACTGCCCACCTCTGGCAGTCGACTGCTAGGCCATAACCCGCAGTCAAACCCTAGTTGACTCGGTCCAGTCGACTGCCACATGGCACCAGTCGACTGGCACACCTCAAACATGAGGTTTTAACCCAAGTATGGTTCCCCCATACTTGCTAGACCACCCTTAGCCTAGACCTAAGCCTTCTAGCCACCTCCATCAGCCTCACGCCTCTCGGATCCCTCCAAGTCATCCATGACTTGTTCATCCATCGCGCTAGCCTTCAGGTGCTTCCGTCGGCTATGTCATGCTAACGGTGTCTACACCGCCAAGGCACATTGGACTTACGCCGCCAAGACTCCGCTTGGACTTTACGCCGCCAACCATTGGACTTATGCTGCCAAGACTCCCGCTTGGACTTTACGCCGCCAATATCAAACCCTTGGACTTTCCCTTGCCAACCCATGTTGGACTTTTCATGCCAAGACCATGCTTGGACTTTCCTTGCCAACCCATGTTGGACTTTTCATGCCAAGACCATGCTTGGACTTTCCTTGCCAACCCATGTTGGACTTTTCATGCCAAGACCATGCTTGGACTTTCCTTGCCAACCCATGTTGGACTTTACATTGCCAAGACCCATGCTTGGACTTTCCTTGCCAACCCATGTTGGACTTTACATTGCCAAGACCCATGCTTGGACTTTTCCCAATGCCAAGTGTCCCACTTGGACTTTCCATGCCAAGTACTCAAGACTTGGACTTTACCAAATGACAATTACATTGTCATATGTTTTTGTCGAAACATCAAAATATCACTCGAGTCAAACTCGAGTCTTGGTCAATCGTGACCTGGGCCGATTGCACCAACAATTCCTTCCCTTATGTTCGAAAAATATCTTGTCCATGAGCCTCTGATATTTGACCCCTGCATTCTTAAGTCCAAATGAGATCATTACATATGAATACAACCCTCATGTCGTCACAAAGCTAACTTTCCTTTGGTCTTTTTTAGCTAATGAAATCTGATGATACCCTTGATAAACATCCATGAGTGAAACCACCTTATAACCTATTGTGGAATCAACCAACTGATCAATACGAGACAGGGGATAGCAGTCTTTAGGGTAGACTTTATTTAAATCAGGAAAATCAATACACATTTGCCACTGCCTGGAGGGCTTGGGGACCAAAACTATATTTTGCACCCATTCAGAAAATTGAATTTCTTTTACATGATTTTCTTGTAGCAACTTTTCTACTTCTTCAACAATGACCTTGTCTTTCTCCGGCCCGAAATGTCACCTCTTCTGCTGAACTGGTCGAGCTCCTCGGGCAATGTTCAAGTGATGTTCTGTAACTCGAGAATCAATCCCTTTCAGATCATGTACATCTCTGGCGAAGATATCTTTATTTCTTCGCAAGCAGATAATGAGTTCTTCCTTCAACTCCAGCTGCTTGGCCACCCGAATCACTTTTCCGGGAGCTATCTCTATTGACTCCCCCTACTCTACCATCTCTTTCTTGGGTGCGACCTCCTCTAATACATATACCTCATAAATTATAGGCATCTTTCCTTGAGGATCATTCACCCGAGCTCTTTTTCTATTATCTCGAACCATCTGAACGTAACATCTCCGAGTTGCCTTCTTCTCACCTCTGACCCCTCTGACCAGCTGGACCACTGGAAATTTCACCTTCTGATGATAAGGGGAAGCAACCGCCCGAAAAGCTGAGAGGAATGGACAAACCAAGATGACATTGTAAGCTAAAGGAGAATCTACTATCAAGAAAGGATTCATATTAGTCTTTTGGCTCGGCTTCGTCCCTAGGGTGAGGGGCAAGGATTTTTGCCTGATAGGTTGCACCATATGTCCAGCAAATCCAAATAAAGGAGTTGAGACCTCCTCCATCTATGCATTCCCTATTTGCATCTAGTTGAAAGCTTCCTGGAAGAGAATATTAACCTCATAGTTGGCAAGTAAAATTCTAATTACCAAAGCATCGGTGTGAGGTAGAAGAATACCTTGCAAGTCTTTTGGTCTGAAACTTATCTGGGGTGCATCCTGAATAGCCCGGTCTTCTCCGATAGCTAAACTCTTCATCATATAGGTGTATGACTTTCAAGCTCTGTTGGAGCCTCCATCAGTGGGTCCTCTAGTTATAACATTAATAACTCCTTTGGTAGGGGTTTCCTATAGAGCAGCTAAAGTCCTTTCACTTGCTAATCCTTCCTGAGGGATGACTCCTTGACTTGGTGACACTTGTACTTGCGGAGGAAGGGCCTGTGACATTCTATTGTAAGGCCCTGGGCGAGGGGCAGGAGGCTTACACCCTCTTCCTGCACCCAACCCTAACTATTGTTGCAATGTGGGAACTCCTTCTTGATGTGCTCCAACTCCCTTTGTAACCCAAAACACCAGTTACTGGAATGTCCATATTCCATATGGTACTGACAGAAGAATGGAATTAGTGGGTTACGAGGAACTCCTCGGTACCCAGCAGGATATTGGAGAATGTCTTGCCTATCATAAACCTCTAATTCTTGTTCTTTCCAGGTTCGGGGCAGAGGTACGACCTCAGCGGCCATAACACGGAGGGGAGGATGGGGACGAGCCTCTAACATCAAGGGATGGGGACAAGGAACTTCGGGAAAAATAGGCCTGACATATTCTCTTCTAGGAAGACACCGCTGTGCAAGGGGTTGGTTTGTTTCTACAAGAGTGGAGACATGCTTCTTCTCAGCTCTCCTCACCTTCAATCCTTCTTCTTTATTAATATATTCTTCATCTCAACCAAGCATCTCCTCGTAATTGGCAACGAGTTTCCTCAACAAAGAACTGAGGAATGATCCTTCCTTCAAGCCGTGAGAGATGGCAACCCTTAGAAAATCAGCTACCACTGAAGGGATCTCCCGAGCAATAGTAGTAAAATGATGGATATAACTTCGTAATGATTCAGATGATTCCTGTTTCAAATGAAGTAAAATAGAGGCATCATATTTGTACCTTTTACAACTAGTAAAATATTTAAGAAAAACTTCCTTCAGATCTTTAAAACAAGTGATGGAGTCAGGCCACAGTGACCCAAACCATCTCTGGGCGGATGAGGACAAGGTGATGTGGAAGACTCGACACTTGAGGGCATTGGTGCAGCAATGAAAGGCAGTCGTTGTTGGTGCAGGGGCAATAGATAATCAAACCTAAGATTTTGATAATGATAAAGATTCAAAGTTAAGTGATTTTGTTATCTCATATGCTATATTGAGTGTTCAGGTATTAGACTTTGCTAATGTCAAAGATGCCAGGAGAATCTCGATGAGATGAGAAACCTCGGTGGTTAAGTGAGAGGAAGCAAAACTGAGAAGACCAATAGAAGGTTGACAAAGGTAAGCTCCAGTTGAGAAGTGGTGGTAAGGACACATCCTCTTTATGGGGACAATCCTAGGCGTCGATCCAATTAAGGCTTCTGGGGGAATGCCGAATTCGAGATCGGACAGTCAAAGGCTGTCACTTCTAGTACATTCAAATATACTGTACTAATCTTGGAATGCAGGTTAAATAAGTACATTTGCTAATCATAGTGCAATAGTCGACTAGAGTTGCTATCTTTGAGCCGAGCCAAAATACAAGAGCAGTCGACTGATGATGAACGCAGTCGACTGATGTCGACGAATCAACCTAAGCATCAAGTCAAAGTTTACCCTCTTGCCACCTTATTGATAAGAGTCTGAGATTGAAAGGGATAGGGCTCTATCCTTATCATGTATTTGGACAAAATCAAGGTAATTTATGAATCCAGAAAGGTTATAAAAGGAGGAACTCAACCCTAAAAGTCAATTTTTACACAAGTGCTAAAGCTCTCAGAACATACTCCGATGCTCTACGACATCACTCTGACCAAGCCTCATCATCATCTTATTGTGTTGGTATAATTGTTTACTTCTTTTTACTTTGTACTTTAATTAGTGGAGCGGTAGACTTGTTACCGTCTTCATATCCTTTGTAAGCATTGCATCTCTTACCTTCAATGAGGAAGAGATCTTTTTAGTGAATTGCCCTTCGAAGATGATCTTGGATCACGAGCCTTGGATTAGCAGCTGGTAGGCTATGAATAGGGTTGTAAACGAACCAAGCGTTCATGAACAAACTTGGTGTTCGACTCGATAAGAGCTCGTTTACGTTCATTCAATATGCATCAAAGTCAATTAATAAACAAGCTTGAACAACTTGATAAATTAAATAAACAAGCTTGAACACATATGTGTTCTACTTGTTAATGTTCGTAAATAGTGTTCATGAACAATGTTCGTTAACAGTGTTCACGAACAATTTTCGTGAACAGTGTTCGTGAACAATGTTCGTGAACAGTGTTCGTGAATAGTGTTCATGAACATTAACAAGTCGATTTATGATTACACTCTTTTAAAAATTATTTTTGAACTTATTTATACTCATTTATAAACTAGAATTAAATTAGCAAAATTTTAAATAAACAAACAAGTTTGACTTAAGAGCTTGATAACGTTTAAATAAGTCAAATTTAAACAAACTTGATTAGAAGCTCGATACCCATTAAACAAGCCAAACTCAAGCCAAACTCAAGCTCAAACAAAAAAAAAATACCAAGCCAAGCTTGAACAAGTTTTTCAATAGTTTGGTTAATTTTAGGTTTGGCTCGGCTCGGCTCGGAGCATCAGGTCTCCAAGGTGAACAGCCTCTGGCCCATGGAACAATGTAGGCAAGGGAAGTCGACAAGATGAATCCGTAGCTTCGGGAAAAGGATTGGCTCTGAGGGCTGGGCACGAGGGTCCCGGCCCCAAACTCGTCGGTTGTCGGTGGATTGCTCAAGCTACTGTTGCGGCGAGAGTGGGTCGCCGCATGCTGGCTGGGGGACGGACCGAGATTGGCTCCTCTCCGGGGGACCTTCCTCGGGCGTCGAACAGTCAACTTAGAACTGGTACGGACAAGGGGAATCCGACTGTTTAATTAAAATAAAGCATTGCGATGGTCCTTGCGGATGCTCACGCAATGTGATTTCTGCCCAGTGCTCTGAATGTCAAAGTGAAGAAATTTAACCAAGCGCGGGTAAACAGCGGGAGTAACTATGGAAATCCTCCCCAAGCTCCTCCTTTTATGCTTGTCTTGGGCTGATTCCACGCCTGATAGTTGACTATTCGATCCACGCTGAAAACCCAACTGACCGCCGAGTCGATCGCTAACTCCCATAGCCGATCGCCTACCGACTACCGATCGTTCTGTGCTTGCGTCCACCTTCATCCGTCGACTGACGCTCCTTGTCAATCGACTGATGTTCTAGCAGTCGATTGTCATCCCTTGGAAGTCGACTGTTGGGTCAGAAACCACTAGTCGCACACCAGTCGATTGCCATCGACTTGGATCAGTCAAACCGGCACCTATACCATTTTGGGGTTCCCCGGCACCACGACGAGTGTGTGTTCGAACACATTTCGCGAACATACACACAGCGAAAGCAAAAATAAGTAATAAACTAATTTTATTACAACACACACATCACACGCATGCAAGATATAATATGTGTAGACATAATAGATATTTTAAATTTTACAATAAAAGGAAACTTATACTAAGTATACCGGACAGATCACGTGTAGCGGGAATGACATCAACCGAGCGACACTTGCAAGTCTCGCCTCTATTCGTATCCATGCCGAGTATCGTCAAGATAGCTTCACAAAGTCACAAGCTCCGTCTTCGCAAGAGTTACTAGCCTCATGTTGAAGATGTTGTGATCCAAGAGACGATCACAATCTGAATCAAAATTTGGATCTAAAAATGAGCTCCATGAACTCGCTTCTCGGAAGCAATTTTCGTCAACCAATTGACGAAACCATGGTCCTCCACCTATGAGGATTGCTAGAGATCCAATCCCCGACAAGTAGGTCGCTGTCGGAGCACAAAATGCCGACCAAACGACCTCTTTACGAAAAGAGAAACAAGCTGTCCAAAACATGACAGCTTGTGTTGGTGGAGAAGATGGTCGGCCAATCAATGGCCGGTTGCTCCTTGGTCTCTGGCGGCCAAGGGAGGATGGCCGGAGGAGTCACCGACGGCTGGTGGGTGGCCAACGGTGAGGAGGAGGAGCTGCAACAAGCTTGGGTGGCGACACAAGAGATGGGCGGCAAGAGCAAGGGCTCCTCTCCTAGGGTTGGGCGGCAACTCTTGATTGATGATTAGGGTTTCACAAAACCCTTAAGCCATGTTTTTATAGAGAACACATTCTCCTAATGGTTATTGGTTCATAACCAAAACTCATTAACCCGCTCCAATAACTTAAGTTAAAATAAACCAAACCGCGTTGGTCTATTTTAAGTTAAAACGAACTGAACTAACTTTGGTCCATTCGTTTAAAACAAACCAAACTACTTTGGTTTATTTTCCACCATTGGATTAGAACCAAACTAATTTGGTTCATCCATCATGTATTCATAAGACTCGACCCATCCATGCTTCCGATTCGACTGAAACAACTTCATACTTGCTCTTTGTTTGGTTCAACCAAACCAAGTCTCTCTCAATCTTAGAATCCTATTCTCAAGCTCGTTTTAATTCCTTCGGATTACGCTCGTTGTGCGTGTGATCAAATAGGTTCCCAATTTATGTTGGTCGTCTATAATTAACCATTAATTATAGAATGATCATGAGTGGCACATAGTAGTACATCATAATCCCCAATTAACCAGCAAATCAACGGTTGATCCCAAAACTATTTCTGAAACCCTTCAGCAGCTACAATGAATTGTGCTCCATTCCCTTCACTCATCTTATACCCACTTAGTTCAGGACATGGTCTATAGTGTCAGTCCCCACTAGGCTGACTAACCTAAGTATCATTTCCTCGTCCTGCGGATTCTAGTTACTACACATGTATCCAAGAGTACCTTACTCTAAACATGTAATGCTTTGGCCAAAGACTTTAGTAACAATCTGACGAGAGGCCAAGGGAATACATCTCCTCGCAAGGAGTGGTGAGTTTAACTTTTGGTGCTGGCACCTTCTCCTTAGCAAATTTTGGACATTTGCTCTTGTAATGCCCTTTCTCCCTACACTCAAAGTAAATTATGTGATTCTTATTATTATGAATTGCATTTGAGTTACATAGGGTGGTGGAATCCTCTTGGTCTTCGCTTCTCTTGGATGTAGACGCTTCTTCTTGTTCTTGCTCCGGGATGGAAGATCTTTCCTCCCCCTCAATGCTAGAGGTGGAGGTTTCCTCTAATTCATCCACATTCTCCGATGTTGATGGCAATTCTTCCTCGACATACTTCTTCTCTACATGTGCCAGTTCGGGATTCTCATGGAAATTTACCAACTTATTCCATAGGTCCTTGACATCCTGATATTCACCTAGCTTACTCAAGATATGGTTAGATATTAATTTAATTAACATTTTCGTTACCTTAACCGTTGTTTTGAATTGTTGCCTTTGCTCCTCGGTCCATCTTGATTTTTCAATTAGCTTGCCTTCTTCATCCCTAGGCACTTCGAAACCATCTTCAATTGTTAGCATTATATCGAAATCAGTTTCGAAGTATACCTCCATCCTTTTCTTCCACCAAGAAAAGTCTCCTTCGAATTTCGGTGGATGGATGTTTATGTCGGCCATTTCGGTTGCTTATCGCGGCGATGAGTCCGACGGTAAGCTCCTCGCTCTATTACCACTTGTTGGAGGATCGGTGACCGACTAGAGGGGGGTGAATAGCCCAATTCAACGTAGATGATGGAAATCGTTCGCTCGTCATGTGCTTGTCTACAATATTCGTTAATACGCAACGGAAATATAAATAACAAATACAAGAGACAAGAGACAATCACAACACACAAGAACAACACGATATACGTGGTTCAGAATCTTAAGGTTCCTACTCCACGGGGTGAGCTCAACGAGCTCGAGTGATGATCACACCACTACTCAAAATCCTTCTCGACAACAAGTCAGAGGTGGAGAAACCTCGTACAAGCAATTACAACAGTAATACAAAAGTGCAAGCCAAAATACAAAGACAATATGAATACAAGTAAAGAAAACTTTACAACACTTTGCTTTGATCACTTGTTTGTTGCTTGCTTTGGTTTGCTCTTGAAGGTCTGGAATGCAGCATCAATTTCCTTCCAAAATCTCCCCAAAAATGATTGTGGAAATCCTCTTCAAGCTCCTCCTTTTATGCTTGTCTCTAGCTGATTCCGTGCCTGACAGTCGACTGCCAAAAGCCCCAGTCGAACTGCCCCTGTAGTCGTTGTCTAACAACGGTTCAATCCATGTTGGAAAAACCCAACGGATCACTCAGCAGTCGACTGCCAACGCCCGTAGTCGATTGCCTAGTCGGCTACCGAGCATTCTGTGCTCGCGACCACCTTCATTAGTCGACTGATGGTCTAGCAGTCGACTAACATCCCTTGGTAGTGAACTGTTGGGCCAGAAACCACCAGTCGCACACCAGTCGATTGCCATCGACTTGGATCAGTCGAACCGACACCTATACCAGTCGACTGCTGTTGGGTAAAATCTCAAACAAACACTTTGTTTGAACATCCGACCGTCGGGTAAAACCTCAACCATCATGTTTGAGCATCCGACACTTTGTCTTAGCCACTTGGCCATGTCCACCTCATTCTCTCATGGAGTTCCCCATCGAAGCTCTCTTCCCTCGGCCTACGTCCCTCGAATGCACCAAGCGCACGACTTCGCAATGTCATCCTTCGTGTCTTGCCCTCGAAGTCTGTTTCCCTTTGGCCTCACTCCATTCGCTCCCCATCCGGCGATCCCTCGGATGCACTAAGTGCACGACTTCCACAATGCCATCCTTCACCGACTCAAGGATCCTGAGCCTATGAGACTAGTGACCTTGCCAAGTCCTCAAGACTTCTCATTGCTAAGGCTACACACTTGGACTTATCAACATCAAGCCCCATGCTTGGATTTTCCATGCCAAGGCTAAACACTTGGACTTACGTGACCAACCCATATTGGACTTTCCCAATGCCAAGCCCCATGCTTGGACTTTCACTTCCAAGGCTACACACTTGGACTTACATGACCAAGGTTGTACACTTGGTCTTCCCATGACAATCACATGTCATATGTTTTGTATAACATCAAAATACTATTCGAGTCAAACTTGAGTCCGGTCAATTATGACCTAGGTCGATTGCACCAACATGTTTTGTTTCTTATTCGGCTGCGACTACTTTGCATTTTACAAGGCTATAAAATGAAATAAAAAGAAAGATTTTTGAATGCTATTCACCCCCCCTCTAGTGTGTTTTCGGTCTTTCAGTCATGCCCTCAAATTGGAATAGATGTTCTTCAAGATTGAAAGTGTCATCATATAACCCAATTTGAGGAGGGCAAAAATTAGTCGGTGGACGTTCCAGAACTATATCTTATGTGAACGAACAAGGCTCGTATGGTTCCGGAGCCTTAGTTGAATGACTCTCTCCCTGATCTTCCCTCCTCACCGATAATATGGGGAAGGGATACTTATCAGCTCCCCCTGCAATCCATCTCCAGGTAATACTTCTGTTTCTTATGAGCAAGTAACAGGGAGGTGTGAAAATCCACCACAGGGTTGCTCTCTTCGAGATGACTCTCCAGAGTGGGGTTGTAGATACCCCATCCTTCTATCCTCTTGCATCCGAGCTTTAGCCACGACTTTGTTTATCATTGCAACTAACTGAGAAGGTAGTATGGTGATAGGAGTTTTTATAGGAGTGGAAATTGTAGGGGGAGGAACCTCTTGAGGTTGCATATCTACATCTTGCTTAAAATATTCCTACAGACGACACCAACTGATGCGACACAAATTTTTCTCCTCAAGATTAGGGTATCGATGATGGGTTCTCTCCTACCGCAACAGTAAAAGTCTCCTTGCTCCCTTCATGTGAAAGTTAACACACGTTAAACTACCGTCGACCTACCCGACGGAGGTCCTCCGATGCTTAAGTTAGAGCTTGTATGAGGAAGAGAAGTAAGTAGTAGCAGTTAAAAAGATGAATGTAGCAGAAAACAGTAAGTGTATGTAGAATGAGATCATCCCCTCTCCTTTCTTCGTCTCCACCTTTTATATCTCCTCCGATGTTAGGACAAGTTGTAGCGTAACAAACTATGAGCATCATCGTCCACGTGGAAAGTCACACGGGTCGAGGTGATCAAACCGTTATGTTGTTAGAGAATGCTCTCTATAGAGAATCTCCGGTGGGGTATATGAGGCGTCCTCAATCTATTTTTTTAAAGGAAATGACGTATACATCAGGGTACTCTAACAAACAACCTCTTGCATATTTTACGGGGTTCCACATTAACTGAATTAATATTCCTTTTGACCTCCTACTATCTTCATGGGCTACTTCACCCCGACTCAACATTTGACTTACGCTCTGAACTGCCTAATGCCTTACCTACTTCCCGAGTCGCCATTCCCCTGACTCGGCTTGACTTCCAGAGTTATTGCCCACATGACTCGACTATCTTCCCGAGTTGCTATCTTCTTGACTTAGCTCATCTTCCCGAACTGCTATTTTCTTGACTCGGCTCATCTTCCCAAGTTGTTGTCTTCCTGCCTCGGTTCACTTTCCCGAACTGCTACCATCTTGACTTGACTCATCTCCCCGAGTCATTGCCTTCCTGACTCTGCTGATCACTTTCCCAAATCACCATCTCCTTGACTCGGCCCATCTTCCCGAGTTATTGCATTGTTGACTCATCGTTATACTCACTTTCAAAACTGCTATCTTCCTAACTCGATTCACTTTTCCAAGTCACCATCTCCTTAACTCGGTTTATCTTCCCGAGTTGCTATCTTTCTAACTCGACTTAACTCTTCTCCACACTTAGTCATATTATAGCATATCAAAAATCATGTCCTTAATTTCTCCTAAGACATATTTTGATTAATAGAAGAGTGGAGAATATTTAGCTTGTACTGTGCAAGGGCGTTTTATTAGTGTCGTTTTCTCTGTTACCATGGTGAGCCCAGTGTCTCGCTGATAATTCAGTAAAGCGAAGAGTCAGTATGAAAATGTAGATAGTGTCTTTTTAAGTGTGTCAACACATTATTTCGGAGTGTCAAGGTACCCCCAACTTCCAGTTAGATGGGTGCCACATGTACAGTCTTCGTGAGTAACATGAAAGAATTAATCCAGACATTATTTCGGAGTGTCAAGGTACCCCCCAACTTCCAGTTAGATGGGTGCCACATGTACAGTCTTCGTGAGTAACATGAAAGAATTAATCCAGTGGCACAAGAGCATAGGCCAACATCCATCCGCCGCTCTGGAAATGTTTGATGAAGCCTTTAAATTTCAAAGCTTTTATAATCTTCTGGGACTCATTCCACCACGTTTTCAGATAGTTAAGACCAGTGGCTAGAAGAAGAACCTTGTACACGTTTGATACTAAGCTAACCCACTAGGATCCACCCAATAGGGTCGCTTCCCAACTCAGACGAACTTGAGCAAGTGCATCGAGAATTCGAGGATAGTTGCTTTCCTACTTGAGTACACGTTCGACATACTAATCCATTTTTGGCCCAACGCCCACATCACAATCTGAATTATCCTATAGGAAATGAACCCCTGAGTCTCGTTGAGGCCAATCCACGTCATCATTCAGGACAAACAAACACAGCCCCATCAGATCGAGCTGGAATTAAATGCCTCTTGTGTTTATCCCACTAACTAAAATTAAATTTCGAGCTTAATTAACACATTGGCCTATCGACAGGTTTAATTTGTCAGAAAACAGCTCTAACAATTTACTTAAATGTATAGGCACTCATATTAGAGGATCCACGTTATCCGCATGATTCTGGGCTTGCAGGGCAAGTATCAATTCTTGGTTTTCGAGCTACTCCTGCCGGAGCAGACCGCTGTGCATGCATCTCGCGTGACTCGTTCAGATGTAAAAATGCGTACTCCCATTATTGCATCGTGTCGCTGAATGGGAGTCAGATTATTAAAGATATCTTGTAGGACTAAAAATGGCGAGGATATCCATCTTAATCCTTTCAGTTTTAGCGGTTGGGGAAATTTCAAAACTCCCAAACCTTTCGCGTCATTTGAAATGACCTAACAATTCGGGAAACTTCAAAATTGTTAAAATATTGAAAAAAACAAATCCTTTTTCTTTCCTCTTCTTCTCTTCATATCTCTCTCTCTCTTTCTCTCTCCCTTACTCTTTTGCTTCCAACGCAAAAAACTGCTGTTATTTTTTTATCAACCTCTCATCAAAATTTTTCTTCTTCCCCTCTCTTCTCTAACCAAATCCCAGCAGCCACTCAACAATAATAGTTTTATTTGGATTGTCCAAGTTCAAACGTCGTCGTAAAATTTTGCAACGACTAATTATTTTTATCGTCAAATTTACGACGAAAACTTAGTTCATCATAAAAGACTAATAAATTTATTTACCATATTTTCAAGAAAATTTTACATTGAAAATAAATTTCGTCGTAAAATTTGCCACGAAATGAATTTTTGTTGCAAAATATTCAAGATCAGTTGACTGATGCTTGACTAGTCGATTGGGCAGTCAACTAAAAAAGTTTCCGTAAGGTGCTACAGTAAATCGTCAATCAACTGACGCTTGACCAATCGACTAGGCAATCGACTAAAAAAGTTTCTGTAAGGTGTTACAATAAATCAGTCGACTGATAGTGGATAATTTACAACAAAAAAAATTTTCGATACAATTTCTGTGACGAAAAAATATTTTGTCGCACTCGTACAATCATTAGTCGACTGATGGTGGGTGTCAGTCGACTGGTAGATGAGTAGCAAGTCACAAAATATTTTTTAGTCGACTACCCAATCGATTGATAATGTATCAGTCGACTGTGTGCATGAGGCAGTCGATTGTTGCTTCTTTTTTTTGCAATGAATTTTTTTTCGTTGCCAATTCTGCGATGAAAAATGATTTTTTGTCGCAAATCTGTGACGAAATTTATTTTTGTTACTAATTTGGAAAATAAAAAAAGATATCATGCTAAATTCTACTATTTTTACCTATTTTACAACAGACACTGTTAGGACCTGTGCGTCTGCTAGAAGGGGAGGGTGAATAGCGATTCGATGTTTGATGATGGAATTTGATCGTTCGTGTCTACAAATCGTGTTAACGCAGCGGAAATAGAAATAATACAATATAAAATGTACAAACACAATCACAACACGAGATGTAACGTGGTTCGGAACAGTATGGTTCCTACTCTACGGATTGGACACTAAAAGCCCTAGCGATACAAACACACACCACTAATCCAATAAACTCCTTCTCGACAACAAGTCAGAGGTAGAGAAACTGTTGGTGATCGTTTGGAAGCTAGAGGGGGGGGGTGAATAACGCTTTTCGTTTCTACAAGAGTGATTAGCGGAAGCAAATAAAAATAATATATGTAAAAACAAAAACAATGCAAACAAAGCCTTTACGTGGTTCGGAGATAACGCTCCTACTCCACGGCGATCCTTAAGATGGATCAACCCAAGCAAATCCACTAAGAAGCTTTCCTTTACAACATAACTCCTCTTCTTTACAAAGAATGAAAATTTAAGCTTAGAGAGAAGAGGAGGGAATTTAATATCACTTAGAAAGCTAGAAAACTCGTGGAGGCTTTGGAGAAGAATCAGAGAATAAGCATTAACCCCAAAAACCCCCACCAGCCCTCTTTTTATAGAGAGAGGGTTGATTTTTCCATTGGAGCACGATCCGACCGATGCACAAGATCCATCACGGCAATTAATGACCTCCGAACTGGATTCGGGATTTAGAGTCGTTTCGTCCAACGACATTCTCATCAGTCGACTGATGAAGTGATCAGTCGAGTGATCACAAGCCGTAGTCGAGTGGGACTCTATTCGCGGCTCGCTTTTGCCTTGATCACCGATCGCCATTGTTGGCATCGATAGCATAGCATATCATCGACTCCCATTGCAAGAAAGTCGACTTAATAGTCGGTTTCACCGACTCGGCCGAGAAGACTGACCGATCGATACATCGATCGACTGATACATATCAAGTATGAGTATTTCATACTTGATTTCACCCCCTAGACCTAGACTCAACCTTCTAGCTCTTCGTTAAGCCTTGCGCTTCCAGGATCCCTCCGAGTCCGCGACTTGTTCATCCTTTGCGCTTTGCTTCCAAGAGCTTCCTTCGGTTTTGTCATGTCTTGGGTTTTCCTTTGCCAAAGCGTGCTTGGACTTTACGCCGCCAAGACTACATGCTTGGACTTACGCTGCCAAGACTTACCTTTACCTGTCACTTAATCATGTTCACCATTAGATTACAATTTGTTGCCTAACTTAGATGATTATCCAAACATCAAAACATATAAATGCTTGGGGCATTGTTGCACCAACAATCTCCCCCTTTTTGATGTTTGACAATCATTTAAGTTAGGTCTTTTAAAGATACACATAATCACATAATCATATATCCAATTTCTAACTTAAACATTTCTTCTCCCTCTTTGACATACATCAAAAAGAGAAGAAATCATATAATTCATAGAAAAATTGAATGTATTATAATCTTGAACTAAAGTATAGATACGAATTTTAGCTCCCCCTTAATCCAAGATATAGTTCATGATTAGTAAACAAAACATGTGGAGCAAAAGTCTATCAAGTAATTTGAGGATTTAACTTCTAACTTTTCACCAACAATATAACTTTTTGGAATAAGAAAGTTACGTTATGTGAAACTCCCCCTAAAACACCGCATTAATCAGTCATACAAGTTGTTTATACCCAATATTATCGAACTATAGTTTTAGATCAACAAGGATACACTAAATATCAAAAAATGGAGCTAATTTTGATCGTTTCAACTCAATGATCATATGTCGTAATAATTTAAATTCAACATTTTCAGTCCAAATTCAGAAATGCGTTAGAAATTCCAGAAATCTCAAAAAATCACGAAATTTTGTGTACTCATTTCTGAAATCATACTTTATCAAGGAAAAATATTTTGAAAAATATAAGTTTTCCAGATTTCAATATTGATAAACTAGCAAAAGTTCTAAAATTTTGTAAACTTTGTATCACTTTTGTGTTTCACTTAAAAACTGTTTTTCAAAGTATGATAAACATAGTTTAAAATATGTTTTATTTGATATTTCCAATCATGTTCTTGGAGCTATATGCACATCAATTGTGTATAAGCCTTCCCAATGATTGGTCCAATGAAGGATCAATGTCTCTAGATGACACTTTGGTCCATAGTAATGCATCATAACAAGCATGATGAACCAAGTGCATCTTCCTAACATCTCACATATTGTCTAAGTTGCTCAATACAAAAATCATGGTTTCTTAGGTATTTTGTGAGATGCTCAAAAGTATACATCCTAGTATTTCTATAGGATCATGCAAACCTATACCTTTACTCAACCAAGCACATTCCAAGTTCTCTCTTAAGTGATGAAAATTCTACCTTGTGAAGAGCCTTGGTAAATATGTCGGCTAGGTTGGACTTGGATTCAATGTAATTAAGCTTAATGTCCCCCTTTGCCACATGATCTCTAATGAAGTGATGTTTCACTCCAATGTGCTTGGTCCTAGAGTGATGCACCGGATTTTTGGTCAAGTTAATGGTGCTCACATTATCACAAAATACTTTCATGTTGGAGTAAGATAGCTCATAATCTTTTAAGGTATGTTTCATCCATAGTAGTTGAGCTACACAACCACCCATAGCCACATATTCGGCCTCGGTGGTGGATAAAGCAATACAAGGTTGCTTCCTACTACTCCAACTAACTAGGGAGGACCCAAGGAATTGACATCCACCACTAGTACTCTTCCGATCCAATTTGCAACCGGCATAATCAGAATCGGTGTACCCAATCAAATCAAAAGACCTAGTCCTAGGGTACCATAGACCTACATTTAGTGTGCCTTTAACATATCTTAAAATTCTCTTAACGGCAACTAAATGAGATTCTTTAGCACATGATTGATACTTTGCACACATACCAACCGCAAATAATATGTCGGGTCTACTAGCGGTTAAGTACAAAAGGCTACCAATCATACTCCTATAAAGTATAAGATCTATTTGTTTTCCTTCACTATCACTATCTATTTTAGTATTGGTTGCCATTGGAGTTGAAACCACTTTAGCATTTTCCAAACCAAATTTCTTAATCATTTCCTTAGCATATTTGGTTTGATAAATATAAATACCTTCACTAGTTTGTTTGACTTACAATCCTAGAAAGAAATTTAATTCCCCAACTAGACTCATTTCAAACTCTTTTTCCATATTTTGAATAAAGTCTTGAAGGAGTTCATCATTTGTTGACCCAAAGATAATGTCATCAATATATACTTGGGCTACAAAAATGTCCTTAGATGTTGACTTTATAAAGAGAGTTTGATCTATACTACCCCTTTTAAAATCCTTAGAGATTAAGAAGGATGATAATCTTTCATACCAAGCCCGGGGAGCTTGTTTCAACCCATATAAAGCTTTCCTAAGCGTGTATACATGGTTTGGGTAGTCCATATTTTCAAACCCGAGAGGTTGTTCTACATACACCTCTTCCTTAATAAACCCATTTAGGAATGCCGATTTGACATCCATTTGATGGAGTTTGAAACCCATATAGGAGGCATAAGCTAAAAGTATTCTAATGGACTCTAACCTAGCAACCGGGGCATATGTTTCATCATAATCAAGTCTTTCAACTTGATTAAAACCCCTTGCAACTAATCGTGTTTTATTTCTAGTGATATTTCCTTGGTCATCTAGTTTGTTCCTAAAGACCCATCTTGTAGTAACAATGGTGTTTTCACTTGGTCTAGGAACTAACTCCCATACTTGACTCCTTTCAAATTGAGCCAAATCATCTTGCATTGCTAAGATCCAATCCGGATCAAGTAATGGATCTTTAATTATTTTGGGCTCAATTTGAGAAATTAGAGCTATATGACTAGTGGGATCCCTATGGAATGACCTAGTCCTAACTCCTTGAGATAATTCACCCACAATTTGATCTAAGGGGTGACTTTGATGAACTCTTATTGTTCTAGGAGGTGTATTAAGTTGATTTTGATCATGATCAACCTCAATCCTATGCTCATCATCGGAATCATCCCTTACTCCCCCTTGATTCAATCCTCCCCCTTGATTATTACCCTCTAAGGTTAAATCTTGAAATTGTTGGGTAATTTCTTGATTTTCATTATTAATATCATCATCAATAGAGGATTTCCTAGGGTATGTATTGGAAGTTTCATCAAATTGAACATTTGAAGATTCTTCAATCTTTTGAGTCCTTTTATTGTAAACTCTATATCCTACACTAGTGGATGAGTATCCAACTAGGATTCCCTCATCCGCTTTGGACTCAAACTTACCTAGATTGTCTTTGGTATTTAAAATATAGACTTTATATCCAAATACCTTAAAATAATGAATTGTTGGAATTGTACCATTCCACAATTCAAATGGAGTTTTTCCTAAAAACCTATGAATCAATACCCTATTTTGGATATAGCAAGCGGTATTAACCGCTTCCGCCCACAAGTAGCTAGGTAAGGAGTATGCATTAAGCATTGTCCTAGCCGCTTCTTGTAGGGCACGATTTTTTCCTTTCCACAACCCTATTTTGTTGGGGTGTTCTAGGACAAGAAAATTCATGCTTGTACCCTTGTTCTAAGCAAAAATTTAAAAAATTAGAATTCTCAAATTCTTCACCATGATCACTACAGATCCGGTTGATTTTGAGTTTTCTTTCATTTTCTACTCTTTTACTAAATCCTATGATTATTCCTAAGGTTTCATCTTTATTTTTCAAGAAAAATACCCAAGTAAACCTAGAGAAATCATCTACTATTACCAAGTAATATTTACTACCAATTATAGAGGGGGTACTATGACAATCAAATAAATCCATATGTAATAATTCTAACGGTAAAGCGGTACTAAGTAAATTTTTACCTTTGTGTGATGTTTTTGATTATTTCCCTTCTTGGCATGCATCACACATCTTGTCCTTGAGAAATTTGACTTTAGGCAATCCTTTGACTAGCTTCAATTTCGCTATTTTGGCTATATTCTTCATGTTTATGTGTCCTAGCCTCCTATGCCAAAGCCAACTTTCTTCCTCTTTTACGATAAGACACTTAGTGGAAGCATTAGTAGCATAGGATAAATCAACATAATATATATTTGATTTCCTAAAACCTACTAACATGCAATCATTTTGAGTTTTGTGTCTTATAAAATATTTTGAGGAATCAAATTTAACATCAAAGTTTGCATCACATAGTTGACTTACATTAAGTAAATTAAATTTCATATTTTTAACTAGTAGCACTTTATGAATGGCAAGATTGGGGGATACCTCAATTGTGCCCTTTCCTAGAATCTTAAGTTTGCCGCTATTACCAAATGAGACTTTTCCTTTGCTAGTGTGGTTGATAGTGAAAAATTTTCTCTCATCCCCGGTCATATGCTTTGAGCACCCACTATCAACTATCCACAAGCTTGGTTCTTCTACCTATATCACATGAAAAACATAATCCTTAGGTACCCAAATCTTAGGACCACTAGCATAAATTATAAATTTCTTAGGTACCCATGCCTTTCTCCCCTTGCTTTTAATTATTGATTTTCTACTAACAAGAGATGCAAATGCTACCTCTTTTTCCTTAGGCCTATATCCTAATCCGGCCTTGTTGTAGATAGCCCTTTGATCCTTAATAATCATGTCTAGGTATTTTGAACCATTGGTGAATTTTTCTAAGCATGCTCTTAATTTACCTATTTCTTTTCTTAACTCATCATTTTCATCCCTAAGGGTACATTCATCATTATCACTAGATGGTTTACCACATGATGAATCTACACTCTTAAGTGATTTGATCTCTAATTTTAGATCCTTAATCCTAGTTTTCGATCTATTTAAAGCATTTTGTAAACATGCAATAGTCTTATAAAGTAAATCTACTTTGGGTGAGTTGTTTACCTCATCATCATCACTTGATGATGATTCATCGCTTGAAGAGGAAGAAGACTCCTCGCTTGAGCTCCCAGCTTCTTCCAATGCCATGAGGGCTAGATTCCGGGTGGCATGGCAAACTTCTTCATCGTCGGAAGACTCCTCCATGCTTATAGTGTCCCATGTTTGTGCCACCATCGCCTCCTTCTTCTTCTTTTCCTTCTTTTCCTTCTTTTTCTTTTCCTTCTCCTCCTTCTTCTTTAGTTCCGGGCAATTTGGCTTTATATGCCCTTTCTTGTTGCAACCAAAACAAGTCACGTTAGAGGTAGAATTTGAATTGTTTGAAGATTTACCTCTTGAGGATTGGAACATCCTCTTCACATCTTTCTTGGTGAGTCTCCTTGACTTCCCACCAAACTTCTTGACGTAATGTGCCACCTCGCTTGCCGATAATTCATCTTCACTACTTGATGAGTCTTCCTCGGATTCGGATGAGGAGGACACTTCCTTCTTCTCCTTCTTTCCTACAAAAAGAGCTATACCCTTCTCTTTGGATGAAGTGTTAGCTTGTTCATGTAATTGAAATTCACAAAATAGCTCATCTAACTTAACTAATGAAAGATCCCTAGAGACCTTATAGGCATCTACCATTGAAGCCCATAAGGTGGTTCTAGGGAAAGCTTGTAACACATACCTTACAAGGTCTCGGTTGTCGACCTTCTCACCTATAACGTGTAGTCCGTTGACTACTTCCTTGAAACGCCCGTGCATTTGGCTCACGGTCTCGTTTGTCTTCATAGTGAAGCTTTGGAGTTGGCCAATCAAAAGATCCCTCTTGGCCCTTCTTGTTTCTTTGGATCCTTCGTTGAGTTCGACGAGCTTCTCCCAAAGCTCTTTTGCGGAGTTGAAGGGCCGACTTTAGAGAGTTGCTCCTTGGATAGACCACATTGAAGTGTGGTTGTTGCTTTTGCATTTGCTTGTGCTTTCTTGGCCATCTCTCTTGTCCAATCTTTTGTCGGTAGTGGTGCTCCGAATTCGTCGACCGACTTCTCAAAACCATCTACAACACTAAACCAATTCTCAATATCATTCATTAAGTAATACTCCATCCTACCTTTCCAATATCCGAAGTCGTTGCCATCGAAGAACGGAGGCCTCGCCATGCTATACCCCTCTTGAAAAGCCATCTTTGCTCCGGTTGATTGCTAGATCTTCCGATGCGATCCGGGCTCTGATACCACTTGTTGGTGATTGTTTGGAAGCTAGAGGGGGGTGAATAGCGCTTTTCGTTTCTACAAGAGTGATTAGCGGAAGCAAAAAAAAATAATATATGTAAAAACAAAAACAATGCAAACAAAGCCTTTACGTGGTTCGGAGATAACGCTCCTACTCCACGGCGATCCTTAAGGTGGATCAACCCAAGCAAATCCACTAAGAAGCTTTCCTTTACAACACAACTCCTCTTCTTTACAAAGAATGAAAATTTAAGCTTAGAGAGAAGAGGAGGGGATTTAATATCACTTAGAAAGCTAGAAAACTCGTGGAGGCTTTGGAGAAGAATCAGAGAATAAGCATTAACCCCAAAAACCCCACCAACCCTCTTTTTATAGAGAGAGGGTTGATTTTCCCATTGGAGCACGATCACGATCGGTGATGCACAACATCGATCACGACCTGCAATTAACGACCTCAATGTAGGATTCGCGGGATTTAGAGTCGATTCGTCCAACGACATTCTCATCAGTCGACTGATCCCTCCATCAGTCGACTGATGAAGTGATCAGTCGAGTGATCATAAGCCGTAGTTGAGTGAGACTCCATTCTGCGGCTCGCTTTTGCCTTGATCGATCGACCATTCCGCGGGCCGATCGATAGCATTATCACCGACTCCATTGAGATAGTCGACTGATAGTCAGGGTTTCACCCTGACTCAGTCGAGCACTTGACCAGTCGACTGATACATCGTATCAGTTGACTGATACATATCAAGTATGAGTATTTCATACTTGATTTCACCCCCTAGACCTAGACTCAACCTTCTAGCTCTTCGTTAAGCCTTGCGCTTCCAGGATCCCTCCGAGTCCGCGACTTGTTCATCCTTTGCGCTTTGCTTCCAAGAGCTTCTTTCGGTTTTGTCATGTCTTGGGTTTTCCTTTGCCAAAGCGTGCTTGGACTTTACGCCGCCAAGACTACATGCTTGGACTTATGCTGCCAAGACTTGCCTTTGGACTTCCTTTGCCTTTACCTGTCACTTAATCATGTTCACCATTAGATTACCTAACTTAGATTATTATCCAAACATCAAAACATATAAATGCTTGGGGCATTGTTGCACCAACAGAAACCTCGTACAAAGATTACACTAAGTAATACATTGAATATAAGCAAGTACAAGTATGAAATACAATGCAAGTAAAAAAAAACACTTTACAAGAGATCTTTTGGAAGCTTGATTGTTGATTGCTTTGGACTAACCTTGAAGAACTTGATTTGCACTAGCAAATCACTTCAAATCGCCCAAGAAATCAGTTGTCAAATCCCTTCCTTCATGCACCTTTTAAACTTGTAACTTGGGCTGGATTCCACCTAGCAATTGATTAATTGGGAGCATCAGTTGACTGCTCCTGTAGTCGTTGTCTCACAACGGCATGAGCCACGTTAGATAAGTTCCAATGGATAGACCATTAGTCGACTGATCATGCCCATCAGTCGACTGATCATGCCCATCAGTCGACTGATCGAGTCATCACTCGACTGTCAAACCCTAACAATCGACTCGGGAACTTTTTGTCCCAATTCCGACCGATGAGTCGATCGATCTAGATCATCAATCCTCGAGCCATCACCAATCGCCTAATACCGGGCAATGACTTCTAGGCCAGTTCTTGCAGTCGAACTCTAGTCGACTCCCATCAGTCGACTGATAACCTCATCCATGAGGTTTTAACCCCAAGTATGGTGTCTCCATACTTGCTAGACCACCCTTAGCCTAGACCTAAGCCTTCTAGCTATCTCCATAAGCCTCATGCCTATCGGATCCCTCCAAGTCATCCATGACTTGTTCATCCATACACTAGCCTTCAGGTGCTTCCATCAGCTATTGTCATGCTAATGTGGTATGCACTGCCAAGGCACATTGGACTTACGTTTCCAAGACTCCGCTTGTACTTTACGCCGCCAACCATTGGACTTATGTTGCAAAGACTCCACCCTTGGACTTTATGCCGCCAATATTCTCCTTGGACTTCTCAATTGTCAAGACTCAAGCTTGGACTTCCCCTTGCCAACCCATGTTGGACTTTCCATGCAAAGACCCATGCTTGAACTTTCCCTTGCTAAGACCCATGCTTGGACTTTCCATGCCAAATACACAAGACTTGAACTTCTCCCACGACAATGGTCAAACCATCGTCAAACATCAAAATCCCAATCGAGTCAAACTCGAGTCCGGTCAATTATGACCTGGGTCGATTGCACCAATAATCTTCCCAAAATATTTGTCAAACATCAATGTCAAACATCAAAATACTACTCGAGTCAAACTTGAGTCTGGTCATTTGTGACCTAGGCCGATTGCACCAACAATCTCCCTTTTTTTAATGTTTGACAAAAACCAAACACCTTTGAGTTAGGCCACCTAACTCAAATCTTCTTACTAATTGTCCTAAATTGGTAATTTTACTTTCTTCCCATTTTTGACATACATCAGAAAGGTTCTCCTCAAAGAGGCCAATGTCTCATATCCCAATGAGATCTTACAATCTTCCCCTTGGTCCAAAAATACCTAGGATGCCTTCACTCTTCATAGTGATAAGTCTCATATCACTCAAGAGAGACACTCCTATAAACTCTCCCAATTTCCAAATTGGGCATCTTACATTCCCAATTCTCCCCCTCATGAGGGAGAACACATCCATCATCCCATGATGGATACCTCCCCTTAAAGGCTTGCTCCCCCTTGACAATTGCACCAACAATGTCCTTGGAGAGTCCCTAAGCCTATAGGAACACTAAACCATCAAAAATAAGAATAAAAGTTCAACATTGAACTTTCCTATACCTTAAAATTAATACATCACCCTAACAACTCTCCTAATCTATATCTAATGAATTTTCACCCTTTCTAATACTTTCCAAAGCATATCCTAGGGTTAGGAGCAGTTAGAGAACCCTGACATGGCTAAAACATGGGCTAAACATCCTTGTTTACTTGAAATCGATGTTGTGATCGACTACAGCTGATGTCGATCGTATCTATACATCACCGATCGCCATCAAGCAGCAATCGATTGATAACTGAAATTTCTGAATTTCAGTTATCAGAAATGAACTTTGGAAAAACATAAGTAATTCTATGTATATTGAAAAATTGTGAAAATCCATACATACATTACTTATAAGCAATACAATGGGTGAAAAATATTGGAAAAATAATTTACACATAAAATAGTGAAATTGATACAAAGTTCAAAAGTGAAGAAAAACTTTGAACCCTCTTTGTATCAACATCATCAACGGTGACTTTTATCAAAAGATAGATTGCATCAAGGTTTTTCAAAATGATTTTTAAATTGTTTTAAAACCTTATATTGGATCATGTTCTTTGGGCTCAATGTACATGGCTTGAACATTAACTTTCCCAATGATCCATCCATGATATAGATGAGTTTTAGTTCATCTAGATGCAAAAACTATGCACTTTGAACTCAACTCATATCCTAACATCTCACATGTATTTAGAGTATATCAATACATATACATATCAATGTAATGTGAGATGTGGGTTTTGGTTCATCTTAAACTAAGGTCACATGCATTTTTCTAAGACAATATTACTTGATTCCCTTATACATGGAACTTCAAGTCATGCCAATTATCCTTAAATCAATTTTCATAAATGCATGAATGATCATGGCATAATAGATAACATAAATAAACATAGCCAATGATCATGATGTCATGACATATGATATAATCTGATGCGGCGAGGAAAATTCGTTTACCTCCTTTTGATGCGATGAAGCACGAAGGGAGCTTTGGGGGTGGGAGTTTCTCACAGGTCACAACAGTAAAAATGAGAAGCAAAGCAAAGCAATGCAAAACCAACACAGGCAACGAAAACTAGAACACAGGATGTAACGTGGTTCGGAATAAGTATTCCTACTCCACGGAGGTGAGCTCTCTCACCGGGGGCAATGCCCAAGCACTTTCAACTATGAACGTCGTCCTTTCCGGAAAGGAAACTTCCCGAGGTGGAGGATAAAACCTCTTACAGTTTAATCCCAATACAAGAAAGAGTACACGCAGTGTAACAGCGAAGGTCGCTACTCTCCTTCTCCGGCGAGGTAGTGGTAGCTCTCCTCCTCCTACGTCTTTGTTTCTTGATGGCTGGAATAATACGGATCCCCTTCCTTCTGTCCTCCTCCTCCCTTTTATCCTCCTTCTCCGATCCATCGCTACCTCGTGAGCTATCCCCATCGTACACGTGACCACCACGTCCACTTGGAGAATAATTCTGTTACAGATACGAGGGGCGAAGGCTCCTCGAAATATTATGTGGGGACCTCTCCTTTTGTTACACAACACCTCCTCATCTATATTTCAGGAAACTAGGTTAGCCTGTCCCCCTCAACCATCCACTTCTGGTGAGACTAACTTAGGTCTATAGCTCACGGATGGTATAGCCTTTGGGCTCCCCACCAGCCCGAACCCACTCTCCTTCTCCCCCCACCGAACGACCTCTGGACAGCCTAGGCCGAGCCGATTCTTATCCGTCCCGTCTGCCTCTAGGCTTATCTGGCCAAATCGATTCTTATCCGTCCCGTCTGCCTCTAGGCTTATCTGGCCGAACCAATTATTATCCGTCCCGTCTGCCTCTAGGCTTATCTGACCGAACCGATTCTGGCTTATTTCCCAACGAAGTGCCTCCTCCCGCCTTCGCTTTGCTGTGTCGATTACCTTCACTAGCTTTTCCGTGCCAATTATTTCAGGCGCTTGTGCCCGAACCGTTCCTCTCTTTTTTCTTCGCTGAACCTGCTAATTGGTTCGGATAATGCCTTACCTGTGAGCCCTCCTATCTAGTTTATAGAGAAGAGGTAACGGCGGTATCATAATCTAAATATTCATGACATTAAAAGACAAATTCTAAGCATAATCATGACATTTATATGATTTAATGAGTATGATGTCATGACAAAGTATATGACAATTAAGACATGACAAATAAAATATAAAGGTATATAATACCTAAATTTTAATATTAGCTGTCATTTGTTATTATTAAACCCATTTTGCCATATTATTAGCTTATCCCAAGTGTGTCAAAAATCCAAAATGACACATCTCAACCTTTAACCTAAATTGTGCTAATTTGATTGATTTTTTAACTTCCATAAATTGCATGGGCACATCCTAAAACCTCTAGGATTAAAAATCATTCTTATTTCCAAAGTACCCAATTACCTTAAAAATGACCTAAAATGTCACCTTTACCATGGTTAGGTTAACTACCTATCCATTCAAGGTTGCCACACCTAAACCCATCTAGCATGAATCAATCACGCTCCTAGGAACCCAATACCTATTGGAGCTCCTTGAGTTAACTAGGTATTCCTTAAGGATGACCTCCCTAGATATCCTCCTAATGACCCTCCTAGGTTTAGAAGCCTTAGTCATTTGGGGTTTGCCTAGGTTAGCTCTAGGGGTAACTCCCCTTGTAACATTCTTAGTGGCTTCCCTAGGTTTCCTTAAAACCCTAGCCACTAGGCATCTACCTTGGTCAACCTTAGGGATGACTTCCCTATTGACCTTGGTTTTCCTAGACCTAAGTTGTGTTCCATAATCGAATGGAACACTATGATAGGTCTCCTTGGGCTTAGGTTTGTGACCAAAACCTTTCTTGCCCTTGGTTGGACCTTGCTTCATAAAACCTAGGTTTTGACTCTTAGACCTAGATTTTTGACCCTTTGACCCTAGAATTTGATTTTGCATTTTTGCAAAGGTCTTCTCCAATTTCTCAAGCCTTGACCTCAAGGCTTGATTTTCAACTTCTAATTTTTCAATTTTGGTGGGCTCATTGTTTCTTTGGTCATTTTTGTCTTTCCTAGGCATATGTCTAGTCCATTTAGGATTGATGCCTAGGTGGTTCTCAATTTTCCTAATACTTGCCTTAGGTAAAATTATTTTAGGGACATTAGTCTCAAATTTCTCCTTATTACTAAAGTTAACATGTTTAGCTTTTAAATAATATAACTTATTATTTCTAGCATGCTTTGATTCATGAGCCATAACAATAGCATTAAAATTTTTCCTAGCATACTTTTGACTATTAATTGAAGAAAATGCATTATTGAATTTTACCTTAGGGTTAGCTTTTAAGGCTCCCCCTACTTGTGATGCTCCTTCTTGGACCTTCTTCCTCCCCTAGGGCATTGCCTCATATAATGCCCATTTTGGTTGCATTTGAAGCACACCACGTGCTCCTTGCTTTTCTTAGTGGGGACCCCAGCTTTATTGGTCTTTTCTTGAACTCTTGGTGCTGGTTGACTTTTCTTGACTCTTTTAGGACATTTACTCTTGTAATGTCCTACTTCTCTATACTCAAAGCATATGATATGATTTTTAAAATTAATTGAAATGCTTGAGTTACCTAGAGTGGTGGTCGGTGCCGGAGTTGATTCTTCATCTCCTTGACCGGAGGTAGATGACTCTTCTTCTTGCTTCGGCATGGAAGGTGATCTAACTTCCTCCCCCTCAATCCTAGAGGTGGAAACTTCTTCTACTTCTACTTCTTCCACCAATTCGGATGTCGACTCCTTCTCAACTTTCGACTCCTCACTTTCTTGTGAGGATGAACTTTCTTCCTCTTGTGCCGAGTGAGACTCCTCATGGAATCTTGTCAACTTGCTCCATATCTCCTTGGCATCCATGTAATCCCCTAGCTTGCACAAAATGTCATTAGAGATCAAATCAATAATAAATTTTACTATATTCTTTTTTTTCTCGAATCCTTGGAGTTGTTCCCCATTCCATCTCTTTATCTTGAGGAAACCTCCCTTTGGTCCTCTTGGATATTCGAATCCTTCCATTAGGGCGGACCAATCTTCAATGTCGTTCATCATCATGAAGTCTTCAATCCTTGCCTTCCATTGATTGAAGCCTTCTAGTCCATAAAGCGCATATGGGACCGGTGTGTTGATGTCTCATCCTAATTGTTCTTCGAACTCTATCTTCTTCCTCTAGTGGTGCTCTCTTGGTTATTAATCCTTGAAGAGTGGCCTCGCTCTGATACCACTTGTTAGGACCTGTGCATCCGCTAGAGGGGGGGTGAATAGCGATTTGATGTTTGATGATGGAATTTGATCGTTCGTGTCTACAAATCATGTTAGCGCAGCGGAAATAGAAATAATACAATATAAAATGTAGAAACACAATCACAACATGAGATGTAACGTGGTTCAGAACCGTATGGTTCATACTCCACGGATTGGGCTCTAAAAGCCCTAGCGGTGCAAACACACACCACTAATCCAATAAACTCCTTCTCGACAATAAGTTAGAGGCGGAGAAATCTCGTACAAAGATTACACTAAGTAATGCACTGAATACAAGCAAGTACAAGTATGAAATACAATGCAAGTAAAGAAAAACACTTTACAAGAGATCTTTTGGAAGCTTGCTTGTTGATTGCTTTGGACTAGCCTTGAAGAACCTGATTTGCACTAGCAAATCGCTCCAAATTGCCCAGGAAACAAGTTGCCAAATCCCTCCCTTTGTGCTCTTTTTAAACCTGCAACTTAGGCTAGATTCCGCCTAGCAGTTGACTGATCGGGATCATCAGTCGACTGCTCCTGTAGCCATTGTTCATGTCCATCAGTCGACTGATCGAGCCATCACTCAACTGTCAAACCCTAACAATGACTCGAAACTTTCGTCTCGAATTCAGAATGATCGATCTCTAGATCACCGATCGCCATCAATCAACTTCCTAATCGGGCAAATGATCGCTAGGATAATTCCTAGAGTCGAACTCTAGTCGACTCCCATCAGTCGACTGATAACCTCATCCATGAGGTTTTAACCCCAAGTATGGTGTCTCCATACTTGCTAGACCACCCTTAGCCTAGACCTAAGACTTCTAGCCACCTCCGTCAGCCTCATGTCTATCGGATCCCTCCAAGTCATCCATGACTTGTTCATCCATACATTAGCCTTCAGGTGCTTCTATCAGCTATTGTCATGCTAATGTGGTCTGCACCGCCAAGACACATTGGGCTTATGCTGCCAAGACTCCGCTTGGACTTTACGTTGCCAACCATTGGACTTATGCTGCCAAGACTCCACTCTTGGACTTTACGCGACCAATATTCCCCTTGGACTTCTCAATTGCCAAGACTCAAGCTTGGACTTTCCCTTGTCAACCCATGTTGGACTTTCCATGCCAAGACTCATGCTTGGACTTTCTCTTGCCAAGACCCATGCTTGAACTTTCCATGCCAAGTACACAAGACTTGGACTTCTCCCATGACAATGGTCAATCCATCGTCAAACATCAAAATCCTACTCGAGTCAAACTCGAGTCCGGTCAATTATGACCTGGGTCGATTGCACCAACAATCTCCCTAAAACATTTTTCAAACATCAAAATACTACTCGAGTCAAGCTTGAGTCTGGTCAATCATGACCTGGGCCGATTGCACTAACAAACACATCAAACAATATAAACTAATTCACATATTAAACTTTATAATCATCTAATAAATGAAAATAATTCAATACCAAATCAATATATACATAACAAACATAAACGTAACTTATAATACAAGGATATCAAATGTGATAAGTTAAGTAATATTTAGATACAACAATTCAAACGTAACCACCATCATCACCATCATCATTAAAAAAATACATCTTCATTGTCATTATTACAGGCATCAGAAGGAGGACCAGATCGAGAAGGAGAAAGTTAACTTGAACTAGACGATAATTGAAGATGTTGCATAATTAATATTTGTTGCCTCCGAAATTCATTCATCTATTCATTTAATTCCTTTACTTTCTGATCTCTTTGTCTCGATTCATTTTCCTTTTGCACTAGTAACTACTTCAAATGACTAACCTCTCCGGTCAATTGATTTATTTCTGCTTTTACTATCGGTGAGGATGAAGAAGAAGCACCATAGACTTATAGGATCGACTCAAAGAACCGAGTCCAATTATTCTTCCACCTTTCACCCCTCTAGTTGCTTCGAGCCATAAATTCATATTGCCAACAGAAGACTTAGATTCGACTGCATCATCACTTGCACTTAAATTTATCTGTGCAAGTTCATCATATTTCTCCTGTTTTGAAAAAAAAGTTAAATAATAACAAAATGTTGTAAAACCTTTAAAATTATAAACTTTCATTATTCTAGCTCTCTCTCCACTCCACGTCTTGTTTTTCTTTTGAAATGTATGGGTGAAAGTGTCTATGAATAATGGCTCAGTCCCTGTTTTCTGGGTCTAAACAAACATCGTTATAAATAATAAATTAGTGAGTATTAAATTAAAAAATTAGGATTTGAAAAACTCACCAATCGGTATTGATTGAGCCTCCTGTATACGTGGCAGATATAACACCGAAATTACAATTTGATTTTTCTTATTTTGTTCACTCCTTCATTTGCTATCCTCAAATCCCCAATATGCAACAATCTTATTTCAATTCTCCTCGATTATGCAGTGTGACTTTTTTACTTTTAGTTTTCGCATGACTTAGTATGTTTCTGATATGATCGCCACACTTTTTCTTGAAGATCCTTCTTATCTCGAGTCTTTCATTCTCCTCCCAAGTAAATACCCACTGTAGTAGAGAAAAAATGAATTGATTATATTAACTGTAATTTTATATAAAAAATGATTTAAATAACTTACCTTGAACTCATTCCACCATAAAATTTTTATTTCTTCCGGCGTGCTCGTATAAGTCATAGAAGCTCCACCCCAATGATTATTCACTATTTTATTCACCTCGTGAATAACATGTAAAGAATTTATAAATCTATCATAAAATAAAAATAAACCATGTTAGATATTTATAAAAAAACATATCTTATTAAAAACATAATGATACATCTGTTACTTCTTCTCTACACACTAGATAGAAGAGCTCATAGGCAAAGTATTATCCGAACCAATTAGAGGGTTCAGTAAAAGAAAAAGAGAGGAATGGGTCGGGCGCAAGTGCCTGGAATAATTGATACGGGAAAGTAAGTGAAGGTAATCGGCACGGCAAAGCGGAGAAGTACTTCATTGGGAAATAAGCCAGAATCGGTTCGGCCGCATAAGCCTAAAGGTAGACAGAGCGGATCGTAATTGGTTCGGCCAGATAAGCCTAAAGGTAGATGGGGCAGATCGTAATCGGTTCGGTCAGATAAGCCTAAAGGTAGACGGGGTGGATCGTAATCGGTTCGGCCACACAAACCTAAAGGTAGACGGGGTGAATAAGAATCGGTCTGGCCAAATGAGCCTTAAGGCTATATTACCCGTGGGCTATGAACCTAAGTTAGTTTCGCCAAAAGTAGAAGGTTGAGGGGGGAAAGCTAACCTAGTTCAATGAAATATGGAAGAGGAGGTGGTATGTAACAAAAAATGGAGGTCCCCACATAATATTCGGAGGAGCCTTCGCCCCTCGTACTGGTAACAGAATTATTCTCCAGGTGGACATGGTGGCCACGTGTACGGTGAGAACCACTCACAAGACAGCGATGGATTAGAGAAGGAGGATAAAAGGGAAGAGGAGAGGAGAGGATCCGCAATCATTCCATCAGACAGAAAACAAGGACACAGGAGGGGAAGGAGGAGAGCTGTCATCACTTCGCCGGAGAAGAAGAGCTGGGACCTTGATCTTGTGATACACGTATTCTTTCTTGTATTCGTAAGCCCCTGTAAGAGGTTTTCTCCTCGACCTCGGGAAGTTTCCTTTCCGTAAAAGAGGACATTCATAGTGGAAAGTGCTTGGACATTGTCCCCGGTGAGAAAGCTCACCTCCGTGGAGTAGGAATACTCATTCCGAACCACGTTATATCTTGTGTTCAAGTTTCTGCTGTTCGCTGGGGTTTTTGCGTTTCTTGATTTCGTCTTCCACACCCATTCTTACTGTTGCGGCCTGCGAGAACCCTCTCCAAAAGCTCCCTTCGTGCCTTCGTCGCGTCGAAAGGGGGTAAAGCAAATTTTCCTCGCCGCATCAGTTGGCGCCATCTGTGGGAAACATTGAGCTGGACATTGAGATGCAACCTGAAGAGATACAACAACCCGCTGCCTCCGCAGTGGAGGAGCGCCCCATCACCCTCCTACCATCACAGTTGAAGGCCTTAATGGACGACTCTATTACAGAGGCTCTTGCTAGAGAAAGGAGAAGGACCGGATATCTGCATCCTCATTCCGGTGAACCTTCCTCCAGAGGTCCACCCCAAGAAATGTCTCCTCCCTCTCGTACCACCGTCAATGTGGAAGTAGGGCATGGAGAAGGACTTGGAGGAAGAGCACCTCAGAACACTATGCCCTTCACCCAAACTCGAAGGGAAGAACAGGGCGAAAGTCAATCAACCGGACCTCCAGAAGTATATGAACCCAGTCCCTTTACTATGGACATCCTCTCTGAAGTCCCCCCGTCCCACTTCCGGAATCCTCAGATCAATAAGTATGAGGGCTCAACGGATCCCGAAGAGCATTTGTCGCAATTCGACGAAGCAGCCTCGCTCCACTGTTATACCGATGCTCTCAAATGCCGAGTTTTCTGAACCACCTTAACCGGCTCGACACAAAAATGGTTTAATACTCTGCCTCCGGGATCCATTACTTGTTTCGCTGATTTTCAGAGGATGTTCAGCCGGGAGTTTGCCAGCTGCAAGGCGTATAAGCATGACGCCTATATCCTGACGCATATCACCCAGGAACCCTCATAATCCCTTAGAGAATATCTCCACCGATTCACTTCTGCAGCTAGGGGAATCCCCTCTGCTAGATCAAAAGCTTTCAGAGGCGCTATTCTTCACGGGCTGAAGGAGGGACCCTTCCTTAGTTCCTTATTAAGACAACCTGCTGATAGTTATGAGGAGCTGCTAGGCCGTGCGGAGCAATTTATCCGTGAGGAGGAAGGATTGAAGGTGAGAAGAGCTGAACGGGCTGCCGCAGTCGTTCCAACTGAAAGAGCTCGCCCCACCCCTCTTCAAGCACCCCCTCAGCGGGAATATGTATGACCTTTTCGACAAGGGGCTCCTAGGCCTCGTCCACTACTACAGGACGTTCATCCTGTACCGCCGTTACAAATTATGGCCGCTGAAGCACTTCCTCCTGCGAGAACTTGGAAGGAGCGGGAGATGGAGTTTTATGACCAACAGGGTCTGCTGCAATGACCCTTAGGATACAGGGGGATTCCACGTAATCCCCCCGCCCCATTCTTCTGCCAATATCATACGGAATATGACCACGCTAGTGGCCGATGTTTCAAGTTACAAGAGGAACTGGATCGCCTCCATGCCACATATCCACAAGTGCGGTTCCAGGCGGGAGGACCAGCACCGCGAGGCCCCCGACCCAATGTAATCCGTCCAGGGTCGTATAATCAACAACCTTAAGTCACTTTCCCCCAAACGCCATCCCAGGAGGTTGTCTCTCAAGAAGGCCCATCAGGTGAGGGTCCCTCGTCCCATCTAGATAACGCTCCGACACGGGGAGTTATTCATGTTATAGTTGGAGGACCTACCGACGGGGACTCTAACTGGGCACAGAAGTCATATGCCCGTCTTATGAAGCGTTTAGCCATCGTCACTGACCAGACTGTTCAAATTGCATCGCCCGTTTTGTTCAGGCCGGAAGATCAACAAGGTGTCCTGCTGCCCCACACGGACGCCCTAGTTATTCGTATATCCTTGGCCAATTATGAAGTGGCCAGGGTGTTGGTCGATTCGGGAAGCTCCGTCAATATCCTTTTCCAGGAAGCTTTCGGACAGATGTAGTTGGGAAATGCCCAGCTAGAAGATGTGGCCACCCCCTTCTTTGGATTTGCAGGGCATGTGGTCCACCCTACAGGGCAGATTTCATTGCCTCTGACTTTGGGTGTAAAGCCCAGCCAAAAAATCAGTATAATCCCTTTCCTCATTGTGGACGCTCCGTCCACTTATAATGCTATTCTTGGGCGTCCTTTCCTTATCCTTTTTCAGGCGGTAGCTTCCCCGTACCACCAGAAGCTGAAATTTCCTGTGGGACAATTGGTGGGGGAAGTTCGCGGAGAACAGAAGGCCTTCAGGAGCTGCTACGTACAAATGGTTCGGGATGATAAAAAGAAAGCCCGAATCGATGACCTCAAAGGCAAAGCTATCATCATTTCGGACGTCTGCGTCCTGGAAGAATCCCCCCCCAAGGCCGACAAAATAGAGGAAGGAGAGCTAGTGGAAATCGCTTCGGGAAAGACTACACGGACAGCTGAAGCCAAGGAGGAGTGTGGCTGCTGAAGGAGAATGAAGACATCTTTACGAGAGATGTGCATGATCTCACCGGGATTAACCCTCACATGGTTGAACACCATCTCAATATAACCAGAGAAGCCTGACCTGTCCAACAGAAGCGGCGACATTTTGGGCTAGAGAAGGACAAGATCATAGTTGAAGAGGTGGAAAAACTGTTAAAAGCGGGTCATGTAAAGGAAATCCAGTTTTCCGAGTGGGTTTCCAATGTAGTTTTGGTCCCCAAGCCTTCGGGGCAATGGAGGATGTGTATCGATTTTCGTGATTTGAATAAAGTGTGCCCTAAAGAGCTACTTGCCTCGTATTGATCAGTTGGTAGACTCTACTGTAGGATATGAAGTGGTGTCCCTAATGGATGCATATCAAGGATATCACCAAATACCTTTGGCCAAAGAAGATCAAAAGAGGGTTAGATTTGTGACTGCAGGAGGGTTATACGCTTATGTGGTAATGCCGTTCGGATTAAAGAATGCAGGGGCCACCTATCAGCGCCTTATGGACAAGATCTTTGCAGAGCAGAAAGGGAAGAATGTGGAAGTCTACGTGGATGACATATTAGTCAAATCGAAGACCACTCGAGATTTAGTCAAGGACTTAAATGAAACCTTCGCTACATTGAGACGGTTTAATATGAAGCTAAACCCTAACAAATGCCTGTTCGGGGTAAAAAGAGGCAAGTTCTTGGGGTATATAGTAACTGAGAAGGGGTTGCAAGCCAACCCTGAGAAGGTGCAGGCACTGTGCAACATGAAATCACCCACTAATCTGCGAGAGACCCAGAAGTTGGTAGGCAGGATTGTTTCCTTATCTCGATTCATAGCCAGATCGGCGGACAAAGGGCTGCCTTTCTTCAAGATTCTGCGTAAGGCTACTAAATTTCAGTGGGACGATCAATACGAACAAGCTTTCCAGGAGTTGAAGAAATATTTGGCTGAACTCCCACTGCTAGCCAAACCAATAGCCGGAGAACCATTATGGATGTATTTGGCCTTCTCAGAGGGAGTTATTAGTTCGGTTTTGCTAAAATAAGAAGGCTCTCACCAACAGCCTATTTACTATACCAGTCATATTTTTAAGAGGGTTGAATTCCGTTATACAGAGCTAGAGAAGTTGGCATATATTCTGGTGTTAACCGCCCGCAAGTTGAGACCGTACTTTTTGGCTCATCCCATCACCGTTCTAACTCACGGTGAATTGGGCAAGGTAGTCACTAAGCCCAATTTCTCTGGAAGATTGGCAAATGGGCGGTAGAACTAAGCGAATATGATATTCACTACCAACCCCAAACGGTTATCAAGGCCCAAGCGCTTGTTGATTTTTTAGCGGAGGTACCTTATGGCCCGGAAGATGGTTCGGTAGCAAAAGAGGACGGACATATGGAACATATTCGTAGACGATTCTTCAGGATCTACGGGCAGCGGTGTCGGTGTTCTATTAATTTCCCCTGATAAGGAGGAGACCCGCATAGCCATACGCCTGGGATATCGGGCATCTAATAATGAGGCAGAATACGAAGCCATTCTAGCGGAATTGCAGGCTGCTAAAGCGGTGAGGGCTTCTTCAATTGTAATCCATTCGGATTCCCAGTTGGTAATATCACAACTTCAAGGTTCTTTCGCGGTTCGGGAGGAAAGGCTGCATAAATACTTGAAGGCTTTTGAGAATGAAAAAGCTCAATTCAGTCAAGTCCTCTTAAATCAAATCCCGTGGGAGAATAACGGGAAGGCAGATGAATTGACTCGGATGGCTAGTGTCATGGAAGAAGTGAAGTCATTGGAAATGGTCCATGTGGAAATCCCTACTTCCCTAGCAATATGCGAGGTGGAGGAAGCCGCGCCCGAACCAAACCTAATTCCTGATTGGAGGACCGACATCATAGCTTATTTACGACACGGGAAGGTCCCTGAAGAAAAAGCAGCGACATCTGCTTTAATGTGCCGAGCTAGACGGTTCACCCTCTTAAATGGAGACTTATACAAGATATCTTTCGGACGACCCTTATTGAAATGCTTGGGAAGAGAGGATGTTGAATGGGTACTCCGGGAAATTCATGAAGGCTATTGCAGTAATCATCTAGGAGGGAGAGCCTTAGCAAGGAAGGCCCTGTTAGTAGGATATTTTTGGCCTACTCTCCAACAGGATGCCGCTCATATAGTGCATGCTTGCCTAGCTTGTCAGAAACATAGCAACCGGTCCGAACGGTCGGCTGAATTAATGAAAGCCGTGGTCGCTTCATGTTCTTTTGATCAATGGGGAATGAATATAGTGGTCCCGATGCCAGTGGCACCTTTGCAGAAGAAATTTTTATTGGTGGCTGTGGATTATCTCTCCAAATGGGTGGAAGCAGAGCCCTTAGCCAAAATTACCGAGAATGCTATAATACAATTCTTATGGAAAAATATTGTCTGTCGATATGGTATTCCTCGGAGGATAGTTAGTGATAATGGACGTCAGTTCCAAGGTAAAAAGATCAAAGAATGGTGCCGGAGCCTCAACATTCAGCAGACTTTCACTTCGGTAGCTCACCCTCAAGCTAACGGGCAAGTGGAAGTGGCTAACAAAATTCTCATTCAAGGATTAAAGACCAAATTGGGGGCTCAGAGAGGAAACTGGGTAGAAGAATTGCCAGGAGTTCTGTGGGCCTACCGAACTACACCAAAGACTGCAACAGGGGAAACTCCCTTCAGTTTAGTATACGGGACGGAAGCTGTTATTCCGGTCGAAGTTCTCTTAAGTAGCACTCGGATAGAGGTGTACGAACCAGAGCAGAACCAACTTATCCGAAGCACTGAGTTAGACTTGGTGGAAGAAAATCGGGAGACGACACGAAGACGAGCGGAGCTTTACAAGCAAAGAGTGCAGCAAGTCTTTAATAAGAAGGTGATGCCTCAAAGATTTCAGGAAGGGGATTGGGTTTTGCGTAAAGTTAATCCCGCTGGAGACCCTGGAAAGCTAGCTCCAAACTGGGAAGGACCCTATGAAGTAACACGTCGCGTAGCAGGGTCAGCATATTATCTGAAGATGACCAAGGCAAAGAACTTCCACGACCTTGGAATGCCATTCATTTAAAACTTTTTCACACTGTATGAGAAGTGGGGAATAGAAGAAGAAGAATTGTGAGACTCCCGAAGGGGTGTACTTCCTAACTTGATTGCATTAATTAGGCGCAAAGTACCCCTAAATTTCATTTAATGAGTCATTTACAAGTGCAATACAATATCTTTAATAAACTTTGAAAAAAGAAGAATAAGAGGGAAAGGAAGCTCCCATTTCGAAGCAATATATCGAATTACAGCTTAAATCGGTTGGGAGGATAACGTTGAAAGCCAACCTCCCAATTTAAAGAGAATCAAGGATAAGTGGGAGGAGGTAATCCTTGATCAACATATTGCCGAACCGCTTCATTAAATCCATCCTGATAAGTGGCGCGCAGCAAAATGATGAGTCGCTCCTGGCGGTTCGGACGGTCAGGGCTCCGATCCCGATGAAGCCTATGGCATTTTTCTTGTTGTTCTCGAAGCTTTCGGCGTACGTCAACATAGCGTCGCGACACCTCCATAATAGCATCGGCTAGGATGGAAACATCGTCGGCCCGGGAAGTTTGATCCTGTATGCGGTGCGTCATCTCCATCATGTTCTGACGCATGGAGGCCGAAATCCCCTCTACCGCTTCGGAGTAGGACCTGGTGCGGGCAAGCTCAGTGCTCAATCTCTGGAGGGATGTTTCTTGCCTGCGTAGACGGGCGTGAGCATGCGCCCTAGAATTTATGAGGGATGAGTTTTCTTGTACCTCCTTGCATAAGCGGGTGCGGAGGTCCCCTATTTTATCCTGTGCCTGCTGATATTGAACCTGGAGTCGAGCGATGGTGTCTGAGTCCTGTTGCTTCCCCTGAAGGAGTTCTGCTACCTGTTCTCGAAGGCGGGTCAATTCTTGAGAAGAGGAAGACTCCTTGTCAAGCTGGGTCTGTTGAACCTCCCGCTGTAATAAGGGGGATTTCACACCTGCTCGCTGTTGTTCTTGCAAAGCGGCAATGGTATCAGCATCTTTTTGAATTTGTTGGCGAGCTTCTTCCAATTGCCCCTGGCATAGGTGCAGCTGTTGTAACAGGAGCTGTTCTTGATTCTGGGCAGCCACTAAACCTTCCTGTTGCCGCCGCTCCAATTCCTGAGCTTGGGTTCGGTATTGATGAAGAGAGCGGTTCAATTCTTGGTAGTTGATCAAGGCCTGCCCGTCGGTCGTGGAAAAGAAATCGATTAGTAAGATAAAGTTAGGAAAGCTGATGGAAAAACATACCAAATCAAGGGCATAGCGCAAGCCTTCCATGCGAGGAACCAATTCCTCTAAATTCAGGATCCGAAGACTCCTGGGGGAAAGGGAAGAAGATGGGACGAATGACATTGAGGGGGGAATTTTACTTATAATGCGGAGAATGGGGGTGACAGTCAGAGGCAGCAGATCAGGAGCCGGAGGGAGAACATGTGCCATGGCCGGCTGTGAGGTAAGCATAGCAGAAGAGACAGAAAGGTGCTGGTTGGACGAGGAATCCAGAGAGGATGATAAGATGAGCACAGGGCTGGAGGAACCTTCGGCGGGAAGGAAAGAAGTAGAAGGACCCTGGCTAATGCCCGTGGGATGAGAAGGGCTCTTCAGGCGATGAGTATAGGGGGAAGTAGGCAATGAGGAGATATCAATCGCCATGGGTTCAGAGGTGGAATTGTATTCAGGGGAAAAAGAAAGTAGAGGTGAGCCAGCCTCTTTTATTGGCTGACACAGAAGTACATCCTCCTTAGGTTTATCCTCAGATTGCGGCGAAGGAGAAGGCGACTTCCGAACCTTTATGGCGGAAGGAGAAAGAATGGGGGAACTAGGGTTTGTAGATGGCGGAGGAAATGAGGAGGGGTTGATTACCCCGGTTTCCTCTGGGATGGAGGCAACAAGGGTTCCGGGAGGAGGAGAGGAAGAAGGGCGAGACGGAGAAGGTGCGGTGGTGATCGGGGAAGGCGAGGAGGAAGACGAAGCTCACGGCTGACTGGCGCCTCGCTTGGAATGTGAGTAACGACTTGCTATTTCTTGAAAGAAGGTGGAATGCATCTTGTTGGTATGAGAACAAGGAGAAAGGGCTAAAGCAGAGGAGTGGGGCAACGGAGTATGGCGGCGGAAAAACGAACAGACAAAGAAGAAGGAGATGAAAAGGCGAAGGGATAGAGACAGCAAGAGAAAGGAAGACGAAGGATCCCCTATAAAGGGAGGGAACGATGGGCTTGTAACCACTATTGGGCTCCTCGTTTATAGTGAGAGAGGGTTTATTTTTCTAATGACCCATTATGTACTAAAGCCCTCATTTCCCTGGGAAGGAATGGATGTGAGTGTTCCCCTTAAGGAGGAAAGCAGAAAGAAGGATGATATGAAGGTGCCGCATTCTTTGGGTTGAAGGCCTTTAGGCAATGTATGTTATTATTATTATCCCCGCGAAGCGGAAGAAATCCCCGTGTGGTGGTGGAACGGAAGAACCGAGGTTTCCTCGGTTATACTTAAATTTTTATCCACGCGAAGCGGAAGAAATCCCCGTGTGGTGGTGGAACGGAAGAACCGAGATTTCCTCGGTTATACTTAAATTTTTATCCCCGCGAAGCGGAAGAAATCCCCGTGTGGTGGCAGTACGGAAGAACCGAGGTTTCCTCGGTTATACTTAAATTTCTATCCCCGCGAAGTGGAAGAAATCCCCGTGTGGTGGCGGAACAGAAGAACCGAGGTTTCCTCGGTTATACTTAAATTCTCTCCCCGCGAAGCGGAAGCAATCCCCGTGTGGTGACAGAACGGAAGAACTGAGGTCTCCTCAGTTATATATCATTTTTGTCCCCGCAAAGCAGAAGAAGTTGAAGTCCTTAATTAAACTTCGTATTATTTTATTCCCATGCAGCGGTAAAGCAGCAGAGTTGGCTCGTTTAGCTACTCTATAGTATTGTATTCATGGTAGGGTAAAAAGGCAGAAGAGCCGAAATATGCCCCAGCTATATGTCAGTCTAGTAAAGCGTGGCATAACTCAAGAGACACTGGAAGAAGAAGATAAACAGGGAAAGTTCATTAGTGCGGGAAAATTACATATTCTAGGTCATTTACAAAGAGGAGATAACAAAATAAACCCTTATACATCTAGGGTATTACAGCTCTTTGTTGGGAGGAATGGATGGAGCTCCTTTGCGCGGTCGATGTTGGCACAGTAATTGCCGACGGTAAGACTGCTGCAGGAAGATTTGCTTGGATAGCTCCTTTTGGGACCCAACCAGTTGTTGACGCAGAGAGCGATTACTGGCGGAAGCTTCCTTCAGCCGTTGTTGCAAATACCTCACCTGCTCCTCCAGGGTAGCTATGTAGCGGCGATCGCCTATTTGTTCTTCAGCGGGAGAGGAACTGCTGCCCTGTTCAGATATTCTGTCCATGGCAAAGGAAAGGAAAGGGAAAAGATGGGAGCCATTGGGTAAGGGTTGGGAGTCTTTATAGCGATGAAGGAGAAGAGCGCATTTATTTACAGAAGAAATAGGGACAATAAATGCCGGTAAAGAAGAGGAAGCGTAGGGGCAGTAGGTGGAAGGTCGCCGGAACTATAACTGTAATTAAGAGGGTCCGAATCCTCGGGAGATGGTAGAAGAAGGTATGTTTGGACCAGATTACAATCCTTTTGAGGACAGAAACCTTACTTCTACGAGAAAAAGACAAAAGCAAATATCAGTTCCCTCCCTCATTTTTATTGACATATTTGAAATGATTACATCAGCTTAATCTATGGAGATCTTCTCTGATTACTTCTAAAAGATGAAGCGGGAGAAGTCTCTTTAGGGGGAGAAGGCACCAAGATGACCTTGAAGCGCTCGCCTTGAGCCGGAGGAATGGCTGATGGACTTTCATCGAAAGGGGGAGGATGAGCTCTCGCCGAGGAGACTGGGATGAAAGCCAGCACTGGTGGAAGTGGGGGAAGTTCGGTAGCAGCACGAGGATCTCCCATTGTATACTCCCATGTGAAGGGAGGATTCCATACCCTATTGCGGAAGGAGGGGAATGGGGCACGAAAGGACCTCCCTGTAGGAGGGGTTGGAGTTGGAATGGGAGGCGAAAAAGGAAGGGGGCGGAAGGCTGAAGTGGCGGTTGAGCGGGTCTCCGAATCTTCAATGTCTTCTGAAACCCAGTCTTGTAGGTCAAAAGATTCTGATTCTGAAGAAATTTTGATGGGGTGCCCCGCTGAAGCCATGATAGTGAGATAAAGGGACAAAGACATGGAGGGCGATGATTTATAATGGAAGGAAAGCGACGACAGAAGTTCTTGGGAAGGGGAAGAAGATGAAGAGGCTGATATTGTTTCTGAAGCAGTAAGAGGGATAGGAAAGATCGACAGGTAAAGGTCATTTAAAGTGTTGGCCGAATCAAAATCGGGACGGATATGAATAATATCATGCATGACCCTTCGAGCGAATCCCCAAACCAAAATTGGGACGGATATGAATAATATCATGCAAGACCCTTCGAGCGAATCCCCGAACCCAAAATCGGGTCAGATATGAACAATGTCATTCGAGACCTTCCAAGTAAGTCCCCGAACCAACTCGATGATTGCGCCGTACAACACAAGAAAAGGAATGATAGCATAAAAAAAAAAAAAGAGGAAAGATTGGAGTTGGTCCAGAATCTTCGACTCGTAAGAAGACATACAAGGGTGATGATAAAGGTTATGGTTAACATAATTGTTTTTCATTACAAGAAGTGGAACATTAGAAGATACAATTCGAATAATTTAGGAGGACACTTGGCTAGGGCGTCTACAGGGTTTAAGTAGCTGGTGTCCGTGCCAAGGGGCGGGTATCCTCGCTCGGCGTTTTGAGCCGAAGACCCCTCAAAGCCTAATATAAATATGTCTACCCCCTTCTTGACGTATCTCCCCTTAAGATCGGCTTCTTGCTCCTTCAGCTGATCTTGACATTTGGCTAGCTGGGCTTGACTTTTTGCCAATTTAGCCGCCAAGGCATCTTTTTCGGTGGCTGCCTGTATAGCTTGCTGTCCCAAAATTGAAAGAGCTTCAAAGTATTCTTTGTGAAGGGTGGACTGTTGCTGAGCCACCGGCGATAAGGTTTGAGGAAAAGCCGCCACCATGGAGGAAAGCTCCTGACATTTTTCTATACAGGACTTCTTGGTAGCTTCTGTGCTCGACGCCCAGCTTTGCGGTGGCGTTCTTGTTGAAGCTGTAGAATTGTAGTCGAGGAGTCAGTAGCTTTGATCATGGCGTCCCCAAGATACCCTTTATATTCCTTCAGTTCACGGGCCAAGACGTCCACCTGTTGTAGTTCACTCGATTGTAAGAAGATGCGCTGTTCAAGTTCTTCATTTTTTCGCTGCAGCTCCTCCTTTTTGCTTTGGACCAGGGCCAATTGCGCCATCGCATCTTCGCATTGGCCCCTCAGGTCAGCTTCCTTCGCCTCTTTCTCGCTTAATTGCTGGACGAGCTTTTTCTGTTGCATTATAGAGGTGAAATGACGCTGGACTAGAATCGAGCCAGTCGAACTACCATTTTGTGATGCTGGGTAGAGGCCTAAAGAGAAGGAAAAACCATTAGTATATGTTGGCATATAGAGATACATATAGTGAAGATAAGAAAAAGACAACAAATACCTCAGCCAGCAATTTGCCCACTTGTTCGCACGGGCCTTGCACGCCCGACTGGTTGAAGAATTTTATTTCTGAAGGGTGACGAATCTGTAACAATGACCCCAATGTAGCTCTCGCAGGGGTCGGAACAGGAAGGTCATCTCCTTCGGAAGGAAGATTGGGGACGACACGTTGGAGGGGAGTAGGAGAGGTAAGTGTGTCTAGGGGGATCGGGGCAGATAGGGATTCGGTTCGGGATGGTTCGGGAGAATCACGAGGATGGGATGAGGAGGCAGGAGAGTGGGAAGAGGAATCTCCCTCTCGAATAGATGAAGATGGAGCTGCTCGGGTGGTGCCTCTCCTCCTTGGTTCATAAATGGTTAGGGATTGTAAACCAAGTTGATCAGAAGAGGAAGGGAGAAGAGCTGATGAGCTGGGAGCTCCCTTCTTAACAAGCTGTAACTTCTTCCGAGGGGAAGAAGGGGTTGCTGTTGATTTACCCCTCTTCGTGGAGGTTTTCTTCTGCCTGGCCGCCTCAATCTCTTCTCCCTTCACCAAAGCGTCCTGCATCAGATTATCTACACAAGGCGTCAGTTAGCAGGAAGGTTGATACAGATAAAAAGCTATACTGAAGAGTAAGTATAGTCCTACCTACTGCATCTGAGGCCGTGGAAGGGAAGAGAGACAACCCGAAATGGTTCAGAAGGGGAGTTTTCATTAGGTGGTTTGAACAATAATGTGACTCCCCTAATATTCTATAGACTTCCGAGAAAGGACATTTGGTCCTCATTTCTCGGAAAGGAGGTAGCTCGGGGAGTCCTAGCTTCCATGTTTCCGAGTGGGGTAGGGGGACTGGAAGCTGAACGAAGAAGTATAATTCTTCCCATCCTTTATGGGAAGTGGGCAGGTTCATAAGAAATTGACAATCGGAGCGGCTAGATAAATAAAAAAGACCTACTTTGGAAGATTTCAGTTGAAAGAAACAATGGAATATTTGAGGGGTTAGGGAAAGGTTTAGGTGTTGGAACACCATGAGAGCCCCTGACAAAATACGAAAGGAATTGGGGGTGAACTGGTTTAAAGGAAGTCCGTAAAAGTCCAAAAGGTCTAGATAAGTGGGAGGCGCTGGTAGACATAGGCCATTAAGAAACTGTTCGGAGAAAAAGCACGTTGAACCAGGAGGAGGATTATTGGGCCGATGCATCTTGGTAGTAAAACAATATTTTATAGAAGGGTCTATATATTGGTCCTTAAGATTAAAGAAATAATGATTGCAATCTAGTTGAGTTATGATATTCTCGTACCATGCGGGTGAAGGGATGGCCTTAGGAGCCATAAGTGTGAACAAGGCAAAGTACTTACTCGGGGTTTGGAAGAAGAACGTACGAGAAGAAGAAGGTTGGGTCGCTGGAACGCCGCTGGTGAAAGTCGCAGGAGAAAAGAAGCGGAAGGGACATGATTGCTGGGCACGCTAAGTAATACCTAAAAGAAAAAGGCGAAGGTTTATATATGGTTTTTCCATGACGGTTCGACTACAGGAGAGAAAAGAGGAGCAGGGCCCATGGGCCCATTTGACCGCCGTATGTATATGCAGTAAAGCTTTAGAAACGGAGTAAATCTGAATTAGTAAGGCCAAGGATGGAGTAAGAACCTTATATATAGTGGGAAAGTCAAGCTTATAACTTCGCTTGACTATTTTTTGGGGTTGACTAATGATACATCCGTTACTTCTTCTCTACGCACTAGATAGAAGAACTCATAGGCAAAGTATTACCCGAACCAATTAGAGGGTTCAGTAGAAGAAAAAGAGAGGAATGGTATGCGCTGGAATAATTGATACGGGAAAGTAAGTGAAGGTAATCGGCACGGCAAAGCGGAGAAGTACTTCGTTGGGAAATAAGCCAGAATCGGTTCGGCCGCATAAGCCTAAAGGTAGACGGAGTGGATCGTAATCGGTTCGGCCAGATAAGTCTAAAGGTAGATGGGGCGGATCGTAAACGGTTCGACCAGATAAGCCTAAAGGTAGACGGGGCGGATCATAATCGGTTCGGCCACACAAACCTAAAGGTAGACGGGGTGAATAAGAATCGGTCTGGCCAAATGAGCCTTAAGGCTATATTACCCGTGGTATATGAACCTAAGTTAGTTTCGCCAAAAGTAGAAGGTTGAGGGGGGCAAGCTAACCTAGTTCAATGAAATATGGAAGAGGAGGTGGTATGTAACAGAAAATGGAGGTCCCCACATAATATTCGGAGGAGCCTTCACCCCTCGTACTGGTAACAGAATTATTCTCCAGGTGGACATGGTGGCCACGTGTACGGTGAGAACCACTCGCAAGACAGCGATGGATTAGAGAAGGAGGATAAAAGGGAAGAGGAGAGGAGAGGATCCGCAATCATTCCATCAGACAGAAAACAAGGACACAGGAGGGGAAGGAGGAGAGCTGTCATCACTTCGCCGGAGAAGAAGAGCTGCGACCTTGATCTTGTGATACATGTATTCTTTCTTGTATTCGTAAGCCCCTGTAAGAGGTTTTCTCCTCGACCTCGGGAAGTTTCCTTTTCGTAAAAGAGGACATTCATAGTGGAAAGTGCTTGGGCATTGTCCCCGGTGAGAAAGCTCACCTCCGTGGAGTAGGAATACTCATTCCGAACCACGTTATATCTTGTGTTCAAGTTTCTGTTGTTCGCTTGGGGTTTTTGCGTTTCTTGATTTCGTCTTCCACACCCATTCTTATTGTTGCGGCCTGCGAGAACCCTCTCCAAAAGCTCCCTTCGTGCCTTCGTCGCGTCGAAAGGGGGTAAAGCAAATTTTCCTCGCCGCATCACATAAAAATTTAAAACTGGAATACATATGAATCTCTACACGGGGATATCAACTCTTACATATCTTCCCTCTCAACAAGTGATTGTTGTACTGGGGAAGATACATTAGCAGGAGAACTAGAAGATCCTGCAACTGGAGAAGGGGTCGCAGACACATTTCCTACAAGAGAATCAAACTGTGCAAGAGCAGAAGCAGAGGAAAAGTGTGATCTTCTATCACTACTCCGTCTATGACTGCCACGTCAAAACTATCAATAGTAATAATTATTAGAATAATTAAGTAAAAAAAGATTGCATCTTCACATTGGATGTATAAGATTGACAATATGAAAAAAAAAATTACCATATCTGCAGCAACTGGATAACCTATAGAAAAAAGACAGTTTATTAATATATTAAATATATGAAATTAAGAATAAAATAGTAAATAGGAACATAATTGATACTGAATAAAAGTTACCGATATTCATAAATCGAAGTTCTCATTGTCATTTTCATCATCATCACACGTCTCTTAAATTTCATCATCCTCATTGTCATCTTGAGCCTCATCGTCTTCCTCATCCTCTAAATTAAATTCCTCATCTTCATCTTCATTTTCATTTATTTCATTTGCATCAACATTTATTACTATGCCGCTGGGATCTCGTAAGGTCGAAATATTATATTCTTCTATCTGAAATCTATTGACAACTTTATCTTATTGATATGTTATGTCTTCCTAATGTTCCTCGATTTTGTTTCGTGCTTTTGTTTTACAAATAACCCACCAATCAATTTTGTCATGTCTCAAACTAGGATATGAAACATAAAATACTTGAATCGCTTGTTGTGCTAACACAAATGGTTCATACCTCTTGTATAATTTTTATGATTTATTTCAACCAAATTAAACTATGGATGCACCTTCATGCCTTTGATAGGGTCAAACCAACAACACATAAATAAAACAACTCGTAAATCTGAGCCAGGGTACTCTACCACTAAAATTTCAATTATCAAACCATAAAAATCATTCGTTGCACCTCCATCATTGGATGACTGAACACAAACCCCACTATTCATTGTAGTTTTGTCTATCCTATATTCTTGAGTATCAAAATTATATCTATTTATAAAATATGTTGGCTAAGTTTTCACCATTGATTTTGAACTTTATGACAGATGGTTTATCAATTCTTGATAATGTGAGCTTGATTATCATGAACCTAAAGTCAAATAAATATGTGTTAAAGTTAATATTTAACCAATTGATTATTATAGCATACTTATAGAAACGATCGAACTCATACTCCGGGAGCTCCGAATATAGGGTTTGAAAATTCCTACCATAAAAATAAATATAACACAAAATTTTTTTTACAATATATGAAATACAAAATATAATATATATATATATATATACTGGAGAGATGATGGATATGCTTCGACGATGGAAGAGTAGAGGTAGAAGAGGAGAGGGAGATGACATACCGGAGAGGGATCGATCGAGCGCGTGAGAGGGGGAAAGGGAGATGAAGGATGTTAATTAGGGGGAATTTAGCAATAATTTATAATTCGTTACAAATTGGCGACGAATATTGTATTCGTTAGCAATTTTGTGACGAATACAATATTCGTTGCCAATTCTACAATGAATAAAATATTTTTCACAATTCTGCGATGAATAAAACATTCGTCTCAAATTGACGATGAATATTATATTCGTCACTAATTCTGCGATGAATAAAATATTCTTCACAATATTTGGTGATGATAATTTAAATTAGTTGTAAATTCTGCGATGATAGATAAATTTGTTGCAAAATTTACCTCATTTTTTATCCAAATAAATTCAAAAATCCTACGAAATTTTTTCGTCGCTAAATTTATCGCAAAATTTGCAATGAATTATTAAATCATTGCAAATTCTACGACGAATTCTTATTTCGTTGCAAAATTCTACGATAGATTTGATTTTTCGTCACAAATTTGGCGACAAAAAATAAATTCGTTGCAACATTAATGATGAATATTAAATTCCTCGCAAATTTTCTCATTCCCGCCGATCTTTTTTTGCCAAATATTTGAAAATATCAGATGAAAATATTTAATCGCAAAATTTTTTAGAATATTTGCAACCAAATTCTAGATTTGTTGCAAAATTTACAACGAAAATATAATTCTTTGCAGAGTTTGCATCAAATTTATATTTCGTGCAAATCCTAAGACAAATTTATATTTCATTGCAAAATTTGGCAAAGAAATTTATTTTTCGTCGCAAATTTGCCACGAAAAATCAAATTCATTACAAAACAGCGATGAAATTTGCAACACAATTTAATTTTTTACAGATGTTCTTATGTTTGTAACAAAAAAAATTTTTGTTGGAAATTTCATTACTAATTTGCGATGATTTAATAATTAATCGCAAATTTTGTTGCTAATTTGTAATAAATTATTTTCGTTGCTAAATTTCGTCGCTATTTTGATGTATTTTTGTAGTGTTAATTGACTAACTTATAATCTGTTAGTTAATTAAAATATTGGCAATTAATGAAAAAAAGTGAATAATTAGATTAAGGGTCAATTGAACTGATAAGAATACACATAGAATGATTAAATAGTCAATTTCGAGGTTTATTGAGTTATTAGTAGATAATTGAATTACTGATGAGCTAATTATAACAGATTTGGGAGCTGAAACAAATCCTCATATTGAAAAATAGATAGAATACTCTGCAATCCTAGGTGGGTGATTCCTTTTTTGATCTTTTTAGATCTTTTGCATGATTATTTTGGTTATGTTGTTTACTTATGTTATATTATCTTTCCACTCTATGTTCTTTCTAGTATTGGTTTGACCTTATATTTGCTTGACCTTTTTATACTATATTTAACTTCTGGGCTATTTAATTTCCATTAGTGAATGCTTATGCAATTGTTTAGTGGATATTATTGTTATATGTGCTTATTTGTTTATTTACTATTTCGGTTGATACCATGGTTAAACTGGTAGAAATAATATAATTTAGACGAGATTATTCCTTATAAGCAAATCTAAGGAATGAAACAATATCAATGGAACCCTAGGCCTAATAACCCTAATGTGCTTATTAGTAGATTGATTATTTTATCGACCTTGATAGGCATTTCATGCTAAATACGTTGGAACCCTAGGCGTAACAAACTAGGATAGTCGACTGCCCACGAGACCCATTCGTGGTAGCATATGGTTGCGTAAAATCAACAGTTAGATAGTTATATAATTTGTCTATCCACGAGATCGTTCGTGGTAGCATGTCGTTGCCCACAGACATTGAGTCTTTATATTGCTTGTCTATCCACGAGACCCATTCGTGGTAGCATGCCATTGCACGCAAAGAATGCTCTGTATATTGTTTATTTGCTCACGAGTCCCGTTCGTAGTTGCATGTTGTTGCCTGTAGATAGTGCCCCTTTGTATTACCTCGAGAGCCACGAGGCTTTGTCATGGTATCTTGATGTATATTTCTTGTAGGTTATCGGCTGGTTGTGTATGTCACAGGTGCATTTATTATATTGCGGACAAGGTTTGTTGCGAACTGATATTGATACTCTAAGGTTTGGGTTACTCGGGGTTACTTCCTTTGATCTCCATTATGTTTTATATAATGCACTATCTTCTATACACCCACTGAGTGATTTGTGCTCACTCCCTCTTTTCTTTAGCCTCCAGGTTAGCTGATAGAGGACGTGTTTTATTGACTATCTTTGCGTCGCTCAGAGAGTCCCCTCTCTTGTTGGCCCCACTACATCGTCGAGATGTCGATTTGTTTTCTTTATTGTTATCGTATTTTGTTTACGCACTTTGAATTTTATAGCAATTTGATTTAGTGTCATAAATTTATTTTACTTTAATTAACATATATTTTAGTCATGCATGCATGTAATTAATAAAATAATTATATTTTATATTTTGATTATTTTAAAGTTTTTACCATATCTGGTTCTAGTAATGTATTTCGGAATATTGTCACTAAGGGGCTATTCCGTCATTTGAATGATGAATATGCCCCCAGGTCGTGACAATTTTATTAGTATCAGAGTCATGATTCATATCAACCCATAAACCTCGAACGAAGGAAGCAAAGCTTCCATGTCTAGATCAAGAGAACCAGACACCAGGAAGGAAGTCCAGTTGGGCCAGAAGGGATGGACAATTGGTAGGAAGTCCAGCTGAGTCAGGAAGACCAGATAGTTGGCAGGAAGTCCTAGTGGGTTGAGGATCAAATATCAAGCAGAGGAAGTCCTTCAAGGATGGATAGGCTTGAGGGGGGCTCAATGTGGTCCTTCGTTTAATGGGGAGGGGGGATTGTTAAGTGTATGAGGAATACAATCAAAGTCCCACATTAGTAAGACATGGAAAAGATCATGTACTTATAAGATAAAAAGATATCTCCATTGGCATGAGACCTTTTAGGTAAAATCCAAAAAATAAAACCATGAGGACTTAGACCCAAAGTGGATAATATCATATCATTGTGGAGATATATAAATCTTATATGCACTAACAATTGAGACCCACTAACTCGCGATTTTGAGATTTTGATTTGTGTGTTTGTATTTCGAGATTTTTTTTGTTTGTTTCCTTTGTTTTTGGAGTTCTTGTGTTTTGGGACCAGACAAGCTAAAGGACATCTCTGAGCTATAGGAAAAATAGTTGTCTTTAGTGGTCACTGTACTTTCCTTATGTAATAGGAAGTTATCATTATGCTTTTTACTAGATACTTACATATTTGGTCATAGTAGGAAATGCCACCTAGTGAGACTACCCCTACACATGGTCATGGATGAGGCCAACCTTGAAAGTGACTTGTTGACACTACGAGGCTTAACACTAATATCGAAAATGTAGACCTTCGGAGGTTGCAACTGATGTTGAGTTAGCAAGTTAGGGTTAGGCCCGCCAACCGTCTATTGGAGGTCAAGGAGTAACCCCTCAAAGAGCACCAATCCCTACCACTACTAATCAGGTCATGGACAAGTTGTGTATACCTACACTGACCAAGACGATGAAAGATCGTTTTACCTTCTTTCAGAAGTATATCGATCCATGGATTGTTGGTGCATGGATGGACAATCTAGAAGACTTATTTGGATACATGACCTACATGGATGAAGAGAAGGTGGTGTTGGGGATTGTACGTCGCGCTAGAGGGGGGGAGTGAATAGCGTCTCGTTGATTTGATGGAATTTGATCGCGTGCTTGCTACAATTGTTAGTGTACACAGCGGAAATAGAAAATACAACATGAATACAAACACGAGTACACAAAAATACAAGCACACACATACACAAGACGAGATATAATGTGGTTCGGAACCTTAGGGTTCCTACTACACGGGTCGAGCTCAAATGAGCTTTAGCAATGCAAAATACCACTAATCAAACTCTCCTTCTTGAAAAATACTCTGGAAGTGGACAAAACCTTTTACAACAGATTACAAAAGTAATGCACGAGAATACAAGCAAATACAAAAAAATAAGTAAAGAAAACTTTACAAGAGTGCTTTGAATGCTTTGCTTGTTGGTTGTTTGGATGAGCTTGAAGGACTCTGAAATATGCCTGCACTTCGCCTTCAAATTGCCTCAACAACCTCTCAAGAAACCATTGGTGAAATCCTTTATGAGCTGCTCGTTTTATCCCTGCATCGGGTTGATTCTGCGCTTGACAGTCGACTGTCATAAAGCCCCAGTCGTCTGCCTACAGTGTCGTTGTCTCACAACGGACTTAATCCACATTGCCATTCAAGCCAACGGATACACTGACAGTCGATTGTCATTTCCAGCAGTTGACTGCCAAGACAACTCCTTAGTTGACTACCAAGTGTTCTGTACTTGCGACCAAAACCAGCAGTCGACTGCCCTCCATGGAAGTCGACTGCTTAAGGCCAGTCGACTGCCCAATGCTGGTAGTCGACTACCAAGGCCATTTGCCCATAGTCGAACACCAGTCAACTAGTCATAATCCCAATTGACTGCTCAGTGTTGACTCGGCTGTCAAATGTCAAAATACTTGACCAATCGACTAATCCATAACGTCAGTCAACTTCTACACTTCAACCATGAGGTTTACTCCAAGTATGATGCCCTCATACTTGTTAGACCACCCTTAGCCTAGACCTAAGCCTTCTAGCCACCTCTATCAGTCTCACGCCTATTGAATCTCTCCAAGTCATCCATACGCTAGCCTTCAGGTGCTTCCATCGGCTATTGTCATGCTAACCGGGTCTACACTGCCAAGGCACATTGGGCTTACACTGTCAAGACCCACGCTTGGACTTTACGCCGCCAACCATTGAACTTATGCTGCCAAGACTCCACCCTTGGACTTTACGCCGCCAATATCAACCCTTGGACTTCCCAAATGCCAAGATACATTTGTACTTATGCTTCCAAGACTCCACCCTTGGACTTTTCACTGCCAATATCAATCCTTGGACTTCTCAAATGTCAAGATCCATTTGGACTTATGCTGCCAAGATTCCACCCTTGGACTTTATGCCGCCAATATCAATCTCTTGGACTTTTCCTTGCTAACCCATGTTGGACTTTTCAAATGTCAAGACTCATGCTTGGACTTTCCATGCCAAATACTCAAGACTTGGATTTTCCCTTTGCCAAGTGTCTCACTTGGACTTTCCATGCCAAGTACTCAAGACTTGAACTTCTCCATCATATGGTCAACCCCTTGTCAACCATCTCCCCAAACCATTGTCAAACAATGATTAATCCTTTATCAAACATCAAAACACTACTTCAGCCAAACTTGAGTCTGGTCAATCATGACCTGAGTCGATTGCACCAACAGGCAGATCTTATTGTGTATCACTTACGAGGTTAGACCATCACATGGTGGAAAATATCACAGACGATTTTCGGGGAGCAGAGTATCACTAGGATACTATTCCGAGAGGCTTTTGAGAGACATTATTTTTCAGCCTCTTTCTGTATGGGCTATCGTTAGGAGTTTCTGAACCTTAAGCAAAGCGATCAAAGCGTCATGGAGGTGGGTCGGTATACGAGGTATCGTTTCAGTTTATCCTATTCTAGCTGATATACTGATAGTTCACATTGCTTTATATCTCGATAATTCTTAGGAAAAATTAGTAGAATTCTGATACCTCGATCTTGTAGATTAGTTATAATAACAGTATCAAGGAAGACTTTAACGTCTCGTTACGAAGTAAAGGAGTAGCCCTTGGATTTTGATAGTCATACCTTGACTTGAGATCAGACTACCATCAACTTAGAGTATGAGACTTGACATACAAAAACTCAGCATAAAGGCACTGGATCTCACACTTGTTGAAGATAAGACGATGAGTAACTGATTGAGGATATAGATCAGAGTTGTGCAGTGGAAGCACAGTAAGCCCATAACCTACAGAGTAGTTATATAAGAGAGTTTACGCTTTGACAAAGGGATGTTAAGATATTAGAATAAGTTGGGAGAACGACGAGAACGACGTAACACTTAGGGTTACCTAACTATGAAAGTACATAATGACTTCATATTTTGCTAATATGAGAGTATGTACTCAATTTATTTATATTGTGAAGCTTATAGATGGAGTTCCAGATCATATTTCATATGCAAAGAGTTTTGATTATGAAGCAAGGTCATTCGCTAGATAGAAGTTGGATGGTAACGTGACTTTGATGAAGAAACTACCTAGAGCAGAAGAACGACGTGCAAATAAGATATATTCATTATTGCATCTCTAGTAGAAAATTTGGAGACCAAATTTTTATTAGTAGAGGAAAATGTAATATACCGAAAAAAATAAATTAATAAAAATAAAAGTAATATAATATAATTATAATAGAATTTAAAAAACAAAAAAATAAATAAAATAAAATAATTTATTTATATTAAAATGGAATTTATTTATTAAATATTTATTAGAAACTTCGGGATAATTTTATTAGGCTTTGACTAAGTCTAATTAGTTTTACCCAATCATAAAGTTAATTGTTTCAATTAAGCCTAAGTTATATAAATTAAAACCTAAGTTGGAAATTAAAAAGCTAAGTTTTATTTTCCTTTCCCCTCTTTCTTTTTTGTGCTCGCTCTTACTCTTCTATGTCACCGCCCGCTCTTACGCACCATGCACGTCATTTGTCGTCCGCGCCTGCGATCCGCCCCAGAGCACTTAGAATCTCCGGCTAGCCTTCGCCGCCACAGATTACCTCGCACGCGGTTAACTTCCACCGTTGCAACCTACCGCACTACAGTCGATCTGCGCCGACACGACCTGCTCCACACTGTGGTCGGCTTCCGCCGCCGCAAACTTCCTCGCCTTCGGCCATTGTCAGCCAACCTCGCCTCTGACCATCGTCGACCCCTGCCCCGCATGCATAGGCTTGCTCCGACCGACGGGGAAATCCGTGTGCATCGCCGACGCATGCCACCACATCACTGCCACCTATGCTAGGGGGCTTTGTCTCCACCTTCCGCCGGAACATCATTGGAATCCGGCGACCGTCACTGTCACGAACGCCGAAAAACCCGATGGTATAAAAAAAGATTATTAAAGATTGATTAATCCTTTAATTAATCTAGGTTTAATTAATTAATTGATTTAGATTAATTAATCTATTTAATCGAATTATTAGGAGTTAATAGATTTTTAATAATGGGATTAATTAAATTGATTTTGATTTAATTCAATTAGGTAATTAAACGGTTCATTGATTAATTAGATTTTTATTTAATATGTTAATTAAGTGGTTAGATTAGTATAATTAATTTGATTAATTTAATTGTTGAAATTAATCGGGTAAATGGATTAATTGAGTAGATTAGTCAAATTAATTAACCGAGATGTGGAATTAATCATTTGGCTAAATTAAAAATATAAGGCTTAATTGATAGATGTGTAAATTGTTCAATTAAATTGATGGATAGAAGATATAACAATGGATTTTATTGGACTATGTAGGTGTTAATTGACTAACTTATAATTAGTTAATTAAAATATTGGCAATTAATGAAAACAAAGTGAATAATTAGATTGAGGGTCAATTGAACCAATAAGAATACACATAGAATGATTAAATAATCAATTTCGAGGTTTAATTGATGAGCTAATTATAACAGATTTGGAAGTTAAAGCAAATCCTCATATTGAAAAATAGATAGGACACTCTGCAGTCCGAGGTGGATGGTTCCTTCTTTGATCTCTTTAGATCTTTTGATCTTAGTAAATGATTATTTTAGTTACGTTGTTTACTTAGATTATATTATCTTTCCACTTTATGTTCTTTCTAGTATTGTTTTGACCTTATATTTGCTTGATCTTTTTATACTCTATTTGACTTCTGGGTTATTTGATTTATGTTAGTATGTGAATACTTATGCTATTGTTTAATGGATATTATTGTTATATGTGTTTATTTGTTTATTTACTATTTCGGTTGATACTATGATTGAACTTGTAGAAATAGTATAATTTAGACGAGATTATTCCTTAAAAGTGAATCAAAGGAATGAAACAATATCAATGAAACCCTAAGTGTTGGAACCCTAGGCCTATAACCTTGATGTGCTTATTAGTAGATTGGTTGTTTTATTGGCCTTAATAGGCATTTCATGCTAGATGCATTGGAATCCTAGGCGTAACAAACTAGGATAGTCGATGACCCATGAGCCCCATTTGTGCTAGCATGCAATTGTATGCAGTTAATATCTAGATAGTTATATACTTTGTCTGCCCACGAGATCCATTCGTGGTAGCATATCGTTATCCGCCAACATTGAGTCTTTATATTGCCTATCTGCCCACGAGACTCATTCATGGTTGTGTGTCGTTGAGCACAGGCAGTGCTTTGTATATTGCCTATATGCCCACGAGTCCCATTCGTAGTAGAATGTTATTGCCTACAGATAGTGCCTCTTTGTATTACCTCAAGAGCCATGAGGCTTTATCACGGTATATATCTTGATGTGTATTTCTTACAGGTTTGTCGGCTGGTTGTGTGTGTCACAGGTTCATTTATTGTTGGAGTATTGAAAATACAATCAAAGTTTCACATTAGTAAAACATGGAAAAGATCATGTGCTTATAAGGTGAAAAGATATATTCATTGACATGAGACCTTATGGGTAAATCCTAAAAATAAAACCATGAGGTCTTAGGTCCAAAGTGGATAATATCATGTCATTGTGGAGATATATGATTCTTATAGGCACTAACAATTAGTATTAGAGTCATGGTTCATGTCAAGCTATAAACCTCAAATGAAGGAAGTGGAGCTCCCATGTCCGGATCAAGAGAACCAGACACCAAGTAGGAAGTTCAGTTAGGTCGAGAGGACCGAACAACCCATGTAAAATCCGATTGGGCGAAGGGTTGGACAAGCTGGAAAAAGTCCACTGGTCGAGAGGATCGATAAATCGCGTGAAGTCCTGGTGGGTTGAGGATCAGACATCAAGCAGAGGATGCCCTTCAAGGATGGATAGGCTTGAGAGGGGGGGGGCTCAATGTGATCATTCGTTTGAGGGAGGGATTATTGGTGTATTGAAAATACAATCAAAGTTCCACATTTGTAAGACATGGAAAAAATCATGTACTTATAAGATGAAAAGATATCTCCATTGTCATGAGACCTTTAGGATAAAGCCAAAAATAAAACCATGAGAGCTTAGGCCCAAAGTGGACAATATCATGTCATTATGGAGATATATGATTCTTATAGCCACTAACATTTATTATATTAGAGACCAGGTTTGTTGCGGACTGATATTGATAATTTGGGGTTTGGATTACTCGGATTTACTTCCTTTGATCTCCATTATATTTTATATCATGCACTATCTTTCATACATCCACTGAGTGATTTGTGCTCACTCCCTCTTTTCTTTTGCCTCCAGGTTAGCTGATAGAGGACGTGTCTTATTGACTACCTTCGTGTCACTCAAAGAATCCCCTACCTTGCTGGTCCCATTGCATCATCAAGATGTCGATTTTTTTTCTTTATTGTTATCACATTTTGTTTACGCACTTTAAATTTTGTCACAATTTGATTTAGTATCATAAATCTATTTTACTTTAATTAACATATATTTTAGTCATGCATGCATGTAGTTAATAAAATAATTACATTTTATATTTTGATTATTTCAAAGTTTTTACCATATCTGGTTTAAGTAATGTATTTCAGAATATTTATCACTAAGGGGCTCTTCCGTCATTTGGATGATGAATATGCCCCTGGGGAGTGACACCGATGGTGGTTTAACCTGCGGTACCTTTCTTAGGATCTTTACTATAGTGGGCGGAGAGGGACTATCCTCGATTGTACAAGATTGAGGAGGAATCATCTGCTTGTTATTTCCTTTACTCTATATAAGTTCTTATTTGTAAGAGGTTTCTCCACCTTCGGAGGTCCGAGAAGGAGAGATTATAGTGAAAGTGTCTAGCGCGCGGAGCTCACTCTAGAGATCATCTATGGAGTAGGAATTTGAGTTTTGAACCACGTTAAATTTCTTGTCCTTAGGTTATTTACTGGTTTGGTCGGAGGGGACCCGTCCTCGGTGGCATAAAGTCAAGGAAGAAAAATCTGAACTGCATCAACCTAGAAAAAGTAAAAAATAAATTATACTTTGTACGTGGGGAATTTATTGATACATCCCTAATTGAAATAATTTCGTTACACAAAGAGTGCTTACAAGTCAAAAATAGTGTCAGGGTAGTTATCTATAGTAGCCTCTACACTCAAAAAGTTGGTGTCTGCCTCGGGAGGAGGGTATCCGTGGCTTGCGAATTGTTTATTGGATCCTTCAAAACCCATCATAAATAGGTCAGTCCCTTTATTGCCAAACTTTGTTATTAGCTCTTGCTCTCACACTTTCTAATGAGCTTCTTCGGTGGATATCTAAGTAGCGAGGGTAGCTTTTAATTCATTCCTTTCCTTGGCGATAGATAGAGTATGTTGTCCTAGGGAAGTGATGGTCTGAGTGTGCTCTAGTTGTAGTGTCTGGACCTGAAGGACTATTTTTGAAAGATCTCCGGTGAGTGTGGATACCTTAGAGGAAAAACAATCTAGTTGAGTCAAACTTGATGCGCGAGAAGCTTCTAAAGTCTTGATGGTAGATTGAGATTTTATCAACTCGACAAAAGATTTAGATCTTATGGCATGAGTTTCCAGTAATTTCTTTCATGAACTGGACTCCTAGAACGAAGGTCGAGCCTCCCCACCAGCAGCGAGGGCCGAAAGTTGATCGATGAGTAGGATGTACCTCTTTAGATGCAAGGTTTGCTCATGATATCGAGATAGCCAGAAACAACCCTTGCCGATCATGGCCCTTCGATTCCTACCACCATATCAAGCGACACTAGAAGCTGAATGTTGGCATCGACATTGAGAAAAGTGGCATGTGGGTAGGCAAACCCTGTGGATCAGACGAACCCCTTCTTCCTCCCTCTCCAGAAACGACAACTCCCCTTCCCCCTAGTTGTTGTGTTCTCCCCCCTCCAGAAGACCCCCCTCTTCCAAAACCCTACTTGCGCTTTTATTCCTCTCCAATGGGTTGGCCCCTTGCTTCATTCTATGGGACAATATTCCCCCATATCATGGAAATTTTAGATTGTGGCAGTGGAGGGTTAAAGATATACTGGTGCAACAAGACATGGTGAAGACACTCAGAGAAAAGAAGCTAGAGAGCATAGAGGAGGCAGACTGGGAGGAATTACAGGCAAGGGTGGTGGCAACAATTAGGCTTTGTCTAACGGATGATGTGATGTATGATGTCATGGCTGAAGAATCACTGATAGTAGTTTGACAGAAACTGGAAAGTTGATATATGTCCAAGTCGTTGACAAACAAGCTTTATCGCAAGCAGAAGTTATTTGGGCTCAAGATGGCAGAGAGCAATGATCTGACGCAACACATCAACGCATTCAATCATATTATCAGTGATTTGAAGCGGATTGATGTGAAGATCGATGATGAAGACAAGACACTGATGTTATTAAACTCTTTACCTTCATCTCCGACATACGAAAATCTGATTACAACTCTGATGTGGGGAAAGGAATCTCTAAATCTAGAGGAGGTCACAAGTGCTCTTTTGGGTTTTCATCAATGGAATGAAGCCAGTGATGAGACTTCACAAGGTGAAGGACTTGTGGTGAAAAGTAATCAGGAACGTGGAAAGAGCAGTTCTCGACATGGGACGAGAAACAATAAGGCTTGATCTAAATCGAGAAAGAAGAGGGAGATCACATGCTACAAGTGCGGAGTAAAGGGACATATCAAGAGAGATTGTCCAGAGAGAAAGATGGTTCATCGAAGTCTGTAAACATAGTAAAAGTAGAAAATTCAGAGAGTGACGATGGCGACATGCTTTCCATCTTATCAAGTTTAGAGCAATTGAAAGATTTGTGGATCCTAGACTCAGCATGCTCATATCACATGCCACCTAATAAAGATTGGTTCGACACTTATAAACAGGTCAATTCTGGTTCTGTTCTAATGGGTAATGATGCATCTTACAGAGTTATTGGAATAGAGAATGTCAAAATCAAGATGTTTGATGGTGTAGTTTGAACATTATGTGATGTCAGACATGTACCGGATATGAGAAATCTTTGGGGACTTTGGATGGTAACCACTGCAGTTATAAGTCTATGAATGGAACCATGAAAGTTAGCAAGGGTGCTTTGACAGTAATGAAAGGACATAAACTAGCAGGGAATATTTATAAGCTGCTAGGGATGACAATTATAGATGGAGTTGTTGATGTAGAATCAAAATTCAATGATATGATATTGTGGCACATGTGGTTGGGCCACATGGGTGAGCGTGGGTTGCTAGAGCTTCATAAAAGGAATTTATTAAAGGGAATCAAGACATGCAAACTCAATTTGTGCAAATTTTGTGTCCTTGGGAAATAAAATAGAGTGCAGTTCAAGACAACTACACATAAGACAGAAGGGATCTGGATTATGTCCATACATATCTCTAGGGTTCATCCAATGTAGCATCACGTCATGGACATATGTATTTTGTGAGTTCCATCGATAATTACTCACAGAAGGTCTGGGTGTATTTCATGTGGCACAAATCAGAAACTTTCACGAAGTTCAAATTGTGGAAAGCTGAAGTAGAAAATTAGATTGGGAGAAAATTAAAGTGTCTTAGATCTAACAATGACATTGAATACACAGATTCACAATTCCAAGAATTTTGTGAGCGGCATGGTATCAAGAGGCATTACATTGTACGTAGGACACCACAACAAAATGGTGTGGCGGAAAGGATGAATAGGTCTATAATCGAGAAAGCTCAGTGTCTCAAATTGAATGATGGACTTACAAAGAACTTCTAAGCAGAGGCAGTAAACATGGAGTCTTTTCTGATAAATTGATCACCAGGAGCAATGCTAGATGGGAGAGTATCAGAGGAGGTATGGATAGACAACTCAGTTAATTATTTTGGTCTAAGAGTTTTTAGATGCCCAACCTATGCACATGTTTCTAGCGAGGACAGGTGAAAGCTTGATGCAAAATTTGTTCAATGTATTTTTCTGGGATTTCAGAAAGGAGTGAAAGGCTTCAAGCTTTGGGATCCTAAGGCAAACAAGGTAGTGATCAATAGGGATGTAGTGTTTAATGAGAAGGCTATGTTGCAGTGCACTCAAGGAGATGAGAAACAAACACCATCGAATAGTAGCAGAAACAAAGATGTTGTGCAAGTGGAGCTAGAAACTCATGTGATTGAGGATGACAATTTAGAGCACATGGAGCATTGAATTATAGTCACAAACAGGTCCAGCCACACCATAAAACCACCTGTCAGATATGAATTTGAAGATTTGGTTTCTTATGAACTTATCACTACTAGATGGGTGCTATGACGGAAGAGATAGAGCCTTTGCATAAGAATCAAACATGGGACCTATGTTGGAATGAAGGTGGCCGGCTAGAGGGGTGTGAATAGCCCTCAATCGTTGTATGGTGGAAATTGCTTCGTTGATTGTCTACAAATTCTTTTAGTGCAGCGGAAATGTAAAAGCTAAAGTAAAACAATACTAAGAAATAAACAAGAATACAAACTCTAACACCAAGTCATAACGTGGTTCACGACCCTTGCCGCTAATCCATGACCCGATTCGTTCCAAGGTGAATCACTCCTTAAAGCTTTCTACTAATCTCTCCTTGGCACTAAGCAAGGTGGAGGTAACCTTTCTTACAATCTCCCTCTTATAATATGATTGAAATAAAAGCTAGTAAGAGGAGTTGAAAACGTTTGGGCATTTGGGAGGATGTTTAGAGATCAAGCATTAGGCTCCCCAAGTGTCCAAAGGCCCCATTTTATAAAGAAGAACTCATTCTTTCCATTGGGCGCCTGACAGTCGACTGATGCCCCGATCAGTTGACTGCTCCTGTAGCCGTTGCCCAATAATGGCTTCTTCCACATTGAATTTCATCCAACGGCTCCCACATCAGTCGACTGATCATCCCATCAGTCGACTGATGGAGCTAACAGTCGAGTGCTGGAAGCGAGCACTCGACTGATCAACATTCTGTGCCCAAAACCATTGCGATCGGCCGATCGCGCGCCATCGTGATCGATGGCACAACGATCGCCATCCCTTGGCGCAATGATCGCTAGACACAACCTCGACTCAACACGCCGAGTGATGATCGATTGAGCTCGATCGCCATGTCATGGCGATCGATGTCGGTAAATCCCATCCGACACTTAGCCAAATAGCCAAGTTTCACCTACGATCTACCCCGTCCCGGGTTACAATCGCTCACTCTCATTCCCTTGGAGTCCCTCGCCTTCGAAGTTGTCTTCGTCCGGTCATGTCCCTCGGATGTGCCAAGCACACGGCTTCGCAGTGCCATCCTTTGCGTCTCACCTTGAAGTCTACTTCCTTTGGCTTCACTCCAATGCTCCTCATCCGACGGTCCCTCAGATGCACCAAGCGCACGACTTCCGCAATGCATCTTTCACCGACTCAAGGATCGAGTCATGAGAGGTGAAACTCGCCAATGCTTCATGTGCGAATTACTAAGTTCTGCACGACTTCAATGCACATATCAAATCCATATCAAACCTAACTTAAACTCTTTGTCACACACATCAAAACCAAATCACTGGGTTGATTGCCTTAACAATCTCCCCCTTTTTGATGTGTGGCAATCCGTTTAAGTTAGGTAAAAATAATTTCATAAAAACATAAGGCAAGAAAGCATGTAAATAATATGAGTATGAAAACTCCCCCTTAAACATGTAACTCCCCCTTAAACATGCAACTCCCCCTTAAGACATGCTAAATTTTCCCTTTTAGCATGATTAACTTAAACTTATCAATTCTCCCCCTTTGACACCATCAAAAATATTGTCTAAATATTATACACGCATGACATCAACTCTAAAGGTAGAGAAAACTAAAAACCAAACAAAACCTGATAAAATCAGGTTACTGTGCTCGTGCACAGTACATCAGTCGACTGACACTCAGTTTACAGATTTTTTGATTTTCGAAGTCCAATTTCAGAAATGCGTTAAAAATTCTAAAAATTTAGAAAAATCATGAAATTTGAAATACATATTTCTTGTGAGTTCCTTTATTAGTGAAAAATAATTTTTTTTTATGAAAATTCATTTTATTTTTGAAAGTTAGGCAAAAACTCAAAAGTTACAAAAATATCTAAAGTTTGTATCCATTTTAAAGTCTAGTTTTGCCTTGAAACCTTTTAAAACATGAACTCACTGTTTGAAAAGCATAAAATGGTTTTAAAACATTTAAAATATCCAACCATGATCTTTGGGCAATATGTCTATGAATTAAACATATGCTTTCCCCATGATTGGTCTATTATTGCTCTATTGATACACTTAATGACTCATCTAAATGTCATAAGCATTAGTGGACCATTAGTATCATCCTATCATCTCACCCATTGCTATGTTCTCAATCAAGTTAGCCTTATAATGCGATGTGAGATGTTCCTAAAGGTATTTGTACTTAACCAAAATTTCATGCATTTCTACCCATGGTTAAGTATCATCCTAAAAACTCAATCATGAACATGCATCAAGAATTATCAATTTTGATCATAAATCATAAATCATTTCATATCATGATTATAAATTATAAAATTGAGCATGAATCATGAATCATGATTTGAACATTCAATTTATGGGTTATGCATTATCATCACCCAACACTATGTTAAAAATTTATAACCCACACCATCCTAAGTCAACCATTCAATATGATATAAGTAAAATCCACATGGTTGACTATCCTAGGGTTTTCCTAACCCTTAAGAATGGATTTAGGAACCCAATATAAGTTCTTTCCTATGGGGTTCACTAAAAATTCCTTAGGGATCCATTTTCTAGCTATTGTTTTATTTTTGGCCAGAGTCGTACCTGTGTTTAATAGGGCCCGAAATGAATAAAAAAATGAGCCTTTTATTACAGTAATTGATTATAAAATTCAATTTGCAAATAACAAATACACTAAATAGATAAATAACTCAGAAATAATATATTACATCAATAAGCTAAAAAGTTAACAAATATTTGAAATAATTACATAAACATTACTCGTCTAGTTGTTTTAGAGGCAAAAATATTTATCAAATCTGCATAATCCAATTGTTGAACTATTTCTTTCTCAATCGATAACATTGCTAGCCCATTTAGTCTATCCTGTGACATTGTTGATCGAAGATAATTCTTGATTAACTTCAACTTCGAGAAACTTCTTTCTGCCGATGCAACTGTTATTGGTATGATTAATAAAATCTTATATGCAATGCAAGTATTTGGAAATAAACCATCCAATTTTGTCAGACATCGTAGCATATCAATTGCTCTTTTTTCATTTGTTAAATAGCATCTCACAACCATCAACTCTGAATACAACTTATCACCATTAATGTCTGAATGTCCATTGTGGCTCAAAAATTGTTGAAGTTCCATACAAGACCTCATCAAGCTAGTTAAAGGCTCACTCTTTAACTTCTCCAAATTCCATAAAAATCCAAAAATCCCTTGATATTGTTTAAGTTGTTCGAACCGAACTTGAAGAGAAGATCGTGCTTGATCAATTATAAATAGAAAATATTCAACTCTAAAAAATTCTTCACCTGATTGTGTCACATTGTCATTGTCATTTTCATCAAATTGTTTCTTTCTTCGAATGATACGTTTTTCTCGAAATTTAGGTTCAATCCCCATTTCACTTGCCATTTGTATAACTTCATTCATAGCACTAGCAAATCCCTCTTCTCTAAATTCATTAAAAAATTGATCAAGTCCCTGTAAGAGGTTGATCACAATATCAATATCCATATCTTCAAATTGAATAAACTCACTCATGGTATTTATTGCTCGTAACAAGTTATACCAGATTACTATTCCAAGCAAAAACTCAAAACTCTCAAGATCATACAGTGCTAAGGTCTCAGCATCACTCTTTGTTTTAGAATCTTCAGTAACTTCTGCCAAGTCAAGTAAAACATCTCTTATATGTACAATTTCCTCTTTTATAGCTTTCACACTTTCAATATGACTTTCCCAACGGGTATGTGACAATGGCTTAACGGTCAAACCAGGTACCTTATCTTTAAAAATTTTCCATCTTTTTATAGAGGAAGAAAACAATGTGTAGATGCGTTACACCACTCCAAAGAAGGATTTGGCTTTAGGACAACATTCCACCATATCAACCAAGGCCAAATTAAGACTATGACAACTACATGGTGTGTAAAAAGCTCTAGGATTTATTTCAAGCAATCTTTTTTGTACACCTTTGTGTCTTCCACTCATGTTAGACCCGTTGTCGTACCCCTGTCCTCTTATGTCATCAATGTGAAGGCCAATTCTAGTTATAGCATTCAGAAGTTCATTTGATAACCCAAGACCTGATGTGTCATCCACCTTCAAAAATTCAATCCAATATTCTTCTACTTTTGGCATGTCTGTTGAATCATCCAAGCATCGTAGCACTAGAGACATTTGTTCTTGATGACTTACATCTGGTGTACAGTCAAGTATTACTGAAAAATATTTTGCATGCTTAACTTTTGCAATAATTGTCCTTTTCACTTCGTTTGCCAAAGTCTCTATTAATTCATTTTGAATTTTGGGACTCAAATATGTATACTGAGATTCTCTTGCTTCACAACGTCGAACATGCTCCTCCATCACTTGATCAAACTCAACAATCATTTCTATCATTTGCAAAAATAGTCCATTGTTCTCAACATAAAGTTTCTCATCATCTCCTCGAAAAGCCAAAGTATTTTTGGCAAGTGTTTTCACAATAGAGATTATTCTTGTTAACACTTGCCTCCAATGTTGTCTTTCTTTGTTGATTTGAAGTTGCATACTTGAATCAATTGTTTGATTTTTTTTTTCAACCTCTTTTCTAATTCAACCCAAGCAATCATGCAATCCATATGATCTCTACTAGTTTCATGATGTTTAAGACTCCTATGCATGTTACACCAATCTTTGTATCCATCATTACTCAAATTCCCCATTCTACTCATCATTGATTCAGTCTTGAACAACTTGCAACAGAAGCAAAATATTCTATCCAATGAAATAGAATATACAAGCCATCTTCTATCTACTGTTTGTCCATTTGCCATAATCCGTGTATAATGCGATGAATCAAAATGTCTGTTGTTACTATCCTTAGGAAATAAAAAAACATCAATTCTTTTTGGACCCATTTCTACTAAGTAATCTCTTAATTTTTGACAGATGCTATTCCAATTTCCGGGATCCTATAAATTCAGAGTCGAATTTAATTTTTCATGTTGGGAGTCTTCTTCTAAGTTCTCATTCGATTCAACCAAATTGACAGCCTCAGCAAATTCTTCATTTTCATAGTGACTTTGTTCTTCAATCATCAAATTATCCTCTAATTCTCCTTTTTCTATTATGCTACTTTTTATGAAATATTTGTCAATATCACCGGCTTGACTTTGAATTAATGTCTCCTCCCTTTGTTTCATTTTTCTCTTTTGAGCTCCAGACAAATGTTTAGGAGGCATTTCAATGTTCTTTGATTATACCTATAAATTAGAAAAAGTAATATATAAGTTATAACTCAATAATTTATAATGAAATTAATTCAAAATTTCTCATTTAATCATAAATTTATATAGATCTACGTGTTTAAAAAATATGTACCTCGTTATTTAAATCATAAACAGTTTGTGTGTAATTTAAAAGAAAATAATCTATGCATGAGTTTATCTAAACAGAACAATAATTAAATCTACTTCCTAAGTCATTATACATCATTATTTCAAACCAATTAAATTCATTTTTTTGTAATAAATTCCAATAACACTACTTTAATATCTAACATTTAAATTTCTAAATTAAAAACAAAGTAAATTAGACAGGAGACTTAATTTCACAATCTTGCTATGTGCTAATACAATCAAGTTTAAAATTTTTATCCTGAAATAGACATCTATATTTTAAGTCATTTAGATATTATTCATAAATAATTTTAAAATTTGATGTTTTATTATGTCAGTTCGAAAAGAATGAAAAGTATGAACAAGAGATATGATGACATAAAATAGTTTTAAGCATCTATTCAAAATATACAAGCGAGTAAAAAAAATTAATGACTACAACGTGAATTTATATATTTTATTATCTTAATCAAAATATTATTTGACTATAAAAGTAATACAAAATGATAAAAAAATACAAATTATTCTAATATATCTAATACGATCGTTGTTGCATGTTAAATCATTCTAGAATTGATAATATAAGCATGCTAATATTATTATTGGATGAGACAATAATCTAAAGTTATCTTCTTCTTCCGTGACTTTTTCTCTCTCAAAGAGATTACTGCTCTAAGATTTATGCAAACAATATAAATAAACTATCCCAAATATTGCATCAGCTGATGTTGAATCAAAATCTACATTCAAATCAAAACAAATATAATTTATGAAAAGCCTGTTTTTGGCTTGACCCATAGCAATAGGCATTGATAAGCCTTTTTATTTTTATTCCCCTTGTAACCTAGGCCTTTCCTATTGAAGCTTGCCCTTTGGCTCCCTATGATCATATTCAATGTGTTGGATCATATGGTGAATTTCTCTAGGGCCTTAGTTAAATGATCTACCTTTTCCTTTAAGACCCTATTTTCTTCAATGCATGCATCATTCACATCAAAAGGCATATAATCATTAACATTAACGCATGCATTTTCTAATTTTTTCCTCTAGGGCCTTAATCTCATTTTGCATGCATTTATTTCTATTTTTCATCTTAAATAAGTCCCTAGTTAAACTTGAAATCATGGAGACTATTTTCTTAGAAGAAAGATTCGTTACCATAGTTTCCATGTCTTCTTCCTCCGATTTCGATGAGGATGAGGATGAAGCTCCCCTTCACTAGAGCTCTCCTCACTTGTGCTTCTTTCTTCTTGCTTAGAGGAGGAGGTGTCCAAGTCATCTATCCCTATCAAGGCAAGATTTGTGAAGGCCTCTTCTTCTTCGAATGATGAGAATGAAGGATCATCCCATGTGGCCTTATGTGCCTTAGCCTTTCCCTTTCCCTTAGCCTTCTTCTCTTCTTTCTTTTTCTTGCTCCCTTTCTTCTTTTCTTCTTTCTTCCTCCTCTCTTCTTTGCTCTTGTTCAAGAGGGGATAATCATCCCTTATGTGTCCCTCTCCTTGGCAATTGTAGCATATGATTTTTTGCCTCGGCCTTCTCCTCCTATCATTTGATTTGTTAAATTTAAAACTTTTTAAAGCACGCCTTACCTTCCTTACCAAGTAGGCTTCTTCCGTGCTATCCATGGAGGAGGAGGAGGAGTCTTCATCGGATGAGGAGGGAGTCTCCTTCTTCTTCTTCCCCTTGATGGCTTGATACTTGGTTCTTCAATTACTCCTTCAAGCCTTGTTTCATGTAGCTCCATGGTGGAGAAGAATTCCTCTAGAGTGCTTACCTCTAGGTTCTTGGAGATGTAGAAGGAGTCTACCATGGAGCTCCACTTTGAGGACCGGGGAAAGATATCTATAGCCTTCATTACCATATCCCGGTTGGAGAGCTTCTCCCATACACTTGTTAGGCCATTAAGAATTTCCTTAAAGTGAGAATGTAAGGATGTTACCTTCTCCCCTTTATCGAGTTTGATGTTATTGAGTTGGGAGCGTAGGACATCTCTTCTTGCAAGCTTCGCCTCGAAGGTGCCTTCATGAAGCTCTACCAATCTTTCTCACATCTCCTTGGCGCTTGCACACTCTCCAATCCGGTTGATCTCTTGTTGGGGGAGCACGTTGAAGAGGTGGTGCTTGGTCTTTGAATTTGCAAGGTGCTCCTCCCTTTGCTTCGTAGTCCACCTTGACTTCTCTAGTACTCTCCCCTCTTCATCCCTAGGCATCTCGAAACCGTTTTCCATTATCAACATAATATCGAAGTTGGTTTCGAAAAATACCTCCATTATCTTCTTCCACCAAGAGAATTCTCCTTCAAACTTCGGTGGGTGAATGTTTGAGTCGACCATCGTAGTTGTTGTGCTTGTTGCGGCGGTTAGTCCGGTGACAAGTGACTTGGCTCTGATACCACTTGTTGGAACATAGGTGGCCGGCTAGAAGGGGGTGAATGGCCCTTAATCGTCGTATGGTGGAAATTGCTTCGTTGATTGTCTACAAATTCTATTAGCACAGCGGAAATGTAAAAGCTAAAGTAAAACAATGCTAAGAAACAAACAAGAATACAAACACTAACACCAAGTCGTAATTTGGTTCATGACCCTTGCCGCTAATCCATGACCCGATTTGTTCCAAGGTGAATCACTCCTTAAAGCTTTCCACTAATCTCTCCTTGGCACTAAGCAAGGTGGAGGTAACCTTTCTTACAATCTCCCTCTTACAATATGATTGAAATAAAAGCTAGTAAGAGGAGTTGAAAATGTTTGGGCACTTGGGAGGATGTTTAGAGATCAAGCATTAGGCTCCCCAAGTGTCCAAAGGCCCCATTTTATAGAGAAGAACTCATTCTTCCTGTTGGGCGCCTGGTAGTCGACTGATGCCTCGATCAGTCAACTGCTCTTGTATCCTGTAACGCCCGCCCTTATCTGCTCTCAGGGCGGCGCTACTTTTTTTTTTTATAACATAACATAGGGGGGATCATTTCACAATCTACATAATCAAACATGTTATCATGACATAAATCTTCTTTTATAACATGCATCACATATCATAGACCTAATTAGCATGTTAACATATCATATCTTCTTTATAACGTGCATCACATATCATAATCATAATTAGCATGTTAACATATCATAACTTCTTTTATAACATGCATCACATATCATAACCATAAATTAGCATGTTACCATATCGTAGCTCATTTTATAACATGCATAACATAAAAATTAGAGAATGTAACTATTATTAACACGATCCATTCATGAGTTCTAACATATCAACTTTCATAAGTAAGGTGAATAGTAACATAAACTAAGCAACATCCAACATGGTACTAATAAATCACAAGTCATAAAAGCGGAAGCAAATGTCTTAAGTTATTCATTGAGCATATAAATAAAAGCAGAGAGTAATAGGGTCTTTTTCCACCATGCCACTATCATACACACCTTGCCCCTCCTGCTACTTCCTCTAGTTCATGTTTCCTTTATCTGCAGTATATGGACAACATAAACTATAAGCATATAGCTTAGTAAGATTCTTGCCTACTCACAAAAGCCACAAATTACATCAAATAATTAGAAAACACGAGCATACTAGCATAAATAACATAAGTATTTCATATCAACACTAAACATTAGCATACTAACGTAATGAAACATAAGCATGACATAAAATTTACATAAGCATTCACGACATCATCAATCCTAAACATGCATAAAGGACATAATCATAACATTCTTAAACTTAAACATAAGCATTGCACAATTTCATACAAGTCCTTTCTTTTCAAAACATATACATATAGATACTTCAACATAATCATAACATGAAGGGGGGCCCCAGGCTAAGTACCACATAAAGCGCGTTCCCTAATAGGCTGGGGTAGCTAGCCACCAGACCTACTAGAGCAAGACCTCTTACGTCTTACCAGGGCAAGACCTCTTACGCCTTCTTATGTCCCTTGGATTTGATTAACAACCACCTAACGGGTCGGGTACTTAACCTCTTACAAAGTAAAATACTTAATTTTCTTTCTTTTCTTTCTTATCATATCATAAAGAATGCTCTTAATCCCCAACATAAAAAGGGAAGCATCTCCGTCTTATCTTATCATAAAGAGAGCTCTTAATCCCAACATAAAAAGGGGAAGCATCTTCTTAGACATTTCATAGCATATATGCATTCATAACATAAGAATACCCTAAAGGGGTCTTAAAGCATAAACATGTTCATCACATAAACATATTTCATGGCATATCAAGCATAAACATGCTCATCACATAGACATATTTCATGGCATATTAAATCATAAACATGTTCATCACATAGGCATATTTCATGGCATATCAAGCATAAACATGCTCATCACATAGGCATATTTCATGGCATATTAAATCATAAACATGTTCATCACATAGGCATATTTCATGGCATATCAAGCATAAACATGCTCATCACATAGGCATATTTCATGGCATATTAAGTCATAAACATGTTCATCACATAGGCATATTTCATGGCATATTAAATCATAAACATGTTCATCACATAGACATATTTCATGGCATATTAAATCATAAACATGTTCATCACATAGGCATACATACAATCATGCAACATATCATGAATTCTAAGGGAATTCTTGTACACCAATTTAAGCACATAATCTTAACCCTAACTTAGGTACCCTAAGTGGCCGAAATCACTAGGGAGGGGTTCATACATTTTTTTTTTGCACATGAAGCTTACATAAGTGTCACATAATATATCATAAACTTAGGGGGAGTATTTGCACATGAAGTTGGGTACTTAGACCCCACCCTAGCCCTAACACCCTAGTTGGCCGAAACATTAGGGCACAAGAAAACTTATTTTTGTCACATAAAATTTATACATGAAGACATACAACATATCATAATTTCATAAGGAGTGTTTTCATGCAACCCTAGCCCTAAAACCCTAGTTGGCCGAAACATTAAGGGCACAAAAGTTTTATTTTTGTCACATAACCTTTATACATGAAGACATACAACATATCATAATTTTACAAGGAGTGTTTTCATGCAACCCTAGCACTAAAACCCTAGTTGGCCGAAATATTAAGGGCACAAAAGTTTTATTTTTGTCACATAACATTTATACATGAAGACATACAACATATCATAATTTCATAAGGAGTGTTTTCATGCAACCCTAGCCCTAAAACCCTAGTTGGCCGAAACATTAAGGGCACAAAAGTTTTATTTTTGTCACATAAACTTTATACATGAAGACATACAACATATCATAATTTCACAAGGAGTGTTTTCATGCAACCCTAGCCCTAAAACCCTAGTTGGCCGAAACATTAAGGGCACAAAAGTTTTATTTTTGTCACATAACATTTATACATGAAGACATACAACATATCATAATTTCATAAGGAGTGTTTTCATGCAACCCTAGCCCTAAAACCCTAGTTGGCCGAAACTTGTATGGTATAAAGCATCACATTTCTTTCATATATCATGTCCTACAAGAGCAAATATACTGCAGGTGAGGGAAATCTTACCACTTATAATTGGTTACCCCTTAATAAGAGAGACCTTGATTGGAGAGGAGACTAAAAAAATAATCTTGCCCTAGAACCCTTCTTGGTGCTCTTGACCCTTAGATGAAGATTAGCCCCTTAGATGAACCCTTCTCTTTGCTTAACTCACTAGGGTGGAACCCTAGTTTGCTTTGGCTGAAACTCAAAGAAGGAGCCCTAGGGTTTCGGTGGAAGGAAGAAGAAGGAAGAAGAAGTGGTCAAATGAAACCTTCACTCTTATTTATAAAGGGAGGAAGAGAAGTGTCTCTTCTCTTTTCATGCCTCTTCATTTACCCTCCTCACACTCATCTAGCATTTCTCCTCTTTCTCCAACAGTAAGCTACTGCTGAGCACTTGGTCATCACATGCATGGTAAGAGTTAATTCTCACCAAGAGGTTTAAGGTTCAATCCTCACCTCTCCACTTTTATTCTTTTATCATCATTTTTCCAGGATTCCATATATAATCTACTAGACATGAATTTAAATTCTATACAAAAATTTTGGAGAAAAATTTTGGGGTGTTACATATCCATTGCCCAATAACGACTTCTTCCACGTTGGATTTCATCCAACGGCTCTCACATCAGTTGATTGATCATCCCATCAGTCGATTGATGGAGCTAATAGTCGAGTGCCGGAAGTGAGTACTCGACTGATCAACATTCTATGCCTGAAACCCTTGCGATTAGTCGACTGATGGTTTCGGCAGTCGACTGCCATCCCTTGGCAGTCGACTGCTAGGACACAAACCTAACTCGAACACCAGTCAAGTCACAGTCGACTTAGAGCAGTCGATTGTCATGTCATGGCAGTCGACTGATGTCGGGAAATCTCATCCGACACTTAGCTAAATGGCCAAGTTTTACCTACGATCTACCCCGTCCCAGGTTACAATCGTTCACTCTCATTCCCTTGGAGTCCCTCACCTTCGAAGTTGTCTTCGTCCGACCATGTCCCTCAGATGCGCCAAGCACACGGCTTCGCAGTGCCATCCTTCGTGTCTCGCCTTGAAGTCTACTTCCTCCGGTTTCACTCCAATACTCCTTGTTCGGTGGTCCCTCAGATGCACCAAGCGCACGTCTTCTGCAATGCATCTTTCACCGACTCAAGGACCGAGTCATGAGAGGTGAAACTCGCCAATGCTCCATGTGCGAATTACTAAGTCCTGCACGACTTCAACACACATACCAAATCCATATCAAACCTAACTTAAACCCTTTGCCACACACATCAAACCTAACTATTGGAGGATCGTAGCCCGGCTAGAAGGGGGTTGAATAGCCTAGATGTTCGTCGATGGAAATCATTCGCTTAATCGTCTACAATCAAGGTTAGCGCAGCAGAATATAGATAATAAAGCTAACAATAAAAACAATTAAGCTAAACAAATGGAGAGAAGAGGCAAATGCAAACACGTCGATGTAACATGGTTCACGACCCTTGCTGCTAGTCCACGGACGATTCGTTTGGCGAATCACTCCTTCAAACCAATCCACTAATCTCTCCTTTTGCCTAAAGCAAGGTGGAGGTAAACCTTCTTACACAATCTCTCCCTCTTACAATAGATTTAAAGTAAGAACAAGAAGGAGGAGGAAAACACGCTCACAACACTTGGGAGTATGAATAGGAGTTAAGCATTAACCTTCCAAAGTCACCCAAGTCCTCTTTTTATAGAGAAGAGGGCTTTCTTCCTGTTGGGCATGCAATAGTCGACTACTGCATGTCATCAGTCGACTGATGCTCTAACGGTCGACTCCCAATGACTTCTGACTTACCGTCGTCACCGTCCAACGGTAGGCTTGGCAGTCGACTGTTGCTATCAATAGTCGACTGCTACTATCAGCAGTCGACTCCTGCCTGCGTAGCAGATTGATTAGTCGGCTACAAGCGATTCTATGCTCGTGTTCACCTTCAACAGTCGACTGTCGTCCCTTGGTAGTCGACTACTGGGCCAGAAACCCTTTAGTTGAACACCAGTCGACATTCAGTCGACTTAGAGTAGACGACTGTTATCTATAGCAGTCGACTGATGTCGAATTAAACCTCAAACAAATACTTGTTTGAGCATCCGACGGTCGGGTAAACCTCAAACTACCTTTTTGAGCATCCGACACTTCCATTCGTCGGGTAGAAACCTCAAACTCATGTTTGAGCATTTGACTTATCCAATTGTCGGGTAAAACCTCAAACACAAGTTTGAGCATCCGACTTGTCGGGTAAAACCTCAAACCTAAGTTTGAGCATTCAACACTTTACTTAGCCATTCGACCAAGTTCACCTATGAGCTACCGTTACAATCGCTCACTCTCATCTCCCATGAAGTCCCTCGCCTCAAAGCTCTCTTCGGTATGCGTTCCTCGGATGCACTAAGCCCTCAGCTCCTCAAGTGTCATCCTTCACGTCTTGCCACGAAGTCTACTTCCTCCGGCTTCACTTCATTTGCTCCTCGTCCGACGATCCCTCGGATGCACTAAGCGCACGACTTCCACAATGCCATCCTTCATCGACTCAAGAACCCGAGCCATGAGATGGTGAACTCACCAATGCTTTATCAAGCTAACACATGTGTGATTCACTTAAGTCCTGCACAACTTAAACACACACATTAAATCACATAAACAATCTAACTTAAAACCTTTGCCACACCTATCAAAACCAAACCATACTTGGGTTGATTGTTGTGATAAGAACTTCCTGAAGGAAGGAAGGTTGTAGGATGCAAATGGGCATACAAGAATAAAGAAGCAATTTTTGAAGGTGTAGAAGGAAAGTTCGATGCTCGACTAGTAGCAAAGGGTTACTCACAAAGAAAGGGGATTGACTATGATGAGATATTTTTTTCGATGGTCAGACATACGTCTATCAGAGCAGTGTTAGCTTTGGCGACTCATTATGATCTACAGTTGGAGCAATTGGATGTGAAGACTATGTTTCTTTATAACAACTTGGAGCAGATTTATATGTCACAACCAGAAGGTTTTAGTCACCCTGCACATGATCATTTAGTTTGTAAATTAAAGGAGTCACTTTATGAATTGAAGCAATCTCCAAGACAATGGTACAAGCATTTTGATTCTTACATGGTTTAGAATGGGCACATAAGATGTGAGTATGATTGTTGCATATATACAAAGAGCCTTGATGATGATTCACTTATCTTCTTGTTCCTTTATGTGGATGATATGTTAATTGCTGCGAGAAATGTGACTAAGGCCAACAAGTTGAAGAAGTTACTGAGCAAGGAGTTTGACATGAAAGATTTGGGTGTGACCAAGAAGATTCTTGGGATGGAGATCCATAGAGACAGAGACTCTAGGAAAATATGATTATCTCAGTGCAGTTACATTGAGAAGGTGTTGGAAAGATTCGACATGGGTAATGTGAAATCTGTGAGTACAACTTTGGTGCAGCATTTCAAATTATCCATTATACAGTGCCCAAAGACTAATGATGAGATACATAACATATCAATGATACTAGGAATATTGACCCATGGATTGGAAGCGAGTGCCCGACCCATTTTGGGAGGGAAGAAAAAAGCACCGCTAGGGTTTAGAGGAGGAGGAGGAGAAGGGAAGGGGGGGGAGGGTAGATTTGTTCTCGGGGTGGCCTTCTCTGAGAGGGGGTGACCTCCCTTCTCTACTCCAGATCCATGAGGGTGAAGAGGAGGGGATTCTTGATCTCGTGTTCTCTCTCTTGTTCCTTATTCTTCGATCCGCGAGGGCTTCTCTGAGCTGTTTCTTCCCCATTTGTGAGTGGAAGCAAAAAGGGATGCGTTTTCCTCCCCTTTCATGTTCGGGAGCAACAATCCGTAGGGGATTTCATTGTGTAGCTTTTTGTATCTCGTTGTTATCTATTGCCTGTTGTCGGCTCCTATGAGGACCCTTATTTGAGCCCTTGATCGTGGGATTCGGCTCTCCATCGCCTCCGAAAAGGAGGAGCTTGAAGATCTTGTATGTAGAGGATGTAACATTTATTCTTGCGATTGTCTTGTTTGGGAGCTTATTTGGTTGCTTGCGAAAATAAGTCTTGGATTTAGAGCAAATATATGAACATACTTTTGGGTCTTCTTCAATTTGAGCCCGACAAATATCATGTTTGGAATCTATTTTTTCGGAGTCTAGTACAATTAATCCGCGATGGAACAGAAAGACCTTTGTGATGTGCTCCTTTGTTGCTTTTCGATTCTTTGCATGCACTTTACCCTTGTTTCATTTGGATAAAAGTAGAACAATGAAGAGAATAATGCCAAGAAAAGAAACATAGCAAAGTTCTTCAGAAACGCTGGTCCTTCATCAGATGGCGACACTATATGCATGGTTGCTCCTCTCTCATTGTCCATTCTTCCTCCACTAGGCAATGGGTTGTATGAAGATTCCCTGGCATTGAGAAATAACCATCAAGATGTAACTAGGAACTCTGATAAATCTCCTAAGCATGCCTTCATACCCTTTCAAACTATCCGATGATCTCTCCTTCTCTTGGTCTTATCTAAGCACTCTTTCGCGGACTCTTGCTACACATGAGATAACTCCTTTTCTTCATCTTCTACATTATTTTTACTGTACTTAGTATGTCTTATTTCTTCTATGTCTTGTCTAACTTAGGCATCGGAGGGTCATTAGTTGGGAAATCGACAGTCGTTTGACATGTGTTAAATTTGGCAGGAAAGGAATGTAGATTTATTGTTATGGTCGGAGAGAATCCATCCTCGACAGTACAAGATCGAGGAAGAAAAATTCGTACCGCATTAGTTGGCGTCGTCTGTAGAAACACTGGGCAAGATGTCGAGATGCACTACAAGGAGTTCCTTCAATTGTTTCTTCATTGGAGGAGGCCCTATCATCATGACACACGGTCTTACGATATGTCTCGACCGAATAGAAAGGAGGTTGACACGAGGGCTTACGAATGACCTCGCCCGACCGAGCAACACCTCTACCACTAGTCGCTTCTCGCCTGTTAGGAGGAAAAAACCACATTTCACATATCTCTGCCTTTCACCTAGTAGAAGGAATACCACAACGCTTTATATGCCTCCACTTCTCGCCTGTTGAAAGTGAAAAACAATGCTTCTTATGACTCTGTTGCTCGCCTGTCGGGAGTGAAAAACCACACTTCGTATAACTCCGTTTCTCGACTATCGAGAGTGAAAAACCACACCTCGTATAACTCCGCTGCTCGTCTGCCGGGAGTGAAAAATTGCACTTCATATAACTCCGTTGCTCGTCTGTCGGGAGTGAAAAACAACACTTCATATAACTCCGTTGCTCGCCTGTTGGGACTGAAAAACAACACTTTGTATGGCTCCGCTGCTCGTTTGCCGGAAGTGAAAAATAACACTTTGTATAACTCCACTGGTCACCTACCGGAAGTGAAAAATAATACTTCATATGACTACGCTTCTCGCCTGCTGGGAGTGAAAAACAACACTTCGTATAACTTCGATGCTCGCCTACCGGAAGTGAAAAACAACACTTCATATGACTCCATTGTTCATCTCGAATAGATAAGAGAAGGGCAACTACAACAAAAATTCGAAAAGACAACTGTGAAAAACCGTTGTCTATGACCCAAAAAATCCATGGTAAATCGACGCGTTGAGAAAGGTAGGAGCCAAAAATACAAAGGTGAAAAAACATTGTTGATTTAATAAAAATACAATGTTTTTTAATCGTTGTCGTTGAACACCATATCTTTCTCAACGCATCAATTTACCACGGTTTTTTTGGGTCATAGACAACGGTTTTTCACCATTGTGTTTCAAGTGAAACTACAACGGGTTATAATCGTTGTCTTTGAATGCTCTATCTTTCTCAATGCGTGGATTTACTATGATTTTTTGAGTCATAGACAATGATTTTTAATCGTTGTCATTTGTATTGTCATTGTTATTTTAACTATTGTATTTTTAACCATTGTTGTTTCTCAACACACACTAGAGAACAATAAACAGTTATCGATTTACAATGTTATGTTTTTAATATATATCATACAATAACATCAAAAAGAATTATAGATCTCTCGGATCCCGACTAAATAAATTAATATCTGCCTCATAACACTTATGTTACATAGAATAATAGATGACTCAAAGCGCCTCAACCAAATACTATAATATCTATTTTAGAACACCTCGGATGAATAATCTAATGTCTAATTCGGAGCGCCTTGGTGGAATGAAATAATACCTACTCCCGCTCAATTCAATCAAATAAAATAATAGTCAACCTAGAGTGCCTTAGCTCAGACCACTTTGACATAAGGAAATAAAATATAACTAGCCTGACATGCCTCGGTTGGATTGAATAAAATAAGAGCTCTCTCCATAACAACACCTCATAAGTAGGCGAATGGAATACCCCTCTCCTTGACCGCTTGAATGTCAAACCCTACTCCTCCCGGTCTGCCATCGTACGAAGAATGTTCAGCTGCGACCGTCATTGTTATTTTAACTGTTGTATTTTTAACCATTATTGTTACTCAACACACACTAGAGAACAATAAACAGTTGTCGATTTACAATGTTATGTTTTTAATATATATCATACAACAACATCAAAAAGAATTATAGATCTCTTGGATCCTGACTAAATAAATTAATATCTGCCTCATAACACTTAGGCTACATAGAATAATAGATGACTCAAAGCACCTCAACCAAATACTATAATATCTATTTTAGAACACCTCGGATGAATAATCTAATGTCTAATTCAGAGTGCCTTGGTGGAATGAAATAATACCTACTCCCGCTCAATTCAATCAAATGAAATAATAGTCGACCTGGAATGCCTTAGCCCGGACCACTTTGACATAAGGAAATAAAATATAACTGGTCTGACATGCCTCGGTTGGACTGAATAAAATAAGAGCTCTCTCCATAACAACACCTCATAAGTAGGCGAATGGAATACCCCTCTCCTCAACCGCTTGAATGTCAAACCCTACTCCTCCTGGTCTGCCACTGCACGAAGAATGTTCAACTGCGACCGTCATTGAGGGCTTACAAATGGCCTCGGACGACTGAACTAAATAAGAATGAAGGTCGATTCGAGGGCTTACGAACTACCTTGATCGACTGTAATAAATACTCCGTCATTCTTCCATGATAATTCTACCTTAAACCCTACTCCTCTTATTCGCCATCGTGCGGGAACTATTCAACTACGACCGAAGTCGAGGGCTTACGAATGGCCTCGAACGACCGAGCTAAATAAGAATGAAGACCAACGCGAGTGCTTACAAATTGCCTTGGTCGACCGTGATAAATATTTCGCAGTTCTTCTGATGTGATTGCTACCTTAAACCTTACTCCTTCGATTCACCATTGCACGAGGAATGTCAAGCTGCGGCCGACACCGAGGGCTTACGAATGGCCTTGGGTGATCGAGCTAAATAAGAATAAAGATCGACTCGAGGACTTACAAACTGCCTCGGCCAATCAAGATGAAATACTCCATCGTTCTTCCAATGTGATTGCTACCCTAAATCCTACTCCTCTGATCCACCACTACACGGGGAATGTCAAGTTATGGTCGACGCCGAGGGCTTATGAATGTCCTTGAACGACCGAGCTGAATAAGAATAAAGACCAACTCGAGGGCTTATGAATTGCCTCGGTTGGTCGCGATGAAATACTCCGTTGTTCTTCTAATGTGATTTCTACCTTAAACTCTACTCCTCCGATCCACCACCGCATAGGGAATGTCAAGTTGCGACTGACACCGAGGGCTTACAATTGGCCTTAGACGACCGAGTTGAATAAGAATAAAGACTGACTCGAGGGCTTATGAAATGCCTTAGCTGACCATGTCAAAATACTCCATCGTTCTTCCAATGTGATTTCTACCTTAAACCCTACTCCTCTGATCCACCATCTACAGAAAATGTCAAGTTGTAGTCGGCGCCGAGGGCTTACGAATGGCCTCAGAAGATTGAGCTAAATAAGAATAAAGACCGACTCGAGGGCTTATGAATTGCCTCAACTGACCGTGATGAATTACTCTGTCATTCTTCCAATGTGATTTCTACCTTAAACCCTACTTCTCTAATCCACCACCGCATGGGGAATATCAAGCTGCGGTTGGCCCCAAGGGCTTACGATTGGCCTCGAACGACCGAGCTGAATAAGAATAAAAACCAACTTGAGGGCTTATGAACTACCTCGGTCAGGCGTGATAAATACTTCATCATTCTTTCAATATGATTTCTACCTTAAATCCTACTGCTCCAATCCACCATCGCACGGTGAATGTCAAGCTGCGACCAATGCTGAGGGCTTACGAATGGCCTCAGACGATCGGGATGAATAAGAATAAAGACAAACTCGAGAGCGTACGAACTAGCTCAGACGGTCATGATGAAATACTCCGTCATTCTTCCAATGTGATTTCTATCTTAAACCCTATTCTTTCGAACCACCACCGCACGAGGAATGTCAAGTTGCGGTCAGTGCTGAGGGCTTATGATTAGCCTCGGACAGCCGAGCTAAATAAGAATAAAGACCTACTCGAGGGCTTACGAACTACCTCGACCGTGTTGAAATACTCCGTCGTTCTTCCAATGTGATTTCTATCTTAAACCCTACTCCTCCGATCCACCACCACACGGGGAATGTCAAGATGTGACCGACACTGAGGGCTTACGATTGACCTCGGACGACCAAGCTAAATAAGAATAAATACTGATTCGAGGGCTTACGAACTACTTTAATCGATCGTGATAAATACTCTGCCTTTTTACCAATATGATTTCTACCTCATACCCTACTCTTCTGATCCATCATCGCACGGGGAATGCTAAGTTGTGGCCGACCCCGAGGGCTTACGATTGGCCTCAAATGGCCGAGCTGAATAAGAATAAAGACTGACTTGATGGATTATGAACTTTCTTGACCGGTCATGATAAATACTTCCATTCTTCCAATGTGATTTCTACCTTAAACTCTACTCCTCTGATCTACCACCGCACGAGGAATGTCAAGCTGTGACCGAAGCCAAGGGCTTACGATTGGCTTCGGACGACCAAGCTGAATAAGAATGAAGACCAACTCGAGAGATTATGAACTGTCTCAATCGACCGTGATAAATACTCCATCGTTCTTCTGATGTGATTGCTACCTTAAACCCTACTCCTCTGATCCACTATCGTATTGGGAAAGACTAGAAGTCAACAGACACGAGGACTTACAAATCACCTTGGTTGGCCAAGCAAAATAGGAATAAGATTCGATTCAAGGACTTATGAACTGCCTCAATCAATCGTGATAAATACTCTGTCATTCTTCCATAATAATTCCATCTTAAACCCTACTCCTCTTATCCACCACCGCAGGGGGAATGTGAGGCTACGATGGACACAAGGACTTACCAATGACCCGACCCATCAAGCCAAATAAGTACCACGACCAACTCGAGGGGTTACGAACTGCCTTGGTTGGCCGAGTTGAGCTCCTCCATACTTCACTTAAAACTCTACTCCTCCGATCCGCCACCACATAAGGAAATAAGAAAACCCTAAAGATGTCGTGTGTAACTCCAACCCCCATAAAGAAAATAATAGTCCATGTATAATAAGTAGGGATAGTCCATAATATATTAAGCTCAAAGCTACTCCATTAAGAACCTTGGAAAAGTCTGCTTGTACATAGAAATCCCAGAGTTGAGAATGCAAGTGAGAAATAGATAAACTTCAAAGTGAATGAACAACTGAACATGGTCTTCTCTGTAGGTACGCTTGAGCTGATCAACTCAAGATGTTAATCTCGGATCATTGACTCTTCTTATAAGGATGAGATGAGATTTCCAAGTGTCCTACCATCCAATATACCTGGCAACTATCACGGAGATCATTGGAGATGGATCCCATGTAAGTGAGGCGGGAGATAATAATGCCCAAGAAAAAATGAAGAAGGACATTATAACAAACGTAGGCGCTCGAGTACGCCCCTGGTGTCCAGTAGAACTATAGGGCTCAGGAATTTATGTTTAGGCGAGTTAGTGGGAAACTTTCGTGGTCAAGGAAGTGTCAAAGCTAGGTTGCCCGATTATTGATCATCACCTCAAGCGGAGTAAATCAACCATCTTCCCGCAAAAATTTTTGCAGGTCTTTCGATGAGGACAACATCATCGATTACTTGGTTTGAGCCATGACATTTCCCCGGCGATGGGAAGCTACTGTCGATAGCTGGGGTAGAGAGATTGGGTCGACGAAGAGTCATTTCACTCATCATTTTAATCTATTAGTTCCCTATTTTTCATTGTAGTTGTAGAGGAGGTTGTGATTTCTATGAGTTGGGGAATAGGGTCCATGGCATCGCAAGGGGACATTTATGATTGATCTATGTAGGATCTTCGATGAGCACTAGAGGGGGGTGAATGATGCATTTTCGTTGGCTTGACGGAATTCGATCGTGTTTGTCTACAATTGTGTTAGTACACAGCGAAAATAGAAAATACAATACGAATACAAACACCCAAGCACAAAGACAAGCGATATAATGTGGTTCAGAACCTTAGGGTTCCTACTCCACGGATTGAGATCGAATGAGCTCTAGTGATGCATACACCACCACTAATCAATAACACTCCTTCTCGGTGACACACCGGAGGTGGAGAAACCTCTTACAAAAGTAATAAATAAAATACAAGCGAATACAAGTAAATTACACAAAACAACGTAAAGAAAACTTTACAAATGTGAACTTGAATGCTTGATTATTGATCATCTTAGACTAGTCTTGAAGGACTGGAAAGCACCAACTATTCTCCTTCAAATTGCCCAAGAAAATCATGCCAAAATCCTCCTCCTCGAGCTCCTTTTAAAGCTACAACTTGGGTTGGATTTCATCAAGCAGTCGACTGCTCACGACTATCAATCGATTGCTCCTATAGCCATTGTGTGACAATGACTTGATCTACGCTGGACAAGTTCCAATAGATATACCATCAGTCAACTGATGCATAGGCAATCGAGTCGTTGGTCGAGCTTGCCTCACGTCTGTGGTGTTTCCTCAACATCAATTGACTGCCCTCCATGGCAGTCGACTACCCTCCATAGAAGTCGACTGTCCAATACCGGCAGTTGAACACCAGTCGACTCCCATTAGTCAACTGATCATAATCCCAGTCGATTGCCACAAGTCAACTCGGCTGTCAAGTATCAAAACACTTGATCAGTCGACTGGTCCATAACCCCAGTCAATTGAAAAACCTCAAATATGTGGTTTAACTCCAAGTATGATCCCCTCATACTTATTAGACCACCCTTAGCCTAGACCTAAGCCTTCTAGCCACTTCCATCAGCTTCATGCCTATCAGATCCCTCCAAATCATCCACGACTTGTTCATCCATACGCTAGCCTTCAGGTGCTTCCATTGGCTATTGTCATGCTAAGCTGGTCTACACCGCCAAGGTACATTTGAGCTTACGCTGCTAAGACACACGCTTGGACTTTACTCTACCAAACCATTAGACTTATGCTGTCAAGACTCCACCCTTGGACTTTACGCTACCAATATCAACCCTTGGACTTCCCTTGCCAACCCATGTTGGACTTTCCATTTGCCAAGACTCAAGCTTGGACTTTACCATCGCCAAGACCCATGCTTGGAATTTCCATGCCAAGTGTCCCACTTGGACTTCTCCATCATATGGTCAACCCTGTGTTAACCATATAGTCAAGCCATTGTCAAACAATGGTCAACTCATTGTCAAACATTAAAACACCAACATCAAAATACTGCTCGAGTCAAACTCGAGTCTGGTCAATAGTGACCTGGGTCGATTGCACCAATAATCTCTAGGTCCATGAGGAATTAAGTGTGTTCTATTTGGCTAAGTGGTCGAGAGGAATGAAATATGCTCTTGGTCGAGCGAATGAGTACAAGAACTTACCCTGGTTGAGTGACCAGAAGGGGTGAAGGATACTCTCGGACAAGCTACTGAGTAAAACAACGTAACTCAGCCAAGTGATTGAGTAAAAAAACTTACCCTGGTCGAGTGATCGGAACGGATGAAGTAGCTCTTGGATAAACTACTAAGTGAAACAACTTAACTCGGTTGAGTGGCTAAGAGAAATTAAGTGTGTTATTGACAGAGTTGCTTGGTTGAATGGCCAAAAGGGATGAAATATGCTCTCGGACGAGCGACTGAGTGCCCGAACTTGTTTGCCGGTTTCAGCTCAAAGTTGTTTGTCGAAATGGACAGTCCAACTATACTCGGCCTAAATCCTCTAGCACTAGGGGATGCGTACTCCCGCAAAGGTCGGCTACCTACGTTTACCATGGATGCGGCTTGGTCCTCCATCCTCTTCTGTTCAACTCTCCGACGATGGTAGGTTCGTTCGATTTCTAGATCGATCGGAATCAGACCTTTCGATCCTAGGTGTCTAAGCATACGAAGAACCGAGATACAAAATTAGGAGTATTTCCTAATGCTCAGAAACAAGAAATAAACAAATCTAGCTAACTAAATCAAATGAAGAAGAGATAAAAAGAAAATGTAGAACTACTGCTAAAATAAAAACTAATTCTAGATATGGAAAAACTAAAACTGAAGTAAATACAGTAAAATAAATAATAAAAAAAAAAAAGTAAAGCAAGTAAATAAATCTAACCTAAGTCCGATCCAATTATCCACTTCTTGATTCGATATCGAATCAATCAGTTCCGACGCCGCCGCCAAAAACTTGATGCACGCGAATACGACCTCAAATCTCGCGACGGAGACCGTCGAGGACTCGAAGCGTGCACTCACACTCAACGCCCACAAGTGCACGGGTGTCGTCAAGTAATAAAGATTTATCGATCTCATGGGGACTGAGATTCGAGTATCGATTTATTCAGTGGACGTTATTGTTCGAAAATCGATTCTAATGGTTGCGATTCAGACGGTTGTTGGCGGTCCTAACTCTAGTACGGTGTCACATGGAGAAAGAGAAGGGATGCTACGAGTCTTTGGATGGATTCTAGGATTTCGGTTTCATTTGTTTGTCGCAGAACACGTTGTCAATTGGATTTTGTCTAGGTTTCTAGCTATAGTTTTGTGGAAAGGACATGATACACTCCTCTGATGAGCCTTCGTATCTATTGGAAGTTGCCTCTTCCATACCAGGTTAACCCCTGGCTTTAGGAAGGGATAGCCAGTACGAGGATGCCGAATCGATCCCTGTGACGAGTCAAAAATGGGACACATTTCCTACTCTATCGCATCCTTCTACCCACAATTATCGGCGATGAGGACAACCCCTAGGTTCCTCTTTAAATTCCCCTAAATCTTTGATACGAGGGTTGTCACCCCTTGTATCGGCTAAGCACAGTGACTAGAAAACCAAAACAATAGCTATAGATCTAAACCAAACACTAATTGCAAATATAGATTCAAGAACGAAAAGATATTTGAACTAATATGTTGTAACTCAACACAAACTACTCTCTAGTTCTAGAATCAGAGAATCTACTCCATGAATGCGAGAAAAGAATCACAAGGCATTGTCGAATTCATATATACAAGATAAAGTATGGAAAGAATATAGATTACAATACATTGAGGCTCTTCTCTCTGGCATTGAGATGCATAACTTGGATCTCAAGCGGTTTCCTTCCTCCCCATTGCTAGTTTCTGAAGCTTTTTAGGGCTTTGGAGTGTTGTCCCGACCATTGTGCCTCCTCCTAGGGTTTGAGTGTGGCTTTCTTTATATAGACATGAGGTCGACTCTTCACGAAATCTGGGAAAAGACCTAATCGCACCAAAACGCTAGGTCATCACACGGTCGTGTGTTTCCACAAGGTCAGGTCGTGTGTTTCCACATGGTCAGGCCGTGTGTGGCCCTGTGGTGGCCAATCTTGAGCTTCAAATGCGGTCGTGTGTAGCCACATGCCCTGGTCGTGTGCCCTACTACATCCAGCTGCCAAATGCTCTTTTTCGCTCCAAAAGTGCACCGTTTTCCCCATGAAATGCTATCCTGCACACAAAAGTACAAAGTGCAGATCTCCGAACCAGAAAATAGGAAATGCTTGCAAAACAAAGTAAAATATGCATGAAACAAATATGAAATGAAATAAGATGTTAGTGAAAACTACTCCTAAAATCCTATATGTTTTGCTCACATCACCTTGTTGACACGCATTACAAATTTTATTATCCAAGTTGTTAAAGTTGGACAAGCCTCTGACTAAACCACTCTAACTCACCTTGTGAATGAGTCTTGGGTGCGAGTGGCCGAGTCATCGGTGCCACAATCGGGATTCCTCTTGCTATGTCATAAGACACTTAGTTGAGGAGTTGGGTAAATTAATTGTATAGATGTTGCGATTTCTAGTCCTTTAAGTATTGTTTTAGAGGTTTCATTAGTTTTAATTAAGCATTTATTTTCTAAGAATATAACCTTATAGTTGTTGTCACACAATTAACTTACACTAAGTAAATTATACTCAAAATTTTTGACTAATAAAACATTTCGAATTGTAAAGTTAGAGTTTAGCTCAATATCACCTGATCCAATGATTTTGAGCTTGCCGTTGTTTTCGAAAGCTATCGATCCTTGACTTTTGAATCTAAGCTTTGAAAATTTCAGTCGGTCTCCGGTCATGTGTCGGGAGTACCCACTGTCCAACATCCATTGTTCCTACACATAGAGTAGTTGGATGGGATATTAGAATTTTAAAGGTTGGTTGAAGTTTATTAAACTTAGGAATCATCTCACCCTTTCTACATGATCAAGCATGTTCTCCTTATGTGTTTTGTGAGATGACTTCAATTTTACTTGTTTAGATTTAGTGAATTGAAACTAATCAATCTTGGATTAGATTCGGATTTAACCCTAAGCTCGTTAAGTAACTTTTTCGAGAAATTGGCTTCCAGGTAGTAGCGAGGCACAGAGGCCTTCTTTGATCGGAACAACGACCACTTTCTTAGACAAAGCCAAATTCAAGAAATCGATTACTTGAGTCACTTAAGATTACTTCTTGGTCTAACTAGTTAAGGATACGACGAGGTAGCTTTATCTAGTTCAACTCAGTCGAGTGCACCGAGCTAGATATGCCTTATCTAACTTGGACACACAGGACTTCATTCCCCTAACATATTATAATCTCGCCGCGTCCTAGTACTATATTGTCAAGAATTGACTAGTTATAGATCCTATCTAACCATTCTAAAAATTGAAATAAAATACCTAAGCATGCAAAGTCTAATTTCAAGGAATAGCACAAACAAATTTTGTATTGGCTCCCCCTGGACCATTGAATCGATTCGGTCTTTCCATATAGTGGATTTGATCCTTGGGAACCCAGTACTTGTTAGATCCTACTTGTGAAATTTAAGCGGTCTTAGGGACCCATGCTTGGACTTGTTTTCTATTATGGTTTACGATTGACATATACGACTTGTTAGCCATACTTGATTTAAATCCTAGTCTAGCCTTGTTGTACAAGGCTCTTTGCGATCCAAGTAGTAGGTCAAGTCCCTTGGATCCCAAAGTAAACCTTTCCAACGTTTGCCTAAGATCTTCGACTTACCCTTTCAAGAGTGAGTTCTCAACTTCGAGTTTTTCAACTCGAGTTAAGTCCTCCTCTTGAACTTGACTAGTCGAAGAGGTTAGGGAGACCTTGTGTTTAAGGAGTTTAACCACCTCAACTAAGGTCTCGACCTTGGACTCAGACTTAGCTAACTTTTCAGTTAAAAACTTAATTGCATTATATAACATATCAATTAAAGACCGACTTACCTTGAGTGAACCTTTTAAACCGGATACGAATCCGTGACTTGTCTTAAATAGAGACTCGTCATCAGATCCGGAGTCGGACTCTTCCTCGGGTTTGGTTGGATTGGCCATGAAGATGAGGTTGTTGAGCTCGTCTTCCTCCTCCGACGATTCCTCCCACGTAGCGTTGAGTGCTTTCTTAGACTTTTGCGCCTTGTTCTTGAGCTTTGGACATTTAGACTTGATGTGACTCAACCTGTTACACTCATAGCATCTATAGTTGGAATTTTATTTAGACTTACCTTCCTTGGATTGATTGATGTGTCATTTTCGGCTTTTGATCATCTCCCGAACTAGATTTACTAGTTCGGTCTCCATCTCATCGTCTATCTCCGACTCGTCCTCGCCTTCTTCTTCCTTCGGAGGTGGTTTGCTCTTGGGCTTCTTCTTCGGACCTACAAATAAAGCGATACTTTTCTCGATGGGGGCCAAATTAGACTGCTCATGTAATTCAAATTCAAAAAATAATTTGTCTAATCTAATTTTTGAAAGGTCCTTAGAAACCTTGTAGGCATCAACCATGGATGCCCACAAGGTAATCCTGGGGAATGCATTAAGCGCGTACCTGATCACGTTCGAATTTTCGACCTTCTGTCTGATCGAGTGTAGCCCATTCATAATATCTTGAATTCGGGCATGAAGCTGGGTGGTTGACTCGTGTTCCTGCATTTTTAAGTTAAACAATTTATTTAAAAGTAAGTCACACTTACATACCTTCGTATCAGTCATTCCTTCGTGAAGCTCGATGAGCTTATTCCACAAGTCCTTCGCGCTTATGAACGGGCCAATGCGGTTGAGCTCTTCTTTGGACAAGTCGCACTATAGGATTTGCGTAGCCTTGGCATCGGCTTCCACTTGGTGTTTCATGGCATTTGTCCATTGATCGCAATCCAACGATTCACTATTTCCATTAGTAGGAAGTGTGAACCCTGTTTGGATTACGATCCACATCTCAACTTGGGTTTTTAAATAGCATTCCATTCGACCCTTCCAGTAATGGAAGTTGTCTCCATTGTAAAACGGGGGTCGGGCGGTGCTAAAGCCTTCGAGATGGGCCATTTAGAAGAAAAAGAAAACCTCGCAAACACAAAATAAAAAAAAAAAAGGTACCAAGACTCTCGTCTTGGATTAGTAGTGCGGGAGGAGGAAATTTAATTGAAATGAAAAAACTTAACTTTCGAATTGCAAAACCAAAAACGAAAAGAAACCTTTTAAAACCAAGTGCTAGAATGGTGGTTGCACCAAATCGTAGCACCCCCGCTCTGATACTAATTGTTGGATCGAAAAAGAGCGCTAGAGGGGGGTGAATAGCGCACAAGAATTCTTTTCGTTCGTTCGATATAAAACAATTATAAGAGTAAAAATGCAGCGGAAATATAAAAGACACGGATTGGTTTTACTTGGTTCACAGCCTACCGGCTTCTAATCCAAGGCCCTAGCGGTCCGAGACCGCGTACGGAGAAAAATTCACTAAAATGTCTCCTCCTCATTGGAGGTAGGAGACGACGATTACAAAACCTTGAAAAGCTCGAGGTAGAGAGACAAACCCCCTCTCCTCGTTACAATAAAAGCTCGATAAATGAAATGAAGTACAATGTTAAAGAAGATGACAAACTAAAGTTATACCGACGACTAGGGAAATGGAGGTTGAGCTCGTGTCGTCGACGTTTCGACATCGCTTCATCGTCATAGAGTCATCGCAGAAGAGTAGTGTTGCAGATGCGTTTGGAGAGCTTGAATGATGACCTAAAGGGGTGAAACCCCCCTTATTTTATATCCTTCCAACCTAGTGGACATTGAGCTCAAGTTTCATCCAAAATGACCAACTCACCCTAAGATAAGGGGATGAAGTTTGACTCTCCTCGAAGCTGGAATTTGAATGACAGTTGACTGTTTACCCTTAATCAGTCGACTGATAACACCAGTAGTCGATTGTTAGCTAGGATATCCAGCTGCATTAAAGAATTAGCTCGAAATCAAAATAATAAGAGTGAATTCGATGGCCACTAACCGTCCGATCTCGACCTAGACCTTCCATGGGAAGTCTTGATCGGATCGCCGCCTAAGGATGTCCCTGTACAGAGGACCCATCCTTACATTCACTCACTCACACGAGCTTACCTTAGGTCCTTTTGTGACTTGCAGCTTTGCTTCAGGTCTCCACCTGAGTTCTTCGACTCCCTCCGAAGTTCTCCCGGTGTCGCCCAACTACCACAGTTTCCTGACTCGGGATTCTCCGGGTGTCGTCGACCTTCAGCTCAGCTTAACTATTCCTGCACACTTTGTTTAGCTCGTTAGACAACAATATGACCTTAGATTTGAGTCTTTGCCATAATCAAAACTTAAGTTCGATTATCCGGTATCTACTGCACCAACAAATTCCTCTGAAGGCAGGCGGTGAGGTCCTCCTTGATATTCAACCCCTCAACCACCCGAGTCACCTTTCCTTCTGCCACTTTGACAGGCTCTCCTTCTTCTAAGGCCAGCATGCATACCTCGGGAAGTTCAAGCTAGCTTTTCCCTTCACATCTTCCACTCGGGCTCTTTTTTGATTTGTCTAGACCATCTCTATGTAACAACTCCAAGTTGCTTTTTGTTCACCTTTAACCTCCCCCATCAATTGGTTGACTGGAAATTTGATCTTCTCATGATAGGGGGAGGTGACCGCCATGAATACAGAAAGGAATGAGTGACCAAGGATGGCGTTGTACGCTGAAGGAGCACCTGCCACCAGAAAATTAAAGGAGTCATGGTGGTTCGTTGACTAGTTTGTGTCCCTAGTGTGAGAGCAGATATATTTGTTCAACCGATTGCACCTTGTGCCCTGTAAATCCAAATAGAGGAGTCACCATATCTTCCGATTGAGCTTTCGTGAGAAACATCTGGTTGAAGGCTTCATGGAAAAAGAATATTAACTGAACTCCCTGAGTCCACTAGGACTCAGGCCACCTCATAGTTGACAATCATGGCCCTGATTACTAAATCGTCATTGTGAGGTAGAAGAATACCTTTTAGATCCTTGGGACCAAAACTTAGTTGAGGAACCTCCCAGGCAGCTCTGTCTTCTTTGATGGCTAGGTTCTCCAACAATTGAGCATAGGACCTAGCCTGATTTGAGTCTCCGATCATAGGCCCTCTGACGATGACATTGATGACTCCTCGTCCTCGAGTTGGGACATTCTCAAAGGTAGTTGCAACTCCACTACTCTGGACAATCTCTAGGACTTCTCCTCTATTCCTCAACTGTTGATTATTTCGTCCTGGGGCTAGGGGTCCCCTATGGACAGAGGGCCTTAAGCGGATGATTCGAGGTTAATCCGCTCCAGTTCTCTCTTTAACCCATGACATTGTTTACTAGAATGATCATACTCCATGTGATACCTATAGAAAAAGGGGGAAGGAGGGTTGCGAGGGTCTCCTATGTAACCATTCGGGCGCTAGAGAACACCCTATCTTTCACAAGCCTCCATCTCTCTCTCCCGAGTTGTATTAGGGGGTGGGAGGCCTTCCATTGCCATTATCATCAAAGGTCGGTTAGGAGGAGCTCCCATGAGAAAGGGCCAAAAATGGTTCGGCCTAAGAGGGTTACACCGGGGAGAGGGATTATTCTTCTCAATTGGAGTCACCATTGGGACTTTCAAAGGTCGTCGAGCCTTTTGCACCTCCTCCATGTGGATATATTTTTTGGCTCGGTCAAGCAACTCATCATAATACGTTGGGGGTTCCATAATGAGGGCCTAGAAAAAGGGGTCTTTCTTCAATCCATGCGACAAGACCTTCATCAATATGCCAGTGGTAGCTGCGGTGACCTCCAGGGTGGCCTGGGTAAAACACAGGATGTAGTCTCTCAACAGTTTCGCTAGTTCCTACTTTAAATTAATCAAGCTTTGAGTAGTAGGTTTGTATTTTTCACAACTAGCAAAATGTTGTCGGAAAGCTTTGCTCAAATCGTTGAAGCTGGTGGTGGAACTCGAGCATAATAGCAGACACCAGGGTGGTCATGAACATCTGACATTTGGTGGCGTCGATATAGCAGTGAAGGAGAGCCTCGTGTTCGAAGGTGTACAGATGTTCCTCCATATCTGTGGTACCATTGTACTCACCCACATGAGAGATTCGGAACTTGGGAGGTAATTCCTCCGAGAGTATTTCTTATGTGAAAGGAGATGGTTTGTGCAACACAGGGGGGATGATGATTCGACTTTCTCCCTGATCCTCTCTCCCACCCCTTAGATTGGGATGGAGGGGTCTACCAGCATTTCTTGTTCCTTCTTCCTCAGGCTTGGCCCCATGGTCGTGACAGTCCACCGGAGGGACTCACATCTCTTCTCCACCTGGAGGCACCCCTCTCGGTCGCTCTGTAGTGTGAGGCTAGAGGTATGCCACCCTCCGATGTTCTCGTGCTAACACCTCCTCCACTGCCTTTTCTACAACTCTCTTCGCCACTTTTTCCATCATTGCGGCTAGTTGTCCCCTAGTTAAGGTGATGGGGACCTCCTCTGCAGTAGAGGCTTCTTCCGGTTGCATCTTTAATGTCTAGCTCAGAAAGTTTCCCACAGAAGGTGTCAACTGATGTGGCTCACTTGTGATTCCCTTCTACGGAAGACTCAAAGAAGGGGAGTTCTCACAATCCGTAGTAGTAGTTCCCTGCCAAAGTAAACATATGTCAGATGATCGCCAGAATTCTTATGTTTCTTGGTAATACTTATGTTTCCTGTACACCAACTGGCAACTATAGGGATATGCAAAAACCCACCGTAGGGTTTCTCTCTTCGAGATGGCTCTCCTAAATGAGGTTGAAGATACCCCCTTCTACTCTCCTCCTCCATCCGTGCATCAACCATAACTTTATTTATCATGGCGGCCATATGAGAAGTTAGGATGGTCACAGGGACTTCTTTATGAGTAGAAGCCACTGGAGGAGGAATCACTTGACATTGCATCTCTATGTTTGGCTTAGAATGTTTTCCATAGACGATGCCAACTGATGCAGACCAAATTTTTCTCCCCGAGATTGGGCTGTCGAAAATGGATTCTCTCCGACTACAATAGTAATTAGAATCTTCTTGCTCTCTTCTTGTGAAAGTTAATACACGTTAGATCACCATCGGCCTACCTGGCAGAGATCCTCCGATGCTTAAGTTAGAGCTTGTATGAGGAAGAGAAACAAGTAGTCGTTGTGAAGAGGATGAATGTAGTAGAAAAAGTAAGTGTAAGCAGAAAGAGATCCCCCCTTCCTTCCTTTATTTATGCCTTTTATATCTCTTCTGACATTAGAGCAAGTTGTCGCGTAACAAACTATGAGCATCACCATCCACGTCGAAGGCCACATGAGTTCGGGTGATCATGCACTTATGCCATTAGAGAATGCTCACTACCGAAAATCTTCTATGAGGCCTATGAAACGTCTTCAATATGTTATAAAAGATAATGACGTGTATACTTGGACTATAACAAACAGTCTCTTATATATTTTATGGGGTCCGACCTTAACAAAATTAATATTCCATTTGGTTTCTTGCTAATTTCTGAAGCTATCTTCCCAAGTTGTTCCCTCTCTAACTTATTTTCATACTTATGTCCTGAGCTACCACATTCTTGACTCGGCTCATCTTCCCGTGTTGTTTCCCCCCTAATTTATTTTCATCCTTATATCCCGAACTGCCACATCCTTGGGTCGGTTCATCTTCCCGAGTTGTTCCCTCCCTAACATGACTTGATGTTTCTCTACACTTAGTCATATTATAGCAGTGTCACTAATCAATTATAAGAGATTATATTAATTATTCTTCATTATTACATAAGGACATATCCACATGAAGCTGAGAAGAGGTTAGAGAGATAAAGAAAAATTTGTTATTCTTTCGAGTCTAATGGTTAATAAAAAGAAAATGGGAGAAAGACTTTGATAGGCATTTTTGATGTCAAAGTGTAATGGATTTTTAGCGATAGAAAGCAAAAACATCTTTTGAAGTCGATGATATCAGAGGCAAAGGAATTGTTTGCTTTTAGGACAACTGTCACGCCCCGAGAGCATGCCGAATCGAAAATCAAACGGATGACATCTCCCCTGTACGTGGTAACATTTTGGGTTAATACAAGGCCCGTAGGCCCACAATAACAACACAACATATAAATATGAAAACAACCACAACCACATAACAACTAATTACAACAACTACATAGCGGAAACATAAAACACAACAACATCAATCCCACACATGCATACTGGTATGACTAACACATCACATCACAGAAACCTCGACAAAATCCGAATATACAATATGTACATCGCGAAAACTCCAAAATACAATACACAACGGACGGAAAGCCCAAAACAAACACGGAAGCCTCGGAGGTGAGATGAGACGTCAGCCAGCGGTGCTCCAAGCCGTCACGAAGACTTCTACCTGTTACCTGGGCGATAGAAAAACCCAGGGTCCATTGGGGTGGTGAGTAAAACTCAGCAGGTAATAGAAAAATATGTATAAATATAATATCACATGTATTTCAATAACATAATCTAGAGGTACAATAGGTATATCAGCATAGTATATAATACAAGCATATACCGTCTAACCAAATAAACAACGTAAAATGCAAACATACCTGAAGTCTGCTACGCTACTCTGATCCAACCTGAACATATATCCAACATATATATAACAGGAAGAGTAATACCAACTCATAATCTACTCATGCTACAGGTCAAAGTATCTAATGGTCTGTCCAACACATACCAGTATCCGACACAACCGTATAACATATGCAAGAAGCATGCATGAATATGATGTACAATCAAATGCAGCAAGCATAATACAATCAAATGCATCATCACAATAAGCATATATATATATATATATATATATATATATATATATATATATATATATACATGCATATATGTATATATATGGCAATATGCAAAAATGTCATAAGTCGGCAATGCAGCATGCATGGTCATGTCGGCTCACCCTAAAGCTACCACGACCCCAGTGTGGCCTCGGTGGCTCGAGCATGACAACTGTCCCAACTCAACACCAACCACTACTCTCGAGTGGCCGAGTGGGCAGTATGATCGAGTAGCATATAAGAGTAAAGAGCAAGCTACACGATGGGGGTCCCTACTGTTGGCCACTCCGACAGTCACTACCCATAAGTGGTTGAGTGCCACACACGCAGGACTATGACATGCAAATCCAACTACCACCGTCTATAGTGGTAGAGTGCGGCACCACAATGCTCTGCCCTCACACTGGTTACTCCTCCTATGAGTAACCGTGGAGGCAGGATGACTGGCGACACTCTCAACCACAAGGGAGACCTCGTCGCCAGCATGCATGCAAATGACATGAATGCAATGTCTCACATACAGACATCCACCATAGACTCTCTATTCTACAGAGAATCATACTAACCAGATCAACGCACTCTCTATCATGCAGAGAGTCGTACTCAACTGATCATAATACTCTCTATCCTGTAGAGAGTAATACCAATCTAATCGATGCACTCTCTATCATATAGAGAGTCGTACTCAACTGATCATAATACTCTCTATCCTGTAGAGAGTCATACCAATCTAATCGATGCACTCTCTATCCTGTAGAGAGTAGTACTCAACTGATGGACTCACTCTCTATCATATAGAGAGTCATACTCATCTGATTATAACAAACTATGACCACCGGTCCGTAGTGACACACTAAGTATCATTCCCCTGATCATTTACACAATACATGGTCGGTGGTAACATGCAACCTAAGGGTATTAGAACTAACCCTAGGTTCAAGAAATTATCTATCTACGGATGACCTTTTTGCCCAATGTACAATCAGGTTATCATCCGGGCTTTACTATTTGCACTTAACTTAAACAATTTCTAAGTTACTTACATCACCTATATGTATAACTCCTAATCATGGTAAAATAAACATGATAGCAACAATGGAGTTAATAGCCAACGGTAAAGTATCAAGCATACGATAATAAGAGCAGGGTCAAGATAATATGAACATATAACATGCTCATATCTATGTCTAAATCTGAATGCAATTACATCTACCGGACCAGGTAGGAAATTACCCACCTACTGTAAAGCTCATGATAAACATCTTCACAGTCGCGGTCTTGTCCCGTATCCACATCCTGTACATATCAATATTATAATTAAGTGCAAGCATACAACGAATGATCAAATCAAATTCTATATCAACTTCGTATCCCGATCAACTAGATTGATCTAGTTATCCAAGTAACCCAATCAATCCTCTCTATTAATCCTTATCAACCATTAGGCCACTTAACAACCTATTTAGGGATCTACACCCTAATTGAAACACCCACTCCATCAGTCCCTTCTCACTCAGCCACAGCCGAGTAAACCTCGGAACCAACTATTCACCGCCATTACAGTCCCTTCATGGCCAAGAGCAACCTTATTCACAGTCGTACAACCGACAATTCCTTGCTCACAGTCGCACAACTGTTCACCGCTTACTCACACAGCCACCAACGACTTACCACAACAAAACAACCTCCCACAACCACTCTCACAGCCACCAACAACCTCTAAATAGCCAACATAACCTATTCTATTCACCGGAACAACCCATAACCGCCCAAAACTCCAACTCACCGCTATACACAGCTGACACAACCTTGTTCACAACCATAGAAACAATACTACATCTCTATTCATAGCCCAGAAAAGAGCTATTACTTCACAACCGGCCAAACTCCCTTTCACAACCCTCACAACCAATTCCACCAAAGGAAATCCACATAATCCAAATGAACAACAAAGAAAGAGGGAGATCAAGATGTTATACCATAAATTGAAGCTGCAACAATGGTATACCCTCCTCGTACAAACAATTTGCATAACTAACCAAACAACAATCTAAGATCCTTACCATCATTCATTCAACCACCAGCAGAAATCCACATCACACGACAATTTACTGAACCAAACAACCATCTTACAAAAAGGAGAAGATGGTTCAAGGTATACCTAAAATTGAGCATTCATTGGCGGTACTCCCCACTGCTCTGTTCGCCGACCACAACTCCACCTCCGGCCGGAACGACCAACTGCAGTGTCGTCGTCATCGCGCTTGCTCCGGTGACAATCGACAGAACTCCCCCAAATCGGTAGTTCACCGTCGGAACGTCGCCGATTCAAGCTCCCGCTGGAATCCCTCGGCTCTGGCAGCAAGTCGCCTCTTTCCCTATCCAAGCACCGTGCTGTCGCCACCGACCCAAGCCCCCAAATCGCGATCCCCCCACCCCTTTGTTGCTCTAGTCTGTCCACGAGCGGCGTCGAGGGGATGTTGCTTGTCGCCGTCCACTCCCGCAAAGGAGCCGACGAAGTCCAAGCGACAGGAGTCGGAGAGGTCACGCGGAGAAGTCGGCGAAGTCCGACGGCAGGAGTTGGAGAGGTTGCGCGGAGAAGAGGAGCGTTGAGATTCGGGGAGAAAAGTTGTCGTTGCGAGTAATAAAGATCGCGGCTGGCATTAAAAGAAAGCGGCTGCGAGAAAACGCTCGGCTTAATGGTAACGGGTCGGGTCTGGCAGATAAACAGATCACATTTCAGACCCGTTAAGCTCTTTAATCCTTTCTAAGCAAAGAGGGTCTTAGAAATCTCCATTCGAGTCTAAAAAAAAAATCTTAAAAATTTCTGAAAAAATCCATAGGATATTCTCCTAATTATCCAACATTTATTTATATATATATATTTTTGTGGTATTTTACATTCTCCCCCACTTATAAAAATTTGGTCCCCAAATTTCGTGCTAACATGCAATAATTTACTTCAACAAGTTTCCGAGAGGACCACTTACATTCCTCAAGTGAATAGATGAGACTATCGAGCTCGGATAGTGTCTTCCAGCTCCCCAGTAGCCTCCTCATCAATATGATGCTACCATCCAACCTTTATAAATCAGATGGTTTTGTTCCTCACTGTCGCTCCTTGCGACCTAGGATCCACCCTGGAATCTTCTCGTAAGTCGCATTAGACTGAGGTAGAATTCGAAACCTCTTTCAGAACATGATCAACATGCGACACGTATTTCCTTAGTATAAAAATAGGAAATACGTTGTGAGCACCCGCAAGTGTCAGAGGTAAAGCCAACCGATAAGCTACACCTCCATAATCCACGACACTAGATCTGAATAGATCCTCCAACATCTAAATGCTACACTCAGGTTGTTCATCTATCTGCGGATGAAACATTGCACTAAGCCGAAGCTCTGTACCCATAGTCTGTGCAGACTCTGCCAAAATCGCGAGGTAAACCGTGAATCTCTATCTGATATAGTACTTAAAAGTACCCCACGCAATCTGATAATCTTTCGGTAATACAACGTTGTCGGATGGTCCAACGAGTATGACTCACGAATGGGAAGAAAATGAGCTGATTTGGTCAGTCGATCCACATTCACCCAAATCGCATCACGTCCTTTACGGGTTCTAGGCAATTCCGTAACGCAATCAATCGTGATATGCTCACACTTCCATTCTGGAATCAGAATTTTCTAGAGCAATCTAGCGAGTTTCTGATGTTCAGCCTTCACCTACTGGCATACTAAACATCGAGCAGCAAAATCTTCTATAACTCTCTTTATACAATTCCACCAGTATAAACGTTTCAACTCTCGGTACATCTGAGTACCACCAAGGTATATAGCCCATCTCGAATGATGTGCTATTTGTAGCAACTCTTCCTCAAATGCAGACACTTCCGGAACCCACTATCCTTATTAGAGATGGGGAAAATTATCTTCTCAAAAGAGAAGTCCATCTGTCGTCCAAAAATTCCACTCCACCACGCATTCTGTAAGTGCATGGGAGACTATAGCGATCAACTCTCGCAAATTACAACTATTCGCGTTCCAGCAACTTTATACTAGCTACCCAGTAGTTAGTTAAAATCCCATAAGCATTCCTGCTTCATATATCCATAAATCCAGACAATAACTACTAAAGTCATGTCATGTATATGACAGACTATCTCGTAGTTTCTTAACTGACGTAGGCATAAGATATGCCTCATTCAACTGCATCAGAATCATCCCGATCCCTGAAACGGCGCATCTGTGTACATCATCCTTTTATCCACTCCGAAAGGATTAACTAATACTCGTGTAAAAGTTAACCGCCATTTAGGTCTTGTAACTGGTTTCACCAGCTTCTGACTAAATGATTTCCAACATCACCTTTGTCAAACAAGTCTGTGGTATAGTAATGCTAAGACATTCTATCCACATCTACAGTACTAACCAAACCATACAAGGCAAACCACCATCTACAGTGGTCGAGTGCGCAACTCCAACTACCACAACCAACAGTAGCTAGGTTACGCAACTCCAACAACTACAAAAGGATCCAATCGTGTTCAGGATACACGATTCTCAAATCCAGTGACGACTAAATCGTTAATTAGTCTAACAACTTAATCAAAATTCATACAATCCATACTAAGTATGAAATTGTCGTCCTCCATACACCATTGTCGTCCTCCATACACCTGCATCCTGCTTACTCTAAGTTGATGATATATCAATCATCACAACGACTATGATAATTGTATGATACCATGTCACTACAATATCAACACTTCAGTCGTAAACCAAATCCTAGAGTATACACAGGTGTCTTTTGCTGATCTAAATAGATCATCTATCCCTAACGGAGGATATTCATCATGAAAACTACTGTATTCCATCATCGATAATCGATGCATACTTTCAAAGGTCCAACTCTTTTTCAACAAAGAGTTCCGGATCTTCTCAAGGAGGAATACTAGGATAGATAAATATCCCCTCCAACATCTCCTATAGTCACAACTTACATTCTTCCTATTTCTATAGTGTTTAACAACACTGATACCAATAAAACTATCACCCGGTCTGTGATCTTCAATATCAGAACTATTTCCGTAATCATTTCGATCGCCTACTCCACTTATCTATGCAGCGGCAAGCCTAGGAGTTCATCCGAAACTACATCCGAACACTCTCAGATTATACACACATCCGAGAGACATATCGTACCATACTTCCAACAATTCGACCATCCGTAAGGATATGTCCACAGTAAAAGTATGTATATCAAAGTCTAAGGACATCCCTTGACTTCTTAATTGTTGATCCTCATCTCACCTGACGGTAGAGATACCATCGACCCACAAGTCGATGTAAAGGACCCTTCTAATTCAACTGAGAATGTTCTAGATACAGATACCTGTAACTACAAGCATCTCTCAACATATTAACCCAGAGGGTAAAACTAGAGTAATACCCTGAACGATGAAATATCTGTTGATCCGATCCCAAAGGCTCCACGTAGGTCTCGGCCTTTCTCCGAAGAGAATAAGATCATATCTAACAGTCCGCGACAAAATGGTCACATTTCTGCGATGAATGATTCAAGGATTTTTCCTAGATCATCTGATCCTATCACTTAAATCTACGAGCTACAACTGTAGAATATAAAATGGATACGACCATCGTCGTATACTCTCTCCTCTGTACAAAGCAAATCATATCTGGGGGTAACTGTTATTGTCTGCATGAGTCTTCCACGATGTCTTCTGCTGATACTGCTGCATAAGTCACTTCCCTTAAAGGAAAGTATCACGGAACTCCAACCACGCCTGAGGTGGTAGATCACTGCTGATGAGATAACCCAATCTTCTGTGCTGATCTCTGCTGTTGAGACAGTGCATCATCCTCCCGGAACACCATTGATAGTCTTCAACTGAGTCTTCAAAGTATACCTCCTCAACTGTACAGGTTGCTTACAATAGCAACTGATGAGTTGATCCTACGGATAATCTGACTTCGCGTGTCTTCGTGATCCGCACTGCACGCAAATAATCCCTCCGGAGTCTTTGTTCTAATTTTTTGATATCCACGAGAACATCCTGATGATCTCTGGTTGGTCTTTTATAATCGGAAAATAGCTCAAAGCCTATGACTCCAATATTGCTCCTTTTATCAACAGTCGGAGACTTCTGACTCTATTAAGTTGACCTGCAACATTTGTTTATTGGTCTCCAACTCTTAAACCCTTGTACGGAGTCATTTCTAAACTCCTGTCTCAATCCAACATCTTCCGGCAGGATCTGGTAGAAGCTCCCGACATCCCAATCCAACTATAAGCCAATAACTCTGGGTGGCTTAAATCATTCATTCATCTTCTTGAGCTATTAGGTGGTCGTAACATCCGCAAGTCTCACGACTCTGCACAGTACACTATTACTAACCGATCACTCTACTTGAAGCTCAAGAATTCTCTACAATGTGTCACTAAAAGTGACACGGGGAAATACTCTCTTTCAACATCACTAAACCATGATCAAGTGATATATTATTTCTCGAAGATTATTTTCTGTATTTATCACCAAATACCGGCTTGATCTCGATAATGGTATGCAAACAACTCTTCTTTCTCGGTATAACATGAGTTAAGTACTCAAAAGTACTCTCAAAGTTATACATGTCAGTACGAATAACTCAGGGATAAAATCCCTATGAAACACCGTAACCTAGCCTTCCTCTATCTGCATCACAATAGTCTACAAGTTTGTTCATTACCCACAGGTAATGATCTGACTAGCACAGTTAGTGGAAATCTCTAAGACTGTAGTCTCTGATTTCCATAATAAATGTGTTGACTTGGCCCCTATTTTCCGACTCGGTATCAGTCGACTCTCAAAGGTAAATCACCTTCTTGACACAGGTTCAAGACTCACAGACTTAACAGGTCATTTTCGGGGTCAACTCATACCACGGTTACGAACAATAACCAACACACTACAGGTTATTCCCTATTATTAACATTAAAAGCATAGTCAACAAAATCGGGAGTATAAACCCTATCGGCGCTCCGGTTGGTCGCCTCGATGGACGACCTCTACTACAAGTCTGCACAGGTGTCATAACTCTATTATATACACCTACCGATCAAGTTTAGATAAATATCTACTAAACCATAAGTTATCAGGAATTCTTACCTCGTGCTGCTTAGAGCTCAGGTTGTTGTCCATCTCATCTCAAAAATCAAAATCAAATAAATCGACTCCCGAAAATCCAAGACTCGACACAAAACAACATTGTATGGCATCGCAGAACCTTGTGATCTGATACCACTAAAGTTGTCATGCCCCGAGAGCATGCCGAATCGAAAATCAAACGAACGACATCTCCCCTGTACGTGGCAACATTTCGGGTTAATACAAGGCCCGTAGGCCCACAATAACAACACAACATATAAATATGAAAACAACCACAACCACATAACAACTAATTATAACAACTACACAGCGAAAACATAAAACACAACAACATCAATCCCACACATGCATACCGGTATGACTAACACATCACAACACAGAAACCTCGACAAAATTTGAATATACAACATGTACATCGCGAAAACTCCAAAATACAATACACAACGGACGGAAAGCCCAAAACAAACACGGAAGCCTCGGAGATGAGATGAGACATCAGCCAGCGGTGCTCCAAACCGTCACGAAGACTTCTACCTGTTGCCTGGGCGACAGAAAAACCCAGGGTCCGTTGGGGTGGTGAGTAAAACTCAGCAGGTAATAGAAAAACATGTATATATGTAATATCACATGTATTTCAATAACATAATCTAGAGGTACAATAGGTATATCAGCATAGTATATAATACAAGCATATACCGTCTAACCAAATAAACAACGTAAAATGCAGACATACCTGAAGTCTGCTACGCTACTCTGATCCAACCTGAATATATATCCAACACATATATAACAGGAAGAGTAATACCAACTCATAATCTACTCATGCTACAGGTCAAGGTATCTAATGGTCTGTCCAACACATACCAGTATCCGACACAACCGTATAACATATGCAAGAAGCATGCATGAATATGATGTACAATCAAATGCAGCAAGCATAATACAATCAAATGCATCATCACAATAAGCATATATATATAGACTGCATCTATATATGTATACTAATCACAATCATCCATATATATATATACATGCATATATGTATATATATGACAATATGCAAAAATGCCATAAGTCGGCAATGCAGCATGCATGGTCATGTCGGCTCACCCTAAAGCTACCACGACCCTAGTGTGGCCTCGGTGGCTCGAGCATGACAACTGTCCCAACTCAACACCAACCACTACTCTCGAGTGGCCGAGTGAGCAGTATGATCAAGTAGCATATAAGCGTAAAGAGCAAGCTACATGATGGGGGTCCCTGCTGTTGGCCACTCCGATAGTCACTACCCATGAGTGGTCGAGTGCCACACACGCAGGACTATGACACGCAAATCCAACTACCACCGTCTATAGTGGTAGAGTGCGGCACCACAATGCTCTGCTCTCACACTGATTACTCCTCCTATGAGTAACCGTGGAGGCAGGATGACTGGCGACACTCTCAACCACAAGGGAGACCTCGTCGCCAGCATGCATGCAAATGTCATGAATGCAATGTCTCACGTACAGACATCCACCATAGACTCTCTATTCTACAGAGAATCATACTAACCAAATCAACGCACTCTCTATCCTGCAGAGAGTCATACTCAACTGATCATAATACTCTCTATCCTGTAGAGAGTAATACCAATCTAATCGATGCACTCTCTATCATGTAGAGAGTCGTACTCAACTGATCATAATACTCTCTATCCTGTAGAGAGTCATACCAATCTAATCGATGCACTCTCTATCCTGTAGAGAGTCGTACTCAACTGATGGACGCACTCTCTATCCTATAGAGAGTCGTACTCATCTGATTATAACAAGCTATGACCACCGGTCCGTAGTGACACACTAAGTATCATTCCCCTGACCATTTACACAATACATGGTCGGTGGTGACATGCAACCTAAGGGTACTGGAACTAACCCTAGGTTCAAGACATTATCTACCTACGGATGACCTTTTTGCCCAATTTACAATCAGGTTGTCATCCAGACTTTACTATTTGCACTTAACTTAAACAATTTCTAAGTTACTTACATCACCTATATGTATAACTCCTAATCATGGTAAAATAAACATGATAGCAGCAATGGAGTTAATAGCCAACGGTAAAGTATCAAGCATACGATAATAAGAGCAGGGTCAAGATAATATGAACATATAACATGCTCATATCTATGTCTAAATCTGAATGCAATTACATCTACCGGACCAGGTAGGAAATTACCCACCTGTTGTAAAGCTCATGATAAACATCTTCACGGTCGCGGTCCTGTCCCGTATCCACGTCTTGTACATATCAATATTATAATTAAGTGCAAGCATACAACGAATGATCAAATCAAATCTATATCAACTTCGTATCCCGATCAACTAGATTGATCTAGTTATCCAAGTAACCCAATCAATCCTCTCTATTAATCCTTATCAACCATTAGGCCACTTAACAACCTATTTAGGGATCTACACCCTAATTGAAACACCCACTCCATCAGTCCCTTCTCACTCAGCCACAGCCGAGTAAACCTCGGAACCAACTATTCACCGCCATTACAGTCCCTTCATGGCCAAGAGCAACCTTATTCACAGTCGCACAATCAGCAATTCCTTGCTCACAGTCGCACAATCGTTCACCGCTTACTCACACAACTACCAACGACTTACCATAACGAAACAACCTCCCACAACCACTCTCACAGCCACCAACAACCTCTAAATAGCCAACATAACCTATTCTATTCACCGGAACAACCCATAACCGCCCAAAACTCCAACTCACCGTTGTACACAGCTGACACAACCTTGTTCACAACCATAGAAACAATACTACATCTCTATTCATAGCCCAGAACAGAGCTATTACTTCACAACTGGCCAAACTCCCTTTCACAACCCTCACAGCCAATTCCACCGAAGGAAATCCACATAATCCAAATGAACAACAAAGAAAGAGGGAGATCAAGATGTTATACCATAAATTGAAGCTGCAACAATGGTATAGCCTCCCTGTGCCAAACACAGCTGCATAACCAAACAACAATCTAAGATCCTTACCATCATTTATTCAACCACCGGCAGAAATCCACATCACACGACAATTTACTGAACCAAACAACCATCTTACGAAAAGGAGAAGATGGTTCAAGGTATACCTGAAATTGAGCATTCACCGGCAGTACTCCCCACTGCTCTGTTCGCCGACCACAACTCCACCTCCGGCCGGAACGACCAACTGTAGTGTCGCCATCATCATGCTTGCTCCGACGGTAATCGACAGAACTCCCCCAAATCGGCAGTTCACCGTCGGAACATCGTCGATTCAAGCTCTCTTTGGAATCCTCGGCTCCCGGCTGACCGTCGCCTCTTTCCCTATCAAGCAACTTGTCTTTGTCGCCCGCCAAACCAAGCCCCCCGAATCGCGATCCCCCACCCCTTTGTTTCTCTAGTCATGTCCACGGCGTCTTGAGGATGTAAGCGCTTCTGCCGTCCAGTCCACTCCAGTAAAGGCTGTGAAGTCCGAGGGTGTAGAGTCGAAGAAGTCTGCGGAAGTCGTCAGAAATCCGGCGAGGGAGTTGGAAGGTTGCGCGAGGAGAAGAGGGCCAAAGGTCGGGAGAAAGTTGTCGTCGCGAGAAATAAAGATCGCGGCTGGCATTAAAAGAAAGCGGCTGCGAGAAAATGCTCGGCTTAATGGTAATGGGTCGGGTCTGGCAGATAAACGGATCACATTTCAGACCCGTTAAGCTCTTTAATCCTTTCTAAGCAAAGAGGGTCTTAGAAATCTCCATTCGAGTCTAAAAAAATTCTTAAAAATTTCTGAAAAATTCCATAGGATATTCTCCTAATTATCCAATATTTATATATATATATATATATATATATATATATATATATATTGTGGTATTTTACAACAACACTATTGATTATCCGAAAATTCGTTATATTCACATCGTGAATTTTGAGGCATATTGATGCGGCACGGATTTTTCTCCTTGAGGATGCACTATCGAGGAGGGATTCTCTTCGACTGCAGTAGTAAGAGTCTTCTTGCTCCCTTCCTGTGAAAGTTAACACACGTTAGACCACCATTGGCTTATTCGGCGGAGATCCTCCGATGCTTATGTTAGAGCTTGTCTGAGGAAGAGAAAAGTAAGCAGTCCTAGTAATGAAGAAGATGAGTCTCTTAGAAAATAGTAAGTGTGTATCGAATAAGATCATATCCCCCCTCCCTCCTTCATTTCTGCCTTTTATCCCCTCTCCAATATTAGGGCAAGTTGTCTTGTAATGTGTCTTGTAATGAACCACGAACCTCGCCCCTTCACGTGGAAGGTCATGTGAGTCGAGGGGATCATACTGTTATGCCGTTAGAGAATGCTCGCTACCGGGAATATTCTTTGGGGCATATGAAGCATCTTCAATTTGTTATAAAAGGATGATGACATGTATACCAGGACTATAACAAATAGTCCCTTGCATATTTTATGGGGCCCCACCTTAACAGAATTAATATTACTCTTAACTTCCCTCTAACTTCCTGAGCTACTGCCCATCTGACTCAGCTTGGCTCTTTTTCTCAAGATGCTTTCTTCTCAACTTGGCTTATCTTCCCGAGTTGCTACCTTCTTGACTCAACTCCCCCTCCCGAGCTGATACCTTTTGACTCAGCTTATCTCCCCGAGCTACTGCCCATCTGACTCAGCTTAGCTCTTTTTCCCAAGCTGCTATCTTCTCAACTCGGCTTATCCCCCCGAGCTACTACCCTTTGACTCAACTTGATGCTTCTTTATACTTATTCTAATTATAGCAGTATCATTAGCTACCCACAAAATAGTCAAACTAATCATTTTGTCTAACGTTAGTGACTTAAAGACTTTCCTAAGATGCTTTTTTCTCCCAATTCGGCGATGGCTTAGGTGTTTAACACCCATTCTTGGGCATATTAGGTCGTAATTACTGCCCTTTTTGTCTACTCAGACGGTTTGATCTAACCATTTGGCTATTGGGCCCTGCCTCTTTATGTCTTTAGATGGAGTATTTTAATGCCCAAACTCTCAATACCCTACATTTTCGCCATGGCTCTTGTCTACATATGGCTCCCCCTTCTCGAAACCCTTGCAAGACTCCTTGGTTCTCCACCACCCCTTCCAGAATAGACAATCATCATTATTTTCGTGATGTTAGAAAATTGTACATAGATAGCAGTATCAAATGTGCCTTTGCCCTTCCTGACCTTCGCCTCCCAATACCACCCATCTATTTGAGCTCTTAGATTTTTACAAAATATCCCTAAATCAATTAGTCCCCAATGCTTTCTAAATTTTGGCAGGGGTGGTTATCGTCTTCAAGCATCTAGGGCTTCCCTTATCTCCCCTTATATTCCATAGTTTATTTCAATTGAAATCTTCTGACGTAGGGATATTCTATTTTGCTAGTCATCTTGGCTGTCAATTACTTACTAATAAACCCTCATCACATAAAGGGTGGAGGGAACTATATTTCCTTGCCTGACTTCCTACTTCTCTACCTTACTCAAAGATTTGGAGGATAGACCTTCCTGACCTACCTTCATTCCGCGAATGTCGTCTGTAATGCCTTTTTGCTGAGGTCTACAGAATTCTCCGAAACTATCAGTATAACTCGGATCTTCTTTTGGATGCTCATCTACTAAGCCACTATGGCTTATCCCCCTTCATTCTGGATGACCCCATCGTCATAGGTGGTATATCAATTCAAGTATTTTCTGTAACACAATGCTCTGTTGGCATTTAATAGCCAATGAACTCTTTTACTTTTTCCTGCTATGTTCATCTTGTTTCCTTTTGCAGACGACCTAATGCAGCGGATGATAAGTTCGGTGAAGGATAAAATAGAGAAGGAAAAAGGAAAGTGAAAACGAGGGAAGTTCGCGACAATCCCTTCCTCACCTCCTCCTTCCTCAACCATTGAAGCAACTTCCCTTCCTTCTGAAGAACATCCCTTTCTTCTTCCTCAACAAAACATGCCTTCTCTCCATCCCAAAAAATTCTGCCGACTAAAGGGAGGTCCTTCCACCACCACTGCTACTCCCCCCATCCGTTCCTCTCATTCCCCTAGCCCTCCTATTCACCGTCGGCGTCGCCAATACAACCCTACCCCTGATCTATTAGAAGAGGATCCAGATACCCTTTAATACTCTTCTCCTAGACAGGAAGAAAACTCTCCTGATTTATCTTCCTCTCCCATTCCTTTATCTCCGGATTTGGAGATAGAATATCCCTCATCTCCCCCACCCCTAACCATAGCCTCAGAAGAACCTCTCCCCTCCTCTCCTCAACACACCTTCGCCCTTCTTGAATCCTCTTTCCCCCCAGTTGAGTCCAGTCCCCCCACAGGGGATGTTCCTCCCTCTGTAATTCCCCCCACCATTACACTACACTCAGTTCTCAAGCTCTGCACTCCTCAAGAAGTGAGACTATTTACTCAAACAAGAGTGCAAGGTCCTTTTGAATGCTTACGGGAAATGCTCATAGAGGTATCCTTTTTAACTATATTTCCCTAACCTGCTTGAGCTTCTAGCACTGAATTTTCTTTACTTGTCTCCCCTCTTTTCCCCATACAGGTAGCCACCAACTACAATGACGCAACTCATCACTTGGCTGAATGCTAATCAACTATGGAAGCTCAACATGATAATTCAAAGACTCAACTAAAGCAACTGACCTGTCATCTGATAGAAGCTAAACAATGGGAAGCAGATTTAGCCACCTCCGAGGAAACTTTGAGACAAGCATGTGCAACTCTTAAGGTTGAACTATCACTGTCAGGGCACGCCTAGGAAGAGGCTCTTCGTGAAGATGACCTATTATGCGTTCAATTACTATGCCAAAGTGAGCGGATCCAATGAGTGAACACTTTGGGTAGGGAATTGATAGAGTGTCAGATCCAACTGAAAGAGACCCAGGACCGACAAGCAGAGTCCCTTGCTGAACTGATGCAATCCTGATTCTTTATCAAAAATCTTGAAATGACTTGTGACTCTACTCGGACCCGACTGGATCACCTTTCTTCTACCATTTCTAGCGTTCCCAAGGTCCTTTTAGAAATAACAGGCAAACTACGCTCACTATAGCCGGAACACACCCAAGCCATTGATTCTCTAGGTCAGCAGACCTTAACTATCACCAAGGAAAGAGATGAACTTAAAGATGCTCTTGCTGCCCAAATATCCACTGAAGAAATCGCTGGAAAGAGCGGGGAATATGAGCTAATGGTAAAGTTTGGTGACAAGGTTGCCGACATTTTCATAATGGGTTTGAAGGTTCCAACAAACAGTTTGAAGACCGGGGGTATCCCCCTCCAAGAGAAGACACTAGCTTTCTAAGTGTCAAGACTGCTATTGTTAGATATCCAGCAACAACCTTTTGATTTATAATAAATTTGTCTCCTGTAATGAAACTATTTTCCCCTTGAGGGATCACAACAATAGCTTACTTTACACTGAAAATACTCTTCTCTATTTTTATTAGGTTACCTAATTTATGTCACTTGGATAATTGAAATCCTATTTCTAAATTACATATATCCAGCTAGCATCTCCGCCATACCAATCGACTGATACTCTGATGTTATGGAAGTCTTCAATAAATTTAGAGTTGATGAGAAGATATATCTAGATCCATGCATATAATCAACATGGCTATGTGAGATCCAATCTATGGGGGTTTCCTTATTAGATCAGGGCACTAGACTTAAATTGTATCCGTCGGGTGTCCTCCCATTAATTGGCGTGACCTATCACCTCTTTGGGTAATGAACAAAACATTTTTGACACTCCTCCATCTGTCCATCTATTCAATATTTTTTTCCCTTCTTTCCCTAGAAAGCGAATTAATGTCCCCTCTTCCTCTATAAATACGTCCCTTCATATCCCTCCCCTTCACACTCCTTTCTTTCTTCTATCTTTCTAGATACCTCCTTACTAGTTAGATGGCTAGTCCTTCCAATCCAGGAGAGACATTTTCTTCCAATGAGCATCCTATCGCAAACCAACAACATATAGCAGAACTAGAAGGGCTAGTAAGGGATCTACAATGTCGATTATGATCATCCTCCACTCGAGCCTACTCCCTTTCTCAAGAGCTGGCAATCTCTCAGCATAATTTAGCAAGGCTTCGTGAACCCCATCGACTTCTTGTGAGATGACATCTCTCAACCATGCCCCTGTTTACCACTCTGCCCTCTGATACTCCTCCCACAGAGAAGATCATCCGCGAAACTCCTTAATTTTTTTTTTATATGAAGGGACTATACTACCTCTATCATGTTATAGCTTGTACTATGCTTCATAAAGAAATTTAAGACTTACATAACTAATGCTGCATACCTCCCTCGAAAGACTACACATTCAAAATTCCTCTTCTTTTCTCTAAGGATAACATGTATGCCGATATGATTATCTCACCACTAGACTCCAGTGATATGTCACACATAATATAAATTGTCGAATCATATAATAAGGAAAACTATCTGGAGAACTCCCGACTTGAACGACCTTGGCTGGTTAAAGTGTTAACTTCACTCTCATCTTCTCCTGATTCTTGCCTCTTCTCGCAGCAAAGACTGATTGTTGGTGCAATCGGCCTAGGACACGATTGACAAGACTCGAGTTGGACTCGAGTAGTATTTTGATGTTTGACAATGTTTTGGGAAGATTGTTGGTGCAATCCACCCGGATCATGATTGACCAGACTCGAGTTTGATTCGAGTGGTATTTTGATGTCTGACGATGGTTTGACCATTGTTTGACTATATGGTTGACATGGGGTTGACCATATGATGGAGAAGTCCAAGTCTTGTGTACTTGGCATGGAAAGTCCAAGTGGGACACTTGGCAATGGGAAAGTCCGAGTCATGGGTACTTGGCAATGGAAAGTCCAAGCATGGGTATTGGCAAGGGAAAGTCCAAGCTTGAGTCTTGGCAAATGAAAAGTCCAACATGGGTTGGCAAGGGAATTCCAAGAGGCAATATTGGCGGTGTAAAGTCCAAGGGTGGAGTCTTGGCAGCATAAGTCCAATGGTTGGCGGCGTAAAGTCCAAGTAGGAGTCTTGGCAGTGTAAGCCCAATGTGCCTTGGCGGTATAGACTAACTTAGTATGACAATAGACGATGGAAGCACCAAAAGGCTAGCGTATGGATGAACAAGTCATGGATGACTTGGAGGGATCCGATAGGCATGAGGCTGACGGAGGTGGCTAGAAGGCTTAGGTCTAGGCTAAGGGTGGTCTAGCAAGTATGAGGGTATCATACTTGGGGTTAAACCTCATATTTGAGATTATCAGTCAACTGAGGCTTTGGACCAGTTGATTGGTCAAGTATTTTGACACTTGGTAGCCGAGTTGACTCGTGACAGTCGACTGAGATTATGACTAGTCGAACTGCTCAGAGTCGACTGATGTTCGATTACAAGAAATAGTCCGCGCTTGATCGATGGCTTAAGCGAATGATCGCCATGGATACTGATCGGCTACGTCGTGGTTACGAGCAGAATGCTTGGTAGCCGACTGCCGTCGATGCCACGACCGGCAATGATCGTTGAGTTATGGCATCATTGCCCGATGTAACCGTTGGCTTGGATGCCGACGTGGATTAAGTCATTGTCTCACAACGATACTGTTGGTAGTTGACTGTCATGCGCGAATCCAGCCCGATACAAGTTATAAAAGCAGCTCAGATGGGAGGATTTGGCAGCGATTTTCTTGGGCGATTTGGAGGGGATTTGCTGCTGCAATCTAGACCTTCAAGGCTAGTCCAAGGCGATCAATAAGCAAGCATTCTAAGCAAAGTGTTGTAAAGTTTTTCTCTACTTGTCTTTCGTATTTGCTTGTTGTATTTCGTATTATTGTTGTAATTATTTGTACAAGGTTTCTCTACCTCCGGGTTTTTCCGAGAAGGAGTATTTATTAGTGGTGAGTGCATCACTAGAGCTCGTTGAGCTCACCCCGTGGAGTATGAACCCTAAGGTTCCGAACCACGTTATATTTGTGTGTTGTGGTTGAGTTTGTGCTTGTATTTTTGTTATTACTTTATTTCTATATTCCGTTGCATACTAACAATCATAGGCAAGCACGTGAATGATATCCATCAACGTCGAAATGCTATTCACTCCCCTCTAGCGACGATCAATTCCCCAACACTGATGATGTACACCTTATGTCAGAATGAATAAAAAAATAAACCATATTGAGGGCTTACGAACTGACTCAGTCATCTACCATAATATACTCCATTATTCTTCTCAAGTAAAGGTTATTTTCACATCTGCCTCTTCCCTCTCCCCGCCACATTGGAGTAACAACTTTCATCGATGCCGAGATCGAATAACCCTGCATATCACTGCTCTTCCTGCCTCACCACCATTTGGGGACTTACCAGTCACGTGCCAACCAACCCTGCCTACTACCGCTCCTCCCTGCCTCAACACCTCTTCAGGGGAATAGTAAGAAGCTACATCTAATACTGAGTTGTTACTCCGATAAAATACTTTGCCCAAGTCAGGGGCTTATGAGTTGTCCCGCAACTGGTCCCATATACCACTGCTCCTCCCTATCATCAATGCCAATTTGGGGAATATGAATAAGCAATAGCTATAACAGTCGAGCTGAAACTCTGCCAGAATACTTCGACCTAGATGGGGAATCGCAAGTCGCCCATCGACTGACCCTGCCTACTACCGCCCCTCCCTGCCTCAATACCGCTCAGGGGAATAGTATGAAGCTACGACTAATGCTGAGTTAATACTCCACCAAAATACTTCGACCGAGTCGGGGACTTACGAGCTGCCCATCAACTGACCCCACATACCACCACTCATCCCTGTCATCAACGCTAATTTGGAGAATATGAATAAGCTATAAATATGATAGTCGAGCTAAAACTCCACCAGAATATTTTGACTTAGCCGAGGACTCACAAGTCGTCACCGACTTGCCCTGCCTACCACCGCCCCTCCCTACCTCAACACCGCTCAAGGGAATTGTAGGAAGCTATGATTAATGCCGAGCTGATACTCCACCAAAATACTTTAACCAAATCGGTGACTTATGAGTTACCCATCAACTGACCCTACATACCACGACTCCTCCCTTCCATCAATGCCAATTTAGGGAATATGAATAAGTTACAGCTATGACAGCCGAGCTGAAACTCTGCCAGAATACTTCGACCTAATCGGGGGCTCGCAAGTCGTCCACCGACTGACTCTACCTACCACCACCCTGTTAGTAATATATAAGAGATGTCCTAAGGCAATCGCCTTATGTTTGAACCATTTATATGATAAATGAAGATTCACTATTTGAGTATACATGTTTTCATGTATTTGATTAGATCTTAAACCCATTTACTGAATATCCACGCTACGATTCACAGCATGAGAGAATTTGTGATTGGATCACAACTAGTGAGTATCTCTACATGTGTAATTGTGATGTATCGGAATTATCCCTAGTCGATGAATTGATGAATTTGGACACCATCGATTCTGCCGAGACAGCACGAGGTATACTCCTTGGTGTATCCAAGCAGCTGATTCTCATTGGATGGAGACATTGTGATGTCCGGAGTTAATCGTGGATGCTAGTTATGGTAACTAGTTCATTGGAGTGACCAGTCATAATACTTCATATGGTTCTCTGCATATATAGATATGTCAATGAAGTTCTTACTACAGCTTAAGTGCGATGTTCCTTTGACTTGCGGTATTCAAGTCATCTTGATCATAAAGATTTATGCTTTGACATCTTAAGCAAGTATCTCTGAGGAGATGTGGACCCGGGATGATTGGGTATAAGTCAAAGTGATCGAAGGTGTTTGAATAGCTTATAAAGGATTCACCACTCCTTGCGAGGAGATGTATACCCATGGCCTCTCGTCGGATTGTTACTAAAGTCTTTGGCCAAAGCATTACATGTTTAGAGTAAGGTACTCTTCGATACATGTGCAGTAACTAGAATCCGTAGGATGAGAAAATGATACTTGGGCTAGGTGTGATGTAGTCAACCTAGTGGGGACTGACACTATAGACCATGTCCTGAACAAAGTGGGTATAAGATGAGTAAAGGGAATGGGGCACGATTCATTAGAGTTGTTGAAGGGTTTCAGAAATAGTTATGGATCAACCGTTGATCTTTTCGGTTAATTAGAGATCATGATGTACTACTAGGTGTTACTCATGATCATTCTATAATTAATGGTTAATTATAGACGACCAACATAAACCGAGAACCTATTTGGTCACACGCACAACGAGCGTAATCCGAAGAATTTAAAACAAGCTAGAGAATGAGATTCTCAGGCCGAGAGAAACTATGTTTGGTTGGACCAAACAATGAGTGAACATGAAATCGTTTCAGTCGCAATGGAAGCGTGGATGGGTCGTGTCTTATGAAGACATGATGGATGAACCAAATTGATTTAGTTTTAATCCAATGGAGGAGAATAAACCAAAGGGGTTTGGTTTGTTTTAAACGAATGAACCAAAAGTTGGTTCGATTCATTTTAACTTAAAATAGACCAACATGGTTTGGTTTATTTTAACTTAAATTAATGGAGCGGGTTAACGGGCTTTTGGTTATGATCCGACAACCATTAAGAGAATTTTTTCTCTATAAAAATAGGGCTTAAGGATTTTGTTAAGCCATAATCCTTACAACCCTAAAGTTGCCGCCCACCTCCCTCTGTTCTCCAAGTCTTGCCGGCGCCTAACTCCAAGCCACCTCCCAAGCTTCTCCAACTAGCATCCAGCAGCTGCTGTCCTCCCCACTTGCTGGCATCTAGCTGTTGCCGGAGGAGTTCCGGTGATCTTCCTTGGCTCCAGCGACAAGGTGAGAATATTGCTTTCCTTATTTGGCCGGCGCAAGGTCTCCACCAAAGCTGTCCAGTTTTCTGGACAGCTTGTTTCCTTCTTATCGGAGCGTCGTTTGGACGATGTTTGGAGCTCCGACAGCTGTAGTCTTGCCGGAGATTCAATCTCCGGTAATCTTCATAGGTGGAGGACGAAGGATTCGTCAAACGGTTGACGAATACCTCTCCGGAGAAGCGAGTTTTTGAGGACTCGTTTTGGATCCGAATTTTGATTCGGATCGTGATCTTCTCTCGATCACATCGTCTTCAATACGAGGCTAGTGACTCATACGAAGACGAGGCTCATGACTTTGTGAAGTCATCCCGAAGATACTCGGCGTGGATACGAATAGAGACGATTCTAGGGAGGATCGTTCCGGTTGATTCCTTTCCCGCTACACGTAATACGTCAGGTATACGTAGTATAAATTTCCTTTTATTGCAAAATTTGAAATTGCGGTTATATCTACACATGTTGTACTATGCATGCGTGTGGTGTGTGTGTTGTAATAAATTAGATTTATTATTTTTATTTCTTCCGCTGTGCACATGTTTACGAAACATGTTCGAACACACACTCGCCGTGGTGCCGGAAACCCAACACACCCCTCCATGCTTCAACACCACTTAGGGGAATAGTAGGAAGCTACGACTAATGTCGAGCTGACACTCCGCCAACATACTTTGACCGAATCGGAGACTTATGAGATGCCCTTCACCTAACCCTGCATACCATCGCTCCTCCCTATCATAAATGCCAATTTGGAGAATATGAATAAGCTACATCTGTGACAACCGAGCTAAAACTCCGCCAAAATACTTCGACCTAGTTGGGGACTCGCAAGTCGCTCACCGATTAACCCTGCCTACCACTACCCCTCCCTGCCTCAACACCGCTCAGAGGAATAGTAGGAAGCTACGTCTAATGGCGAGCTGATACTCCACCAAAATACTTTGACCGAGTCGGGGACTTATGAGTTGCCCATTAACTGACCCTACATACCACCGCTCCTTCCTATCATCAACGCCAAATTGGGGAATATTAATAAGCTATAGCTATGACAACCAAGCTAAAACTCCGTTAGAACCCTAAAATCATGTGTATTTCCATAGCACCCTGTGTGTTTCTAGGGCACCCTATGTATTTCCTAACCAACCTATGTATTTTTCAATCAACCTATGTATTTTTCGAGTACACTATGTATTTCCTGACCAACCTATGTATTTTTTAAGCATACTATGTATTTCCCGACTACCCTATGTATTTTTCGAGCTCCTTCTTTCTAGTCAAGCCCATACTTTTGTTTAGTATCAGTCAACTGCTTGATGATAGTCCTTGCATTCATACTCTCTCAATTGCCCGATCACCAATTTCCTTGCCCCAGTCTTCATCGTGCATAACAATTTCTCTTAATATCCCAAGGGGCATCATAGTCAATTGAGTTAGGGAGAAAGGTGGTGGTTATTTCCTATATAAGGAGCTGGAAAGGAAGAAAAAGGGGATGGATGTTTCTTTATCTGGCACAGGGAGATAAAGCCAATCCCAGGGAACAGTAAAGCTTCATAGGATCTTTCTGTCCAGGTTTGCGGGTAGTCCGCATCTTCACAGACATGTCTATTTCACCGAGCCTCTCTCCGAGGCAGTGCCCAGATCGTTACGCCTTTCGTGCAGGTTGAAACTTACCCGACAAGGAATTTCGCTACCTTAGGACCATTATAGTTACGACCGTCGTTCACCGGGGCTTCGGTCGCCGGCTCCCCTGTCATCAGGTCACCAACTTCCTTGACCTTCCGACACTGGGCAGGCATCAACCCCCATACATGGTCTTACGACTTTGCGGAGACCTGTGTTTTTGGTAAATAGTCGCCCGGGCCTGGTCATTGCGACCCCCTTTGTGAGGAGGCACCCCTTCTCCTGAAGTTATGGGGCAATTTTGCCGAGTTCCTTAGAGAGAGTTGTCTCATGCCCCTAGGTATTCTCTACCTACCCACTTGTGTCGATTTCGGATACAGGTACCCTTTTGTTGAAGGTCGTTCGAGCTTTTCCTGGGAGTATGGCATGGGTTACTTCCGCGTCGTAGCGCCTCGTACTCGGACATTGGCTCAAGGCATTTTCTCTACCCCTTCTTACCCTGGGAGTATTACATCACACACACCACACACATGCATAATACAACAGTGTAGACATAATCATGCATTTAAAATTTTGCAATAAAAGAAATTACACTAGGTATAGCTAACAAATAACACATAGCGGAAAGGACATCAACCTTAGCGACCCTCGCAAGTTTTGCCTCTATCCGAGTCCATGCCGAGTATCATTGGGATAGACTCTCAAGATACGAGCCTCGTCTTTACGAGGGATACTAGTCTCGCGTCGAAGACGTTGTGATCGAGAGATGATCACAAAATAAGTTTCACAAACTTATCTTCTCGGGAGCAGTTTTGTCAACAATTGACAAAACCCTTTGTCCTCCACCGAAGAGGATTGTCGGAGATCCAATCCTCGACAAAGAGGTCACTGTCGGAGTTCACAATGCTGACCAAACAAGCTCTTCTCACAATGGAAAAAAGGTTGTCCAAAAGGAGGTGGGTGGTGGAGGAGTTGTCGGGCAAACAAGTTGGCCAACGACAACTTTGTGGTCGGCAGCTGCAAGGGCTGACAGCTGGGCTGCTGGCTGGAGGATGGCCGACGACTGGTGGCTAGCCGACGGCTGGAGGAGGAGGGGTGACCAAGCTTGGGCGGCGGCAACAAGGTTGGGCGGTGCACACACAAGGAGAAAAAGAGAAAGCAGCTAGGGTTTCACAAACCTTAACTCGTCCTCGAAACTTGTCTCGACCCCCCTCTTACTTATAGAGAACGTGTTTCTTGACCATAAAAAAACCTTCTCTCAACGGTTATTGGTTCACAAACAAAATCTGTTAACCTGCTCCATTAATTTAAGTTAAAATAAACCAAACCGCGTTGGTCTATTTTAAGTTAAAACAAATCAAACCAATTTTGATTCATTCGTTTAAAACAAACCAAACCCCTTTGGTTTATTTTCCACCATTGGATTAGAACCAAACCAATTTAGTTCATCCATTATGTCTTCAAAAGACTCTTTCCTTTCATGCTTCCGATGCTACTGAACAATTTCATGTTCGCTCCTTGTTTGGTCCAACCAAACTAAGTCTCTCTTGATATGAGAATTCCATTTTCAAGCTCGTTTTAAATCCTTCGGATAACACTCATAGTGCATGTGACCAAATAGGTTCCTGATTTATGTTGGTCGTCTATAATTAACCATTAATTATAGAACGATCATGAATGACACCTAATAGTATATCATGATCCCTAATTAAACGAAAAATCAATAGTTGACCCCATAACAACTTCGGAAACCTTTTAGCAGCTATAATGAATCGTGCCTCGTTCCCTTCATGCATCTTATATCCACTTGGTTGAGAACATGGTCTATGTGTCAGTCCCCACTAAGCTGACTATGTCACACCTAGCCCAAGTATCATTTTCTCGTCCCACGGAATCTAGTTACTGCACATGTATCCAAGAGTATCATATTCTAAACATGTAATGTTTTGGCCAAAGACTTAATTAGTAACAATCCGACGAATGGCCACAGGGTATATATCTCCTCTCAAGGAGTGGTGACTCCTTTATAGGCTATTCAAACACCTTCGGACACTTCGCCTTATACCTAATCATCCCGGGTCCACATCTCTTCGGAGATGCTTGCTTAAGATGTCAAAGCATAAGTCTTCATGCCCAAGATGACTTGAACACTACAAGTCGAAGGAATATCACACTTAAACTGCAGTAAGAACTTCATTAACATATCTACATATGCAGAGAACCATATGAAGTCTTACAACTGATCACTCCAATGAACTAGTTACCATAACTAACATCCACGGTTAACTTCGGACATCCCAATGTCTCCAGCCAATGAGAAATAGCTGTTTGAATAAATCAAAGAGTATAACTCGTGTTAGTCTCAACAGAATTGATGGCGTTTGAATGCATCGACTAAGGATAATTCCAATACAATGTAGAGATACTCACTAGTTGTGATCCTATTACAAATTCTCTTATGTTGTGAATCGTATTGCAGACATTCAGTAAATGAATTTAAGATCCAATTAAATACATGAAAATATGTACACTCAAATAGTGAATTTTCATTTATCAAATAAATGGTACAACCATAAGGCGATTGCCTTAGGCCACCTCTCATATATAACTAACAGAACCAACTTCGGCTTCTACCACCGACCTAGGTAACTCAAGAATTTTGATAAAAAATAAAAATTATATTGTATGCTTTGAGTGTAGGGAAAATGAACATTACAAAAGTAAATGTCCAAAGAGAGTCAAGAAGACTCAACTGACGTCAAAGGCCAAGGAAGTCGGTGCCCAAAGCCAAAAGAGCAAGGAGCATATATATCATTTGATTTAAGTGCAATCAAAAGGGGCACTATAGGACTCAATGCCCTAGGGGAAGGAAGCAAACCAAGGGCGAAGGAAGAGTCTCAAATGTAGGGGGAGCTTCTAAAGCAAACCTTAAGGTATATTTTAGTAATACACCTTCAAATTTTAATGTTCAAAAGCATGCTAGGAGTAATTTTAATAATCTTGATATTGTTCATAATCATGAAAAATATGCTAAAAATAGATCTTATTGCTTATGTGCTAAATCTTGCGATATTAGGGTTAAGGACAAGTCTAGAATAAATAATCCTGAAACAATTCTACCTAAGGAAGCTATTAGGAAGGTAGAAAATCATTTAGGCTTTAGCCCTAAGAAGGGTAGACATATGCCCAAAAGAAATAACAATGTCCAAATAATGAATAAAAATTCAAAAATTAGACAATTAGAGTTGGAAAATCAAGTTTTGACGTCAAAGCTTGAGAAAATGGAGAAGACCCTTAGGAAAATAGAAAACATGATTATGGGGTTTAATGATGAAAAGTTAGGGTTTATGAGGCAAGAACCATCTAGGGGCAAGAAAGGTTTAATGATAAAAAAATTAGGGCCTAGTAGTAATCAACAACATATCTCTTCCGAGTCACCTTGGTTTGGCCGAGCTCAGGTTAAATATTATAGTCGATTCTATTTAATGTTAAGCATTGCATTAATTTGGGGGCACCTTTTGTTTTCCTGAGCACCCTTAGTATTTCTAAGCGCAGTAGCATTGAACACTTTTTCTTATTCTCGAGCACAATTGATCTTTCTCAGCATAGCAAGGGGTGGATGATATAGTTGATTCAGAGCTTAATTTTGTAAAGGGTCAGTGTTGAACACCTTATATGTTTTCCAAGCACTATGTGTATTTTCAGAGCAACATGTCTATTTCCTGAGTAACATGTGTATTTTTCAAGCAGCATGTACGTTTTCAGAGCAGCTTGTGTATTTTCAGAGCGACATCTGTGTTTCCCAAGCAGCATGTATATTTCTCGAATAACATGTATATTTTCTGAGCACAGTGGGGTTAGGCAGTATAGTTGATCCAAGGCTCAATTTTGTGAAGTGTAAATGGTGAGCATCTACATGTTTTTCGAAAACCTTATATGTATGTCTATTTCTCAAGCACCATGTGTAATTCCCGAGCACAGTAGGCCTAGACAGTATTGCTGATTCAGGGTTTAGTTTTGTGAAGTGTAAGTGTCGAGCACCTTACATGTTTCCCGAGTACCATATGATGGTACCTAGGAGTTTTGTTAAATATTCATGAACACCAAGTCATATTCCTGAGCATCTTACTTTATTCTTGAGTACTCAGTTTATTTTTTGACAACTTGCCTTACTTATTTGTTGAATACGAGATTCATTCCCGAGCACTTAATTTATTTGTCGAACATCAAGCTTATTCCGGGGTATCTAGTATATTATCTGAACATTGGTTTTATTGTTGACTGTTAGTCTTATTGAAAGGTCCTCTTGAGTTAAGTAACCATCTTTATATACTTATCAAACTTCATTCGACTTTGCTCTTTAGTTTGACTCGAAGGGGAGACTTATGATGGTATCTAGGAGTTCTGGTATATATTCCCGATCACAAGGCTTATTCCCAAGTACCCTCCTTACAGTTGAGCATTCTATGTATTTTCAGAGAACTTTGTATATTTCCATAGCACTCTATGTATTTCCAGAGCACCCTGTATATTTTCATAGTACCATGTGTCTTTCCAGAGCACCTTGTATATTTCTAGAGCACCCTATATATTTCCAGAATACTATGCATCTTTCCAGAGCACCCTGTGTATTTCGAAAGTATCATGTATCTTTCCAGAGTACCTTGTGCATTTCCAAAACACCATATATATTTCCAGAGCACCCTATGTATTTTCTGAATAACCTATGTATTTTTTGACCAACCTATGTATTTTTCGAGTACACTATGTATTTTTCAACCAGCTTATGTATTTCCCGAACACACTATGTATTTTCTGACCACCCTATGTGTTTCCCGAGCACCTTCTTTCTAGTCAAGCCCAAACTTCTATTTAGTATCAGTCGACTGCTTCATTACAGCAGTCGATTGCATGATGATAGTCCTTGCATTAATACTTTCTCAATCGTCCGATTGCTAATTTCCTTGCCCCAGTCTTCATTGTGGATAATAGTTTCTCTTAATATCCTAAGGAGTATTATAATCAATTGAACTGGGGAGAAAGACGGTGGTTATTTTCTATATAAGGAGCTGGAAAGGAAGGAAAAAGGGATGGATGTTTCTCTATCTGGAACGCAGAGATAGTTCTTGTTCTTCCTTAAGTTTCTTCCTTTATTTCCTTGTCTTTTATTGTAGTTTTTTTTGTCTTTTCGATGGATACTGACTTGAGTGTTGGAAGGGTCGTACCGATAAAATCGACTAACCCCTAAGCGCCCAATTTTATTGCATATCAGGAACCTTAGTAGCATGTTCGCAAATCTTACATAATTCGCTTCTTACCGATATAAGAGGAGAAGGGATCCGAGCGTGTCGAAAAAAGGAACACCATCACCAGTTGTTTCAAGAAGAAGCACATACCGAAGCCAATACTCTTTTAGTGAACTTTCTTAGTCATGCAAGTTGTCAAACTAGTGGATTGCTTGGTCTGCTCCTCATAGGTCATATGTTTGGTTGGATATTATTAGTAGCAATAGCTAATTGACCAATTTATTGAATATTTATTTCAGTTTAACATTGACAAATAATTTAACGCAACCTTTTTTTTTAATCCGTATTTAGAACCAATCATGACAAGGTTAATTTGTCATGGACGAAGTTGATATATAAACTTTTAATATGGATAAAAAATTATTCTCACAATAAACACACTAAATTCTCTAATACTAAATATTAAAAATGATGAAGGTGAAATTTGATTCTCATTCCTTAATTTGTTTAAGTGCTAATTATATTTGGACACTCTTGACTAAAAATTATTAGAATAGAAAATAAATTAATATAAATTTAATATTATTTTATTCAATTAAATATATTAGATTTTAATTGATTAAACATTAAAAATTTAGATAACAATAAAATGCATAATTTATTATTTAATTTTTTATCTATAATTTTTGTTTTTTATTTTAATTATCAATGTTTTGAACTGCTCCAGTAAATTTTATCAGAAACAATCCTCACGATCCTACGGCCGTTATTAATCACTTCATTGATCATAGGCGTCCAATGTTCTTTGCGACAATAGCACGCTCTATATATCATGCTTCTGAAGCAATCAAGCGTTTTAAAAGTGGAGCTCGCCGCCGCGATTAACTTCTACGTTTCTCAGGCGATCGGTTCTTCTTTTCCGGATCCATCGCCCTCTAGTAAGCTCGATCGCCTTCTCATATTCCTTCTTCTCTTTTTCGTGTTCTTCCTATCTCTAGCATGGATCGATTCATGTTCAAATGTGTTGCTATCTCTTATATTTCTCCTGCTGTTGATTTACCACTTAGGGTTCGTCCTCGTTCCTTCTTTACCTACGCATCGCTAGGGTTTTTCAAGTATTTTTCCAGTTGACGGTACTTGTTTTTGGTTTATTTTGTCTATTTTAAGCGATTTTGACTGGTTTCTTATGGGGTTGGTTCTGATGCCGTGTGAAAATGGGACCGAAACACAGATCTGCGAGATCATCGCAGCCCGAGCAGTAGATCTACCTCGACGGCGATAAGGAAGGCATAATGGACGAGTTGGAGGATGAAAATGTGGATTATTCTGTGACGTCTGCGAGGGAAGTGATGTGTTAAGGAGATGTTTGTCTGGGATTAGATTTGGAGTAATCCACAGCAGCGGTCTCTCGCGAGCTCTTCCCTCTTATTCCTTCCTTGCCGTCTCTCTATCGAAGCAGACCTAGGGTTTGGAGGCGGCGAACTTGTTGCGCCGAGTTATAGAAGTGACGGTAAACATCTTGTTTGTGACTTATTCCTTTTTTATAGCTTCAGATTATTTGTATTCTTCAATCTCCTCATTGCATTTTGTGTGTTTGAGAAGTGATGCGTTGAAGATGTTTGCCTGATCTGATCTGATTTAATTATATTTTCTTTTTATTTCTGTTTTTGGCAGTGTTTGATGAGTGGTATTGGCTGATTTAGGGTTTGGAGGACTGTTTGGCAGAGACTACTTAGGATCTGACTTGTAGGCGTGAAGACCAAGGCTTTAGGCGTAATTTTGGCCGAGATTTAATTTTGAGGAAGGTTTTTCTACACTTGTTTCTTTGAATTATATGCTCGTACATTTCGGTTAGGCTGAAAATTGGTTGTGTTTCTTAAACACAACCTGTCATGTCACATCTGTTGTAAAACAATATATGAAAGATTTCGTGAGAGAAAATTTGATTAAATCAGTGTTCGGCCTCTTGACATCAATTTAAATGTTAAAAGAAGCAGACCATATAATTAAATTCTCAGTTTAATGTTTTGCAGGAGATCTGACATTGAACCAGAGAAGAAACGCAACCAAATTTCAGCCCAAGCAGAAATGTACAGGTATCTCTGTTTAATTAAATAGTTGCATGTTTGAAAATTACTAAGGAATACAGTGGTTGGCAATTAGATAATCTAATCAGCCAGCATTTCTTGTTGACACTGTAAATTTTTTACTTGATTTTTGTTAAAATGGTATTGAAATTGAAAAGAAGTTTTCTATAATTTAGTTATGTTGAGAACATTGTCTTCTTGATTGCTTTTCAGAGTTAACAAAAGTTTTAATCCTTCCTTTAGTTGAAGCCACAACAAAAATTTGTTCTTTATTATTTTCTTGTCAATAGTTTTCCTGTCTTTTCCGTTAATACCCCCACTTCTTGGTTCTTTACTTACCAACTCCTACTTTTGTTTTATTTTCTTCTCCAATGATCATTACTCATTCATATTTGTCAATTGATGGAACAATAGCCTTTTCAGGTACATTTTGCTATTTATTGGAACGGATGATCTCAGTTAATATGTTCAGAAACATGCTTAGTACTCAGAGTCACATAATGTGAAAGAATGCATTACGTTGCAATTCATCTATTTGATATATTTAACATTGCATCCCTTTATGCTTTCTGCTCTTTCTATGATGATGATAATGATCACCATGAACTATTTTAAGTTAACATGCTCATGTGTTGTTTAATGCATTCATAAATACTAATAGTGCATGTTCTCTCTAACATTACAATCTGGAATGAACTTGAAGTGGTGATTAGTGCAATTGAATCTGGTATCTATAACGTTCTTGCATTTTCTAGTTTTGAATTAGATAGGCATCCTCAGTTTAAAGGTCACCTTTGGTAATGCGTTGTTTACTCGAATGCATTCACAGATACTAGTAGTGCATGTTCCCTCTAGCATTACAAATTGGAATGAACCTGAAGCTGCAATTAGTGCAATTGAATCTGGTATCTATAATGTTCCTGCATTTTTTAGTTTTGAATTAAATAGGCATCTTCAATTTAAATGTCACTTTTGGTGATGTGTTGTTTACTTAATGCATTCATAAATACTAGTAGTGCATGTTCTCTCCAGCATTACAAACAGGAATGAACCTGAACTCGCAATTAGTGCAATTGAATCTGATATCTATAATGTTCCTGTATTTTCTAGTTTTGAATTTTATAGGCATCCTCAGTTTAAACGTTACTTTTGGTGTTTTGCAGGAGCTATTGATGCTCACTTAATTTTGAAACAGATAAAAATCAACAGTTAAGGAGGGAGCTTTTAGCAGGAAAGATATTGTTGATAGAGTAGAAAAATGGTTAATGGCATGTGAGGAGGAAGCATGGTCGGAGGAGTATAACAGGGTCTGAAATATTTATCAAATGGTAGCTTTAACAGGTAAATTTTCATAACCCTCTAACTGTATTAAATTGACTTTTTAAGTAACTCTACTTCTCAATATTCTTTCCTCTGCTATACTATACTGACTTCTTTGTATTTTTGATTTTATCATTGCCCAACATAAGACAAAATATAATCAATCATTTGAAACACTTATGAAGATTTACTTTCCTTCTAACTTGATTATGATATGATGTCATTTTATATCATTGGTTACTTAGTTCTACTTAGATTTAAATATTTAGTTTCTAAAGATTATGTTCAAATGATCCCGTCAAAGAAATTCTATGGATGCATTCAAAGATTATCAATAGATTCCATGTTTGATAAGTTAAATTAATTATAGTTTAAGGTTTGAAGCTTTAAACATTTCAAAGAAAAATTGGCATTACTTCATTGAGTAATTTAGATGACTTGGTATTTCAAAGATATGACAAGTTCACTGTTTAAACATGATTCATTTAGCCAACACAAATTATTGTGTACATACCCTGTATTGTTAATGTTTACAGCGACGTGTTATGTTTGCCTTATTAGAGAGATAAATGGACAGATAAATTATGTCTAGCCAAAATCAAATAGTTGTGGCTTATCAATTCACATAGTTTTTGCACCCTTCAATTAGCTTGAGGCAATAGTTTGATTGGGTAGATTGTGTTTAATTGAACAATATCAAGACAGGGAACCACTAGTTCGATTGGCATGCTGGGGACTAAACTAACAGAAAGGGCATAGATTGACAGGGAGCCACTAACTAATCCAAGGAAATATTGAAAGTTTGTTGGGCAAACTATCTCAGACTCACTGGACTCGATATCTCATTATTATCGTGATCAACCAATTTTAAAAGAACTAACATTATGACTGTTGCATAGCAACCTTCAGAATCTGGAAAGTTATTCACGTAATTTGGATTCTGGTGTTTCATCCAAAAAAAAGGGCGTAGTCAGAGGAAATCACAATTCAGTTGTCAATTTTAAGAGCACCTAAAGTTAATACATTTGTAAAAGTTGAGGTTCTACTATATATTCGAACTAACTTGTGGGGAGCATCGTTTTGCACCAACATGAATACACACACACACACAAAAGAATGCATGTGTAAAATATCTTTGTTGATTTATAATACATAGATAGTTAGAAGGGTAGGAGGCTACCTAGAACATCCTATTAGGAATAATTCCCCTTTTTTTGTCACGCCCCGAGAGGGGGTACTTGTCTAACGAACCTTAGCTCAAACTCGATCCAACCCTTCGATCCCACAAATTGGCACCCACAGTCCAATATTCGACCAAAATTCACAGAATCGAAATGGACCGAAAGAACATAAAGGAAAACAAGACATATACCAAAAATTGGAACCTCCCCTCGTCCCTTAGGATCGGCTAACTCATGTGCAAGTGTCGTTCACATGGAACCTTTCCCCTCGCGCTCTCCGACGGGCTTCCCCCGTCCCTTAAATGTTAGGCTGCAAGCTCTGCCTTCTCCCACTCGGAGCAAGCCATATAAAAAAAGGTCCGCTCCATAGTCTCTATCCAAGACTGAGCTGCCCTCGGATCTGTCTCTTCGTGGAAGAGCGTGAATCGGCCTTTCACCGACTCTGCCAAGGCTAGGATTCGAGCTTGTGCTGCAGTCACATTAGCAGGATGAGTAGGGATCGCCGCGGGAGCTGGCGGAACCATTGGAGTTGGTGCGGCTGCATAAACAGGGACAGGTACTGAGAAAGGGGCGACCGGTACTGCTGGTGGGGCTGTCGGGTTTGTTTAACGGGTTGGGCTTAAAAACCTTATAAGCCATTAACCCTAGATCTATTCAGTTAACCCATAAGATTTAAATCTAGGTTAAGTTTAAGTAAATTTCTAACCATGTATCACTAATTTAATCTATCCAACAATAATATTATTATTTATTATTATTATTATTATTATTTTTATTTTCACTGGTATTTTACATTTTTCCTTGGTGTTAAATAACTCCACAGCAACCTACGATCCATATAATTTCACTAAATTGAGCATAATATAATAACTGCATAGATTTAACTGATACCAAACAGTCAGTTAACTAGGTAATGCCAATTCAAGTAGCTAGGGATGTCAGAATTTCTTTTTAGCCGTCTTCATAATTAACTAGATTAAAGGTAAAAATATATATTTCAAACCTCTGAATTAGTTAGATTTATTTGTTGATTTGTTTTTTTTTAGGTTTTTTTTATTGACATTATAACTGCTCTTAGCTTTCCTGCCATCATATAAAGCACATGCTATTTGTTTTCATTTCTTTCCTTTGAGTTTCATAACCAGTGGTATGTTTGATGGTTAACAAATATATACAACATCTTGCAGTCCATTCGAGCTGATTGCTCAAGTTTGTGGATGAACAGAGTGCTAATCAAGGTCCTGATGGTTTGTATGAATTGTCATAAACACAATCTTTCACTTATGAAGCTTTATCAAATGAGGTCTATGTTGGCAATGTTTACTTTCTACAATAATCAACCGGATTATGATATAAATGCCTGAATTTCCTGAATGCTAGGTGGATTTTTTGGTGCTGCTTCTACTGGTTACATTCATTTAG